>CM070562.1:8280520-9716856 GCA_036346405.1 Phyllostachys edulis | reverse complement strand
GAGGCGCCACACCGCCTCCTTTGCTCTGCCCCCAGCGCGTGCGGGCTAGATGGGCCCTATCGGGTTGGTCGGGCTCATGCCTGGCATGGCCCGACATCGTTTGGCTTGCGGTTAGCACATGACCTATGAACAAGACGAGCTATGCCATGCTCGAAGTCGGGTTTATAGTGCCGCGTGGTGGGCTCGACATCGGGCCAACTCTAGATGAGTGACATGCTCTCGACTAGAGGTGATTAGAAAGGCATTGCTGATGTCCCCAACGCAAGTCGGCCTGCCCCGCCCGCCCGCTCTGCCATCCGGTCGCCTCTTCTCCCTGCCCTCTCGCTATTGGCCGGGTGCCACTGCCAGAGAGCCATTGCCCGGCGAAAGACGTTGCATGATCCATCACCTAGATCGATCAGATGTTCTAAAAGACAACAGCTAACATGCACAACTGAGCTCGCAACAACTCGAAGAGCCCCATATAGTGAGGAAGGACAACCACGCCATCCCTGATCTTATTCTTGGTAGTAGTTATTAGCATGCATTCTCTCAAGTTCTGAACTCACACAGGAACACTAAATTAGGCAACGCACAATCACAGAGTAACAAGCTTAAGTTACTACATAGCAGTCAATCGATATGGTACTAGTCCTTGTGTCTCCTGTGAAGAAAACCACTATTGATGAATGATGTAGAACACAATAATTCAAAGTAAGGGAGAGAGCAGCCAAGAAACCACCTGCCGCATATCCCTGCAATTTGGCGAACAAATTGCTCATCAGGCGGGCCAAAATCCAAACCAATCGCAAAAATTGTCAAATCAAGAACTCCAGTGAAACAAAAGCAACTAATTTCCCTTCGATTCTAACTTAAATTCCACAAATCGAGCTCGAAAGAAATCCTTTTCCTTTTACGAGCTAGAGAAAGCAAGCTGACCCGCCGTGGGGCACGGTGGCGGTGGCCGGTGGGTTCCTTGCCTAATCTGCACCAACTCCTTCCTCAGTCTCGTCACTGATCCTCCTCCTCTCCGAAACAAGGGAGCAGGTCCAACGATCGAATGGCGAATAACCAGTGGGAGATGGAGATGAGAAGATGAAGCGGTGCTAATGTCTTCGACTTCTCAAGCGAGCCCCCCCCGGGCAGGGGCGGATCTGGGCCTCGGGTACGGTGGGATATAGCCCGAGGCCCAGAAAAAATAGCAGTGTAATTTTTTTTTACATATAAGCCAAAACAGTAGATGCAGCCATTTAGCCCGAGGCCCAACCATCTAAGCCGCCCAGCCCAGCCCATGTGATGATGCCTCATGCCTCCTTCCCCCACTCGGCCACTCCATCCACATCCAGGCCACCAGTGAGGGCGGCGTGAGGCAGTGACCAGACCTAATCCCCTTCTCGGCTTCCCTCACTCCATCAGCGGCTCCAAGGCTGGCTCGGCGCCCTCGGCTCTCGCAACCTCGCCCACCGTCCGCCGCCGCCAATCGCCCCTCCTGGCTCCCTCCGCACCCTTCCTCACGCCCGGTGTAGCGCCCGCGCGCCCTCCGTGGCTCCATCGGTCTGTCCCCTCCCAGCGTAGCGCCCGTGCCATCCTCATTTCCTAGACACAGTGCATTGGGCGGCTGCGTCTCTTCTCGGCCGCCGACGACTACGACGCAGCGCCTCCAGGCTTCGGGCCCGCCCATCGCTCCCTCACTTGGCTCATGCATGGCCGCCTGTGTTCGACTTAGCGGCCTCCTCAGGTGCCACTGGCCACAGGCCCCACAAGGCGTCGCGCCGCCTCACAGGTCACGCCTAACTCGCCTCGCCACTGTGCAAGATGTGCTCCGCTTCGCCTCGACCGCCTCCCACGCCTGCTCGGCTCCTCTCTGCAAGGCCACCACTGCCCACTGGACTCTCGACGCCGATTTACATGTTAAAATTGGGAATTGAGGTAATGAGATCTGGTGAATGGTGATGACTAGTATTAATGTGTTATGTGATGTCTAAATAAATGTGATTAGTTGCTTGATTGGTTGTAGTCTTGTAGTGGTTGTGGCGCTCGGAGAGAAGCAGATCGGAGGCGTATCTTGCTGGAGGTGGCGCTGCAGAAACAAGGGCGACTGGGGAGGCCCTTTAGCCATTCTTTGACTCAACCTTCCCCAGTTCTGAAGGCAACTATGATTTCCATATCACTAATTTATCTTGATTCCGTTGTTCATAATTTATCATAGCTTCTGCGATTCTGAAATTTTTGTTAGTTCCTTGTGACAACAATGGTGTGCTTATGTAGTTTGTTTAACTCGTGCAAATGAGATACAAATCTTCTAAACTTATGCATTGTAATTAGGAGGAATCTAAATCTATGAGGTTACAAAGAAGGGATAAGAAAGTAATCGAAGACTCGTGTTTATAGCATGGTTAGGATACCCCTTTTGGAAGTATATATGCTTTTGACTTGTATTTTGGCATTATTTAATTGGAGTATTGGACCTTATAATGAAACATCATGGCTCATTTGTATATTCTGACTTGTGTTTATTACATGGTTAGGATCCTATTTCTATATTCCGAATCAACATACATTTATGATTTATCTAGCTAAATGTTCGATTATAAATATGGGATGCACATTGTTGGATTATTGCACAATGTTAGAAATGATGAGTGTGTTGCATTCTTGATTGCTTGTTTTGAGTGATCTAACTGTCTACTAGTTATAAGGTATCCAGGTTAGTTTGACTGGTGGTTCAGAATGAGAAAAGCTTAAAACTGGTAGGAACAAGCTGAAAATTTGCAGAATTTTTTTGACGCCAAGTATGTAACTGACTGATTCTTGGCGATTTTGATCACTCTGCTACATTGTTCTTTTATGAAAATTTATTTTCTACACCAAAATTTAATTTGGGTGTGTTAAAATGGAACTGCTGAAATTCATACATTTGAACTTGATTTGGTTTAGTGTGGACATTTATTTTTTCCTAGTCATAATCTTTTTTATGTTGTCGTACTTGCAGTGGTCCGTCTCGTGATGTTTGATTTATTTTTTTTATATTGTCTTTGTAGGTTCTGGCACTTGTCTAGATGAAATCGTCGTTATTTAGGTACTCAATTTGCATCTCTAAGATGCTATATTATTTAAGTTTTGTCATGTTTTTCTTATTATATTTTATGTTGAAGCATTTTTGGTAAAGTTTCATATCAATTAAGCATTTGTGGCTTATTTTTTGTTATGTCTTAGTGTGGGTAGAAATTAACGTTAGTTTTAAGATTTTAGTCTATTAAAATTTATCCTAAGACGTGATTAAATCCTAGACCCGCCACTGCGCGGGGGGGGGGGGGCACCAAGTCCTGGCGTCCAGCGTGTCGCTCAACGTGGACGCGAGAGGCAACGAACCTACCTCTGCTGGGTGGGGCCACCGTGCCAATTCGGGTGTGATTTTATAAAGGTGGGGTTTTGTGAAACGTTAGGACCATAATACTTGGGATTACGTGCCACAAAGCAAGATATCTAGAGTATTTTGGAATTATGACCATAATATAATACTTGGTCTGAGCTCTGAGTCTGAATTGAACCAAACTCTCGAGTAGTTTGTTGAGCCCGACTTTTTTTTTCACCGCCCTACTCTCTTGTAGATAGACGGGTGCCCTGGTGGAATGCGCTAACTAGTACTCTGTAAGCGACTAAGCTAGTTTAACCAAAATTTCATATATACGCACAGCTGGTGTTCCTTGTTTCGGGAATTAAGTGTGAATTTTGGATTTACATATTGTTTCCCCAAAAATTTATATGAATTCCCGAATTCTAGACAGACGCTGGGTTTCTATGATTCGGGAGTAAACACAAACAGACATTCGCAAAGGCACATCATTAGACGAGCGTGGAAAGTAACATCTTAGACAGCACCAATCCTGCACATAGAACACACAATATGATGCATCAATCATCATTGAGCATTTCGGAATACAATTGTCTGTACTCTCTACTGCTACAGTACAATCACATAATTTCCAATGCGGTATTGTTGAAAGAAATTGATATAGGTGACAATTGTCTGCTCCCAGATTCCTCCAGAATGCTGGGTGAACTGAAACTGGTGTATGAAGTGTCAAGTGTCGGTGGATACTTGGCCTTGTTCAATGTTCTATCTTTGAGAACATTCAATTCTCCAATCAAACGGGCTGATCAACATACAGATAACATCTGACATTAAGTAGGATCATTGAATTGTTAACTTAGCAGATTTCTTCTAGTAAAATGCCTGCCGATCTGAACTATAACACAATGACTTGCGACTGGCTTTGAAAAAACTCAACCTCTAGCCGCATTGATGCCCAGACATGATTGCATCGCTTGAGCTTCTCATTCATGTGAGCTATAAATGATTTGGCCCATGGTTCTTCATCACGTTTGGCGCTCATGTCACAAGGAACTGAAAAACTGGCATGCCATGTCACGATTAGTTTATAAGATTGCATGTAAAAATTCACTCCCAAAGACATAAGGTGCTACCTAAAGGGTATCAGAAGGGAACTAGGGAACTCTCTCAAAAAAAGAAGGGAACTAGGGAACAAAACGAGATGCCATAGCTACCTGCCCACCCCTTAAGCCATCAGTCACCTAATATGCAGTCTATATACAGAGGATTTGATAGTACAGGTGCATGCAAATTTCAGCTTATAGAAGTATTTCTGTATATTTTACAACTCATGCAGTAATGACGGTGGAAACATAAGCATGTGACAATAACACATAAACATAAGTGGAAGAAATCAGAGAAAATATAGTTTACCTCATCAGTTCCTCTTCTGATTGTTTCGCATTTGACTGGCGCCCTCTACAGTAAAGGCATTACATGTATAAGAGCTAAATGAAATTCCTCCCGAAAAAAAGCAACTTCTACATCCATTAGAAATGCCAAACCTGACCACATATATCCTATAGATATGCAGAGAGTGCTTGGAGAGATTCTGTGTGGCTGTCTCAGCACTTCCATTGCAAAACAAATATGTTACAGGATAACCCAAAAGCCACCTACAGACATTGTAAAATGAAAAAAACATTGAGAGAGATCAATTCAAATGGCAAACTTCACCAACATAGCAAACATAAGAATGGGCAAGGCATTTCTTTTTTATGTTAGAAAAATTAGCCACAAGAAAAAGGTACCATGTTTTATAATGAGGCTAAGCAATAGTTTTGAGTTTTGACTTCCAAGTGTCCAAGTAATGGTTTCAGTGGACTAACATTCCATAGTTGTGGGTTTGATGACACATAGAACCAGAAATTACCCATTCAGAGAAGGCAAGGCAATTTGGGAGATCTCTAGGAAGGCACTCATATCAACCACCAGTGAGGTCCTGTCTGTAATGTGAAAACCAGTGCACTCAACATCAGTAGTTCTCTCTGGAAGCATTGCCGTTCCATGTTGAATAACAGACAGATCTACAGCTGCGTCAACAGGGAATTTGGCTGAAAACAGCTCTTGGATGGATACAAGCTCCATCACAGTGCCATTCTCTTCTGTGTTTGAAAGCAGCTGCACCAAGAGAATAGTCAGTAATATAAAAACAGGACAATAGACAAAAATAGATAAGTATGATCTGAGAAGGTAAAGACTTTGCAATAGCTTTTCTCTAGGTCCACGAAAGCTAGCTGGTGCTGTGACCTTGCATTTGGTGACGCATGTTCAGCAAGTCCTTTTACATGAATCAAGTAAAGCATATCTTTAATAACCATCACCCTCAGTGGATTTAAGATGCTCGTTTCCTGCAAGTCAAACATGATATTAACATGGCTGAATTAGATGCGCACAACTACACGAACATATGGCTATAGTTTAAAGAATCTCTGGTGCAGATGACAGATAGATCAAAAAGTAATTTGCAAAACGAAACAGATCACATGTCTCGAGTATGGCATAAAAATAAAACTTGATATGTGTAGGACCATGTGGATCCTACAAGATGGAAGAGCGATTAAGCAACAGCAACTAAAGGCCATTAATCAAGATATTTGTCCTGAATGTAACTGTCTGATAGCAAAGCAACATACAAAGTTCTAGTCACTTATTAAGATCCATTGAACTTATGTCAGTCGACATAAGGCTAGAATTATTTTCCATGGAACAAGAAGGGTTTTCCTGCTGGGAAATAGTCGCATCACATCCGATGCTCACTTGTGTCAAATTTCAACAGTGAGTTGAAACATAACTATCCAATATGACTTGCAATGCAAGGGAGTGATGTTACGGATGACATTAATATTTCTAGCAATTGTTCCTCGGTGGGATGATGATGACTGGCAATGGAGGACAAAACGCTTAACGTGAAATGACTGGTTGTATGTGTTATACCATTACAGAGAATTTAATACATCGAAATCAGGCAATTACCTGCCGAGCGTGATGCATCAGGCAGCAGAGATTCTCTTGTAGTTGAGGCATTGTGCCACCATAGTCCATCAGAACTACAGACCGCAACCCGGTGCAGAGGAACAGGATATCTGTCAAGAATTCGTCATATCATTTTATTTTGTTCCTCAATGTACTAATGCCAATGCAACTCGATATACAAAAACATCGGCTCTTCACACAAGTAATCTGTAACATTTCAATCAATCCGTTGTCATCTTTTAAAAAAAACAATCCATCGTCATCAAACCCTAAACTTACTTGAACTACTGCCCAAGTGAGCTATAACTAGATTGGAGAAAACCCATAGTTGACTTAAACCAAGGTGCGTCACGTAATGGATGAATTGGCTCGTACCATTGGATGAATTAACCACCCAATTAAAGTGGCTTTGGCAACGAATCAGAAAGATAGTACAGAAGTTAGCAAGAAATGAGGCAACTTAGCAGCATATCCTAAATATACATCATCATGAAGAGACATGGAGAGAGAGATGGAACGTGCGAGCATGTGTGGGCAGGGCACCGACCGTTGAGGAGCCGGCGCTTGGAGTTGGGGCGGAGGCGCCACCGGATGCGGGCGGCGCACGCCTCCACCACCCGCAGCATCTCCTCGTACGCGCCTACCTCCGCCTCCGCCTCCATCGCCGCCTCCGCCGCCGTGCGGTCCGTGCCGCGTCCAACTGTGAGGCAGAGGCTTGGACTCTGGACTCTGGAGTAATACTGGTTAAGCCACTCTCAGAGAGCTTTGTCCGTCCGATTGGAAACCAACGGCCAGGATGCAAGAGGGAATGGGATAACTGCCCCTGGGTTTCTTCCTTGGCTCTATGCTAAGTCCGCCGTCGAACTGGGAAGCTCTCCCTCTGGCCGCAATGGAACTATCTGCTTCCATCGGTGGCTCTCTTGCCTTGCCTGCGGCAATAAACCCCGAGGTTTCTCTCTCTCTCTCTCTCGGATGCTGCTTTCTTAAGTGGTGTTTTCTCAATCATTTCCTGCGGTTTAAGGTTATGTGATGTTAATTTTGACATTCTGTGGCGAAATTTAGTACTCCTTTGCGCAACTTGTTGCAATTCAAGAGAATGGTTCGTATCAGGGCTAATATCTTGGGCAATTCTTGTTCTGCTCTAGATGCAAGATTTAATTTTGGTTTGGTTCCTTCTTTTCCCTCAAACTTGTGAAGAAATTTGGGGTCAATGATTAGTAGTAGCGGGATTTGAGGATTTACCATTATAAAATAGATGCATTTGAGAATTTATCTTCGATATTTCACTATCTCAATGATATGTGATTCTAGGACTCATATATGTCAGTGAGATTGCGAGAGTCGAGGGGTAAATTTTAAAATGCATCTATCTTATAATGGTAAATCATTAATAATTCCTTAGTAGTAGAGTCTATATAAGAAAGAACAATTATTTTGCTGAGTTGTAACCTTTCTTTTTATTCTTTCCCAGCCTTGGCATTAACATAGTTAAAACTCAGAAAGTGGTATCGTTTTACTCGGCACAATGAATGTTAAACAAGCCAAACATCTCGAGAAAGCCAAAATTTCATGCTTTTTTTTTTCCCTTTTTTGAACTTGATAATGTATGAGAATTTGCTTGAAAATTAAACTGAAGGAAGGAAAATAAACGGCCTTGATAATGCATTATTTACTTTTCATCTCTCAATATTATGCTTCCTACTTTAACTCGCCTCTTACAAATTGCAATCCAAATTTGTGGATTGTCCTGCAGATGATCAATAAAAAATGTGCCAGGGGGCTGAGACCTCAACTTCGATTTTCTCATAGACTACCATCTTCAACTTGTCTGACGATGTTCAACAAACAATGTTCAAAAGGGTAGGTTGTTTCCGGTAGCTTATCAATTTACATATTGGCATATACAGTTTGTTTTTTTTCTTAACATGGATAGCTCGGTACTTAGGGATGACCTAGGAGTTGATCAAGTCAGTGACAGTCTACCAAATGCTCTCTCTCTTATGCTATATTGCTTTGAGGAAGTAATACTTGGTGCTTAATGCTAATGGATTACTTCAAAATTTCTTATGAATTTCTTTTGCAGCACCAACCATAAAGTTTTCAGAGTGCTTCGGGCAGTATCCCCGGTACAATGTGCACCTTTTATCCTCTTATGATTTTATCCAAACTGTGTTTGTTCCGATAATCTTTTCTTATTGACTTAATATTTGAGCTATCAGGTACAGAAAGTCCCACACCAACACCGGTATCTTTTAAAGATTTCCATGTTTCTGTGTGTACTGAAGAGGATGGAGTGATAAAGGTTGGTTAGCATTTTACTCTCAGTAACATGTGGAAGGTGTCAACAATGCATCTAACTCTTTGACAGATCTCATCTTAATTTGTCGATCTGTCCATTGTGTTTCTTACAAGATGCACATACGAGCAACTGTTGGCAGTGCAATGACAGATTCTATCTTCGAGAAAGTTTTCTCAAAGCATGTTGCCGCGGCACAACCACTTCCTGGCTTTCGACGAATGGAAGGAGGTCCACTCTTATATCTTAGCAAGCCTTACTTTCTATCCATCTCAGTTCAGATAGAATCGACTGCGACTGTGGCAACTGTATTTTTGTGATTTGCTCATGTGTCTAACATAACTCTTGGACTCCATCCTGGAAGTACTTTTAAAACATATGAGTTCAATGTTTTATGTCTGCAGTTCCACTCAGAACAGGTTGGCTCCTTGGTATTGTCTTGATGTGTCATATGTCTTGATGAACCATTAACAGAACTATTTAGGTTACTCTAAATAAAAGTTGCTGATATTTATTTTAGCTGTGGATGACATTTTTTCTTTATTTAACAGCTTTCTAGCATCTTTGAGTTTTTTTCTCTCCTTACACAGCTCCTTAAATTTGTGATATGAAACTAACACTGGTCACCTTCCTTGACATTGTTTATCCACATGGTGCTACTTGAATGATTCAGGGAAAACTCCAGATTAAGTTCCTGCTCTTGATGCTAAAGCTGATTTTGTACAAAGCATGAGACTATTCAAAAGTAATGCTTTCACTTTATATTTGCGAACACATTTGGACATAGCCAGATAGTGTTTTGACGTACTTGATACTGTTTGGTGGTGCTGAAGATACCAAAAGAAGTCGCTCTGCACTTAATTGGACCATCAAAAGTGAAGAAAACAACCATCAAGAAAATTATTAATTGCACAGTTGCTGAATATGTTCAAAAGGTAACTATTATTTCATATGTTTCTTATTGTAAATGTGAAAATGTTGGTTATGCTTCCTTTCCAGACATTCTGTAATACTCCAGTTATGGCAATGGTTGTCTAACAAGTAACTGCGATTGTACTAAAAAAACTGTTTACCTCTGTTGCATTGATATACTACAGGAGGATATCAATGCTTCGAAAAACCTGAAGATTCTACAGAGCTATGAAGAGCTTGAAGCCGCATTTGAACCAGGAAAAGAGTTTTGCTTTGATGCGGCTGTTCATCTACAATAAGCTAATTCAGTGCCATTAGAGATGACCTCTGGAAGGAGACTCAGTTGCCCCTTGAGTTTCCAGCTGCCGATCACGAGCTCTGTCGTATCGTCTAGATGATCATGCATGCTAGTCCTTGTTGGTCAATGCAAAGAGCAATTCTGTTATCAGGTTATCTGTATTCCTAGAGAGATTAGCAATTTTGCTTGCATTCCTTGTTGAGGATAACAGACTTACCAAGAGCAAGAAATGTTTTCAGGAGGATCAGTAGGGGGCAAAATATAATGTCACTGAGTGATTAATGTATCAATGCCATAAGCAAAGATACTGTATTAATTCTCGCGTGTATGAACAAACCAATACAACTGGAACAAATATTAATGTCTGATCTGATCCAAGTGATAAACTTCCTTCTTGTGAAGAACATGGAGATGAAATGATAGTGCGCTTCTATGCGTACCACATCACAAGACCTATGTACAAGTACAATACCTAAACGCTTGATCGACCGTGCACGAATCACAGAGCCTCGATCTTCAGTGTCCCGGGCCACCAGGGCTAGAGCCGGCCGGCAGCCTGGCCACGAGCATCGCCACCGTCCCCCTCGCCTCCTCCACCGCCGGCGTCAAGTAGGCCTCGCCGCAGCCCACGATGCCACCCGGCGTCGCCCTCGCCGCGTCGACGGCATGGCACACGCTCGCCGCAACGACGACGACAAGCACGAGAGCAACCACCAAAAGTGCCCGGCTCCTCCTCGGTGAGCCCATCGGTGAAGCCCGCCGGCCGGTGGCTGCTGCTCTTGGCCGGTGACGGTGAGTACACTTGGCGTGTTTGCGATTGGAATGCTTCTCGATTTGGTTGCTATTTATAGAACCCCTGTGCATTGTGCAAGCAGCCAAAGCTAGCACACGCGCGATTGGTTGAAGTGTAACTACAGTGGATCAGTGGTATAGTGCAACGAAACAGTATGAAACGTGTGCACTGCGAGGATATGCACGGAGGCTGTCTAGTGTTTGACCAGAATGAGCTGCTGCTGCAGCAGCAGATGGTTTGATGCGTGTAAAGATTGGTCAAAGATTATGCCTAAAAAATTCTTGACATATCAGGCGTTAGATTTTGACGTACGTGATGGCGGCTACGTTAATGCGACTTGCGGCTACTTTTTTTCTGTTCGAAAATAGTACATGGTCGGTCGGCACCACCAGACTGTCGAACTATAGATCCGACGGTCGAGGTCGTGCCGACTCGGTGTATATATAGTGGAGGAGCTATATGTTGTATATGTTGTAGGATTCTGAATCTCTGATGGTCTAATCACAAGTGGTGAGCCATGAGATGATCATCACGCCAACATGCATGCTGGCCGGGGTTTGAAACCCTTGGTTAGTTGTCAGATTACATCGTAGAATTTTTGGTATTTCTAGCCCTCTGATTTTCTTTCTTTGCAAAACTAGCATCCTTCCGTTATAATTGGCAAATTTGGCCACCGTATAGTGCACCTACCATCGATTCCGGACGCATCAGGTCAACTGCCCCTGCGGCGGGTGCGGCAGGCCACTTGTCCCCTACGTCGGGAGGGGCAGGTGACCTGCCCCATATGGTGTGCGCGGCAAGAAGGGGCCGGAGAGAGAAAATAGGAGAGAGGGAAAAGAAAAGAAAAGGAGAAAAATCCGGAAAAATTTCAAAAAAAATCTAAATAACACTTGACCAGTGAGGTTTCAAATTTTATTTTAGTATTAGCACATCCCAGGAACCTCCTTGAATTATTTCAGGATTTTAGATTTTTTTTTGCTATTTTACAGAGCCCGGTCAAAGTAGGAAGGTTTGAATTTAAAACAGTCAAACAAATTAGCTTGATCGGACCAGTCCAATCGGACCCGACCCCTTGGCCCGGCCAGTCCGAACAACACCCGGACCCGCCTGTAAGGCTCATAGCAAATGCTATTAACTTTGAAAATTCATATAAAAAGTTTCTGAACTCCAAATAAGATGAACCGAGTTATTTTGATCTTATAATTTTATTCTCTATTTAGCTATGTAAACCTTTCTCCACCATTTCTCTACAAATTTTTACCAAATATTTAAAATCGGATGAATAGTGACATATTGCATTTTTCAGCATTTTTCTGAAAAACTGATTTTCAAATCGCTATAACTCTCACATACTAAATCTAATTGGAATAATTCTTTCACCTAAATTCATCTAAAATCATGACCTAGCTACTGTAAAAAATTCTTGCATTTTTTAGCACCTTGAATTTTACGTATTTCTCGGTGTTTTTGGAAAATGAAAACATTTTAAATGAATAAAACAAACTTCAATTAAATTCAAAAATATTTTATTAAATCTATTCATGTTCCAAGAATTTTTATGTAATTTTATTGAAATTTTGGATTTTTTTAAAAAAATTTCCGAATTTTCCCTTTTCTTTTCTTTTCCCTCTCTCCTATTTTCTCACTGTTGCCCCTTCTTGCCGTGCACACCATATGGGGCAGGTCACCCGCCCCTCCCGGCGCAGGGGACAGGTGGCCTGCCGCGCCCACCGCATGGGGCAGGTGACCTGTTACGCCCGGGACCAGGGGTAGATGCACTGTACAGGGACCAAATCTGCCAATTATGATGGAAAGAAGCTAGTTTTGCTATATAAAAAAAAGAGCAGGAGCTTAGAAATGCCAAAACTTCTACATCGTAAGACCATCTCCAATGTTGTGTTTTAGCCGGTTCAAATGAGGAGAGAGAAGACATTGAATCGATTCAATACATTGGAGGAGTCGATTCCAACAAAAAAATGCATGGAACCGAACCCTACTTAGGAATCGATTCAAAGCATTAAACAACTCATATAAGCATTAAACAACTACATAGGAGAGAGTGCGGTTGAGAGAGGATATTATTATTTTTGTGGTTTTTTAATGAAACGTGAGTCCCAGTTATTAATAAGAATCGGTTCAATACATTGGAGAAAAACAAGCTCAGTTCCTAGAATGCTTATGTGACATAACTTTGAATCGACGTCGGTTCAATACACTAAAGATGCTCTAAGCATGCAAAAGTGCGTGCGTGTGCGCGCGCTTGTGCTAATACATGGGCCCATCAATTAACAGCATGGCTAGCTACTACCAATGGTGGCTAGCTGTGGACATTTAGGCCAATCTTTACTAGTAGTAGTACAATTAGAGCTAGCATTTGGAGTTCAGAATGGGGCGTGGATGGATGGATCCAGATCAATGCAGTCACTATGCAAACAGTGATTTCTGATGGAGTGAACAGTCTACTGTAGTAATACATAGCAACACCACAAGAACACCGAAACGTTTAACTGATCGGCTGCAGCAACACTGTAGCATTAATCTAGACTTTTACTTTTTTATCGGACAATGGTGATCGACTTCTAGTATATAGTACTGTAGATGACTGCTAGTTCGGAGACCATGCAATGCAAGTATGCAACGTGTATGTGTTTTGCTTTCTTGGAAGCAACGCGCAGCTAGCTTCTGACTTCAAACTTGCATATGCAAGATTTTCCGGTAATTGAAGTACACAACTATGTACTCCCTCCGGTAAAAAAAGTCGTTTTTGATTTTTTTTTTTAAGTCAATAAGATGTAACTTTGATTTCTGAATTTTATTATCATATTTTTTTAAAAAAGTATTTTTCTTGGCATATTCACTCATATCAATTTCGTATATCCAAACTATATATATTAGAGATAATATTTTTGATCAACATTGATACAATTTGACTGCACATATTCTACAATAATTTTTTTTTTGTGACCGGAGGAAGTAAATTGCTTGTCCGTCAAATTTTACACACGATTTCCTTCCATCCGAGTTCTAAAAATAATATAATCCTTGGATCAACGTGCTCTCTCACAAGCACGCGCACGCATGTGCAGAGACGTACATCCATATGCTGCTAGTTCAAGTGAAGCGTACAAGGTAGCTAGGGGATTATAAAACGCATCTCCTCCCGCCGCGTACCTAATTTTGAACAAGTTTAAAATGACTCTTACTTTGATCTAATCGTAATTAACTTCGTATTACTCGCATAAAAAAGAAAACTTAATGTTCATGCTCATTTATTTTGAATAAACGCCAAAAGATGCATTTTGGCTAGTTTGATGTTTATTGGACGACACAAAGCATTTGAGATGATGTGGTGTTTTATCAACTCTTCTTGTACGCTCAACTTTATAAGAAGATAAAGATGTTCAGAGAGAGGGTTTTAGACTCTTAATAATCTACCGTGGCTTGAAAAATCAAAATCCTTCAATACTGCTTTGTGAGAATACTTCAACGTGTGGTGAGAAAGTGTGCAAGTGTGAGAGGGACATATATTTTTCCATATATATCAGGAATGCAGTTTTGCCCGGCCGGTCACCTGCCCTGGCTATATACACCATTCAAGATTGCATAAAGATTTGTGCTGACATAAGTATGGTTGATGTATAAGCTATATTATGTTTCTTGTATTTGTTATAATTAAGTGTATTTGGAGCTGAGATGATAGGTGGTGGGGCCCTCTCATTTGAATTTTCAATGGACTCTAGTTCTTGAATTTTGAATGACTAATTTGAATATTCAATGGATTGGCCAGTACATGCACAATATATATGTGTATACTTCCCACCCATTTTGAAATTTGAATGCAACCATGTTGAGTACAATAGACTACATTTCATACCGTACATTGTACAATCAAATACTTGCACTTTTGCATACAAAAAAAAAATCAATACATGTCGGATATAACATACATACAACATTGTGCGTACACATGGACACACAGCTGGATACATACATATAGAAACACAGAAAATGGGAATTGGATATGAGGCTGTGGCTTCTATGCTTTCTCTGTTTCTTTTACCCCACTTAAAGGTTATAGGAAAATCTCTCACCTTTTTCGCAGCAACAGGATTACAATCGAATCAATGCGAGGCACTGGCTGTTGCTTGCGAAGTCTCTACATTGTAAATAAATAATCTCACGCTCAGTTCTGAAGCCAAGAGCACATTGAGCCATTGTAAGCTGCAAACATGCAACAGCAGTACTTTCAAGCAACAGATAAAAACAAAAGCCTAACTCAACAAATCAAATAGAGCTATACTGCAATTGGTGCGTCGGCAGGAACGCAGGAGGCGAGCAAAGTAGCCCAGGGAAATGACTAAGAAAGAACTAGATTTACCTTTCCTGACAGAAAAGAACTGAGCCATATCTGACATATTATAACTTATAAGTAACTGTTTTCTTAGTTGTCCAGTGTTCTAGACGGCCCAAGGGTAGTAAATGTTAATATTGTGTTAGCTTTTGCAGAGATATTTATGGATATAGCGCGCTACAACAGAGTTCAATTAGAATTGAAGTTGGTGCTTCTTCATATTTGACCAATTATTACTGGTATACACGAGCATTATTTTCCTCATTTTAGTCCACAATAAACTATAGTTTATGAATTTGACTGCATTGTTACTATTTAATTAATTATTATTTATGCCTTTGATGGCGAAAGACAGGTGAGTGGTGACCAGGACTTGCCTATGCGCCAGCAGACTTGCACCAGGTTAGAAATCATAGTCTTCCATAATGGCAGAGTCGTTGTTCTCTTGCTGACTCCTTAACAAATGCTTCGATTTTAGTGCTTGGATTACAATGTATCGCTTGATATAGCAGCTGATTACTAAAAATATACTAATGATTTTACAATTTTATAGCATAGGGAGCTAACGATGTACCACAAAGAATCAGGTAAGCGATGATTTTATTTGACTTCTATGATAATTTATTATATTCTTTTATATGTTTGCAGATTTGTTTATCTTTGGACTATTCTGCACTTAATCATTCCGAAAAACAAAAAGAAAAGAGATATAGATTCTCTTCAGTTTCAGGCTAGAGATTAGCTGACAGTAGTTTCTTACTAGTCTCGTTAAAATGAAACAGGAAAAAAAATGCTTACGGTGCAACTCGTGCAGCGAGCCAGCGATTTGATTCGAAAGCATCCATTCTACGCCAAAAAAAAAAAACTACAAGCTTCTGCAAGCTAATACATTTGTATGGATAGACATTGTTGGTTTATCTCTAATGTTGTCTTCATGTATTCATAGAAATATGTAAGCATCTATTTGAAATAGATAAATTACAATGAACAGCTTCGCCATCCTTACAAACCTACATTTTAAAATTACTAGCTACTTGAATCCAATTAATTATGTTCTACAAGATGAACATTTCCTTCTGTGTCTCCATGAACAAAATCATACACATTCATACTTCTTTCTAAGTAGTATAAGATACATGCAAATAAAGTCATTTATATATAGCCTATTAGCCAGGACACACTTTTCTTACTTTCCAACATTCTTTTTTGCCTAACACTCTCTCTCTCTCTAAATTTGCGGCATCTTCAGACACCACCTACAGAAATCGAAAAGGCGTATGCGGCTCTCTTTACACATGTTGTTCTTCATATTTGTCCCCCACACATATTGTTTAGATGACAATTTACACCGATTGTCGTTGAGCGATGAACGTTCACGGAAAATCTCATCACCACATACTCACCGCATTTAGAGTACCTAGACCTGTTCTATTCAATGATCCAACAACAACAATCCTAAACTTAGATCTTTCTTTTGATTCATACCACAACAATGTCTTCAAGAAAGTTGTCTCTAATCCATTTAAGAGGAAAAAAAACCAGCGACCCTGCTAATCTTGTTTCTTACACTACATAGCAAACTACACTACACCATAACAAATACCGTACAAACAACTGACAAATATCATATATTCGAGGTGAGCATGACGTAGCACGCTTTACCATCTAGTTCGCTTTTAACCAGACTAGATTGTTTAGCCCGTACAATTCCTATGTATTTTTTGACTCGAAATTTATCTTATGGACTAACGGCGCGTGTACGCATATCGCTTCCTCTTCTGTTGTAAGGAAATGGCACTTGGTCCGTCGATGTGTCTACGACCATCGGATCTAGGATTCAACGGCCATGATCGTGCCGACTGGATATATGGTGGGGGTGGCTTTACGTTGTAGGATTCTGATCACAGGTGGTGTGTCATGAGATCATCACACCAACTGACTCCAAAAAAAAGATCATCACACCAACTGACTCCAAAAAAAAAAGATCATCACACCAACGTGCTAGGATTGAACTTTGAAACATTAGATTTGCTGTTGGAATTAAGACACGTCAAAACATGTAAAAGCTAGTGTGTGCTGCTATATATTTCAGGCAGATGGCTAGCTCAATCAGCAGCACGGACAAGTGGTGGCTGTGGACTTTTAGGCCAAATCTACCTGTCCTGGTTAGAAGCTAAGAGCATTTGACCTTATAGATCAATTGGTGAAAAGAGAGTGGAAAGGGGAGAATAAATGCATTCTATGTGGTGCTAAAGAAAATATTAATCATGTTCTCTTTTCTTGTATTCTGACTAAGTTCTTTTGGTGCTGTATGAAAGAGGTGTTAAGTTGGGATTGCATTCCTAGTTCTTTAGATGATTCCAACTTAACTAGTTGGAAACTAAAGGTGCTAATCAATATAATCTTGTCCTGTTAGTTTTGCAACAGCAGCTTGGAATCTCTGGAAATTTCGAAACAAAATGGCGTTTGAACAAAGTTTCCCTAAGCAGCCATTGGATGTGATTTTTTAGTTTTCTATCTTGTTTGCAGCATGAGTACTCTAATTAGAGAAGGAGATAGAGACCATTTGGGGAGCTTCCTATTAAGTTGCATGCACCAACCAATTCACCCAAAAACTTAAGCTGATGAGGAAAGGTGGGCAATTCATTTATACTTCAACACTCCCCCTCACGTGTAGGCTCCCTCAGATCTAATATGTGGAATAGAAATGTGTTGCAATTATTTTCTTAATTGCGTCAGCCGAGTCTTGAACTCAAGACATCTTGGCTCTGATACCATATTGAGTTGCATGCACCAACCAATTCACCCAAAAACTTAAGCTGGTGAGGAAAGGTGGGCAATTCATTTATACTTCAACACTTCCTATCGACTTTTGCAGCTTGAGCTAAAGACTTTGATGCCTTGAGCAAATCTGATACTATTGTAATAGGCTAGTTGATCTGTTGCCTTGTGCAAATATGTTCTTTCTGTATCGGGCTAGCTGTTACTGTTGTTTAGCTTTGAGCTTAGCTCGGAGTGTGGCTTTTGTTATCTGTTTGCGTTGCCTGTGTTCAGTTCGGCTGTGTGAACTGGAGTCCCTAGCTTTTCGTTTTGTTTAGTTTCTTGTAAGACTTCTATATGCTTTCTATAAAAAGCTGGGTTTTCCTTTTTTAAAAAAAAAAGCTAAGAGCATTTGGAGTTGAGAATGTTGGACGAATGGATGGCCGCTAACTCAAAGATGAAAGACCATATATGCATGCGTGTCGCATGCGTTATGCTTTCTTGGAAGCAACGCCAAGCTAGCCACAGTTTTCTTCTATGGCTACCTTCTTTAGACTTCCAACTTGCACGCGAACGATTTTCCGGCAGTTTCGAGTCTGCAGCTATAATTACTTGTCCGTCCGATTTACAGATGATTTCCGATTTCCTTCCGTACGTTGCAAATTACTAAATTGGTCAATTGGGTTTGGATCATGACATGCATCAATGCATGAATATTCAATAATGAAATGCAAAAGGAAATTAGAAACGGTTAGTTTGGAACTTAATACAGCTATCTTTTTTTTAATCTAAAATGGTAATGACACAGGAGCATAATACCATGATATCCTCGTGATTTGAGTCATCCGATTCATTACCTACTACAGTGTTTGCAACGGTACTATCTACAGTACTTGCTACAGTGTAGGATGGATCTCACGGTTTTTTTTGAGCCAACGGTCACGATGATAATGGCACCATACCATTGTTGCATAATACCGGAGGATATATTCGTTTCCAAATGACACTAGAGTCAAATGGCTCATATATACTCGATCTAATTATAACTATCTTCGTGTTCTTTTCTTTTTGAGAATAAACTATCTTCTTGTTCATGATGCTCGTTTTACTTTGAATAAACGCCCAACATCGTTTTGAGTTTGAGGTGTTGTTCATGTTTCATGCACCATATATAACATCGTTTTGAGATGGGCAGTGAGACAATTAATATGAGAAGTTAATTGAGCTGAGATGGAATTGAAACGTATGAAGATTTTTTTTTTCTTTAACTTCTTTTCTTCCCTTTTCGTTTGTACGGCCTTCGTGTGTGTGGGGATGGGGTGCTTCCGTGCTTGCAGAAGGTAAGGCGCAATTTGTCGTTGGTTGGTGCGTCTGAAATTCTGCATCCAGCTGCTGACTAAAGCTGCCAGCCCAGGCTCTAGATCCAGGTGAAACTGATTTGTCATTTGAAAGTTGCTTAATTAGGCAGATGGATTTGACCCCCAAGAAGAAAAACGACAGAGAAGGGAGACGCAAGATGCATTTTGCATCGACAAGGAGAACTTAAACGAACACGCACACAACGTGTAGTATATCATAGTACTTATGACTTCACCGATTGCATTGACCAGCTTTACCTTTCTTGTCATGCACATGCCTTCACAAGTTATTGGTTTGTTTGGCCTCTTTTTAAAATGAAAAAGCAAACCTTGTCTCCTCACGATTAAAATGATAAAAATAACACATCTATATCATGCTCTAGCTCCACGCGCAAGAGGTCACCTGTTGTGCTCCCTGTGAGCGACAGGCCACCTGTCGCACTCCCAGTGCAGGCCACCTGCCGCGCTCCTAGCCCGTGGCAGAAACGTGTCTGGCCGCGGTGCCCACGAGTGTACAGGATCCGTGGATTGGGAGTGCGGCAATCCACCTGCTGTGCATGGGGACCACGACAGGTGGTTTCAGTGAACTAGGAGTACGGTAGGAGACACGTGTCGCCTATCTAACCTGATGCAGTGCCACTTTTATTATTTCGGTCGTAGGAGACTAGATTTGATATTTCGTTTCAAAAAAGAGGCTAAATGAGAGAACAAGAAAAAAAAAACTATGCTTTCACCAACTAGCAGCAACCCCTCACGAACTAAGATATATTGACAATAATTGGACATCCCACTCTTATGTCCTTTAATTTTGAGCAACAGAAGAAATTTATGCGGCGTTTCTAAAGAATTGCACCTTTAATTTAATCCTTTAAAACAATATAATACAATTGATCTAGTGTTCTGCGCTAGCTCCTATACACAATCTTCGTAGTACCAATATCCAAAAGGGAAAAAAAGATATTAAAGAATCATGTAAGTACAAGTATAGCCCAACAAAGTATACACGGTTAGTATCATCGCCAATACGTGAACAACCTATACATGTTTGCGTACTCACTAATTCACTTTTTGATGTGCCTATAAACCCTTAAAAAGCACACACGGATCGGATCAATACGCATGCATCGGTCGATCCTAGGCGTGGTAGCTAGTGGCCGGGCCCCTTGGGGCTAGGCCCGGCCGGCAACCTCGCCATGAGCATCTCCACCGTCTCCCTCGCCTTCTTCACCACCGCCGGGTACATCACCAGGTACGCGGCGTCCTCCCCGCCGCCGCCGCCGCTCCGCTCGGCCGGCGCCGGCCTCGCGGCGCCGGCCAGGCCCGTGCCGGCAAGAACGACGACGAACACGGCCAGAACCGCGAGAACGACGCGCTGCCTCGACGAACCCATCAACCAATCAAACGCTCCGGCCGGCAAAGAGGAGAAGAAGAACCGAACAAATGGGCGTGTGCGTGTTTGCGCGTCTGAAATGTACGCGAGTTGTGAGTTTCTGACGGTTTGCTAGCTGGTGCTTTTATACAGGTCGCGGTACGTGGGTCGGTGGAAAGAATGGTTGGGATTGGAGAGGGGAATATCACGTTAAGTCGTTAACGTCATTCATAGTCGCGTTGTATACTGGTGTGTGTTGACCATGGAAAGTGATGGACAGCTTGGTGTGCAAGTCAAGAACTAGGTTGGACGGCTTGGCTGGTACTAGTCATTTCCGAATGGTCGTGTCGTGTCGTGTCATCGAGTTGGGCGTATAAAATTTCGATGTTTGCAATGGAAAAAAAATGTCAAAATCGATCGGGAGCTTGAGATGGATTCAAGAACCGATGGATTGGTAGACAACGGAGGTTGCCAGAACTCTGTTTTCGTGTTCAGTTGATCACTTCCTCTGTAAGGGGAGGGAGGGGTCGGCATGTTATCGCCTTGTCATCCGTTTGGTTAATTCGGTGCTTTGGTTTTGCACATTCCGTGATCCTTCTCTTCTGATCGCCTCAGTTCTGAGTGTAGAGTGGGGGAAGCTACGGTTGTTTTTCTTTTATCAGGAACCGACGGAACCTGAACCACAGGTACCGAAAGTTCCAGGAGCCTACGGATGGTCAGAGACTCGGTATGAAACCGCGGATTTCGTTAAAAGGGCTTCGCTTTCCGCATGTTCCCATCGCATCTCCCGCTGAAACGCGATGAGCCTACGAGTTTAATTAGAATACTACTACTTCAGAAAAACCGATCTAAGAAAGGAACATGTTCTCAGTCAGAATCTTGACCGTACGGTTGGATTAGTTGCACTGATACTTTTGTATCATCGATTAAGAGCATGTATAATGAACACATACGCCACCGCCTATAATACCGCCACGTATGATTTTTTTTTGATGTAGATGAAAGAGAATGAAGAGAGAAAGATGTTGTCTACAATCCTCAGAATGATCGTAATACGAGAAACAAAAAAAGCATTAAAAATTGTGTGTTATGTAAAGACAACTAAAAAGACAATGAGAGATGTCTGTAATAATTTTATGAGTTATCTTTAGTCTTATTCTACAGATAATATAGAGCGTACTTATAATCAAGAACTATCTGCACTAATCGTAATATGATCTTTTTCCATGGGATCCGATTACTCTTCTCGTCAACAAACCACCCTTTCCGTTGGACATGTTTGAGTTGGCACGTGGGCAGTGCACACCCTTATGTATCTCAGCCGTCCGTCCGTCCATCTTCGAGATCTGTGTGCGTACGTATATTCGTACATGCATACAAATACACGTGCAAGAATACATGTACTACGCATTGCGCATGGAGCCTGTCTTGCTCGGTTTCTCCTTGCAGTCTGTCAGATGCTACTACTAGCTAGTACGTACTGTGGCAGAGGGCACAACGATCAACAGAACCGACTTGTCAGGTGTTCAAGTCCAACCTTGGATTGGGACGGCTAAGAACAGTCAGTAAAGTCGTATTCTTGTCGTGGAATACTTCAACCTTGGATTGGGACGGCTAAGAACAGTCAGTAAAGTAGTATTCTTGTTGTGGAATAGTTTTAGTGAAATTTTATCGTACATTCAACTAGTAATACATGGTAGTATTATAAATCAAATCTGATTATTGATTTGTTAAAGGTATAATAGACTTTTCTTTGAATTTATAATTTTCTGTGAGTGTATTGTGGACTTTTCCAACTATTATTTAAAATATTACTATTGTGGCATGTGATCTCCAATTACAATTATATCCATCTCGGGATTATACTACTTATAGTAACAGATGTAGTATAACTAAATTATAACTAATCTAAACTATTGGATAAAAAAATAGATGATCTATATTAAATTAAGTATACCGTAAAACCCTAAAAGAGCTCTAATTTTGTTAGACATCGGCAGAAAGGTACATGGTGTGAGACTGGGACTGCGAGTTCAGACTCGACAATTTCAGACTGCAGCCTGCATGCCTCAGGAATGTCGGTAGGTTTTGTGTCAGATACATGGCTTGTCTGCTGGCTTCCTCGAAACAACATGAGCTATGCATAACAAATTTCTCTGTGTAAACCTGAGGAGAAAGCACTCAGATTCGTTGATCCAGTATGTAAACCTGAGGGGAAAGCACTCAGATTCGTTGATCCAGTATGTAAACCTGAGGAGAAACCTTCCCAGGAAAGCTCCGTCCTTTGAGCATTCTGACAAAGAGTTCAGGGGGAAAAGACAACGAAGCTCCTTTTGTAAATTGTAAGTACACAAGCAGAAATACCTTCTAATGGCCAGCAACAGTAAGTAATATCTTTCTATTTGATCAATCAAACGATGTTAAATTATGATTTATCTATTGATAGCAGATGAAGGGAGACAATCTAAAAGGAACAAAACGAAATAACAAGAGATAAGAAAATTAACATGTACAAGTAAGTACAACTGCAAAAAATACATTGATCGTACTACTATGAGCACCCAATAAGTTTTCCTACACCAAGAAACACTCCAACAGCCATGTAATTCACACGCCTCAGTGCATTCTTAACTCGTGCAGCCTAACGACGTAGGCTAAAATCCTCAGATTTACCGAACCCAGAACGCACCAAGATCCCACCTTTTTTTACAAGTGACAGTAGGGAAAAAAGTTTATATTTGTAAATAATAATAAAAGATTTATGTACAAGATAAAAAGTGAAAAAAAAGTTACAACCCTCTAGGGTAAAAGATCATTAGGGTATTGTTTATAGCCAATCAAAGATTATCTATCTATATTCTTCCTTTACTCGGTGCACATGCAACGCAAGTTCATTCTTGGAAATGCATTTCCATGTATAAATATTTGGCACAATATTCTCAAAAACTTTTCTCATTTCTTTGCTTCCAAATGTACCAAGCACAAATAATAAAAAAATTTCCATATAGAACATAGAATTGAAGGTTGATCGTGTTCTCTCCACTTTGAAATTCACGTCCATCAAATTTTCCCAATTGACACCAATAGTATTCCAACATGCTTGGTTGAATTGGCAATAAAAAAATAGATGTTTCAAATTTTCTTCTGCTCTATATTGACATAGCACACAATATTGATCACCCTTGAAGTGAAAATGCCTCCTGAGTAGCATATCCTTAGTGTTTAGTCTATTCATCAACAAAAGCCATACAAAAACTTTAGGCTTCATAACACACTTGCTTTTCTATATCCATTTTAGAGGTCGTGGTGGGTTGAGAGTACTAAAACAAAACTTGTAATATCTTTGGAAAGAGTAATGTGTGGAGCCCCATATGTAAGTCCAACTATCATGACAATTGTTTATAGGTAGAAATCATTGGATATCATCACTGAATGTAGCAAATTCATCAAAGACATCATAGGATAAACGCAAGTTAAATTGCTCTCTTATACCTGGATTGTGCAGAAAGTCAGCCTTTGCCCAGGAACCCACAAAAAGGCGCTAACTTTGACGAAGTTTCACACCAAGCACACCGGTTTGCATCCCATTCCACGAGATTTAGATCGACGGGGAGCTCTGAGGGAGGGAAGGGGCTGACCCTTGCACGTTGCGGGGTGTCTGTTTGAAGCGCCGTTCCGAGTTGTTGAGGCTTCCTCCGCCGCCTCCACTCATCGCTGCCGATCAGTTGGACTCGCCGAAGGTGGCGGTGAAGAGGAACAGCACCGGAGTGGCTTCTTGCTTTCTGCTTTGCCAGATCTTGCTCTGTCTATCTCCCGATTCGGCTCTGCTTCTGCATGTGCGCGTTCTTTGTTCCTTGGAGCTTTTACCCCTGCTTTTTTCCCCTTTATTTTTTTGGTTAAATGATGGTCAGGGTCTCATGGATGATTCTATTTTGGCTTTGTGGGGCTTTGAGATTGGTTTGGTGGACCATACTACCAGTTAGAACAGCCAGAGGAAATCACAATATTGATCACACTGATTAATTATACAGTGAAAACTCGTTTGGAATGTACATTTTTTTAACGTAATTTAGGAACGTAAAACTGTTGCAGGAATTCAGGTCCGCTGAAATTCCTATTTTTTTTAAAAATGCTTACCAAGCTTGTAGTATGATAGTACTACATCGTAAGGCGACATAGAATGAGCCTTCATATAAGATTGAGCTCACATTAACAATATTAATTAGGCCGGAGAAATGACCAAAGTCGTTGTTTTTATTTTTGTTAAGGAGAATTAGTCGGCTGCTGGTTGGTATAATAACATCGAAGAATGAGCATGAGTCTATGTAAGTTCGGGATTTCAGCAAAAGCAAAAGTAACCAGGGGCGAATCCACCGTAGATACTTGTAGGTGCTCGAGCACCCCCTCCTCCCACCACCGTACCCCTAGTACCCAGTGCCTGAGCGGTGAGAGCTAGCGGCAGACGGAGCTGAAGTATTGAAGAAAGCCGGAGGTGGAGGGCGGGGGTTGAAGAAAGCATGTGGGTGGCTACCAGTTCAGGCAGAGGGAAGCGGTGATGGGCGAGCGTTCGGTTCCTAAGGTCGGAGGGGGCGACCAGATTCCTGTGGCGTCGACCTCAACAACGAACTCTGGAAGCGCTGATGTTGTTCGTCAGAATTCCCCAACCGTCCAGACTGGTGAGAATGTTCCTCCTCCTCTTCCCGGAGCCTCTGTAGACAAATTTCCTGTCATTTGCTCCCGCTGCAAGCAATCTGGAGATGAGGTCAAGGATTGTCACATTGTGCTGTTGTGTCATATTTGTGAGAGTCCTGATCATATTGCTCCTAGATGCCTGTTGCTCGAGGTTCATAAACCCTAAACCGGTTACTAAGATCTGTGAGTTTCACTACTATAAAAATACTAATACTGGACGCCTCATTACAGACGGTTGACCAAAACCGTCTGTATAGAATACAATCACAGACGGTTTTGGTTTAGCGACCATCTATGTTACTGGCTGCGCTAAAAACCATATGTGAAGAAGTAATATCACAGACAGTTCGTGTTGAAATACCAATTCTCTACCGCGCCCCTACCGTGGCACCCAATTCTCCGCCACGGTAGGGTTTGGTAGGGCGACGGATTGTCGCGGCAGAGATTGGTAGGGGCACGGTAGAGGATAGGGTGCCACGACAGGGGCGCGTCATAGGATTGACTACCCAAACCTTACCGTGACACTCAATCCTCTGCCGTGGTAGGGTTTGACAGGGAGACAGCTTGCCGCCGCAGGGTTTGGTAGCGGCGCGACAGAGGATGGAGTGCCACAGCAGGGGCGCGACATAGGATTGGCTGCCCAAACCCTACCGCGGCATCCAATCCTCTGCCGCGGTTGGGTTTGGTAGGGCGACGGCTTATCGCGGCAGGGCTTGACAGGGGCACAACAGAGGATGGGGTGGGCACAGTAGAGGATGGGGTGTCACGGCAGGAGCGTGGCATAGGATTGGCTGCCTAAACCCTACCGCGGCAGAGGATTCGGTGCCATCCAAGGGCGCGGCAGAGGATTCGGTGCCATCTAGGGGCGTGGCAGAGGATTGGCTACCACGACAGGGGCGCGGCAGAAGATTGGCATTTCAAGCCATGGTAAAATCAGAGACGGTTTTTGTATGAAACCGTCTGTGAAGTATTACGGTCATCACAGACGGTTTTTGTATGAAAATGTCTGTGATTCGCAAGGCGGGAGGGCGAAAAATTTTGAACACATGCCTTGTCTTCTATCAGTCTCTCTCCCTCTCCCCTCCCTATGCTGAGCTCCGGCGACCACCCTTGATTCGCCGTCGCGGTTCAGCGAGGAAACACAGCTAACGACGATGAGAAGGAGGGATGCGGAGGAGCTTCTTGTCTGCCGCAGGAGGTAGACTGCCAGAAGGTACGTGTACATCTTCAAAATATACACAATTTGTTGGCTGTTTGTTGTAAAAAAATAATATTAATTTTGTGTTACCTAAGGTCGGAGCACCGCTGAAGGTTTTCAGTCGTCTCTCCTTGCCGACGAGCTTGAGTCGAACTCGGACGACATGCAAGAACAACTTGTGATATGCTGGTGAGGTACAGAGAGGAGCACACAAGACCAATCCAAGAAGCTGATGAGTTATTTAGGAAGTTGGAGGCACAGATAGTTTCTAGCTAGTTTAACTTTGTAGCTTTATTCTTTTTTTCCATTCGAAGGGGACGTTGTGAAACCTTTTGGTTTCTCTTTCCTATAATGTGTTTGCCATCAGAATTTTAATTAGATTTTAGTTGTCTTACTAGAGGTTACATATGGAAACTACTATCCAGCAATTGATTGGTTTGGCTCAAAATCCGATTTCTGTGAAAATAGACTATCACAGACAATTCTGAACAAGAACCGTCTGTGATAGCTTTTTCATAGACGGTTCAAAAACCATCTGTGATGACCTCATATCATTATTAACCCATAAACTCAGACGGCCCATGAAACCGTCTGTGATGACGTTTTTGACCTGTCTGTGAAAGCCTTTTCTGTAGTAGTGTATGGGGCTGAGGGTTTGGGTTTCCAGTTTTCCACCAGATCCAATGTCATGGAGGGTCCAATGTTAAGAGTGACACAAGTAAGTTGGTGGTAATTCATATCAAAGACGGTCAATTATCTGCTTCTCGGTTGGAAAAAGAGCTTCTAAAACTAGTCCTGTTAGATGGCAATGGGTTGTTTCAAAGCATGACCAGGACTTTATTATGAAATTCCTTCCGTGGTGAATTGCTCAAGCTAACTCGCTTTGATAAATTTACTCAAAATGTCTCTTGTTTCGCCAAATTATCGAGTGGAATCCTAAGGCTCTTGCTAAAGGGAATTTAAACTTGTCTCGGGTCAAGGTAATCGAGTCCCATACCATGTCGAGATTATCTGTCTCTCTGAAGTTGATCGTGATTGATCCACTGTCAAGGTGGATATGATTAGTACTCGAAGCCTTGACGCTGTCAGAAATCTAGTGGCAGTTGTATAACCTGAATTAATTCCCTCTTCAATGGAGGTGGTAGTGGAAGCCCTGGTCATAACAAGAATGACTCCTATCACAATCTAGACCAAGGGGGTTCTGATGAGGATAACCTTTTTGTCAGAGATCCAATGAGGCACAATAAACTGGTGGAAGACAAAGGAACATATGGATCTATGAGGAATAATGCTGATGGAAGGTCTTCTGCATTATCTCACTCTGCCGAAAAATCATTCTGCTGGGGGTATCATTCTGCTGGCAACGACGTTGAAAGAATCTTCTCAGCAATAAAGATTATTAAAACAGATTTACGCAGTAAGGTATAAGATGAATTGTTCAATGACTTGATGATGTGCTACACTGAGCGAAAGATATTTAGAAACCTTAATAATAAAAGAATCATTTAACGCTTTTAAGACATGAAAACTCGTAGAGTGAAATTGCGTCGTAATCAGATTTAGTGCCTTAGTGGTATGTTTTTATTTTATTTTTAATGTTTATGAATATTCATAATTTAATATTATATCACTAAATTTGATATTTCTTATCTATAAATCGGTACTAACATATTTATGGACATTTGGGAGCATATTATCCGTTAGTGAGGTACTAAATTTACTGTATTGTACATTTTCAATCTGCTTTCTTTCTATTTATGTATGAATTTGACATTCCAACGGTAAAAGACTAGTAGATGTAGTTTTGATATACTTATGTTGTGCTATAGCCTCAACAGTAGAGCTCTCCCTCTATTTTTCTTCTGGATTTGCCACTGAAAGCAACATACATACATCAAGTGTTGGTCATCGCATTCTCAAGTTTATGGACACTGATGATTACAAACGAAACAACTAATCAACTCTAACATGTCTGTAACCACAGCAAAGTGGAACACCATTAATCAGTCACCAGCATCGCATCGGTGCTTCTCAATCTGCCCAATTTTGTAGTATCTCAATTCTCAAACTTTGACATCTTCGAAGGACAGCAGCAGCACACCAGCATCAGCATCCACTCCAACCTGCAATTAAACACGCAGAGAGTCAGTCAGATCTCCCCAACCAACTAATCTAAAAACACAAGGTTGGTAGTGTTCTAATCAATGTATCCTTAGCTACCATGCTCCGAGATCAAACCGTCTTCTTGGCGTCGGTGGACACGACGGTTCCTGAGCAAGCGTGTCCACGGAGAACGAAGAACGCAGCCTCGGCTCGGAGCGCACCACCAGTAGCAGCGGCGAGGTCTCCGTCGGAGAGAACGGCGGCGACGGCGACGGCGACGGCGTGAAGGCATATCTGTGGAGCCCCGGCCCGACGCTGACCGGCAGAGGAGACGGTGGCGTCGGCGGGGAGGAGGAAGGGGAGGCCGCACTGCTGCTCATGACCTCGGCACGTCGCGGCCGCAATTCATATGCATACGTGAGTAGTATCAGGAGCTTAAAAACGTAGGACAGATCAGAAACAGTGAAGAGTGTGGTAGTTGTGGGCATGGCATGTGAGAGTGTATAAGGCCGTGTCATGTCTCTCAGTTCAGGCTATGGATGAAGCTTCGGCCAACTACGAGTCAAGATGTTGTCACAGCTAGGCAAGTAGCTCGCGTGGTAGCTTCCCCAGGAGTGCGAGCGATCCGCTGGGCTAGAGCCCAGCTTGCCTCACCAAGCAAAATAAATTTCTGGATGATAACTCCGTCTTTCCCATTGGAATGGGCGATTAATTAATTGGGAATCTGCGCGTGATCTCAACCGCACTAGTACATACAGACTCATCACATACGGTTATCACAGATAGTTTTTTATTGAAACTATCTGTGAAGGTATAGTATTACAGACGGTTTTCATTAAAAACCGTCTGTGATATGATACATTCACAGACGGTTTCAAAAAAACCGTCAGTGATAGTTCTTTATACCTAACTAATTTTCTTTTGATTTTTGACTAGCCTCAGGAATTGCTAGCCATGCCCTCTGAAAACAAGCATGCAGAAAACAGATACATCACGGATAATCAATTGTTGACAGCTCAAAGTGATCATTACTCAAAATAAATTATAAAAGAACTTGTTCAAGTATTGTCGCTATAGTTATAATTAAATTACAATTGAATCAATTGTTTGCAGGTGGTTGAGAGGTGTCGACGGGGTGAAACTCTGTGTTGACGACGGAGTGAAACTCTTCGTTGGGGTTAATGATCTGTGTCTTGATGAAGGCGCAGAGCTTCCCTCGAACGTCCGCGATCTCTTTCGCAACGAGTGCATCTAAATCTATGATCAAATCCTGTCACTGGCAAGAGTAAAGTGGTAAGCATATATAGTTAAATTTATAATTAGAAAATAATTATTTCGAGATTGACAAACCTCGGGATCCTTCATCTTAGATGCAGTGATTTGCTGCATATGATGGCAAACGTAGAATGCACATAGCTGATCATTTTTTTGCTGGTGGCACTGCAAAAATAGAATTACATATATAGGTATAGTCAGTTCGAGACACATTATTACGAAGTATGATATAGGATTATTGTGTTGTAGCGCGTACCGAAAATCGCATCCTGTGTTGCAGTGTGGCGTTCGATCTCTTGTATGATCCTCCGTCGTCGTCATAGGTGATGAACGACCTACATGATTCCAAAAAGTTATCTTCGACCATTTCAAACGAAGGAAGACTACAATAGAGTTATGTATGGAGGAAATAAGCATACCTGTCGAGTATTCCTTGCACAAGGCTGAAGTCGTGCTTTTTGCTGAATAGGGAATCAAGGTATATTACCTTGTTCCACTTTGTTACAATGACTATAAGTATCCAGTGGAACCTACTCATGTATGTCGCTATAGTCATTAAACCTAAGTTCGTGCTGCGTATAAAGTACAAATGAAATTTATATAGCAAGTAGTGAAGCACTTACTCCTGGTTGAAAGGCACCACTATGTAGTCCTTGTGGTCCTAACGAAGCAATGCCACCTTTATGTATTTCTCGACGAAGGATATATCTTCTTCGATGGTTTGCATAGAGACCACGTGTGGGTCGAGGAAACCCACCGGTTCAGACCAATCCCGGGCTTTTTGCATCATGTATCTATACATAAGCAATGAGTTGTGATATTTATCGGTATTACGTGAATGCAGAACTTGATTGTAGACACTTACAGTGTCCAACATCGTAGAAGCGAGACGTCGAGGGCAGTGAGGTTGAAGAGGTCGTATAAGTCGTTGAAGCCCACGACGAAGTGGCCCGACCCGTTGAAGAAATGTTTATCCGTGTATCTGACGATGATTCCAGTATCACACCCCTTCTCTTTGGTCTTCCGCATGTATCAGGCATGCAAAGCCTGACAACCTACTCCAGCGCGGAGTAATTCTGTGTCGGAGCACAATGGTTTTCCGATGGAGTACTTCCCGGACTTGGGAAGCGCCTTAATGTTCATCGATTTCGATTTGACCGTAATGACTGGCCCGCTACACGTCTTCCTGCAAAAACGACTCGGGAACCGATACGGCGGCACGCTTTTCTTGTTCCTTCGGCGTCTTCTCCACAGGAACCGATGAGGTGACCTTCTGAGGCGAAGGATGAGGTGGAGTCATCGAGGATCCTATTAGAGAGGAATGGTCATGTCGAGATCGCGGCACTGCTGGGTCCAGGGCGATGTCCTTCTTGGGCCATTGGATAAAAGTGTGAATGGCATCCCCTAGTGTTTTGATGTCTTCGTTCGGGCGAATCTCCAGCAGGACGGTTATAAAATTGTCATGTACTATGTTCACCTGGACCCTGGCGTAACCCTGCGCCAGCTAGGCATCATGCTGCACTGTCCATTCCTGACATGGATACGCCATCCCCCGCCCAGCCTCAATAGAAATAGACCCAACCATCCTCACTTGGAGTGTAACAGCCCCAGTTTTAATGAACAGTAATAAGGTGTTTTCCATAGCATCACTGCTCATTTTTGAAACTTGGGCATTTTGCTGCAAACTAAAACCTTCCTCTTCTAGCCAAAATCCAAAACTTGGTTGAAGCTTCAAAAGAAAATACCAGTCAATGTTGGTATTAAGACCGAGAAGTATTTTTGTTAAAAACTAGATGAGTTATCTTGGCCAAAAATATTTTTTGTTAAATTTTTAAAGACTATTTTGACCTTGAGAAGAATATTTGTCTTTAAATAAACCTATTCAGTTTAAATAAATTATTTATGTATTTTAAAATGAGGAACATTGGTTTTCAAAATTTATTTGGGTTATATATCATCCTAGTAGCATCCTTGCAAAATTTCATATTTTTACAAATTTATTTGCTATTTTTAAAACCCCGGTCAAACTTTTGAAGTTTTGAAATGGGTTGGTCAATTCTGTCAGCTAACTCTAGTCGCCAGGCACTGTAGCGACCCGAGCCAAGTGGTTGGGTCCAACCCAGTTCAGATTGGTCTGGCTCAGTCACGTTCGGTGCGAGCTCAAACCTCGAATGAACGTGAGCCGTCGATTTCCTCGTGAACGGTCAAGATCTACGGAGCCATGCGGGTCCTTCACGCACGAGAAGCAATCTACACCGTTGGATCTTCATCCGACCGCATCCAGCCTTGATTTCGAGATCTTATCGTGCCTCCAACTTGCGGCCGTTAGATCTCAAACGAACAGGCCAGATCCCTTGTGACTTTCGAACCACCCGAAGGTCTCATGCGATCTCCACTGTTGGATCCTCAATGAACCGCCCAGATCAGTGTGACGTTCGGACCGTCCGAACCCCACATCAATCTCCACGGTTGATCTTTGATCCAACCAAGCTATCCTTTTGGGTTTCAACTCAAAAGAGTGCAATTATTGTTAACCGTTGGATTTCGATCGTGAGGTGTCGTTTTAACTCACGTGCGCCTAGAGCCGGATCTTTGTGTGGCCGTCAGATTAAGATCGCACGGCCCATATACAAAGTAACGATTAGAACTCCCAACGTCTATCTTAATCGCGACCATCCACTCCTAATCGAACGGCCCTTGTGGATTGTGACTTTCGGACCTCCAAACGTCCCGATCAATCTCAGCCACTCCTTTTAGATCGGACGATTGATCTTCTTTTGAGCGTTTCAGGGGCGTGTGTTGCTCCGGCTGACAACGGAGCCCACCTGTCAGCGACGCCTCTCTCTTCTTCCTTTCGCCTGTGCGCCGTCGCCGACTTCATCGCCGGAGCGGTGGCGTTACACAGTGATTTCACAAATAATTCCTTAACACCTGGCACCAAATTGCCACCGCATCAACTCTAGAATTCTCTCAGTTTCTCTGGAGGTTCAAACTCTATAAAAACCCTAACCCGTGCTTATCCACCATTGCTGAATCGTGAAGCTTATCCTCCTCCTCTTCGGTGGAGCTTTTCTTCATTCTCTTTCATGTTCTTTAGATCTTGTGAGCTTAAGAACTAAAACCAATACTTAATCCCATCTTTTGTCAATAGATAACTTGAAGTTGATCATCTTCTGTTTCGACCGGTTTTGCAACTTCATCTTCTCCAACTCCGGCTGGTAAGCTATGTCCTTAATTCTTTTCTTCTGGAGTTTCCTAAGGACCTCAGTAGCTCACTTGAATCACTCACTTGGGAATTCTTTGCTCAAATCATCTTATTACCGAAATGTTCCTTTTCATAACTTTTCGGTCTTTCATATCGTTTTCAAGATTTTGAGCTTTTCTATTTAACCTCCAAGCTTAGGTAGCCTCCTACTAAACACTAGTATCATAAGCAACAATTCCTTTTACTTATGATGCCTTCAAATCAGCTAATTAGCAAAATCCCTTTCTCTGTTGGTTGTTGTCGGGCAAACCGACAAGAGCTGTAGCAAAATTCTTTTCTGTTAATCCTTGTAGGTTAGTGTTAGCAAGGGTTGATCTAGGTTATTATCTTTTCTAAAGGTTAGCTTTAGCTTCAGCAAAAGTCTTTTGCTTAGTATGTTTCCAAAATAGCAAAAGTCTTCAATCCCTGTCTTTGCTGTTTTATTGCCGGTCAAACCGACAATGCACACAGCAAGGTTTTAGTTCTTTAATTCTTGTCAATTAGTGATGTTAAGTGTTAAACTAGGCTTTTAGCTTTACCCAAAATGGTTATAACTTAAGCAAAAGTATTTTGTTTATAGTGTATGTAAATCAACAAATCCTTTTTAAATTGTCCTGTTTCAGTTTTCAAAATCTGAAGCTGCAGTTCTATATTAAACCCTAATTTTGATAATTAGTATCAACAGATATTAAATATGGGTTATTGTCCTTAATTAAGTTAGATGTAGCTTAAGCATGTTGTTAAGTATGCATTAAGCTATTGATCATGCATTCTTTTTCTATATTCTGTTCTCTGCCATTTTCTTGTTGTTCATTGGACTTTTTGTGTTTTAGATTCTGGTTCTTCTGAAGTGTTTGAGTCCAATTCTTTGCAGCAAGAACCTGAACAAGAGGTTTACTATTACCAAGGCAAGCATCCTCTTTGCACCATGTTGATCTCAGAATTTTCATACTGTAGATTTTCAAAATACAGTGATATTGTTGCATGCTAATTTTTCTAAAAAGTATTTGTGATCTGTCAATAGTTAGTTACAACCTAACACTTGAGGCTTACCTTTAATCTGATCATACACTCAAACTTAAGGTAGTGCTTCTATACTAAAATACTTATTCCAGGAATTGCTTAGCCATGCAGCCTGTAGAACGTTAGTGCATGTCAAGCTTAATTTTGTCAAACTTGGGATCATTAAATAAATCTTATTTATTTTGATTCATTGTTCAGTCTGTTTAAACCAGAAATGAAATCAAACTTTGTTTGATGAAACTGATTCTAGATCTGGACAAGTGGATGCTAGTGATGGTGCCTTAGTGCACGAGATTGGAAAATGTGGTTGTCTTGTCTGGGTCGAGTAAGGACCTAACATTGATCGATTTATTCAAGCCCCAACGCATTTCCACACGCAGCGGTATGGGCGCTGCTTTGGTTAAGTAAGAATTTGATGCTATTGAGTTCGAAAGCGGGGTAAGGACATATGTGTTTGATCTCATATCAGATCATATGTTCTTAAAAGGGTGAGGTGTATATCGTTCCATCACATGTACGCACCTTAAGGGCTCCGATTGCGATCTAATATGTGCAACTAGCACTGACTCTACTTTCTGTCATTTAATTTACATCGATCGGTTGGCATTCTCGGCACAACATGTGGGGCCCGGTTGGCGTGTTCTATTAGTAACTTGAATCGAAGGGATCAGTCACACATGGGTAGTCCAACTCAATAGTGTCAACTTGTTGAAAAATACCAAATCTTAGTTTACCCGGCCGGCATACCAAAGGAAGTGTGCTATTATTCCGGAGGCTTACGGGCTAACTAAGTCGTGTGGGTAAAGATGTACACCCCTGCAGGGTTGAAACTATTCGAATAGCCGTGTCCATGGTTATGGACAACGCTTGAGTTGAATAGATCTTTGTATAGATTTTGAATTACAACTTTGTTGTGGGTACTGTTTCGGCATGATAGATGTTTATGTACTGTTTTGGTGTGGCTGATAGTCACTTAAACCTTGTTATTATTTATGATTACATTCCCTTTTTGTAATGTTTTAGTTCAAATTGATTTATAAAATTGCCTTGTCAAAAATTAGCAAGTGTAGGGGTTAAGATGTATTGCTTTATGCAAAATTAACCCCAGTGTAACCTTCTGTTGTTAACCTTAAGCATGTATGAATTCTAATCCTTTGAATAGGTTCTATCAAACACTTTCTTTTAATAGTTTGTGTAAGTCTTACGAGTACTTTTTGTACTCAGGTGCTACAACCTCTTGTTGCAGGTGAGGATGGTTATTTATACGAGATGCCCGTTAACGCCGATCAGGGTGACGCTAACGAGTGAAGCTAGTTCTAACTTCCACTCAATAGCCTGAGGGTGATGGGGCCATTGGTGGCTTTTGTTGTTTAGTTTCGTTTCCGCTGTTAACTTTTGTTGTGACCAAAATCACTTGGTATTGTATAAACAAACCGAATTATAACCTCCTGTGTATAATTATGTAAATATTTACCTTGTATGTATGATGCAATGTTGTCTAAGGATATATGTGCAATAGTCTTTGAACCTGGGAAATATTGTGATACATATATCTGGGAACCTGAATATTGGATTTGTACCTTGTTAAAAATTATGCTTCTAGTATGGTTTTTAATTAAGAACCGAACTGTTCTTGATTAAAAATTATGCTTTTAGTGTGATTTTTAATTCAGCATAAACCTCAATATTTTAGGGTCCTCACATGGAGCTTGTAGGGCGTCGGCTCCTACAAAACGATACACAATTAGCTAAGGCGTCCTATAGGTCTATCTTTAGAGTATTCCAGAGATGTACATTACCTTGATGTCGTAAATAAGTAATTGGACGTCATCATGTTCATAATTATGCGTGGACGCGACGCTACTCCGATGTCGAGGAGGACTTGCTCCCAAAATAACGGGGGCAGCTTGCGACTAGTTCAGGAGTTCATTCATTCGATCTTGTAATCTTGTTATCTGTCCTTAAAATTTTACAGTAAGCATCTGTACCAACCAGTCCTCGTGCTCGGCCTTGGATCTCTTCCTACTTCTATACGTGTCGTAGCCGCCTCAGAATCCATAACTCCAAGGTACGTAAACCCTAAGGCCTCGTGTGCGACCCGGGTGCTCCTTGTTTCCCAGGGCCGTAGATAGTATATCATTCTCCCTGACTGCTTGGAAGGAGCCTTGGGAAGTTTCAGCAGTCAATTCATGCTGTAAGAGGTCATCATGTTATTATAGACACTATGAAGTTATGGACTTATTAACAACTAGGTAGTTCGACATATTTACCAGACGTTGGGACACTTCCTAGTCTGCCGGGTTTGTGAAAGAGATGCTGCCTGAAGACGTGACTTTTGCCCTCGCTCTTAACCAGCTTAGGGCACGCTCGTCTGTGATCTCAGCAAATGGTCCGGTTGCGTTCTCGTCCTCTGCCGCCCAATCCGTGGATTTACCCACGTACCCAGTGGTGCCGAGTCTGTGGGGGTGAGTGTTTCATGCCTGGAGAGCTTTGTGCACCGCACTTTGCTCCTGAAATTCGGTCGTCGTCTTTATCCGCACAAAATCATCCCATATATCCCGCGACAAGAATGGAAACTTCGTGAATGGCGTCCGACCCGTGTTCACGTACTTCATGACAAGCGTACTCTTGAAGGTCCTCCACGCGTGTCCCATCGCGAGCAATGTCTGCCGTTCCACGCGTGCCATGTCTGCTTCGGGGATAGTGAACTTGCCTGAAATTTCTGTCCACAGCTGGCCTCTCTGTACATCCGTTAGAGACTTCCAACTTGGTGTGGTGATGGGGACCCGTTCCCTTGAAAGTATCCCGCAGATGGTCCGGAATCTCGCTGCTGATCTCTGGGGACTCAGAGGGATCCCAACGTCACTAACCTCCGTGATGATCAGTCGGCCCGCAGGCAATTTCGATTTTCCTCTGCCATCTCGCTTACGTATCACTATCGTCGGACATCCAGATGCATTCGACGACGGCGACGAAGACGGTGCCTTTGCCATCTCGCTTACTTGCTATCTATATAAGTTACATACGCAATAAAATGGATTGCAAGATTTGACATTCATCACAGCAGAAATAATTATGCAACAAGCATAATACCAGCAAGTAGTAAATCATCAATAAGCAGCATAAAGCACAAAAGATTGATGATAGTTTATGCTCTCAGAAGGAGAGTTGCAAAAGAATAAGTCTTTGCCATCTCAACCAGCTATACTCTTCACTAATTGACTTTGACAAAACAATATAAGCCTTGAGTTCTAAAAACTTTTTCTAATCATCAAATATCCTAGAAACAAGAATAACAAGAACAATGTTCATTTGTTAACATAACACCAATTCAGCAATTAAAATGCTAACAACCTTGATTTAACAATATTGATTCAGCGACAAAGAACAACCATAGTTAAAGTCGTCAACAACAAGTTTTCAGGACTAATAAAATAGCATGAGCAATACGTTTAACAGGAAAACATTAAAAGGGTTAAAGACATACAGGTCTTTAAGTATCCAAAAGTAACAGACTACTATCTTAAGATCAATTGATAGATTTTTACAATACTTTTAGAGCTCAAGTCTAAACTGGATTGCAATGTCAATTTCAGTATATGACTGATTTCATCACAGAGCATTTACAATATCCCACAGAGCAACATGTCATCATATCTAGCATCCCAAACCCTAACCATTAGAACACCCACCATGTCCAGGGACCAAACATTCATAGTCGAGGATTAACCTTCACAGTGCAAGGAGGAGGCTGGTGCAGGGGAGGAGGCCTAGGGGTGGATAACGAGCTGACTCGGCTCGGCTCGGCTCGTTAAGGCTCGTTAAGAAAACGAGCTCGGTTCGGCTCGGCTCGTTAAGATAACGAGCAAAAACCCGGGCTCGGCTCGGCTCGTTAAAAACTCGAACTCGACTCATTAAGCTCGTTAGGCTCGTTATCGATAAACATGGTGAATCTTATAGATTCATACTGTGCCCATTGATGCTAACATATCTATAACATGACATTTCAAGGACTTAACAACCACCAGATGGACCAAAGTCACCAAACCATGCATGCAAAATGCTACTCAACATTCCATTCAAATGATAAGACTAACACTAATCCTTGAGATCATTCATTCACTAACACAGGATTCAGCCACTGCCCACTAATAGAGGATTCAGCCAGCCACTGCCCACTAACAGAGGATTCAGCCACTGCCCACTAACAGAGGATTACATGCAAAGTTGTCAACTTGTCATTCATTCATTCTTTAAGCCACTAACATACTGGTCAACATTTCATTCAAGTGATAATCCAGATCAGAGTGGACATTTCATGACACTCACCGAGGGGACATCCGTAGTAGGGGTCGGTGCTGGTGCCAGACCTGCTGGTTGACCAGGGCAAGGTGGCTTTCTAGCGGCTGCCACTGTTGATGCAGGGGTTGAAACGGAGTCAGAGGCGGATGACTTCCTCCCTCCACGGTTCTTGGACTCCAGGCTCGGTTGTTGATCCATCGGCCGCCACTTCATCGAGCATGGAGCATGGCAGAGCGAACTGTCACCACGGAGGCGGCAGAGATGCGTGGCTGCAGGCGGCGGAAGAGGGAGGCCCGAGGCCGGGATCGGACCAGAGCAGGGAGGTGGCGGAAGAGGGGGCGGCGGAAGAGGAGGCGGCGCCACGGCGGAAGAAGGGGTGGCGGAAGAGGAGGCAAGGCCATGGCCAAGCGAGGCGGTGGAAGAGGGTGGCGCAAGAGGAGGCGGCGCCATGGGCCAGAAGCGGGTGGTGGCAGAGGTGGGGTGCGTCGTGCCGTCAGGCCACATGAAAAAAGGGGCGGCGGAAGAGGAGGCGGAGGTGGGGTCTTGGCCATGCCAAGCGGGAGGTGGCGGTGGAGGGTGGGCGCGGGCGTCTGGCCATGGCCAAGCAGGAGGTGGCGGTGGAGGAGGTTCAGTGGGGGTCTTGGCCATGCCGCAGCCAAGCAGGAGGTGGCAGAGGTGGGGTCGGCCTCATGGCCAATGCCAACCGGGAGGAGGCGGTGGGAAGTAGGTCACAGCACAAGGAAGGAGATGGAAGGTTAGGACTTAGGGACTTAGGGTTGAGCCTTGACTCCCTTGAGCGCCTTCTTGAACCTCTGACATCAGGCGGTGGGTGCTGGGTCTCGACATCGACGAGCCTAACGAGTTAACGAGTTGCTCGCGATCCAGCTCGGCTCGGCTCGTTAAGGGACTGAGTTCGAGCCGAGTCGAGCCGAGCCCTTAACGAGCCGAGCTGGCTCGCGAGTTTCGAGCTTTTTTCCACCCCTAAGGAGGCCGGTGCAGAGGAGGAGGCCGACACGGGGAGGAGGACGAAACGAGGAGGAGGCCGGTGCAGAGGGAGGACACCGACACAGGGAGGAGGACGGCACGGGGAGGAGGCCGATGCAGAGGGAGGACGACGGCACAGGGAGAAGGCCACACGTCGAGGCGGCGGCTGCGTCGAGGTCAGAGGCGGCGGTGTCGAGGCTTACGGGGAGGTGAACGGGCGAGCCCTAGAGGAGGCGAAGGAGTGAGAGCTTAAGGAACCGTCGAGAGCGGGCTAAGGGCACTAGGGAGATGAACGGGCGAGCCCTAAGGTTATGAAGGCATATCACAGATGGTTCTATTATGGAACCGTCTGTGAAATGGTCCACATCACAGACGGTTCTTTAATAGAACCATATGTGATATGATCCACATCACAGATGATTCTTATTAAGAACCGTCCGTGATTCCGTATCACAGACAGTTCCATAATAGAACCGTTTGTGATATGCCACTACCATTCTATTTATCCACATGAACCTGGTGACAAGTCCATAACACAACTCCAAATAATTTAACTGAAAATTAATTTATCCACTGACAATTCAGCTAACTTCAAAAATTCATATATAATTCAACTCAACTCCAAATCAAGTGAAACCAATTTTGATACTCCACAGTACAATGAAGTCCATATTGACATCAATATCAAAGATGACAAGTCCATAACACATTAACACATGACAATTCCACATTGAGATCAAAATATATGAGAAATTACAAGTCCATAACATATGGCAAGTCCACATTGACATGTCTAATGTCATGGAATAAAATTCTTAATTAAAATATAGCCCTTCATGATGATCGACGCGCATATAGCTAGCTTCCTCACTGGGTTCTTCCTCGAGCCTAATATCGTCTCCGAAAGGAGGCAACTCGTCAAAATTGATTGTACTCTTCCTCATCCACGACATTCTCAACTCCGAGAATCCTTCTTTTTCTATGAAGAACTACATGGAGGTTCTTATTTGTTGGGCCTGTTACATAAAAAATTTGAACAACTTGCTTAGCGAGTACGAATTGTTCGTCCTTGTATCTGACACATTTGAGGTCCACAGTGATGACGCCGTACTTGTCGACCTTCACACCTTGCGGAAGTTTAACCCAATGGCATCAAAGCAGGGGATCTTAAAAAGTACGTGGTCGAGCTCCCAAATCTCCTCTCGAACCCATGGTAGGAGTTCAACCCACGTGCCCAAATGGTATTGAATCGCTCGTGAACGCATCTATCACGGACACATTGATACGATCAGGCTCTTCCTATCTGAAATGCCAGATAAAATGTGTACCCATTTATGTCGTATTCTTTCCATATCACAATTGTAAATTTTGGCCCCTTTGACAACCATAGCAGCGTATTATCACTTGATGACCTCCCAGTGATTCACATCTTTAACCATTTGTTGAACCGATGGTTGTGCTCTCTTGTGATCTAAACCTCCGACCGGTTTGGATTCTGTTGGCGTACCATGTATTTGTGCTCGTCGATGTACGGGGACACTTGGGTCATGTGTTGTAAGACCGTGAAATGGGCTTGAGCGTACGTATCCAGATCGGGAGTGATTGATTTCCTTCCGATGGACTCGATACCATCTAGTCTCCCCTCATGACGAGATAGAGGCACACCTATCGGTTCCACCTGAGCCATGTAGTCGACGTAGAACTCAATGACCTCTTCGGTTGCATAACCTTCAATGGTGCTGTCCTCCAGTCGAGATTGATTCCGTACGTAGGACTTGAGAATTCCCATGTACCTCTCAAACGGGTACATATGACGTAGGAACACACGGCCGCATATATTTATCTCTTTCACAAGGTGAACAATGAGATAGACTATGATATAAAAAAAATAACGGAGGAAAATACATCTCAAGATGACATAGAGTCGTCACCACCTCGGCCTGCAGAGCATCTAGTCCTTGGGGATCGATGACCTTCTGAGCAATTGAGTTAAAGAAATAACATAGCCTCAAGATTGCCACTCGGACCTTGTTCAGCAAGATACTCCTAATTGCAATAGGAAGTATTTGTGTCATCAGCACATGACAATCATGAGACTTCATACCAATTAATTTCAAATCTTCTATAGAAACAAATTTCTTAATGTTAGCGGAGTAACCAGACGGGACTTTCACACTATGCAAGCTCTGGCACAGTTCATTTCTCTCGGTCTTGGACAGAGTGTAGCAAGCTAGAGGTAGGTAGGTTCGTCCTTTATCAGTCTCTTTCGGTGCTAACTCGGTCCTTATGTTCATATAAACCAAGTCACGCCATGCGTTAACACCATCCTTTGTTTTGCCACTGATGTTCAGTAAGAGACTAATGAAGCTATCACATATATTCTTCTCCACGTGCATGACGTCGATGCAGTGGTGAACTTCTAAGTGCTCCCAATAAGGCAACTCCCAAAAAATTGACCGCTTCTTCCAGATGTTCTTCTGACGGGTTCTTAATTTACGTCCCTTCCCAAGCACAACATCGATATCCTTAACCATATTATAGACCTCTTTCTCTCTAAAAGCCCTTGGAGAACCGTCCTCCTTATTTCCGTCAAATTGTTTCTTCATCTTGCGGTATGGGTGAATCCTGAGAAGGAACCTACGGTGACGCATATACATAGTTTTGTGCGAGTTGTTTAGCCATACACTCTCCGTAGCATCTAAGCAGTGCAGACAGGCTTTGGCTCCTTTTATACTAAAGCCCGAAAGATTACCAAGGGCAAGAAAATAATTGATGGTGCGGAACAACATGGCACGTAAAATAAAATTCTCTCGTTTGTACGCATCCCATACTTGTACCCCTTCGTTCCACAATGTCACAAGATCTTCCACCAATGGTGCTAGGTACACATCAATATCATTCTCAGGTTGCTTCGGGCCTTGGATAAGTAGTGATATCAAAATATACTTTTGCTTCATACACAGCCAAGGAGGAAGGTTGTACATACATAGATTCACGGACCAGGTGCTATGTCGACTACTCATGTTACCGAAAGGATTCATTCCATCTGTACTCAACCCTAACCTTATGTTCCTCGGTTCTGCACCAAACTCTTCGAAGCTCCGATCGAAGTTTCTCCACTAGGCAAAATCAACAGCGTGTCTTAGCTTTCCATCTTTCTTACTCTCCTCTGAGTGCCAACGCAGCAATCTTGCCTCCTTTGGGTTCGCAAATAAACGCTTCAAACATGGGATCACAGGCAAATACCACAACATCTTAGCAGGAGGTCCTTACTTCACCTTAGTAGTATTCTTACGCTTGTATCAGGATGATTTGCACACGAGACATACATGTATGTCTGCATACTCTTTACGGTAGATGATACAATCGTTCGGACATGCATGTATTCTTTCTACTTCCATTCCCAATGGACAAAGAACCTTCTTTGCTTGGTAGGTTGTGCTGGGCAACACGTTTCCCTCCGGAAGGATATCCGCTAGGAGACCTAACAACGCCGTGAAACTCTTATCGAACCAACCATTGCTTGCCTTCAATTTCAGCAGTTCAAGCACGGTTGACAACCTTGTGTATTCTGGCTTGTAGCCAGGGAACAAAGGTCTCACCGAGTCCTCCATTAAGCCCTTAAATTTATAAAACTCTCTCTCGCTGTAGTTATCTTCTACATCGCGTAGCATCTGATCCAGATTGTCATCGTGCAACCTATCCTCATCAAAAGCACAGTCCACATCCGGCATATCGTTAACTTCCTCGGCGATGCCGTCGTTATTAACTTCATGTATAATCTGCTCTTTACCATGACTGGTCCAACATGTATACCCTTTTTTGAAACCCCTTCGAATCAAGTGTGCTTCGATCTGCGCCGGTTTGTTGAACATGTTCAGATTACCGCAATCAATACATAGACAGTACATAAATTTTATCCCCTTCTTCAACATATCCTGCTCGGCGGCTCTTCTAAAAACAAGCACACTATTAATCTACTCTTGACTCACACGACTCTCACTGTACATCTAGTTTCGGTCCATCTATACGCATGTAATAAATCAGTGTCAAATTACATTAATAAACCGCAAGTACAAACTCTTCTTAATTATTGACCAAACATACTTAACTTGCTTAGCGATTAACCTAGAGCAAATATAAAGAGTTAACGATTGTTACCCTCGGAGCTCACGACGAAAATAACAAATATCCCGTGAGATTCCTCTCCTTCTCCTTCTCCTCTGATCCCTTCCTCCTCCCCTTCTCCTCCTTTCCTCCTCTCTTTAGTTTCCTCCTTTCCTTCTCCTCTCTAAGGTGGCGAATGGGGTGGAGGCGACAAGGTCTTGAGTGGCGCAATGGGGAGGCGCTAGAAGCGAGGTCCCGACCTTCTCCTCTCTAAGCTGGCGCAATGGAGGAGGAGTAGCAGGGTGGAAGAGCTAGGGCAGGGAGGTGGCGCATGGGGGAGGAGCAGCAGAGTGGAGCCAGCGGCAAGGGTTGTGTCGGGTGCATTTATAATGCCAAAATATCACGAGCATTCTTAATAAGAACTGCATGCGATAATTTCATCATCGCATTTGGTTCTTATTAAGAACCGTCTGTGATAATTCACAGATGGTTCCTAATAAGAACCATCTGTGATTAGCTAGATTATCACAGAATAAGAACCGTCTGTGATAATTTACAGATAGTTCCTATTATAGAACCGTCTGTGTAGCTAGACTATCACAGACAGTTCGTAATAAGAACCGTCTGTGAATTATCACATACGGTTCTAGTTATAAACCGTCTGTGATAGGTACGTATCACAGACGGTTCCAAATGAACCGTCTGTGATGAGACGTCTTCTATAGCCTGTTTTGTAGTAGTGTCATCTGCTAGGCTGATCAAGCGTGTTCTATGCTGAATGGGACGGGTGCGGATAATGGTTTGTACTATTTCAGTTCTATTTAGAGGTGTCCAAACGGCCAGCACGGGTCAATTTAGGCACTGGCTGACTAACCCGACAAGTTAAATGAGTTGTGTCATGTCGATCCGTCGGCTCAGCCGCCGACCTAGACACGACACATTGAGCTCATAGGTCGTGTCGTGCCAGCCAGGGCACGGTTAGCCCGGTGTGTCAGGGTTTGGACCGTTTAGCCCATCTATGGAGAAGGGACGCCATCGAAGCATCAATTGATCAGCACCTCTCACGGTCACGAGTATGGCCGTGCACCACCGCCTTCGTCTCCTCCTTCGTCGCTCGCCGCGGGAGCTACCTTCGTCTCCTCCTCCTCCACTGCGTCGCCGCCGTGCGTTGCCTCTGTCTCCTTTGCCGCCACGCGCCACGAGAGTCGCTTGGTCCACGCCGTTGACGGAGTGGGCCCATGCCACCGACGCCACGTCCCGCTCCCCCGACAGGCCAACCGTTGCATGTTGTACCAGGCACGGTACTGTGAGTGGGCCGAACCAGCCCGCTAAGTCGAGGTCACGAGCCTAGTACCGCACGGTACGTCGGACTATGCCAACACAACCCGTTTAGATGCCGGGTCATACTGTGCCTGAGCCAAATCAACAATGTCGTGTTTCGGACCGGCCCGGTAGGCCCGATCTATTTGGACATGTATGGTTCTATTGTGTATGGTTTTGATGTGACGGGAGCATATGAATTATTAAATTATATGTAGGACGCTGAACCAAGCTGGCTAGTGCAGCTAAGCAGCCAACACCAAGAAAACCCACCTAGTGAAAAAGTTAGAATCACGCTATCATAGACAAAGTAAATCTAGTGCAGAAACGATTACGATACACTCTCAAGTTTAACTAGTAACAAATCCCTTGTGCAACAACACCACACTGTCACTGTCACGCACTCAAATCCATAGCTCGCTCATGTGTTACGCTTAACAAAAGCACACGTCTATTAGTCTATATACAACGTTCTCGATCGCGCATCCATATGGTATCACGCGTAGTCGCGCAGGTAATACTTGTAGCTGGAACCGAAGCACCCGAACGGATCGGCCCGCCTCCACCCACGGCACGCGCCGACCCACCACCGCGCCGCGCAGCCCCTCCCCCTCGTCATCCTCCGCGTCCCGGCCGTCCGTCGAGAACCGGGTAGCTCTGCAGGAACAGCGCCCGCCTCCCCGTGTACTCCTCGCGCTGCCGCCGCGCACGCCTCCGCCCCCAGCGGCACGTACGCACCGATAGGGCTCGTCGCGTGGCCAGCCGCTTCCCGGCGCCGGAGCCATCGCGTGCGTGCGCAAGTCAGTGTGGCTGTGTGTGAGAGGTGTGATATATAGGGTGAGTCACGGTAACGGATCCAAGAAATTAGGGCACCGATCTCACCGTGTGCTAATCTTACTTGATAATTATGGCCATCTTTTGCATGTATATAAAGTGTCACCTTTGATTGTGCTGAGGTTGACTGGGTCAGTCACATGACCCCAAGTAAATGTACTAGGGGCTAGGGTCAGAGTAGTGTGAATGTGATAGGACTAGTGGTTGAACCAGAAACGATAGAGAAGGGCTTGCTTGGTGCCGATGGTTGCAGCCGGACGCACCAACACGCGCCAGAATAGTTGAAGTATACAAAGAGAACCGTGGATGAATATCCCTCGAAAAGCAAAAAGAAAACCGTGGATGGGCTGTGCCTGAGGTTGTCATGAACTCGTGATCCCGATCCACAGCGTACAATCGTAGTACAAATCATACGATCCTAGAGGGCAATAAGTTCCGATCCCGATCGTGTCGATTGTCTAGATCAGCTAAGGATCATTATTTGAAAGCTATCAACATCCTTTTACAGGCCGCCTAAAAAATCATCCTATTACAGCCATATGATCCGATCCGATCCGATCCGATCCAATCATCCAACTACCTAACTCTATCAAACGGAAAACGATCATGTCTGAGATATCATCTGATAACTTTGGTTACGAGAATAGATACATATTTCAAGTGTTCAAAACTCTGGGTATATGCAGAACTGGCATAAATGAATACATGACACTCAAGTTTTGTGGTATTTACTCTAGGACACTACTCTATTTTTTCGTGTCTTTGTTGAAAGACACTGTACTTCTGTGGCTCTTTACTGAAACACAATCCGACCAAAATAATATTATTTACGGCTGAATGAGGAGAGAGAATGTTAGTGAAAAATCCATTTACCCTTCTGGCCAGACCCGTTGCTAGTTGGACCATACATGATTAGAGGAATGGGGATTTCGGCTATGGTTTTGAGGTATAAGGAGGTATAAAAGAGCTAATAGTTTGATTTATTTTTAGTTATTGCAGCCAAACTGTAAACTATAATTTACAGGCTTATTGATCTACAAAAATGATCACTATAGAACCCAAGTTTGTTTTGGGGGACATGGGCTATTGATTGTTTCAATATTTCTTCTCTTTTAGAAAATCATCTAAGTTAGTTGTTGTTTGCAAACCTATCGTACATCTTGAGAAGAGAGCATTATGAATGTGAAACAATTTGGTGAATACATATTGGAGTGTTCCACTTTAAAAGAAACGTTACATTCTGTAATTTAATAAAGGAAAAAGTCCATTTGACCTCTGAAGTATCGTTGTCTAGGCACTTAACCCCTTAACCTAAAAAACCGGCCATTTGACCACCTCACGTTGCAAAACCAATGCACTTAACCCCATGGTTGTTGTGCTCGGTGATATTGTTTGCATGGCATCCAGTCAACACGGTTTTGCCACCGTGATGACTACGTGGTTGTGACGTGGTGATGACTCACTCCCCATCACTATCTACACCATTCAAAATGCATTGAGATTAGTGCACCTCTCTCCATCTATTTTGCGAAAAATCCCCTCCATTTCTCTTCCTCCCCCTCTTCTCCCCTCCTGGCTCCGGCCAGATTCGGCGGCGGTGAGGAGGAGGCCGAGGAGGGCACCACTGAGGAGGATGGCGAGGCCGTGACGGCACGAGGAGGACACGGGGTGGAGGAGCTCGGCACCGAGGTCGCTGAAGCCGGACGAGTAGGAGGACGAGGAGGCGGTGTCGGTGGTGAATGTGGCGAGGAGGGCGCTGCTGAGGAGGACGACGAAGTCGTGACGACGTGAGGCGGCGCTGAGGCGGAGCTGAGGTCACCGGGGTCGGACGAGCAAGAGGACGAGGAGGCGGTGTCGGTGGTGACCACGGCGAGGATGAGGGTGTTGCCAAGGAGGACGGCGAAGCTATGATGGCGTGAGGACACGGGGTGGAGGAGGAGCTCGACGCAAGAGGCGGCGCTGAGGCCGCTGGAGTCGAACGAGCAAGAGGAGAGTGGAGATTCGGATCTCCAGCGGCGGTGGAGGAGGAGCTCGACACGGGAGGCGGCGTCGAGGTCGTTGGACAAGGAGGAGGAGATGGACCAGGCTGAGCGCCACCTCGTCGTTGGAGGGAAGAGAAGTCAAAGAGAAAGGGAGGGTAAGGGGTGAGAGAGAGAGGTTGAGGACACCTCAGTAACTATGCCAATCGCCACGGTGCCAAAACTGCCTTGGAAACCACCTCAGGGGTTAAATGCACTGGTTTTACAACGTGAGGATGTCAAAGAGCCGGTTTTTTAGGTTAGAGGGTTAAGTGGTTGGACAGCAATATTTCAGAGGGTCAAATGGACTTTTTCCTTTAATAAACCATGTTCATTGTTATTACTAGTATATCAATATTATTGAGTTTCAACTCTCTTAGTTTTATTTTATTTAGTTCTTGGAAGTAATTGGAGCCATAATTAGTACTGTTTCACAATATTGTGAATCTTAAATAATCTATGTGTTCTATAGTGCTATAAAATTTAAATTGTTTGAGATCCTTAGAAAGACATCAATGCAAAATCATTGGTATTTTAAAATGCGGTGTAAGCATCACAACTTTTCAATGTTTTGTCATGGGCCTCATGGCCATTAGTGGCATAATCGCAAGTGTCCTCTGCCTTTTCTAAATGAATGCTTGCACTAGATAAATTGATTTTCCTGCTAATCCTGTGTACTTTACTTATTCCAGGAAGATGACTACGAGGAACAACAGAACAAGCACTGCATCTCCTTACAACGAACTGAAGTTTACGGACCTGCTCGTTTGTTTCATTTTGGTAGAGAGGTTTACAGAAATCAACGTCCCTACCGTGGAGATTTCCTTCATTATTTATTTTACGTAGATGCTTGTGTTTCATTTTGGCAGAGGTGTATAGATAGGTTCATTTGACGTTACATTGTTAGGTGTAATGGGGAATAGGCAAGCCAGCCCCATTGGATATTTTTTTTAAAAAATAACATAGTTTTTATTTCAAAATACAGCAGTATACCTACCTTCTTTGATTTTACGGAAATAATCATCTGTCGCTCAACCGTTGAGCGACTAGTCCAAGTCGCTCAGCTAGTAGGGCATGCATTGTACAACGTTGGATGACAAGTGTCCAAGTCGCTCAACCGTTGAGCGACAGATGATTATTTCTATAAAATAAAAAAAGTAGATATATTACTGTATTTCGAAATAAAAAGTAGGTTTTTTTTAATAAAAAAAATCAGCCCCATTGCACCGTGATAAATTCAACTTTTGGTGATGCAAGTGTGGTAGCTTGGTATCGAGATGTATAGGGGAGTTTGGATGTGATAATTGTCACCAGTCGAGTTGCTAGCACCTAAATTGGGCTTGCAGTGGATAGACTGCTTATATACCTCGGTTTTGATTTAAAAAGTCATCCTTGAAACATGGAAAGGCATTTAGTCATGTGGTATAGATGGGCGGAACATTATATTTTGTAATCTAAACGAGTATGCGGCTGGTTCCGTAATGGGACGAAATCGTAGTGCGTACCTAACAACAATAGATCTTCCGTGTGACTTAGCCGGGCCACTCTAACGCTAACGACTAGCAGCGAAACCTCAACGATTCAAGCGTGATATTTAACTTAGAGACACCTGGCCGATGGGTCCCAAAGTGGAAAGCAATAGACGAGAATTCCGAGTTTGCGAGATGGCGCAAGAAACCTAAGGTTAAACTTTAAATACGGATGGTATGAATCCTTTTGGGGACCGAGCACTAGTCATAGCACTTGGCCTATTACTCTATGTATCTACAACCTTCCTCCATGGTTATGCATGAAGCGGAAGTTCATTATGATGCCGATGCTCATCCAAGGCCCGAGGCAACACAGCAACGACATCGATCTCTACCTAAGGCCATTAGTTGAGGAACTCCTGCTTTTATGGAGCAAACCGGTGTGCGTGTGTGGGATGAGTACAAGCAGAATTCCGACTTCGAGCATTGTTGTTAAGTAACAATCAATTGATTACTGCTCTAAGTAATCTTCGGAGACGGACAAACAAGGGATACAATGCATGCACACAATGTTTTGATGACATTGAGTATATATTTGAAAAAAATGTCGAAAGGTCGTGTGCCTTGGCCATCGTCGTTTTCTTCCTATGAATCACCAACTAAGAAAGAAAGGCAAGCATTTTAGCGGTAAGGCGAGAACACCGAACCAAGCCTCATAACGGCGGGAGGATGTACTTGATATGGTCAAGGATGTGCAAGTTCTTTGGAAAGGGACAAGGCTGATAAACTTTGTTAGAAAGATGCTAAGGACACGCACCCATGTGGAAGAAGAAGTCCATATTTTGGGAGCTACCCTATTGGCAAGTCCTAGAGGTCCGCAGCGCGATCGGCGTGATGCACCCGACAAAGAATCTTTGTGTGAACTCGCTAGGATTCATGGATGTGTATGGAAAGTCTAAGGATTCACTCGCTACGAAGCCAGGACTTGCGCCGCATGAAAGAAACGAGACAACCTCGCATCGAGAGAAAATGACGATGGGCGCCATTACTTAAGACACAGCTTCACTCTTAGCAAGAAAGCATGTTTGAATGCCTGTTTGACAAACAAAGATCAAGGTCCCATCTGGATTCTCCTCCAATATAAAGCGTATAATGTGCCGAGAAGAAATTCCTACACTTAAAGTCCCATGGCGCCACACGTGCTTATAGCACGGAATTGCTTAGGTTGCTTTAAGAGGAATTCTACCTCCACATATGCGTCGGCCACCGTGAAGCTATGTGCATTCCTCAATGCATTTCTCGTAAGGCAATCAATCCAATGGAACTAGCTACTCTCTGAGAATGATGTGGTTCAATGTCTTGTCGACTTTGAGTTGGTGTTCCCTCCATCCTTCTTTAATATCATGACACACCTCCTAGTTCACTGGGTCAAGGAGATTAATATTCTCGGTCTGTGTTCCTACACAACATGTTCCCCTTTGAGAGGGTTCATGGAGTCCTGAAGAAATATGTTCACCAACAGTGCTCGGCGAGAAGAAGCATCGCCAAGGGCTACAGGGGCAGGAGGTCATTGAGTTACTGTGGTTGACTTCATTCCCGACCTTGACCCGATTGGTGTTCAATCGCTACACGAGGGAGACTTAGTGGAAAGGGAACACTAGGGAAGAAAACATATCGATCGATTTCAATAAAGCGCACTACAGTTCTTCAAAACTCCTCCGAGCCGTATGTCGAGGTACACAAGGAGTTCCCTCGATCCGGTTTCGGGGAAGAATGAAGCTTGGATTAGGCATCATCACATGTTTCAATGGTTGGTTGCGTAAAAGAATGTCGGCGTGATGACAATATTGATGAGCAAGCTGTATTTGTTAGCTAGGCAACCATCGTGGCACATCCTCACGCGTACAAAAGTGCGAGATAAATGGAAATACATTTTACACCGTAGCCCAAGATAAAAGAGCACGAACCAAAAGCAAGGTGGTGTCGCGTAGATGCCACGAACTCCAAATGTATTATGGCCGATAGAGGAGATTTGGGAACTAGACTACGCACCTAATTTTAAAGTCCCTTTGTTCCACAATGGGTGAAGATGACCGGAGGCGGGGTAACAGTCGACAAGGAGTATGGAATGACAACGGTGGACCTCAACAATATTGGGTACAAGGCGAACCATTAGTCGCTAACAGCCGATGTGAATCGATGTGAAAGACATGTCTACAAAACCCAAGAGAGGAAAAAGCGGCGACAAATCAACCAATGAGCTAAAAGCGCCACATAGTTCTTTTTCAGGAAAAGAAACATCGTGGGAATTGAGGACAAGTCGGACAAGTCGAGAAGATTATGAAAGGGATGACCGAATCCCGCCCTTGAGTGTGACCAAAGACCCAAGCATCCTCGCTAAATGCCGAGGACACTCCATGAGTTACTGATGATCATAACCAAGGGTCATCGTCAAGAAGAAGTTCACCATCTTGTGCTTGATATATAGTGATGTTTAATAAATAGTGTGTATTAGAGATTTTATGTAATAATTGTAACTTCAGATGTTTCTATCATATTTTTCTTGTTTTTTATCGTTTCAAATGAAATTCCTATTCGATAAAAGGACACATGTACCTCTGTGAAGCATGTCTTCTCCATGGGTGTCAAAATGACTTGAAATTTTTTTAGCAAGTATTTATGCCTTCAAATGAAATTTCCGACTTGTGGTTTGAGCCCTTCATTTTGTTTATAGTTGGCTCTTCACTTCCCTGCTTGTGGTCACTATAAAAGTCGTTTGAAATGTCAATAAGATAAAAGGAAATGCAACTATTATTTTTTAAAAATTTATGCCTAGTATTTAATTTACTATGCATTTAACAAGAATTAGCATATTTATACAAATAAACTTAATACAAAACCCAAGCGTAGCGAAAACGGGAAATAGTCTGGACCTTTAGTCAGGTGATACACGGGGACTAAAGGTCACTGTACCGGACTAAAGGTTCTCTCGAAAATATGTCCTCAGCATAAAACCTTTAGTCGGGCCGTGGAACCACCGGGACTAAAGGTCGACCTTTTTAGTCCCGGTCCGTATTACCAGCTGGACTAAAGGTCTTTAGTCCCGTTAGTATCCCGGGACTGATAAATTCAACTTTTGGTGATGCAAGTGTGGTAGCTTGGTATCGAGATGTATAGGGGAGTTTGGATGTGATAATTGTCACCAGTCGACTTGCTAGCACTTAAATTGGGCTTGCAGTAGATAGACTGCTTATATACCTCGGTTTTGATTTAAAAAGTCATCCTTGAAACATGGAAAGGCATTTAGTAATGTGGTATAGATGGGCGAAACATTATATTTTGTAATCTAAACGAGTATGCCGCTGGTTCCGTAATGGGACGAAATCGTAGTGCCTACCGAACAATAATAGATCTTCCGTGTGACTTAGCCGGGCCACTCCTAACGCTAACGACTAGCAGCGAAACCTCAACGATTCAAGCGTGATATTTAACTTAGATAATAGCTATTATGTTGATGACGGCTGTCTGGATCAACTGTCCAATTGAAGAATGTTGTGCCGCCAGATTTGTTGTGACAGCGTATTGCTGCACAGAAACAAAGATAGGTAAGAGCGTATACAATAATAGGCTTATATCAGCCGTCTATAGTTATTGTCACATAGAATTTTTGCTGACGTAGATGAAAAAAAATGAAAAGAGATAAAGATGTTGTCTACAATTCTGTAGTCAGCTATAGCACAAGAAACAAAAAAAGCATTAAAAGATTGTGTGTTCTATAAAGCCAACTAAAAAGACGGTAACCGTCTGTACCATTGTATGAGTTGTTTTCAGTGTTGTCTACAGGTGACATGAAAAGTTGTTATAAACAACAGCTTGTCTATATCATTGTACATACTCTTAGAAAGATAATTTAATCGACCTGCAAATACGCAGGTCAACGAGAGAACAACCAATGACCTCCTAAATCCGCATGTCTTGTAACTTTGCCTGATCTATGTACGAAATCCAATCATATGATGCTTTTCCCCCTGAAGATTTTAGTACCCGGGTAAGTTTTTTCTTTTGCCTTTGTTCTTAAACAAATAGCAATATATTAGTCTCCAATGCACATATGTAATTAACTAGTATTTTAATATTATGATTATAACATTACGGAAGTACTTTATCGTGTAGTAAAAAAGAACAAGCAAACGCCATTTACTTGATTACGAAATAACCTAGAATATCACCTGAACTCACTCCACTAAAAAAATCTAACCATATAGTACACTGGCTCAGTGAGATTCCATATAACAAGGAGTTAACTCCTTATTTACCATTGAAAGTTGACAAATTTTTTAAATGCCATTGAAAATTTACTTATCCTTTTTTGCCACTCGTTCTTAACTTATATCCCTTTTTTGCCACTCCAGTCAGTTGACCGTGGACTTGACCGTTGACTTGAATGTGAAAAGACGATTTTGCCCCTAAGTATGCTGAGATCTTTAGGGAATTGTTTGACATAGCAATATAGTTTCAAAAATTATGAAATTTTTAGGGAAAGTTTCTGAAATAGTGTAGATTATTGTGTAATTTTATAGGGTTTTATTTGCAATATATTTTTCTCTAAAAATCTTTCAAGTTACAGCCGAAACTTTAAAGATTTTTAGACAAAAACATGTTGCAAATAAAATCCTATAAAAATTACAAAATAATCTACACAATTTTAGGAACTTCCCCTAAAAATTTTATAATTTTTGGAACTATATTACTATGTCAAATAATTTCCTAAAGATCTCAGCCCTAAATAATGCACTTAGGGCAAAATCGTTTTTTCAAGATCCAAGTCAACGGTTAAGTCCACGGTCAACTGACCGGAGTAGCAAAAAAGGGAGAGAAGTTGAGAATAAGTGGCGAAAAAAGAGATGAGCAAATTTTCGATGGTATTTTGAAGAGCCCGTCAACTTCCAATAGCAAATAAAGAATTAACTCTATAACAAGAGACGTGAGCTTGCAGACTAGCAACATAAATCTATGGTACAAGTCATAAATTCGAGACATGTTCATAAAACTAATCAATAAGCGTGCATAATGGGCAATTGTTTAATTATCTCAAGTAATGCTCCATCAGATCATAAAAGAATGTCGTTTTGGACATCAACACAGTCTCCAAAAGTCTCCAAAACACAACGTTGATCACTAATTTTTATTGTAATAGATTTATAAAACATAATAAAATTGTGCTTTTATGAAAGTTTTTCCAAGAGACAAATCCGTACATACTATTTTTATATGTTCAATCTAAATATTAAAAAAGATATTGATAACCAAAATTTAGAAAGCTTGAATGCACGTACCCCGAAATGATATTCTTTTATGACAGAAGGGAGTAGCAATCTGTGGCATGAATCATAAATCCTAACTATTGTTCGCTAGTCCTTAAGCATTCATGCTGAGCGACTTTGCTTATAACAAGCACCTTTCATATATTAATTGATCAGGAAAAGCGTATCGTAAAATGGTTTGCATAATACAATCTAACATCTTGCGACACTAAATCATAAGCAAAAAGAATAATATAAATGGATGGTCTGTAGGAGAACTTACTAGGAATAAATACACTGAACAGATGGTATTTATTGAGGGAAGTAGAAATTTGTCCCCTTTCCATCTCCTTCACTGCAGAAGAAAAATCGATGTGTGTGTTTTGATCAAATTTAATCCACTGTTGATGGTCTTCTTGAGGTTTGACTGTAACAAATGGCAACAAAAGAATAAGAGAAAGGGAAAATTAGTTCAGTAACATGACGTTCAGCTATATTTAGAGTAATGACACTCCGTTCGTCTCGAGCTGTAAAATAACATCGCGAACATCGCAAAATTAGACGAATAACATTCTGGCTTTTTCCAAAATTTTTTAAATATAGAAATTTAGCTCAAAAAATTATAATTTTTTTTGTGGAGTCTCCCGACACAGTTTGATTATTTGTGTATTTTTTTAAAACTTTATACATTCTTATTTTGTCTCTAAAATTCATTTAAGTATACTGTTTATAGGAATTTTATAATATAGAAAATGAGGTCCAAATATTATGAATTTTATTTTTCAGGCTCCTTACATAGTGTATTTGATTGTGTAATTTTTTCAGAATTTTTAAAAATTAATTAATACAATTTCATAATGTCCTTACATTATGAAATATTAGACTCCTCAAAGAGTGGACATTATGAACTTGCATTACTTAATTTTGTAAAATTTCAAACAAATTACACAATCAAGCCCACTATTTAAGGAGCCTAAAAAACAAAATTCATAATGTTTGGACCTCATTTTCTATATTAGGAAATTCCTACAAATAATATACTTAAATGAATTTTAGAGATAAAATCATAATGTATAAAGTTTTGAAAAAAATACACAAGCAATTAAACTATGTCTGGAGATTCCACAAAAAAATTGATAATTTTTTGAGCTAAGTTTCTATATTTGAAAAATTCTGGAAAAAGCCATGATGTCATTCGTCTAATTTTGCGATGTTCGCGATGTTATTTTCCAGCCCGAGACGAACGGAGTGTCATTCCTCCGATTACGCTCTAACGCGATGTCACTGAGCTAATTGCCCCTAAGAGAAATGCTAGCAGAAAACAAAGCAGAAAGCGGACCTATACAGTAATACAAAGTTGAGAAAAAATTATTATCTAAACAATTGCTTTTCCATCTCCCAATATTTATTGTCTTCTAAAATTGTTATGTCAAATGTGCAATTATCCAAATAGGCATGGTCTCCTAACAACTAGTAGCATGTAATGATCCAATATAATAAAGTACAAAAGCAACAATCTCTAGCACATATGAACTATATCATCCAGATATCTGCTGTTTGGCAACAATACCTGGTATCACAAAGCAAGAGATGCGGATGTATGGCTATTAAATGTAGGCCCGATCTTGAGACGTAAACACCGCATGACACATGCTACTGTAAGGCAAAGGACCTTTTGATAGAGAACAAAACTACAAAAGCACCAACTACCTAACTTGTTCCTTACTCCTTAGCATTAAACAGCTCCCAGAACATTTCAAAGATAGACCAACCAAGCTAGCTGTTCTCTTTTCACATCTTTTGACAGAAGAACATAACATTAATTCCAAGTTAGTAAGACAACTACCCACACCGTGGTTATTAAGACGGTAATGAGAGGCGAGACGATCCATCTCCCTCACATCTTTTAAGCGCTAAGGCGCTAGGCGACGCGACGCCTTACACACATCCTAAGGAGCTAAGGCGGACGATTAGACGGCAGTGCAGAGCAGCCGGCAGCAGGTTAGAAGCAGAAGGTAGCAGCCAGTAGCAGGCGAAGACTGCAGAAGATCCCGACAGCAGGTTGGAAGGCCATAGAAGATCCTAAAGTTGCGCATGCAATAAGGTGGACAGCAAGCAGAAAAATATCTAACACTATGGCTGCACACTCCAACCAGTTGCTCCCTGCTACTCCATCCACCACCTCCTTGCTCCCTGCTACTCTCCAGCCCGCCGCTCCCTTGCTCTCCCGACGCACTGGCCTCCCCCTACTCCCCCGCCATTGGCCTCCCTCTCCCCCTCCTGCTGCTCCGGCTCCCCGATGTTACCCTGAGCTCTCTCCCGCTCGGATCCAGCGCACAAGGCCTCCTCTGCTCCACCTCCCGCCCAGATCTGGCTCTCCAACACCGCACAGGCGACGGGCGACAGCAAGGCGGGGGCGACACCTTGCCCCCCGGCGGCGTCTTATCGCTTAAGCGATGTCTTAATAACTATGACCGACACAAAGGGTGTCCCACAAGCAGGATAGACTTGCACAAACTAATAAACTATAGTAAACACACATGTCATGAACATTCACTTGAGCCACACAGCAACACAAAATTCACGTGAAGATGAAAAGCAGTAAGATGAGTTATTCTCATTGCACAACAAAAGGAAATAATCAAAATCAGTGGCATTAAACAAACTGTTGGAGGGCAAAAGGAATTATCTCCCTCAAAATAGAATTCAAAAGCGTGCAAAACTACCAGGCTTAATGCGATCGACTGCTATATTCAAAATATTGAAATGCACAACCATGCATACACATGCGCAAATCCCGATCAATTACTTCATAGCGTACAAGTAATCTGCCCTAAAATCAAGATACCACAAGAGCAGAGAGTAAAAATTAGCTACAGGAAAATAAATCAACTTCCTATCCACCGACATCAAAAGACTTATACCATGCAAATCAGCCCTTAATAACAAGGCCCATTTCCAACATTAAGAAGCAAACAGAAACCTAGTGAATACCATAGCTTTTAGTGAGAAAAAAATACAGGAAGAAATGTTGCTCAGTCACTCAATCCACCATGCTTATTAAGGCGGTAAGGCGAGGCGAGGCGACCCACCCCTCTCACACCTTTTAAGCGGTAAGGCGCGAGGCGAGATGACGCCTTACGCACCCTAAGGCGGCAGTGCAGAGCAGCCGGCAATAACTTAGAAGCAGAAGGGAAGGCTATATAAAATCCCCCACAGCAGTTAGAAGCCAAAAAGAATCCGGCCTACCCGGTGCCCTGCTTGGCCGCCTCCGCCTCCTCTTATCACCACGCCATCGCTACACGCCAAGACACCACGCCATTTCTTCGCCCCACCTCACCCTCCGCCCTCCCTCCACTTCGCCTCCGCTTCCTCCCTCCTCTCCTCTCCGCTCTCCCTCTCCCTCCGTGCCCCTTCGCCCTCGCCGCCTCCTCTTCCGGCGCAGATCCGGAGACAAGACAACACCCACCGGTGGCGGAGGACCCCGACGGCACAGATTTGGAGACGAGACGGCGGCGGCGCCGAGTGGTGAAGACGAGGCATCGGTGCAGATCGTGCGAGACGACGAACTCCAAGATACAAGTGAGCTCCCGGCTCCTCTCTTCTCTCCTTCTACCTCCCTCTCCACTGAAAGCTCCGAGCAGAGGACGCAAGGCAGGGCGACGCCTTGACACCCCGGACCGCCTTACCGCAAGCGTCGCCTTAATAAGCATGAATCCACTAAAGCTCCTTCTCATGCAAAGTGTTGAAATCAATCATATTATATTTGCATGAAATTTATGACCACAGAAAAAAATGCAGAATAAAACAAGGACAAAATTGATTGTTCTGTATCAGAAAAGGGTGTTCATTTGGTCATTTTTCCCATGGCTAGAAGAAGCACAGATCACTAATTTGCAGGTTAAGGCGAACCAATGAAATTATAGCATTGCACTAAATCCTTAATTCCTGTCAGAATGTCCCTATCTATTGATGTTCCTACCCTACATTAAGCCACAAATAATTTTTTTGAAATCTTTACATGTCTGCTCACGTTTTTGTACATCTCCTTAAAAGATTCTAACTAACACCCCCACCCTTAAAACGTAAAATAATGATATATGAAAAACAGCATCAATAATTTAATACTGTTGTTAAATGAGATTCGGCTGAAGGCTTTCCTTGTTTAACTTTACTTTGCATCAGATTCGGACCATATTGGAACAAACACACACACACGCACACATCAACTTACCTGTAGCAAGTTGAGGAGCACATAACACAGCAGATAAGGAATGGAAGCTGAAAACTACAGCCAAAAGCTCCTGAACAAAACTCAGCGACCTCTGCATTTCCACAAGAACCCAACTTCAGTACTTGTGATTGCATAAATAAAGAATTGAGTTTCAGTTCACTTAAGACCAAAACAAAAAGACATAAGCACATTGTCGTTGGGTACACAGCAAGAAACATCCTTGTAAAGATAGTGAGCGAAATTATCAAGTCTACCCCAGCAAACAAAGAGCAATACTTGGAATGACAAGGAAATCATCATGCAAAATTGCGCATTAGGAAAAATTATACACATTTCTTAGCAAAGATAAATCTTCATCATAAATTAACATTCCACGCACCAAAAAAATTGCAGCCAAGGTTGTTACACATGTAATAGATAAAAGTTTTGGACTGTTGTACATCGATTCTTACAAATTTTGGGTGCCAGCGTACAAAACGGTGTATGAAATCGCCCAGTATGGTTCGCTGGCACATTTTTACTCATCTTTCTTAACTTCTTAATCTACGAATCGCTACTACATAGCATATAGAATCTCTCTTCCACATCCTTAACATATTAAACTTCTTAATCTACTAAATACTACTCCATAGCAAATAGAATGTCTTTTTCACATCCTTAACATTTGAAACACCTCTAATGGGGGAAGTTGAAAACTCAACAGGTAGACACAAAGGACTCCTTAGACTTGTGAAAATTCTACCACCCAAAACCCCTAATAAAAAGGACTACGGTTCCTTAAAAACAACAAAACAAGAAAAATCCTTGCTCCAATTTGCAAAAACAGCAGTAGTTCCTCTGGCTTGTCCATCCGGATCTTCTTTGCAACCCTAAAATAGAACAGATCGAACAACTCAATAATTAAAGAGAAGCTAGTGATGGCCAGGAGAAGAAGGCATCAGAAATGGCTACTCGGGGCCGTACCGTATGATCTAGGCGGTGTTGAGATAGCGTCACAATTCAACCGTGCGGCGACATCCGGCATCACGGGACGCAAGGTAAGAGAACCGTATCTCAGGGCAGCGGATTGGGGAAGCTCTCCGTCTCGGAGAGCGCAGCCATACCCTCGTCCTCCTCGCTGTCGGTTCGCGTGGAGGCGGCGGGGCCGAGATGCTGGCGGAGGCCGTTCTTCTCGGAGGTCGTGGTGGGAGCAGCTGCGGCCTGGACTTCCTCATCGGAGATCGCGCGGCGGAAGGGGAGGTGGCGGAAGGAGGGCGCTTCGCGGTGGGGGAGAGACATAAATCAGATGGGGAAGATGCCTGGACTTCCTCGTCGGAGGTGGCTGCCAGATTGCTGAAAACATCAGAGTCAAATTCAGTTGCCCAGGGAACATTTCAGTCAACGAGCGGCCAGGATTCGTTTAGTGCGATCGAGTGGTGGACAAGGAAGATACGGCGATACGATGATCTGAGGACATCGCTTCGCCTGCATCTGACGGAGGAAAACGTTTGTCGTCGTTACTATTTATCATTTATGCTTTTCCGTTCACGGTTCACCGTAAGAGATATGTATTCTCGATGTGTACTGGCTGTGCTGTGAATGCATTTATAAGCCGCCGCCGTGTAAGAGATGTTATGTTCTGAAACCCTACTTTCCATTTTCCTGTTCATCTACTTTACTCTTGTAGACTACATCTGTATTTCCTTGTTGCTTATCCAATATATATCGAGAAATCCCCAAATCCAAGTTTGAAACTACTGATTTCGGATCAACGGTCCCGGGTCCTAACATCATTGGTATCAGAGCCACCGATCCTCGGCAGAGTACAGATCTGAAGCTGTTCGTGAGTAGAGAGGGTTGAGGAACTCGTTTCCTTGGTAAAATTCCTAATCTAGCTCACGAAGCTTAGATCTCTAAGAGAATCGTGAGATCTGGTCTGGCAATGAGGGTTTGGGAGGATTTCAGGTCTCTTCCTGTAAAATGCCTTAAGCTGCTAGGGAGGCGATTGTAGCGGAAGGTCAAGATGCCAAAAGGAGTTAGACCTACTGAAGAAGAGACGGACGAAGCTGTGAGGATTGAAATGGAGGAAGTCAAGAAAGAGGTAGCTTATGTGCAGCAACAAAATGGAGTCAGACTCAACACATGTTCAAATTCAAATGGGACAATTCCAGGAGCATATCCGAGTAGATTCCTCAAAGCTCGGCATGATGATGGAGATGTTGAGAAATATGATAGACAAGAATGGGGCAGGAGAAGTAGCAAGCAATCTGGCGGCGATAGGGGGCGATGATAGTCCGAGGTATGGGAATCAACACTCCAAAACCCCAACACTGGTACGACATCAAAGGGTGACGCCCGGTAGTGGATATTCGTTTGTTCCGAGTGGCGATGTAGGTAACACAAACCAGGGTACTTCTCATATTCCTTTCATCTTTCCACGAGTAACCGTTAGTGGAGGTATTCCGGTTGTGAGTGCATCCGAGTTTTACCCTGGGGAGGAATTGGGGCTTAATGATGGTCGTCAGGGGTTACCCACTGGAACTTTTGGGTGAGTGTTTACCATATGGCAAATGGAACATTCGCACCATAGTACACGTATTCGAACCCCCTATTTGTACCATCTTATATGCCACCTCAGTACAACTCTCATGTTCCTCAAGGGTACGTTCTACCCTCTAGGGGAGATCAACTGTGGAGCTACCCATGGCCACGAGCTCCTGATGTTCAGCCCAATGGCTCGGGCCAGTGGCCAACAAGGAATGTAAATCCATATCACCAACAATTTAGAAGAGGCCCAAAGTTAGAATTTCCCAAATTTGATGGAGAGCAGCCTGAAGCATGGATACAAAAGGTTGAGAAGTATTTTGAGTTGGCAAAAATTTTGAATGAACAAAAAGTGTCCATTGCATAAGTCTATTTGACAGGAAGAGCAGATTAGTGGATTAGTAGTAATGAGATTTATACTGGACCCTTAACCTAGCAACAATTCTGTGGCATGATAAAAAAAAGGTTTGCGATAGAAACAAGATATGAAGTGACTGAAGCTTTTAGGGGCTTGAATCAGGAAGGAATCGTGGAAGCATATATAGACAAATTTGAAAATATGATGACATTGGTCAAGAGAAACAACAATGCACTGAAGGAGAGGTACTTCCTAGATTATTTCGTATCAGGGCTGAAGAATTATATCAAAACGCCTTTGAAGTCATTGGAACCAAATTCCTTAGTGGAAGCTTACGCTCATGCAAGAAATTATGAGAACTCTCGGTACTATAAGAAGGTACAGACTTGGAATAAAGGATCAAATTCAAAAGGAAACTATCAAGGGAGTACACAGCATAAATGGAAGGGTGAATGCCAACAAAGATTCCAGTGAGAAAACTACTAACAGTAGTGGAAACAAATGGAATGGAGGAAAGTGTTTCAAGTGCAACGAGCCTTGGGTTCCTGGCCACAGTAAGGTGTGCAAATTTCAAAAACAAATTCATCTGATCACTGTGGAAGATGAGGAAGAGAGTAATGAGGGAAATCCTGAAGGAGTTTTCACTACACCTCCTAGCAGTTCAGAACATCAAAATGAAGGCAATGCTGAAGTCTGAATATCTAAGCATGCCATTTCTGGAACCATTTCTAAGGCTAGTACATTCACCTTGAAAGTGAGGATTGGTAAGCTCGATGTTGTGGCTTTGGTAGATAGTGGAAGTACTGCTACATTCATCACCCCATGCACTACACTCAGGGCTAAGTGTAAAATTAATAACCATGTACCAATCAAGGTAGCAGTGGCTAATGGAAGTACTCTGATCACTGAATCTCAATGCTTAGATTGTCATTATGAAATACAAGGAGAGTATATTTCATTACTGATTTCAGAATCCTGGAACTCAGAGGGTATGATATTATATTGGGAAGTGATTGGATTTATAAACACAATCCAGTGAGTCTCAATTTGAAGACCAAGGAGTTTAGCATTTGCAAGGATGGACTTAGGAGCATTAAATTTGTGGATGAAACCTACCCAAAGAGAATTGTATGATTGATGCCTTGCAGTTGAACAAACTAATGGACAAAGGGGTGATTGGGGCCATTCTCTATTCCAATACTATTCTAACAACTAAGGAAGGATGAAAGGAACACCCACTAAAATCCAACAAGTGTTAGATGAGTATTCTGACATATTCAAGGAACCTACAGGATTGCTTCCAGTGAGAGAACAAGACCATACTATTCCCTTAGTGTCAGAAGCTAAACCTGTAAATGTGAGGCCTTATAGATTACCCCATTATAACAAGGATGCTATGGAGGAACTGGTGGAACAATTATTGAAAAACCAAACAATCAGGACTAGTGTCAGTCCATACTCCTCTCCAGCTATTTTGGTAAAGAAGAAAGATGGGTCATGGAGGTTATGTTTTGACTATAAGCAATTGAACTCTAATATCGTCAAGAACAAGTACCCTATCCCTATCATTGAAGAGTTGTTGGATGAGTTGAATGGAGCAAAGTATTTTTCAAAGATTGGCCTCAGGTCAGGATATCACCAGATAAGAATGCAACCTGCAGACATCCATAAAGACTGCATTCAGTACACACACATGCCATTTTGAGTTCCTAGTTATGCCTTTTGGATTGACTAATGCGTCGGCCACATTTCAAGCCCTTATGAACAAAATACGAGCAAAACTCCTTAGAAGATTTGTCCTAGTGTTTTTTTTTATGATATCCTCATTTACAGCCCCACCTTGGAAGATCACAAGACTCATGTACAACAAGTATTGAGAGAAAATCAGTTGTATGCCAAGAGAAGCAAGTGTGTGTTTGGACAGCTACGAGTGGAGTGCTTAGGGCATGTCATTAGCAGCAAAGGAGTAGCAACAGATCCAGGGGAAATTTAGGCAGTTAAGGAGTGGCCTAAACCTAACAACATAACTTAGTTAAGAGGATGTTTGGGGTTGGCAGGCTACTACAGAAGATTTATCAAGAATTTTGGGATAATATGCAAGCCTATGTTTAATGCCTTAAAGAAGAATGATTTTTATTGGGGTGAAGAATAGCAACAAGCATTTATCAAGATCAAGGAAGCTCTAACACAGGCCCCAGTGCTGGCTCTTCCTGATTTTTCACAGCCATTTACCCTAGAGATTGATGCTAGTGGACATGGATTGGGTGTTGTATTAATGTAGAGAGGGAGGCCCATTTCCTTTATGAGCAAGACCATTGGACCAAAATCTACTGCAATGTCAACTTATGACAAGGATGCATTAGCAATTCTCGAAGCAAATAAAAAATGGAAGCATTATCTAATAGGCTCAAGTTTGGTGATAAGGATTGACCAGCAAAGTCTAAAATACATATCTGAACAGAGGTTGATTGATGGGATACAACACAAGATCATGATCAAATTGATAGGGTATGATTATAAAGTAGAATACAGAAAAGGGATAGACAATAGAGTTGTTGATGCATTGTCTAGGCTTCCTCCTAGAGAAGACGCAATGGTGACCACAATAGCAGTACCCTATTGGATAGCTGAGGTAATCTAGAGTTACCAAGGGGATGATAAATGCAAAGAGCTAGAGAGCAAATTGAGAATTGACAGAAATAGTGCACCACCATTTACATTGCAGAATGGGATCCTGAGGTATAAAGAGAGGATGTACATTGGCACTAGCACAAGCCTCAAAAGAGAAATTACTAAATTCTTTTCATAATTCAGCTCTAGGGGGGCGTTCTAGGGAAAGAGCAACTTATCAAAGGATGAAGAGCTTGTTTTATTGGCCGGGTATGAAATCTGAGGTCACATCCTTTATCAAAGAGTGTGCTATGTGTCAAAAGAACAAGTCTGAAAATATACCATATCCTGGATTGTTACAACCTTTGCCTATACCTGGTATGGCATGGACACACATAACATTAGACTTCATTGAAGGGCTGTCCAGATCTGAAGAAAATGATGTGATAATAGTGGTGGTGGATAGGTTTACAAAGTATGCTCACTTCTTATCTCTGAGACACCCCTACAATGTCCAACATGTGGTAGACCTCTTTCTTGATCACATTTACAAACTCCATGGCCTACCAATTGTGATTATATCTAACTGAGACAAAATATTCACAAGTAATATGTGGCAAGAATTATTCAAGGCTCTTGGAGTGAAATTAAGAATGAGTAGTGCTTACCGTCCTCAAAACGGATGGCCAGACCGAAAGGGTCAATCAATGTCTCGAAAATTACTTGAGATGCATGACCTTTGTTTGTCCTAGAAGGTGGCATTCATGGTTGTCACAAGTTGAATGGTGGTACAATACCTCATTTCATGCATCCTTGAAGATGACCCCATTTGAAGCATTTTATGGGATGAAACCACCACTGATCATCGAAGCCATGTTACCACAGTCTGCGACTGAAGAAGCTAGGAGCATGGTTCAGAGGGGATGGGCTGCTTTTGAAGTTATAAAAGCCAATTTGGAGACTACAAGTTCCAGAATGAAGTTCTTTGTCGACAAACACAGGACAGAAAGGACCTTTGACGTTGGAAACATGGTGTATCTTAAAATGCAACCATATCGGCATAATGCTTTGGGATTGCATAGGACCCTGAAACTCCATTCAAAATATTATGGTCCATATAGAGTGCTGGAGAAGATTGGCAGAGCCTCATACAAGTTGTTGTTACCTGAAGGTTGACAAATCCACCCAGTATTTCATGTCAGCCAATTGAAGAAGCATGTAGGGCTCAAGGTCATTCCCAGCAAGGATTTGTAGCTGGTGGATGCAAAAGGGCGAATTTTGTCTAAACCAGCAGCTGTGTTAGAAAGAAGAGTAGTTCCCAGAAACAATGAACCGGTGGTCCAATGGAGGATTCAGTAGACTAATTTGCCTCAGGAAGCAGCTACATGGGAGGATGCTAATTTCATCTCCCAAATCTTTTCGCATTTTCATCCTTGAGGATAAGGATCTCGAGGGGCAATTGTCAGATTGCTGAAAACATCAGAGTCAAATTCAGTTGCCTAGGGAACATTTTAGTCAATGAGCGGCCAGGATGAGTTGATACCCTTTTGTTTAGTGCAATCGAGTGGTGGACAAGGAAGATACAACGTTATGGTGATCTGAGGGTCATGATTTCAGGACATCGCTTCGCCTGCATCTGATGGAGGAAAATGTTTGTCGTTGTTACTGTTTAGCGTTTATGCTTTTCTGTTCACTATTCACCGTAAGAGATCTGTATTCTCGGTGTGTACTAGTTGTGCTGTGAACGCACCTATAAGCCGCCGCCGTGTAAGAGATGTTATGTTCTAAAACCCTACTTTCCATTTTCCTGTTCATCTACTTTACTCTTGTAGACTACATTTGTATTTCCTTGTTGATTATCCAATATATATCAAGAAATCCCCAAATGCAAGTCTGAAACTACTGATTTCGGATCAACAATCCCAAGTCCCGACAATGGCGCGGCAGAAGGGGAGGTGGCGAAAGAAGGGCGCTTCCCGGTGGGGGAGATACATTAATCAGATGGGGAAGATGACTCCTGCGGCGGTGGCCAGTGGCGACGTTGGCAACGATGGTTTTGGGGAGCCGCGGCTGGGGAAGGAGGGTAGGGTTATGGTTCGTAGGGGGGCGCTTGTGGTCATGGCGGATGCGACGAGGTAGATTTCCTTTTCTCTTGGGGACTCATTTGCAAAAGAGACCCCAAGTACACGCGGAAGCCGACACCTCGCTTCCAAACGATGCCAGCCCCATGATGCAGATCCATCGGCTGATGTTCTTCGTCAGACTTACACCACTGTACCGTTCACTCCATCTCACGTTGTAAAAACAAGCTACAATCTGGGAGTTTTTTTTTCTCATTTAGTCCGTTTCGATGAGGAATTAGCAAATCTAGCTTCCTTCCCGACAAAATGTTAAAAGTGACACTACGGTTGGTTAGACTGGTGACACGAGTCACATGCAGTGCTCCCGGACCGCTGCAGCTTCTTGCCACTAACCCGGAGCACTACAGACCATGTGTCGTGCAACCGAGCCGGCTCAGCCCCCTACCACTCACCCGGTTAGTAGCAGGGCACCTGCCGCTAACCAGGAGCATTGGACCCGGCCTGCTGTGCACGCCGCACGCCCAGTCCAATCGTCTGTCATGTCGTCGTGTCGCGTCATCCTGTTGTTGTAAACCCGATGCTCTGTAGCGCACCTACCTCTAACCCGGTGCACCACACCTTGCTACCGCATGCTCGATCTCATATTCCCCTAGGCTATCAATCACCTAGATGTCGTGTGTACGAGCATTCTTCATCTTTTTGTCCATTTACTTGTGCATGTTTTTGGACCACTGTTTCCCTTCAACGAACTGCCTCTTCGATATGGTGTCTCTATTGACGAAATAACCAACTGTGAGAGTCCAGGTTTCGCCAACAATCACGGTGATTGGAAGGCACTGCACACCTTTCAGGACGTTGTTGTACACCTCAGACATGTTAGGTGTCATAATGCACCCATCATCACCTATCGCCTGCACTTCCCCGCTCCCACTGGCACCAGCCTCATCAATGTTTGACGACACTTTGTACGAACTGCACATACACCATCGGTCCCCCGTATATCATCGCCTCGGGATTCGTAGCAATCTGCATGTACTAGCCATAAGCAACGCTACCCTTCATCTTGTGTAACTCCCATACGCTCTACCCTCGCCTATTTGTGTAGGTTACCGTCTCGATGGCAAGCTTCTTTCTTGTTGTCTCTGTATCGAACTCTCTCCGGATGCTACCAACCGTAGTCTGGGTTAGCGATAGGAACACACCTGGGGGACAACAACGCGCACGGCAGCAAGGTGCAATGCACCGGGTTAGTGGCAGGTGCGTTGCAGTGCACCAATTTCGCGGTAGTAGGACAACGCGACGTAACGACATGACGGGCGACTGCACCGGGCATGCGCGACAGCCCATGTCCCGTGCTCATGGTTAGCGGCTAGTGCCCTGCTGCTAACCAGGTGTGAGACAAAAGGTTGAGCCGACTCTGTCGCACGACACGTGGCCTATAGTGCTCTAGGTTAGCGGTAAGAAGCTACAACGGTCCAAGAGCACTACAGATGACACATGTGGCCTACCTAACCAACAACGGTGCTATTTTTGCCATTTCGTTTAGGAGGACGCTAGATTTGCTAATTCCTTGCGCCGAAAACTCGACAATCTGGTGGCACACGAATGAATGAACATCTGCTAATCAAATCATCAGTATCACCTAATGTCAAAATAATACATCAATGCCACCTTGCAATTAGCTTGTTCATTTCATTTCCTCTAAATGTTCATCAGCATTCCAAATCCAGCACTGACTGAGTTAAACAACAACATACCACTAAAAGCTACATAACTGAACGCAATACATCTCGGTGACGTGCTACCTGTCCAAAACGAAAGATTTAACCTGAAATTCCCAAGGATCCAGCAATTTTCTTCAACTACAAACAGAAACAGCTACAAACTCCTTCCACGAGGTAACACATGTGATCATCCCACTGTATAGCTGAAGCTGAAGCCAACTAGAACCTATTGATGACGATAACTACACTTGCACAGCATCATCCCCAAAACAAACGATCTCCGCACCTAACCAGCACTTACACCAAAACTTTTGGACCCAGCAATTCGAGTATAAGTATTCAATTGCCACTGCTTCCTGACTTGCCATCGCCCCACTGGCTCTGGGCGCCCATTGGCCCTTTCATTTTGAGGTCTCGCGCCACCTGCTGGAGCTGCTGCGCTTGCAGCGGGCGCAATGGCTGCTGATGCTGAGTGTGCAGCGGCTGCTGAGGTTGTTGATGGATCTGGAGCTGTTGCAGCTGGTGTGTTGCCAGCAAAGATTGCATGGCTTGGTTCTTGTGACACATCTGCTGGTTGCCTCCAAATGGATGTGGCATGCCGCCAAAGTTCATCATCATCCCTCCACCATTAGCCATCTGGCCGGTTGCAACCTTCAGCTTCTGAACCTCTGCCTTCAGGGTGTCATTCAAAGCTACACCAAGGACAAGCAAGCATAAGTAACACATTAACAATGATTCCATACAATTCCCTTGCACACTGGGGTATGGATGCAAGAGAGCAAAGTTTCAGTGTTCACAAAAAGAATGTCTAGAACATACACGGACGAGATAAGAAGTTCATAACAATGTTTAATGCCCATGCATACGGTGTAAAGTAGATGTGCATACAAGATACACTATAAGATATTAGAAAGCTCATCTTACAAGGTACTCAGATTACAATCAATTGACAGCTATATTAACCCTACTTCCATTGTATGCATCAGCATGACCTGCAAAAACTGTGCTACTGATGCAGAAGACGACCTAACTATGTCATGTTGGACAAGGTAAAATTTGCAGCGAAAAATGAATATTACCATCTTGTAAGTGGACTTGCTGCTCCATGGTCTGCAAACTTATCTTCAATTCACTATTCTCAGTTGTCAGCCCAGTGGTGTCTCTCTAATATAGCAACATAATCAGCAGAATAAGCATTAGCTACCTGAAGTAAATTCAGTGCTTACAATTACACATGTAATCAAATGAGCATAGAGACACAAAAAATGAAGTGTTTGGGTGCTTTTGGCAAGCATTCTGTATATCAATTGATAAGACCAGTAAGGAACACTGCTCCAGATGAATGAAAAAGTTCGTAAAATTGGCTCTCGTTAGTGTCTACACTCTGCAGAGATGTAAGAGCAGTTAATTTTCATGGTTTTAAAAGCTTGATTTATTTAATTAACGGCAAGTTGCAAGGAAGCCTAATTGTTATTTGTTTGAACAATTGTTAGACCTTGATACAGGTTTGACCAGAGGCAGTGATCCAGAACGGATTCCACTTCCTTCAAAATTTAACAAGTCAAACGTTTGTACCCAAGTATCGCAAAAGTATTTTAAGCCAAGTCAGATCTATATATATTGCCATCCACTGGCGGCAGGTGGCATATCATATACATTTGGTGTTTCTCCAACATTTATAAAATACCAACTGACACATTTACTATGGGGAGATTCACAGGTTTCTCAACAATCACCATAAGGTGCAGGACAAGTCTTAACTTGTATCATGTTTTAGCAGGCTAATGCTACTAAGTGAGGTATATACCATCTTCTACTATTGATAGGCGTATGGAGGGCACAAGCTTCAGACGTATGGACCTACCAACTAGTGGAAGATGGTTATGTCACTCTATCCCATCAACAAGGGAAGTAACATGGTATACAATACTATCAATCCATCAGGAAATATTCATGACAAACAATGGAACTAGATCATTAGTTTCACAGGGAGACGAGACAGTGCATCTGTCATGTTGGGAATTCCGTATCGTAGACGTGGTCACAACAGTGCGCCTGGTGGAGCCGGAGTCCTGGCGCGGTCAGCAGCAGTAGGTTCGGCGGAAGGAAACCAGCCGCAGGGAAAGTCTGATTAGGAATCTATCTTCTATTTGGTATGTTCATGCTTCATTAGGAAGCTATCTACAAGGAAACTCTAGTTTTAGTAAGGATCAATTCGTGATCCATATTTCCATATTATGCAGATCCTTCATTAGGAAGGTATTCATAAGAGATTGCTTCTGTATCCACCGGACCACATCTATAAGTGGCAGCCGGTCAGCGAACAGAGGAGGCCGACAAAGTATGGTTGGCATCCTATCATCTGACTGGAATAGCTCAACATTGGTATTATCAGTTGGAGCGCGACGCAGGCATACCCTCGTGGTCCCGACTGAAGGAGCTTTGTCACATTCGGTTCGGACCCCCAATCCGAAGCAATCCATTGGGCGCCCTCACTCGTTTGCCTTTTGCAATTCGGTACAAGACTACATCGACAAGTTCTTGGCGCTCCTTTGTCGCACCGAAGCTCTCACTCAAATACACCAGATGCAGCTCTTCACATCGGGCTTCCCGACTAACTACGGATTGATGTGGAGCTTCAGAACCCTGTCGACTTACAAGTGGCGATGAGCCTCGCCCGCGCCTACGAACTACGCAAGCAAACAATATCGCCCGTACAGCCAGCCGGCGATCCTCGCCAAGGATGGCGACCCACTGGATGGTAGTGGCCATCCATGCCCATTCCAGTTGTGCCGCGGTGGCCAGGGCCCGAAGGAACAGCAGCGACATCAACACCAGCACCACCGTCGGCTACTCGCCCCCTTCGACGTCTCACTACACCTGAGATGGCCGAACGGCGAAAGCAAGGCTTGTGCTTTAACTGCGATGAGCAGTACGTCCGCGGTCATCGTTGTCAGCACCTCTTTTATATTGTGGAGGATTATGATGAGGACAGACTGGTGGACGACTCCGTCAACCCCTTGGAGCATATGCCGACGGTGTCCCTCCATGCTCTCACAGGGTTGCGGAGCATCCGCGCCAATGAAATTATGCAGCTATGAGTCACCATCGACACAACCAACTTCATTGCTCTCCCCGACTCGGGGTCAACACATAACTTCATCAACGACAGCACGGTCGCCCGCGCCGGCTTAACGCTCGAACCACGCTCGGGCCTACATGTTGAGGTTGCCAACGGTGATCATGTGGCTAGCCGTGGCCTCTGCCATGGCATGCCCTTGCACATCGACGGCGAGCACTTCAGGGTGGACGACCTCGCCATCCCACTCGGCGGCTTCGACATCGCACTAGGCAGTGGCTCCGTACACTTGGTCCCATCCTATGGGACTTCGATGACCTCCACATGACGTTTTGGCGAGAAGGCCGCCAGATCCAATGGCACGGCATGGCCGCCCCAAGCATAGCCGCCCGGTCGGCCACCTGTACCAATGATGAGCTCCTCGACACTCTCTTGCAGTAATTCGATGGCCTCTTCGCCGAACCCATCGGCCTTCCTCCAGAACGCAACCTGGACCACCGGATTCATGTCCCGCCAGGGTCGGCTCCCGTGGCGGTCCAGCCATACAGCCACCCGCATCTTCAGAAGGATGAACTGGAGCGCCAATGTTCAGCCATGCTCCAACAAGGGACCATTCGCTCCAGTAACTCGGTGTTTTCTTCACCAGTCCTTGTCAAGAAACAGGATGGATCATGGCGCTTTTGTGTCGATTACCGCGCTCTCAATGAGCTCATAGTGAAAGACAAGTTCCCAATTCCGGTCGTTGATGAGCTTATCTACAAATTGCACCGCGCTCGCTTCTTCTCCAAGCTTGACCTCCGTTCCGGCTACCATCAGGTGTGCATGCACCCCGCCAACGTGAAGAAGACTGCGTTCCGCACGCATCATGGTCACTTCGAGTTTTTGGTGATGCCATTCGGCCTCACTAATGCGCCAGCTACTTTTTCAGGCGTTGATGAATGAGATACTACGAACTTATCTCCGCCGTTTTGTGCTTGTGTTCTTTGACGATATTTTGATCTACAACTCGTCTTGGTCAGAACATATGCAACATCTTCGAGCGGTCTTGCTCCTCATTCCTCGTCACCAACTCCACCTCAAGCGTTCCAAATGTTCATTTGGTGCGGCCACGATCGCCTACCTCGGCCACATCATATCTGCTGATGGGGTCGCCATGGATGAAAACATGGTCGCCGCCGTCAAAACATGGTCGGCACCTCTGGCAGCTCGCGGATTGGGCGGGTTCCTTGGACTTGCGGGATACTACCGCAAATTCATCGGCGACTTCGGCATCATCGCTACGCCACTCACCAAACTCCTCAAGGAGTCCTTCCACTGGTCGCAGGAGGCGCACAGTGTTTCAGCCCTCAAGGCGACTTCCACAAAGACCGATATTTCAACTCACGGACTTCGCCATGAGTTCATCGTAGAATGCGACGCCCGACATGTGATTCGCCATGTCCTCCACTGTATACCGTCCGCTTGTTTTCAAAGAAACCAACCGCAGAAATATTATGCTAAATTGGTCACGCATTTAACGGGCTCATCGGATTGGTGCACGCCGTCCGCCATTGCCGTCCCTATCTTTGGGGCCGCACCTTTACCGTCCGTACAGATCACTACAGTTTGAAGTTCCTGTTGGACCAACGACTGTCGACTACACCTCAGCATCAATGGGTAAGTTGTTTGGCTACAACTTCACAGTCAAGTATCGTCCCGATCGTCTCAACACAAGGGTCGACGCTTCTCCGCCACGACGTTACACCGGCCCACTACACAGCGACTAACCGACCGTCTTCTCCTCTTTGATGATTTGCGGGCGGAAGTAGCATCATCAGCTGAATTGCAAACCATCTGTGCACAAGTGCGGGCCGACGCACTCGGGGAACAGTGGTCCCTCGCTGACGGCCTAATCCTCCGAAGTGGTCGCGTCTTTGTGTCGACCTCGCCGTCGTGCTCCGCCCATTGTAGGCTATCGCACAAGCCGGTCAGCGAGGGCATCCAAGATCCTTCATCGTCACAAGATGGATTTTTATCCCCCTCGCGCCCGCCAGGAGGTACCAGATTTTGTACGCGTTTGCTTGGTCTGTCAACGTAACAAAACGGAGCATCTTCATCCCGCTGGGTTGCTTCAACCTCTGGAGATTCTGACAACGGTATGGGCGGATATATCTATGGACTTCGTTGAGGGACTGCCTTGCGTACACAGAAAATCGGTCATCCTCTCCGTCATCAATCGATTTTCCAAGTACACCCACTTCCTTCCGTTGGGGCATCCGTACACTACAGTCTCGGTCACGCGCACCTTCTTCCGTGAGATCGCGGCGGCCCATGGGATCCTCATTCGGGCTTGTCGGATCATGACCCGATCTTCACTAGCAATTTTTGGCAAGAATTATTTCATCTCGCCGAGGTCTGCTTGCACCTCAGCTCCGCCTTCCATCCTCAATCCGATGGCCAGACTAAGGCAGTCAATAAGGCGATCGCCATGTACCTTCGTTGCTTGACTGGGGATCGCCCACGCCAATGGCGCGAGTGGTTGCCTTGGGCCGAATATTGCTACAACACCTACCACACGGCGCTTTGCGATACACCCTTCATAGTGGTCTATGGTCGCAACCCCCCATCATTGACGACCTATGACGTCAACACAGCCAAGGTGGTGGCCGTGGACGCTCAGCTCTGTGATCGCGATCAATTCCTCAGTGATATTTGTGATCGTTTGCTTCAGGCACAGCAATATGCCAAGCATTACTATGACCAACGCCATCGTGACATCCAGTTTTCCACCGGTGAGTGGGTTTGGCTCCGCTCTTCATTCATTGCGCATACCGCTCTTCCCGGGCGACTTCGCAAATTAGGCCCCGCTATTATGGCCTTTATCAGATCGTGGAACGAATTGGTACCGTGGCGATCGCTCGTGATCTGCCGGAGGCACTCGCTCACACGATATCTTTCACGCTTCGCTATTGAAGAAATTTCACAGGATCCTCCAACGCCGCCAACACCACCGCCATTCGCTTGTTGAGCACGCCACAGTCGCCTCTGCAAAAAAGTTCTTAAAGCATGTCTTCGCCACGACGTTTGGCATGTGCTTGTCCAATGGGTTGATCTTGACGCCGACAAAGATCTTGGGAACCCAGAAGCATCCAAACGCTTAGTATCTTCATTCCACCGAGGACGAGCCGCTTTCGAGGCCGAGAGATGTCATGCGGGAATTCCAGATCGCCGACGTGGTCGCAATAGGCGCTGGCGGAGCCAGAGTCCTTGAATGACAAAGAAGAAGTTCGCGTATGAAACCAACCGCAAGGAAAGTCCGATTAGGAATCTATCTTCTATTTGGTATGTTCATGCTTCATTAGGAAGCTATCTATTAGAAACTCTATTTTTAGTAAGGATCAATTCGTGATCCATATTTCCATATTATGCAGATCCTACACTAGGAAGGTATTCATGAGAGATTGCTTCTGTATCCACCGGACCACATCTATAAGTGGCAGCCAGCTCTTTTGAATTGAAGCAATGAAAAACTAAGAAATTCCAATTCCCACCTCCTTCTCTCGATTCCCTAATCCCTCTCTTGTCGAAAGCAAGCCGGCAAACATCACAATACCAGCTAGTTAGAGTTATTACCGGCCACCACCACTACTCACGACTACCCTCTCCGAAACCTAGGCCATAACAGCATCTTGTAACATACAACATGATGCTTCCGACTAACCTATCATCACAATAGTGGATGTGCCATATTAGAACCACATGGTTGTGATACATTTTGTGCCTTTCAAAGATATATGTCATGGGCGTGGGTCTAAGGCCCAATGAGGCAGCAGTTCAGGCGCATGGCTTATAGTTACCAGAAACGTGGTTCGTCCGAGTCACGGGACGGGATTCGTGTTCATAGTTCGCCACTTTTTCTTCCAATTTCCACTGCGAACACGAACCCCGTACCCTAAACCGGTTTGTGATTCGCGGGGTTTTATAGCGAATCCTGTAACTATGGCATGGCTATTTCCTTAAATTAGAAATCAAATATAATTAGTTTCCTTATAGATAAGATTAGAATAGATTAGATCGGATTGCTTCCTTAGGGGCTAAGTAAGTCATCCCTATAAAGGGGGACAACATGTACCTATTAGCTATGAACGAAGAAATATATCGAAAGGAGTCATTCGATTACCTCCCTACCTACCATCTCCCTGCCCTTGTGATGCAGCCGCCGGCCTTGGCATGATCGCGCTACCTGGGTTCAGGGCCATCTAATCTACCACCGCCTCAAGAGCCGCCGCCAACGGCCATGCCAGAATGGCCGCGCTGCTCTTGCTGCTCCTCCTTACAACACAGGCGGCACTACATCTTCAAGAAGCGTCAACATGACACTTTCCAAGGCCGGCCCACACAGTACAAGCTGCATCCCGCGGCATTGGCGGCAACGCTACTTGGAGAAGCGGCGTGGGAGGGCGGCGAAAGGTGGCGAACGCGTGGCGACGTCGCTGAACTAGCGGAATGCAAGCGCAGAAGCAGAGTCAGACAAGACGGTGACCTCCTCAAGGGCGCGTGGTTCCCGACAGCCTCGACGCCTAATGCCCCTGGTTGTTATCGTTGTCCTCTTCTCGACGAGAGAGCAAGGGCGGCATCCAAAGGGGGCGACGACGCTTGGTGCAATAGGAGATAAGGCGGCATCGCAACCAGGAGGAGTGGCGGCGACCACCGCTGCTACTGCAGAGGAGGCAGAGGAGGTGGCTGCCCTCAGCGAGCTCCTCCCTCAAAACCCTAATGTCCTGATGGGCTTCCAAGTGGCCTAGCCCAATACAAAGCAGCAGCATCTGATGGGCTTCTATTTGGGCCAAAAAGGTGGCCACAACAACCCCATTTGGGCCAAAACGATGGGCTCCAATTTGTGCGGGTCCAACAAGGCTGATTTGTTCTCACATGACAGGGCGCCGGCAATGCAACCTATCATTGACATGGGGCCTCCTTAGGCTACAACCATGGCCACCACCGCAGCTCGAGAACGAGTTGTTTTGAAGGGAGGGAGAAATGTCGTGGGCCACGTCTAAGGCCCAATGAGGTAGGAGATCAGGCGCATGGTTTTTTCCTTAAATTAGAGATAGGATATGATTAGCTTCCTTATAGATAAGATTAGATTAGATTAGATCGGATTGCTTCCTTAGGGGCAAAGTAAATCATCGCTACAAAAGGGGACAACATGCACCTATTAGCTATGAACAAAGAAATATATCAAAAGGAGTCGTTAGACTACCTCCCTACCTACCTTCTCCCTGCACTTGTGGTGTGGCCGCCGGCCTTGGCATGGTCGCGCTACCTGGGTTCAGGGCGATCTAATCTATGCACATGACAATATATATCTTAATGCCACTTGTGCCCGTAATAATATAGCACAGCTTCCATTCTTGGGATGGCTTTCTTGATAATGAAAAAAATATAATCAATACTATTTAAGTATTATCGAATATCTGTATAACATAGCCGCATCGGCAGGAAACCGCCATAAACCGAAAATTATTTAATAGATGGTTCTTACTTCTTAGAACTTGGATCAATTTATGCAGTTAGTTCCTAAACTGATAAAGAAAGAACCCAACTGGTTTAACAACTTGAGACCAACAAATGCTAAAATGCATAAGTGTGGTTTTCCTTCGCCCCGCTGAAAATGGTATTGTAAAGGATTATAAAGGGGAAACCTCCAAATCAGTAGTGCGTACCTGTAGCAATGCCAGCTGAGCAGATAATGTTGTTGCTTCTGTTTGCAGCGTTTGCATCTTGCGCTCGAGTTCAGCAATGTAGCGCATTTTCCTTTCCTTTGATCTTGCTGCGGATTGTCTGTTAGCCCAAATCCTATAAAATGATCCATACCAAGAAGATCAGCATAAGCATGCTATCATGTGCGACATAAATTTGCTTGATCTTCAAGAAAAATGCTATCTGAAAGAAGGCAAAAGAAGGGTGCTGAAAATGAGCGATCAGATTCCAGTTGAAAAAATTTCCCCCACGTGATCTTTTTCTCACTCTTTCATCTGCATAATATCTATCTTTCTTCTCACAAAATCTACTCTAAGAAGTAGCCATTGAGCAAGTATGCCATTTTGCATTCATTCATACTACATTTCGCATATGCAACCAAATGATATGAAATGTCAACAAATATTGCAGGAATGTCAACTAAAAAACACAACTAATTCACATGAACAAATGCCTACTCTAACAGAACAAATTTCACAAGAACAAATACAAGCTCTGTAAAACTCACACCTTTTCGCCCTCTTCGGGTCGACAAGAGCAAGCTCGGCCAACTTTGCCGCGGACACTGCCTTCTTGGCCTCCGCTGGCGACATTCCCTCCGTCCCCGGCGCCCCAACCAGCTCCTCCGTCTTGATCGACATCGATTCGTCCATGGACTGGCTGTGCTGGTGCTTCGGTCTCGGCCCATGACCCAGCCCGGCCGTCTCACCCCCTCCAGCCGCGGCAGCCGAGGCGGACGACGACTCCGCCTCCGACGACGCCCCGCACGACGAGTTGAGCTTCTCCACATCAAGAAACATGGAGAAGAGCTCCTCGTCGTTCTCGTCCGACAGCGACGGCCCGTCGCCGGCGCCGGGGGCGCAGAGGTCGAGGTCGTCGGGGAGGCTCAGGATCTCGGAGTGCGCGCGCCGGTGGCCGGGGTTCCGGGTAGGGAAGTCCGGCATGCGGCTGATGTCGTACTCCGGCGGTGGAGTCGACGACGAGGGCGGCGGCCCCTCGCGGCGCGAGGACTGCGGCGGCAAGCCATCGCCACCGCCGCCGCCCGGGATCGGGGACTTGTTCATCTTCTTGGCTCCAGCACGCGCAAATCTCCTCAAAGCACCAAGGAGGCAGCTTTGTACCCAAGATTCAGCTCGAGATTGCGCTGCAAAAGAATTGGGGGATTCAAATGTTGAGGGGTAAATTGGGCGAAAGAACAGAAATCAGAGGGGGGGGCGGAATTGGGCAGAAATTCTTGTGGAAGAGATAGATCTAGGAGTTGGGTTGCACTAACACGAAACTGAGCAAAAGGGAGAAGGAATGGGAGGATTTGAGGAACCAGGAGGAGGAATTGGGAAAAAGGAGGCTGGGTGCTTTCTTTTACCGGAGATTTGAGTGCCGTTCACCCCTTATTTATTTATCTCCTTTCTTTTTAGAGAGGGAATTCATAATATATCCTTCATTTAGATATATCTTTATTTCTAATGTAATTAATAATATACATTTACCTTTATTCCTGAGGTAATGGTAATATACACTCCATTTATATGGATCATTGATTAGAGAATTTTATTATTATTTAATCTTTTTTTAATTTCATTTTAAAGTTAACCCCTCGCGAACTTTAATTCCAATTCTGACCCTTTTGGCCACACTACTAACCGTTCTATCACGCCACCGGAAGCCACGCAGATTCTACTATGCCTTTCAATGGAAATATTTGTCATCTTCTATCGGGCCAAAGAAGAGTCTCAGCTTGTAACTAGAATTTTTAAAATAATATTTTTTAAAGATAATTACAAAAATATATAGTTGTCCTAAAAAATACAAAATGTGTCTGTCAGCTAATTCAATCATGCGAGACCCTCTCGCCACTCTATTGCCGGTCGAGGTACTTGTCGCTAGTTGAATTGACGATAGGTTGCTGTCGCCAGTTGAACTAGTGACAGCAACCTAAAACCCTAATATAATTTATCTACTTATGATTTTCATAGATTTTGAATGGTACGAAATCTATTAAACTCGCAATAACATTTTTTATCGTCGTATGTTGTTCTAGTGCGGTGAATTTCTGAAAAAAAATTTGCGAGAACGATTGATGTATGAATGATTCGTAAGTAGGAAGGTAAGTGATATTACGATGCACCCGGGAATTCATACACTTGCTCATGTACATGCACTACATATTACGTAAGGAAACAAATGTGAACTTGCCATTACTATCAACACTACGATAAATCACATTGATATTACATAACATTCAGTAAAACATCATAACACTTAATCAAAATGATAATTCAGAACATTGGCAATAACATATTACTATTGTTCGTGCTTTCTTGTGGTCGCAACCTCAACGTCTCCCATGTGGACTGTCTCGAGTTGGGAGACCGGATGAGGTCCCCGCGGCGACATCCGGAGTGCCGATGTCTCCTTCGTCCTAAGGATTTCTCGTGGGACATTTCTTGAAGGTGTGCCCAGACTCCCTGCAAATTGAGCACTTCTTCGTACGACGTCCAGTTTCTACTTTGTCCATGTCATTCATAATACGTCGTACCTGTCGTCGGCCAACCTTTCCCTTGAGCCTATCAATGTCTGCGGCCCATATTAGTTGCTCCCAGGTCGAATGGCCACTGAATGGCCAACCACAGTGTAACCATACATCTCCCCAGTCCAGGTTTGCATCACCGCCTCCTTGGTGAAATAGTCAGAGAGGTACTAACCGGGATGCTGCGCCACCATCAAACATGCGGCTATGACATGGGAGTAGGGCCTATGTAGAAGAAGGGGCTTGTTGCAAGTGTATGTGCAACTATCATGCACAGAAGGCACTGCAGTGGGTGACCTCTCGCGGTTCGCTCATGGCGTCCTTTATCCTCAAGACATTATCTCGAAGCGAAGCTCCCTTGTGCCCATCTTGAATGCCTGGTGTATCTCACCCTTCTTGCTCTTCTCCTTCATGTACTTGGTGACCATGGCGGAGTAGAGTATTCTATCATTTGCGATAGCAAACGACACGTTGTTGTTTCTTTCAACAAAGTAGTTCGTCGTACCGCGGAGAATTGCCTCCACAATACCCACCAAAGGGAGGCACCTTGTGCCGCGCATGACCCAGTTGTACACCTCGGCTAAATTAGTTATCATGACACCATATTGAGCACCACCCCTGTCATAGAGCAGCAACCATTTCTCCTTAGGCTCGTGCTCAATCTAGTCCGAGAAGCATTTCACATGTGCCCCCGTCCTCCTCGTCAATCTGGGAGCATCTGTGGGTAGTCAGGGCAATGCTTGGGGCCCGGTCAAGCTTGGGGCGCCTTTAGTCCACTCATCTAGAATCTACCAGAGTGCTTCAACTTCCACTGCTGGTTCCGTTGCACAACCGCTGAACAGTTCATCAAGTCTTTGTTATGAATCGCTTGTAGAAGTTTGCACCCAAGCGCCTCATGCACCACCGCTTCCGCAGATCCGACCATGCAAGCGACGCTTTCTCCTTGTTGCAACGGGTTATTGACGCAAGCAGTTCGCATGCCAATCATGTATGAGGCATACGCTTTTGATAGCCTTGCACAATGTAAATCCTCACATTCTTCAGAACCGCATAGCCTTGATGTCCCTCACATTCTTCGCCACAACCAGATGTCCAGATTCTCGCTTTCAACAAAAGCGAATGCCACGGAAGAATTTGATTGTTCCTTCCGTCGCTATTGCAACAAGATTCCGCCCTTGTACTTCCCAGTCAAGAATGTGCCATCTACGCACAAGATTGGACGGTAGTGCCGGAATGCATTGATACATAGACCAAACGCGAAGAATTCTCGCTGTAGTACCCTCTTATTAGCCCACTTCGGTGCGTGGCATCTTGAATGTTGATATGGGTGCCGGGATTTCTGTCTTGTATGACTCGAAGTTGCCCGGGGAGGTTGTGGTAGGAATCCTCGAACGTGCCCCACCTTAATTCCAATGCCTTCTGTTTTGCCCTCCAAGCCTTGATATAGCTAATTGTGTATTGGAACCTTGCCTCAATCGCCCGAATGATGGATTGTGGCTCAAAATCTAGATTATCCACGATCTTACTATACATAAGGTTGGCGATGAAGCCTGATGATAGGTTCCGGTGGGACTGCACTGACTCAAAAACGACGCATGTGTGAGGGACCACTATAGAGCACTTCCAGTAGGTATCAAACTTAGGCTGAAATGCATGCACTCACCGCGGGCATCCCTCTATGCCGCACTTCACGTCGTAGAATCTTGGGGTAGACTTGAAGACTTTGAATGTGCACCGCACCGACAAGGCCTAGAATTTGACCGCGTCCTGCACGGCCTCCTTGCATTTGTACATAGATCGTAGCCTGACCTCACTCTGGTCGTACTCCCACAACGCACACGGGAGCCTTCATTGACGGTGAGGTTCTCGAACTGGTATGTGTTCCAATCGGATGGAACCGCCTGCTGGTCCACATCATTCTCGTCGTCGGAACCTTCATCTTCAGACAATGCCATGTAGTCTCAGTCTTCAAGATCCATCCTTTGCACTACGGCTTCCACCTCCTCACCCTCGCCAAGAAGACCAAGAGCTTGCCTAACCGTAGGAGCTATCAGAGGGTCTTCATCGACAAAGATCAAGAACTCCGGGAGCTTCACCATTGTGTGCGCCAGCGTTGTGGCCGAGTCCCCGACTTCCTCTTCAAATAGAGCACCCCTTTCTTGTTCAAATTGCAAGGAGGAGTGAGTTTGGCATATGCTTGGACTAGAAGGACCAATTTTCACCCTGCCTCCCTCACGATGCGTACATATGACTACCATGAATTTGGTCCCTTCAGCTGCACTAACTCCCAATATGTACGCTGTCCTACCTGTGGGGAAAGACAACTCAATCTCAAATCATACAAATCGCGGTCCACTTGGAATGTATGGAACAACCACCGCATCACAGCGCCCCATGTACGCTGCTCTGGTCTTGCTAGGGGCACGGTCGTCGATTGGAAATAACACAAATCAATCCCCTCGGGACCCTCCATAATAGTCCCTTGACCATAGTAAATTTTGAAATTGATGACGTTGGACATATTTGACGCACTGCACCATAAAGAACATTTCCACGATTAACCCCATATCTAAAACTATACTACCCACCGAAAAGTATTATGTAAAACGTACTGCATTACGTAATCGTACATCTAAAACTATGTAATCCATTCGGTTAAAAAAATTACCTGAGAGGTAGGCAATCGGACGGGCAGCGCTTCGCTAGCTTCTCTCCTCCCAACTACTCTTCTCTCCTTCTCTTTTTTCTGAATAAAAATGAGTCATGTGCTGAATTTTAGGGTTTCAATGGGGATTTATAGGGTCAGTCTTCCTATCGCCAGTTCAACTGGCAACAGGTACCCGCTACCTGTTGCCAGTTCAAATGGCGATAGATTCCTATCGCCAGTTGAACTAACGACATGGACACATTTTTGTAATTTTTTGGGGCGACTATATATTTTTGTAATTATCTTTTAAAAAATATTATTTTAAAAAAACTTGTAGCTAGCATCTAGGCAGTACTGATAACACTACATTTAGCATGGTAAGCCTTCCACAGTTCCACCTCTAGACTTAAAACACATTCATAATTGAAAATGTTTTGACAATCCTTTTTGAAAAGATGAGTAAAATACTAAATTTTGTGATTTTTTATGCACAAAGTGCAATCCTAAATATGTCCAAGGGAAAAGAGCATACTTGGCATCAAGAACACCGACCAATAGGGGAACTTTCTTCTTTCCCTAAACATCACATAAACTGATGCAATCTAAGGTAAAATTACAGCATAACATTACCAGCACACACAATAATCAAGGATTGCATGATCAGTGCGTGGTGCCTATCAAGCTACCCATATGTTGTCCGACTGGTAGTTGGTATATTGGCAGTGGAGTTCAGAGAGAGAGAGAGAGAGAGAGAGATTTGCTTGCGGATCTTGGTGCATGATGAGTACGAAACTGCACACACACTCAATCATTATATGCAGTCACCTATCGGCAATATGGGTCAACAGAAACAAGACAAACAAACACTACTGAGAAATAGTACGTTCAGCAAAGGTAAAATTGCAATATCGTCTATTGGTAAATATGCTGCATTGACATCTCTGCAGCTCTACATCCAATTAAATATAAATATGCTAATAGTACTCAGAAAATTTGAGTACAAGATCTGAAAAAATTAAACAAACTACTGCTTCATATAAAACCAAACCTGAAAACCAAAGTTCAAAATATTACACTGGCGTAGTCATGCAAGTTAACTACTTGTCAAGCTTGCATTGCGAATATGGACATACCAATGCTGCTATTTTAAACAATAATTTGAATTGGAAATAAAATGCATATGACAGAAAGTATATTTTATTACTCAGAGCAAATAAAGGACTAGGTTGAAACCTCCAAACTAGCAAATATCAATACACACCTGAAATATAATAGCATTGAAATCATGCTCAGTGATTCTTCTACAAATTATCTAATTCAACTAGCAAGAATGTCCAGAAACCAAACATTACATTTAAATGTGTAAGTGAAGATCTCAAACTACAGCCAGAGCAATGGCAAACAATGTATGCAATGCAGCGTACTCTTCCAAGTTCCAACACCTCTGCAACTAACACAACAAATCACCCAGACACACAAACATCCATCCTGCTATGTCAATGTCCGCCATCATCTCCACACATTCTTATTTCAATACCTTAGGGGCAGCTGGACTCGTGAGGAGGCACGGAGGAGGAAGCCGGCTGCAAGGTGGTGGAGGCGCGGAGGGTGCCTGGGCCAGCGGAGGCGCAGGCCGCCTGGCCTGCAGGCGGGGGCGAGGGCAAGCCAAGGCCGGGGCAATGAGGGCGGAGGAGAGGCCGACGTCGGGGAGGGCGGCCGACGGCGGCAGGAGCGCAGGCGGCGGGAGGACCCGGCGTCGAGGAGGAGTGCAGGAGACGAGGGAGGGCGGCCTGCAGTGGGAGGTAGAGAGGCGGCGGGGTGAAGATGGGGGAAATAGGTTGCGCTGCTACTCTTAAGTGGCCATTGTCATGCCATATATCGAGGCATGACAGGGAGGATTGTCATGCCGTGGATTCCGGTGTGACAGATGCCACGCGGACCCTCCACACTAGCATGGCGCGCGACCGAGGGCTTACGTGGCATCTCTGGCCATGCCACGATATTTGGCATGACAGAACGTTTTGGCCACGCCACTGGTGGTGGCGTGACCAAAGGGGTCAGAATTGGAAATAAAGTTTGTGAGGGATTAACTTTAAAATATTAATAAAAAGGATTAAATAATAATAAAATTATTGATTAGATAACCCGTTTAGAATATTTTATTATTATACTGTCGCGCTAAATCCCTACCGACCCGTGCAGCCATCTCCTCCCTGCCTTCCCTCAAGACTCCTCACTCTACATGAATCTTGCTAAAAAAATGAAGCTCCCAAAACAATTTGCACCAGCACACAACAAAAACAATTTTGGGACGAACGGAGAACATCAAAAGTAAATCACTCCAAAAAATTTGAAGCTCCGAAAACGTACTTGAAGCCCAAACAGAGAAAAGAAAAACGACACAGGTTGCTTAACACCATTGATTCATGCAAATTCGGGATGAACAGAGATCACCAAAATTTTCCCTTTAGTATTATTTGGGACTTCACAAAATTGCAACAAAAATAAGGGAGACAATTTTTTGGACTATTAGCAACAGCAACAACAGCAATCAAACTAGTTAAGCACATGATCAAAAGGTTCAAGAAAAACTCAAAAGAAACAACACAAAGGACATGGAGTCTATTAGCAAGACATGGTCCGTTGCGCACGATGGCTTCCAGCACAGCCACCACACCGCGTTTGCACTCCACCATGAATTCGGGCCACCGCGCAACTCGGAAGGACAGACCTACCTAGTCTTTCTTGCAGGTTTCTTTCCGCGACGATGGGGACCGAGGATGGCGGCGATGGGCGGCGCACTCTCCACGCGGTGTGGCGCGTGTGGCCTGGGAGGCGACACTCTAGAGGAGTCGACGAGGGACATGAGGGATGCTGAGGATCGTGGAGGAGCGACGGAGCCAGCGGAGGAGGACGGGAGGCAAGCAGGTGCCGACGAGGAGGAGGAGGAGGAGGGGGGGGGGCGACGAAGGAGGAGAAGCAGGTGTAAGGGGCACCGACGGTAGAGTAGGAGCAGGGATGGGGGCGACAGCAGGGGCAATTGTGAGAACCCGGAAAACCTAAACCTAGATTTAGCATCGTTAATTGGTAATTAACAGTAACTAAATTACGGATAACCAAAAACAAGATTTAATCGCCATAATGAGCATAAAAGTTATGCAACAAACACCATCAACATGAGTCACAATAGAACTTGCACATCAAAATTCATTAACACGAGGGACACCTGAACGTTCTCCACTAAATTGCATCTCGAATTACAATATGAATTCCATACAAGACAAATTAGAAGCATTAATACAAACTCAAATTTATTACAAGAATTAATTACATCAATTTAAAACATATCTATTACAACCCAAAGAACTTTACAAAACAATAATAAAAGTCTCGCATTTCATATCGCCGAGCCCTTCTAGTATCTTTGCCCTTTGACCGCCAGCCCATCAAACCCTTGTGTTGTCTTAGTCATCCGAAACCTGCACGCATACCACTCTCCGCCAGTACCATTAGATAGGAGCAAGCCTAGTATTATTAAAGTAAGGATTGGGAGGAGAAGATTACCGTCAGATTCTTTGCGAAGGTCATTGAGGCTTTTCGACCACCCTAGGGTAGTGGCACCATTTCGCCTTCTATGGGCCTCATCACCCAGTAATATTAGAACTGATACCCACATTTTACTGACCTACCTCAGCCAAATATCCGAAAACCGACCTAAAGTCCACATTTGGACCAAAGGTAAGGTCCTTAAGCCACAATAGTAGAAGCATCCTTTGGACCGTAGGTCCATCAGCATTACCCAACCCAACAGTAGAATGTGAGAGCCAGAGGATAAGGGCCAGCCCACATAGGTTCTTTTCCCCTAGTCAAACACATTCACCAAGCCATCCAAAAATATCAAGCACAGGAGGCCAACTCGCTGCCACTCAAAAGCCACCTAGGCCAAGCCTCAGATTCATCCCCTCAGCACCTCACCCCCATTCCTTCACTGGCCAGCCGAGGTCTCCCCCTTCTTCTTCGCAAGAAGCCAACCAAAGCCAAGACCACCAGAGCAGCCACTGGTGGAGGAGAGCAAGGAAGTAGGGAAGGAAAAAGGGGAGCAAGGAAGACATCCACGACACCTCCATCCAGCAGAGGACCATCAGCACAAAGGGGAGTACCAACCGAACCATCGCCATCAACTCCTTACTTTTCCATTTCCAAACCGAACCCAACAAGTTAACCCACCTATTCATCTCCCCCATTTTAGTATTGCTCAAGAAGAACCAAGCTAACCTTGCACAGAGAGTGCACTCACAAACCAGTGTAGCAGTATCATCCACACAAGACATATACAACATTAAGCTCTTAGTTCACCATCACAGAGCAAGGAGGGGGGGTGGAGGGGGCAAAGAGGGTAGAGGGGATTAGAGAAGTTACCTCAGTAAGCTTTGATAGTCCATCTTCATCACCCCAGGCATGAACATCTAGCATCGCACATCAAAATGAATACTTCAAGCACCAACTTTTAAAGTCGAAACAAAGCAATTAAAAAGAGATAGAGGGGAGTGAGCCACGGCTCTGGGGCGGCCCAAGAGTGGGCGCATCCCAAGACTCGGGTGTTGGGAGTGTCGGCTGAAATGAGGTGGGGAGGAGAGAGAGATTAGGTGAGGAAGAAGATTAGGGTTAAGAAATTAAGTAGGGGTTAGATGGGTGAGGTTTGGATTAAGTGTAGAAAATAGAAATTAGGAAAGGGGTATATAGATAAATTCCAGTAAGAATTAATAGCAATAGAGTTAGCCGTATAAAAAATTAGCTTTATTAATAAGAAGTATCAATACCGGGTAAATATTAATATCAATCAAAGTATAAGCCGTGTACGGATTAAAGTCAATAGATCAATCGGAAGGGAATAAAAGTGAGTGAAGCGCGTATAGATTAATTTGAGACTTTAGAAATGAATTAACCGATGTTAGAATTCACTAAGTTAAATAAATAACCTATTGCGTTAGAAATAATTTAATTAAGTTAAAATAATTGCATAAATCGACCCCAAGTCTATTTAGAGAATTAAATAATTGCATACTCACTTAGGTAAATTAATTCGGCGTATTTTGTGCGAATGAAGTGTGAGTGTGAGTGTGAGTAGTACTTTATTTCTCGTTAGTTTAAACGCGAACTTAGGCATTTTCGATCCTAGAGCGAGTAATCAGTAGAACGACCTTACTTGGGGAGTGCTAACTTGGCGAAGACCCGAAAAAGTTAATAAATTAAAGCATGCTAACAAAATAGAATCCACTAACTTATGTATGCATAATATCACTCAAAATCAACTATGTATTTATTTATATATTATTCGTGCTATCATATTGCTACAGAGGACGAACCAAAGACCGATGTGAGTAGTCGATCAGAGATTCGTCGACACCAACCTTTCTTGCGCTATAAAGGCAAGCGATTCTCTTGAACATAAATATAGTTATGTTAAATGTAAATCGTATATTGTCGTATTATATGTTTATTGCATCAAAACTATTTCTCAAAATCAAATCAAATAAATAAAAATGGGAAGATAAGAACTGGGATTTAGTAGAGGAAGAAATGATAATTACTAGGTTGGTAAAAGGGAGCCCGGGCAGGGGAACGCGACAACGATTATGATGAGGTAAGAGGTGGGCCTCTTTTTACATATGGTTAGAATATAAGGACCAACAAAACTCTTACTCGGTCAGAGGCTGTAAATTTAGTACCAACTATTTTCCCGTTTCAACAGGCAGAAAATGCTACATTGTTACGTAATTATGTTCTCCACAATGGGTCACATTGGAGTGTTGGGCATGGAAGAGAGCCGCCCCAACGTGGAGTGTTGGGCACGGACGAGAGCCGCCTCAACCAACATTACTGGAACTCGGTGGATGACGAGGTCAACACCGTGACTAAATCAAGACCGACGGAAAGTAATGGGTGGAGACTTAGTCACGAACTCGAAAATATTCTCAGATTCAACTCAAAATCGCATCAAAGGAAATGCGGTGGACCTAGCTCGAGAGAGTTCGTGATAACTATGGGTAAAGTGGTACAAGCCTGCGCAGTGCTATATCAAATCATGAATTCATACTAGTCTCCTGGATTGGAGTCTATGGGAACCGCTAGGGATCTTTCTTCTCTTCGAGTGACAAGTAGTGTTTTCAGTATTAAAATATGCCACCTAATATTTTAATGAATTATTTTCAGAAAAGATATGATATAGAAAAATGTGATAACAAACAAAGATAGTCATACAGTGCATCGTTTGATATTAATGCTTGTTGAGTACTTTTGTACTCAATCTTGTTAGTATTCTCCTTTGTAGATCCTAGTCCGGCCGGGAACTATCCCGAGTGGGATGAAGGATATGCAGGTACCGATGCAACTGCAAGAGTAGAAGGCACTAACTACGAGGACCAGGGTGAGATGGGCGTCATATTTGACATGTGGGACGAATAGGCGGCCAGTGCTTTAGGGCAAGCGAGAAAAGCGGAGAAGTTCACTTTTGTAATTGTATAATACTTGTATTAAGAACCATAGCCTTGCGTGGCTATTATCAAATAAAGACGACAGCTTTATCTTATTGTTCTCATCACAGAACTCGTAAAGGCTTACTATTTATTGGAGCAAGATTCTCTTCGAACAAACGAATAGTAATCCGTATGCCTAAGTGTGATTATTCTTAGGGTAATGACATGGGGCGTCACAACAATGGTGGACAAGGGTGCCGTTGGAGTGGGACAAGAGATATGTGGTGGAGCACAGGATGGAGAGAGACCATGTGTTGATGAGTGCGAGAGAGTACCGAGGGGAAGACTAGGGAGGAGATGAGTGCACAGGTCAAGCCAGGGGGATTTGGTGTGACCCAGCTGCATCAGACTCGAGCGAGGGCAACATGGTCTTTCACGTTGCCAAAATGGGGAAAAACAACCGATAATAATAAAATATTATAAACAAGTATTTAATCAAGAAACCATCTAGGTGGAAGGTATATTATCGATTCCCTTAGTCATCCCTCTAGCATTACTTGCATGAGAGACGATAGAATGCAACAAGGAAGATCACTACACGTGAAAGAGATTTATAACAATTCTTTTAAGAAAAAAAAAGTTAGGAAAAGGTTGGTTCATTTATTTCGTGTGAATAGGGATATGCTGATGCTACTAGGGCATACCAGGACCAGTGACAAATGAATTTGCTGGTATGAAATAGACAGGAATGCTAGCAGTGGAGCTTTTTATATAATGAAAAGCAATTTAGGGATGTTGTCATGTTTTCTCATCTCCATCATGATTAAGTTCTTCTTTTTAGAACATGGTTATTACATCGTAAAAATTAAATAATGCACGATAGGGAGGTAGTCTTAAAGCACCACCGGACATGGAGGTGTCCGATGCATGTTCTTCTCCCCAGGCGAGTTCAACGTCGAGAAGTCACAAGTGGTTTATGGAGCACTATGGCCATAGCTTCGGGCGTCAGGTAAGATCGGGGATGAGGATCAAATTGGTTTTGGGCTATTTGCGTATGGAGGAAGCAATGACGTACGCCAGCATGCATGATGAGCAGCCATGGCGTCGACGGCGACACTGAGGACTGCAACGGGAGGTGGTTCGCTGATGGGGTGGGATTGAAGGTAGCAAAGGTGGCGGTCGCGGCGGCGGCGGGACTAGGGTGACGACGACCGAGAAGGGGTAGAGTTGGGTTGATGACGATGGAGAGGGGTCTAGACACTGTACTAGGAATTGTCTAGCAAAAAACCAAAAAGTTTGTTTATATTTTTCTATATTAACGATATCTGTTATTCGAGCAATTAGTCACATTATACGTGTTTTTTTTCAATCATGTAATTCGGATGCATTAATTGGAATTGAATAGGAAAAATGGATCACTCGTTTTGTTAGGCTTTCTTAAGTTGCCATCTTTTGTTGATTTGAGCAAACAAATTTAGGAAATAGTCTATTGCGATCAAAACTAGTATTCCTACATTCTTACAAAATTTACTATTGTCGGGACCCGGATTTCTCAATCACAAATCCTAACCGCATATAGTGACTAGTATTCCTACATTCTTACAAAATTTACTATTGCCGGGACCGGATTTCTCAATCTTCCTTCAGATCTTCTGCACTAATCTCTGGATCAGTAGCTAGTGCATACAGTTACGTCGTTGATAACAAGTTCGAATCACAATTAACATAAAAGTAATAACAAAGTACCGGCCTTAAGGCCACTTATTACAAGAGAGGTCAAACAACATTTGAGTCTTACAACAGCGGAAACATTAAAAGTTAAACTCCAAGTGATGGCCCATCAAATTGCACACCCGCATTCGACTGGAGAGCGTAGCCTAGTACTCCGGGATGTCCTTCATCAAAGCCACAGATGAAGTAGTCGTAGTCGTCCTCGGCATCATTGTAGATTTCTGAGATTTGTTTGAGTGTAACATGTGAGTACATAAAGTACTCCACGAGTCTTAGAAAATATGCATGTGCATAGCTTTAACAATTGGGCTTATAGGGTTCTTTGCACAAAGTAATATTTTAAGTTTAAATATTTTACATAAAGCACACTTGACAAACGAAGATTCAATAATTAAAATAACTATATCACTAGTAAAGGTTCTAGCTACCAACCACTAGTATCGAGGCTCTAGCTGCCAAGGTTTAAAGGATATGACTCTAGCTGTCCAATTGGCTCTAGTTGCCAGAAACTACCCGATTGTCCCAACTGCTCCTGGTTCCCAAAGTTTACTATTTTGAAATCAAAACCAAAATCTACCATGTAAAAACGCACCTTGCACACCTTTGACTGTGGACACGGCTATTTGAATAGTTTTACACTCTGCAGAGGTTATACAACTTGACCCACATGAGATAATCAGCTTATAATGTTCGTCTGATATACTTCTGAAGGTGTGCGACTAAGTGATTATCATAAGACTTTTACAATACTTTATCCTCACATTAGCTCGCCCAATGAGCTTAACCCTAAGTCATAGACGTTCTTTACCATCGACCCGGAGCTCACCGTTGTGGGGGATAACCTGCCCGAATATAAGCATCGATTACCATCGTCCGGCGCAAGCCCTGACAGACATGAACGCCATTTACCATCATCTGCACAACCCAGGTAACACCTACCATCTACAGCCTACAAGCTTAATGCATGGACTCGGTAAATTAGTTAGTCAGGTCCATCCCATACTGGACATGTGGTTGTATGGTCTTACTCAGTTTGGATAGTCACAAGCGTCGGTCCTTAATATGACTTGGGCGGAACTTACCACAATACAAGATCTCGTGACTCTAGCTGCATCCGTCTGAACTTACCACCCGCCCAAGTCTAAAACAAGTTTTCACCATTTTTTTATGTTCCAAATGCTGACATTACCTAATGTCGTACATTTTCCAAGTAAAGCATAAAATGGTAATAATGGTTTTTCCTCCCAATGGTTGAACAAAACCGAAAAAGCATGTCTAAACAGTTCTACCGAGTTTAACCATTCCACAATGTTGTAATCAATATTGCGGAGTTACTATGCTAGGGTTGCAAAGGTATGATATAACAATTATCAAAGGAAGACATTAACAATTTTAGATTTAACTAACAACCTACAATTTGAACTCATCATTTTATGTAATATAGCAATACATAATACTTTTAAAACTGAAAGCAATATTTACAATTCATAGGTATAAAATGGTCAAAAGAGACTCGCCTTCGTCGAAGGTTGAGGTTGCTGCGACTAGTTGGTCTAAACTGGTGTCGACGACGTCGGACTCTACATGCGCAAAATGAGACAAATAAATAATAAAACTCAAATAAAATCCAAAAATTGCAAAATAAACACTGGAAGGTAGATGATGAATTTATACGAATTTAGGATCAAGAATCAACGGATTCGGAGTTTGTATGAAGGAGAACGAATATCCGGAAGTTTGTTCTTCACGAAAAAAAAATCTGAAATTTACTATTTTGGAGTTTCCCGTTCTGATGCTTTACAGAGTAGAGCAAAAGTATAAGTGTGTATGACTCCAAGGGAACACTAGCTAGAGAAAGCGAGACAAATAGATGGACAGCATTCTGAGTATGACAATTGGGCCCACTTGTTATTGAATCAAAACAAATAACAGAGAGCACCCAACAGACAATAGAGAAGAAGCAGAGCTGCTCTGGCAGCATCGGACATGGTGGCGGCACCGGCGAGGTAGACAACGGGGTGACCAGCGAACAACCAAAATAGGACCCCATGGGTATGCCCTACCCATATGTGGCGGCGTCTCGGCCAGAGAACCACGGCAATGGCGACTCCTTGGGCGGCGGCGATAGTGGTCTAGTGGCACAGGAAGTAAGGGGAGGTGAGCACCGGGTGTGCCTCGGTGAGGCGAAACGTTCTGTGTTGTTGGGGTGGTGCGGGGTCGGCCGAGGCGGAGGGGCGACGAGGGCCGGCGGCGGAGAAGAAAGGGTGACGACAGTGGCGCAGCACAGAGGTGGGGAGAGGGGAAAAGAGGGGGAAACAGAGGAGGAGGAGGTTCAGGAACGCAATATGACGCGGATAGGGAGGCAAGGGGATGACCGGTACGGGAGATCAGGTGGAGGGCAGCGCGACGCACACGGGCAAAGAGGCGCATGGGCGTGCGGCATTGCCGACGGCGAGGTGGGGGAGATGCTACGCACGGGCACAACGGCCACAAGTGGAGCATGCGGAGCCGCTCAGGGAGGCTTGGGGGCGAGCGAGGATGTGTGGCCACGGCACCAGAGGCGAAGAAGAAAGCGGCGTTGGTGAGGGGGCTCCTCAGTGGCGGAGAAGAAGAAACGAGGTGGGGGAATAGAAAGAGGGGTTTCGGGAACATGATGTGACACGCACGGTTTGGCAAGAGATTGACCGGAGTGGGAGATTGAGGGGAGGGCGACGCGGCCGGAGTTGGGGAAGAAAGGGCCGGTGGTGATGCGGCGACCTTCAGGTGAAGAAGATGGAAGCAGCACGTAAAACGTGACGGGGCGAGCTCGCTGGTGGTGATGACGTGGCGAGGAGTAGCGATAGTGATGAAGAGCTTCGGCTATGGCGGCTTTTCGAGCTTGATTCGACGAAACGACGGTGAGACCGGCGGCAGCACTTCAGAGATGCGGGAGAGGAGGTTGAGGCGCACGATATGACGTGATTGGCTTGACCAAGGCTTGGCCGGAGAAGGAGATTAATGGGTGGAGCGGTGGTGGTCTGTCTTAGGGAAGAAAAGAAGAGGGGCGGCGCAGGCTCCTGCGCTGCACTCCAGGGAGGAAAATGGGAAGGAGAAAGGAAAAAGGGGCTGGTGACCGAGATAAGGATGAAGGAAGAAAGAAACAGGAAAAGAAAGGGAGGAAAAGAAAATAAAGAAAGGAAAAGGAAAAAGAAATTTCGCGGAAAATTCAAATCGCCACAATTTGAATTTCGGAAATTGGCACAGAATTTGAACTGAGACGATCAAATTGGATTTGAATTACGGAACTAGGAATTTAAATAGATGCAAAACTCCTATTTAAAATCCACAAATTTGAATTAATTAATTTAATTTTTTTTTTGAAAAGCCAAATCTTTGAGATGTTACAACTATTATAATAGGCGTACCCTTAGAATTGTTATCGGTGTATAGCAAATGCCAGTGAAAGGAAGCAAAATCCATGGAAGGCCTTGACTTGAGGGTTGAGGCTCCTTGTAACAGCCCGATTTTGATCAAAATTGATAGATCATAAGTAGGCGTTGATTCGCAGTGGGTTCAACGGCGGAGTGTAGGATCAAGGATAACCGACTAGAGGGGGGGTGAATAGGAGGTTTTTAAACTTTTTAACAATTTAACAATTTTAACCAATTAATAACTTAGTCTAAACAAGTTACACTACTAGCTAAGCAATTCAACACAATAAACAAGTTAGAAATGTAAATACGGAAATGGCAAAGACTAGAAATAACCACAATAACACAACGATGTTTTTTCCGTGGTATCGAAGACTTGCCGGTCTTCACTAGTCCACGTTGAGGAAGCTTGACACCTCAAGCCGGCTCCACGAATTAAGCCTTCCCTCGATCACTATGGTTGTTCTTCCTCCGCTCCGGAGATGGTGAACACAGAACCACTCACAAGCTTGCACTGGGCCTCTTCACAATCTTCTTGAAGAGATCATCGTGCTCCACCGCCAAGCCGTCTAGAAGTGCAGCAACACTCCAAGAGTAATAGATCAACAACCTTCGCTTGACGGCACTCAAGTGCAAATAGATCAACTAGGAGAATGAATGCACTTGAATGAAACTCAACAACCTCACAATGAATGCACAAGAGAATTTTGGTGTTGAGTGAATGCTCAAGACTCTTAAGGATGTTAAATGAACTCTTTTCCACACGTCCTTGATCTAGTGAGGGGGTATTTATACCTCCACCAACAAATACTAGCCGTTGGGACAGAAAACCACAAAACCAAATAATTGCGATATCACGGCTAAGGGCTTCAGATTACCGCACCCTTGGCGTAGTTCTCAGAATTGTTATAATAGAGGCATTAAAACGTTCTCACATAGCCGTTGAAAATGCGGCGCGGTACTACCGCCAACTATCATGCGTATTATCGCCAATTGGTCGTCTCGCTTCCTAAGTGCAAGATTACCGCTCCAAGCAAATTCAAACTTAGCCGAAAAACACACTTCTCGAAAACATATATCGCTCCACTAAAACGGAATAATCAGAGAGCGGTAGTACCGCTCGCATAACGCCAGTATTCTCGTTCGCAGGTTTTGCAAATCTAGCCAAAATGGAGCTTCTCGTAATTTTATACCACCTCAAAATAATCGTAACAACCAAGAAACGGTAGTTCCGCCAAGATATGCAATATTACCGCTACACATGGCGACCGAGAGAACTTAGCAAATATTAAATCGACACGTGGATCGCTTAGATCAATTGGGCCGTTCGGACCACCTTTCTAACCACACGATTAAGGACCAGTGCGAATAAATTTCACCAGTATTATCGCCAAGTAAAATGCGGACTACCGCTTCTTGGTAGTTCCACTGAAATCTCCCAGATACTGCATACGGAGAGCAACCAAGTCCGTAAACGTGTCTCATCGATTTTACGCATCGCCAACAAACAAACGAAAATACCGCAGCACGGATTACTAAGAAAACAAAAACTTAGACCGCAAGATCGGATTGAACTAGCCATGTGGATTCGGCCAGATCAATTGGGCCGCTCGACCACCTTTTAACCACACGATTAAGGGCGGTCCAAACAACCCACGGTATATCATTCAACTAATATCGGTCATATCAGCTCGAGGGTAGTTCCGCCAATAAATTTCGGACTACCGCTGTCAGTCCAATTATCGAAAAACTCTCCAATTCAAATCCAACAACAAATTCAAATGCATGTATGATCCTAAATTGATCCAAAAGGCACAAGAACATGTTGTCAAGCTACTAGTCATGATCCCTCTTAGTAGTACGACATTTAACCTATAATCCGGTCTTCCAACCAAATCTCCTGAGACTGGTAAAATACAGAAAAGGATCCTAAACTACTTATACCTTGACCTTGAGTCATCTTGATCTTCATGTAGCCCTTCAGCATGCATCTTTACATCATCAAACTTACCAATGGGACTTAACCTTGTAAAAACTCAATAAACATGTTAATCTCATATTCACATATTATCATTAATTACCAAAACAATTTTTAGGGGCCTAGATGCTTTCACGGAGCCGGTGGCCGGTCAAAGCCCAGGCAAGTGCAACAACATCGACCACAACAGCGGCGGAGGCGCTCCTCCGAATTCCCGAGGCCGGCAACGCGGGGAACAAGCTAGCTGGTGGCGAGGATGATGTCGGGCGAAGCCCGGGCAAGTGCCTGACCTGGAGGGCCCTTGGCTCCACCGCTGAGTGGGTTACACACATGTTGTTCTCATAACTTAGATCAGGCTGGATCGCAATATGTCTCGGCGAGAACAACCCCGTAGCTTTATTCTTAGATTTTCTCGTGGTGGTGTCTCTTTGGAAGTAAAATCAAGTCTTTTCAGCTTTGAGTTGTAAACAAAAAGCACGGAAAAGTACCGACGATTTCTGTGCTACCACTCACGTCATCGTCGGATGCTCTCCTGCAAGGTTGTTAAAATCGCGACTACTCTACAACACCAATATGATCCAAATCGCACCTAGAGTCGTACCTAGTAGAATCGTGGTAGAATTGTGTGTAGAATCAGGTAGAATCACAGATCATCTCAAATTATAATAGATTTAGGTGTTTGGTTGTGTCTTGTCCCTCAATTCAAGTTGTATGATAAGTATTGAGTAATTAGTAGGTTAGAAATTAAGACTTAGAGGTTTGTAATAATAAAAATTATTTTATTTATTTATTTTACTTTTTATGTAAAATGTTCTAGTAATGGCAAGATTGTTAAAATCAATATTTTAAATGTAGCTCTGAATGATATGGAATCTAAACTACGATTTAGACATTTATCAATCAAATTAGATGTCAAATGACCAAATAAACACTTATATCACTAGAATACACGACACATTGACAAGAAATGTATTTTTGGTGGAATCGGTAGAATATTAGATTATACGATTCGATCCTAAACTACGATCCTACCGAGTGTCTCCGATCCGATTCAGAATCACGATTTCACAAACTTGCTCTCGTTTGTTCTAACATATCTCATGCTCGTTTGTTTTGACATATCTCATTCGTCTGCATTCCATCTAACAGTCGATGGGTGTTAATAGAGAGAACACTATACGCCATTGCTAGTTGCAACGATAGAAGATCCCGATCCGACGCTAGGGGCTGAGGATTCAAGTTAACGATGTAGTAGTAGTATGACATGATGTAATGTGCCAGTGCCTCCCATAGGAGAGACCAACCATGCTTCAACTCTGAATAAGTTTCACATTCACATAAGTACATAACAGAACACCAGGCCAACGAGGCCGCACAAACAAACGGTTACAGTGTTCAAGCTGAAATATATCTAGTTCAAACTAGTTGAAAGCAAAAGGAGAAATGTTTTTTTTTGGAAAGTCTGAAGCAGCACTGGACATAACTAGGCTTATTTGTCCTTGCCCGGTAGGTATCAACCAACTTGTTCCACATGGAGAGAAGCTAACACCACCATGGGCCGCTTCCATTGTGCATGCGTTGCAGGAGAGACCAAGCCGTCGAGTTGGGATTCGAGTGCACCTACAAATATACGCTTCTGTAAGGAAGGAAGTGAGTGGATTGTACGATATTTTTTCAAGAATCCAACTTGCAGATGAATAGAGAACAAATGGAATCTTTGTACAGCAAGAACTCGCCCGTCTATAAACCTACGTATTACACTGGAACAATATTTGGAGGCATAGTAGCCAAGGAACATGCAAAAACCTGAGTATATGTTGCTCGGCATCTATGAGCATGTACAATGCAGTGGCTTAGATGGGTGCTTATATAGGAAAACCGTTTTTTTTTTGTTGCCACGCAGGATGATGTAGGTGCTTAGAACATGTACAATGCAAGATGCTTGTATACGAGTACTCAAAGAAAGATAATATAACCATATCATTGTCAATCGTCTATGTAAAAGTCATTTCCTCCGATACAAGTATCTCTTTTGTAGGTGCTTAGATAATTGTGTTATATATTAATTATATATAGTTATATACATAACCACCTATTAAACATCGACATCGACGCTACAAAATAAACACCTTATCATGGCAAAAAAAATCAATTTTTCTTTGCTACGCACTAAGTGCTCTTATAGGGGAAAGCGCTGCTTGTTTGGGCATGATGCGTCGACGTCGATGCTACACGAGCGTAACCCCCTCTTTTTGGTAGCTGCTTCCATCGGGGCTTCTCGATTCTGTTCGCTCGGGGATGCGGCGACCTAACTTAATGACCTAGTCGAAGACACAACCGGCTATATATACTCATGCATGTAAATCTGTCAAGTCAAATTTGTTTGCCGCTGCATGCATGACAAGTCTAATCTATACACGTATATCTGCATGTATGGGATGAGAATAAGCGCTAGTTGCGATTTGCTTGTATGGGATGAGAAAAAGTCACGATCCACACTAGTTCATGCAACGCTCAATTTCATTGTTGCGTCAAATGGAATTTGCTCCGGATAGTTTTGTGGATTCGTTGAACAGAAACTTTGCATTGGAGATTACAGATGCTTGTACGAGCGCTAATGAGGTAGTTGAACCAAGCACATGTATGAATTTGTCTGCATTGGAGGAGAGTTTTTATACAAGCGAACTCTTCCTCTCTAAGCACCCGTGCACAAACAACTTGGTTTATACATGCCCTAAGAATCTTGTATTGTACAAGGCCTACCCTAATAATAGACTTCGTTCATCTAGATACGAGCGGAACGGAAAGCAGTGTACGGATATTTGGCAGAGGCGAAGTGCATTTGTAACCACCACATGCATAATGAAAGAGATGGCACGTGGAGAGAGAGAGAGAGAGAGGAGGAAGTTTAGTTTACTGCCGTGTGACTTACGTCTGGGGGTGTCCTGTATACGAACTTCGGCCCGAAATCCGAATCAACTACAAGATGAGAAGAACCGACGCTACGTCGTTTATTTTACCCATGCCCGTTACCCTGCGCCACAAGCTACCCTCGTTCTAATGCTGCTCCACGCAAAGCATATTCGCGTGACAGGTTTTGGTTCGAAGTTCCAGGCTCCATGCTCCTTTTATCAGGAACATTTTCCACTGATTTTGTGCTTTTCGAAACCGGTTTTCCCGATATTTTCTACTACAGAATGCAACCTGAAGTTCGTGGCATCGCTGCCACGAGCGCACCTTCAAACTTTTGTAATGCAGCGGGGCTAACTAATAAATCAACGTACATTCTGTAATCTAAACTCAATTACCGAGACATCGGAGTACCAGGGAGGCAGGGTAACGAAAGCGTACCTGTCTTCCGGGCACAGGCGCATTCCACTTAAACATGAAAACGACACAATGAGCCTAAAATTGACCAAGTAAAATCGATCAGTAGTGCATGCTGCTTTCCTATTTTCTTCTTTCATTTGGTCGCTACCTGACAGCGCGCACTTTGCTGCATGAGGCAACAAGGATATAGCCATCCAGGTAATAGAGCTAATTCCAGTTAACACATGTATGAATGTTGATTGATACTTTATGAAAATCGTATGAATGTTGCTTGATACTATATGAAAATCGTATGAATGTTGCTTTCGGTCCTATTCGAATTGTGTTCGTGCAGTCACCCGAGGCCCATAACAAGGCCATAACTAGCAGCTGAAGACGATAGATCAGCCATTTGTTTAATTAAAACAAGGCGATTGCTGCTGTTGCATTACTAATTCGTATACAAAATCCCCAACGTAAATAACTTTTAGCGTATCAGCTGATTCAGCTATCGACCACGCCCTTGCCGCCTCGCCTCTCCCTAGCCCAGCCCCATATATTGCCCACAGCAGTGTCCTCGCCACCCCATCACTAGCCACCACCCACCACTGATCCCACCTGCTACCAAGAACTATGTTCAAAGGGCTTGGTGAACCCTAAAACCTAACTTAGATGGCTTGCTGCGCCTTAACATGAGTATGCCCGATTTCCGCTTTGGAAATCATTGGTCGTCGTCGAACCCGCCGTTCAAAGTTTCCTGGTTTCTGGCAAGTGCGCCTAGTCGCTATCGAGCTCAGGAGTAAGAGCCGTACCTATATTAGTCCAAGAATGAATCGGGCGTTCCAGAAAAGAAAACCTGAAGGGAGTCCTGTGCTTAGCCTCTCATCTACAATCATTTTGGCTAAGGGCTTTGGGCTTGTAAAATTGCTACGAATGCAGTACCTTAGTAGAATAGAATAAACGAGGCCCTCTATTCAAATGTCTATGTCAGAACATCTCAAAGAATGTCGTATAATCCGGGAGGTCCGTAACTCCGTATAGCTCGTCATGCCTGCTAACATGTAGTTAAGAATGTTGTGTTGTAAATGTTTTTGAGGTTAGCTCAGTTCTGATGGCCGGCCCTATATGACAAATGTGTGCTAAACCGAATTTTGCAGACATCAGCAGGGTTCACAACGGAAAACGAAGCACCATGCTGAAATTCAGTCTCATCGCAGCATGAGAAATGTATATTCTCACTGTACCATGAGAACCGCAAACTGCAAATTACATGCTGGTGAAAAATGATTTTCGGTTCGTTTCCAATCACCCCAGATTCTCAAGTTTAGCCATTACATGAAAGATGTTCATACATTCATCAAATCAAAGAACCAATAATGCCTTAAGCTATGCATCATTCTACCATGCCTTTATCTACTTTGTTACTATAATGCTAAAATACTCAAGTAGACTACCAACAGACCCTATGCAGACCAGAATTATCAAGAATTTAATCAAGAAAGAAAATGCAGATATCACTGTAACATGCAAGCAAAGACCATTAACACCAAATGCAAATGAAATGGTCTAGTCGATTAGAAGGATATGAATGTGTGAAATTGTTACTAACAGTTGCGTAGTAAAAGAGATCTAAACCCTTGATTCCCACCCACATCTACTCATCACACACCCTTGATCTGCACCACATACCCACCGGCACTTAGTCCAACCCTTGATCTGAAGCACCTACCCCTAATCTATACTGTCCATTGGAAGTTGTACATATCTTGTACGGAAAAACATGCATAATACAGTTCAAGTACAAGATAGTTGCAAGGTATTTTTTTTCACTCCATATTAGTTCAATTACAATCTGTTGTACCTTGTGTCTTACCTTCTAAGCTTTATAGTCACCTTAGCACTACCATGAGATGCTTACCGGGGTTAATTTCAGTCAATAACTCTAATTTTGTTAACAATTGCTTCAAACGAACTATCAAACATCTCAGGAAACTCGTGTATGATGGAAATATGTATAGCTCCATTCCTCAAATACTCAGTGCAAAATTGGGCAGGTGCTATTGGCAAAACTACTGTTCCTCACTAGTTCTGCCGTCTTGGTAACATTTCTCAATGTGTTCTGCTCTACTTAATTCAAGATGAGGAAATGGATGTCTAACTAATTTGTTTGCAGGAATTATGATTTTGAACTTAAGAAATGCATGCTGCTGCTAAGGTTAGCTAAACGCCCGAACCTGTTTCACTAGCTCCTTAAATTTTTAGCAGACAAATTTTCTAATAAAAATGCAGATAAGATATAACAAACAACATAAAATACTAAGGGCAGAGGTGCACATACCTGAAGAAGTAACTTAAAATCAAGGTTGATTTCCAGATCCACGTTGTAGCTGAAGCAATAGGCTGTGAGCAAACTGGAGGGTCGCCTGGTACTTCTTGTTCTTATCTGCCTCATCAGGAGTTTGTGCAGCACCAGAAGCAACATTTTGCTGCTGTTGTCCCTGAGAAGAGAAATCCGGGCTTACCCTATCTGCAGGCAATGCCATTGCATGCTGTAGCTGCGCCAAATTCCCCATCTGATTATTTGCTGGCAAAGGTCCAAGGTTCACTTGGGGTGGGGGTGGGACTGGGAGGTTAGCATTGCTGACCTGAAGGTTTGAATGGCTAGCTGTAGTTAACGGACCATAATTGCTTTGAGAGGCATAATACTGCTCCGGCTGATATTGTTGCTGGCTCATCTGTGTGGATAAACTGTGTCCACCTATCGACGATAGTATAGCAGAACTGGGTGGTAGTGTAGGAGGTGGTGGTGGTGGTGGCAAGTTCAAAGTAATTTCAGGGTTGTAAGCAGTATGTTGAGTTGATTGCTCCGGAGCACCCACCATGCTCCCATAGTTTGTCAAATGAGCTGCTGGAGCTTGCTTGCTGAATTGTTGTCCTGATTGCTGAAGGTTAACCATCTGCTCAAAGTATGAAGTAGAAGCCACTGCTTGATTTTCAGGTTTCCATACTTTAGAAAGCATAGATGCATCATGCATTAGCGACGCCACGGGTCTGTCTGCGGAGCTCAGGGGCACCTGGCCAGCTACCAGAGCTGAGGACTGCACAGCTGGCATAAGTTTAGCAAACGTAGCCATAATATCAGGCTTGAGTGAAGACTGTACTTGTGGTCCTGCTGTTTGGTTTGTAGGAAAACTTGCAAGAGCTGGCTGAACTGCTTGGCTTTCATCCACCCGTGCCCTTGCAGGAATTTGCCCCAAACGATGCAATGAATCCTCATGCAAAGATCCCCGATAATCAGCATCCCGATGGTGGTTCTCGATACTATAATTTCTTTGTGAAGTAAAAACAGTTTCCCTTTCATCATAGTAAGGTTGTGGTTCTGGTCCAGTTAATTGTGGCCTCTGTACAGCAGCAGCGGACATTTGTGGAACGTGCAATACCACACCATAAAGACGCTCTGGACCATCAACTTGCAAAACATTAGTCAAGAAATCTGATGGCGGAACCAAAAATAAAGTTGTCCCTGCATCAACCTTTACAACCCCCGCCCGGCCTTTTGAGCCTAAGTAGCGCAAAAAATCAGTATATGAAACAAAGTCATCTTCACTATCTGGTAAGAAAAAGACAATGTCAAAACCCGAAGCATCTCCGTAGTGCTTCGCCAGCATATCTAGTCCCGTTCTAGCAGAACAATTAACAATGTCCGGTCTGCAAAATAGTGGAATATATGTAAGATCAACAAGATATAGAATATAAACTTTAAGAAACAACAAGATTTAAGAGGTGATGTTTGTACATACAAAGGTATATCAATGCCCTTCCTAACAGGCAAGCAGCGAGCACGGCAAACAGGAGATCCACCTTTGGCGATACTACCACGCCAAAAGTGCTCAAGGAAAGATGTTTGGTGCACCGTGCCCTGGATTCGAATAACAGGACTAGAGCTCCTCCCGGCATGTACAGCAACGTCCTGGTGAGAAAACCCAACAGGATAAAGACCCTCGCTGCCTGCCCTTAAATCATAAGGGTCCGCATCAGCATCCAGCCTCATCCTTTTGGCTTCTCTTGGATCAAATGCATTATGAGCAGAACGTCCAGTCAAGAAAGGTGGGCCAGATTCGGGTGATGGAAGGATACCACCAGTAACTGACACACCACCATAATCAAAATATCTGGATCTTTCACGTCGAGGATCATACCCTTGTAAAGTCCCGTGACTGCCGAGGCCAGGGCCAGAATAATCGGGAAGGCCATTGTAATACATCTCCGATCTAGGAAGCCCAGCAAGCGGTGTTGGGTTATCCAATTTATTTGGTCCAAGCTCACTGTTAGAGAAAAGAATCTGAATCCTATTATCATTGAAAAGACGGCCATCTAGAAGATTCTTAGCATTATAAGCTTCCTCGATGGTTGCAAACTCCACAAAAGCATATTGCCTTGTTGGGAAAACTTTTGTGTTTGTAACCACACCGTGTGCTGCCATGGCTCTCCGAAGCGCCTCCTCATTAATTTTATATGAACCGGGAAAACCCACCCAGAGAACATTGGTAGGCTGCACTTCTCGCATTCGTACTCCAGCAGAACCCTGAATGCAAACAGGACATGATATGATAGTAGCAAGATCAGCAGATAAAAGCGAAAAAAAGGTAGAACAGGCAAGAACAAAACATCTAAACAAAATTAACCTTTGCAGGTCCAACTCTCGTTTCACCAGGTGGCATTGGTACTCTACCATTGAGGTTGCCCGCCTCCGACCATTCCTATCCAAATGAGTACAAATAATTTGCAATAAGAAAATGGCCCCCATAAACTTGTAACCAAGAAAGTACAATTCACTAAGTCAATCAACAACAATGGATACACACCCATCTGCCCCTGGACCTCTGGAAATCAACACACAATTCCTTGCCACCTAAAACTGTTCCATTCAAGGTTCTATGTGCAGAAATTGCATCTTCCAGCTTCTCGAAATCAATGTATGCAGAAGTCTGGTCATGGGAAAATGCAACACCTTCAATCTTTCCAAACTTTTGGAACTCCTCCTCCAGCTCCTCCTTTGAAATTGATGGACTAATGCCACCAACCCATAGGTTCCTAACAGCTCTAGCCTGTAGAAACCAACCAACAAGCGCAATACATCAGAAGACATGATATTTATTTCAGCAACAAAATGGAAACACATAATCCTCATCGAAGTCCAACCAGAAGAGCTAGCCACAGAACCATGAAATAGCTATAAAAATACTCAATGTAACTTAACCATATCATACAGACCAGGCACTTAATCATCATAGCAAATTACATCCGGAATAAAATTAAATTGCATCATTGGTGCATAAAACTTTACACAAAACCTGCGCAGCAGCACATGCCTTAAGCAATTTCACCCTAGAAACAAGAAAATATCACTAAACAAGGACATGTTTAATCTAAATTAAATTAAACCATATCATACGGACTAGACATTGAATCATCATAGCAAAATTCAGCCTGAATAACATCAAATTGCATCATTAGTGCATAAATCTTTACACAACACCGGCACAGCAGCACATGAATTAAGCAATTTCGCCCTAGAAACAAGCAACTATCACTAATCAATCAATTATTTAACAACATTGCAACAACATGATAAAACTATATATATATATATATATATATATATATATATATATATATATATATATATATAGAACAGCCAGCGTCCTCGTCAACACCGCCTATATCGCACAAATCAGCAGCACCAGATGATAATTCGCTCTATTATGCGATGCCAGTACAAAACACACGCGCCTAAACCCTAGTTACCGCAAAAAAATCACATCGCGGAGGGACCAACTGCAGCAAAATCATGGGGAAACCTAATGTGAGAGTAGATCCAGGCGGGGCAAGGGAAAGGATATATTACCGGACGGGCAAACTCGTTCCGGATGGCGGCGCCCTTGACCTTGGCGCCCTGGAGCGCCTCGAGGGCGGTTCGGGCCTCCCTGACGGAGCGGAAGAGGACGAAAGCGTAGCTGCGGGTGCCGGCGCGGGCGATTACACAGTCGAGCGCGCCGTGCGGAGTGAAGGCCGCCATAACATCGGCCTCGTTCGCCTGCTGAGGCAGGTTTCCCACCCACAGCGTGTTCGTCTCCGGCCCCCCCGGTGCGGCTCCGCCTCCACCAGAGGATTCCTTCCGAGGAGAGGCGGACGCCTCGGGGGCCTCGGGGGGCGGCGGCGGCTCCGACGACATCGGCGTCGAGAGAGAGAGATAGATCGCCGGAACCCTAGGCTAGGATGGGGATTTTTTTTTTGGCTTTTCTCAAAGAGGGGGGCGTAATGGGATGAGAGGAACCGGTGCGGGTCGGGTAGTATTTATGACGGGTGGGGCCTGGACGTATGCACTCAGAGTCCGTGGAGGATAGTGAACTAGTGATGGCCAGATGATCAAAACCACAACCCACATTTGTCAACAAAGTGAATCCTACAATACCTAACATTCTTGTATGGAGTGATACAAGAAAAATACTATCACTATCTTATACTCCCCCCATTCTTAAATACATAATGTTTGACCAAACGTACAGTTAAACTTATCTAACTTTGATTAATAATATATAAAAAAAACTATTTAGATTGATCATGAGTGAATAGTATCATTAGATTTGTCATGGTAAATATTTTTATAATATAATATTTTATAATTTTTACTAATAAAATCATATGAAAAGCAATGGTCAAAGTTATATAAGTTTGACTGCACGTTTGGTCAAACGTCATGTATTTAAGAACGAAGGAAGTAGATGTTATCATCAAGTCCAAGTGTCTAACCTACATTAACAGAAGAGTAAAGTCCATTACCGGTCCTTAAACTTTTTATGCTGTGTCATCCCGGTCCATAGACTTTCAAAGTGTGTCATCCCGGTCCCTAAACACTGCTTGGGTCTCAAACATAGCCCTCTTGCTTAGGCACGATAATGGCACACTTTGAAAGTCTATGGACCGATGACACAAAGATAAAAAGTTTAAGGACTAATTTGAGACCCAAACAGTGTTTAGGGACCGGATAACACACTTTGAAAGTCTATGGACCGGGATGACTCAAAGATAAAAAGTTTAAGGACCGGTAATGGACTTTACTCTTAACAGAAAGATACCACTAGTTGTAGGCACACCACCATAATCAAAGTATCTCCCGTCAAGCATTGTACCCTTTTAAAACCATACCCAAAATAATCAGGAGTGCGATATGGACCATAATTGAAACGAGTTTTGATGGCTGCTGACTTGCTGCATGCCTACACGGTCTGTTCGTCACCACAGTCAGGCTTTGTTTAGATAGATGGGGATCCTAGGAAAAAAATTCATTAGGGGAGGGTCTTGGGGAGGCACCTCCCTTGTCACCGTTGATTCCCTCCCCCCCCCCCCCCTCATGTACGGCTCGGGGGAAGGTCTTACGGTGAAACCCTCTCTCAGAGAATTTGCTTTCGAGATCCTAGCCCAATCTACGTGGAACAACCTTGGATTTGTTGTACGTGGGAAACTAGGGTGTCATACTATTGTTTAATTTAATCAAATTTATGCACATCCATATTAGATTTGGACCCCCTGCGTTACGCCCACTGTGTGAACGATATTTTATGGGTGCATGAACAGTTGTTATCTATCAAAAAATGCAGCAGTAGTGAAATATTCATTGTAATGATTTTACTGTAGCAACATTCTGGCCATTAGCCTCGACCTTTAATTTTTTTATCGGACGATGCAGATCGTTTCTAATACTATACACTATAGATCATCTTCAATGAATCCTTCAATGCAGAGGATCACAATCCATATTGTTGCTAGCTAGTTAGCCTTTTCTTGCCATCCAAAATTGTATGCTCGCTGTTGACAAACGTGGTATGCATTGGTCGGTCACTATTTGTAATCTCTTACATTACATCAGCTATATGTACCACTAGTCAGCACCCTGCGTGTTGCTGCGGAGGGCCAAGAACCGCAGGCATCGTCGCAGATGCAAAGAAATTAATCGACAAAGCACCAATGTTGCTAGCTAGTCAGCCTTTTCTTGACATCGAAATGCATGATTGAAATCCGAACCCAGGCATTCAATTCATCTGCTCATGTACATAGAACCAAAGCCGGCCGCCTCCCCTGTCGATCTCCTCGTCGGCGTGTTCATTTACTTCCCCGAGTGTGTCATTTTGAGCTCCTCGCTATCAGCAACCCATTTTTGACATCTCCGGTCGTTGACGAAGAGTCCCCGCCGGTGCTAAGCCACCTCTACCTCGCTGGTCGGAAGAACAGAGGATGAGGAAGGAATGAAGTGTATTTCCAGTTTTTACGCTTCCTGGTTCTGAAAACATATTTTCTCTATCTCTAGGAATGTATCACCTGTTAGAATATGACTCTATTTGTATTTCCTTATCTGTATATGGCAACCACTTTTGTACTCCCTATATATATTGCCTATTGGGCCCTCTTAAATATACACACAATATTCATAACATGGTATCAGAGCAAAAGGTTCTAACCTAGCACGTTCTCTTCCGCTGCCATCCCGGCCGCCGCCGTTCCTTCCGACGCCATCGCCCACCCGGCCGCCGTCCGGCTGAAGCGCCATGAAGTCGCTGCTCTGAAGAGCTACACTGCTGCCATGAGCAGCTGCTCTGAAGAGTCGTCATGCCGCCAAGACGGATCGCCCGAATCTGCCGTCGATCGGGAGGACGACGCCGCTGCTCTGCCAACTCGGAGATCGACGAAGGTCAGTGTGTTCCGATTCTTTATAATGTTTCAAAAATCCATAAAGGCAAAAAATGGGATTTTTAAAAACTTTTTATGTAAGGACTACTCTTGCACGTCTTGCTTGCCATTTCAATTCTTCATTGGACCGCATCCTATTTTCTTTTGAGGACCGCATCATACTTTCTTATTCGGAATGTCATTCGGCATTTTATGCCCGTCACTCAAAACCATCACAACATCTACACTGTGTTGCCCATACCGTTAACAGCACCAATCACTCCGACCACTCCTCCTGGACAGGCTGTGCGTCTATATATAGTTGCTCCAAGTCCTTGTTGCCTCCGGCTGCCTTTCTTTGCCATTCTAGTGCTTGCCTCACTTTCTTCCTTCTCCAAGTGAACTTGAGCTCCCCTCAGGATCAGTGCTTGTTACAGTTGAGCATCGTTACATAGCCGCCTTCGCCGTCGACGTCATCGGGGTCGTCTTTGGCCTCATACTTCCTCCCCTCCGACCAGAAGACCTCAAGACATCTCTCTAGGACCACCTACCCGCTTCCATAGAGCTGCCCTGAAGATTGAAGACCACCCTCCTTCTTAAAGTCACTACTGGAGCACGGAGTTCCTCTCGCTGTCACGGTCCACCGTCATCAGACCAGCTCCGACTAGCTCACTTCTCCAGCTCAGTGCTAGTATGTTCCTAGTGGCTCAGATAATCCTCCTTGTTCGAGCTACCCTGTTCTTTCTTCCATGTTTTTTGGAACTTTCTTTGGCTTCCACTGGCTTGTTCGATCGCGTTAAAGCAGTCGAACCCTTGCTCCTTTCGACCTCCCCAGGTCATAACCTTTCCGTGACCTCCCCGGGTCATAACCTTTCCGTGACCTCCCTAGGTCATAACCTCTCCACGACCTCCCTTGGTCATAACTCTGCCACGACCTCTCCTGGTCTTAGCACTCTCACGACCTCCTTTGGTCCTAACACTGCCATGATCTCTCTCGATCGTAGCACTCTCACGACCTCCCTTGGTCTTAGCACTCTCACGACCTCCCTTGGTCCTAACACTGCCACGACCTCCCTCGGTCGTAGCACTCTCACGACCTCCCCTAGTCTTCGCACTCTCACGACCTCCCCTGGTCGTAGCACTTTCGCGACCTCCCTTGGTCGTAACACTTCCACGACCTCCCCAGGTCGTACACTTCCAATATCCCCCACTGGTCTTAACACTTCCACAACCTCCCACTATTCTTAACACTTCCACGACCTCCCATTGGTCGCAACACTTCCATGACCTCCCATCAGTCTTAACACTTCCACGACCTCCCACTGGTCGTAACACCTCCACGACCTCCCCTAGTCACAGTAACTCCGCGACCTCCCTAGGTCGTACACCCCCACGACCTCCCACGTCAACAGCCTCCATGACCTCCCGATCGCAGAACTCCGCGACCTCCACAGCCTCATGACCTCCCCGGTCGCAGAACTCATGACCTCCCCGGTCGCAGAACTCATGACCTCCCACAGTTACTGATAACTCTGCGACCTCCCTTGGTCACAGTAAGTTCGTGACCTCCCCTGGTCACAGTACCTTCGCGACCTCCCCTAGTCAACAATACCTCCGCGACCTCCCCTGATCACAGTAACTCCGCGATCTCCCATGATCAACAGTACCCCCGCGACCTCCCCTGGTCATAGTACCTCCGCGACCTCCCCAGGTCATAGTGCCTCCGCGACCTCCCCAGGTCATAGTACCTCCGCGACCTCCCCTGGTCATAGTAAACTCCGCGACCTCCTCTAGTCACAGTACTTCCGCGACCTCCCACTAGTCGTAACACCTCCGCGACCTCCCCTGGTCACAATACCTCTGGATGTGGGTGTTTCCTTTCAAAGGGTTTCCTTTTATTGGATGTATTTGGATTTATTTAGTTTATTTGATTATTGATTCCAAATTGAGTTTATCGGGGTTATTTGACTTTTGGTTATTTCCGCATATATAGAAGCCGAAGCAACCGAAGAACCTCCAGTTGATCCAGGACAAGATCCGCAGAACCTCGACCAAGGCGAGTCAACACTTTGATCATATTGCACCTACCTTTTGCAAATTATGTTGCTTTAAATTATGAAATTGCATTGCTAGTTTTAACAAACTATGTTGGTCTAGCTTATAGTTAATGCCTTAACAATAATTGTGTATAAACATCCCATCCTTGAATTTGGACATTATCCTTTCTCACCCTAGACTTAATAGATTACATACTAGCTAATAAGTCTGTACCTAAGTGTCATGCTTAGCCTTGCTTAGATACAATGTCATGCGGGCATTAAACTGCCCAACCACAATCACTAAAAATGTTTTGAAAGTTATTTGGACCAGTTGAGGCTGAGACTGGCTGGTATGTTGGACTAAAGAATATTTTCAAAACAAAGCAAAACCTGAAAACTGTTTTCGACTTGGGTGGTTGGAAAGAGTGGCTGGTGCCGGGGGCACGAGAGAATGTTTGTATGTGGATGTACCACCCGAGTCAATTAAGGACCGAATCTTGGAATGATCTCTCATGCAAAAACAGTGCAACCACAAGTCCATAATGGGTACGACCTGGCTAACTAATTTGTTCGCCTCGGCGTGGCTTCTCCACTGGTGGGTGTGTGGCGTGGGCGAGGGCGTAACCAGAATTGACGACACAGGCGAACATGTCTTGTAAAAAATACCTCGATGGACCGTGGGCGCCTCACGCTGGGCGGTGGCTCGACCTCCAAGCCTTGCCGCATAGTCAGAACCCCGCTTGCTGCGTCGCAGCCAGCGTGTCGCCGCCAGCCTCCCACCACCCAGACCCGCGACAAGATGACAGCCCATGCCCCCAGCGATTTCAGATTCGCCATGCCGCCTCTTTGCCCGCCACACCAAGACACCCTCGCGCCAAGAAATTTCAAGGCAAGGAATAAAATGAAAGTTCTCATAATAGCTTTTATACGCAACAAGAACAGTGTGATGTGTGAATCTTGTAAATTCCAAAAGCATGTACAATTGTTGAGGTACTATGTGTTGTCGGTTGTAACACAATTAAGCATGCTTCAACAACTAAAGTTAAAGGAGAAAATGGCATACCCATTTGAAAGCGCAGTTTATCTTATCAATGTTCCAAGGTTATGGGATCCCGCAAAGTATTTGCATCATGATCGAGATCAAGAGCATTGTACAAAATTCAAGCCATGCTTGTAAGTTGTATTGAATAGACTAGTTCGAATCCAAACAAACGAATCATCATATTATTTTCCTTTTATACACAAAATGACAACAATTGCCTCGGTCTCTGGGATAATGGTGGGATATTGCATATCTTCACTTGAATGCCATCAAGGATTAGAATCCTCTTTGGAGAATGGAACAACCCATCAAGAACAGCTCCACCCTCATCGCTGCCAAGGTCGCAGAAATACTTAGGCATGTGCATGACAGCAATTGCCTCAATCGAGTCAACCGATTGCATCCCGGAAACTACAGAACTGAAAATGGAACTATGGAATCAAGTCAATCAACAATCAAGCAATCAAGCATTGTCATCTACTAAGCTGAGCATAAGCATTCAAGCAATCAAGCATAGCATTAGCATTTGTTGTCATCTCGGACCTCGTCACCTCCGTCACTCCATGACTGTGGCGGCTCAGGGCTCGCTCATGGGCTCGGTGTGTGCTGCGGCTGCCCCTACCTGCTCTCTTGCCGTCCTCTCTCTACAGTGAGTCTTGCTGCCGCCAGCCCCACTGCTGCGGCACTGCCCTTGTTGCTTTCAATACTGCACACACATGCATGACTCCTCAAGACACTGAGCCCGCTGGTGCCACAGCCTGCCCTGCCTGCCGCGTCGCCCGCCGCCAGACGTGAGGAAGAGGAAGAACCAAGAAGAGGATTGGGGAAGAAATCGAAATGCCAAATCTGAAATGGGAATTGGGGATTAGGGTTTAGCTCCTTGCCCGAGTTGCCTCCTTTAGGGTTGTTGCCTTGTTGGCTTGGGCCTTGGGCGGTTAGGCGCCTTCCTCGCTTGACCGGCGTCCGACCACGGTGGGCGGATGCATGGCGGCCATCGCAGTTGCAATGCTGCTCAAGCATGGAGATGAACTAATGGTGATGGAGGTTTGGCCGGGCGCCGTCACGACGGGCGTGGCGCTGGGAGACCCGGCACTGTCGCTTCCCAGTGGTTCCACCACTGGGCGTGGGTAAGGGTAAGGAGCCACAGAAAACCACACTGGCAAGAAGAGGGGCCTCTGGGAGCGTGGCTCCGGGCGGTGAAACCTTAGCGGGTGTTGCGTCGAGGTTGAGCATTGTAAAGGCCTTATGGTAATCTCCCCTTGATTCGCACGTCTAAGGAAACATGCGTATATATCAAGATGATTAACTCTTATGGGTAAAGTGTGCGAACTCTGCAGAGTAAGAAAACTATCATGATAGCCGTGCTCACGGTCAAGAGCGGTGCTGAGAACTTGCTTGATATAGTTTTTATTTTTACAAAACCATTTGTGATGAAAAGGGAAGGCTGGGGTGGGACCCTAGGGATTTGAGAAAGGTTTGGTCGGAGAACAATCGTAAATACGGGATAGCTTGAGTATTGGGTGGATGGAACCACTCAATGGTATAGGAGGTGGGACCTCCACTAGTACTTCACTAATGAAAACTCATTTATGAAAACAGATTGTTAAAAATGCTAAGTCTCAGGATTTTTGTACTACTTATCTATTTCAAACTCAGCTTTGTGCAAGTAAAAGAACTCTACAACTAGGGGTGCAAACGGAGAGGATACGGACGGATATCGCTCATCTCGTATCCTTTTCCATATTTTTTCTCAGATTCGGAATCGGACACGGATAGTGCCAGATCATTTATCTTTATCGCGATAGTCTCGGTCCACGAATACGGACCAATACATGCCGAACCGAATCTGATTGTCTCGGTCACGAATACTTATTCGGATATTGCGCGAAAACAGAAACCATATATGTTGCACAAATAAAGATCAGTCAGTCATATTACATGTCCAAAATACAACTAAATTAATAGTTTAACAAGCGAATTTAAATACATCTCACGATAACAGAGGGTAGTTAACTAGTTAAGCAAGTGGTAGTAACTAATAACTAGCAAGTACATGACAGGGGCTAGTTAATCTAGTAGTAACTACTAATTAGCAAGTAGCAACTCACAACTCTCACACGGTCCAAAATTCAACTAGCCAATAGCCATAGCCAAGTACATCATTAGTTGCACAACAAGTAGTCAAGTAGTAATAGTAAGTGCTAAGTAAGTAACAGTTCCTTGGTCGTACAAAAGACTTGTACCAGATTACTAATGATAGATAAATGATGATATGTTTAGCTGCTAGGAGAAAGCATTGAGAAGCCTTTGAAACAGGATTAATAACTCAGACAAAGCATACAAAACATACATAGCTAGAAAAAGTATTACCTTTCGGACAATAACAATGTCGCCAGCTGACAAGTTAAGCTCAAACTCACTTTCAGCCTTGAAGGAATCAAGGGCCTGCATCACAAAGAATACATAAACATATTTAAGAAGAATCCTAGATATCGACAACTTCATGTACATTTGGCGACAGGCACAATAATTTTTCTATTAAAAACATGTCACACCTCTCCTAGGAAGAAATCGACCGATGTTACTGACTCATCAGCAGAAGAGGATGCGAACATGCCATTAACTTCTTCGTAAGATGGTGGTGGTGGTGGCGACATATAATTTCCAGGCAAAAACCAGAACCAGCCAGGTTCCGGCTTTCACTCCCTAAATGGCTTCCAAAACCCTCATTACACCTTCAAATGGTAACGATCACGCTTGACTCAGTTGTGTTATTTCAAGATAAAGAAACAGCTCAAAGCAAGGAGTCTATTAAAAAAATTGACCTCCTGAGAAATATAGTTGTTTTTTTTATCGTTATCATTCTTTTACTAACAAAGCATGGCTAAATAACAGACATTTCTTAGAACAGCATCACAGCTACTCTTGTATAGATGAATTCCTCAATGGATATCTAAAATGAAATATGTAAGAAAATAGTGACTTTGATTTCATCAAGAATATAACTTACAATATGGTACTAGGCTACTAGCTTCCAATCATGTCAACAACAGGACAAGTAGAGGTTGAAACCTTGGCTGCTTGGCATATCAATAGTTATGTTTACTATTTAAACCTTTACATAATGTTAGACACCTACTACTAATAAAAATTATAGGTCATTTAAACCCTCCTCAATGACATCGAAGCCATTGATATGAAATGATAATTAAATTAGATAGCTAATTCTTTGCTGACTTCATAAGTTTGAAGGAATAAGGATCAACAACACGATTCACATCAATTTGGTAATTTTCTTTTGTGTGGCTAAGTTACCATTTCCTGATCAAGTCAGTAACACCAATACTTACAAGGCATGGAAACAAACAATAGCACTCTTGTAGCTGAGAACTTGTATAATTGTTACAGGTAGTGGGATCTCTCCCCTAGAGCAGGGCTAGTTAACTTTTTAGAGTTCAAGGGTAAAACAGAACCACCAAAGTAACACAAGTGTGCGCAGTTTGAGGTTTCTGCCTCAACCCATCCTCATAGTCAAGTAATCACAATTCACAAGGCATCAACAAGAACAATTCACAAGGCATCAACAAGGTTGAGTTTTCTTATGGATCTAAGGCAATGATTCCTGCTACGTATATGTATGTGGTTTATCCCCTTGAAAAATTCAAGTATATGTAGGCATTTATGAGGTTGTAACCATGGGATCTAGGCAAGTCCCTCATAAGTCATTATACATGACATTTATTTGCTTTTAAAATATTTCCAGTTAGAAAAACTGTATTTAAAAAGTTTAAAACTTTTGTTAAATTAACTTGATTAACACAAACTAGGCATTGCTTTATAGGCATACAATTTCCATCAATTCAAATAAGATTTATTTGACTTTGTCTTTGCATTCTGTTACAATCAAGCCTTTTGCACATTTGGTGCTATCATTATCATGCATTACTCAACTTAAAAGTGATCATTCATATATCACCAGAATTGATGATATCTAACCTTCAAGAATACAAATTCATATGTGTCTTTTCCTTAAACCTATGATACTTCGTGTTTTCTTTTGTCTAAATGAAATGATGTGCAAAGCTTTTGCACTTCCTTGAAAAAAAAGAATACAAATTCATCGTTGCAAGAGACTTAGCTTATAAGTTAGCCAAGAATTTCACTTGAGCTTCAGCTTCTTGCCTCATCCTGTCATATCTCTGGGCTAGATGTCTAGCATCCTCTAAAGGTGCACCCATTACCAAATGCTCTCAACATGTCTGCGTGTTCCTTTTCCATCAGCGAACAAGCCTTTCCATTTTATGTAGCAGCTTTGGATAAAGTATTACCACTTGTACATGTGTTTTCAATGTCATATTTCTGGCTATCATCAGACAATTTATTTCTTAAAAATGTTGGTTGTAGAGCTTATCAGCATACATTAATGTAAATATTGAATTGACATTATAACTGACTAATGACTAGTAATGTTAAGCTCAAAATTACTCTATTCAACTGATAGGTAGTTGGACAAACATACCTGACGGGAAACACTACATTCAGAAGTTTTTCAATACTAACACTTAATAAATGTAATTTTAAGAAACAAAGTATACAAATGCAAAGTCAGATAGCCACACCTGCTTTACAAAATAGGTAACAACATTGTTATCTGCGTAAGTTAAGAAATGAGTGAGCCCATTAGCATCTCGCGCATGTTGCTTCAGATGATTCATTAACCTTGTTCCATAGCCTTTAATTTGCTCATCGGTTGTAATTGCACAAAATGCTATTTCTCCAAACCTCTCGCTCTGATTTTCAAAAGCGTAATTAGGGCACTAACTTATGTAGCGACTCAAGATACTAACTTATGCGTGAGAAAAGGAACATCATTGACATAGTGCACAACATAACATAAACTCAATTGCCAGTAGAAACAAAAGTAAACATATTTGTATCCCGCAATGTAACACAGCAAGCGCTTTGAGATCATTGAGCAAGGAATTGTATGAGACAAGCTCATCATTACAAGTCAATATTAACTCGATAAATTGAACTAATAGTCATTGGCGCCATTCGCTTTTAGTTGTCAAGAACTATCAAATCTTTAAATAGAAAAAGTAGCACATCAGAAATTTGATGAATTGACCATGCAATCGCAAACACAAATGTATAGTATCATCGCAATAAATAATAGCACGGAAGTGGCAATGTTACCTTGCATAAGGGTGGTAAGTAATGCCTCCTACAACAACATTATTCCTGATAACCATCATTGACTTGTGAGTTCTGCAAAAACAAATTAGTTACCTTGTGTAAGCACCATTCAAGAGATTTAATAATCTTAGAAGCAATTTCCAAAAAACAGCCACATTGACTACATCTAAATTATAAAACATAGTCACATTGCATTGGGCATTACCTATCCATAACGAGACGAACAATATACTCCTTGGGCATATTAGGAAGCTATCGAGCAAAGATATTCTTCAAACCTACCAACCTGGGAGGAGACATAGCAGTTGATAACAACTCCCAGGTTGTTAGCAAAATGAGCTAGCACACTCACCAAATCATATGTTCATCAACTCCATCGTTAGAATAGCACGTAAATTTCACCTCCCAAGATCTTCTTGCAGAACAAATTCACCTACCTCAAAGAAATTCGCATTATAGTTAACACTTGATTTTTTCTAAAGTCTAAACCCTAACAAACGGTCCAGCATAATCAAACCACGTAACTCAAAACTAAGTCATCACCTCACATTTGAGGCCCTCCTCACGGGCCATTTGTCTGTATGTTGGTTTCACATGGGAAGAGCCCCACACATCATGCCCATGGCGAGTCTCTGCGCGGCCGAGCAACTTTTGCGAGTTGGTCCCGATCTTGATGGAAGCAGAGGAAGTAGAGGAAGACCATGGAAGCGGTCGGTGGGGTCGTTCCGGGGATGCCATGGTGGCTCATGGGCGCGTTTGATGCGATGTCGCGACCCTCAAAGAGCGAGTTGAGCAAGCGAAGACGACGAAAACACACGGCCACGACGGCGCGGACTTGAGCTTGGCGGCGACGGCTCCATGGCGTCCTTGAGGTTGGTCTCGACGCGGTCCATCTTCTTGGCCCACGACGACGAGGACGCGATAAGTGGGAGTTGAGGGGCGTTGCGGTGGCCGGACTTCATGGAGTCGAGCTTGCAGGAGTGGCGCTTAATGGAGGCGCGGAGGAGTTGTAGGTGGCGATCGGTGAGCGAGGAGCCGGAGATCGCCTCATGAGAGCATGGCCGTGGCGCCCGAGATGGCCACCACCGAGAGGTCATTGTTGCAGTGCGCAGGAGGACAAAGGCCGATGCCATCCTTTTTCTTTTTTGGCCATTCTTGCAGCTTGGTGGCCGGCCGGCATGGGGGCGGGGTGGGGAGGCAGACGGCCAAGACGGAGAGATCTTGATTTGGTCATGAAAAGCCACGAAGTTTTTGGGTCATGACTGCGATTTAGGAGGAAGGCGGCGGCAATGAGGAGGAAGGAAGCGGCGGTGAGGGTTAGGGTAGGGGATTTGGGAGTGCGCGGGAGGGAGGATAAATGGGTGGTCCGTGGATGTTTTTCGCTCAGCAAACGGGTAGTCAACCAGATAGTTCCAAATTATTGACCGAATAGTTCTGAATTCATCGGATATGGATTATCTGAATCTGTATCCGAATCCGGTAGAAAATATCTGAATCCGTATCCGTATCCGGGAAAAAAACGGATATCCGGGAAAATGCTCCGAATTTTGCCCACATTTATTCGGTCAGTCGGGAATTATCTGCTCCGTTTGCACCCCTATCTACAACTTCCTTTGAGTAGCCCTGCATCTATATGATTTGTATTGTGTGTTGGCTCGCGAGTATGGTTGTGTTCTCAGGCTCGTCCATTATAATCTTTCAAACTCATGCGATCAAGACCCCTACGACTACTATTACCACTCGGAGGTGGCACCCGAAGATGATGAAGCTTAGGCCGGGACCCCTGGTCACTTGCCTGTGGGCAGAGTGAATGGATCCACTGCGACTTGTTTTGCTTCCGCACTTATCTTTTATTTATGTACTCTGATTCTTGTAAGATTTTCATTTCATGGCTCTTTTGTAAAACAATTGGCCGCACGCCCTGTTATGTATAAATATATATGTTAAGTTGCGTGCTTGCATTTACTCAATTGTTCATACAAGCACTGTCCCTACGAGCACTAGTCACACTGAGCACAGACCGCATGGAGCATAGTCATACCACTCAGGACCTCCTGTACCTCTTTTGTCGTATCCTCAGGACCTCCTCCTCAGGACCTCTTCAGGACCTCCTATACCTCTTTTGCCGTATCATCAGGACCTCCTCCTTAGGACCTTCTGTAATCTTTTGTCGTATCCTCAGGACCTCCTCCTCAGGACCTCCTGTACCCTTTTGTTGTATCCTTAGGACCTCCTCCTTAGGACCTCCTGTACCTCTTTTGTCGTATCCTCAGGACCTCCTGTATCCTCTTGTCGTATGCTCAGGACCTCCTATACCCTTTTATCGTATCCTCAGGATCTCCTCCTCAGGACCTCCTCAAGACCTCCTGTACCCTTTTCTCGTATTCTCAGAACCTCCTCAGGACCTCCTATACCCTTTTGTCATATCCTTAGGACCTCCTCCTCAAGACCTCCCCAGGACATCTCTACAGTGTTCCTTAGGACTTCCCTAGGACAACTCCACAGTACTCTTCAGGACCTCCTCAGGATGTCTCTACAGTACTCCTCAAGACCTCCCCACGACGACCCTATAGTGTTCCTCAGGACCTCCCCACGACGACCCTATAGTGTTCCTCAGGACCTCCCCAGGATGTGTCTACAGTACTCTTCAGGACCTCTCTAGGACGTCTCTACAGTGATCCTCAGGACCTCCCCAGGATGACTCTACAGTACTCCTCAGGACCACCCCAGGACGTCTTTACAGTATTCCCCAGGACCTCCCCAAGACCACTACAGGACTTTCTCAGGACCTTTTCAAGACCTCCTCAGGATTCCTGCAGGACATCTCTGTGACCTTCGAGGCCTCTTCAAGACCTCAGAATTCCTTTTTCGACCAAGTTTGGTCGCAAATATGGACCTGACTATAGGTCTGCTCTAGTTTATTTGGTTATGGAAATGATCCAAGAATGTATCTGTGTGTACTATCTACTGAACCAGAGAATAGCACAGTTGACACAGAGGATTCCAAATACCAAATATTTGTAGTCCAGCGGTTGCGCCCTTCTTGCCGAGTCTCCGCGCCTCTCCGGTTGCACCCACCCGGTTAATGTCGCCCGGTTGCACCGCCACACACAGCCTCTCTGATTCTTGCGCCGCTTCGCGAGTCTCTCCCGATTCTTGTTGCCACCAAGACGCCTCTTCTGATTCTTGCCGTGTAGTCGAGCACCGACGGCCGCCGCCGCTAGTGGTAAGGGGAAACCCTAGAGTTCCCCCTCATGCGTGCCTCCTCTCTTCAGCGGGCCGTGGGCCTTTTTCTAGCGTGAGTCGGCTGGCCCGCAAAGAAAAGAAAAAAAAATAAAAAAAACAAAAAAAAGACGTCGATCTAACCGCCATGGCCCAAATACTACTGTTAGACTTCGTTGCCTTGGTCGCCGCGCCGTCCAGTGCCGCCTACCGATGGCTTCCGTTCCATCCGCTGCGATCCCATTCTCGGGAACAAGGCTTCATGGGACGAACTACAGGTTGTGGTCTTCACTCATGGAGATCACGCTCGATGGTCTGCGCCTCTGGGGATATATCACTGGTGCTCGACCTTGTCTCGTCGTTGCCACCATTTCCTCCTAGACTGACCTACTTACGCACCTCCTGCAGAAGATGAGGCTGCCAAGACGGAGACAGAGGTCGCTATTGCTGCTGCTGATGAGGCCTTTCAGTATGCCATAGATGCTTTTGAGCACTGGTGTGCTGACGAGGCCCGTGTTCGCACCATCCTGGTGGTCAGTGTCGATGACTCCATCGAGCCAGACATTGTTGGTCTGCGTGTCACTCGTCGATCCTGGGAGTACTTGCACGAAGAGATCCAAACAAAGCGGTGATGCTCGGTTCTTTTCGCTTCAGCGTGAGTTGGAGAGCCGCCGCCAGAGAACTCCTCCGTCGACGACTTCTTCCGAAACTCCGGCCGATCTGGCGCCCGGTGACGCAGCCGGATTCTCGCTTACCAGAGTGTCATAAAGTGCGATATGGATCATGATCGTCTTTGCCTTTATGACTTCGTCTGTCGTCTTCGCCCGAGTTTGAGCTCGTCGGGGCTCTCTTCGCCGAGCCGCCACCACGACCGAGCGATCCGAGGTTCTTTCGACGCTTCGTGCTGAGGAGCTTCGCCGTGGGTTAGCAGCACAGTTTGTTTCGGCTGTGCTTGCTACCACTTGTTCTTCGACTACACCGACGATTTCTACTTCGACTACAGTCCCTCCTCAGGTGTCTATTTCTGCTCTTGTTTTTGCACTAAGCGGGGTTCGGTGCAATTATTGCAAGAACTTTGGGCACGACTACGGCGTTGTGCGGTCTGGCGAAAAAAGGCACGTGGGCGATCCAGAGGCGAGGGCCTTCCTCCACGGGAGGACGATCAAAGACTTCAGATCTTCTCGGCGAGGTGACTCTGCTCAGCGATTCGCTGACTCTATGTAGCGACTCCAACCCTAGGGCACCCGAGAGGTCCTCTAAGAGCTCCCCGGAAGGTCCATCGAGACCTCCCAGAGGTCTCTAGTGACCTCTCGGTCGATCACTAAGACCTCCCAGGAGGTCCGGCAGGACCTCCTGGAAGTCCAGGAGAACAAGCCCGAGGAGGTCGTGGAGCCATGGAGCACCCTCAAAGATCTCCCACGGCCAGACTAGGGGAAGGCGTGGAGGTTTGTGGTCATCCCAAGACCACCCACCACCCACCAGAGGAGATCGTGGAGGGCTGAGACCACCACAGAACCACACACGCCCAACCCTGAGGGTGGTCGGGGAGGACTGAGCTTACTCCGTGGTTCCCTGTGCATACTGAGCTAGTCCCAAGGATCATGGCTAGCTCTTCACAAACAATGGTGATAGCATTGCAACACGACCCGACTTTATTAATATCAAGGAAGTTGTTTACAAGAAGGCTTACAATTCAACAAAGAAAATATAATGAAAGATAAACACAAGGGCCACCCGATACACCACGAGCAATCTACCGGAGGGCGATCCTAGTCGATCCAGACCACTTGATCCACAAAAAGGTTATCACAAAGCTTCCAATTCTCGCTAAAGACAAGAGACAAGCAAGAGTGAGCACAACAACCGTGCTCGCAAGTTACACCTGTTAGATAACAAAATGACATGCATAAATGGATATCACAATGGAAGGCTTATTATGGTTAATTTGGCGTAAAGCCAAGTTGCTTTCAAATATGAATACTAAGTTCCAAAGCGGTACTTAATAGATAAAATTCATTTTATCAATGCGAGTTTCAGTTGGATAACTTTCATCATCAAGATGGTGAAGGATACCCTCTGTCACAAGGCTCCTGCCCAAACCCATGGGATAGCAATCCCAAAACAGTTTAATAAACATTTCAACCCAAAACCAATATCTAACTCACGAGTGGCGTTTGCCAAGATGTCCATGACCGTGGACACGGATATTCAATAGATTTAACTCTGCAGAGGTTGTGCACTTTACCCACATGACATGAATACTCTAGTTTATCCCAAGCATCCGTCGATGCCACCTCTCACTACCAAAGGTAAGAGGTCTAGAGTTCATGACAAAGCCTTTAAAATGCATTGTTCCACCACGCCTTTCCTTGCTAAGGTTTCGCCTCCTTTGGATTCACTCATGCAGATCTCTGGGCCCCTCTTGCACCAAGTGGGAACATAGGTCATAAAGACCACCTGCCATAGAAGACCTCCCACTCCTCCAATGGATTAATCATGGTGGAAGTTCTGCAATTTACTTAGCTAGGTCCCACGCCCCATACTGGAGACATGTGGTTGCACGGTTTTGGCATAGCCCATCATAGGCCTAGCATTGGCGGCTCAAAGACCGGTCCTCAACTGATTTGGGCGACAAACACATACCCCTGGACCTCCACCTTTGCCAGGATAGAGTCCGTGCATAGACATTGCACCAACCAAGCAAACCAATTCGCCCAAGTCCAAATCCATTTTCATTTCCTTTGCTTCCCCAGCAATATTTTCATACCCCCATGACATCCCCATGCCATGGTCAAACATTTTAAACAATAGTTGGTCATGAAGGTAAAGATTTCCCCAAATCAAGTGCTTTTGGTCTAAGCAGACTAAGCATATGGTTTCACAATTGCTCTGGTTCACACTAATGTATAATCCGTGTTTTGTCTATGGTGACAACAGATTGGGTTCAATGTCAAGTTGGCCATATGAAGGAATTAGGCATAACTATGTGTTTAAAGACAATTATTGAAATAACTTGGTAGAAATAAGCATGCCTTACACTTTGAAATTGAACATAAATAATTTGAGAAAGCTGGGTGCAATATGATCAAGAGTGTAACTTGCCTCTTGCTTGACAAATTTTAAGAATCTACTTTCACACACACTGGCTCTCGAACGCCAAGATCTACACGTATACAAAGCAAAGCAAATAAAGATCCAAATGAAATCCGAATGAACTGAGCAAGAAGTAAATAGCAGAGGATGATACTAAAAGGAAATAAACAGAGAAGATTCTTGGAGGAGGTCTGAAAGGTGAAGGGCTCGGGCTCCAGGGGGGGTCCGAACCAGAGGGCTTGGAGAGCTCCCTGAAACAGAGAGTTGAGAGCAGAGGCCGAAATGAAGAACAGGGAGGCAGTGGGTGCCCCGATGCTCTATTTAAAAGAGGAGAAAGAATGGAAGCATAATAAAAAGAAGGTGACCAAATTCAGTGTATTGGTACAAAGGCAAACTACCCCAAGGTACTAGAAAGGATAAAGAAAGCAAGGGATGTGACAGAAAGTAGAAAAGAGGACAAGGGTAGATGGCAAGATTTAATGTGACTCATCCCACATCCAATGCACTTAAGAGCCAAGGAGACCACCAAAGGGTGAACACTGGTCAAAGGGGCCAGTCCAAGGAGGAGGTCTGAGGAGATCCACAGAGGAGGTCCACGGAGGAGGTCCCGATGATAGACAGGGAGGTCTTTGAGGACAAAAGGTCCTAAAGGCCACAAGGAGGTCTAAGGACATGAGGTGCAAAAAGACAATAAGGGTCTAAACCACAAAAGTCTAAACACAAAAGGAGGTCCAGCACCATAAGGGTCACGAACACCCTAGGAAGTTTGAACCTAAAGGAGGTCCAAAACTCAGCAGGAGGTCCTGACATGGGGAGGTCCCGACTGTTGAGATCTCTGCAAGGGAGGTGCGATTTGTTGGGATCCGCATAAGGAGTCTGGACCCTTAGATTCAAATGAAAGGAGGTCCGGACCGTCGAGATCGAGACAAAGGGAGATCCAAAGGATTTGGAGGTCTTAAAGACTTCAAGGAGGTCTGGGACAGAGGTCCAGAAGACACACAATGGGAGGTCCTATAGACAGGAGGTCCAAAAGACACACCCACGAGATGGTCCCGAGGACAGACCCACAAAGGTCGGGTCTGACGGTCGCCGATCTCACAAGGAGGAGGTCGGCGGTCAAGATCAAAAGCCGGAGAGGTCCCGACGATCAAGAAAATAAGCAAGGGAGATCTGAGCGGCTCGAGATGATGATCAAAGGAGGTCGAGAGCGGTTAGGATGAGGTCAAAGGATTGTGGAGGTCTAACAGACACAACCAGAGGAGGTCCTTGGACAGAAGTCCAACGACCTACTCACGGGAGGTCCAAGGTCAAGCTCAAATAGAAGGTGGAGATCGATGGCTAGGACCTCACAGGAGATCCTAACAGTCACGATCGGCAAGGAAAGGAGGTCCGCGTAAGCAAGGATACGCGAGAGAATTAGAGCCCTCGGATCAATTAAGGACAAGATCAAAGCCGTTGGATTTGACAAGCATGAGGTCCGGGCCCCGGGATCTATCACGGAAGAGGTCGGGACCGCGAGATCCACCAGGGTGAGGTCTGAATCCATGAGAGAGGTCCAAGTGAACATAAGGGAGGTCCCAGAGAACACCAATAGGTCTGAAGGACAAAAAGGGTTCAAAGGGGTGAGGTGAAATCGTGATAAGCGGTAGCACCTGACTTCACAAAACAGTATGACCAGCGGTGGTCCCGACGGCTAAGACCCCAAAGGAAGATCTTTAACGGTCAAGATTGGTCTAGGAGGTTCTCGGCAAGTGAGATCAACTCATGAGAGGTCTCAACGGTACCGGATGAAATCAAGGAGCTTTAACGATTAAGATCAAGGCGAAGGGAGGTCCCGAGGATTAAGATTAGGACAAAGAGTTCTGAATGGTTCAGATCCACGCATGGGAGGTCCGAGCGGAGGAGATCCAAAGGAATACAAGGAGGTCTCAATCGATAAGAGGTCTGGCATAAGAGAGTGCCCAGTATCAAGGGGTCTAGACTAAGAAGAGGTCTAGACAGAAAGGAGGTCTAAATCAAAGAGATTCAAACCAACAAAGAGATCTAAAGTGATCCAAACCAAAGGGAAGGTGCAGCTAGATCAACCCGGAGGAGGTCTCGGCATAAGAATATGCCCAATCGAAGAATGTGGTCTAGGATCAAAAGAGATCCGGACATCAAAGAGGTCAAGACAAGGAAGAGGTCCCAACCACGGGAGGGGTCCTAGTGGTAAGGAAGTGCAGGCACACAAAGGGGCTAGAACACAAGGAAAGTCTAGACCTAGGGGGTGCCCAAACACAAGAGAAATGTCAAATCAAGAAGGATTGTCTAGTCCTCAAAGGAGGTCTAGATACAAGGAAAAATCTAAACCTCAGAGGAGGTTTAAACTACAAAAAAGAGAGATTAAGAAAGAGGTCCCGACCCAAAGGTGGTCTGGACCCAAGAGGTAGACTAGAAAAAGGGTCTCAATAGAGAGATTTCCAGGGGAGAGGAAAGACCCGAAAAGACAAGGAGGATGACCACAACGGAGGTCAAACAAGAGGGACGATCTGGACATATAAGAATGTCCAAATATAGGATAGAGGAAAGGAAAAGATTTAGAGATAGCTCTAGAGAGCTAGAGCAACACCAAAAGAACTAAGCTTTGGATTTAGTTGAAGTTTAGTTTAGTCATTTTAAACTCTTCAAATTCTAAAATTCTCGGGTTAAGCTTTGAATTCTCATCAAAACCAAATGGTTCTTTTTATTTTGAAAATTTTCAAAAGGCTCAAAAATCGGGTGTTACACTCTACTTCAGCGACTCTTTCACAACTCAATAGGTTCTACCAGTCTAGCTTAGACATCTCCTCCAGGTACTTCTTTGGTTCTGGATTCTAGTGCCTCTTTCCACATGACACCAGACTCCACATCTCTCACTTGATAGGGACCTCCTATTTTTCCTATCTCGCTTTAGGCAGTGAGACGGTACTCCTCTGTCTGCATCGTGAGCTAGGCACTGTTTTGTCCACTGACTTTTCTGTTCCAGTTGTTTCTCATGTTCCTCAGCTTACCATGCAGCTTCTCTCCATGGGTCAGCTCACTGTTCTTGGCTGTAGGGTTGGTTTTGACTCTCACACCTGTTTTGTCCAGGACCGACAAACAGGGACGGTACTTGGGACTGGCCGGCACCGTAGGGATTGTCAGGGTCTCTACATTCTTGACCGTCTCCACCTTCCGTCCACTTCAGTTGCTCCTATCACCTCTACATCCACTACCACTGCTACCACCACCTCTGGAGTTTTTGTGTAGTGGCATCATCATCTAGGTCACTTGTGTGGGTCTCGTCTTTCTTCATTAGTTCGTTAGGGTGTTCTTGGACATGTTCCTGTTGACACGTCCATGTTTTGTCAGGGTTGTAAGCTGGGAAAGCAGCTCCAACTTCCTTATCATTCTAGTGAGTCCTTGTCTTCTTGTCCTTTTGATTTAATTCATTCAGATGTATGGAGATATTCGCCTATTATCTCTAAAGGCGAGCATAAATCTTATGTGATCTTCATTGATGATTATTCCCGTTTTACATGGATTTTCCCTATATCTAATCATGTCAGTTTTTTACGATCTATCGTAGCTTTGCAACGATGGTTCGTACTCAGTTTGATTTTTCTATCTGTACTTTTCATTTGTGATCCCGCCAAGGCGTAATCTTTATTACGTAGTTTTAGACAGTTCCTTTCTGAGCAGGACACTCTTTACTAGTCTTCTTGTCCTAGTGTCCATGCTCAGAATGGAGTTGCTGAGCGCAAACATCGTCATCTGATTGAGACTGCCCGCGCTCTTCTCCTTGCCTCTCACGTTCCACCACGCCTGGTGAGGTCGCTTCTCTGTTGCATATCTCATAAATATGCAGCCTTCCACTGCTCTTAAGGGTGTTAGTCCTATAGAGCGTCTCTACTCTCGAGTCCCCCAGTACACTCACCTTCGTGTTTTTGGCTGTACTTGTTTTGTTCTACTGCAATCTCGTGAACGCACTAAACTATCGGCCCAGTTAGTTGAATGCGTGTTTCTTGGTTACAGTTCTGAGCATAAGGGTTATTATTGTTGGGATCCTTCTACTCAATGAATCAGGATTTCATGAGACGTTGTCTTTGACGAATCTCGACCTTTCTTCTATCGAGATTTGGCCCCTCCTGTTTCCACCGTTGAGTCGATTTCATGGTTGTCTCTTTCTGACTCTTCACCAATTTCTCCACTATCACAGTCTTCCCTTGATCTGTCTCCAGTGGTTCCTTCTATACCTCCGCCCCGTCTTTGCCTCCTCTGACACGCATCTTGTTCCTCAAAGACCACCGTCTCGTTTCTCTGATATTCACTTCTCCAGGCGTCCTTGTCCTTCACCAGTCTCCTCTCCTGGTGTCTTGCCGACACCCACATCTGATCCTTCTGATGATGCTCCTCGTTACGTCCTTCGTGACCGAACATCCCTTCGACCTCCTGATCGTCTTGGATCTGCTCCGATAGCTCTTGCTCTCTCTGTCACCGAGCCTAGTTCTTATCATGAGGCTGCTCCTCATTCTGAGTGGCAGCTCGCTATGGCAGAGGAGCTTGATGCTCTTCGACGTACGGATACTTGGGATATTGTACCGACACCTGTGCATGCTCGTCCGATCATGTGCAAGTGGGTGTACAAGATTAAGACCCGGTCTGATGGCACTATCGAGCGCTACAAGGCTCGTCTTGTGGCTCGTGGCTTTCAATAGGAGTACGGTCGTGACTACGATGAGACTTTTGCCCCTGTTGCTCATATGACTACTGTTCGCACTCTTGTTGCGGTTGCTTCTGTTTGCCGGAGGTCTATCTCTCAGTTGGATGTTAAGAATGCCTTTCTTAATGGTGTCTTACATGAGGAGGTCTACATGCAGCCACCACCTAGGTATTCTATTCCTGATGGGTACGTTTGTCGTCTTCGTCGTGCTCTCTATGGCCTCAAACGGGCTCCTTGTGCCTGGTTTGCACGTTTTACTTCAGTAATTACTGCTATCGGTTTCACGTCAGTTCTCATGATCTTGCTCTTTTTGTCCATATCTCATCTCGGGGTAGGCCACTGCTTCTTCTGTATGTTGATGATATGCTCATCACTAGTGATGATTCCTCATTCATCACGTATGTGAAGAAGCATCTCACTGAGCAGTTTTTGATGACTGATCTTGGTTCTCTTACGTACTTCCTTGGGATTGAGGTCTCTTCCATGCACGAGGGCTACTACCTCTCCAAAGAGAAGTATGTCCGGATCTTCTTGATCGATGCAGTCTCGATTGACACTCGCACCGCTGAGACTCCCATAGAGCTATCCCTACAGCTTCGTGCCACTGATGGTGATCTTCTTGAGGATCCTACTCGATATCGCCATCTTGTTGGGAGTTTGGTGTACCTTGTGAGCACTCGTCCTGATATTACTTATGTTGTTTATATCTTGAGTCAGTTCATGGCTCGTCCTACCTATCTTCACTATAGTCACCTTCTTCGTGTTCTTCGCTACTTGCGTGAGACTATCTCTCGTCGTTTGTTTTTCCCTAGCTCTACCTCACTATAGCTTCGGGCGTACTCCGATGCAACCTGGGCTAGTGATCCTTTTGATCAACGTTCTCTTTATGCTTACTATGTTTTTCTTGGCTCCTCCCTGATTGCCTAGAAGACTAAGAAGCAGACTGCAATTTCTCGTTCGAGCTCAGAGGCTGAGTTGAGAGCTATGGCAGCAGTGACAGCAGAGGTTACTTGGTTGGGATGGCTACTTGTAGATTTTGGAGTGCCTGTGATAGGATCTACGACTCTTTTGTCTGACAGTACAAGTGCTATCAATATTGCTCGGGACCCAGTGAAGCATAAGCTCAACAAGCACATTGGTGTGGATACTTCATACACTCGTTCACAGGTGCAGGAGGGAGTACTTGCTTTACAGTTTGTGCCATCAGAGTTACAGGTTGCTGACTTCTTCATGAAGCCATAGACTAGAGCACAATATTTGTATTTTCTCTCCAAACTCAGTGTGTGTGATCCACCATAAGTTTGAGGGGGGGGGTGTTAGAATAGGACTCTATTTGTATTTCCTTATCTGTATATAGCAACCCCCTTTGTACTCCATATATATTGCCAATTGGGCCCTCTTGAATATACACACAATATTCATAACATCACCAACCAAACACCACATCTTCAGGGTTGTCTAACCAGACAAAAATCATCTGCATCTCAGGCTACTCTCACACACCACTTTTTCTCAGGCACAGCTCTCAGGCCTCGAACCAAATATTGCAGAGTTTTGATCTCAGGTATCGATCGGGCACAACGAAAATCAGTGAGATATAATAATTATTTAGTAAGCCTGTAACAAATTTCCATACAACGAATAACTAAGTTCTAACAAAAACTCAACCTAGTACAAGAAAAATACAAAATACAAACAAAAAATGATGCAACAAATCACCAAAAGTACAACAACCAACAGTTGAAAACCCTTTTGCAACAACACCAACAATTTATAAGAAATACTACAACATTTGAAAAAACTTACTGCAACAAGAAAATCATTGTACGTCATGAGTTCGCTGGAGGGAGCGCAACGACGGAGACATGAATGATGGGGGTGGCGGCTCGGTGGGGTGCGGAAGGGTAGCTGAGGGTGGCTTGGGCGGAGCTCATCGGAGGTACTACAGCAAAGCTCGTCAGAGCAGTCGAGTGGTCTCAAAACAGGGCCACAGATAATGCTGGCCTCGCACGACCACAGGAGACAACGATGTCCTATGGCCTTGGTCGGGGGCCTCCAAGTAACACCCCAAAATTCCCTTTCTGATCAAATAAGTAAAAATACCGAATTTTTAAAACTTTTTGATAATCTTGATGATATACGAGTTTCCTGGATTGTGTTTTGAAGAAAGTTGTCAAGCAATGAACTATTAGGAAAACAAAACACTGAAATCCGACCTGGGCCAAAATCCACTAGGCACGGCCCGTCTACTTTTTTACTTACTTTATTTTCCCTTGTCCAGTTCATTCGGCCCTCCTTTTCCCCTTTAGCCTAGCTCCCCTCTCTTTTGCTCGGCCTGCCTCTCGGCTCAACTACCCGCGCGTTCACTCTTCTCCCAACCTCACGCTCGCTCCCGAGCCGACACATTGCTTGGCCACTGGTGCAACGCCTGTGTCGCATCTGCTCCCCAATCTCGCACCCCTGCACCTGCTTCGTCCTTCCCCCGGGGCCAATACCTCATCTGCCCCCCAATCCTATGTCGTGCAAGCCGTGACGTCCTCCTCCCTGCCGTTGCACCTCGCGTCACGCACCTCGTATCATGCATAGTTAGAATATGAAGCCATGACGGAACAACAGTCCCAACAAGAACGAGGTCGACATCAAGATTATAAAAACATCGAGCAAGACGATTATTAAAATATTGAGCAAGGCGAGTCAACACTTTGATCATGTTGCACGTACTTTTGAAATGCAATTATATTATTTTAAATTATGAAATTGCATTGCTATTATTTATACAACTATGTTGGCCTAGCTCATAGTTAATACCTTAATGATAATTGAGTATAACCTTCCCGTTCTTGAACTTTGACACTATTCTTTGTCACCCTAGAACTAATGGTATACATACTAGCTACTAAGTCCGTACCTAAGTGTCATACTTAGCCTTACTTAGGTGCATTAGTATGCGGGCAATGATTTGCCTTGACATCATTTAAAACTTGAAACTAGATTTGGGCAGTCGAGATTGGAGCCTGGCTGGTATGTTGACTAGAAAAGTATTTCAAAATAAAAGAAAACAAAAAACAGATTTCAACTTGGGCAGCTGGAAAGTGTGGCGGGTGCTCAGAAGAGCACGACAGAGTGGGTATGAGGAAGGACCGTCCAAGTCAATAAAGGACCGAGTTCTTGTAATGACCTTCGTGTAAAAACAGTGCAACCACAAGTATATAATGGTTAGGACCTGGTTAACTAATTTGTTCGCCTCATCGTAACTTCACCATTGGTGTGTGTGCACGCGTGGGTATGGCTAGGAGACACAGGAAAACTAAACGGCACTAGTGGGAGACCTCCCGGGGGCATGGCCCAAGGAGGTGATACCTAGCGGGCAGGGTTGCGTTGAGGTGGGGCATTGTAAAGACTTTGTGATGATTAACTTAGTCGCACACCTATGGAAGTGTGTCAAGACGGATATTATAAGTTGGTTATCTCTTGTGGGTAAAGTGTGCGAGCTCTACAGAATGTCAAAATTATCTGGATAGTCATGCCCACGGTCATGGGCGGTGCCGAGAACTTACTTGAATTAGATTTCATTTTCATAAAATAATTTGTGGGTAGAATGAAAAAATGGGTTAGAACACAGAGATTTGAGATGGCATGATTGAGAACCAGTGAGAAGTAAGAGATGTGACTCGAGAAAGAACATGAGCGTTGCTTGGATGGAGCCACTCAATGCGGGGGGAGAGAGAGGGGGGGGAGGAGGTCGCATGATTGTGCAAGGGAGAGTACGGTGGGAGCCTGGCTGGAGTTTGCCGTAGCAATGAGAGAGAAACGTTTGTGTAGGTGGTAATGTGAATGGGATAAGCAGCTGCTGCGTGGATAAGGTTAGGAGTGATCGAGAAAGAGTGATATGGTATAGTAGAGAGTGGGACGTCCGATTTTTCTCAATCGCGTCAGACGTTTTCACGGTAGCTTTACTCTTTCTTTTTTTTGCCTTGTTTGTGTTTGTATCTTCTTCTTTTTTTCCTTTTTGTGTTTTGGATTATTTTCCAGGGATGTCTCGAGACCAGCCACGTTTTCGGTCATAGGATGGTCTCAAGATTTATGTCAAAATCCTGTACTAACTTCACCTCAATCGCTTCCTCTGCATGTAGATTAGGCCAGCTACTAAGAAGAAAAAATCGGGTCAGCTACTACGGTGGAAGAAAAACAGAGAAACACTTGTTCTTTCTTATCACATGCGAATCACAAGTATTGGTTGCTTGATCAAAAGTCTCAAACACATGTGCAGCCTCTCAATGCAATGTTCTGTTCACAATTACTCAAAATCATCTCCTGTCAGAAAAATCGGCATCAATGATCAAACTGAAGAGAAGATTAATGAGGAGAGCCGAGGATGGCAATGCCACGTACATTTGGCGTGACAAGTGGATGCCTGACCATTTCAACTTACAGTGATAACATGTGTTTGGTGCAGCCGTTAGTAAGGTGCCCGGGTTGATCATGGAAGATGGGGAAAAACTGGAATGAACCGGTAATACGGGAATCATTCTTAGTCCCCTGATGTGTTGATGCCATTCTTCAAACCTCACGAGGATCCCTGAAGTACCCCTGAGGTGAGAGATTTTTTGGTCGAAAGTGATTCATGGCTACCTTCCAGCTATGCATACCTTCCAGCTATGCACACTTTAAATCATCGACATGTCGAATCCATGGCTAATTGTCAATGGCGCGGCGCTGATGAGGAGACGATTATGCATGCTCTTGTGGAATGTGTGTTTGCTAAGAGCTTAGACCATCTCTAATGTTGTGTTTTAGCCGGTTCAAATAAGGAGAGAGAAGTCATTAAATCGATTCAATATATTAGAGGTGTCAATTCCAACAAAAAAAATGTATGAAACCGACTCTACTTAGGAGTCGATTCAAAGCATTAAACAACTCATATGAGCATTAAACAACTACACATGAGAGAGTGCGGTTGAGAGAGGATATTATTAATTTATGGTTTTTTTTAATGTAACGTGGATCCCAATTATTAGTAGGAATCGGTTCAATACATTGAAGAAAAACAAGCTCAGTTCCTAGAATGTTTACGTGATATGACTTTAAATCAATATCGGTTCAATACACTAAAGATGCTCTTATGGCATATGCTGAAGGACTTGGAGTCGATAAATAATTAATTGCATGTCTGGCATAGTCAGAGTGATTACTTGTGTTTGGCGCATGTCTAAATCCCTGTGTTTTTTTTCGCGTAGATCTAATTCAAGGGAATCCCTAAACATTCATTCGTAAGATCGATATTAGATCATCGACACTACCAAAGATACATCTACTTACTTGGGCGCAGGATTTGATTTGCAACAGGTTTTGCACAAAGGAAACATCATCAGCAATTCTATGTGGGATGTGGTCTGTGTGGACATCAATTCTGTGTGGGGGGCTACTGGGGCGTTTCCAGGGTGCAGCAATACGATGGTATGCCCATGCATTAGGGATCGGGATCCTCTGTGTGAATAGTTTTTTTGTGAGGAGATGATCAATACGATACAGCACCATAGTGAAATATTGTAGAAACAATAAAATACTGTAGCGATTGATTTAGACCTTTAATTTTCACTCGAACGGTAAAGATAGCTCTTAACGCCAGTGCACCAAAGATCCTCTATATTGAATACCTCGATGCCGAAGATCCCAATCCATGCATTGGACCCTTGGTAATGGAGGCGCTAGCGACATGGCAGAACCCAGCTGGCTGTTAGCTTGGGGCTAGCTCATCGAGTAATCGTGGAAACATACAGTCAGGCTCTTGTGATCTCTGGATGAAGCGAGATGATCTCCGGACGGAGGTTCACCCTATTCTCCGCGAAATCCAGGAGCATAGCAGAAATTTTATTGCTTTTTATATCTAGGGTGTGCTTGGTACCCCTCTTTAAGAAAACACTACGAATCTTAAAAGCAAAGTAGTTAATATTAAGGAGGGTCAAATCTGTATAAGCCTGAAAGAAATAAATCAAATTGAACATTTGCCCCCACTTAGTATTCAAATCTACATCTATACTTAATCTTCAATTTGATCTATTTTCATGCTGATATAGATTTGCCCACACCAAATATTAACTATTTCGCTTTAAAATTCGTAATCTTTTCTAAAATAGGTGTATTGAAGCAAGACCCTTTAATTTGTAGCGTGCAGAGCTGCACGTGGCTGAATGAGACACCGACTTTTCTATGATATTATCTTTGAAATCCTGCTTTGAGCCAGTGAAACAGTGCACCTAGTTCTTAAAAAGAGAGACCAGAATGACCGCTGAGGTGAGAACAGTGCATCCACGAAAACAATGGCACACTGACAAAAATTTCAGTTTATTCGGAGCTCAATCGATCTGTGAGAGGCTTTCACCTTTCGTAAGACAGATCTGCGGTTCGGCTTAACAAGATAAAAGCCGCTCGAATTGCCACACAAGCTTCGAAAATATGGTGACACTTCCTCTTATGCTTCCACTTTCGGTGATGCACCACATCGAGTATGATTGATGAGTGAACAACACCTCCCAAAATGTGAGGTAAAATACAAGTCTGCCATTTATGCCATCGATGAAATGACTAACCTAGAAGCATGGTATATTACTTCACCTGGAAGAACGGCAACTGCTCTTATGTACTAATGTTGATGCCTTGACCAGCGTCATTGTGTCAATACGTTCTGCAAGTACACTCCAGTGCAAAACAGAGCACAAAGACAATGCTAACTGCCAAGGAAAAAAAATGAAGAATCGAAGAAAAGAACTGAGAGAAGTCAGAACTATCAAATGGCTCTTATGTACTAATGTTGATGCCTTTACCAGCGTCATTGTGTCAATACGTTCTGCATGTACTCTCCAGTGCAAAACAGAGCACAAAGACAATGCTAACTGCCAAGAAAAATGAAGAATTGAAGAAAAGAACTGAGAGAAGTCAGAACTATCAAATGGCTAACTCGCATTTTTTTTACAGTGGATGGTAACAGAGCACATTTATTTGTAGTAGACAAAAGAATCACCGGCTGCTATCGGATTAACAAGCACTGCCCAAGCTACATACACTGCGACACAATTTTGCCGAAGCATTTTAGAAGCAACTAGCTCAAACTTATGTAGTTATATACCTTTCCTTCTTGTGTTTCTTCTGTATTGGGTTTCTTTGTCCACTTCTCTCTTCAACAAGATAGTTGGGTCATGTCATGAGAATATTTTTTGTGGTTAGTCAAAAATTATCCTTTGCCCGTCGGACAACTTCAAGCACACGTACATCATCAAAATGATCTGGAATGGACAGCGTTTTCTTGATTTCTGGATTGGAGGTCCTCAAAAAAGGATTGCACTGCTTCTCTCTCCCAATTGTTGTTGGCACCTGGCAAACATGTGTGAAAAATTTGCAAATTCAAGTATTGTTGAACAGTCCAATTCCTGGAATGAAGTATGCACCATGCAATCTGAAATTGTGATTTACATCACGCATTGTGCTTATTTTGTTATGTCAACAGTCATCTAAATGGTAAGTGAAGATCAGGTGAATTGTGAAGGCAAATGACCTAATGTTTGAACTGCAACCCTTGTTAGAACTCAACCTAATCTTACATTAATGTTGTACCATTTCTGTAAATAATATGGCAAACTGTTTATACAGAGATCATGTTTCTCTTCAGCACCACCAACAAAAAAAAGAGACCATTTTCTGGGCAGTACAAAAAAGAAACATTGTTCTTTAAAGTAGCCAACAGATGTGTGCTTCCACCGCTAGTGCCATAATTGGGATGCTCTAGTATCAATCCCTGCTGGATAGAACCTGTGTTTCCCATCCAGACAAGATAAACATCCCATTTTTTCCCTAGCCCAACACAAGACATCTGAGAGGCCAAGAGGGCATTACATGACCCTTCCCAAGGTCCTCAGCAAGTTCAGATGCACCCACCAACAAACAAAAAATCGCTCCCTAAATGCTCATGTGAAAAACATACATGCTGTTTAACCATTCACCGCATGTTTCATCATCTCCTATTATAAAACTGAAAGAATTATTTCATGGAATAAATAACATATATTGACGAAAAATGATAGAGTAGAAGAATTTTTTAGTAAAAGAAGTAGCAAATGCACAAAATGGTGTACGTTAAACATTAGCTTGTCAGCAATATTAGGAAAGTAATTGCAGCATATATTACCGTTGGCGTATTCTTGTTGCGCAGATCAGCAGTAATTGCAGCATATTCCTGTAGTTCTTTATTTCCTGGTTCTAGCTTCAAGGCAAACTTTGAATTGGTCTGCAGAGAGGTACTTCAAGCATTAAATAACAGATAAATGCAGGAAATATCTGGACTTGAAAAGAAAGATTATTCACCAGAGTATATTCATGTCCACAGTATACTTTCGTCTCATCTGGCAAAGCTACAATTTTCTGGAGTGAAGAGTACATCTGCAGCAAGATCAGGAAAAAGGGGGTCATACGTAAGTCCCAGTAATATATACAAAGAACTCTATTACGTATCCTTCTATCAAAAGGAAGATACAACAAGCAATTGACAACCAAAAAAACTACCACAAGTCCACAACCTTTCAACTTTTCTATTAAATAATTGATTCCACTGACAAGGTGTTAGCAGTTAGATTTGATCACAAATATTCCTGATTTGATGTTCAAATAAATGGGAGTACAACAATACTCTATGTAGCATGAACTCCAGCTCTTCCAATTATTTACAATAGACCTACCCATGGCTGACAGGTCTAATAGTTCAGTTTATAAATTATCTAAATTATATTAAAAACTCTGAAGCTCCAAAAGATTGCTTATTAGTCACAATTAAGAGACTTCATCATCAGTGACAGTAAATTCATTTATCCTGAAAATAAAAGCAGTGGCAACGAAGCAGCTTAGTACAAAGATCTAATAGGGAAATGTGAAAGCACATGGAAGTATTAAACATAAGCATTTTAACAACTTGCATGCAATATACATGTATGTGCAGATATATACAAGTCAGTACAAAAGAACCTGCTGCGGAGTCCCTTCAAAAAGCTTTCCACATGATAGACTAAACAAGGTATCACCAGTAAATATCACTCCAGATCCAGGGAAATAATAGCACACATGACCTAATATAAATAAAAGGGAAATGGATGAATTTATTAAAAACTATCTTGCAATAGAAACTTCTTTTGTAAACAAACATAAGATAAATATCCAGGCAAACAATAACACACATCTCCTAAGAAGTATGACAAGCCTTAACATATCTGAAAATGTTTTGTACAAGGCAGCGTTATTACTTCTAGATTTCATCAAAACAGCAAGAGAAAAAACTGCCGAAAATATCATTTGTGCAGACGCGGCGATAAGGCAAGCAATTTAGCACGAAAATTTCAGTGGTAATCCTAGTGCGACACTGTGACTAATTGACTACTTCCAACGATCAGCAAACATGTGCAAAAATATGCAGTCTCCTGTAATGCTAAGCCAATACGTACCCAATATGACTTAACAATTCCGCATAGAAGGGAACAAAGAAGATAAGTCAAACAAGAATAAATTTGCAATTGCACACCTGATGTATGGCCAGGAGTTTCCATTACACGAACTTGATGACCAGCAAACATCCACATGTCATCCTCACTTAGAGTTATGTCGATGCCAGGAATTCTATCTTTATCCTTCTCAGAACCAATTACCTAGAAAAAATTATTATTGTTAGACAACAAAAGCAGAAAGTATCATTATTCATCTCTTAGTTCATGCTGTTTCTGGTGGTAGGGGCAACCAGTGGAGAGATAATGGCAAGCTAGAAAATACTTGTGTCAATCACTTCCTGTTATATTTGCTACTTTAATAAGAATTTACACTCAAGGTCAACAAAATGCCATTTCATCAACTAAATTTCTTACTTCAGTTATCAGAGTCAATCCTGGTAAATATTTATCTGTTGCTTGAACTTGACAGATACATTGTTGATAGGAATGATAGCTGGTAAAATGTCCATGTAATAACTAGCTCATCCTTGAGTATAACCATGTCTTCAGTTTAGCTCATAACAATACACATTTTGATGGCTTCACGTACTGTCTCTAAACAATGAAAAAACATTAAAAGAGCAAAGGAGGCAGCCAAGCCAAGTGTATACCTTTGCACCATATTTTGCCTTCAGTTCCAAGTTGCCACCAGTATGGTCATAGTGATGATGGGTGTTTAGTATATAGGTCAAGTTCTGGTTTCTTTTTTCCAATGCATTTATGATAGGCACTGCCTCAGAAGGGTCCACAACTCCTACTGTTCCAGTATCCACATCATGCAGGATGTATGCGTAGTTATCTCGAAGACAGGGTACCTACACAGAATGCAGGAACATAGTTGACAACAAATACTAGAGGGAAGTTCAATAATATGAACGAAAAACATGAGGATAAGTGAAATGAAAAAACAACAAAGGTTTTTGTGTTCAACTCGTCTATAATGTCTTTCGAAGATGCAATTTTTTTTTTTCTGTTTCCCTATATTTTGTTATAGCTACAATTTGTTAGTTTTCTCCACATGATAAAATCTACAAGTCATGCTATTCCATCTTATGATGAAGAGCTGGTATGTCCTGAAGAAACACAAGTGATGCTGAGATGAAGAGCCGGTATGTCTGAAAGAAACTACAAACAAATGAAGGATCGGGAGCAAAATAAACAAGAGAGCCCATCATTTGGCCCACCAAATTACACTTGATAAGGTCTGCAACAAAGATACAGTCCAAGGTGTCTAACACACATCATGGTAGTTTGTGAAAGAATGAGAACGGAGGAAGAAGAGCACAGCACACGGCAATAGCCGGGCCGACTTTTCCATATATGTGCCGGACGGTGAATAGTTCGTGCGGCATACAACAACCAAATATTGTGGTTGGGAAAGATAATATTACAATCTCCTAAAGATAAGATCATAAGATTACAATCTCTATACAAAAGATATTATCTTCCATACAACTTGAGAGTCATGTAATACTCTAACATCCCCCGCAGTCACATCGTGAAGATCTCGAACGCAGAGACTGGATTTGAAATCTTGAAATAGCTGTGTAGGGAGACCCTTTGTCATGATGTCGGCAAACTGTAGTGAGGACAGCACATGGAGCACCCGAACTTGACCAAGAGACACCTCGCGTACGAAGTGAATGTCAATCTCAATGTGTTTGGTGCGACGGTGCTAAACCAGGCTTGACGACATGTAGACGGCGCTGATGTTGTCGCAGTATACCACAATAGCCGAAGGTAGGGGATGATGAAGCTCCTGGAGGAGTTGGCGAAGCTAATAGCATTCGGCCACAACATGGGTGACAACTCGGTATTCTGCTTCAGCACTAGAACGAGACACCGTAGTCTGACGCTTGGACGACCAAGAAACCAAGTTATCACCAAGATAAACGCAGTAACCCAAAGTAGAGCGGCAAGAGTTAGGACAACCAGCCCAGTCGGCGTCAGTCAATGTCGAGGGCGAAGATGTGTGAAGCTGAAGACCGTAAGCGAGAGTACCTTTAACATAGAGTAAGATCCGTTTGATGATGGCGAGATGAGGCTCGCGAGGATCGTGCATGTAGAGGCATACTTGTTGTACGACATAGGTGAGATCCGGTCGTGTCAGCGTGAGGTACTGAAGTGCACCGGCTAGGCTCCGATACTCAATCGGATCAGTAACAAGAGAACCATCGGGGGCAGATAGCTTGGCACGAGTGTCAACCGACGTTGAGGTGGGGTGACATTCGGCCATGCCAACACGTTGTAGTAGGTTTGAGGTGTACTGACGCTGAGAAAGGAACAAGCCGTGAGGGGAGCGGATCACAGAGATGCCAAGAAAGAAATGGAGATCACCTAAGTCAGTCACTGCGAACTCGGTATGGAGCAAGCGAGTGAGATGCGCAAAAAGATGACTGGAGGATGCGGTGAGAATGATGTCGTCGACATACAGGAGTAGATAGGGAATACTCTTGCCGTCCTTGAGCACAAAAAGGGAGGTGTCTAACACGGACGGAACAGATCCAAGTGTGCGAATATAAGTAGCAAATTGCTGGTACCAAGCACGAGGTGCTTGTTTTAGGCCATAATAGGATTTGTGAAGACAAGCGTGGGAAGGACGGGCTGGATCAACAAACCCAGAAGGTTGTTGGCAATAGATAGTCTCGTCAAGATGGCCATGAAGAAAGGTGTTCTTCACATCAAGTTGATGAATGGGCCATGAGCGAGAAATAGCGAGACTGAGAACAACGCGAATAGTGGACGATTTGACGACAGGACTGAAGGTCTCGTCAAAATAAACACCGGGTTGTTGAGAGTAGCCGTGAACCACCCATCGGGCTTTGTGATGGGCAAGGGACCTGTCAGAGTGAAACTTGTGTTTAAAGATCCACTTGCCAGTTACGACATTGGCACCGTGGGGACGAGGGACCGAGAACCATGTGTCATTATCAAGGAGAGCCTGGTATTTGTCTGACATGGCACAGTGCTAGTGAGGGGTAGACAAAGCGGTGCGGTAAGTCTTTGGAACAGGAGAGATAGAGTCACTTGTAGCAAGTAAGTTCAATCTGTCCATGGGTGTGACTATACCATGTTTGGCTCGAGTGATCATGTGATGTGGTCCTGGAGCTGGTCGAGCAATCACAAGAGTTGTTGCGGCAGGTAGGACGACGGAAGATGCGGCAGGCGATCGGTCTGCCACGGCAGAAGATGAGGCTACTGCGGCAGGAAGGTTGGTAGCTAGGGCGGTAGGTGCCGCGACAGAGAAAGGTGATGTCGCGGCAGACGATTGGGCTGTCGCGGCAGAGGACGCGGCAAGTTGATCGATGGCGACAGTGGTAGGGTGGAATGTTTCTGTAGCAAGAGGAAACAATGCCACGCAGGGGATAGTGATGCCGCGGTAGAAGGTGGCGCGACTTGTGCGACAGGATGCGGCAAGCGGTGTAGAGGTGGAAACAACGTCAAGGAGGAAGTCAAGAGATGATAGATCCAGTGGAGTCGAAGGGATTTCAAAGGGAAAAATGGACTCATCGAATATGACATAATGAGATGTGATGAATTTGTGGTTGGAGAGATCTAAAGATCGGTATCCCTTGTGAGCAGATGGATAGCCAAGGAAGACACAGGCTGTGGATCGAGGTGATAGTTTGTGTATGGTGGAGAGGAGAGGTTGGGGTAGCACAAACAACCAAAAATCCGGAGATGTTGATACGAGGGAGGACGACAGAAGAGTTTCTCATATGGTGTTTTGGATTGAATCAACTTGGAAGGACGTCGGTTCAAGAGGTAGGTGGCGGTGTGGAGAGCCTCCGCCTAGTAGGATGGGGGCATGTGAGCTTGGAATAGGAGAGTTCGACCAGGGATCACATAACCGTTTCCGAATTACATCCCGCCTCTGGCCGTCTGCAGACGCAGAATTCCGATCGATTCGGCCCAGGGCCAAACAGTTTGTTTTCCGGATAAAATTCGTTTAAATTTTGATTAAAAACCATTCGAAATCAGAAAATTTTGAATTTGGATTTGAAAAAACCACCGAGATCCGGATCCGCCACCTCCCAGATGGCGATTCTGAAGCCGTGTCACGGGTTTTCAATCCCTGGTTCGGACGACATCATTGATAGTGCGAAGGGCGCGTTCGGCTTTCCCATTTTGTTGAGAGGTATAGGGACAAGAGAGGCGCAATGCAATACCATGGTGACGGAGGAACTCGAGGGAAAGGGAATTGATGAATTCCTTTCTGTTGTTTGTCTGTACAGAGAGAATGGGTAATTGAAATTGCGTACAAATGTATGTGTGGAATGAGATTAGAGTATCCCGGGTCTCAAATTTTTTCCGTAGGGGAATAGTCCAACAAAAATGAGAGAAATCATCAATGATGACTAAGTAATATTGGAAACCAGAGTTACTCATAACAGGTGATGTCCACAAATCGTAGTGAATTAATTCAAAAGGGGTGGTAGAGAATGAAGTTGAACTAGAGAATGACAGATGGACATGCTTGCCTAGCTGACATGCATGACAAACATGTTGGTATGTTTTATTACAAGGAATAAAAGACGAATGCTGGAGAGACGCCGTGGCATCACGGCCAGGGTGGCCCAAACTTCGGTGCTAGGTGGTGGCGTCGGATGCGGTGGACAGGAAGGCATCTGGAGATGGCACGAGTACGGTCGAGAAGACGGTGTAGAGATCCCCGTGGCTATTGCAGCAAAGAATCACGGCCTTGGTGTGTAGGTCCTTGGTTGAAAAGCCAAGAGAGTCAAATTCAATGGAACAGGAATTGTCACGAGTGAATTTGCGAACTGAAATTAGACTTTTAATCAAAGACGAAATGACAAGGATGTCATTGAGTTTGAAAGGAATGGTAGGAGTGTGGAGTTTTGTATGACCCATGTGGCAGATCGGAATGGTAGAGCCATTGCCGACTATCGCATGAGAGGGAGAAGAGGGGTGTGGTGTGGAGAATTGTATCGTCTTCGCTTGTCATGTGGGAGGTGGCTCCAATGTCCATGATCCAACCTCCCGATGCCTGGAGGGAGAGGTTGTTCATGGCGGCGGCGAGACCGGCGGAGTTCCATGTCGGTGAAGATGCATCCTGGGATGGAGCATTTGCAGGAGCGTACACCATATTGTAAGCCTAGGGATGGGAGGATGGACACGGTACGGGAACACCGGTGCCAGTGGCTGGGCGCTATGGTGAGGACCACTGCGGACTCTGGCCATGCGTAGCTCACGGGTTGAAGCACACCCAAGGGCCTTGTGGAGTGGGCGTCAGATGTTGCGGTGCGGTGACGCAATCTCCAACGTTCTTACCCTTCTTTCCCTTGTAGCGTCCCTTGTTGCGGCAGGAGGAGTTGTTGTCACCATGATCGTCATGGCAAGATGAGTTGGAGCATGACAATTGTGATGCAACCGAACCGGCTGTGGTGCTGAGAAGTGCAGTGCCGGCAGCCACCTTGGACTCGTTGATGTTGCACAATTCTTGCAGCAAGAGAGATGAACGAGCATAAGTGAAGCTCGGGAATGGCGTCTGCATGGACAGCACGGTGGCGACATTGGAGAAACTCCCGTTGAGGCCACGCAGAGTGTTGAGGACAAGCCGGCGGTCAGAGATCGGCTGGCCGACATCGCGCAGGGAGTCGGCAAGCATCTTCTGGCGCTGTCAATAGGAGGTGATGGAGAGGTCGCCCTGGACGAGTGTCGTGAACTCAACCTTTAGGTAGATGGCCCGGGCTTCCATGTTGTCGCGGAAGAGATGCTCGGCGCGTGTCCATAGTTCACGGGCGGTTTGATTGGGCTCCATGATGATATCCAAGATATCATCGGAGATGGAGCCGTACAACCACGTGAGCACGGTGAAGTCGCGTTGAACCCAATCGAGATCATCGGGTTGAGCTTCGGTACCGTCGACATGAGGGAGAAGACAAAACTTGCCGACCATGGCGAGGAAGAAAGTACGCCACTTGGTGTAGTTGGACATCTTTAGATCAAAAGACGCGGGTATATGTGTCTTGATGATGCTAGCCACGTTGATGGCTTGGGAGGCAGGCAGGAAGACCGGCATCATCGTGGAGGCTAGCGACAACGCGATGGAGGAGGTGAGGGCGGCAGTGGTTTGCACGCTGGATGAAGAGTGGGAACCGGTAGCGGAGTGCTCACCGATTGTCATTGATGCGGAATTGAGGTGGAAGGATCGTAGATCAAACTGATACCATGAAAGAATGAGAACGGATGAAGAAGAGCACAACGCATGACAATAGCCGGGCCGATGTTTCCATATATGTGCCGGACGATGAATAGTCAGTGCGGTATACAACAACCAAATCTTGTGGTTGGGAAAGATAAGATTACAATCTCCTAAAGATAAGATTCCAATCTCTATACAAAAGATATTATCTTCTATACAACTTGAGAGTCAAGTAATACTCTAACAGTTAGGTAGAAGGGTAGAGAATAGCAAGAAAAGCAAAGCCAGAATAAAGCAATAAGTGATGAAGTGGAAGAAGAATATGGGAAGCTTCTATTCATAAACACGAACGCTTTCCTATTGAGAACACCACCATGTTTCTTTCTAAAAGCAACGCCGCTAGCAATGCCACCCAATTGCAAGAAATTCATCACAGCTGGTTTTGACTAGTCCCCCTCAAAAAACTGTTTTTGACTGTTGAATTATCTACCCGAGAGCATGCAGCAACCAGAAGTTACGTTGCTAAGCAAACATCTACAGCACTCAGACTAAGTTTCAATAGCAATTGATTGAACTGGGAGAATGAATAATCTAAATTCTCAAGAGTTTGAGTGCACTCACAAGCTCAATTTGCAGTGACGAGGAGACGCTGGTCATGTTGCAGAAAAACTTTGCGGCGCCAAACATCCGGCCCACCCCGTGCAGCGTCCTTAGAGGCATAACCAGTAGAGAACCAATTCCATACAACAGCGGCTTCCCAAGCCATTGCTTGCGCACGCTCGGCAGCAAAGATGGCTGCCCCCTAATCTGCAAAACAACACAACCAGCAATTTTCACAACTGACAATTCACAGACCCAATCACACAACTCAGGTGACCGAATTGCCAAGACCGATTCCATACTGTGCAACTTCATATAACAAATCTTCGCATAATTCAGCGAAACAAAGTAGAAACGAGGGCACTACGGCATAACCGGGGTACACTGGCAATAACACAGCAATCGAGGGACTGGATCGCAAAAGCGCCAGTTTCGTCACATCGAAGCAGTTGCAGTCTTGCAGAGGCTTCGAGCTTTCGACGACGCTTTCCGACGAGAATCCCTAACCCGGATCCAAACCCGCACCGAGAAATCCCGTAAAAACTGACGCGGAGAGAGCAGACTACCGTGGGCGCGGAGGAGGAGCAGCGCGGGAGGGAGGAGGCCACGAACGAGCACGCCTTGGACAGCATCCGCATTCCTCCTCCTCCTCCTTCCTACCTCCCACGCGCTGTTGCTGCTGCTGCTCGCGAGCCGCCTCGATGTCACCAGAGAGAGAGAGAGAGAGAGAGAGAGCAGTGGAGACACAGAGACGGAGAGGGGAAGGCAAGTAGTGGGAAAGAAGGGGAGAGGTGGGCCGGCTGTGACGTTGCTGGCTCGCCCGGACCGGGGCCCACCGCCCATGTGGGCCCGGGTCCTCTCGGTTGTGGGCCGTCCATCGGGAGATCGATGGCACGGGTGGGGATGCGGAGCGGTGTGGGCGAGGGGCGGCGTCATGCGTTCGTGACACTTGACGGAACCGCGTGTTCATCTAGGTCCATTTGCTTACGATATTTCTTTTCTTTTCTTTTGCTGGGAAAATTACGCACCTTCTGAACATATGATTATCGTCTTAAATACAGAGAAATGGTGTACTATTTGTCTGTAAAACTGCTTTGAAATTCTAAACTAAGCCTTAGATTCGGGTGTACATACAGCTTGTACAGGTACAGAGCCTGACGTAAGTACATACGTACATGCTCCTTTGATACGGCACGGCAGAGTACACTAATGCATGTACTGGACAAGTGGTTGACACCTTGACTACTCAAATTTTTACTCGAGACAAAACAGCTAAACAGATGCTCCTCAATTACTCCGAAGGTCAGAACTCAGAAGGTGCTCTACCTTCTACACATTCCGGACGATTTTTCTGAAGGCTTCCAACGAATTGAACAAATGGGCAGCAAAACACGAGCAGTCGATAGTTCTTTATAAGCACAAATCGTCCTCCAACCTCGAAAAATCGGAGAACCCCATCCAATCGAATAATGGAACTCACACTACAGAGTTACCCAATCAACATCAGTAAAAAATACAAAAGAGAGAGAAGATGGGATTTAAAAAACACAAAGCCCAACAAAAAAAGACCTATATTAACAAACCAAGCCCATTTTTTGGCCCAATCAAATTCCACGCTACCACCGGCGGCCTGGTTAGGCCTCTCAATCCCCGCGTCACCCCTGCGTCCCGTTCGCCGGCGCGGCCCGCCCACCGCCAAGCATTGCGGCGGCTGAGTCAACGTTGGCGAGGAGGTACTCATAGATCTTCTTCCTTAGCCGCTCGATCGTCTCCTCGGGCACGCCGCAGCCGTCGTTCGCGATAACCGCGGTGGTGGTGGTGGCCGACGCCTCCCCGTCCGTGTCCGGCTGCAGCGGCGGAGGCACGTCGCCGCGCCTCTCGATCTCGTCGAGCCAGTCGTTGACGCGCTTCAGCTGTGGGAGCATCCTGGCCGTACGCTCGCGGTCCCACGGCGCCGCGGCCGCCACGTCGGCGTCCAGGAACCGCTCCACGAACCCGAGGAACCACCCCCCGGACTCCTCCCTGAGCCGCCTCGCCAGCTCGCCCCTCTCCTCCGCGCCTCCTCCCCTCTCCCACTCCGGCGGCGCGGGCGGCGGGAGCGCCGCCGCTGCAGTCCCCGGGCCCGTCCTCGCCTTCCCCTTTGCAAGGGACATCCGGCGATTCGCCGGCAGAGACGACTTCACAGCAGTTCCCGCCGTCGCCGGCGGCTTCGCCGACTCGTCAACGACGACCACGGCCATCGGCGACGAGATTGTGGCGGGGACCGGCTTGAGGTTGTAGAGCCCGAAGGCGGAGAGGTCGGTGGAGAGCGCGGCGCTCACCCAGGAAGTAGCTCGGCGGCGCCGCTCGGCCGCGACGGCAGCCGTCTCCTCGTCGGAGGCTGAGACCGCCGTCCCGGCGTCGCTGGCTGTTGAGCGGTCCGGCGAGGCTACAGAGGCGGCAGACTTGGTGAGTGTGTCAGTGATCACGGTGGTGCGGGAAAGCGCGGTGTGGAGGGCGAGGAACTGTTCGACGGCCTGCTGCGGGTTCTGCTCCTCCGCCGTCGAGCTCACCTCCGCGTACGAGCTGCTCCGAGAAAAACAAGCAAGCCAAGTATGATTCTCACTACATTACTCAAATTATTACACTACAAGTAAATACAAGCAAAATTAAGAGTTTTTTTGGCTCCATGACACTATTGATGACGCTAATAGCAATTTTTGTCATCTTCCGATGTCAATACAAAAAATGGCACCCTCTACCGTGCCCGTGCCCCAGGGGGCAGGACTCCCCACTGCGCGGACCTCTAAGGCACGGATTAGGCCGAGTCTAGCCTACTCGGCCCCATGGACACAACAGAGGGCAATGTCGTGCCCTAGAGGCATGGAGGATCGCTTTGCAGTGGATTGGAGGCACGGAAAAGGATGGACACAGGTGAGGTTAAAAAATAGATTAGAAAATTATTTTTTAACACTATTTGATAGTATTTAAAATACTATTTAACACTTTGAAAAATATTTTTTCCCTTTTTTTTTATCTCGCACTAGCAGCTTTAAATGTATCATCACATATACCAGAAAAAATTCATAATTTTTTTCACATGAAATCACGGTGCAGCGGCCTACAACGGTGTACTACTGTCCGTCGCCACGACCGGTGATATTAAAAAAAATCCAGTACATATGATAATACATTTGAAACTGTGAATGCGAGGTAAAAAAAATCAAAGGAAAAAATATTTTTAAAAGTGTTAAGTAGTATATCAAATAGTGTTAAAAATAAATTTTCTAATTCATTTTTTAACCTCACCCGTGCTAATCCTTTGCCATGTCTCCAATCCACAACAAAGCCCTCCTCCTTGCCTCTAGGCCACGCCATTGCCCTCTGGGGGCCGGACTCGGCCTGGTTCGTGCCCTCTGGGGTACGATAGACGGTGCCATTTTTTGTATTGACATTAGGAGAACCAAAATTGCTATTAGCATCATGAATAGTGCCATATGAGGGGGGAAAACTTATGATTAAGATAACACTGTACAGCTCGTGCAGTAAGTTTCTAACACAATTCTGTGACACAAAACAGTAAAATTTCCCAGAATCTGGTTGACATTTTACAGTTAATTTGACATCAGCTATGATGGGATATTGGGATTGACAGTAGAGTCACCAAGGTAAATAAACAGGTGATGTTAGAAGAAAACAATACGCAGGTCGCAGTACAGTAGGAGACACTTATTGTCTGTCAAGTGGCAGCATTGGTAAGCGTCATTATACAATGAAATAGGAACAGTAGGCCATCCGTGCATGGCATGGAGAGACATTTCAGAAACATGTTTGTCCATGTCGTGCACAATGCAGATGATGCCAATAAGCAAACCATCACACGGGTCCATGTCAACGTCTTAACTGTATACAAACCTGTATAACCATAGAGCTACAGTACGTGTGTTTCATATTCTTTGGTCTGTACCTGGAGATAACGCCCTCATTTGTACTTTCTAGCATGACCAAATTGTCCAATTGCACATGCAATAGATCACTGAGAACTTCAGCTATGTTTCGAACTTACTGTTTATGTAACTTGAGTTTTCACTTTTGCGAGTTAATCTTCATTTGTTAAAAGTATGTAGCTAAGTACCACCTGTGCTCAGATCACTAAAGAAAGATGGCAAGGATGGACCATGTGTCTAAAAGGGAAGAACCAAGCTGGTTGATAGCATTATTGCAACATGCAAGACAGCTAGAACTGAGACATTTGGAGCGTGAGAGTGTGGGGTTATTAATGATCTTGCCCTAGTGAGATGCAAGCACGAGGGAACCATGTGACATGAACAGAAGGCTTTACTAAAAACATTGCTGATACCACCGGTCCTGGTGCTGAATCACCATGTCCTGTATTTAGCATGTTTATCAGCACGGGAACAGGCAATCAAGGCTGTCTACGACCAGAAGCCATGTGAAACTCTGAAGGTTTTGTAAAGCTTATCAGACAGTACATATTAGAAGTCTTTGATGCGCAGTTGACTCATTTAAGCAAAGTAAGTGTAAATTCAGAGTGGCCCACTAGCAGCTGCCAGCAGAAGATGAATCCATGCCAAAATTTGCTAATTTTGAATTAATACGCAGCAGTGTACATCAATAGTATTTGCTACCATATCTTTGCATAATTGGTTAGAAGCTCACAAAATATGCTACGTTATGGTATAAGTATAACCCAATCAAACCACAAAAATCTCTTCTACTATATCTTAATGGACAAAGCATGTGATTCTATCAAAGTACCAAACATGCGTCCATTATTATATAGAAACTAACTATGCTTATCCAAAATAAGTACAAATTATAGATTGTAGTACACTGACCAATAAGAAAATGTTCCTGGAAGTAATGTAGCAAACAATCCCAACATAATATAAATTCTGTGATGATAAAATCATGAGGTCAGTGTCTGGAGAAAAGGTACCTCAAACATCTGAGCAAGCTCTCTGCAGCAGAAGCTTCTTGCATGGCTTCAACAGCAGCCATCTGTGCTGATTCCCTGTACTTCAGAAGCTCCTGTCACAGAAATATGCCATGAAACATACCATCAGAAATTCAATTCCTACAACTAAACCTTTCACAGAAATATGCCATGAAACATACCATCAGATATTCAATTCCTACAACTAAAGCGGTATCTTGCTAGCATGCTGGTCATTTTTTACATCAATAGTTCTCCCAAGTAATGGGTGAAATTTGTCAATATTTTATAGACATTGGTAACATAGGACCTCCACCAGCAAACACAAGGAGAGCTATTCAAGATGCAATTTTTCAGGAATCTAATAACCATGGTCTATCTGGTATGCCAATGTAAAACTCAATATGCTCAAATTGTGGCAAGGTTAGATCTTTAATATTGTTGTACAATAAAACGATAATTGATTGTGTCAATGAACATAGCCATACCTTTCCTAATTTGGCGAGCGATGGAGGAAGTGATGTCCACGAATTGCTAGCATCTGTCAGTTTTTTGCTGTTGGGGAGAATCTTGACTAAATTTGTAATATTTGGGTTGCTTAAGACCCCAGGTGTCCTCTTTACAGTAGGAGGATGCTTCTTCACTGCTTTGTCAGTGTCATCTGAAGGAGCACTTGCAGTGCTCTTCCTAGCAGGTTTCTGAATCTTACTACCATCATTATGTGATGCCTTCTCATCCACAGGTGGCTTTCGTCTAGGATTCTGTATATAAGAACCTACGGATTAGCTAAGTAACTTTGGAGTAAAATTAGTGTATGGTACAAATGGAAACAAATAATGCCAGTATATTTCTTTGCTTTACATAATATCATGAAAGATTGAAAGCAGATATGATGAGATACAAATTCTAGCATCAGTACAATCTCTCGGAAGCTCGGAAGGGAATAATCATCCTCAAGAGGGAATGGTGATCACAAAAAATTAAACACATCAAGTACATTTACCCATAGCATAGTCAACATATTACATACCGTTGTGGTCTTGTTCTCGGACTTCCTGTCAGCTTTGGCCGTCTTTGAATCTGCATTGTTTTTTCCTTTTGTATCTACATTTCCGTCCCAGCTTCTTCTCAAGGCCTTTGGTCCTGATCCAATACTCAACAGAGAGCTACTGATTGTGTTACCTGCAGAGGACTTCCTCCCTGCAGTAGTAACCTTCAAAACAGAAGCTGCTTTTTCTAACAAGGAAAGCCTAGAAGACGATGCTTTCTCAGCTCCTTTTACTTTGTTTCTCTGTTTTAGATCATTGGAGAATCTCTCAAATGTTGCAGGTAGAGAATAGACACAGGTTGGAGATGAAGGTGTGGACCTAGTTCTAGCGGATTTCGCCTTTGATTTAACTGTTTCCTTCTTATCACCAATCCCATTCAAAGCTTGTTTTGACAACGAGGGATTTGATTTGGTGGTCAGCAGCGGTTTCTTATTTTCTGTCCCAACGGTTTTGTGGGAAGCATTTATTTTCTCTAACTTGCTCTTTTCCTTTTCTAGTGACAAGCAACCAGCATCTTTCATTCCATTGCTTGTTTTCAATCCATTGGTTGGCTGTGCCTTCTTGCTGCCAAGAAAATTGGATGAGCTAGTTACCACAAGGTCCTCAGGGTTGCCAACACAAGCATGGCGACCAGGAACTGGCCGAACTCCCCTAAGGATGGGTACTGGAGTGGCCGTCTCGAGACGGTCTACATGGATGAACTGCCCTAATTGAATCTTGTCGCTCAAGATGAGATCATGCTGTTCCTCTGGAAGGGAAACATAAGTGGCATGGGACGAATCAGACACCTTGAGGTAGAACCCTTGGTTGGTGAACAGATCACTCCCGGCGAGTGCTGGTACAATGCTGACAACCTGAAGAAGGGACGACCGATGCTCGCCTGCAACTTTAACATCTGTGTTCATATGCTGAAGGAGCTTGACAAGGACACCAGGCACCAACGACGCCATTGCTGCAACTCCTTAAGCGCATCACTCTGCGTATGTTGAACACAATTCAACAATGAGATTATCATATAGGAACATAAGCCGGAAAGTTGTTACAGAAATCAACCAGTTAACCGGTAGGCAACCTGGCTAGCCAAACAAAAGTGAAACCGATACCCCTGAATGCAATAAAGGTTGCAACTTTTCTTGAATGTAATTTGCAGAAACCTGGCTTACTAGTCACAAGGAACTAAAGTAGGAACATTGCATTTACTAATACTCCTAAATGCAACAGAGTTGAGTTCGGAACGAAAATTCAAAGAATTGCACGATGTCGCAAATAATTAATAGAATGGACGGTAGCACAAAGCAATTGGTAACTGTAACCCAATAATTTCACCCAAAAAAAAGGAGGAAGAAGAAAATCAAGCACACCTATCCAACAGTACCACTAACACGACAAAACAGTACACAAGCGTATAAATGAGTATGCACGAACCGCTACCAGGAATGCAAGGTACAAGGAGTAGGAAGGAGGGAGGTGTCTTTGCTTGTAAGGAATTGAATTCAATCCAAAGCAATATGGCGAGCCGAGCAGGGCAGGCTCAACAAACACCACGGCACAAGCAGACACCAGAAGTCTCATCATGGCATCAATGTGGGCGGTGGTCCTGTTCCTCCACAAGCCATTTTTTCACAGAAAAAAAAAATGAGAAGAACACCACCAACCAAATCCTGTGCAGAAAGTACTGCAAGCCCTATCAATTCCTACAACCTTAAACAATTGCCAATAGGGAGCAAAACAGAGGATGACAAGAAGCAGACACCTTAACAATCGTCTAGTCCAGAGTCCTAGATCATACTACTAAACAATTCTTCTCCAAGGAAGCGACAAGCAAAGGTTCTCACAGACAAATCTTGGGAGCAATCCGCGGGGGGGGGGGGTGCAAATTAAGAACATCTCCTGGAAATTTGCTCCCAGGCAAGGCAAACACTTGAACAAGAAAGGCAAATCTTGAAGCAGGAAAGGAGAAGGAAATTAGTGGCAAGAAACGAACCGGCCGCTTGGCGGAAATCCGTGGGCGTGATAATCTCCAATCTCCTCTTCTCCTCCCCCTTCCTGTGGGCGCGTGGAAGAAGGAAAGGGGAAGGCTAGGAATCAGGAGAGGCGTCTCCGGGTTCTTGAACCCTTGCTTTCCAGCACCCAAACCGCTCGTACCAGCGGCAGTGTGCCTGCTCGCTGCTGCTTCGCTGCAAGACTGCAGCCTGTCTGCAATCCTAGAAAGGGCAGTGATTGGGGCAATCTTTGTAGCTCTGGTCAGAGAGGGCACGTCCGTGTCACATCCAAGAACAAGAACCCCTCCTCTGGAGCTGCGTCGGGTGCCTCCTGTCCTGGGTGGGCAAGAACCAGCCCGAGAGAGAGAGAGAGAGAGAGAAGAGAGAGGATGCAGGAAAGGAAAGAAAAAAAACGAAGCGAATTCGGTGTTCTCGTGCGGTCGTGCCCCCCTCTCCCTCCCTTCCTCTGTGTGTTTCTCTCTCTTGGCTGTGGGAGAGTGGCGCAACGCCTAGCCAGCGAATGAGCGAACGCATCCACTGTGCCAAGCCTAGCAAAAGTCTCCCTCCCCTTGTGGCCTTGTGTTGTGCAGTGGGCAGTGTGTGGGTAGGTGGTGTTAAGGTGAGGCGTCGCTTTCTTCCTTGGGAGTGGGGCAGACGGGCGTGGGGCCGGAGGACAAGGTGGAGAAAGGGAGTTTTACCTCTTAATCAGGACAGGTTATGGCTAATTTGGAATTTCACAATAATTTTAAAGAGAATAGTTTCATTCCTGCAAGAATCGAGAAAAAAATTCACGTTCTAAACGATGCCTTATCCTCTGATTCTTAGATTGCACCATTAGCTAATGCCCTGGTCATTTTTTTAAAAAACAAATTGCACTATAGGTCTTTAAACTCGTAAGGTTGTATCACTTAGTTTTATAAATTTGTATTTTACTTTTTAACCCCTGAATTTGTGTGGTTGTGCTACTTAACTATCTGAACTTACATTTTACTTTCTTAGCCCCTTAAATTTCCGAGGTTGTGCCACTTAGCTCACTGAACTTGTGTTGAAACGAAGTTCGTCAGATGCGATACTGGCGACTTCGTCCCCTCCGAGTCCGGTGAACTCATAGCCACCCCGTTCCAACCATGTTCATCGTCCCCGCCACCTCATGCCGACAAAAACGGATTCGAGCTTAGGAACACACTGTGCTTGCATCTTCACCGGAGCTTCACTTGCCGTCGCTCTCGCCCTTACCTCCTCTGAGTCGGTCGTGAGAGAGAGAAATACATTCTCAGTGCTAGAGCAGTGGCACAATACTTCTCTCTCTCACGGTGATTCGTCAGTTCAGCCTTTTCTGTTAGCAAACGGTCAAATGGATTTCGTGCAGTGTGAGTAGCTTTCTGCTCTGGCACTGAGAATGTATTTCTCTCTCTCTCACGGTTGACTCAGAGGAGGCAATGACAAGGGCGGCGGCAAGCTGCGATGGTGGAGCTCCGGCGAAGACGCGAGCACGGTGCGTTCCTATGCCCAAAAATTCTATTTTTGTTGGCGTGAGGTGATGGGGACGATGAACATGACCGAAACAAGGCAGCAACGAGTCCACCGGACTTAGAGGGGACGAACTTGCCAACATCGCATCCGACGAACTTTGCTTCAACGCAAGGAGCTAAGTGGCACAACTTCGTAAGTTCAGGGGCTAAGAAAGTAAAATACAAGTTCAAGAAGGTAAGTGGCACAACCTCTCAAGTGTAGAAATCCACAATGTAATTTTCTCTTTTTTTCATCTTATGCAATAATTCGAGTATACGATATCTATCTATATATCTATTATTATTATTATTACTATTAAAATAAAGTCAAAAGAAGCCATCACATTCGCTCTCAAATGCTAGAAATTATCATGTTAATCGGTGAAAAAAATGAAGAGATCTACACAGTCGATTGTGGTGGATCTAGATTAATCAGATTTAAATATGACAGACATTATAGCTGTATAAAAAGTACAATTGTATATTCAATCTAAAGTTGTCTAACAAATATAACTCTATTTTCAAATATATGCCCAGTATCTATGCCGAATTGCACAGACAATTAGGGTAATTTTCTGCGAAGTCTTTTGCAAGCTCTGACCAGAACTGAACATATGATGACCTACTACGAGGAGCTCACAACTTAACATGACGCAAGTCAGAGCCGTGTTTGCCTGCCCTGCATCTACGTACCAGAAAGGAACTTGAATCTCGGTCAGCGTTGACACTTTCTGTAGTCTGTAGGGCAATTCCTCTGCCAGTAATAGACAGAGGTGAACAATTTTTATCCGTCCGATTGCAAAATTGAAAGGCTAAGGCCATGTATAATGGATTAAATCAGCTGTCTATAGCCTTTGCCACGTAAAATTTAAGCTAAGATGAGTGAAAAAGAATAAAGGGAGAGAAATGCGATGTCTACGATCCTATAGTCGACTATAGCACCAGCACCAAGAAAAACATTAAAAGATTGTATGTTGTCTATAATCCTATAGCTGACTGCATTACTAAAACTCATTGTATGAGCTGTCTTTAGTGCTGTCTACAGATGATATAAAGAGTTACTATAGACAACAACTATCTGTACAATTGTATATGCCATAAGATTGATTGCTAAAGTACATTGCCACAGCTCTCGGACTTTGTACTGCTAATTAGCTGCTAGAATGGGTAAAGAGAGGGTGTCACGCTTCAAACGAGAACCCGATGCAGAGTTATTACAGTGACTCAGTGAGCATGAACCGTGCAGATGCAATCCCCTCCGTTTTGGAGTACTCCACTTGACAAGACGCCGTTCTCCTTTTCTTGTCTCCTGTGGAAGCAAATCGTTGGATTGCAACAAATTCCGGCGCAGATTAATGACTGAAAGGGCTCTGCGACCTGCCGCCTGACATGACAGTTTCATTTACAGCAGGCAGTGCAAACTAATCCTAGCCCTAAGACCTCCTAATGCTACGCCTTTATTATGTTCCCGTAGGCCTACAATACAGCCCTTTCCATGCAGGAAATAAATTCGGGGGAGAGCCTCGGCCCAGGCCCCGGCCACACATCAAACCCCCTCCCCCGAATCCAATGGTCTATGGGAGGGCCTCACACTAAGGTCTTTCTCTACAGAATTCGTTTCTTTTATACACGAGCAAAACTTGTACTTTATTACAGAAATGCTCATGCTTTTCCACACAAATGTACTGTAGTACAAGGCTTATTAAGTCCTAGCAAGTAAAATATTGTGGGATATTTGGTCTATCTACGAGTTTTGCCACACTTACGTTAAGACATTTTCGGTTTTTCATGGCTACCGTTTGGTTAAGACATTTTCATTTTTTTTTCATAGCTACCGTTTAGTTGTTACTACACTTGTGGTACATCGCACCTTCTTAGCACTCTAGTCTACCTATATATACTCGGATTTTTGCTAATTACTAGTTTAATGCTCAAGCTTTGCTACGAGTTAAAAATATCATAGTTTCATCATGTCGGGTCGTCAACCGTGCTCAGCGACGCGATCTAGGTTGTCAATATCCCGCTCGCTAATCCAATGGACGCCAAAAAAGATAGGAAAGACGGACGACCACCGACTCTAATTTTTAAGTAATAGAGAAACTCTATCGTAGTTATGTTCCCGTGACTCATTTGGCCGCAACAAACAATGCGACCTGCTCCACTTGAATGTGTGGCAAGTTAATACAGTAGCATTATTCGAGCATATTGTATCCTAGGCGGCTTGGCCAGTACATGTAGAAACGTACTAACAACAGGCAACTACCATCTCAGGACACTGACAGGAGATTCAAGAAATGGTCGACCGTATCAGCGCTCCATTGGTCAGTGCAGCCAGGAATTAATAATCATGATAAATCCAGTGTGTGATGGAGATCCCATAACCACCAATACGTAATGCTGTGCCGGTCGGTTAATTAATCAGCATCAAAAGAGTATCTCTACCGAGTAATCTATACTGCCATCATCGTGTGTTGGAGCCGTCCTTGCCATTTCTCATCAGCCTAACACCAAAGTTTTTTGGTGTACTACACAAATACAATGGAATATGTCTACCTCACTCTTTTGGCGAGGAAGGATCAGTCTCTCTCTCTCTGCGCATATAATTTGAGAATTGTAGATGAATTACTATTGCGGAAGTAAATACGGGAACCACTGCTCTTGAGATCACACCGGAAGAGACATGATGTTTTTAGACAAGTTCAGACATTCTTGGGGAAGAATAATAAGCATACTTTTGTGTTCTTATATAAAGTGAGATTACAATGCACAATGTACCATTGAAGCTATAAATGCTATCAATGGTGTATCAATCTCTCCTCTTCTCTCTGTTGGTATCGTCTCTTATAAAGTGTCGAAAGGGTGACAGTTGTTGGAATCTGCACGTGGACGATGGTTATTGTTAATGAGACGTCCTCCTTGCACATTCGCCAGACGATTATTGTCCAAGACGGGGAGAGGTGCACACGATCACGTGTTGTATTTGCTACCGTGTATAGTTGGACATGGTGTACAGGGTCCTTAGTTAATAAGATAGGACCTACATGTCTGTCTATAAAACTTTTCGACCAGAAGATGGTCGTGATCTGACCTGGTCATAACAGACTTTCCGACCAGAGGGTGGTCATAACTTGAATTGGTCGTAGCAAGTATCTCCGACCAGGGGTATACTGGAGGGCTATTAGAATACTATTATCTATAATAAATACTATAGATAAATAGCTTTATTAATTAAGGATTATTCAATCCTCGTCAAGAATACACCAAATACATTGCATTAGGGCTTGCTTAAGTACACCCTTTTAGGAAAAAGTTTATTAATCTTAAAGTAAAGTGATTAATATCAGGTGTGGGCAAATCTGTATCAGCAAAAAAAGAAGATCAAATTGAAGATTAAATATAGATGTAGATTTGAATATTAAGTGGGGGGCAAATATTTTATTTGATTTATGTTTTTAGGTTTATGAAAATTTGACTTTGTCTTAATATTAACTACTTTGCTTTAAGATTTGTAATCTTGTCTTAAAAAGGTGTACCGAAGCACACTCTCGATGCATATCTTTCTTTTCATAAGGTAAATAAAGCTTCATATACATTAATAATTGTTCTAAAAACAATTTTGAATTACTCATCTATTTTCCAGGAGGATGTTTTAGCCCCCGTAGAGTCCTAAAAAAGTAAATTTTGCAAAACTACATGTTTGTTGTACAAACAATAAGAAAACTACAGGTTTTAGCTACTATTTCACAGAACTCCAAATTTAAGGGCTAGATGTATCACAAAGCTACATGTTTTAGAAATCTAGTTGCACGCACCCATATCTGACACCATGGCCCACCTGACAACCACTGTACCGCCCTTACCTCCTGTTATAGACTCTCCACCTCATGTGCCACGCTGCAATCGCCAGCCACATCATTTTACATTACATGGCTTGGTTACATGCTTCAGAGATAAATAGACATCAATTCAGTGATTTTTGTGGAAAATATTTGTTCTTTCCTGGTATTGCAGATTGATGTGGCTGGCAGCTACATCGCGGCACATGACATGGAGAGTCCATCACATATGGTAAGGGCGCTATAGCGGTTGCTAGGTGGGTTCATGGTAGCAAATATGGGTACGTGCGGTAGGATTTCTAAAACATGTAGTTTTACGATACATCTAGTCTTTAAATCAAGAGTTTTGTCAAATAGTAGCTACAACCTTTAGTTTTTTTAGTTTGTACAACATTAACCGCGACTACTTTGTGCTCTACTGCTAGACTACATAGACTTCTAACTTGAAGAGAATGTATATATAAACATTCGAATCTGTTCTAAATCTATAGCTTTCAAAGTAATAATAATTAACTAATGACGTGAAAATAAGGGATTGTTTGGTAGACCTCCAGATTCTGATGTTTCAACCCCTACTCCTGATTCTCCAAGAATCCACTCCTATGAGAATTTGGAGCTAGCCAAGAGATTTGGTAGGGGGTTGGCTCTCAAAACCCTGAAAAAGAGGATTAGTGGAAAAAAGATCATGATACCCCTCGTTTTAATACTCAAGTCTATTTCTTTCTTACCTTGAGACGAATTCATATCATATGAATCAAAGACGATTGATTTCTATATTATTATTCAACATGAACATGAACTCATCAGTCCACTCGACCAAACATTATCAATTCATCATCAAAGCACATACACGAAACACATTCACTCGGCCAAACACTTTTAATTCCACGAGATTTTACATAGTTTATTGGTTTTACAATAGTTCAAAACAGGAAAACAACAAACCAAATGAATTGGATGCGATTTTACATCTCAAAACCAACATACAGAACTCTGATGCATCCTACTGCAACAACATTAATCACCAAAAATCTCTGGGCACAAAATTTTCTGATCTAGGCACAAAAAAAGGAATAATTTCAGTGGAGGGAGGAGGATATCGGCTCCCTCAACCATTCAACCGTATGGGCAACAATATCACAACCAAATCAAGCAAATTAGGACCGAATCCTATACTTCGATCTACTACTATCATTATTTGCTCAGATATGCAATCGAGCAGCAAAAATGGGGCTTGAGGCAAAGGGGGAGGAGGGAGGCCAAGGGGGAGGGCGGCCAACGAGCTGTTACATGGGCTGCCACGGACAAGGTTGCTGGTGGTTGCCGTCGGGGTCGTCGGTGGTCAGATGTCGAGGTCAAAGAGGGGGGACCGGGTGCTGTAGGATAGGTGGCGGTGACAGGATCTAGGACCGACGGTAACGATGAGATCTAGGACCAGCGCTGGGGACTGACTCCGGGGTCGCCGGTGGCAGGGAGGGGCTCCGGGGCTGGTGGTGCTAGAGATCCTTGCAGACGAGTGAGAGCGAGAGGACAGGGGCGACGAGAGGGCCGAATCAGGGCTTATCCAGTGTCAAATGGTGGGTAAATGCACCTAAACTTGAGGGGCATTTTGGTAACTAGATCGTTGATTCTTGCGAGGAGTTTGGCCCAAGGTCGCTCCGCGTTTTCTACTGCCGTACCACTCCGCCCTTGAGGTAATCCCAATTTTAAAAATGAGAAACTGATGCATTTGTCTTAGCTTCCGCTGCTTCGGTTGAGAATTCGGGAATAGAGCCCTACGAAACAGAAACAGACCCTAAGTTTGTAAGTGACTTATAGGGGCTTTGGTCCACATATAGAGAGAACAGGAGTGGTGAGTGTACAGCTAGCTGCAAAATTCTTGTTGGTGAGCACGTGCTTTCGCGCTTTCTTCCCGGTCCGTCCAACACCTACAAGTTAAACGGATTTCGACGTTTCCTGATGACGTTTTTCAATGACAATTCGTGGCTCGTTTGTAAAGAAAAATTGAGGACGCATGTGGTCGCTGCATGGGATGTCGGTGCAGAGCGACGTCCAAGCTGCAAACCCCTGCAACAACAGCGCAAGGTATCGTTAATAACTTGCAAAATCTGGAAGAACCCAAACACAAACGGATCGTGACTAATCTACAAGCTAGCATCGATAGGATAAGCACATTAGTATCGTCAATACGGAGTATCAGGCAGGGGCGGAACTAGAACGAAAATAACCAGGGTTCACTATTTCATCATATATATAACAACATATATAATTTTGAAGTAACAATATACTAAATAATAATTTATGCGGCAAATATTGGAAAAATGCATCATCCAACTAGAGATTGGGCTGAACCGGGGTGCACAACTTTTAGACTAGGGGGTTCACACATAGTATATATGGGCTAATCTCTGCTAAAAATTTTTTGAACACTGCTAAATTTTTTTTTTGACCCGGTGTCCTGTGACACCAGGTCCACCAACTCAGTTCCGCCACTGGTATCAGGTGCTCCTACCTCACTTAATTAGCATGCTAGCTCTGCCTTGACGCGATACGTTCCACGCGTTAATGAAACTAGGGCGGCAGATGTGGAGATGGGGTGGAAGGATCTAGGTCGTTCGTGCAAGAAACAGCGATACGATGGCTTCACATCCGTTCGATTTTAACCATGCGACGACGATCTGACGGTTAGCGGCCGACGAAACAGGAACTCCATGCAATTTCGGAAACCACGAGGTGTTTTTCACAAAAAAAAAGCGACATAGGGGCTCCTCCGGCGAACTTTTTATTATTAATTAACCTTTTTTAATTTTTATTTTAAAGTTAACCTTCGACGCACTTTATTTCCAATTCTGACCCTTTTGGTCACGCCACTATATGCGGCGTGACAAAAAAATGCTGTCATGTCATAGGATAAGTTCACTAAATAGCACTTTTGACCACGCCACTAGTGGTGGCGTAACCAAATAACACTGTCACGCCACCACCCATGGCGTGACAAGAGTATACCTCAGCGTGACAGTGTTGTTTTGTCACGCTACGAGTGGTGGTGTAACCAAAGAGGTCCGAATTGGAAATAAAGTGCGTCAGGGTTAACTTTAGAATAAAAATTAAAAAAGGTTAATTAATAAAAAAATTCTCCTCCGGCAGAGATGGCTCACGGCGGACTTTAGCACCCGGTGTAAAAAAACACCGGCACGTATTAGCTTAGGGCTCAAAATGTTTTCACCATAAATTATATTCTTAAAATGGCTAGTAAGCTCGGTAGATCACACGTGTAATATTGTAAACATCCCGAGTGACTGTATGTTACATTACCATATCTCATCTCACAACCGAACGAGCCGCCGGTCGTACGCGCGGCAGCGCCCTAAGCGTGACAGTACACGCACGCAGGTCCACAGGGACGCTAACTACGCGAGACGATCTAAGAAGCAAAGTCGCAGGAGAAAGATACGATCGAGTTGGACCCTGTGGACGCAGGGGTCAGGGACTCAGGGTACTGCGCTACATGTGTGGGGCTCGGGCTCGGGCTCCTCAAGGATTCTTAAATCTCAATTGGCCCCGGTGCTATTGCCAGCGTGTACTCTCCCAGCTGCTAGTTTTTGGCTAAAATAACAGTACTCTGCGATAAAATAATAAAAATAGTCTCTCATCAATGAATTAACAAAAAATGTACCTGTGCTACGCTTAAAGTCCACGAGGGGGTCTACCGTGCGGTAGGGCACATGGCGGTCTCCCGTTGCCCGGATCCCTAACCGTGCGACAGGCCGCTGCTGCGCGGTAGAGGCACGGCAGAGGACACGTGTCACCTATCGATACATCTGTGATGCTATTTTTACACTTTCGCTCTGATGACCGCAAACTCCTCTTGCATTGTACTGCTACCAGCGGTCTAAATTTTGAAGAACCAGATTGCAATGGTTTCGACGAAAAAAAAGTGACATTTGGTGGCTGTCGAGCGTATCATGCATGCTGGGCACACCACATTGGTGGTTGTACTTGTACCACTGTATGTACGTCTTTACGTCGTGTTCAGTTGTTCCAACCAAACGTTTCGGTTCAGCTATACCTTGTCGTCGTAGGTGTACACGCTCCATTACGCGTCTTTTTAGCGTGGGGTATCGGAATTCAGCGCTCCAGCGCACATAACAGTGACAAAGGAGCAACAAGAGACGCCTGAAGGCATCATAAATCAGCAGCCGATCAGCCTGAGCCCCACGCCCGTTGGAAAAAAAGCTTGGGACAAATTTTGCTGGTCCTATAAAAATAGTAACAAAATTCCCTAAGTTCCAAATGGGGCCTTAATCTGCAGATGGTCCAAGGAGAGACTTGCTTCGACAGAAGAGTACACAGTGTTGAAAGTAATCGGTTGTAGATATCCTTGTATCGGTTTAGATATTCAGTGGAACAAACTTGTAATCTATAACCATGTAAATCCTGAGCTGTTGCTGTGGCATTGTAGCCCGTCTGGCGCGCCATGCTATAAATATACAAGTATCGTAGCTAGGTGCATATCTACAGTAACCTAGTAGGGTGCATAGGACACCGGATCTAAAAATTAATTTTCTTTGGATATAATCATGTATATGTAGTGTGAATATCTCTAGCCCAACATGAGGGAATACCCCAAGCCACAGTCCAGCCGAAGCATGATCCATCTTGCCTCAGGGACCCCTGGTTATTTTTGTTCTGGATCCGCCACAGATCGCAGCCCTTGGTTGGGTGTGCGCAATAATCCTAGATCAATAAGAGTTAAGTGTTTCTACATGGTATAAGAGCCCTCAAGCTTCAACGAGATGACAGGGCCTATCACACTTTACACCAGCGCCGCCGGCATCCTTCCTACACCCTCCTTCTCGCACCTAGTCAACGTGAAGCTCTCTAGAGATTACTATCTCTTATGGAAGGCACAATTGACACCCTACCTCCATGGGCAACTTCTGGGCTACGTCGACGGCTTTGTTCCATGCCCTGCACCAATGGTCACTCCGGCCAAAGAAGGCAAAGAAGAACAAGTGCCAAATCCGGCGTACTCGGCGTGGATCTAGCAGGACCAGATTGCCCTGAGCACATTTCTCTCCTCACTAGCGCCACAAGTTCTCTCGCAGGTCCTCTTCCTCACCACATCTCAGACGGTATGGGCAACCCTGGAATGCATATTTGCCTCGTGCTCCCACGCGAGAATCGTGCAGATTCGGAGACAGCTGGCGAACTCCCGCAAGAAGGAAGAAAAACTGATTACTTCAACAAGGTCAAGCATTTGGCATACACGCTGGCATCCATCGGTGTACCTCTCCATGATGAGCAAGTCATCACTTGCATCCTTGCCGGCCTCAACAACGAGTTTGATGCTCTTGTTACCTCTGTTACTACCTGTCCAGATGTTGTTTCTCTGAATGATATCTATGCACATCTTGTAAGTTACGAGATGTGCCATGCACACAACAATGTTGTTTATCAAGAATTAGGTTCCTTAGCGAATCTCGCGTCACGTGACAAGGGAAATCACTCAGGAAACCATGGTCTTGGTCGTGTCCATGGTGGCGGTGGCGGCAGAGGAGGATAGCACCATGGCAACCAAAGTGAAGGTTCACCTCAACAACGCTCTAGCGAAGGGAGGCCAGTGTGTCAAGTCTGTGTCAAAACGGGGCACATTGCGCTCAAGCGCTACCATAGATTTGGTCACTCCTATCAAGCCAATGAAGCCTGTGTTGCAGCTGTGGCATCCTCCTACACAGGTGACACTAACTGGTATGCTAATTCTGGAGCCACCGACCACGTAACTGGTGATCTTGACAAGCTCAGCATCAAGGAGAAGTACTCAGGCAAGGATCATGTTCAAATTGCCAGTGGATCTTGTATGGTTATTCATCATGTTGGTCATACTCTCTTTCCGACTCCCTCTATTCCCTTGCATCTACATAATATTCTTCATGTTCCTCAAGCCAACAAAAGTCTTCTCTTAGTCCATAAACTCGCCACTGACATCAATGTCTTTTTTGAATTTCACCCTAATTTCTTTGTTGTAAAGGATTAGGTCACAAGGAGTCTCTCCTTAAGGGCAAGTGCACCGAAGGCCTCTACGCTTTCCCTTCCAGCTGTCCAGTCAAGCATGTTTACTCCAGTGTCAAGATCACACTCGAGAAGTGGCATTTCTATCTTGGTTATCCAACTTTTCTACCGTTCAACGTGTCATTTAGTTTAATAATCTTCCTTGTTTAGCTAGTTCCAATAAACATATATGTGATGCTTGTCAACAAGCAAGAGCCATCAACTACCTTTTTCTTCCTCGAATAATGCCTCTGTAGCTCCCTTAGATCGCATTTTCACTGATGTTTGGGGCCCTGCCCGAACCTCAATAGGAGGCTACATGTATTATGTAAGTTTCATCGACCATTTCGGTAAATTTATTTGGCTCTATCTCTTGAAAAACAAGTAAGATGTGTATAAAATTTTTCCTCAGTTCCAATATCATATTGAAAGATTATTAAACAAGAAAATTATTTGTGTTCAAAGTGACTAGGGTGGAAAATATCAAAAGCTAAACTCTTTCTTTAAAGAAGTTGGCATCTCTCACCACAACAGTTGTCCTCGTACACATCAGCAGAATGACGTGGCTGAACACAAGCATAGACATGTTGTAGAAACAAGACTTGCTTTACTCGCTCATTCTTTTGTCCTCTTCGTTTTTGGGACGAATAGTTCCAAACCGCATGCTTCCTAATCAATCGTATTCCCAGTAGAACCATTGATAATTCTACTCACGTGGAACACTTGTTAGGATCTAAGCCTAATTATCACATGCTTCGTGTCTTTGGTTCTGCTTGCTGGTCGCACTTGCGCCCTTATAATGATGGAAACTCCAATTGCATTCTCAGCAATGCGTCTTTCTTTGTTATAGTACCATACACAAAGGCTACAAGTGTTTGAATCCAAGCGTTGGCTACATCTACATTTCCAGGGACGTAGTCTTTGACGAGAGTGTGTTTCCTTTTGCCTCCATCCATGACACATCTTGCCCTTCCAATCCTCTCACTGCTGAATCCATTCTTCTACCTATTACCATGCCATCTCAATTTTCTGTTGACCATCAGATGAATAATCATAGTCCTAGCTCTATTGTGAAGACTGGTGTTTCTATTGTAGATCCTCTAAAGCAAGGGAGGCAAGGTCATAAGATACTGTAGCAGATCTAACTGTTGTCGCCAATCCTGGTGCTGGTGTCGCTGCTACTGGCCCTGTCGCAGCAGCCGATGCCACTGCCACTGGTGATGTCCTATTTGCCACGACAGATGATGTCGGCCATGCTATGGCTCCTGACGCGGCAACAGAAACGGTTGGTTCCCCTGATGCAACAACTATCGTGGCAACGCCTGCGGTAACCCCTTCGGCTGAAACAACTGCTGCACCATTAGCCCCAAGACATTATATGCGCACGCGGCTACAAGACAATGACAAAGAACTCGCTGTTCACCTTGAAGAAATGCAAGATTCCAAGTGGAGAAGTGCCATGAATGATGAATTTAGTGCTCTCATTTGGAACAAGACATGGAGGCTTGTGTCACCACCTCAGCATGCTAATGTGATTGATTGCAAGTGGGTCTTCAAGATCAAGCAAAGGGCATATGGAAGCATTGATCGATACAAAACTCAATTGGTTGCCAAGGGGTTTAAACGATTATATGTACTTGATTATGAAGATACTTTCAATCCTGTAGTGAAATCGGCAACTATACGACTTGTTCTTTCAATAGCGGTCCCAAGAGGCTGGTCACTCCGACAGCTAATGTTCAAAATGCATTTTGCATGGTTATTTAGAAGAAAACTTGTACATGAAGCAACCCCCTAATTTTGTGAGCAAAGAGCTTCCACATCATATATGTTGCCTTGACAAGGCCATTTATATGGACTTAAGCAAGCTCTGTGTGCCTAATATGCTCGGTTAAGCTTTAAACTCCAGGAGATAGGTTTTGTTCCCTCTAAAACAAACACTTCATTGTTTATATTTGATCAAGCTCGAGTGACAATTTACATATAAATATGTTGATGGCATCATCGTTGCTAGTTCATCTGAAAGAGCTACAAGTGGCCTACTAAAACAATTGCAAAAGGATTTTGCGATCAAGGACCTTGGTAGCCTACACTATGTCCTTGGCATTGAAGTCATCAAAAGTGGTGAAGGCATCGCACTCACACAACACAAGTATGCTGTTGATTTACTTCATTGTGCCAGCATGGGAAATTGTAAGGTTGTCACAACTACAATGGTGGCCACAAAGAAGATCTCAAGAGCTGATGATGCACCACTGTCAGCAACAGATACATCAAACTACAAAAGCATAGTAGGTGCATTGCAATATTTGACACTCACTAGTAGGGGTGACAACAGGACGGGTCTCGAGGGACACCTCACGACTCTACTAGGGCTCCCGAGGCGATGGCCCGTGCACTGTCCCCTGGGGACTGACCCTCACAGGGAATTAAAGTGTAGGTTAAAGATTTTTTTTAAAAAAAAAATATATAATATGGCTTTATTTGTTAATTTGTAAGTATTTAGGTACATATATTTTCTAAAAATATATATATTCTAGCATATAGATTTAAGGTTTAGTCTATACAAGAAAAGAATACATCTCTCATATAAAAAAAACTATAATAAACCAATATATTTTTTATTTTTACCGGGTCCCCATGACCCCGGGGGGGGGGGGTGGGGGTGGGGCAACTTTGCCCACTAGCGAAGCGAGCCCCTGCCTCCCTGTTCCCAGTGAGAGATCAACCTCGTCCTTGCCCCCATAAGGATATTCCCCGTAGGTCCCATCCCCATGGGGGAAATTGCCACCCCTACTACTCACTAGGCCAGATATCTCCTCGGTCAATAAAGTGTGTTCGCTAGATAGTAGCTCACAAGATGCTGGGCATTCAGTTCATTTCATCCCAGGACTAGATTGTAGATATCTTCACTAAGCCATTGGCAAATTGACCGTCTACTTTGGTGAAGCACGATCTCAATTTTGGGTTGAGGGAGGCTGTTGAAAGTAATTGGTTATAGATAAGATAAGTTGTATGTTAGAGTTAATCTCGTTTAGAGTATTAGTTTCTAAGTTTAGAGTTTTTTGAGTTGTATACGCATGCTTGCCATATCCGAGTCAAAGAATTTTTCCTAGTGGCATACGTACTCGTTTGACTATATAACGAGAGCATATAAGCAATGTAACGTGTTGAGTTGAGGTGAAGCAATAAAAGAAAAAGAACTGTTGTACATCGTTGCATGCAACTTGGGTTTTTCCAGAGCGTTCTCGTCTCGTATGCGTGTGCTTCATCGATTTGCTTCGATATCGTGGCGCTTTGCTTGTCTTGGATCGTTTTACGCGAGAAAGCGTGTCTTTTCGGTTCTGTTCCAACAAGTGGTATCGAGCCATGACAAATGATGGTTGACCACGAGTAGCTTAGTGGCATGGCGGCACTGCGGCAGCGCGCCAATGGAAGCGGCGGCGTGGTACTGCTACGACACAAGAGCGGCGGCAGCAGCGGAGCGGTGAGCTCCGTAGCGCCTGGCGAGAGTCTTGTGACGGCGCTTCGGCAAAGCGCCTGACAGCGCAGGGGACGGCGAGTCCCACGTAGATGAAGGGTGCGGCGTGCCGCGATTGGCGCAGGAGGCGCGGCGAAAGTGAGTCTTAGGAGGAGATCGAGCGGTCTTGTGACAAAGGCGTCTGGAGTCAGAGGGTGGTGAGTCCCACGCACATAAAGGGCGCGGTGTACACGAATTTGACGCAGGAGGAGAGGTGGTGTAGCCTCAGCTAAGATGTACGCGGGAAAGTGGACAGACTTGGTCCAAGAGAGAAGAGCGGGAGGCTTAGGTAATAACGAAACCGAGGTGATCATGGGAGCAGGTGCTCTAGCCCAGGAGGACATGCAAGGAAGGACAAGTTCAGTCCAGGTGCTAGGCGTGGCAAGCGTTGGTTTGTGCATGGCTCAGGATGGAGCAAGAGCAGGCTGTAGGGCAGTATTGGCCCAGGAAGGAATGGTGCACGGGAGTGCAGGTAAAAGAGGAAGACTTGGAAGTTCAAAATGCTTGAAAAGATCGGCATGATCAAGATGAAGAAACGAGATTAAGGGGGTGATTGTTAGAGTTAATCTCGTTTAGAGTATTAGTTTCTAAGTTTAGAGTTTTTTGAGTTGTATACGCGTGCTTGCCGCATCCGAGTCATAGAATTTTTCCGAGTGGCATACGTACTCGTTTGACTATAAAACGAGAGCATATAAGCAATGTAACGTGTTGAGTTGAGGTGAAGCAATAAAAGAAAAAGAACTGCTGTACATCGTTGCATGCAACTTGGGTTTTTCCAGAGCGTTCTCGTCTCGTATGCGTGTGCTTCATCGATTTGCTTCTAGTATACATGAACGCCTGCTTCGTCTTGGATCGTTTTTCTGCCGAGCGAGCGTGTCTCTTCGGGTTCTGTTCCAACATTGTAGATATCCTTGTAAGTTGAACAAACTTGTAATCTATAACCACGTAAAATCCTGGCATTGTAGCCCGGCCGGCACGCCACCTTGTGCTATAGATATACAAGTACCGCAGCCGTGGTTGGGTGTGCGCAACAATCCTTTTCACCTAGATCAATAGAGTTAGGTTTTTCTACTCACTGAACTCGTACGATCGTGCAAGCTCAGCGACAGCATCGTCGTTACTGAGGGAAATTAACCTAGGTACACGGCACAGTCCTGAAGGATATAGCCACTGTGCAGTAGCAGTAGTAATATGTGCACCACCGAGGCAAACGACGGCACTGCGTGCGGTAGGCCACTGCAATAGTATAGCCTCCTCTCCTCAATAGCGCCGGCTTTCCTCGAGAGCTAAAGGGGAACTTGTTTATGCGGAATGGCAGGGGAATGTCGGGTTGGATTTGGTTCCGGCAGCGGCGGCCATGAACAGAGTAAACTAGTCGGTGAAAGCCGTGCCGCCTCCCTTCTTCGGTTGCCCATGCCGAAGCAACGGCCAGGTGCTTGTCCGTATTTGCTTGTGCGCTAGGCAAAGCAGGAGATTCGTAACGAAATGCAATCTGAGAATAAAAAAAAGACTACCCCCGTGGCCCCATACGAGAAGAAAGAAGGCATCGCAATACACACAGCGCCATACCTTAGGATCTATCTAACCTGTAACGATCATAAACGATCATAAACTATCTAACATTTCCTTTGAAAAATAAACAATCTAACAGTTTTGATCCAGGGAATGCACCAGATGGGACCTCTGTGATCCAACGTTTGTTCGAGATATATATGTTTTTTTTTGTCACTGTAGGCACTGACAGGGGTCACGAATCTAAGCTCGGGACTGATGCCGTGTTTATGACCATAGAGCCATAGCAATCAGCCAGTAACATGCGGTAATACTACTGGCTATTTGCATGGATGCAGCTTTTCTGAAAAGCAGCTTCCAGCAGGGTCGTAAGGTTGAACGACTTGTTGTATTTTAAGGGTTATTTAGTAATTTCTCATTTTGAGAAAAGAAGAGAAAGGAAATTAGGAAGTGGGGCCCACCTATCAGTTTGGGAGAGGATGAGGTAAGGTTGGAGACTACGATTGCGTGTGCGGCTTGGAGCTCCCTCGCGAGAGGCGGCGCTAGAGGCGCGGACTGGCCCAAATGCTTCGGACGTCGGCCGTTCGCAGCCACCGCGCGGCGCCTCCTCCTCCTCTCCTCTTCTTAAGGTGGTCGGCATCTCCTCCTTTCTTCACCCGAAAAAGTGTGAGTTCTCCCCCCTTTGGTGTGTTCTTCTTCTCCTCCGACTGAGCTTCGATTTTGGGGCCCTTGGAGCTGCTACGCCGCCATGCTTGAGGTCCGGATTCTCCTCCTTGCACATCCCGTCGGCTTCCTTCTTACGCCCTATCCTCTGTTGATTAGTCGGTGTGGAACCTGGTTCTTACGTAATTTGGAGGATTGATCCGGTCGGCTCTGGCTTGATCTTGAGCTGGAAGGAGCATTCGGTTTTTCCTGGTGATTGATGCTCCGTGGTTGCATTCGGCCGGTGCACTGTGATTGGATCTTGTGCGGCATTCTCTGTACCTCGTCTTCACAAATTGGTGTGTCCCGATTTGTGAATTGGCATTTTATCTCCAACGATCACGTCCGTTTATTGCGGCACGACGGGGCGATTGGTTTTCTGAGTCAGCGCCTTTCGGTGTTCCTTGCTTGGTTTACTGCTCGGTGGCTTTGAGTGTCATCTGCATTATCGATGTTTCCCATTTTCGCATCACTTAGCATGTGTTGTACTAGTCGAAATATGAAATTGCGATTAATTGGATTGATACTAGTACTGGGAGATATTGCTTAGTGTTTTTGTGGGTTCGGATTAAATGTTCGATAAGGATAACCATCATATACTGAAATTGGATTGATAGTTAGATTAGACTTGAGCTAATTGTGTTGCTTATTGTTGTCATTTCATCTCTAGCAATTCAGTATGTTACTTTCAGAGGTTCAATTGTGCTTAGCTGAACTTGATCATCTTGTACTGTGATCCTGCTTGCTCTTTTGTTAGCCGAAAGGCTTTAGTGCTGATCTTCTGATCTCCTTTGCACTGTGAGTTTATCATTGTTTTGTTGGCTGATAGACTGAAGTGTTGATTCTATGATCCTTTTGCATTGATGATCTTCTGTTGGCCGAAAGTATAAGTTGTTGTCTATTGTTTATGAGATCAATTTTGACATATTAGTAAAACATTTTTATAGCTCAAAGTCTGATTTTTGGTTGTCATATCTAATTTGTGGAGAGTATAGAAAATAGTGGCGAAGAGACCAAGATCTTATCTTGTGCAGCCCGACATCTGAGAGCAATAACCAAACATTTAAATATGAACATTATGCTGATTTTACATGTTATCAAGTCCTATCTTTTGAGTATATTATCCTGTTTAATTGACATGAAATTATTACATGCTTTTAAGTCATTCGTGTCAATTATATGCTGTTGGAATTATGGTTTAATGACCCTAATAATAAATGATGAGATTATTTCTGAATATTTGCTAAAACTGCTAATTTTACAACACGATTGAGCTGAAAAGGTTTTGTGCTTGACTGTCTGACTTTTAGGTAGGTTGGCTACAACTTCTGTGATGAAAAATATCTGAAATACCCCTGAGGCAAATGATGACTTGTTTGATGCAGTTTAACAACAATTAACGTAATTGACGGCAATCAACGCAATTGACGACAACATCCGTAATTAACGACAACTACTGCTATTAATGATAATTAACACAATTAACGTAACTAACAAAATTAACTATAATTGACGACACTTTACGATAACTACCGCAATTAACGCAATTGATTGCAATGAAGAACAATTAACGTCAATTAACACAAACAACGACAATTGACAATAAATAATTAATTCAATAAACAATTACTACATAAATAATTGCAATAAAATTTTATTACAACAACAAATTATTACAATAAACAATTTTTTGCAATAAAGAATTATTACACACATAACAACTTACAACAGAAATAAAAGGAAAAAAAGAAAGAAAAAGAAAATTGGCAAGGATTGCTGGCGGCGGGGGAGGACGACGGCGGCGGTGGCGGCGTCGGGGGAGGAGGGAGGAAGAAGGGAGAGGGAAGAGATAAGAGGTAAGAGGGAGGAAGGGCAGCGGCGTCGGGCTTGAGGGGAGCTCGGGGAGAAGGGACAGCGCCGCGTGGCGGGGAAGGAAGAGGACGCTGGCGCGTGAGGAGGAGGAGGACGGGGCACCGCGCGGGAGAAATAGGGAGGGGCCACGCAGGAGGAGGGTTAGGGTCTAGGTTCGGGGAAAAACAGGTAAATAACTACGAACTTGGAGGTAAATACAGAATGGAGGCCACAGGAAATCGCCCCACGGCGATTTCCGACTTTCTAATGTTATACGTGGCTTTCAGCTTCGGAAAAAACCGTCCGTTTGGGACGGCTTCCGTTTTTTCCAGCGAAAAAGCTGAAGCCTGCCTACTACTACCGCTTCAGCTAAAAACCGAGTACGTCTCTATTCAATGCTCATCTTTCATCTGACAGCTAAAACATGCTCTCTCCTCTCATCTGATTTGAGAGCACTGCGTTGATTGGTTACCCTACCCAACAATGGAGTCTTCTGAATCTGAGACTACTAGGACCAAAACATCCGGGCCATCTGGTCGTTTGGAGCACATGGAAATGGAATGCTGCCTGCGTCGGCGTAGGCGACCGGGAGCAGCGTTCGCACCTGCGGCTGCCGTGCCGATTCGGGACGCGACGTAACTCTGCAGCCAGTGCACGCATTCGGACCGAAACCTATCGCGGAATTAGATGAGATATGGAACGGATCGGTTGCATGTAGGAGACGAATGGCAAACAAGGCCATCAAACAATTGTATCATCATAGACCAGCATTGCTGGGTGATCCCAGCTAAGCAAATCATGTGACAGCTTACCATACTGTTGAAGGAGATAGTAATTATCAGATGCCAGGTTTGTTTCATGGAGGAGCATAGTATCGCTACTCTACTCACTAGCACGCACATAATCGGACCGGGGAACTGAAGAGAAAGGAAGCCAAGTTACCATCTTTCCCCGGAGATTTGGCGGTCTCGGCGGCAGAGCGTGAGGACTGGAGGAGACCGTGACAGCAGCGCAAGGAAGGGAAGCTTTTATAATAGGCAGGGAGAGAAAAAAATATATAGCTAAAATCTCTGCTCATCTCTATGGATAAATCAGAATTTTAGTTTAAATTCTTGACCTACCTATATAAATCCCCATCAGGAATAGGCTTTCCACGCAAACGGACGAGGGATTTATCCGGAAATGTCCCCGAGGGGTTGGTTCGGGGAGTTGGCGTGGGTCACTGCAGGTGGGCCTTCCGGTGTAAGATATGACAAGGAGATCAGAAGAAATTTTGGCCAGCTCTTGACGCTGAGCGTGCTGGACCTGCACTGGGCTACTCAAAGCCCAAACTTGGTAAAATTGGCCCGGCTACCATGAACAGGTCTACTAGTGCGTCGGAAGATTTGAAAAGAACGGAACGACATAACTTCTCGGTAGGAGGGCAAAATGCACGATGGATACCTCCGTTCTTGTTCTTTTTCACTTATCGTTTTAGACATTAACGGTCTCAAATACCTACTTGTCGTACCTGTGAACAGAGTAGGCGTTTTTAGGTGAGATTATTACAATCCACAGCATGGTCCTATTTTCAAATGAACTGAATGTGTGTCAACTACAAAATAGATTCATAGCAAGCACGGGACAATTATTTATGCGATGATATTGCGTGAAGGATAAGTCTGGCATCACACGGCAAATACCTGGACTCGGGGCGGACCAAAGAAGGTTGACTGGGAGCTAGACCTGACTCAAATTTGATTTTTTAGTGAAGTAGACAGACCACTTCTCCTGATAGGTCACTTATATCCTCACTCATTTTTTGACCTAGGTCCGCTCCTCTGTGGCCTCTAATATGGAGAAAACATCCTTCGCACGCAAGAAAAGGATAAATTCCATTATTTTGTTATGCCTGGACAAATCCTCTCTCCAAGGCTCCAGCTAATCAAAATTACATGCGATCGATTCAGTCAAACGGTACCGAATGCGATGCTCTAGCTAGATAAGTCGAATCAGTTCGTGTTTTGCCAATTGCCATCACGAGCATTCTGGTGCTAAATTTGTCAATTTATCCCGCTAGCGCGTCATCTAACACTAGATATTTGTGCCTAAACATTTAACTTAACTCCTAGTTATTATTTGTTAATAATAGAGAGCCACCTCAACAAGCGTGTGGGTAAGCGCTGCCATTTTTGCAAATACATAGGTGATAAGGACATCCCGCCGATTGGATCGATTACACGAGTACAAGCTAAAAAGATTAATCAACAGGTGAACTTGCTCCTAATTGAATTTGATTTTTATTTACATGAGAACTGGTTACTACCTAATGCTCGTATTTTAATTGTTCTCAGGTTTACGCGTGAGAAGGACGGAAACGTCAAAAGAAGACAATACATACGTTGTGAAGAAATAAAGGCCGCATGTGTTGCATGCATGTATGTGATGCATGTTCCCATGCACATACATGCACATACACTTGACATGAATGCATGAAGGCATGTGTGCTATGCATGCACGTAAAGGAGAACATGGAAAGAATTAAATACAACATGCATGTATGCTGCATGTCCAAAAGCTATGTGTGCTGTTAAACCGAAGCTACAATGGAAGGAATTAAATAGCATGAAGCATGCAACAACTTCATTCGGTTCATGCAAGAAACCAGAAGTCAAGCACATTTATTGTTTGGGAAGCCAAGGCTGCATCTTTCTTTTTCTATTGCGTGGGAAGCCCAGCATCCTCCTTTGGACCGATCAAAGGTCTGGCCGAAAGGCTGCAAGGTCTAGCCGAAAGACTGACCGAGCCAATCCGGCCCTGTAATAAATTAGGACTTCGAGTCCGTGACATTTTCTTTTGACTGAACCGATGTTCGGCTCGGACTACTTTTAGGTGTAGGGTTTGCCGGGTTATTCCTGGGCTGAAGACGTGGCAATCCAAAGATTGCCACCGCTTCGAAAACTGTTCTAACGGACAGACTTGTAGGAGTTATTTGAGATTCTCTAGTTTGTCTGTTCAAGAAAATCAAGTTCGTTTTTACACCTCAAGCAAATTACTTTCTTGGTCAAGTCTTTGTCGACCAAATGGAATATCAATCGGAAAGGATTTTCTTCCGATCACCATACTACGACCACTTCGTGATCGTAGGAGTTTTCTACAGCTATTTGATAGTCGTAAGTAACCTTCTTGACCAAGCATATGTCTGGTCAAAGTAGTACACAAATGTCGAAGAGTTTTTCCTTCGACCATCTTTCTACGACCCTCTCGTGGTCGTAAGACCATCTACGGCTCCTTCACCAAGTAAGTTACTTTCACTTGAAGCTGGGGGGCTAGATGACGAGGATCTAATAGTCCTCATTTTATCTTTTATCTATAATTCTTATTATGAGTAAATATGATGTCATGTGGTCCCTAGGTATACCCCTTAAACTTACAAGGGAGAAGCCTACCAGGTGGTCGTAAGTTCTTCTACGACCACCCCCATAATCGTAAGTCTTGCTACGACTACTTTATGGTCGTAAGTTCTTTTACGATCACTACCCAGTCGTAAGTTATTCTCGACTACCCCATAGTCATAAGTCTTGCTCGACTACCTTATGGTCGTAAGTTCTTCTCGACCGGATCACTCGACCACCTTATGATCAATAAAACCTCTGGTAGTGGGTCCAATTGGTTAAGGAATCCAAGCGATCAACATCTGTTGTTATTATCTGAAATAATAACACACAATACCCTATTATCTCGACAAGTAATCGCGGTAGGCGTGAAGGAGTTACCATCCCAATGATTCTGCAAATGTCGCTCACACTAGATTTGATGAGGCGTCTCTTGACGAGGGAAAACGCTATTCCTTCACGACTATATAAAGGCGGATCGAGAGGGAAAATAAACAACCAATCGGAGGAGAGAACAAGCAATCAGGAAGACAGTCAGATACTATCTTTTGTAATAGCCTTAGTATTTTTCTCCCGATTGTACGAAACACACTCAATACCATACACACACAGGAGTAGGGTTGTTATTCTCTCGGAGAAGGCTGAACACAGATAAAAATACCGTGTCAATCTCTCTGCGTGATTCCATTCTAGGAGACCCCGAATCAAACAATCTTTACGTAAGATCGGTTCTAAAACAAGCGGCGGTTAGCGCGGCAAGTGGGGATTTTTTGGTAATCTCTTGTCAACATACTCTCTTTTCCCAAATCTCATGCACTCATGGCGGAGAATGGAGCGAGGAGAACTGGTTTGACTTGGCGAGATTATCTGAGCGTCGACATGGATGCTTGGTTTCGATTCTGAGCGAGTATCGACTCATCCGATGGTGTTCTTGCCTCCGGGATCTTTCAGAGATCCAGAGACCATGCCACTAATAGAGTTGAGGAGGATCCCTATCCCCACAACAGTACATCAACAGAGAATCAATCCTCTCAAAGGACAAGGGTCAATCGACCGGGACTACACCCAAAGGACTCACGGCCTGACGAGAGTTTTTCCTCAAGTGTCAGAGTCCCCTAAGGCGGTCCGACTTGGTGAGACAAGTTCTGGAAGCCACAATTCCAAGACTTCACCAGCATCTGGTGATCCTCTCTCTCCGGATGACCTCAGAGAGAGCGGGATCAAGCATGCTTTTCCTGCAAATTCGACCATCTCTCCGCAGATCACACCTGCGGATGGAGATGGTTATAACCCAGAGTTCCCCTACCTGGAGGGGATTACTCCAAGTCGCCAGATGGTTTCTCTCGACTACTCCTCGAGCGGGGAGGCCTCAAGTGTAAGTGAGAATCATCAACGGGAGGTCTTCGTCCTTTAGATCAAAGTCACTCTTCTAGAGACCGAGCTAGGGACACTCCTCGAAGATCACGCACTGCGCCCCCTCGTGGCAATGGCAAGGACACCACCGATGACGGACAGGACCAACACCTTGATGAACGCGAGGGAAATCCTCGACATACTCGCACTCCATTGAGACAGTCTCAAGGATCTGATATGAAAGATTTTGAGACTATTCGGTGGAAAAAGATTGCAGCCCAGAAGAATCTTCCTGGGCGCATCCAATATAAATCAGAGGAAGCTCAAGAGCTCCAGCACATCAACGACTTGCTCGAGAACCCAACTCGAGAGCTCACCCGAGCGCCAGGCTATGATCTCTTCGTCGAAGAGATCACACAAAGGCTTCGGACCACGATGGCAAGACTGGAAGCACCTCGCCGACATCATTCAGGAAGTTGTAGCAATATGACTTCTTCAGCTACCAGTCGATCAAACATATCACCGCGAGAAATCGGTAGCGACAAAGAAGTCGTCGATCTCCTACTCGGAGAAATGTCTTTCTTTGGACGACCGATGATCAACAAGCCCCTCGGAGGTGATCGCTCACCATTCGACATGGGGATCTGTGGCGGCGAGATGGACTACGAGGAGTATTCCTCGTGGGGCCGAGACCTAATGCAATCGGGTCAACTCATTCTTGGGTATCGTCGAATCGACCACTGGTGATGTCAACCCTTCTTTCTGCAAAGGAGTCGCCAAGAAGTTATTACTGGGATGTCGGGCATTTTAAACTTGACCTCCGAGCCGCTCATTGCCACCTCGTTTTCGACCAGTGAACATGGAGAAGTTCTATGGATCCTAAAATCCCATCGAGTTCCTCCAAATTTATACAACAATTGTCACGGCGGCGGGAGGAGGAGAGCATGTAATGGTGAATTACCTTCCAATTGTGCTCGAAGGATCTGTTCGATCGTGGTTACTGAATCAACCACTCGAGTCGATCTATTTTTGGCAACACCTCTGCGACCTTCTACTGGCAAACTTCCAAGGCACCTACAATCACTCTGGGAAGGAGGACGACTTGCACCGGATGAGACAGAACGACCACGAAACCTTGCGCCAATTCATCAAGCGCTTTAGTCAGGTTCGTAATTCAATTCCGGAAATTTCTGACTCATCCGTCATCAGGGCTTTCAAGCAAGGAGTCTGTAGTAGAAGGATAACAGAAGATATCGCTTTGAATCCTCCCACTATGGTCGCCGAACTCTTTGAGATGGCCGATCGATTTGTGACTGCTTCTGAGGCGGTCGAGTGGAACAACACAATCGATCGAGAAGACAATACCTCTCGAGAGCCAGGCGAAGTTGGTAAGAAGAAGGATAAGAAAGCAAAAAAGTCCAAGAACAAGGCGAAGAGTCAAAAACTCCAAGCCAGCGGTTCCAAGGAGGTATTGGCTGTAAATGATAAAGAGCCACGCACCTCCAAGTCGCACTCCGACCGAGGCAAAGGTAAGCGCCCCGATCGGAAGAATGATAAGCCTAGGTGGTGTCCTTTCCATAAAAAGGAAGGACATGACCTTCCATAGCTAGGGTCTTCCAACAGCTCGAGGACTACTACAGCGACAAGGACCACTTCCCACTCTCGGCGGAGTAAGACAAGCGAGTGGTCATAAGTCGTCAGACGACGATGAGGAGATGTCGTTCTAGGATCCGCAACATACCGTCAAACACATCTATGGAGGATCATCGGCATACGAATCAAAGCGATAGCCTAAAGCTGCCGAACGCGAGGTAAATTCCATAGATCCTCATCTCGTCAATAAATTACGAAGTGGTGGAAGTCACCATCTCTTCGAGAAGAGCGTGCCCGATTCTTCGACTTCGACGGTCGATATCCGATCGTGGTCGAACCCACCATCAACAATTGTCGGGTCAATCGAGTTTTGGTTGATGGTGGCGACTCGTTAAACATCTTGTTTACGAGTGCCTGGGCAGATGCAAGTACCGGGACTAAGGTAAGACACATGCGATACTCTTTTCATGGGATCGTACCGGGGTCTTCAGCCAAACCTATTGGCCAAGTTTATCTTCCTTTAACATTTGGTTCACTAAGTAATTTCAGGACAGAGAAAATCACCTTTGATGTGGTCGATTTCGATACGGCATATAACGCCATACTCGGATGACCAACTTTGGTAAAATTCTTAATGGCTACTCATTACGGGTATCAATGTATTAAGATACTAGGTCTCAAAGGAGTAATCACAATTCATTGTGACAAGAAGATGGTTTATACCTGCGACCGTCGATCCCTCGAGATGGTTGGACAAATACCAACTCGAGAAGAAAGTCAGCCTTCGACCAGCAAGTCGAAGCCTAAAGCTGCACCAAAGCCGAACGACAAGGTCAAGGAGGTTCCTCTGGACGCAGGGGAGCCCTCGAAGACTGTTCGCATCGGGGATACTTCCGACCCCAAGTAGAAAGACGCCCTCATCACCTTCCTCCGAGCTAACGCAGATGTCTTCGCGTGGCAAGCATCCGACATGCCCGGAGTCCCCAGGGAGGTGATCGAGCACAGGCTAGCTTTATGGCCTGACAAAGTACCCGTAAAACAAAAATTACGGAGATTTGCCCCTGATCGACGAGATGCTATTAAATCAGAATTGGATAAGCTACTTAAAGTAGGCTTTATAAGAGAAGTCAACCACCCAGAGTGGTTGGCTAATTCTGTAATGGTTAGGAAGTCAAACGGCAAATGGCGTATGTGCGTAGACTTCACTGATCTTAATAAAGCTTGTCCAAAAGATGATTTTCCTTTACCTCGTATCGATCAGTTGGTTGATTCTACTGCAGGTTGTGAAATGTTAAGTTTTTTAGATGCATATTCTGGATACCACCAGATTAATATGTGTCTATACGATGAAGAAAAGACCACGTTTATTACACTATTTGGTATATTTTGTTATGTCAAAATGCCATTTGGTCTAAAAAATGCCAACGCTTCTTTTCAACGCTTGATGCAATCGACTTTTTCATCTCAACTAGCCCGAAACCTGGAGGCCTATGTTGATGATCTAGTTATTAAAAGCATGAAGAGACTTAATCATATCACTGACCTACAAGAAACATTCGACAACCTCAGAAAATATCGCTTAAAACTCAATCCTGAGAAGTGTGTGTTCGGAATCTCTTCAGAAAAATTGCTCAGATTCCTAGTATCTATACGGGGAATCGAAGCAAATCCCAAAAAGATAAAGGCCATTCTCCAAATGCGCCCTCCAACCACAAAGAAAGAAGTCCTGAAACTCACAGGGTGCATGGCGGCTTTAAGTCGTTTCATCGCACGACTAGGAGAAAAAGGACTACTTTTCTTTAAACTTCTAAGGAAACACGAAGGTTTTGAGTGGTCGAAAGAGGCAAACGCTGCCTTCGAGGATGTCAAGAGGTATCTTAGGAGTGCTCTTATTCGGTTTCTCGAGGCGGAAAAAACGCTCTTAATTTACCTAGCCGCCACGCCACAGCGATAAGCCGATCTTGGTCGTAGAAGCGTGAAAACGCATAACGATCGGTTTACTACGTTAGTGAAGTTTTACACGGGCCTAAGGAGCGTTACCCTCGAGTCCAAAAGCTTCTATATGCCCTCCTCATGTCTTCGAGAAACTACGGCATTATTTTCAGCGCACAAAATAGTTTGTCTTGTTTGAGTTTCCTTAGGATCGATCCTCGAAATAGGGAAGCAATGGGGCGTATGGCAAAATGGTCGGTCGAACTTGGGGAGTTCGACCTCCATTCGTGTCGACGACCATTAAATCGAGATCTTGGCGGACTTTGTCGCCGAATGGACAAATCCTGAACCTGTTCAGGATCCCCAGTACGATTCCCACGACCAGTGGACAATGTACTTTGACGGGATCCCATGGAACACGAAGAACCCTGATGCCCAACTTGAATTGAATGGGGCCTCCAAACATTTGAGTTAATGGAAGATGCAAGAGCTGCACACTAGTAGTTAATGGGGAAAATGAATCTTCTGACTCAGTTTGCTGAGCATATGGATGCCCTTCCTCCTCAACAACAACTTTCTTGCTACTTTGCAGACGGTTGGCCTCAGTTCTTCTGTTACTGCTTTCAGCATTGTATGCCTCTGCAAAAAAAAGCCATCTTTGCTTTTCCTCATAATGTTTTATGACAGGAGCTTTTGAAGAGCTTGCAGATGCAGCCTTAAAAGCCGATGAATGAAATGGGTCACGTAAATATCTTGGTTTCTCCTTATTGTCAGCCTATCTGGCTTTTCATAGGGTTGAGCTTTGTGGCGTTCCACGACTTATTGCTGCACTGGTTTAGCCCTTCCTCATTGCTTTGATTTCTCAAGGAGATGCCCGAACCTCTTCTAAGAAAACCAATTGTTGCGGTGGATCTACCAGAATCCTCCTCCATACCAAAATGCAGCACAAAACACAGAGGTATATATCTTCTCCACTACAGTTTGTGCAGCAATTCTGAAGCATTTGAGTTAATCCCCAGAACTTGAACCTACCAACCTTCCAAAGTGCAACAATTAATCTTGACTTCATATAGTTCATCTTGTGCGGGATGCTACACCCCAAACCATGAATCGAAACTAGAGATCATTCCTGGATGGCAATTGCAGCCATTCAAAATAGCCTGACTATTCAACTGTATTTGCGGTAGTGGCCTCAGTCTCCACTCCACTTGCTTCCCCAATGAGTTAATCACCAGATGAATGGAAAATGCTTGCGTTGATACACTGTAACATTGCACTCCATCACTGGTCACCTCACAACCGAGTAGTCTAATTAACATGTTAGGTCATCTCTCCTCCAAGTCAAGACAAGGGCACACATCCTTAACATCTTCAAGTGTTAGTGTACAAAATGCCTCACATATATGCTGCAGTGCTACAACTAACCCCTTCATGGCCCAAACATAAGCATGCATCTATGTACAACAGCCATTGTCACACCTCCAGGAACTGAATACCATCATTTGGTTGCTCCCTAAAGTAGTTGCTCTTGAGATGGCAATCAAAATTGTAGGGAGACAGCACAAATCTACCACACAAGTCATCTGGCATGAATTCCAAATAGAACCAAGATTCTCTTGGCATTCTTGAGTGCCTAGGTCATAAACAGATAGCTTCAGTAACTCACCTAGGTGTGGTGCTCATCTTGCATTTTGCTAGAAACCATAGCTCCAGATTTGAAACTATCCTGCCACTAGTAATTCCAATTAATTGTACCCCATCAATTCCTGCTGCAGCCAAGGTTGTCTTCCCTGGTGTGAATCCTGCCTAATTAGCCCATTGATCAACTGTCATTATATTTCCATTAGTTACAGACGTCCAGTTAGAGCCACCAATAGGATTCGGGTTATTTAGCTCTAGTAGAGGCCAAGCCTGCAATTCATGCATTTCACTTAGTAACACCAGTAGTTTGGTCGCAAAGAATTCCGTTCCAGCAACCATTTTCCATTTATCGCCAAATATATGCACATGTTGCCAGCACTCTGCTCCGTTACTTGTGATCGCCACTAGTGCAGGTGACAGGAGTATCTCCACCACGCCTCCGCAGGTGGCGGCCACGGTTGCCTAAACTCCATAGCACCACATGAGTTCCCCAAGCGTGCAAGGAGTAGGGATGAAAATGGATCGGATAGTTTCCGACCGATCCGTACGGAAATGGATTCGGATTGTCTCGGATCGGAAACAAATACAGTTTTTTTTTGTCGGAAATGAATACAAATACAGTAGCCCTGGTATCCGTCAAATATGGATTATCTGGATAATATGAAGGCCAGATATCCAGAATACCAGCCAAAAAGACAAGGCAACAGCCCACTCTGGCTCATCAGACATTAGTCGGCAGCGGGTAGTCGGTCCATTAGGCATTAGGGGTTGTACAAAATATAAAACCTTGGCCCTAGCCCCTATGCACTCCGCAAAGATCATCGGCTACGAGTCTACGATGGCTGGTCCAAGCAATCCATGCCATCTCAGCACTGTGTCCACTTCTCACCAATGAGGTCACAAATAGTCGTTGTTGCCCTCCTACTCGCACCATCCACCCACGTCATCGCTACACTTGTCTTCACCATTGCCGTCGACACCAATGAAGCGTTAAATCACACCATCACTACTCTTTGTTAGAGATATTCTCTCATCTATTGAGATTTGATTATATCCTTGTATAGTAACAGAATCATATCTCCTGTGATTTTAATCTACTAATCTATATGAACAATTCATGAATGTTTGGATCAAATAAACTAGTTATATGTTTTTGTTAATTTTTGGCGTATGATTTAAGGGGTTATCATGTTCCAAAAAATATATGTGACCGTATTCGTTTCGATTAGTATTCGCTCTGTATTTGTATTCGACATAATACATATTCGTATCCGGGATATTCGTATCCGTATCCGAGAAATAATATGAAAACAAATATGGCATAGCCATTATCCATCCATATTTGATCCATTTTCACCCCTAGAGCCTTGCGTGACAGGTTGCTCTATCCACCACAGTAATGTCTACAGTGGGTGACTTGTCCGGGTAGTAGTTAGTGAGGACGAGGCCACTGGTGGAGAAGCCGTATGAGATGCCATCAGTGCCGAGCATTCTATCGAACACCTTGCCTGCACCCATCTGACATCTGGATAGCTTGGGGACATGCTCGTCGCCCAGGTCGATGGAGTTGACGGTGGCGTCGCTCAGTGTGGAGGTGGGGTTGCTAGAATCAGCATCATATGGGACGGTGTCTTGTTGGGTGTTGGCGAGGACACCCATGATGATGACGTCATCAACGTCGGGCACCACGGTGTGGGGTCTAGGTAGGACCTAGTAGGAGCAAAGACGAGCATCGGCCTGGCCCTTAGCCAAGCCTTGAAGTCGAGACACACCGTCAGGCACCTGGTGAGTGTCGCGGTGTCAAGCTTGATGGTGTCAATCGGCTTCAGCGAGGAGTCCTTTGCGCACTCCACATGCACCTAGAGGGCTGTGGGCATGCCACCCGAAAGCTAGAACATGGTTTTGACCTTGGCGTCGTCGACGTTGGGGTCAGGGCTGATGATGGCAACGTTGCTGGTGATGGCGACGTCGAGCAAGGCGGCGGTCGAGGGATAACCTGGGGCTGCGTCCGGCATGAATGTGGACGTCTGCGAGGCAGTGTCGTCGTCGAAACAAATCGTCGAACACCTGGTGGGCATCAGGGTGTTATGTTTGATGGTGGAGAACGGCTTCGACGAGGGACCGACGAGTGCTTCGCGAGCACTGGGGCGACATTGGGCACTCCCGTCTCAGGGTTGGACACGACCACGAAATGAAGGTCGTCAGCGTTGGTGTCGAGGCCCAACCTCGAACACCTGATGTGCGCCTGATCGGTGAGGGTGGTATTCGCGCTTGGAGCAGCGTTTGCCATGGCAGGGACCTTGTTGGTCGCGGTGGAGATGGGGGTTGAGTCGGCGGCGCCGCTGACCAGCAAAGGAGTGGACTGTTGGAAATTTACCCTAAAGGCAATCATAGAGATGATTGTATTTCACTATGTTCATAATATTAGATAAAGTGTTATCCTGTTCCTTGAATGAATCATTGGTTATGAAGATTAACAAGTACGTGCCTTGTTGGTGAAACTCTTAACTTATATGATGTCGTTCTAAATGAATCCCTGGTTGGATGTCGATGGTCGGAACACCAGTGACTCTATCGACCAGCACATGTATTGATTGATGACCATGTTTCACCGGTCATGGATATGGGGATATCGAATCAATAATGTGAACACATGTTAGAGAACATGGGTTTGGATTGACCCACCTTGAGACACTATGGAGATTGTTATGATTCTATGTGTCGTTAGTTGGTCTCAAGCAATGATGATGTATAATCCTTAGACCTAAGATCAGCATGGTTTCCTACATGTGTAATAGCACTCTTAGGGGTTGCCAATCGCTACTCGTAACTGGGTAGTTATAAAGGTAGCTTTCGAGTATGCTATGAAACATGCGGAGGAATGTGATTGGTCGGATATAGGATTTGCCCCTCCTAACATAACAGGAGAGATGTCTTTGGGCCCCTCGTTGTGGTCAGATAAAGAAAGTGCATGGCCATGCCACTAGTGGTCGAAGTGTTCGACCACATGAAGTTATCCGACACTCGATCGAGAAAGTATTGAATAGTCCATAGATGACACAACATCTCACCTGGAGTTCAACTAGACATCGTGAGACAAAGGGAGAATACACGAGTAGGTCGCTTAGTTCGATCGATTCTGATTTGGTTGTAGGTAGTCGAACAAAATCCTGAGTGGTCGAAACACAGTCGTAAGGAGTTCTGAACTAGTCATGACCAAATCTGGTCGGTCAGATAGAGATAGGACACTGGTCATAAGTGATGGGGACACAGTGCGTAGATCATATTGCACTAAGGTTCGTCCGATATAATTTGTGTGCATTCGGGAATCGTTATGTCCTGCTAGGAACCGCTAACGACTCGTGATCGGAAAGGGTTTCCGAGTCACAACCGATTACGCACGAACCTGCAGGGTCACACACTTAATGGGTTGGAACAAACCAGTATGCATACGATTCGTCAAACGTGTTCGGATAGGATCCGTCACGAGCACTATATAAGGAGATGCATGAGACTATTGGTTGAAGTGAATGTAACAAACAAGACACACGACAGTCGTGAGTTGAGTTGTTCCTCCGAAACCCTAGCCGCCATCTTCGTAAGAGCTCTACCGTGCAACTTGGTGCTAGCACAACAGCACATGGTTGTTCCTTCCCTGAGCGATGTGGATCTGGTAGAGGCGCTCTGCGATTCTTTGTTGTGCTTGAAGGCGATCCGCGATCTTCACAAGGCTGCGCAGAGGTCGCCGGAGGAGCGATCGACCACGACCACCTCAGCGACATGCTCGTATTTGGACGATCGACTCGGCCACTACATCGACGCTCTTCGTTGGACCAGTTGCTCCAACCCTTCTTCCGCCGCTCGTAAATGTCGGTGGTAACGATCTGTGATCATCTACTTGCTTGGCTTCCTGGTTTACGTGTTATAAAATTTTGATTTGTTGCTATTGTAGCCTACCCGTGACCCTACATGGACGTGGCTAGGGATGAGACCATCTCATTCATGACCTTCCCCAACTTATCCAGCATGATCCCCCTCCTGTCAATGGCGTCCTTCAACTTGACCAGTAGCTCCTTGCACCGCTCCTCCTCAGCGGTGCTCATGGTCATCTCAGTACAGGAAACAACCAGGATCGAGAGATCTGATACCATATTGTTACGATCCCACTTGATAACACAAATTGTCACCAATACAAGAGCTAGTTTGTCGATCCGAACACAGGGTACAAGCATTGAAAGATACAAATTGGGGAGAATAGGAAGCAAGGACCGGGAGGAGCTAATCAGGTTGGGAAGGAGAAGCAATTTGAGTTGGGGAAATCAGAGAAAGGATTCGGAGGGGAGCAACAGAGCCTGGGGAGGAAGAACCAAGGCAAATGCCTTTCCTGTGATCTTCGATATCCCCTTGCATCGCTGCCGCTTCCTCTTTGTATTCTGGATTCGGTTCCCCTCTCTCTTGCCTCCTGGGCCCACGGCCCACGACTGAAGCCTACCCTGCGCCAGGCCAATCCATGATAAAGGGGAGCACTGGTAGCTGTTGAGGAACCGTCGCTGGCGAGTCTAGTCCTAGCGATTTCCTCCTAGACAAACTCATAATCGTAAGAACAATGCAAGAACACAAGAACATAATAGTAGATTGAACACAGAGATATGAGGGGACTTTAGGCTTCTCTTTATTGCTCTTCTGAAATGGTTACAATGTTGGGGGTCCTTCCTCCTATATATAGGCTACTGGGTGGATAAGGAGCCCACAGCCCAGACTCTACTCTGGCTGGGCCCTTCTCTAACACTCCCCCTGGTGCGATCGACATGTCCATGTCTCGTCAAAACTCCATAAAAACCCAGTGGAAAATTTTTGGAGAAAGGGTACATGACATGCGTTCCGCTGCGTTGCACGAATTGCCTCGTTAAAAACCTTAGCCGAGAAACTTCAGGAAAACTCGTCAAGGGAAAAAGAGTACAATCCAGCCAATTTCATTTAATCTCCAGGATTTATTTTTTGGGTACTCGATCTTCATGACCAAGCTTTAATAAAGAGTTCGTGAAGGTTCTCCCCCTGAATTCCACACTTCTCTATGTCTCATCATTCTAATTCCACTTATGCATCTTTCAAAGCTAGATGCTGGAAGTGACCTAGTGAATAAATCTGCTAGATTTTCACATGACTTAGTATGTAGTACTTTAATTTCGTCCATCTTTTGCAATTCATGAACACAGAAGAACTTGGGGTTGATATGCTTTGTGAGAAGACTCTTCACATAACCCATCTGCACTTGTGCAATAGAAGCTGCATTATTTTCATAGATAATAGTGGGGGTTTACGTGGTATTCAATCTACATGACTACTGGATGTGGTGAATCATCCGTCGAAGCCAAGAACATTCTCGTGCAGCCTCGTACAGTGCTATAATTTCTGAGTGGTTCATCGAAGTCGATACAAAACTTTTCTTAGACGATTTTCATGAAATTGCAGTTCCACCACACAGGAATATATAGCATGTTTGCGACTTAGCTGTATGCGGGTCTGACAGGTACCCGACATCTGCATAGCCAATCATAGTTAGGTCTTGGTTCTTTCTGTAGAACATACCAAGATCTTTGCTTCCTTGGAAGTATCGGAAGATGTTCTTTATTCCCTACCAATGCCTTTTGGTAGGTTCTGAACTATACCTTGCTAGTAGGTTCACTGGAAAAGCAATTCCGGTCTAGTACAATTTGCTAAATACATGAGTGCTCCTACTATGCTCAAGTATGGGAATTCCGGTCCCAGAACTTTCTCTCCCTCTTCTTTAGGTCTGAACGAGTCCTTGTCTTGCTACAATAATCTCCTGACCATCAGCACTTTCGAAGGGTATGCCTTTTCAAAACTGAACCTTTCTAATACCTTCTGAGTGTAGGTTGACTAATGTACTAAAATCCCTTCAGGGGTATGCTCAAGCTGCAAGCCTAGGCAATATTTGGTTTTATCCAAATCTTTCATTTCGAACTCCGACTCCAGGTATAAGCTTGCTTTCTTAATATCTTCTAGGGTCCTGATGATATTCAGATCATCTACATATACTAAGATTATACAACATCCATCCTGAGATCTTCATATAAATAAACAGGGACAATCCTCATTGTTCGTGTAACCTTTCTTGCAGAGAAAGTCGCTTAAGCGATTATACCACATTCTGCCTGATTACTTCAGTCCATATAGTGACTTTCTAAGTTGCATACTGTACAGATTTCTATTTGCTCTATCTTAGTTTGGGACAGGGATACCTTGAGGTACCTTTATGTAAATGTCCAAATCCAAGTTTCCATAAAGGTATGCAGTTACCACATCCATTAACTTCATTTCTAAATTCAGGTTTACTGCCATTGAGATTAAATATCTAAATGTAGTTTCGCCCATGACCGGGGAATATGTTTCTTCATAATAAACTCCTGGTCATTGAGTGAAACCTTGTGCAACAAGTCTTGCTTTATGTCTTACAACTTCATTGTTTTCATTTCTCTTTCGAACAAATACCCACTTATTCCCTACGGGGTGCACATGGGGAGGCGTGTGGCTTACAGGCCCAAACACCTCTCTTTTATTCAGAGATAATAATTCTGCTTCTATTGCCTTCTTCCAATCTTCCCAATATGATCTTTTCTTACATTCAGCGAGCGATGCAGGCTCTAGATCAAGATCAATGATTGTGGCAATTTTCTTTCCAAAATAAATATCGACATTGACAGTTGTTCTATTCATAGATTCTCCCGTATTCATATAATTTATAGCTATTTCTTCATGGGATGATTCTTCTAATGCTTCTACTCGCTCACCGCTGCTTCCAATTGTGGGGGCAAATCCCTTTAGTTTTTCAGCTCCGACGTGTGCGCACACATCCATGCTGATGTCTTCCTCTGTGGGAATATTCAAATTCGGTGTGCATTTTACTGAAGGGTCCATACTGGTGCTAGGTCTCAACTGGCTCCCTTTCTTATTCTAGGGAACTTCAGCGATCGGCTATGTTAAGTCCTTATCCTTTTTCGCCCAGCGTCCCCGGTTACTTGGGATTCAAGGGGCTGGAGTTCTCGTCCTTTTATTCTGAGGCCTCTTGACGGGATGAGGGATACCTTCAATTTGCTTTGGTATTTCAACCCTCTCCAGTGCATTGCGTGCAGGCACATGCGATTTGGTTACGCTCTTCAAATCACTAAAGTGGTCAGGCAGTTGATTCGCTAATACTTGCAAATCAATTATCTTTTGGACTTCTCTATTTGCTTCGCTAGTGCACAGGGTCATGTGCATGGATTCCCGTGGCTTGCCACGTTATTTCCCGACATTTTTCATCAAGAGGTTGATTTTCTTTCCCTAATGGCAGGAAACTATCCTCATCAAATATGCTATCAGCGAAGCGGGTTGTATGCAAATCTCCAGTCATAGGGTCTAGATATCTGATTATGGATGCGGTCTCATATCCAACGTATATCCCAAACATTCGGAGAGGTCCCATTGCAGTTCGCTGCGATGGTGGTATAGGTACATAAACCTTGCAACCAAACCTTCGGAGATGAGAGATTTTTGGTGCTGACCCTTGCGCTAGTTGCCTAGGTAAATGGATGTTATATGCCAACGGTCTAAAATTGATGAGAGTTGCTACGTGTAGGACTGCGTGTCCCCAACATTTAGTTGGCAAATTACAATTCTGCAAAAGCGGTCGGGCAATAAATTTAATTCTTTTAATTAATGCCTCTGCTAGTCCATTCTGGGTGCGGACATGTGGTATGGTATGCTCAACGGTAATTCTCATTGCCATGCATTAATCATTAAAAGCCTTTGAAGTAAATTCTCTGACGTTGTCCATTCTGATGGACTTCACATGATGATTAGGGAAATTATTCTTAATTTTAATTATCTACGGGATCAGCTTTGCAAAAGTATGATTTCTCGTAGACAATAAGCATACATGCGACCATTTCGAGGAAGCCGATGAGCACCATAAAGTACCTAAATGGCCCTGACAGGGGCTGTATAGGATCACAAATGTCTCTCTGGATACGGTCCAGAAAAGTAGGGATTTCATCCTTAACTTTTAGAGTAGAAGGTCTAGTAATTAATTTCCTAGTGGCACATGTGAGGCACACAAAATTTTCTTGATTCGGAAAATTCTTTACATTAATATTATGTCCTTGATAATCGGTAATTATATTTCTCATCATCCTAAGACCGGGATGGCCTAATCTATCATGCTAGAGACAGAAAAGTTCAGAGCTTCTAAATGTGGTTTTCAGGACAGTATAGGCTGCAGGTGCCTTAATGTTAGTGTAGTATAGCCCAGATTCATATGAAGGAAGGCGTTCTACTACCCTTTTTCTATTTTCTTAACACTTTGTAATGAGCAGGTATTCTTTACCATACTCTTCTTCAGTCTCTACATGGAGACCGTTAGAGCGAATATCCTTAAAATTTAAGAGAGTTCTAGTCAATTATGGGTATAACAAGGCTTTTTTAATGACCATTGTTGTACCCATCGGGAGTATAATTGTGGCTCTTCTTGAGCCTATTATACAGGTATCGCTTCCTGCGATTGTTGTAATACTACCAGCATTCTTGCTGATCGACTGGAAAAATTTCGTCTCTTTCAATATGGTATTCGTTGTGCCGCTATCCGCTAAGCACACTTCCTCCATAGGGCGCCACACGCGTTCTGATATATAAAGTATTTATTAATATGGGGTAGGAAGCAATCCACACATAAATAAAGTACTCCAAAACAGAATATAACTTGCTATTATTAATATGGGAAAAGTCTTGCAGGACTCATTATAAGAATGTAATTCTTTGCTCTCCTAGAGCTTACAACCATTATTCAATAATTCAAAGTTATATTACAACCATAAACTGCAAATGACTATGAAAATCTAAGTGCAATGCGTGCACTAGATCGAATCAGTGAAGTATGAAGAAACTTCTGCTTGAATCTGCTCCATGTCCATCTTCTCTTCTTCGGTAACTACAGCCCACTGCGATGTCCAAAGAAGGTGTGTTGGGGGCTGCTTCTAGGCTGTCCACATCCATGGGTGCAATAAATGACTGTGGATCCTCTATGCCTGCAATGGCGAGGTGTGCCTCTTGCAGTCCTTTGCCCTTCTTTTTAGCCTTGAAAGCATCAATCACGTGCTGCGGCTCACGGCAAACACGTGACCAATGTCCCCTAGTGTCATATTTGTAGCAACTTTGGTCCTACTGACCATAGGGCTTCTCATCGCGCTTCTTTTCTCGACCCTTCTTGGCTTGAGCATTCTGTTTAGTCTTGCGACCCTTACCCTTCATGCCTCTTTCTTTTGAGTGAGGCTTCCTCACCTTGTAGCTGCTAGCGTTGACTTCCTGGCCAACTTTGCTACTAGGTGGCTGTGAGATGTAGTTCTTCTTTAGAAGCTTTCGCAACTTGCATAATGTCAATCAGTCTGGAATACTCCTTGTAGCCATCTTAATGATAGTTGCTTGCGGATTGCACTGCATTCGGGTGAAAGATATAGAGGGTTTTCTCAATCTTCTCCTCGTCCGTGTTTGCCTTACCACAGAGCTGAAGATTGGTACAAATTCTATGCAAAGCGAGTTGTATTCCCCACCGTCTTATAGTCGCAAAAGCGTAGTCGGTTCCATTCTTGCTCTGCACGAGGAAGGATGGTGTACTTGACTTCTCGAACAGCTTCTTGAGGCGGTCCATAAAAGCTAGTGCATTCTTCTCGCCATTCTTATTCTTGGCGTTAAGCGAGATGGTGTATGAGAAATGAAGTACTTGATCATTCTCCTCAGCAGTTGGAGTGACATCCTTCGAGGTGCCAAGTCCAATAGCAGCACAGAGCTTCTTGGCTCTCAGTACGATCTCGACATCTGAAGCCCAAGTCAAGTAGTTCTGACCATGCTGGGCCTACTCTTCAAACTCCCAGTTCGTAATGCCAGTCATCTGCATATTCATGCAAAATGTGCATAAGATTACTGCGGGTAATTTGCATAAAATGGTTGTAAAGATTCTCATAATGTTCCCATATTATTCTATGCATTTTTCATGATTTACTGCTATTTTCAGTGATTAAAAGCAACATAAACAATCACAGATAATCAAAACAGTAAATACAATAAATAAATTACATAGAAATAACAATAACAAAGTTAAACATGCTTCAAATGCAAAAAATTGGTTCAAAATTTGAATTTTCGAGGCCTTTTTCTGCCGAAAAATGAATTTTCGGTGAATTCTGTTATTTTCAGGGGTTAAAACGTGAAATTTCAGTACAAAGAAAATTTGCGCATGATTTTTAGAATTTTTGAGGCCCTTTTTGCAAAATTTCCTCATCCGCGCAATTATCCTCGTGATTTTCAAAATTTCGAGGGGTTTTCCGCAAATTCTGGGACTTCTTTTCTTTTCTTTTTTTTTCTTTCCACCGTAGGGTCCTTTTTCTTTTTGGTGGTGGGCGATTCCTCTGGTATATAGTGCGGCTGATCCGACCATTCGCCCGACCAATGGCTTCGGTTCAAAGGGTAGGGGTAGAAGCGTACCCTGTTCACCGATGGCGGCGGCTCCATAGAACCTTGAGGATCTGATAGCCCCATGGGCGCCATGAGGCGGCGGCGGCGACCAGGGCGTAACCGAGCGTCTTGGCGGTGCACTCTGGCGCGATTGGTGGCGCATGTAAGCGGCGCGGCATAGCGGATCGTCCATGGCGGTGCGGCGGGCCGCGTGCGGCGGCGGCCGGCGCGGCTAGGCGGCGGCTGCGAGCAACCACGGCGCGGCAACGCGTGGTAGAAACACCGTGCGGTGGCGGCGGCTACTCATCGCGCAAGTCCGTCGGGTCTCAAACAAGCATAGCGGCCTTGCGGCGCCCGATTCGATGGTGGCACCGTCTGGTCGTTTCATAGCGACCGTCGGGCGAAGCGTAGCGGTGCCGGGGAGTCGCGGCCGGTGGGCGACCAATCGTGGCGTGAAAGCGGCGAGCGCCCGTCGCGCCTAGCGGCGACGCTACCTGTGCGGCGGCGGCGGCCATGCGGGGCCCTCACGCGGAGCAGCGATGAGCTTCGGGCGATCCCGGCATGGGTGGCCATGCGGGGCAGCTCTGGCTCCGGTTGTGGCGCTTCAAGCACAACGGCCGTGCGGGGCTTCAAGTGCGACTCTGGCGGCGCGCGGCCAGTGGGCGACTTCGGCGGGGCCTACTACCATGCGGGGCGACGCTGCTACGGCTTCATGGCCGATGCGTGGTGGCCGACGGCTTCGGGCCGAAATTGTTTCTTGTGTGTACTGTTCATGCAATGCAATGTAGTGCAATCAACATCTGTTCTTTCATGCAACCACCGATCGGCTTGGCCGGCGACTTCAAGTCGGCTTGCGGTAGGTTAGAACAGATTTGTAAATTTCAATCTACGGTACAATCGACATCCACTGTTCTATGCAATCTACTGATCGACATTGTGCCGGCGACTTCAAGTCGGCTCGTGGTAGATTAGAGCAGATTTGCACCGTAGAAAACCAATCTAGAAAGCAAATTTGCATAATTGAAAGTGATCTAGAAAATGTGATTCAATTTACGAGTGTCATTTTTCGACGGTTACCTTTCGATCTGAGGAGAGTCGATCATGCTAATAACATGTTGAGGAACCGTCGCTGGCGAGTCCAGTCCGAACGATTAGCTCGTAGACAAACTAAAAATCGTAAGAACAATGCAAGAACACAAGAACAGAATAGTAGATTGAACACAAAGATATGAGGGGACTTCAGGCTTCTCTTTATTGCTCTTCTGAAATGGTTACAATGTTGGGGGTGCCCCCTCCTATATATAGGCTACTGGGTGGATAAGGGGCCTACCTGGGCCAGGACTCTCCGGCCTAGGCTCGGTTTCTTAACTGTAGCATCAATTATGGTGGGAGCACCGAATTCTTCGGACAGGTGGTGGAAGCACGGGAAATGTTCTCCAGATATTTGAACCTTTTTTTCGAACAAGGAGAGCACTGGTAGCATCAATTGTGGTGGGAGCACCGAATTCTCCGGAGAGGAGGTGGTGGAAGCACGGAAAATGTTTTTCGGATATTTGAACCGTTTTTTAACAAGGGAAGCACTCGTATCATCAATTATAGTGGGAGCACCGAACTCTCCAAATAGGAGGGGAATTCTCTGGAGAGGAGGTGTCCGCTGGTTCCGCCCCACTTTTTGAACCTTTTGTCACGCACAGGGCCATCTACCTGCTTCAAATTGGTGATAGATACAAACATTAATTGATTCCAAATAGGTGGGCCATGAGATTCGCGTTGACATGTACACCCTCCCCTATCCTCACTCGACCTCATATCCGCATGTTCCTCGATGGCAAATATTAATTGATTCCAAAATGGTGGGCCATGAGATTCGCGTTGACATGTACACCCTCCCCTATCCTCACTCGACCTCATATCCGCACGTTCCTCGCTGGCAAACATTAATTGATTCCAAAGTAAAGTTTATAGAGTATTGCATTTGATTAGTTGAGTTATCCTTTGATGTGCTCGTACAACAAAGAACATGTGTAACAGCTTTGGGTGTAAATTTCGCTAAATGCTCAATTATTGGCACATACACTTTGGACTTTTGCTAGAGATTATAAAGTCGTATGAACTTCCATGTGAGGTAAATGGCTAAATAAGCACAAAACTACGTGAAGGGATATAAGTAGGCTACACGAGCTGGCAATTAAAAAATTCTACCACGTAATCTAGGAAGCCATGCAAGTAATCGATTATAAATTGTTACACTAGACGAGTTGGAGCAGCCTGATCTAACATCGAGCGCGTCGATGTAGTGGTTTTAGTCGATCGTCCAACATCCCCGGCACCGATCGTCTCCTCCAGCAACCTATGATGTTCCTTGCGTAGGTCGTGGTTCGTCCTCGATCAGCGCAGCAGCAACCGCAGCAGCGCCTCTACGGTATCAACACGTCCAGGGGTGGAACGTCGTACACCGGTGTGCTAGCATCAATGCACACGGTAGGGCCTTCGAGAAGATGGCGGCTAGGGTTTTTGTGGAGCAACTCACGTATGCCCCAACAACCCCATGCATCCCCTTATAAAGAGTTCATAACGGATCTTATCCGAACTCATTTATTCCAACCCGTTAAGTGTGTAACCCTGTAAGTTCATGCGTAATCGATTGTGACTCATAAACTACTTTTCGATCACGAGTCGTTAGTGGTTCCTAACAGCAATTCCCGAATACACATAAATATTATATCGGACGAAGCTTATGCAATATGATCCACTACGAGGTCCTTATCAGTTACGACCAGCTCATATCTCCATACGACCAGTTCATATTTAGTTATGACCAATTCATAACTCCTTACGACCTACTTGCGTATTCTCCATTTGCCTCACGATATCTGGTTGAACTCTAGGTGAGATATTTATCATCCATGATTGTTCAATACTTTCCCGATCAAGTGACAGATAACTTCATGTGATCGACTCTTTGACCACTAGTGGCACGGCCATGCACTTTCTTTATTCAACCACATCGAGGGGCCTAGAGATATCTCTCCTGTTATGTTAGGAGGGGCAAATCCTATATCCGACTAGTCACATCCCTCTGCATGTTTCATAGTATACCCGAAAGCTACCTTTCTAACTACCCAGTTACGGAGTAGCATTTGGCAACCCCTAAGTGTACTATTACACATGTAGGAAACCATGTTGATCTTAGGTCTAATAATTATACATCATCATTGCTTGAGACCAACTGATGACACATAAAATCATAACAATCTCAACAGTATCTCAAGGTGGGTCAATCCAACACCACATTCTTTAACATCTGTTCATATTATTGATTCGATATCCCCATATCTATGACTGGTGAAATATAGTCATCAATCAATACATGTGTGTCGACGATCGAGTCGCCGGTCTTACGAAATAAAATAGAGGAAAATGTCACAGATTTCTTGTAAGAGAATGGGACTGCTCTTTATTGATATGAACTGGCTATTACAAGGGGTGCCTACGTTCAGGCGGTGGACTAATCCTAGTTACACTGAGTATGATGCTTGCTATACTATTTAATCAGACTTGGAGCGTGAATCTAAGGCTGATTGCTTTGCTCTAATGTGATGTCCGATGATCCTCCTTTCGTCTGCGCTCCATCCTTAAATAACTTTTGAAGAAGTGGCAGTTGCTCCTGGAGAAGACGTCCATTGTGAAGCGTTGCGACTGGTCGGAGCGAGGTGATGGTTGATAAAGTAGCAACTGCTCTGCGGTTGAGCATCTGTGAGGCACTCAAACATATGGTGGTTGTTTGTTAGTGTCTTAGGATTATGTAACGTCGCGTGGTATGGAGTATAAAACATGTGTTCCATTCATCACGCAGTAAAGAATATATTTGGAATTAGAGTCAGATAGCAGTTTATAGCTCCTACGAGTAGCTACCTGGTCAGAGAGTAGGTACAGGACCTTGTCCGACCAGGGTACCCATTATGTAACCTCTGGAATCCTTACGACCAGTGAGGTCGTTAGCCTTAGAGGTTACGACCACGAAGACGTATGGTCTTTTATTATGTATTAAAGTAATACATAGAGGTTTTAAATCCTTGTCAGCTAGCCCCCGAACTTTAAATGAATAGGTCATGTGAACACCTTCTTCCGACGAAGTCGTATCGGGCAGACCCTCATTTAATGTCGTGATATACGAGGTGGTCTGTATTCATTTTAAAGTTGTGAACCTGCCTTGGAAATCAAAGAGTTTTTCTGTCCGTTGGACAAAAAAGGTTTTGTCCGTTGGACTTTGGAAAACTCCCGATTGCAGTTAAAGATTTGAAACTATAAAATCCCTATTGCTGGGCTTTAGGGCTTTCATGCTTTTAGATTTTACCTCAATTCTCTCCAGTTTCTTGCTAAGAATCTTTTCCGATCTTCGCTTCCTTTTCTACCAAAAGTTTCCTCCAACCTCTATTCACTTCCTCACGAGATCCCACCATGTCGGACTCGATCACCAAGTGGGTGGCTTCAGATCTGAGCGAGAGGAAGCACGAGGCGCTTGAAGGAATCGAAATGCTCCCGGACAAGAACTTGATCAAGTGGAGGTCAGCAGCCGGAAAACACTTTCCGAGCCATGAGGAAGGAGAAATCCCTATTTTTCTCGCTTACATCGAGTGCAGGTTAAGGCTGCCGGCGCACAAATTCCTCTCCCGAGTTCTGGAGTACTACGGGGTAGAGTTGGAGAATTTGGCTCCAAACTCCATCACCAACATCAACATTTTCACCTATTTGTGTGAGGCGTACTTGGGAATGCGACCGAATTTGAAACTCTTCAGGTATTTTTACCGGATGGCAATGTCAGGAAGATCCACGGCGGGTCCTGGAGAATGCACGCTACACTTTCACGATGGGAAGGCCGATGTGTACATCCCAATGTACTCGAAATCCTCGTGGTCGTCATGGAAAAAGAACTGGTTTTACATGATGGTCACGAAAGACGACTGCATCTACATCGCCGGAAATAGGGCGAACGAGAATCCAAAGTGGAGGGGAACCGTGGAGAAGAAAGGGATGGTCAGAAGATGTGTGGAGGCTATTCAAGACCTAAGGAGAAAAGGCTTGACTTCCTGACACGTCGTGGGGGATTTCACCATGTATTGAATTAGTCCTATGAAGCTCTGAGACCATTCCCTACTCGGGTACATTGGTCGGGATGAAGCAATCAAGGACTCAAGGGATGGTAAGTCTTTGAAGATGCTCCGACCAGTATAACCTATTAGTAGATTATCATATAACCTTAAAATCTGTTTTGTCTCTTTTTGAAGTCCTTTCCTCTGACGAGGTCAGAGAGCAGATCAAAATGATCTACACCGGGGAGCCTAATGAGAAGGTTGCATTTCCCGGTATCTTGGCGATTTCTCTGAGGAGACTTAAGGTAGATAACCAATTTTCCTTTACCATATATATATATATATATATATATATATATATATATATATCCTCCGATCAGTTATTGATTTTGCTCTAATTTGTAGGCGGTCAGATTGAGGGTTATACAATCCAGTGAGGATCGTAATCCTACCAAGGTTCTGACCAATTCCTATCCAGAGGCCTTGGAAGAAGATGATCTTCCTGAGGTAAAAGAGCATTTGAAAGAAGATATATATTTAGATGGAAAATTTCATCACCTAACCAAATTTGATTTTTGATTTAGGTGGAAATGATTGAAGGCTTGCAGAGCAAAGCTGCGGAAGTTGAAAACCCCAGGGTGGTCGTTCGCGACCAGACAGTTGTTACTAAAACAACTGCTTTGGAGGTGCATGAAACCACACCTTCCTACCCGATGGTCAGGAACGCTATCCTCGACCAGCTGGTCGAGAATATCGCGTCCGACCTCATGTTGGAGGATGTGAGGGATACAACCAGCCCTGCCGGTTTAGAACCAGTGAAATTGGTTGAGAAGAAAAGAAAAACGAGCGCTACGGAATTTAATCTAGCACGTTTCAATGTCAAGACCAAAAAATCGACTAGGTACGTACAAACAAAATAGTCATATGAGTGCAGACCTTTAAAAGTATTTGACAATTGAATTGTTGAGCTTCCTTTCTTCTTTTTGTATAGATCTTCTGGTGTCCCGTCATCTCCGACCAGAACATTCCTGAGAATCAAGCAATCGAGGAAGTCCTCGTCCAAAACACTTCTCAGGCTAAAGTTCTTGAAGATAAAGTGGCCGAAGAAGCCCCGGCGGCGTCGGCGTCCAGTGGTGATTCTAAGGCGTCGGCGTCCAGTGGTGATTCTAGCTCCATCTGTGGAGGCAGACGTCCCTAAAGGTTCTCAACAGGTTCCGACCCCTGTTGGTAATTCCTCTCAATCTAACAAGTTCCTTTTTTTGCCCTCGATTTATCGAGGATAAGGAGCTTGATGAGGCTTGGGGAAAGATATCGGACCGTCAAGTAGAGATGGGTCCTGATACAATTTTTGCCGAATATAACGATGTGGCAATTCGAGTAAGTATCTATGACCATTTTCATAGTTTCTCCTCTTAAAAGTTTATCAGAAACTCAAAGAAGAATGCTATTTGTATAGCACATGGTCGAGAATTTTGTTGTGGTCGGAGGACTGACCCAGCGAATAAAGAACCTGAAGTCGAAACATTCTGAATTAAAAAGTAAGGACTTTTTTTCTTAAATTGTCTTATTCTTTGCTACCTTGTTCTTCTTCTGTTAATCAATTATTCTCCCTTATCAGATTTGATAGATTTGAAGAAAATAAAAGAAGAAGTCGTGGCTAAAGAAGCCAGAATAACCAAGCTTGAAGAAGAATGCCAAGCTAAGGACCGGTCGATCGCATATGTGACGACCAAGCACAAGGAAGTCGTCGGGAGTTTTGAAAAGAAGATTGAAGGTAACCGGTCGTAAACTTGACCAGTATATCATCTCTTCTAATCATACTTACTCACCACTTATTTTACTTGTGCAGAGCAAACTCAAATGCTGAATAGATTTAAAAAAGCTCTGGAGTTTGAGCAAGACAAGGATACAACTCTTATGCAAAAACTTGATGAAAAAGTCATTGCTCTTAACAAAATGATCTTCAATATGGGATCAAGATCAATTTTGCCTACCTTAAGAAATCCAATGGAGAAGATGGACTACTTGGGCCAACTTCTAGAAGATCTCAAGGTCCTGCTCAAAACTACTCGAGAAAATTATGCCCAAACGATGAAAGAAGCTGTGGCCAGCGGAGTTAGTTTTGCTTTGGCAAAACTGAAGGCTTCCGACCTCTCCATCAATCTCCAAGCTATTGAAGAAGATTTCAACTGCTTGCCTGAAGATGTGACCAAGTTTCTCGAGGAAGTAAGACCTCTCGGAGACAAGGCTGCAGAGGAAATAGTGGTCGGATCTCCGTCAAGCAGCAATTAGTTTGGAGATCTCCTGGAGTAGAAAATTGTATTATAAGAATTATGAAATGTATAAAACTTACCTTTCTGTCATCAACAAGTCTTTTGTTTATCCTGTTGACTTATGAAGTTATCATATATTCTCTAGCCCCCGACTGCTTTATAGTAGAAGGTCTTTACTAAATAAGCAATAAGCCAAGAAGGAGAACTAAAGTCTCAACCATTGTTTAAAGGCATATACTGATTATATGATAAAATCGATCGTAGTAATACTAGGAAACCAATTTGGTTAGAACCAGTGTATGATTTTGACTAGCTATAGATCTGTTTGTCATAATCAAAATACCAAACAAAACATTATATGGTTGGAAGAAAAAGACTTGCTTTGATGAGAAAAGAAAAATATGCAATAATATATGCAATAAATGATAAGTGATCTTATTTATATGTAGTATCCAAAACTGGTCGGAAGAACTGCTAAGAACTGAAGACATGAAAAACACTTCGTGAAACGTGCTCAGGCTCCAGTCTGACCGGCAGCAAGGATCGTAGGAGAAGAATCGTCGCTTGGAAGCTCCTTCCAGTGGGTAGGACCACGTGTGGAGAAGGAGAGACTTGACTAGGAGGCTTTCCGTGTCCCGACCAGTAGCTAAACGAGAGTAGAACAGAATCTTGAAATGAAGAAATATAGTCCCCATAATCTTAAGCATATGAGTCACTACATAAAGTTATTTGTGTTATGCTCTGGTTATTCGTATATTTCTTTGAGAAAAGAGTGTGGTCACGCGTAGGAATCATTCATGTAATGATCACGTCTAGGACCCATACAGCGTGTGACTTAGAAGTCGTTGCCAAAGAGTAATAGAGATCCTTGTAAAGGATGTCAGAGAAAAGGAAGTCTTCTCCGACCAGTTTAAACAACAATAGTAGACGACCAGAGTATAGGTACAGACATATAAACAATATCACTCGTCAAAATAAATAAAGGAATAACTAATCTTTATTAAAACTAAAAGAATGTAAAGAATAATTAAACAGAGAACTTACGCAGTTGATCAATGTTCCAAGAATTAGACAAAACACGCCTATCCGACATTGCTAGTCATACTGAACCTGGTCGGGTGACTTTGACCACAGTGTAACGACCTTCCCACTTGGGAGAAAGCTTGTTGTGATTTGCTTGGTTCAGAATTTTTCTGAGAACCAGATCACCTACAGCGAGGCTACTAGGTTGCATCTTACTACTATGGTACCTTCGCATGGCTTGTTGGTAGACTGTTGATTGTATCAAGGCTTGATTTTGTTGTTCTTCAAGGAAATTTGTGAGGACCCGGGATTAACACCCTAAATCCTCTGTACATTTCTGAACTAGTCCCATGATTAGTGACTAGCTCACATAGTAAACAATTGTGGTAACACAACCTTAATTGCAAAACTTTATTAATAAATATCAGAGTTGATTACAAGAAAGGCTTATGAGCCAACAATACAGAACATAGCGGAAGACGAAACAAGAAGTAGTAGAGCCCAGCTAATCTGCCATAGGCAATCGACTGGAGTAGTAGCCTAGTCGTCGAGATCTTCAATAGGTGTAAAGTCCTTCTCTTCTGAACAACATTTTATTAAGCAAAAGTGAGTACAAATGAATGTACTCCGCAAGTTACACCCAATAACAGAATTATGATGCATGCAGGGGTATAACAAAGGAAAGCTTATATGGCTGTTTTGCATAAAGTAATGTTTTCTTTCCAAATACTAGTACTAAGTTCCAAAGCAGATATTCTATAGCTAAAATTCATTTTCTAAATTCTCAAATTTTATAGTCAGATAACATTCATCAACGAGTGGTGAAGGATGCCCTCCTATCATAAGGCTACCACCCAATTCCCATTTGGATATAAATCCAAAACCATTTAATAAAGTCTTTTGAAATCAAAATCAAAATCTAACTTGGAGTGGCTTTGCTAGCATGTCCATGACTGTGGATATGGCTATTCGAATAGTTTTACACTCTGTAGAGGTTATACAGCTTTACCCACATGACACGACTTCTCTAGTTTGTCCGGCATATATCTATGCCACCGCTTGCTACCTTAGGTAAGCGGTCTAGAGCACGTGCCAAGGTCTTTACAATGTGCCATTCCACCGTAGTCCTCCCTTGCTAAGGTTTCACCCCCTTTGGATAGAAATCCATAGAGTTCCTAGCCCCCTCTTGCGTCAGGTAGGAATGCATGTACGTAGGTCGTAAAAGACCACCCACACAACCGGATGGAACGACCACAGTAAAACTTTGCAAATTAGCTAGCCAGGTCCCCTACCCATTCTCAGGACATGTGGTAGTACGATGTGGCTTAGCAAGATGCGGCTCGAAGACCGGTCCTTAATTGACTTGGGCAACCTTCCAAAAGGACCCTGGGCCTCGATCATAGAAATGAATCGATCTCGTGCATGAACATGCACCTATCCAAACATCCATTTCGCCCAAGTCCAAACCATTTTTCATTTTATTTACCACATCAAAACATTTCATAAATCTCTATGGTGTAGACGACCATACCATAGTATCATTTTAAACAATAGTTGAACTTTTGGCTAAATTGCCCCAAAGTAAAACTTTTGGTCTAAGCTTTGTCCAAGCATAGTGTTTTTCAACATGTTCTAGTCATACTAATGTATTAACCAGAGTTTTATCTAGGGTGACAAGGTGTGAGGGATTCAATGTCTGAGAATTGTCAAGTATGAGATCAGTAAGTCAACCCTCCATAGTGGAGTCATAATCCAATAACCCAACAATATTCTTTTTCTAATAATTGAACATCCATCAAATCAATCTTCAATAATAATACTATAATCCATTATTCAGTAATTCAAATCTAACACAATCTATCTCTATAATCCATCATCCATTAATCAGGTACTCATCAATAATCTATTTCTATAATCCAATCTTCGATAATTCACTTCTTCATTAGTAATTTATTCCTAATAATTCACCATCTATGAGCCAAAAATGATATATTCTAATAATCCGACAAGTATATATACTTCTATAATCCTACCAAGATTTATTTATATAATCCACCAAGATTTATTTCTACAATCAACATCAATCAATCATTTATTTCTATAGTCCACATCCGTCAATATTGCATTCCTACGATTCAATCTCCAACCATAAACTACTTCTTTAATCTTATGTTCGGCAATAATCCACTATATCATCCATGCAAGTTATGCTTCTATAATCCAACAATCATCGATCATGTATCCCTATAATTCAACAAGGTATACTTTGATAATCGAACAAGACATATTCAAATAATCCAATAATAATATATTTCTACAATCCAATATTCAACAATCATATTTTCTATAATCCGACTCCAATAATTATATATTCTAATAATCCACAATTTCATATCTCTATCTCCAGATTATACTTCACCTTTGGAAAGGTCTTTCTTACTTCTCATTTTAACAATAATTGGCTATACCATAGCATTGGGAATAGCTATAAAGCTTAAAACAAGGATTTAAATTACTTGAATTTAAATAAGCATGCAATAATATTTTAAAGCAAAATTTAAATAATTTAGAATACTGGGATTCAAATATGATCAAAGGATGTAACTTGCCTTGCTTATTTAGTTGTTGTTCTTAAACGGCGTCGAAATGCGGAAAAGCGTCGAAATCCGGTTCTCCGAAGTTGTCGGAATCTACACGCGAAAATAAGCTAAATTCAAATAAAAAATCCAAATACAATTCAAATGAACTCCAAAATAAATAATTTTAGTTTATATAGGTAGATCTTGATTTTAGATGAATTTAGAAATTTGAATAACTCGAATCGGAGTTCGAACGGAGAAGTTGTGGCCTCCGGAAGTTACAAAATACATGAAATGATGAAATTGGGAATTTCTGGAATTATTTTAATTCGGAAAAATTTGAGCCATCGGCAGTGGGGCCTGACGCGATCTTGCATCACACGCAGCGTGGCAATTGCGTGGAGTCACGTCGATAAAAGTGAGGTGGCGCCAGTGGCGGTGGTGGAGGTGAGGTGGCGCCATGTCGACGAAGGGCGATGGTGGCGTCCGGAGCTGCACGGCTCACCGGCGCCGCCTTTGTGGCGAGCTACGGTGATGGTAACCTTGAAGAGGGTCGTCGAGAATTGAGCGCACCAAAAGCGGCGATGGTTGGTGAAGAGATGGCCGGTGGCGACGACGAAAAGTGGCGGCGACGGGGTTTCGATGGGCTCCAGGTGGCGTGGGTGCACGCACCAAGTAGCGCACGACCGTGCGAAGCTGGCGGTGCGGTCAGAGGCGGCGGAGGAGCTTCCGTGGCAGCGCTAATGGCGGCGGAAGGAGCTTCGGCCGAAGCTCTTCGACGGCGAAAACCGGGCGATTGGGGGCGAAGGAGAGGGGGGAAAGTGAGGGGAAAGAGAGAGGAGAGGGAGAGGCACACAGGGCGCTCCTTTATAGGCGCTGAGGAGGCTGAGGGAGGAGGATGACATGGGCGCCAGCATGGCGGAGCTTTGGCCGAAGCAACGAGGCAAGCGAGGATGGGAAGGGAGCAGGTGGAAGGGAAGAAAAGGGGAGCAACGGGCGCGACAGAGAATGCGGCATTGAACGCGTGTTGAAATGGGCGGTGAGTGTGAGCAAAGGCGTCAGCGGGATTCGCGGCGCGGCGAAGAAAAACGGGGCGGAGGCATGGGGTGCCAATGGGCGGATTCGCAAGGAGGAAGACGACGCGGCGTGACACTGGGATGTGACAGGACGCGGAAGCGGGAATGGGTGGCGACAACGGCGCGGCCTGAGACAGACGCGTGATTGAAGCGCGCGCCCGGAGGTAGGTGCGGCAACGGGAGAAAGGCGGCGGCGGCGCAAAACTCTGCATCTGCTGCGTGGCTCTGACGCGAGTGGCGAGGGCGTGGCATGAGGAAGGAGATGACGAGGCGAGGCGGTGTCTGGGTGACGAGGTGGGCCCGCCGGTCGATGAGACGCAGGCGAAGCGAAACGTCTTGAGGGGTTGTGGGCCGTCCGATCTTGATCGGACGGTGTCTGATGGATGGGGGCGCGGGCTGCACGGCGGAGATGGGTCGGCGCACTAGGCCACGTGGGAGAAAAGGGAAACGAGCCGAAGGAATTCGGCCCAAGATGAAAAGGAAGGATTTTAAGTGGATTTCCGATTAAAATAATTCAAGAAATTGAAAAGGCTTTTTAGAAAATAGTTAATTAGGTCCAAACATTCGAGAAAAATACACAGAAATTCCTTGAGTTATTTTGAACTTAATAAAATTATTTTAATCTTAACTTTTGCTTTTAATTTTGTAATTAAATTATTTTTGGCTTTCGGGAAAAAGGAAAACCCTTTTTAAAATCCAGAAAATTCAAGAAATTAACTAAGATTTTATTTTTAATATTTAAATCCAAATAAACCCACTATACTCAATAGATTTTATTTTTGACTTTTTAAAACTTAGGAAATTCAAATAAAGCAATAAAACTCCTTTTAAATTTTCAGAAAATCCAGGAATCTTGTTTACAACTCAAAGAAATCAATAAAATAATAATTTTATTAATTTTGAAATAGTAAAAGGACTTTGGAATGTTACAAAATTGATGTCGTCAAGTCGTCGTTCATTCTGGTCATTTTTGTTTAAATAATTAGTTCGAGTAGAGCCGAGTTTTGGTTCTGGAGGAAGCATGGCTTCAGCACCATAAACCAAAAATAATGACGGTTCACCGGTCGCACGACTGGTCGTGGTTCAAACAAACCGTAATACAGAAGAAAGTTTTTGAACCCAAGCTCCTGACTATTTTATTAACTGGTCGAATACTCGGCGTTTGATCCCTCGCATTATGATACCATTGGCTCGCTCAACTGCTCCGTTGCTCTGCAGATGAGCGACCGAAGCAAAATGTATTTTGATACCAAGGTCTTCACAGAATTATTGGAATTTACCGCTTGAGAACTGGGTACCGTTGTCTGTGATTATATGACTGGGTAGACCAAATCGTGTTATCATATTTTTTGTAAGAAACCTCTTAGCGGCTTCAGTTGTTGTTTTATCGACAGGCTCGGCTTCAATCCATTTTGTGAACGTGTCAATCATGAAGAGGAGGAATTCTAAGCCCCCGGGCGCTCTTGGGAAAGGTCCCAGAATGTCTAGTCTCCTGGTTGCAAAAGGCCAAGAAAGAGGAATGGTTTGCAAAGCTTGTGCCGGCTGATGTACTTATCGGCTATAAGCCGCGTTGTCTGCAGATTTGTCACAAGCTCTTTTGCATCATGAAGGGCAGTTGGCCAATAGTATCCTTGCTCAAGGCTTTACCACCAGTGTTACAGAGGAATGATGTGCTCTCTGAGACTCTTTTATGATTCTGTAGGAGGCGCGGGCGGCCCAGCCCCGGCCAGCGCCTTGAGGAGGTCGAGGAGGCGATAAGGCCGTCGGTGGCGACTGGTCCGGCCGAGCGAGTAGAGGCCGTGGACTGGCGAACCCATGAACCTGTGGCGGCGCGTGGAGCGCCGGCCGTGGAGGGAGCCGAGAGGAAGGCCGAGTGGAGGCGCCATGGGGCGGGGCGGGCCGTGGCCTGGCCGGGCCGCCGCGTGGCGGTGGCTGTGGGGAGCTGGTGGCCTCGGGCGGCAGCAAAGACTGGGGTGGAGAGGCGTCGGGACAGCGTGGAGGCGGGCCGGGCCGAGGAGGAGGCGGCCGGGGCCCATGGCCAGCCCGGGCCGGGCTGGGGTCCTCCCCCATGGCGGCTTGGAGAGATAGTGTGAGAGAGTGAGAGGAGAGGGAGAGAGTTGGGGAAGAAAGGGGATGGGTGTGTCTTTGTGTGTGTGTGGGTGTGTTTGTGTGTGTTTGTGTGAGTGTGTGTGTTGGTGAGAGAGAGGGAGGGGTTAGGATAGAATTAGAGTTTAGGTGATTAGGTTTAGGATTTGGTTAGTTTTATTTTCTGCGGTGTTTGTTAGTTAATTGTTGATCTGCGGTTTAATTCTTTGCGGTTAATCCTTTTTAATCGGAATCTTGCCTAAGTAATCAATCCAAAGTTAATCGGTAGCGTTAAATTGCTAATCGATGTAGTAGCCTTAGTGCGGCGCTTTCGGTAGAAGCGATTATTTGGTGCGGGTGCTAACTTGGTGTAGATCGAAAAATGTTTATTAAATTAATTTGTGCTAACAGTCGAAGTCACTAACTTAGATATTTATATATCACTCAAAAAGCAACTATGTATTTAATTATATTACTATCCGTGTTCTTGACTTGCTCTGAAAAACGAACCACTCTGGCGGGAAGCGGCGGACGAAAAGTCATCAACATCAATCTTTCCTCCAGCTCCAAAGGCAAGCTATCCTCTTGAACATAAATATAGTTAATTTAAATGTAAACCGTATATTGCACTATTATATTTATTGCATCAAAATTGTTTTTTCCCAAAACTTAAATAAATGTTTGAGATGAAAATGATTAAGATGATTATGAAAGAAATGAGAATTATTATGGTGGGTAAAGGGGCCCTTGGCGAGGATCACGAAGCGGCGATGGCGATAAGGTAAGAGGTGGGCCTTTTTACATATGGTTATCATATAAGACAGACAAAACTTTGCTCGATGCAAGCCGTAAAAGTCGATACCGGCCATTTTCCGTTTAATGAGCGTAAAATGCTACCCTATTACGTGACTATGCTCTCCACATTGGGTATGTATTAGGTGTGAGTGTGTTTGTGTTGGAGGAACCCGAACCGTGAGGAGAGGCCGGAAGTGGGGAAATCCAAGGCGCTATAGCGCTATGGTGGAGTGTTGAGAGCGGGATAGAAGCGCCTCAACCAACCTTCTTGGAACTTCGGTGTATGATGAGATCGGCGTGATTAAATCGGCACCGACGGAAAGTAAAGGGTGGAGACTTAATCACGTAACACAGAAAACGTTACGTATTACGAACTTGAAATCGCATCAAAGGAAATCACGGTGAACCTAGCTCGAGAGAGTTGAGTAACTATGGGTAAAGTGGTACCCGACTGCGCGATGCTATACAAATCATGAATTCATGCAGGTCTCGAGTTGGAGTCTACGGGAACCGCTAGGGGTCTTTCTTCTCTCCGAGTAATTAGTAGTCTTTTCAGAATAAAATCTGCCACTTAAATTGTTTTAAATGCTCTATTTTCTAAATGAGATGATTTAGAAACTGTGATAATAGTAGAGATAGTGCATCCTGTGCATTCTTTGCTATTCATGCTTGCTGAGTACATTAATTTGTACTCAACCTTGTTAGTATTTTCCTTGTAGATCCTAGTCGTGGGGAGCTATCCCGAGTGGGACGAGGACTTGCAGATGCAAAACAAGCTGCAGGAGGCGAAGGTCGCGGACTCGAGGACGAGGCGAGATGGATGCCTTGTTTGTGGCGTGGGGCGAGTAGATGGCCCGACGCTGCGGGCAAGCGAGAAAAGCGGGAAGTCCCCTTTGTAGTCAGATAGTATGTGTATTAAGAACCATAGCCCTGCGTGGCGATTACTGGAATAAAGTGTACAGTTTCTATCTTATTGTTTTGCTGCGTAACCCTGATAAAGGCTTACTATTCGTTGGAGCAGTGTTCTACTGATCAAACGAATAGTAATCCGTATGCCTAAGTGTCATTACCCTTGGGATAATGACGCGGGGCGTCACACATAAGCTTCTAGATTTCGACCTATCTGTGGATTAAAGGTTTTCTGCATCAACATTTGAAAAGTTGCACCAGCATTTTTGAGACCAAATGGTATCTTAACATAGCAGTAAGTGCCGGATAGGGTGATGAAGGAAGTTTTCTCTTCATCTTCTTTACACATATTAATCTAGTGGTACCCTTAATACGCATCTAAAAAACTTATTAACTCGCACCCGGAAGTAGAGTCTACAGGTTGGTCAATGCGTGGAAGGAGAAAGTCATCATCCGGACAAGCTTTATTAAGATCTGTGAAGTCAATACATATTCACCACTTCCCATTCTTTTTTCTAACCATTACAGGATTGGTGAGCCACTGAGGGTAGTCGACTTCACGAATAAATCCAGCCTTAAGGAGCTTGTCAATTTTCGACTCGATTGCTTCCTTCCGATCAGGTGCAAAGCGCCTTAGCTTCTGCTTGATCGGTTTCTTGTCAGGCTGGAGAGCTAGCCTGTGCTCGATCACCTCCCTAGTGACTCCGGGCATGTCGGATGCCTACCAGTCGAATACGTCTTGATTTGCTCAGAGGAAGAAGACGAGCGACTCTTCTTATTTGTGGTCGAGTCTTGCCCTGACCAGTATTTTTCGGGTAGATGAGTCAGTGTTTCCTGACCCAGGCAACTTGGTGCTTTTCGGAGAAGTGCTCTTGTCGAGTTGTACCTCCTTTGTCTGGTCGGAAGGCTTTGGTTTCATCTTTGGCCTCGAGTGCTTGACCTGCACTGTAGGTGGATTAGTTTCTCTGGTCGGAAGTTTATCGACTAGCTCTAAGGATTTTTTATCACAGGCGTAAGACATTTTTTGATCTTCTCGAACCGTGATGACCCCTTTTGGTCCTGGCATTTTCAAACTCTAATAACCGTAGTGCGTGGCTATCAAGAATTTTGTTAAAGTCGAACGACCAAAAATTCCATTGTATATGGATTCGAAATCCACCGCATCAAATAGAACATTTTCTGTTTGGAAGTTGTCAGGTCTTCTGAACGTAACCGGTAGGGAAAGCTGTCCTATCGATTTGGCGGTAGAACCAGGAACTATACCATGGAAGGTATATTTCACAGGTTTCACCTTTGACATGGGAACTTGCATCTCTTCTAATGCTCCCACACATAAAATGTTTAAAGAACTATCTCCATCCATTAGGACTCGATTAACCTTACAATTATTAATAGTGGGTTCAACGACAATAGGGAACCTACCTGGTCGAGTCAAAGGGATGTGGTAGTCTTTTTTTGCTAAAGGAGATTACCATTTCCGACCACTTGGATGGCTTGACGGTGATCGTAGGCTCGACAAGGTTGACCTCCCGCTCCATGACGCCTTGATTCGTACGAAGAAGACCCACCAAAGATCATATTGACCGTGTGTTGAGGCTCTTGGTGCTCTATTTCTTCGTCGCCATCTTTGTCCTTCTTGGAGCTCGTTTCCCCAAGTTCCTGTATTGAGGGGAGATGACATTTACCTGCATAGTAATATTCTAGCTTCTTTTGCCAGACTAGGAAGGTGCGCAAGTCATGCCCAGCTTGCTGGTGAAGTGGACACCACTTCTTGTTCTTCTTGTATCCTTCGGTCGGAGGTTTTGCTTTGCCTCGACCGGTATAATCTTTCTTACCCTTAGTAAACTTCTCAGGAACCGCAAGGACTTCCTTATCATCGGGTCTGCGGTTTTTGTTTTTCTTGAGAGCCTTCTTATGATTCTTCTCTGGTTTATCCAAGCTAGGTTCGGGAATTTTATCCTTCTGATCAATGGTCTCACACCATTCAACCGCTTCGCTAGTGGCTGCGTATTTGTCGGCCATGTCGAAAAGTTTGACGGTCGTTTGTGGAGGGTTCATTGCGATGTCATCCGTAAACTGTCGATTCCTTAGACCTGCTTTGAAAGCTTGGATGACAGCAAGGTAGTCAGAGTCGAGATCCTGAGTTGGATCGATTTGCCTTCGGTAGGATCGAAATCGTAGTATCGGCAATTATACGGAATTATAAAAATACACATATTTAACATCTATACTATAAGTTTGTATGATTCTTATATGGTTTACCACTTGTATGTTCCTTAAAAGCAGTTAGACATACTCCAGGAACAAAAAATAGCTTATCATTATCAAGCTCAAGATTGCTCATGCCATAATATAGATATTTGTACTAGCATTACCATACTAAAACAATATTTTGCATGCTCCATGTTTATTTATAGTTTCATTCTCAGAAATTAATATCAAAATTTTTTGCTTTAAAACAAAATATCAGCAATGCCTGACCTCTAAAAAAATTGCAATTTTTTTTTTGCCCTAAGTCTCTACGAGTAGGATCGACAGTGCGATTTGGATTGTCAGGCTGCCGTGGGTTCGTAAAATTGTAAGACTTTAAGAGTAGGATCGCGATCCTAACTAGCTTGGATGACAGAAGATTCTGCGACCTCTGATGTAACAGCCCAAAATTTTAATTTCTGAGAAAACTTAAAACTTATTTATTTTGGTGGATTTTCTGAATTTTTCTTAAAGCTTTCCTTAATAACCTTAAAGCTAAAACAAATTTAAATGCACAAACTATTACCAAGTTTAAGTTGAAATTATTTTATTTAAGTCCAAAATCATTCTAGGAATTTCTGTGAACTTTTCTAGAATTTTTGGAATTTATTTGCTATTTTCTAAAGCCTCTTTTAATTATCTGAATTAAATCAATTAGAAAATCAAAGAAAAACCCTAAACGATGGCGGGCGAATCTGGCCCCAAATCCTCATGCAACCGCTCCTTGGCGCTCGATCGCCCGACAGTTGGATTTAAATCCATGACCATCTCTCAACGCATGTTTTACCTCCCATGCGCTGTGAACCATCGGATCTAAATCCGACGCCCACAAGCCCCCATACCCTTTCAAGTTAGGCGTCAGCCTCGTTATATCGCCACCGTTGGATTACGATCTAGCGGTACGTCGCTTTGCATCGCAGCCGTTCGTTTAAAATCTAACGTGCGCGTCATCTTCTCCTTTCCTTCTTCCTCCTCGCCGCTTTCCTTCTTGGCGCCGCGACCGCCATTGAAGCAATTCAAAGACCTTCCATCGCGCCGCGAATCGGTCGCATCTCCTCCGATTGCGCGTTTTTAATTTCTTGATTCCCTCCGCCCCGACCGACCCTCTCTTTCCTTTCCTCGTCGCAAATCCTCAATCACGCGCCATCGCCATCGCGAAGCTCGGCCACGCCCGAACCCTATAAATAGGAGCCACAGGTGCGCCTTCCTCCCACCACAACGCCGCCACCCACAGCTCACCTCCTCCCCTTAGCGCCTCAATTTCAAGGATCTTGACGGCGGCCAAGTTCCGCTTCTTCTCCGATTCGGCGTTAAGCTTGACGCCGCGTCCTCGCCTCCGCCACCATCAAGCATCACCGCGTCGGCTGCGAACTGGTGCAGCGCAACAAGATCGCGGAGGATCCCGGAGCCCCTACTTCGCCGTCAACCGAAGAACGCCGCCGCTCGACCTCGTCGCCGACCACCTTACCGCCAGCGCGTTAGTGCAATTCGGTGAGCATCACATTCGATATCTCACCTCTCTCTTTTCGCGACATCCTCACCCCACCGTGGCGTATAACGCCGGCGGCGAGCTCGTCGCCATCGCCGCCGGTGTCGGGCCGACGTGGCTAGTCCACGTCGGCGCCACTCGGCGCCACCTCACCCTCGGTGCGGCGTGGAGCCCATGTGGCGACCACATCGGCCGCGTCAGCACCAACTCCACAAACCAATCACCACATGGACTTGGTCCATGTAAGCCGTGTCTATGACACGTAGGGACCACATGTCAGGGAATTATTTTAATTCCTTAATCCCGAAATTCTCAGGGCTGACGTCAGCCTTGCGCATGAAAGGGATTTTTCTTCAGAAAAATAAATTAGGAAATTCATTTAAATTGCAGATTTATGTTTAAAATTTGTAAAATTCATAACTTTTGCATCCAATCTCCAAAGTGGGTGTTTCAAATTTCCAAATTCATACAAAATCTTTATCTAGCTAACTAAACCAAAATTATTTAATTTGAAGCTATTTTGAATCTGTATTTAAATTTAGAAATTCTTTTAAATATCAAATTTAGACTAAAACTTGTAAAATTCATATCTTTTGAACCACAACTTCAAATTGAGTGATTCAAATTGCTAAAATCTTAGAAAATTATTATCTAGCTAAATAAAATAAAATTATTTCATTTGGACTTAATTTGATTTGTATTTTTGGATTTATTTGAATTTTATTTGAATCATCGTACTTTTCGGCGTATAGACTTTGGCGATTAGGAGGTAGATCTTTCAGAGGGTTTAGAATCTCAAGACTTCAACGAAGGCAAGTTACAGTCTTGACCATCTTGATCCCAGTATTTCAAAGTTAATTAATTCTGTTTTTAAAGTTATTATTGCATACATATTTTTATCCAAGTATTTTAAATTCCTGTTTTAATTCTTAGTTATGCCAATTCCTTTGTATAGCCAATATTGATGTTTGGAATGCCATGCCCTTGTCACCTTAGTAAAATAATTAAGATAATTATGCTTAGTCATTGCTTAGACCAAAAGATGATTTGGGGAATTTTTGCCAAAATACAAAGTTGTTTGTGTTGGAAAACATTTTACCAAAGAAAAATAAATGAAATTGGTTTAGACTTGGGTGAATTGAATTGTTGGTGGGTGCAAGTTCATGCACGGTTCAATCTGATGAATGGTTGAGACCGTGGTTTGTTTTGGAAATCGCCCGATCGTGTAAGGACCGGTCTGCGGGCATGGATGTTAAGCCAAACTCGTACCACCACAAGTGCGGAATGGGACAGACTTGGCCAAATAAGCTATATTATCTCACCATGTTTATGTCTTGGAAAGATGTGGGAGTCGTGAAGACTTATTGATGATACCCACATGGCGCAAGAGGGGTAGTCGTTTGGTGCAAAGCCTTGATTCTGAAACCTTAGCGATACATAATTATGTTGAAATAATGTAGGGTAAAGGCCTCGTGATAGCTGCTTAGTCGCACGCCTACTGAAGCGTGTATTGGCCGACATAATAAGCAAACTATCTCTTGTGGGTAAAGCTCTACCCACTCTGCAGAGTATTAATCTATTCGAATAGCCGTGTCACGTTCATGGACATGCTAATGAAACCACTCAAAGTTAGTCTCTGGTTTTGTTTGAAAAGACTTTGTCACCGGTATATGAAAATGGGATTGGGCAGAAGCCTGGTGTAAGGGGGGAAGTCCTTCACCATTTGTGTATGGAGGTTCATCCTACACTTGACATTGAGAAATCGAAATATGATTTTGATCTTATTAAATTCTAAAAATGGCATTGGAAAGTACTAAGAGTATTTAAAGCTGAAAATCTTTGTCTTATGCAAATAAACCCCGCCATTACCCTTTGCTCACTTTATGCATGCATTCAATCACACTTTTACGGGTGTAACTTGCAAGCAAAGTGGTAGTGCTTACTCTTCTTGAATAATCTTTATTAGGAGAAGACTTCTATCAAGGCGGTGAGGACATCGATGCTTAGGCCATGCTACCCCAGACGATTGCCTGTGGCGAATCATTGGGTCTACTACTACTATTTTATTTCCGCTGTGTTCTACTTTATTTGGCCTCAGGCCCGATTGTAATAAACTCTGAATAATTATTAATAAAATGCGTGATATGTTTTAGTTATCACTTTTGTTTAACTGTGTACACTAGAAATCCTGGACTAGTGTATGAACACAGAGAATTCGGGATCCTTCGCTCTCGGGTTCGACATCTGATATTGAATTACGAACCTGGTTAAATCTTTTGATGTACTGACGGAGAGTCTCATTGAATCCTTGCCAGATTCGGTGAAGATCATCCTCCTTTCCAGGGCAGTCGTACATGCCTTGGAAATTCGCAATCAAGAGGTCGCAAAGTTGCTCCTAAGTGTAGATCAATCTGATCGGTAGGTTAAGTAACCACGACCGGGCAGACCCTTCAAGTACTATGGGTAGATAATTTGACATTATGTTTTCATCACCACCAGCAGCTCTAATGGCGATGGTATAGATTTGGAGAAATTCCAACGGGTTCTGGGTCCCATTGAACGTATCCAGGTTGGCCGGTCGGAACCTGTTTGGCCAACGTACAGCTTGGAGCCCTACGGAGAAAACTTGACAACCTGTAATTGATTCATGGCGCCTTTGTAAGATCGAGGAGGCCGACTAGAGAAGGGGTGAATAGGCGTTTTAAAAATCTTTTGGCTAAAACTGATTTCTAATACGGAAGTTAATACAAATATGGTTTTGCATAATTAAAGCCTAAATCAGCTAGGTTCACCTAAGTGCACCAACAATACAAGTCTATTGATAAAAGCAATTAAGCAAGAACTTGTAAGCTATTCAAATTAATCAATGTAAATAGCACAAAGCTAGGCAAGCATTCAACCACAATGAATAAGCAATTTAATACAAGGAATATAAATTGCACAATGTAAATCACAAGAACGCAAACCACAATTGACACGGCGATGTTTTACCGTGCTGATCAGAGACTTGTCGGTCTCCCCTAATCCACGTTGAGGCAAACCCAAACTAATTGGACCGGCTCCACGAATTGAGCACCCGCCTCCGAGGTAAGTCCAACCACTTGGACCGGTTCCAAACCGAACCAACACCTCGCTCCACTAGGATTGCTCTTTCCTCCACTCCGGAGATGGCGAGCACCACACCACTCACAAACCGCTCGGGTCTTCTCACAAGCTTCTTTGAGAAGATCACCGACACACGACGCCTCCAAGCGGTCTAGGTGTCGGCAAACACCAAGAGTAACAAGTCTCCAACTTTCACTTGAACCAATCAAGTGTCTAAGCTCACGTGGATACTAAATCCACCACCTAAGGCAACACATGCACTTAGGGTTTTCTCTCTAACCTCACTAAGTGCAACAAATGCACAAAAGAGAATGAGAGGCTTGCTCTTAGCTCAATGGAAGTCAATATGGCACCAGCAACTTCAGCTACCTCCCACACACGGCCAAGGTGGGTATTTATAGCCCACACACAAAAACTAGCCGTTGTGGAAAAGTCTGCAGAAAAATCAGCAGGTGTGGTTCAACCGCCAACTAGGAATCGGTACAACCGCACTCCCTCCAACGGTTATAAAACTATCCGTTGGACACTGGTTCGGTACAACCGCCAAATAACATTCGGTACAACCGCATCTTCCGGTTGAACTGCATTGACATGCGGTACAACCGATCGCAGGGTTTCTGAATCTGCTGAAACGACATGCTCTTTGGAAAATATGAACCGCCTTACAAAAATTGGTACAACCGCAGAGCGGTTCAACCGTTTCCCAAATGCGGTTCAACCGAAAATCACAGAGAGCTCTGGGTTGAAATGCATCTATTCTGGTTTTCTTGAACCGCCAACTGGAAATCGGAACAACCGATTTTCGGTCAAACCGCACCAAAAATCCGGTTGAACCATGGTAGCAATTGAACCGCCTAATACGTCGGTACAACCGATTTCCCGAGAAAACAATGACTTGCATTTCCTTTTCAATCTCAACTTTGCAAAACACATTTGCAAATGAAATGAAATGCAAACAAGGGTTCAAAGGCAAGATTCTCAACAAGTTGCAAAACACATTTGCCAACTTTTAGAATCATACCACAAATTGCACTCCGCTTCAACTTTGTTAGCAAAACACATTTGCCACCAAATTGACAAGCGATGCAAACAAGGATTCACGTGAGATTCTCAACAAGTTGCAAAACACATTTGCCAACTTATAGAATCACACTACAAAGAATATGGTACATGGACTTACATCGTTTGCAAAACACATTCGCAAACCAAAGTCTCATGCTACAAGGATTATCCATGAGCCACAACTATTTGTAAAACACATTCGCAAATATTGGCAACATGTTAAGATGAGCTAGAGCAAACACAATGAGCTATCAACACATGACTAACTCAAGCTACTAGTCAAAGACCCCTCTTAATAGTATGGCAACCTATACTAGCAATCCGGTCTTCCAACCAAACACCAAGACCGGTAAAAGACTAGGAACAAATCCTTAGCCCTAGCTAGTCATACCTTTGCCTTGCGCAACCACTTGAAGCTTGATGACACACATCTTCACTTCAAGTCCGGGTCCATGACTCGAATACTCATCAACACATGATGAGTTCTTCACTTAACCTTCATCAACACATGATAAAGCTTCACTTCGGGATCTTGACTTGATGCTCATTAACACATGATGACATCCTCCATCCCGAGTCTTGATGTGCATCAACACATGATGCACTCTTCACTCAACCTCCATCAACACATGATGGGTCTTCATTTGACTTGATGATCAACACATAATCATCTCTTCTTCTTGAACATCATCGACACACGATGATTTTCTTCACTTGACTTCCACCAACACATGATGGAACTCCTCTTGACTTGATGACAATCCTCACATGATATCATCCCAAGTCTTCATTATCATGGAACCTAACCTGCTTATCCAACTCATGGAAAATGTTAGTTCCACAATATGATTATCATTAATTACCATAACATATCATTAACTCATAATGGTGGGACAAGATACCACAATCTTTCTCTCTTTGGTAATTGATGATAACCACTTCAATAACAAATAATTGAATGTAGATTGGTATGAGTATGTACGCACTACATAAGTTGTATATACCCATATGAATATATATAACTACACAAGTTATATATACTCAAAGAATATATGAGCACACATTATACACACATGAATATATTAACTACACAAGTTATATATATTCAAGAATATGTGAGTACACATGAACTACACAAGTTACATTATACTCACATATAAGTATATTTAGACTACACAAGTCTTATATACTCACATGAATATATTAACTACACAAGTTATATATATTCAAGAATATGTGAGTACACATGAACTACACAAGTTATGTTATACTCACATATAAGTATATTTAAACTACACAAGTCTTATATACTCACATGAATATATTAACTACACAAGTTATATATATTCAAGAATATGTGATGCACATGAACTACACAAGTTATGTTATACTCACATATAAGTATATTTAGACTACACAAGTCTTATATACTCACATGAATATATTAACTACACAAGTTATATATATTCAAGAATATGTGAGTGCACATGAACTACACAAGTTATGTTATACTCACATATAAGTATATTTAGACTACACAAGTCTTATATACTCACATGAATATATTAACTATGCAAGTTAAATATATTCAAAGGATATGTTTCAAAGTAAAGATCCCAAATATGTATGGAAATAGGAATATGGATCAATACTAATGAAACCTCAAAATATAGAATGAAATCCCCCTATATGTGTGTATACATGAATATGTAATGGAAACATATGCACATATTTAGATTAATCTTTGGTGGGGTTCAACCTATATTTTGGATCCGAGGAATGCAACAAGGTATAAGAACTATGAAGTCGAATGCATACCTCTTTTGTTCTTTATATCCAACCGAGACTAATCATGAGATAAGGCAAATAGAATAGTTAGTCTCACAAATAGATTTATCATTATAAATGCATACCTGTTTGGATTTTCCTTTTGTATATCCAATGAATTGGATTTGTCATTAATCACATGCATGCCTTTATGATTATCACCTTTATATCCAAATAAGACTACACAATATGTATATCAATAAAAGTGTTAGTCTCACAATTAGATTTGTCATTAATCACCAAAACTCCATTAACACATAATGGCAGGTCTAGATCCTTCAGCCTTCTTTGGAAAGGCGCCGGATTGTAATCGGTTGGAGATCGGTTTCTAAAATTGGAGGGCCGGAGCTCCAGTGTCTCGATTCGGTCATGGTTGTTGGTATGACGTCTTCGACCGCCTGCTTGGTTTAGATGATGCCGGAGATCATCAGGGCCAAGCGATCTCTCCTGTCGACAAGGTGAGGGAGTGGCTGCTTGAAATAGCCTTCTTCCCTCATGATTTCTTGGTCGGAATCGTCGAGAAGGCCTTAGTATCGATTGGTCTCCAATCCGACCATGCTGCCCTCTACTGATGGAGGAACGTTGGGATGGAGTCATGGTCTGACTTCGTGAGTTTCTTTGTTCCCGGTACGCTTCCGTTCGTTGCATGGTCTGCTAGAGAATTTCTGATACCTGACCTACAAGTTGCACAAAACCTGGGGTCTCTGCTAGAGTAGGGTTAGAATTATTTAAAATATTCTGAACACACTGTAGATTTTGTACCGTTACCGAAGGTCTCGGAGGATTCATGCCCGCAGCGGGTGTTCGAAGATCTGAACGTTCCCCCGGCCTTCTGGTTGGTTCTGTCTGATCCGTTACTCTAGGTGGGGGCAGAACCAAGCGAATTAACTGATAGATGTCTATTAGTTCTGTTACCTCTGGCATTTGGTGCTTGATGGTCCGTACCATTTCCACCAACACGTGGTGGCGTGGCAGATTGTGTAGAACCGTACATGATATTTTGATCTGTATCTCCAATCGCATTGACCTCGTGCCTCCAGTAGCGATCTTCCGATGATCTTCCATCGTAACTAATGGAGAGCCTTCCAATGTTTCTGTGAGGAGTTTTCACGATGGAGAGTGGTCGGAGATTAGCACCTCCTGAGGTTTTTGTGGTGGGTTCAGCCTGATCGAGCGGATTGTCGATCGTATGTTGAACCTTATCATTCCCACTTGGCCTATAACCAATGGGAGCTTCATCGACACCGTTACCAGACGTCGATTGGCTTCTGGAATCACTAGAAGCCGTTGGTGAGTACCTTTCAGCCATGATTTCATCGAGAGTGCACTGATCCTTGAGTTGCGATGCTGAATTTTCGTCACCTTTTTCGCCGGTTGAAATGACCGGTTTTGGAGAGGTCCTTGGATATTCCGAGCTGGTCGGAACGGCTGGTTCCTCTGAAAGCGCCACTTGTCGTAGTAGTGTATCCTCATCCATCCGGTCGATTTCGCTGATGTCTGCGACATGCGACCCGGCGGAGGAGGAGGATGATGACATCCCATTTTCTTACATGGCGCAAATGCATTCATCCATGTCGAGGTTGGAGTAATCCGCCAAATCGAACCAGTTCTCTTCGTCTCAACTTCCTGCCATAGCCGCATGGGCGATTATGAGGAATGGGCGAGGATTTGATGAGCGAAGAATTTCTTCAGGAAATCTGCGCCTTCTACCCCATGGACGGCATCAACTGTCGACGATCGAGTCGCCGATCTTACGAAATAAAATAGAGGAAAATGACACAGACTTCTTGGGAGAGAATGAGACTGCTCTTTATTGATATGAACTGGCTATTACAGGAGGTGCCTATGATCAGGCAGTGGACTAATTCTAGTTACACTGAGTATGATGCTTGCTATACTATTTAATCAGACTTGGAGCGTGAATCTGAGGCTGATTGCGTTGCTCTAATTTGATGTCCGATGATCCTCCGTTCGTCTGCGCTCTATCCTTAAATAACTTTCGAAGATGTGGCAGTTTGCTCCTAGAGAAGACGTCCATTGTGAAGCGTTGCGACTGGTCAGAGCGAGGTGATGGTTGATAGTATCAACCGCTCTGCAGTTGAGCGTCTGTGAGACACTCAACCGTATGGTGGTTGTTTGTTAGTGTCTTAGGATTATGTAACGTTGCGTGGTATGGAGTATACAACACGTGTTTCATTCATCACACGGTAAAGAATATATTTGGAATTAGATCCAGATTACAAACAACTACCTGGTCGGAGACTAGGTACAGGATCTTGTCCGACCAAGGTACCCATTATGTAACCTTTTGAATCCATACGACCAGTGATGTCGTTAGCCTTAGGGGTTACGATCACGAAGACGTATGGTCTTTTATTATGTATTAAAGTAATACATAGATATTTTAATCCTCGTCAATGTATTAGTGTCTTCGATCTCTACTTGACCTTTTTTTGAAGGCAAAAGGCCCCAAAGATGGTACACATTACAAACATTGAGATTGAGTACAACTCCCCATATTTTGCAATGAAGTCTTTGAGGAAAATAAAAATTACATCGAAGCCCTTGAGGACCCTGCATCTGGAGACCTCAACGGAGAAGATGGCGATGGTGTAAGAAGTTACGATCGTGACCCCGGATTTGGCTGGAGGGAGGCGTTGGCTTGAAGCCTGTCGTACAACCACCAGGGGAGGGAGGCGTAGGCTACTAGCCCGCCGTGCAACCGCCAACTTGAGGAGGTCGGGTGTCGCCTCTTGTTAGGACTCCGCCATGGAGGTTGGAGTGAGCCACACCAGGACTGAACCATATCGACAGCGCAAGAATGAACCATATCGACAGCGAAACAACCATCGCAAACGAAACCAGCATGGAAAATTTAGGGGGTCAAACAGGACGAAGGCAAGAACCTTCTAGATCCACATTAGGACTTGTTTAGATATATATTGATCCGACTCAATCCTTTCGGATTGACGAGAAATTTAAACTAAAATCCCTTCCAATCTGAAGAAATTGATTGGGGAGACGGCTGATGAACCGACGCACTTGGGAACGGCGACAGCGGCTTGAAGCGCTCCAAACGGCGATCTACACCAGGGTATACCACCGAACTTTATTTACAGGGGGAGAAGCTCCTGGTTGGTTGACGCCGGAGCTGCACAAGACGACCACCATCCAGATCTAGACGGCGACTGACGACGACATGCCCAAGGAAGCTTCGTGACTATAGAAAAGAGGAAAATAAAACCTAGGGACCTACTGCAACGGCGACAGCGGCAGCACAGCAGGCACCCAAGTAGACTACGGTATAATGGAACGGAATAAAATTCACGCATGCACTGTCGGACAGCAAAACTTTCGAGTGCATTACATCATGTTCACATATGAATTAATACAGGAATCTAGCAAGTAGACTACGGTATAATGGAAGGGAATAAAATTCGATGTTTATTCATGTGACTCGTTATCTATGATCAACAGATAGTGAATGGGGAGTTTTTGGCTTATTTAGCCTTTTTTTTGGAAACAAAATAGCAAAACTAACAACGTGCAAATAAAATAGCAAAAATAACATCCCTACCGTGCAAAACTATTGCGGAAGACGACCTGCCACGAACTAGGACCTAGCAGGCGACACGCCACTAATCGAGACCGCGGCGAGGGCACGCTGCCATGGCGGGGCGATAATGAGTCATCTGTCCCCCGCCTACCGCATATCTTTGTCTTGTCGCCAGAGACTTGAAGTACTTTGGAAGCACTGCAGGTTATTTGCAGTGCTCTGGGAGCATTGTATGCGACATATATCGTCTGTCTATCCAACTACCATGCCATTTTTGCAATTTCGTCAGAAATAGGGGTGGGCGTGGATCAGACTTATCCAATGGGCCACAGATCCGCTCCAAAAAAAATGGGTCAAATGGGCCACCGAATAGATCCAAAACGAAATTGAGTCAACAGCCCAATAACCAAACGATCCGTTGGAGCACCGGCTCGACCCTAACATTCGTAGTTCGCAGCTTCGCTAATCGCTAGCTCGCACTACGACTAAGCCTCCTCCCCCTCTAACGCGCCGCCACCGCTCAATCCGCTGCATCTAACACGCCGCCGCCTCCACCCTGTCGCCGCTGGATCCGCCGCATCCCTCCATTGCGTAGACAAGAAGGGGAAGAAGCGAACATGAAGCGGCCTAGTCAACATAGTGCGGCGGCCGAGCACGAGCAGCGAGAGAGGAAGAGGGTGACGGCCGGCGGTGGGGGTGGAGGATCAAGGCGGATCGAAGGTGGGAGCGAGGAGGAGGGCGGCGGAGGGGGTGATTTCAAAGGTGGGAGTGAGGAGGAGGGTGGTGGCAGCGGCGAGATCCAGATTCAAGAAGGGCGGCAAGGCTGTTCTTCGTTATCGCCGGTAGCAAGGGATACGATGGTGATGTCTCCGGCGGCCATGCTCTCTGCCGCGATGAGGTCTCCGGCTACACCGATTGCCCTCGTCAGTACCCCTAATGGTGAGTTATTGCTACACCGATGAGGGATTCTGGTTGATGTGTATAGAGATTCTGATGTTCTTGACCAAATTCATTAGTTCTTGCCCAAATTCTAATGGTAGTAGTTGTGTAATTCTTTATTCTTTTGGCTGTTGAGCTCCCTGCAAAAAATTGCTGCATGTAGATAGGCAGGGGCAGCTCACAGCGTAGGGGCAGCTCACAGCGTACATTGATGTCTCCGGTTGTTATACATTACATTACAATGCCATTCGTTCAGTCATTCTTGGGCTATGGTAGTCAATTTTCATACGGTGGGAATAGCACACAGTCTGAACTGAAAGTGAGAATATTGATTGGAAACGTAACTGAGAAGCATAGGATGGCCCTTAAAGTAATGATTTACCACTCCATGCTGTCTTTCATTATTTAAATTAACTATTTAGAGATCATAAAGCTTTAATTAAATTGCATCTAACTGCTTGGTACTGCTCTGATTATCATAGGCTGTTGCTTTAAAGGTTGGCTTCCCAAGAGGTGTAGTGGAGCATGTTGATGCTGAAGATAAGGACATCCTCCTTAGTATAGCTGACCTTGTTATATATGGTTCTTGCCTTGATGAGCAATCCTTCTCCAGTGTGCTAGTCCAAGCTATGAGTCTTAACAAGCTGGTTATAGCTCCAGACTTAGGGATGATCAGGAAATATGTATGTTCGTGTATGCATCTAATATTATAATGGGATTGCATATCATAACTCAGAAAATATGTATGTTCGTGCATATACTGATACACCTCAGCGTTTTTTTTGTGTTTTGTGCTACAAGGAACTAAATTAGTGTGTCTGTTCTTTTGCACATGTTGAAAGCAGTAGATCGAATCAGATCGTGACTGAGACTGACAAATGGTTTGAGCCTTAATATCCATTGGCTCATGAGGGCACCGCAGTAAGCCAAATGGATCGATCCATTCCCATGCAATCAATCCTCTGGCATTATGGGTTAGGATCGGTTTGAACGTAACCCATAATGGATCGATCCATTCCCACCGCTAGTCAGAAAGAGCTAGATTGCAACTTCGTTGCCATGACTCGTGAACTTCGTTGCCATGACTCGTGAATGAGATGCTAGGCGTGTTTTTAAGCCGGTCGCGCGCCCATAAATACTGAAAGCTCCTGTTCCTCCCGTACCGTAGCATAGTAAGATCTTAGGTCGATCTCCACGTACGCACGTACGAGCAAAAAAAATACTCGTACACTGATACACACTTACACAGTACTGCTAGCTTGCTTAGCTATGGAGGCAACCGCGCTGAGCTTGGCCAAGCTCACCCTCGACACGGTGCTGCCCGTGGCCAAGAACGCCCTAGCCGACGAGGCCATGCTGCTGCTCGGCGTCCACGAGGAGGTGTCCTTCATCACCAACGAGCTGGAGATGATGCAGGCCTTCCTGCGGGCGGCTGGCGCCGGCGACCGTGCCCGCAACGAGGTCGTCAAGATATGGGTGAAGCAGGTCCGCGACCTGGCGTACGACGTCGAGGACTGCCTCCAAGAGTACCTTGCCCTCGACCTCGGCGTGGGGGGCAACTTGCCGCGGTTCGGTGGGTCATGGCTCAGGGTGTGCGCACTCCCGTCCGCCACCCAGCTGAGAGCTCGGCACCAAATCGCAGTCCGGATAAGGCAGGTGAAAGGCAGGGTCGAGGAGGTTAGCAAAAGGAACCTGCGATACAGCATCGTCGTCCAGCCGGGCCCTGCACCCAGCCTGGCCGCCATCGAGGACCAGGCAATCATCTCCCGGGATTTCGCTGCCGACGTCGCCACCGAGGAGTCACAGCTCGTTGGGCGTGACCGCCAGCGAGACGATCTGGTCAACCGCCTGGTGGGATCGGAGACGGAGAGTGGCGCGTCGCTCCAGGTGCTCGCCGTGTATGGCATGGGCGGCGTGGGCAAGACGGTGCTCACCCGGGAGGTGTTGAGGAGCCCGGAGCTCGCGCAGGCGTTCCAGCTGCGAGCCTGGGTCACCGTGCCGCGCCCCTTGGGCATGGGCATGGGCATGAGCATGGTCGACTTCATTCGGAGCCTCGCGAGACAGCTAGACATCGTGCCGCACCGCAGCGCAAGCCTCCCTGAGGTAGTGGGCCAACTGCGGGACAAGAGGTACGCCATCGTCGTCGACGACGTGTCGACTGTCAAGGAGTGGGAGCAAATCAAGAAAGCGCTGCCGGACGGGAATAGAGGGAGCTGGATCATCGCGACGACGAGGGACAAGGAGGTCGCCGAGTTCTGCTCCTCACCATCCGGCCATGTGTACGAGCTCAGGTCTCTCGCAGAAGCGGAGTCTCTTCAACTTCTCTGCAAGAAGGCGCAGATAAACGACGGGCCGTTGATGGGGGATCTGATGGAGATGGCCAGATCCATCCTCCAGAGATGTTGCGGGCTGCCGTTGGCGGTCGCCGCCGTCGGCAAGCTGCTGGCCACAAAGATGAAGACACCGGCCGAGTGGAAGAAGCTGCAGGACCACCTCGGCTCTGAGCTGAAGAACAACCCTGGTTTGGGGTCGATGAAAGACGTCCTCACGTCCAGCTACGACGCGCTGCCGTACCACCTCAAGTCCTGCTTCTTGTACCTCAGCGTCTTCCCCAAGTACCGCGAACTACGCCAGAGTCGGGTGGTATGGCGGTGGATAGCCGAGGGGCTGGTGGCCGAGAGCCCGGACATGGACCTCTGGGACGTTGGGGAGGGCTACTTCAATCAGCTCATCAGCAGGTGCATGATCCAGCCGGCGACCACCTGGGTCAACCTCGACGATCGGATCAACACCGCGCAGGTCCACGACATGATGCGTGCGATCATCCTTGCCAAGTCCGCCGAGGAGAACCAGCTCTTCGTTCTCAACAGCCGCCAGCCGACGTCGATGCAGCGCCCAAGGGAGAAGATCCGGCACTTGGTCGTCAGCAGCGGCGTCGACTGCCGCTGGCAAGCTGGGATCGACGTCCTGGAGAGCACCAACAACCTGTCGCACGTTCGGTCGCTGACGGTCGACGGGGAGTGCCCGCCGCGCCTCATCATCCCCTCCAAGATGAAGATGCTGAGAGTGCTAGATCTGGAGGACTGCCCGAACGCGACAGACGCCGATATCGCGGGCATCGGCGAGCTTCGCCATCTCAAGTACCTGGGCCTACGAAGAACCAGCATCACTAGGCTCCCCGAGTCGCTGGGGAGGCTCAAGTTCCTGCAGTCCATAGACATCCGAGGCACCAAGGTCACCGCCGTGCCGCAAGGCCTCACCAAGCTGGAGAAACTGCGGTACTTCACCGTCGGCCACTGCATGCGCCACGACGACAACAAGAAGTCCCGCAGCGGCGTCAGGCTCCCCGATGGCTTCGGAAGGCTGAGGAGCATGAACATTATGGGCAGGGTGGCCGTCGGGAAAGACGGCCAGCGCACGCTCAGGGACATAAGCAAGCTGGTCGAGCTCATCTTTCTGGAAATCACCGAACTCACCGACAGAGATGGCGCCGAACTCCGGGACACAGTTGGTGAGCTCGTCCGTCTTAGAGACCTCGAGGTGCGCGCTAGGGGCGCCGGCACCGGCAGGCGTGGCTCACTCCGTTGCCTGGAATCGATATCGTCGCCGCCTCCGCATCTCATCACCCTCCGGCTGTGTGGGTACCTCGGCAAGCTGCCTCGTTGGGTCGGGTTACTCCAAGGCGTCACCAAGATCAAGCTGCTCGCCACGGAGTTGGAGCAGGACGCGGTCGAGGTGCTGGGGATCTCCTAGCCTAACAGGTTTGCATCTCTGGAGGAAGTCCTATGTGGAGCAGCGGCTGCACCTGCGCCCAGGCAAGTTCGCCAAGCTGAAGCTCATCAGCATCGACCGCCTCGAAGACTTGGTGTCTCTGGTTATCGAGAAAGAATCCATGCCGAGTCTGCAGTGGCTGTGGCTCAAACGATGCCGCATGTTGAGCGACGATGAGGACGGCGTTGTCGGTGTGACGTTCCTGTCGCGGCTCAAGGAGGTCCGGGTCAAGTATTTTAACGACGGTGATAAACCCAAGCTACATGCTATCCTACGAATGCAATTACTAGACAAGCACCCAAATCGCCCACCGTTCGAGTGCTCAGCATGTAGCTCTGCATAATATATTTAACGAGTTATAGTTATTCCAAGCCCAACACGGAGAGCAGGTGGTGTAACAAGGCCAGCTAGTCATATATTGTGTGTCATAAATTATCCGGCTTGCTATTTGTAAGTAGGGAGTTGTTACACAACGATATACCGTTGGAAGTACTTTCAATGGTATAGCAAAGTTACGTGGGCCAAGAAAGCAGTAAGCGGAGGAATTACAAAGGCTTTTTTATCAGGTGATCGAACGGTTGCGCACTATCCCGTTGTTTTGCATCGAAACGAAGTTTCAGGTAGATTTCATCAAGTTCTGTAAAAATTTGAAGTTCTAAAATCTTTCGAGGAAGCTAAAAAAATTTAAGCAAAAGTACCATCTTTGTGTCATGAAGTTTCACTATAGGTTTCAGAGAGTTTCAAACAATTTCTAGAAAGTTTCAGTCAGTTTCATCTAGTTATTTGGGATTAAAACTTCATGAAACTTAATAAAACTATATTAAACTTTATAAAACATGATGGAACTTAATGAAACTTCATGAAACACGATGAAACTTCATGACACTTGATGAAACTTCATGAGACTTGGGATGAAACTTCATGAAACACGATGAAACTTAATGAAACTATATGAAATTTGGGATGAAGCACGATGAAACTTAGGATGAAACTTCATGAAACTATATAAAACTTGATGAAACACGATGAAACTATATGAAACTTGGGATGAATCTTCATGAAACTTGATGAAACACAATAAAACTTGTGATGAAACTTTATGGAACTTAATGAAACATCATGAGACTTGGGATGAAACTTAATGAAACTATATGAAACTTGGGATCAAACGTCGTGAAATTTAATGAAACTTCATGAGACTTGGGATAAAACATCATGAAACTTAATGAAATATATGAAACTTGATGAAACATGTTGAAACGTGAGATGAAACTTCGTGAAACTTAATAAAAATTCATGAGACTTGGGATGAAACTTAATAAAATTGCATCTCCGCCAGCCAGCCACGAGGCTGTCACACCACTTCATGAGACTTGGGATGAAACTTACACGAAACATGAAGAGAAAAGGAAGAGGTGACCAAGATGACAGTACCAACCTAGGAGTAGATTACATATGCAAATATGACTATGCAGTAGGTAGGAGACGAAGGTCTTACAAGAAGGTCGACTTATATATTTTGCTTCATCCGGAAGCGTCACCTTGGTACTTAGCATGCAGCTTCTGAGCCAAAATGGCAAGGTGAGCTTGCGATTTGCAAGATTTGAGGAGACCAAGGGAGAAATCTTTCCTTGTATGTCTTTGCGCTGATGCTCTCTCCTTGCAACTTTCAGCTTGCAGCTTGCGTGCGAGGCCAGCGCCGCCTTCAAGGTCACCATGTGCAACCAGAAGCTCATCGGTGCGCGGAGAGAGAGAGAGGTGGGTGGGGAATTGAAGATGGAATGGGTGGCTGAGAGAGGTGTGATAGCAGATATGGGGAGCAACGATGGATGCACGTTTGTAGAGACCAGATCCAACGGTGGATGGCTATCCCGTTGTTTTGCATCGAAACGCTATAGCGTTTTTTCAGCTTTTCCTTTGTAAGTATGGTTCGGTTCCTTATTTTACTTGTTATAAAAACTAGCAAGGTGGCCCGTGCCCTCGCGTGGGCATCATCGTTATAGATTGGTAAAGTGTAGGTAACTGTGCATAAATATTTCTAATTTCTAATCACACTAATATAGATGTATTCCATACATTTGTTTTCTATTTAACCATAGATGTCTTCTCTAGATGTGTTTTGTATTGTCCATATAGTTGGAAATCAAGAAAAACGACAACATTTTTCCACACAAAATTATTTTCTTCTTGACGATTGAGCGATAACTTAGTGGTAGAGACGTAGGGGAATGTCACACCTGATGAGGACATCAACCCTCTGGATACGACCACTACTCCACGTCATGGCACAAGGAAGGTTTCAACATCACTTTTTGTCCAAGCCAAGCAAGAGTTCGAGCTGGACACGTTCTGGAATCCAATTCGGCCTTCAGAGACAGCACCGACATCAAACGGACATAGAATTTGCATACGGACTCCGATTTCGGTGATCTTATGCTTGTTGGAAAGCTTATATTGTCCTCTTTCCAACAGATCCAACCTCACCTCCAAATTCATTCGGAGCACTTCAAAATCGTCGAAGGAAGGTGCTGCGTCACCTGTTTGGGCCGTGGGCCTTGTAAATCGGATAGAAACCCTAGCCCCATACTGTTCACGCGGTTACTGTTCATGCGTGAACAATAACTGCCTCTCCTCTTCCTTCTTTACACAGTGGCCGCCACCCTTTGGGTTTGGTGGATTTTGTTATATTGAAGTTTAGCTTTGCTACTTTATAGATTGTCATCTTGTTCGACAAGTACAACAACGACATTGTTCTTCAGAACCCCACTTATCAATACAATCTTAATTCATATTTGCAATTTTAGATTGCTTATTGTCTTGTTCTTCGATTGCATGCAAGAATTGAACCTCGTGTTCAGGTCAACCGCATTCTTGACACGGTTGATAACGGTTTAGAGTGTGGTTTAGCGATTGCTTGGTGTTCTTGTCGTGATCGGTTAGAAGTCTGTATCGTCAAAGTCGTACCTCAACAAATCGATGTATCATCCTATCGGAAGATCGGGACACTCATTGTCTCGTCAGGTGGTATCAGAGCTTACGTTGACTGGTAGGATTTCTTGTATCCCTAGTTAGTAGATTGGTTTTTATTTCCCATAGTTCAGAAAAATTGCCCTACAAAAAGAGTTAATTTCCGCTATCTCAAACCCCGTTTGTGCTTTTCAATCTGTTAATTTTGGTTTGCTAAATTGAATTTGCGTCTATTTTAGCTTTGTCTAGTTGTTGGTCATATCCTTGATTCCATAAACTCCAAAAAAAATCCCACATCCAAAACCATCTAGAACACACGAAACCCTAATTTACAATTTTCGGACAGAAGACACTTTTCTGCCGCCTCCACAAAAAAATGCCATAACTTTCGTTTCTATTATCCTTTTTTAGTGAAACCACCGCCATTAGATTCATAACTTCGTTATCCATCTGCCTGTAAAATTTAGCTTCATTCCAGTCAGGAAGTTAAAAGATATCTACGGTGAAAATTGACCTAAATTTCTGGTTTGAATCTGCAATAGTCAGCAGTTGTGATTTTTGTGCGAATTTTTCGGTCAGTTTTCAGAAAGTGGCCCCAAAAGACAAATTGTAGAAAAAGCCATCAGGAAACACAAAAAACAAGAATCATAAAAAATAGTCATTTGACAAAAAGTTACGGCCAAAATACCAACTTACTGTCCAGTGGATAGAAATCTTTAGTTTTCAGATTTGGGTCAATCCTTGTGCTTTTCAATTCCAAATTGTATGGTATTGAATTATCTTGTGTATACCACTCTTATACATTATTATACACTTATTTTAGCCTTCTTCCATCCTTGGTTGATCAGCAACATAGGCTAAGAGCTAGATATGAACTATAATTCAATTCTGTGCAATTTCTAAAATTAACTGATTGTTCTCCATTGCTACATATCTAGCCTTCGAAGTTACACTTTCTACTAACCGAGCAGATCACGCCGAACCGGCCCTTGCAATCGCTTTACTCATCATTTGAGTCAAGTTACCACGAATCAGTCACCGGTTGCATCACCTGTTTTGCTTGGTAAGAACTTGGTACAAGTTTGAGTGTGAGCGACTTTTTGAACCTCCACCACCTAGTAGTTGATAGGATTTATAGAGTTATGTATATTTTCTGGCTAGCTACTAACAATGGCAGGTTTGAGGAATTTGGTAGATTACGATGGCATCGCGGGCAGATTTGAACTCAAAGGGAAACAACTACCGTCAAACATCTTGTCACTCACCGTTGAGAGTACGTCACTGGACTACTTACTATGGGTTACTATGTTGGATAGCTACTTTGAAAGACAAGAACTTAATCCTCATGAGAAGATGGACATGGCAAGAACGGCGCAGATCAGTGATGTTCAGCATTAGTGGTCGAATCTCAAGTACCACTACATGTACACATGGGAGGAGATGAAGAAGAAATTACGACGTCGTTTTGTACCTCCACCACCCACAGTCGCAAGCGAGGTGCAACCTAAGGTAACTGAAAATGCTGATATTGTTTTAACTCCTATTCCATCTACAGATACCGCCGAGACGCTTGTAGAGATAAATGTGGATATCATGGGGATATGCTCATGATCTTAGGATGATGAAACAATTGGCAGTGGCTTTGATGGTTTGAAGTTTCACGCGTTTTCGACAAAGTTTCAGATCTGTCAGGTCAGCGGCGGTCTGACCGGCTTTTGTGCTGAATGTTGATATAAGTGGTGAATTAATTTTGGGATAGATCATATCCATATTTGTTAATGCATATGTGTTGCATATTGCATGTTTTAGCTGACGTGGGTCAAGTTGTGAAGAACTTGTTCCCGGATTCGTGTTTGCTTGTCTATTGCTGTGCAGGTGGCTTGGAGGTCAATGACGGTCAACGGCGAGGAGGATCGGGACTAAGCTTGGAGAGCTGAGGTCCAGAACGATCAAGGATGCCGGGTGAGGTCAATGAATTCAAGCGTGGCGCAGAATGGACAAGGATGACCGAACAGGCGATTGGTCGATCGGTTGGATCAAGCGGCGAGTCGTTGCAAGTGCTCAGTGGTGCCGGTGGGATCCAGACGGGAGAGACTTGACGACATGGAGCCGTTGATCAACCTACACGTGGCGAGGCAGGCGAGTGCTTCGCACAGATGGACTCGGTCTTTTGGAAAAGATCGAGAATGGGTATTTTGGTAATTTTACCAAATACCATCTTGGTGACCTTTTGGCTAAACCACGGCGCGGGACGGCGCAAAGGAAGTGGTTTAAGTCAAGAGAATTGAAGACGACGCTTTAATTTGCGTGCGTGTGTGTTCCGTTGATGTTGGGTCTTAACGAAAGCCCATTAGGTTTAATCTTCTAGAAGCCTCAATTCTAAAAGGGTTTTAGGGTTGAGGGCTGTCATATAAAAGGATGGAGATGGGATATTCTTGTGCCGCCGCTGGAGAAAAGGAGAGCCCTGTGGCGGCTGTAGGGATGCACCTGGAAAAAAGGTAGAACCTATGGCGGCGCTGTAGAGTCCCCGAAAAAAAACCGGTGCCTTGTTCCACTCGCTAAATCTGTAGGCGGCGGCGGCCTGGAGTCGATGTAGGCAGAAAAATCTAGATTTCAGCAGTTTGCTTTTATATCTGTGGCTGCTTAATCAAGGTTTTGATTTTTGTATTGGTTTTCCTACTTTGCCTTTTGCGTGTTTGAGGACTAGCACCTTGTTTGATTTGAAATGGATTGACGCTCCTGGTGCGTCCTTGTCGGCTCTGTGTGCATGTGGAGCGCCCCAAAAAACTAGAGCTGTGGCGGCGGCTGGTTTTTTTGCTTGGTGCGGCGCTTGTAGAAGCCCGCAAAATCTGGAGGCTTGGGCGGCAGCCTGTTCCCCGATAGAAAGAGGAGATTTTTGGCAGCGGCTTGTAGAGCAATAGAAAAATCGTTTCTTGTGGGTTGTCGCAGGTTCTATAGTTGTTTGCCTTTTGCCTCATGCGTGTTTGTGGTTGTCAAAACTGTTGCAGTGAGTTGTTTCTGGATGGTCACTGTTTTAGATCTTTTCACTGCTTTGACTGCCAAATGATGTGAGTGAGGCATCCTGTTGGTTGCTGTTTATAGCGATTTGTTTATTGCTATCTGTTCAGTTCTGTGTGAATAGGTGCTACACTGGCTGTAGTGTGCTCTTGTAATCCCGCCAGCAAAATCCGGATTCACCTGGCGGTGTACTTGAGTGTCCCCGCGAAATCTTGAGTTCTTGATTGCTATGCTGTGCGTGCAATCTGCTTACAGTGGAGCCTGTAGCGCCCGTGGAGCTGCCCGCAAAATCCGGCTCGGTTTTGATTGATGCGGTCGTTCCTCTGGCGGCCTTGTCCCCTGGCGGAAAGAGGAGCCTCTGGCGGTTTGCTACTTTAATGTTGTTTACTACCTGCGTTTTGCTGTTTTAGTCAGTGTTTGGTTGTGGTTACTTGCTGCTCGGTGCTGGTTGAAAAAAAAAAGAAGCCGGGGGTGGCGGCCGGTTCCTGTTGAGAAATAGCAAAGGCCGGCGGCTATTGGTTTCATCTCCTGATGAACCGATCTAAGAAACGGGTGTATTGATTGCTTGTTGATGAAGCCGGCGCCTACTGTTCTTGTGTGTTTTTGTCACTAGCGTACTGCCATTCATTGATGCAGTTGATCTGTTGTTTGCTGGTTAAGATTTGTTTATTCGGCTGCCTTTAATGTTGTGACTCGACTGAGTCTCTGGTTTAAGTGCTGTGCGTTTGTGGATTTGGTGATTGCCTTGACAGCAGCTCCTCTGTGCTTGTTTGTTAGATTGATGTCTTATTGATTACAGCGGCAAGAGCTGTTCGTGTGATGGCGTGCACGGCGCCCTCCAGTGCATCGGCATGCTCAATGAGTTTATAGTTGTTTATTGCTTTGGCTGTAGACCTTTTTGCTTGTGGCGTGCTCATGAATCGAGAAGCCATCTCAGATTTTGTGCATGCGGTTGTGAGATGTTTTTAGTCGTTTACTTCGGGGTTTGATCAGATTCAACACAGGTCATCCGCTGTACCTGTATACAGATCTTCATAGCTTTTATAGCTAGCTATTGGAGTGAAAGTAGTGTTGAGTTCGATCGAGGTGAAAAATAGAGAAAACGTCTATTCACCCCCCCCCCCACCTCTAGTCGCCTTTCTGGTCCTACAATAAAGGATGATCTGGCGCATCTTATGTCATTAGAGGAGAAGTTTGAGGTACATGCAGTATTTGATGAGGATGATAATGACAAAGGTACAGATTTGATGCTACAGGAAGACATCGAGCAACCTTGTGAGTATATACCTGCTGTAGTGCCATCTTTTGACATTCCTTGTGTTGACTTGAACGAACCATGTGCTAATCTGAATTCACATAATTTTGCACATGTCGAATTAATTACACATAAGGAAGTACTTGATAGAATATCCCCTGCTGATGCATTGTGCTATATCATGCTTAATGAGCCCATTAGTTTGGAATGTGCTATGGAGAAAGTTTCTGAAATTTCATCCCTAAATTCTCTATCTAACACCTACACCTACTGTTTTAAATTAATTAGAGATTATGGTGTAGACAATCAATTTCTTTTATATCGAATATGCATAACTTGTGATCACATTGATGAATTGAAGCTTGTTGTTTTGAACAACAATTATTGTGTGCTGAATCTTGTTCATTATGAGAGGAAAATAAAATTTAGTGATCATTCAATCCCTATGTATTCATCTCTTATTGCACCATCTAGTATTAACAATCTGAATAATGATGTTGAAGTACGGAAGAACTTACAAATTTTTTCACTTTTGCTAGATGAATTTGTTATTGCTCCACTGAAATCTGATTATATGAATGACTTGTGCACTTTGAAATCAATTGTTGTGCTTCCCATTAACTTACGTACGGTGAGGACAATTTTTCTTCGTAACAGTGATGAATAACTCTACTATATACTTCACTTATACTTGTCAATTGAGTTACAAACTGAACGCTATGAGAAAATGTACGTTTGCTGATTTGATGCATGCACACACACCTTTAATTTGCAAAGATTTCTGTATTTCTTTGCCACCTACTATTACTAACATTTTGTAGGAAGATGAGCATGCGTTGTTACAAGTTTTTGAGCTTTTCTTGGAGCTGGATGATGAGCGTGAGTCGAGGACGACTCAAATGCAAGAAGGGGAGGATGATAAGGACATCAACCCTCCGAATATGACCACTACTCCACGTCATGGCACAAGAAAGGTTTCAATGTCACTTTTGGTCCAAGCCAAGCAAGAGTTCGAGCTGAACACGTTCTGAAATCCAATTCGGCCTCCAGAGACAGCACCGGCTTCAAACAGGCATAAAATTCACATACAGACTCCGATTTTGGTGATCTTGTGCTTGTTGGAAAGCTTATATCGTCCTCTTTCCAACGAATCTAGCCTCACCTCCAAATTCATTTGGAGCACTTCTGAATCATCGAAATAAGTGCTGTGTCACCTGTTTGGGCCTGGGCCTTGTAATTCGGATAGAAACCCTAGGATGATACTATTCACATGGTTACTGGTCACACGTAAATAGTACCACCGCCCCCCTTCTTCTCTTCCTCCTTTACGTAGTGGTCGTCACCCTTACGGTTTGGTGGGTTTTGTTAGATTGAAGTTTAGCTTTGCTACTTCATACATTGTCCTCTTATTCGACGAGTACAACAGCGACATTGTTCTTCTGAACCCCACTTATCAATACAATCTTAATTCCTATTCGCAATTTTAGATTGTTTATTATGTTATTCTTGCTTGTTCTTCGATTGCATGCAGGAATTGAACCTCGTTTTCTGGTCAACCGCGTTCTTGACACGGTTGATAACGACTCAGAGTGTGGTTTAGCAATTGCCTGGTGTCATGGCCATGATCCGTTAGATACCTGCATCGTCAAAGTCGTACCTCCACAAATCGACGTATCATCCTATCGGAAGATCAGGACACCCATTGTCTCGTCACCACCCATCTAGGTTTGATCCCTGAATCGACCCAGTGCGTCTCACCTAAATAATCTGGCTACACATGCGTGTGTGAGCACTATCTTTCATTAATTTCCTTGCGTGTGTAGGGGGACACAGGTGTGAGTTAGGTGTGAATGTGGTGTGCGTCCGCCTTGTACGCTCTTTAAAAAAATCTTTTCTTCGTTTCTATTTTTATTTTTGTTAGAAAAATTATTCCTTAATTGTGCTCAGAAAGACGACCAAGTGAGACATACGTGGGCCGGGGTTCTTTTTATGTTCATGTGTTGTCTATTTACGCTAAGCTCTATTTTTTAACTTTAATTTCTTTCTAATCTTTTAATATTACATCCATTATCTCTTATATTTTCAGTTTAAATGTCGCCTAATAACATATAATGGTTGTGATTTTTAATCATAAGTTAGGTCCACCAAATTAATGACCAGATTTCTTTTTTGAGAATTTCTAGCATGTGTTTATTTTTCCTGTACCAAACAATGGTTATGATCTATCAATCATAATTAGGGTCCACCAAACAAAGGACCGATTTTTTTTTGAGAATTTCTAGGCTATTTATCTTTTTTTCTTAGTAGCTTTAAACCACCCATAATCCACTTTTAGTATATAATAGATCTAAGGTTAGATCTTTCTTGTTAACACGGGAGCTTCCTCGGAGTGTATAATCAGTATAGATTTAATTTTTTAAAATATTTTTGGAATTTAGGTTTCAAATTCGTTGAGAAATCAAATCTCTAATCATCCTTTAATTTTTATTCCGAATTTGCATGTTTTTGGATGTACTTGTCATTAATTTCCTTTTGTTTTAAAGCTAGAATTCGTGTAAAAATCTAATTGCTATTTTTATTTATTTTATTCTGAATTTTAGTTCATATGGATTGTGGATTGTACTTGATCGTTAACTCTTTCTTTTAATTTGCTAATTTTCATTTAATTATTATTTCGAAATTTCTTTTAATTTGCTATTTTTATTTCGAATTTTAGCTATTTAGGGATGTTACTTTGAAGAAGTATGAAAATCAAATTGCTGCTTTTATTTATTTTTGTTCCGAATTTCTCTTAGTTTGGATTGTGCTTGGCATTGACTCTTTCTTTTAATATAAGCCATTATAACTCAGGGCCGCCTGATAGATGCCTAATTTGATTATTATTCCAAATTTTAGTAATTTATGAACGTTAATTTGGAAGTTGTATGGAAATAAAATTGATGATATTTATTTTTTTATTCCGACTTTCTTTTAGCTAAGATTGTGCTTGACATGAACTCTTTCTTTTAATCTGAGCCGTTATAACTCGGGTCCGCTAGATAAATGACTAATTTAATTATAATTCTGGATTTTAGTTATGGATCAGTCTAAACAGAATGTGACAGTTTTCTTTGCATAAAACTGTCAGATTTTGAAAGTTCATTTACAACTTCATTATACATAAATTACAGTAAATTATTTATGTAATTTTGGTTCTTGGTCACTGTAATTATTCTTGAAAGTCTCAATAACTCGTATTTCAATCACACGATTCAAAATCTCACATGTACTTTGAAAGGTTGAGCAAAAACAAAGACAAAAAAAATATTACAACTCCATTATACATAAATTACAGTAAATTATTTATGTAATTTTGGTTCTTGGTCACTGTAATTATTCTTAAAAGTCTTAATAACTCATATTTCCATCACATGATTCAAAATCTCACATGTACTTCGAGAGATTGAGCAAAAACAAAGACAAAAAAAATACCAACAAAATACAGCAATGTGATGAACCCGTTATGTTCTTCACATGTACTTTGAGTGGTTGAGCAAAAACAAAGACAAAAAAAAAAATTATATACCAACAAAATATGACAATGTGGTGAACCTGTTATTCTCAAAATTCTCTCTAGAAAATGAATACATAAAACTTTGGTGACAATCTGACAAACAACGAGACAGAAGCTAAACAGGTAGAAATGGTACAAATAAATTATACAGTAAGTAACTTACATGGAAATCATACAAATTAGCAGGATGGTCAAGTAGCCCACATGAATGTCAGGATAGGCCTTTCGTATAGCACTGTAAAACTTGAGGTAATTTCCTGTTCAACAGAATTAAATAATATCATAGGCAAAGTAGGATATTCGTGATATTCAACATGAATCTTATAGCACATCTAACGAACAGAAAAGTGAGAGTTTTTTTTAATCAAAAAAACTGTCATATGTTTGGTAACAATTCCGTTTAGTTAGTTATGGATGTTATTTGGAAATTGTACGGAAATCAAATTGCTGGTTTTTATTTGTTTTTTATTCCGAATTTCTCTTAGTTTGGATTGCTATTGACACAAACTCTTTTACTTTAATCAAAGCCGTTATAACTTAGGTCCGCCAGATAAATGGCTAGATCTTTTCGTGTATAATTAATATAGATATAGATAGATTCTTATATCTCTAAGTCAACTATCAAATCTAAGCCTTCAAAATTAGGACCCACTAAATTAAGAGCTAGATGTTTTGCTTCTTTTTTTTAGAATTTCTAGCATATTTATCTTTTTTCTTAGCAACTCTAAAAGAACTACCATCGACTTTTAATACTCACTCCGTTCTTTTTTAGATGACGTTTTAAGAATTCATTTTTGTTCTCAAATAGATAACGTTTTGGGTATTCTAGGTAGTGTTTTCCCAAAGAACCCATATTAAAAGCTGGTTGTCATGAATGCATTAGTCTAATTCAACTCACTAAACAGCCAACCACATTGGCAAGTTTCCAAGATGAGTTAATACACATTTCTCTCCATCCTATTAAACTTTTTGAGATTTCCCACCCTCTACTCCCTCCATTCCACGGCAAGATTTGTATACATATTCATATGCATTAGACTCACATACTAGTCTCCAATAGATACGACAGTACGAGCGAACCATAGAGCGTGTGTGCAAGTTGCAAGTAGGATTGGGAGATGCTGCCGGATTTGAATGTAAAGCTGCACGAGGAGGAGATGGTTCCTGAAGATATCTGGACAAAGCGACACAAGGAGATGTCGCTTGATCTGAAGTTCTGAACAAGCTGCAAGAGGAGTCGTCTGTGAAGCTGACGGGACAAAGCCTCCCTCAGTACTCGGTGCCGCTTTGCTCGGCCGTGCCGCAGTGCGCCGCTCTTCTGCACACGCCCATGCTCAGGCATGGCCGCGCCGCCGCACACCACCTCGCTCGACCACATCACGGCAACGCGCAGGTGACGGGCATGGCAGCGACGACTGACACAGGAAAGCCTTGGAACATAGCCACCCATCTGTTGTTGCGCTATTGGAATTAACTGGCCAGTAGAGTAAATGGGTGCTATTAACGGCAGATAAAAGTATTCATGATGGGCAAACAGGCCACAAAGGAAATAATTAAACACCACCTTGTTCTATGGACCAGAGGCCAAAATGTCATCTAATACCGAACGGAGGGAGTATATACTCTTAGTGTATAATTAATATAGATATAGATAAACTCTTATATCTCTAAATTAACTATCAAATCTAAGCCTTCAAAATTAGGACCCGCCAAATTAAGGCCTAGATGTTTTGCCCGGTTAGATATTGCAGCATATTAAATTTGTCATGTAACTCTAGTGCCTTTGAAGAAATGTAGTTATATTTGTTATACAATTGTAACAATTGTAATTTCTTTACATGATTAATCTGCAACGTTACAAACTGACCCCAATGAAAAAGGTGGTGTAGATCTTCTCGTTTTAGCTCGATAAATAACAGATGGAATTTTAACTTAGTGCGAGCCATCTAAATAACATATGTAATTTTATTGCACTAGAGGGCTATTTGAATTGAAATATAATATGGATTTTACTGCAGTGGAACACATGGAGCTGATACCGTCGCTGCCCCTTCATCTTGAAACCCTTGGGTTGTCGAGGCACCTCGGCAAACTGCCCGGATCGGCAGGATCACTCAAAGACACCGTCAAGATCAAGCTGCTTGCCACACAGCTGCACATGTGGAGGAAGTCCTACTTAGGTGATGACTGCACCTGGACGCGAACAAGTTCAGGGAGCTAAGGCCCTGTTTGGGACGACTTCGGCTTCGCCTTTCCGCTCAAAAAAACCGGAAGTCGTTCCAAACAGTTTGTTTTTCTTGAAGCCAGAAGCCACGTATAACGTGAGAAAGCCAGAAGTCGAAAGCCGTCGCAAGGCAGTTTCTCACGGCTTCTCACGGCCACGTTCCGAATAAACTCCTTAAATTCGGAGGTATTTACCTGCTTTTGCCATTGCACAAAACCCCCCACCTAGCCGACCCAAACCCTAACACTAACCCTAGCGCACCACCCCTGCCCGCCCACGCCTCCTCCCTCCCCCGCCCCTAATCCTCACGTGTCGCCTTCCTCCTCCTCCTGCCGCCACCGCCCCTTCTCTGTTTGTCGTCTGTGTCGTCATTTTCCTCCTTCCCGAGCAGCCGACGCTCTCGACACCGCCCCCCCCCGCATTGCCGCCACCCAAACCCTAGCAGATTTTTATTTTTCCCCTGTTGTAAATCAATTGTTTTTTTTAATAATTGTTTATTGTAATAATTGTCGTTAATTACGGTAGTTATCGTTAATTATGTCAATTGTTGTTAATTACGGTAGTTGTCGTTAATTGTGATCTATTGTGTTAATTTTCGTTTGTTGCGTTAAATGCATTTAATTGTCCTTAATTACGGTAGTTCTCGTCTATTGTGTTAATTATCGTTAATTGTGGTAGTTGCTGTAAAGTGTTGTCAATTATCGTTAATTGTTGTTAAACGACACCAAACAAGCCGTCATTTGCCTTAGGGGCATTTCAGATATTATCCAACTCAAAAGCTCTAGCCAGCTAACCTAAAAGCGAGATAGCCAAACATCAAATCTCTTCAGCTTAGCCGTTCAACCATGTAGTCCAACCAGAAGTTGCTTTTCAGAAAAGCTACAGCCGTGCCAAACAGGTCCTAAAGCTGATGCACATCGACTTCTTGAAGACCTCGTGTCACTGGAGATACAGGAGACAGCCATGCCGATTCTTGAGATTCTCGATAACAAGCGGGCTCACGAGGGCTTCTCCCCCATCGAGCTTCCAGCCGTGCTTCCACGGCCACCGCCCCTGTAGCTTCCTCCCTCTCTGTTTTCAATTTGGGGAAGCCCTTATGGCCCCGATTCCTTTTTGTAAGTTGTTTTTAACTTTCCAAAAGAACTAAGGGAGCAGATGAAATGACCATGATACCCTCCATTCATTCTGACACTTATTGGCCTTTGCAATCTGACTCCTTTAACTAGAGCTAGGTAAGAGTAGACATTGGAAGGTTTGGTATGGGGAAAGATGGTTAATTGACGAGAATACCATTTATTTCGCAAGGATATAATATGAACAAAACAAGAAAAAGTAACTAAAAGTTGTTGAATGACTTTATATTTAGAAAGAATTCAAAAGGCTAAAACAACTTATAAAAGGAACTAGATGAGTAATACGAAAAGGATTAAGTACATTGTTCGTCCCTCAACTCTTGTCCTAATTTAATTTTCGTCCCTGAATTGTAATACCGGATAAAACGTGTCCTCAAACTGTCAATACCGTACAAAAACTATCATTTATTCTTTTTTAGAGTTGTTTCGTGCCACGTGTCAATGCCGTGGAAAGCCACGTAGGTCAAAATGTCGGTCAAAACCACTCTAAAACAGATGAAAGGTATCTTTTGCGCGGTATTGACAGTTTGAGGACGCGTTTTATCCGGTATTACAATTCAGAGACGAAAATTAAACTAGGGCAAGAGTTGACAGACGAACAATGTACTTAATCCATACAAAAAATATAGTACTACAGTAAGTTATAGTACTGATGTATGAAACGATTTCCCGTTTTATTCACTACAAAAATGCACTACATCGATATTTGTTTTTTTGGGGGAAATTACCACACTCAGACAACTTAAGTATTTTTTTCCCACGATGCAACTGAATGAATTTTCTTTTGGTTGTTTGTGTTGTTCATCTTGAGACATATAAACTGACCTGCTTATAGTGAAGAAAAAGTTTATACACTTAAGATCTCCTACACATTTTTTTAAGGCAGCTAATCATATTAGATGTGGACTAGTTACCGGTCCACCTGGCCTTCTTCGTATAACATTATAAACTGAGAAAATCCACTCTATGCACTGAATAACTCGGAGTTCCACTCTATGCCATCGAATAACTCCTTATTTCCGCTATGCCACCGAGTTTCATTTTTTACTCCCCTCTATGCCATTCCCGTCACCTCTCCATCTAACACACGCCGTTAAGTCTAGGAAAAGACTATATTGCCCTTGTGAAAACGTGATGCGCTCCATGCCACTGTTAAAACACGATTCCCTCCCTGCAGTGCAGTTTTTGGCGCTTTTGTTTTTGCCACAGAACATGGCCACATGGCAATCTATGCAGTAACAGATCTATCTTTTAGTTGTTGAATGCCATGCATGTGTCGTGGACATCTGGAATCATTAAATTGGGTGATATTGTGTTGTTCAACATTTTTGGCAACTAACAAGTATTGGCTTGTTTTTGTGTTGCAGGTTTTTTTTTTGACGCAGATGATTCTAATTATGCACATGAACACAAGGACAAGCAACAAGTTGGGAGCACTCTCCAGACCATATGGCAAGCACTAAATTGACATGGAGTAGCAACAGGTTTCATCAACTCTTCAGAACAAGCACTAATTTGTGAAGCATGCGTACTCATCTGGCAACCATGAGGGAACCGGCCCGGCAAGAAAGGGTGGCACCGTGCGGGTCCGAAGCTCGCCAAGGTTGACCGCCGCGGCGACCACGAGCTTGGCAGTGGGGACAGCACCGCGAGGGCCGTGTCAACCGCGGCATCGCCAGGGAAGGGCGACATCACGCGGGCCGAGAGCTCGCCAGGGCCGACCGCCGCAGGGACCATGAGCTCAGCAATGGGGGACGGCGTCGCGAGGGCTGTGTCGATTGTGGCATCGATAGGGTGGCTCGCCGAGGGGACGAGCTCAGCAGGGTGGTCCACCGCGGGTTGCTGGCGGTAATAATTTATTCCCCACCTGACAAACACCATATCGTCACAATTTTTTGTAATAAAGAATTATTACACACATAATAATTTACAACAGAAATGAAAGGAAAAAAGAAAGAAAAAGAAAATCGGCTAGGGTTGCTGGCGGCAGGGGAGGACGACGACGGCGGTGGCGGCGTCGGGGGAGGAAGAGGGGAGAGGGAAGAGATAAGAGGTAAGAGGGAGGAAGGGCAGCGGCGTCAAATACCTACTTGTCGTACCTGTGAACAGAGTAGGCGTTTTTAGATGAGATTATTACAATCCACAGCAATGCCACAGCATGGTCCTATTTTCAAATGAACTGAATGTGTGCCAACTACAAAATAGATTCGTAGCATGCACGGGGCAGTTATTTATGCGATGATATTGCGTGAAGGATAAGTCAGGCATCACATGCCAAATACCTGGACTCGGGGCGGATCTAAAGAAGGCTAAGTGGAGGGCTAGACCTCACTCAAATTTAATTTTTTAGTAAAGTAGTTCAATGTCTGACCATTTTCTCCACTTAACCCATCAAAGGTGTCCTAATAGGTCACTTGTGTCCTCGCTCATTTTTTTTGATCTGGCTCCGCCCCTCCTTGGCCTGTAATATGGAGAAAACATCCTTCGCACGGAAGAAAATGATAAATGTCATTATTTTGTTATGCCTGGACAAATCCTCTCTCCAAGGCTCCAGCTAATCAGAATTAGATGCGATCGATTCAATCAAACGGTACGGAATGCGATGCTCTAGCTAGATAAGTCGAATCAGTTCGTGTTTTGCCTATTGCCATCACGAGTATTCTGGTGCTAAATTTGTTAATTTATCCCGCTAGTGCGTCATCTAACACTAGATATTTGTGCCTAAACATTTTACTTAACTCCTAGTTATTATTTGTTAATAATAAAGAGCCACCTCAACACGCGTGTGGGTAAGCGCTGCCATTTTTGCAAAATACATAGGTTAAGTAAAAACATCGTGGTACAAATATCTCCGAAACGCTAATTAACGACACCCGTTAGTTGGCGTTCTAACTGACGTAGCTCCGAGCCAATGGATCGTGTGCGTGAGCCACTCAAGCCAAAGCATCCTGTGTCAGCGGCTCAGCGCGGAGAGGAGGTTTTTGAACATGAGCACCGGTAGCACCGGTTATTGTGGAAGCACGGGAAATGTTCTCCGGATATTTGAATCTTTTTTTTTAACAAGGGTGTTACGATCCCACTTGATAACACAAATCGACACCAATATAAGAGCTAGTTTGCCGATCCAAACACAGGGTACAAGCACTGGAAGATACAAATTGGGGAGAATATGAAGCAAGGCCTGGGTGGAGCAAATCAGGTTGGGAAGGAGAAGCAATTTGAGTTGGGGAAATCAGAGGAAGAATTCGGAGGAAAGGAACAGAGCCTAGGGAGGAAGAACCAAGGCAAATGCCTTTCCTGTGATCTTCGATTTCCCCTTGCATCGCTGCCGCTTCCTCTTTGTATTCCGGACTCGGTTCCCCTCTCTCTTGCCTCCTGGGCCCACGACCCACGACCAAAGCCTACCCCACGCTAGGCCGATCTGTGACAAAGGGGAGCACTGGTAGCATCAATTATGGTGGGAGCACCGACTTCTCCAGACAGGTGGTGGAAGCACGGGAAATGTTCTCCGGATATTTGAACCATTTTTTCGAACAAGGAGAGCACTGGTAGCATCAATTATGGTGGGAGCACCGAATTCTCCGAAGAGGGGGCGAATTCTCCGGAGAGGAGGTGGTGGAAGCACCTAAAATGTTTTTCGGATATTTGAACCATTTTTTTTAACAAGGGAAGCACTCGTATCATCAATTATGGTGGGAGCACTGAACTCTCCGAATAGGAGGCGAATTCTCTAGAGAGGAGGTGTCCGCTGGTTCCGCCCCACTTTTTGAACCTTTTTGTCACGCGCAGGGCCATCTACCTGCTTCAAATTGTTGATAGATATGTGGGCCATGAGATTCGCGTTGACCTGTACACCCTCCCCTATCCTCACTCGACCTTACGTTCCTCGCTAGCAAACATTAATTGATTCCAAAGTAAAGTTTATAGAGTATTGCATTCGATTAGTTGAGTTATCCTGTGATATGCTCATACAACAAAGAACATGTGTAACAGCTTTGGATCTAAATTTCGCTAAACACTCAATTATTGGCACAGACACTTTGGACTTTTGTTAGTTATTATAAAGTCGTATGAACTTCCATGCAAGGTAAATGGTTAACTAAGCCCACAACTACGTGAAGGGATATGGATAGGCTATACAAGCTGGCAATTCAAAAATTTTACCACATAATCTAGGAAGCCATGCAAGCAATCAATTATAAATCGTTACACTAGACGAGCAGTGTAGTGGAAGAAGAGTTGGAGCAGCCTGATCTAACATCGAGCGCATCGATATAGTGGTCGTAGTCGATCGTCCAACATCCCCAGCACCGATCGTCTCCTCCAGCAACCTATGACGTTCCTTGTGAAAGTCGTAAATCGTCCTCGATCAGTGCAGCAGCAACCGCAGCAGCGCCTCTACGGTATCAACACGTCCAAGGTTGGAACGTCGTACCCCGGTGTGCTAGCATCAACGCGCACGGTAGGGCCTTCACGAAGATGGCGGCTAGAGTTTTGGTGGAGCAACTCACGCACATCCCAACATCCCCATGCATCCCCTTATAAAGAGTTCATAACGGATATTATCCGAACTCATTTGTTCCAACCTGTTAAGTGTGTAACCCTGTAGGTTCATGCGTAATCGGTTGTGATTCAGAAACTCCTTTTCGATCACGAGTCGTTAGCGGTTCCTAATAGAACATAACGATTCCCGAATACACGTAAATATTATATCGGACGAACCTTATGCAATATGATCTAATATCAGGTCCTTATCACTTACGACCAGCTCGTATCTCCATACAACCAATTCATATTTAGTTACGACCAGTTCATAACTCCTTACGACCAGTTAGTGATCATGTTCGACCAGTCTGTATCTCCATATGACCCGTTCGTATCTGGTCAGACTGAACGACTTGCTAGCGTATTCTCCATTTGCCTCACGTTATCTGGTTGAACTCTAGGTGAGATATTTATTATCCATGGACTGTTCAATACTTTTGTCGGTGTTTTAGGACCGAACGTACGTAAAGATCGTTTGATTCGGGGGTTCCTCTAGGCTCAAAATCACACAGAAATGGAGACACGGGGATTTTTATACAGGTTCGGGCCTTCTCCTGGGAGAATAACAACCCTACTTCTGTGTGTATGTATTGAGTATGCCGGATTACAAGATCAAGCCAGAAAACAAGAGTATTGTGCTTCTAAAAGGCCCTCCTCCCCTTTGCCCTGATGATCCTTGCCTTTTATATTGTTCCCAGAGTGTGCGCCATTGGATCTCCAATAAAAGGTCACTTAACCCTCCAGATCGTGGAGCCGTTACTGGAGGTTAATGCGGGAGTAAAAACGTTCCCATGTCGCCAGGCAATTATCATCATAAAAAGGGAGTTAAAATCGTGCCATTATCTTAGGAAATAATGGCGTAGTTTACCGCCCATATCTTGAATACGATGCGGAAGATTCCCTTATCGACTAGGCCCACATGTCTGTGAGTCTTATCGACTAGGGGCTGGTCGTAGAAAGGCTTACGACCATGTGGTGGTCGTAGGAAAGTTTACGACCACATACCGATCGTAGTAGAGCTTACGATCATAGGATAGTCGTAGAAGGACTTACGACTATGGGTAGTCGTAGGAAGACCCACGACTACAGGGTGGTCATAGAAGAACTTACGACCTCCAGCTTCTCCCTTATTAACATTTAAGGGGTATACTCAAGAGTTGTGTGACGTCATTATTACCCATAATGTGAATTATAGATAAATGATTAAATGAGGATTGTTATATCCTCGTCATCTAGCCCCCCAGCTTAAGCAAGAAATAGCTTGCTTGAGGAAGGAGCAGTAGATGGTCTTAGAGAGGAGGTCGAAGGAAAGACTCTTCGACTAATGTTTCATTTGACCAGAAATTTACTTGGTCAAAAGAGTTGTGGAATATCATTGCGGCTCACAAAGTGGTCGTAGGAGATCTAACGATCACCGAGTGGTCGCAGTACTGTGGTTGGAAGTTGAAACTTTTCAACTGTTGTTGCGTTTGACCAGAAAAAGACTTGGTCAAAAAGGTAATTTCGCTTGAGGTGTAAAAACAGACCTGACTTCCTCGAGCAGACAAATTTAAGAATCTCAATCGACTCCCTTGCCGTTGTCTGCTGGAGCAGTTCCCGAAGCGTTGGCAATCGTTGGGTAGCCACGTCTTTTCAACTTCGGGTGTGCGGTTATAAAGTTTCACCGTGGGTGAGGATAAGGTCTTTTACCTTCCCCCAAATTTCTCTCGCTGTTCAAACTTCCGAGCTCTCCGCCGCCGGCCAAATCGAACTTTCTTCTCCAATCCTTCCACCTCCAATCCTCTAGCTTTTTGGGAGAAATGGCCGGAGCCGCTTCCCAGTGGGCTGAATCAGAGATGGACGCGGCCAAGATTCAAGCTCTGGTCGACTCCGAGAAGATCCCGAAGGCTGAATTCGTGAGATGGATCGGCCGTAGGGCAACATTGGCCATCAGAAGAGATGGGGCAAATCCGCCTTCAAGCTTTACGTGAGTCACGGTCTTCGATTACCCGCTCATCCTTTCCTTACATTGGTACTCGAATACTTCCAAGTAGAGTTGGTGAACCTCGTTCCCAACTCAATTACAATGTTGGGGGTATTCGTGTACCTTTGCGAGGCTTACTTGGGGATCCCGGCCGATCTGGAGTTGTTTCGATACTACTATGGAATGACTCGATTGGTCGGAGTCGCCGGTAGTTGCAGTCTGAAGCTCCATGATGGGAAGTCGAGGGAGTACATTCAGATGTTTACCCGGTCGTCGTGGCCGGGGTGGAAGAAGAGGTGGTTCTATTGGGAGATCACCAATGAGGACAGCCTCTCCTTCATTGTAAAGTCGGCAGAGAAGGTTCCTTCATGGGATGCGATTCCTAAGGACCTTCGCCGGATTGCCCCCTTCATCCAAGCCATCGCAGACTTGAAGGAAGAGAGGCTTACTGGATGGCACATGGTGAAGGATTTCATCACGCGCCGCATCAGCCCTCTGAAGAAGAGAGCTCACCAGATGTGGAGGTACTCGGGTTCATCAGACCCGACGAGGGACTATGCGGAGGGTAAGTAAACCATAAGTTTTAGCCTTCTTTTTGATGATTTCAAAATTGGCTTTATTTAAGGTTCACTTATCTTTGCAGACCTCTCGCAAGAGGAGATTGACGCCCGAGTCAAGCTTATCTGCGAGAAGCCCCCTGCCCATGTCATGGCGCCTCCAATCCTAGCTGACCTGTCTCCAGAGGACAAGCTTGAGCGCCTAAAGGTAATCGAAAGTTTATTTCGTATTTAGGACTTTGTAGTCATAGGAGAACTTATGACTGAGTACTGATCGTAGAAAAGCTTACGATCAGGTTATGGTCGTAGAAGAACTTACGACCAAAGGTTTGTCGTAGAAAAAGCTTACGACATGGTAATTAGTCGTAGAAGAACTTACGATCACTTTATAATGTTTCTCTTCCTGACTTCTGTAGAAAGTAGGCAAGGAAAACCGTCGGGACGAGGAGGAGGTAGAACTGATGGTCGTCGGAGTGGCCACCGTAGAGCAGCTTGTTTCTCCCCCTTCCAAGAGGCGTCGACTCGTTAAAGTCACAGACAAGGGATGCTCGAGCTCGAGTCCTGCTGTTGAGAAAGCAGATGCTCCTCAGACCAGGAAGAGGAAGCCCACGCAAGTTGTTGACAAAGGCGGTGCGAGCTTGAGTTGTGCTACTCCGTCTGCACCTTCGGCTAATCTTGCCGTAGAAATAATCGCTGCAGAGGAAACAATCGCATCAAGAATAGCTGAAGTGTTCAAACCTAAAGCCCCCAAGACCAAGGTACCCTTCTATTATGACAATAAAACCTTCACAGTTTCAGACTCCCGTGGTTTTATCAAGCAACTAGAGAAGGAGAACTGGAAGAGTTTCATGTCTTTTGTGAAGGAAACTGCTGCACCAGTAGTGCCCGTGGTTGAGGGTGATGCTGCCCTTGACGTGGTCGAGGCTGATCTCGACCGCCCAGAGAGCCAAGGGGCTCAAGAAGCGATGGTGCTCGATCAAGACCCACGACTAGACGTGGTCGTGCCTGATCCTCAACTTAAGTCTCAACCAGACGTGGTTGAGAAAAAGTTGAAGAAACCTCTCATAGGGAGGGCTGTTTCCAAACTTAAGATCTCATCCGGCACTCGGAGGTATGTAAAAGAGACAAAATTGTAGGGACAATTTTTACCTTTTGCTTTTTACCACCTGATCGTGCTTTTCTTTTTTGTGGTCTTAGCGTGGCTCCTCTCATCATCAAGGACGTTCCTTCCAAGGAACCTACTGCAGTTTCTTCGGCAGGCGAAGGAACAACAGTGGCGGTGATCGAAGGGTCGACCACTGTCCAAATGGTGGAGGATGCCATTGTAGCCGATGTGGCTACGACCAGCGGAGCGGTCGTGAGTCAAAAGTGGCTACGACCAGCGGAGCAGTCGTAGAGTCAAAAGTGGCTACGACCATAGGAGTGGTCGTAGAACCAGGGGTGGAGATGGTAGCGGCGGAGACACCCAGCCATGGGGGTGAAACATCCATTCAGCGCTCTGGGAAGGAAGTTGCTGTGGATGATCCTCCCAGCCTCCAAGGTCAAGCTACCGATGCCGTTACCTCCGAAGGAGGAGAAGGGTTCGAGCTCTTCGATCACTCCTTAGGGTTCTTCGCCCCTGCCACCGTTGTGGGCTCCTGCGCGTTCAGATCTCGTGATCGCGTTCCTCACTCTAATGACATTACCAACAGAGGGCATGTTTTCGATGACGAACGTCTTGAAAGGGTATGGTGGAAACAAGTCGATGAGATCGATGAACTGAGGGACCTCACGAAGGTGGTATCTTCATTTGCTTGGACCGCCATGGATGTAAGTATCCTAAGCTTGGCATTTTACACACGTCTTTTCGCGCTCCTTACTACCTTTCTTTATGCAAAATACGTTGGAACAAATTGTCACTTTTGCCGAATATCATAGGCAACTTGTCCAACTACAACAAGACAAAGCTCTACTCTGCGAACAGGCAGAGAGGTTGTAAGTAACTGCTCCTCGTAGCCTTTATATGTTTCGACCACTTTCACAGTACTTGCAAAGTTTGTCGTAGAAGATCTTACGACTAAGTACTGATCGTAGAAGAACTTACGACCAGGGTATTGTCGTAGAAGAACTTACGACTAGGAACTGATCGTAGAAGAAAACTTACGACCAGGTTCTATGCTGACGTCTACCCTTTCCTTTGCAGGCTTAAGAGTAACGAGAAGACCCTAGCTGATTCTCTTGACTACGAAAAAGCCGAGACGAAAAAGCTAAGGGAGAAGAAAGAAGACCTCCTAAAAAAGCTTCAGGAGGCGGACTCTGCAAACCGAAAGTTGCCGGGACAACTAAGCGGTAAGTGCTGAACTTAAGACCGCTTTCGACCTTCTTTTTTTTCTGAATCTTATTTCCTTTCAGATAAAGACCAAAAGGTCGAGAAGTGGGAGCAGCGTTACCTCAAGGACACCGCAGCCCACACTGAAGAAGTTAAGAAGTTAGATTCTCAACTCGTTGGTAAGCAAATCTTTACCTGTAATTGATTGTGTTTTCCTCTCGATGTCATTTTATTTGACTGGCCTTATTCTTTTAAGAACAAGTAGCACAAGTAAAACGACTTCGCGAGGCTTCGACTCGTAGTCAGGAAGAAACGAAGGCTTTGAAGATTAATATTCGAGACAACGTTTCACTTCTGAACCATGTACTCGGTGGGCTTCATGCAGAGGGGATTACTCCTCGTGACGATACCTTGCCTGCCTACTCGAGTGCTATTAGCGAACAAGTCGGGACCTTGCAGGAGCTGGTGACTACTCTGAGGGATAATCAGTTTATCTCTATAAAGGAAGCAGCTCAAGAGGGAGTAAGATATGTCTTAGCAAAACTTAAATCCCATGATCCCAACCTAAACCTGCAGCCAGTCGTAGACAACTTCGCCTGCTCTGAAGCAGAAGCGGAGCGGTTAATGGCGGCATTGCATCTGATCGCTGAGTTAGTCACAGAGGGTATGGAAATAAAATCCCCTTCGCCAGAGTAGTTTGTACTAGAGTCCTGTAAAGACAAGTTTTTTGTTGATGTTGATATATAATCTTTCCTTTTTCCTGAAAAATCATCTTATCGAGTAATTAGTAACTCATAAGATAATGGGTGGAAAAAAGAGTAAGACTAAGAATTGAAGTCAAGTTAATGACTTTATCCTAACCCCTGACTATTTGCTTGGTTTATTTAGATAAACCGAGTAAATACTACTAAATGGGTTTTCTGAAAAGAAGAGAGCGGTTTAGCTAACTTGTAGTTTTTCGATCACGATTATCTTTCTCTGGTCGAAAGAGTATGAACAGGTCGACACTAGGAAGTTCCTTCTAGTAGGCAGGACCACATGCAGAGAGGAAAGGCTTCGACTAGGTGATGTTACCATCTCCGATCAGATTAATCAAATCAAGAACGGTCAACTTGAGTTAGGTAAACTTCTGGAGTTCCTTTAAAATTTGTCCAATATGTTCACTATAGTAGCAAGAGTTAGAAACAGAACGACGCTAGGAAGTTCCTTCTAGTAGGCAAGACCACGTGCAGAGAGGAAAGGCTTCGACTAGGTATTGCAACTTCCTCCGACCAGTTAAAACAAACTGAGTTTATCGAGAGTATTTGAGCAAATTTAAAAGTGTACTCTGCTTAGTTTGTTTTCCAAAAAGATGAATGAAGAAATAAACTAAGGTACTAGGAGTTGGCTTTGTCATTGTTTCGACCATGTTTTGAACCCAAACTCTTTGTGTTTGGTAAAAAAAAAAAGGGAGGAACGAGTCAACTCTAGGAAGTTCCTTCTAGTGGGCGGGACCACGTGCAGAGAGAAAAGGCTTCGACTAGGTGGTGTTACCATCTTTTCGACCAGTGTAAAGATGAACTGGGTACTGGTCGTAGGATGTCTTACGACCAGTATATTGTCGTGAGAAAGCTCACGACTAGGAACTGGTCGAGGGCGGACCTTTGACCAGGGTATGGTTGAAAGAATTATCAAGGCGCTACTCAAAGTAAAACAATAAAGATAGAAAGAACCTGGTTCTTTATTGAATGGTTGGTCGTTTACACGTATAATTTGTGTAATTAGTCGATATTCTAGGAATTAGAGAGAACCCGACCGTCTTTCATTGCCAGTCGTACCGAGCCTGGACACATAACTTTAACTACTGTGTAAGGACCTTCCATCGTGTTCACATATGAATTAATACAGGAATGTAGTAAGTAGACTACGGCATAATGGATGGGAATAAAATTCGATGTTTGTTCATGTGACTCGTGAGTCGTTATCTATGATCAACAGACAGTGAATAGGGTGAATTTGGCTCATTTAGCCTTTTTTTCAAACGAAATAGTAAAACTAACCACGTGCAAATGAAATAGCAAAAATAACACCCCTACCATGCAAAACCATTGCGGAAGGTGACCTACATGCGACTTGCCACTAACTAGGACCGCAGCAGGCAATCGCCATGAACTAGAACGATAACAATGTGTGCATCGTCTTTATGCATCGCCACATACGTTGTCTTGTCGACGTAGGACCTAAAATACTTTGAAAGAACTGCAGATCATTTGAAGTGCTCCAGAAGCACTGTAGGCGACATATATCGTTTGTCTATCCATCTACCATGCTATTTTTGCAATTTTGTTAGAAAAAAAGCTAGATTGAAATTTCGCCGCCAAAATAGGGTGAATGAGATGCTAGGCGTGCTTGTAAGCCGGTCGCGCGCCCATAAATACTGAAAGCTCCCGTTCCACCCGTACGAGCAAAAAAATACACTGATACACGCTTACACAGTACTACTAGCTTGCTTAGCTATGGAGGCAACCGCGCTGAGCTTGGCCAAGCTCACCCTCGACACGGTGCTGCCCGTGGCCAAGAACGCCCTCGCCGACGAGGCCATGCTGCTGCTCGGCGTCCACGAGGAGGTGTCCTACATCACCAACGAGCTGGAGATGATGCAGGCCTTCCTGCGGGCGGCTGGCGCCGGCGACCGTGCCCGCAACGAGGTCGTCAAGATATGGGTGAAGCAGGTCCGCGACCTGGCGTACGACGTCGAGGACTGCCTCCAAGAGTACCTTGCCCTCGACCTCGGCGTGGGGTGCAACTTGCCGCGGTTCGGTGGGTCATGGCTCAGGGTGTGCGCACTCCCGTCCGCCACCCAGCTGAGAGCTCGGCACCAAATGGCCGTCCGGATAAGGCAGGTGAAAGGCAGGGTCGAGGAGGTTAGCAAAAGGAACCTGCGATACAGCATCGTCGTCCAGCCGGGCCCTGCACCCAGCCCGGCCGCCATCGAGGACCAGGCAATCATCTCCCGGGATTTCGCTGCCGACGTCGCCACCGAGGAATCACAGCTCGTTGGGCGTGACCGCCAGCGAGACGATCTGGTCGGCCGCCTGGTGGGATCGGAGACGGAGAGTGGCGCGTCGCTCCAGGTGTTCGCCGTGTATGGCATGGGCGGCGTGGGCAAGACGGTGCTCACCCGGGAGGTGTTGAGGAGCCCGGAGCTCGCGCAGGCGTTCCAGCTGCGAGCCTGGGTCACCGTGCCGCGCCCCTTGGGCATGGGCATGGGCATGAGCATGCTCGACTTCATTCGGAGCCTCGCAAGACAGCTAGACATCGTGCCGCACGGCAGAGCAAACCTCGCAAGACAGGTAGTGGACCAACTGCGGGACAAGAGGTACGCCATCGTCGTCGACGACGTGTCGACTGTCGCGGAGTGGGAGCAAATCAAGAAGGCGCTGCCGGACGGGAAGAGAGGGAGCTGGATCATCGCGACGACGAGGGACAAGGATGTCGCCGAGTTCTGCTCCTCACCATCCGGCAATGTGTGCGAGCTCAGGTCTCTCGCAGAAGCGGAGTCTCTTCAACTTCTCTGCAAGAAGGCGCAGATAAACGACGGGTCGTTGATGGGGGATCTGATGGAAATGGTCAGCTCCATCCTCCAGAGATGTTGCGGGCTGCCGCTGGCGGTCGCCGCCGTCGGCAAGCTGCTGGCCACAAAGATGAAGACACCGGCCGAGTGGAAGAAGCTGCAGGACCACCTCGGCTCTGAGCTGGAGAACAACCCTGGTTTGGGGTCGATGAAAGACGTCCTCACGTCCAGCTACGACGCGATGCCGTACCACCTCAAGTCCTGCTTCTTGTACCTCTGCGTCTTCCCCAAGTACCGCGAACTTCGCCAGACTCGGGTGTTATGGCGGTGGATAGCCGAGGGGCTGGTGGCCGAGAGCCCGGACATGGACCTCTGGGACGTTGGGCAGGGCTACTTCAATCTGCTCATCAGCAGGTGCATGATCCAGCCGGCGACCACCTGGGTCAACCTCGACGATCGGATCAACACCGCGCAGGTCCACGACATGATGCGTGCGATCATCCTTGCCAAGTCCGCCGAGGAGAACCAGCTCTTCGTTCTCAACAGCCGCCAGCCGCCGTCGATGCAGCGCCCAAGGGAGAAGGTCCGGCACTTGGTCGTCAGCAGCGGCGTCGACTGCCGCTGGCAAACTGGGATCGACGTCCTGGAGAGCACCAACAACCTGTCGCACGTTCGGTCGCTGACGGTCGACGGGGAGTGCCCGCCGCGCCTCATCATCCCCTCCAAGATGAAGATGCTGAGAGTGCTAGATCTGGAGGACTGCCCGAACGCGACAGACGCCGATATCGCGGGCATCGGCGAGCTTCGCCATCTCAAGTACCTGGGCCTACGAAGAACCAGCATCACTAGGCTCCCCGAGTCGCTGGGGAGGCTCAAGTTCCTGCAGTCCATAGACATCCGAGGCACCAAGGTCACCGCCGTGCCGCAAGGCCTCACCAAGCTGGAGAAACTGCGGTACTTCACCGTCGGCCACTGCATGCGCCACGACGACAACAAGAAGTCCCGCAGCGGCGTCAGGCTCCCCGATGGCTTCGGAAGGCTGAGGAGCATGAACATTATGGGCAGGGTGGCCGTCGGGAAAGACGGCCAGCGCACGCTCAGGGACATAAGCAAGCTGGTCGAGCTCATCTTTCTGGAAATCACCGAACTCACCGACAGAGATGGCGCCGAACTCCGGGACACAGTTGGTGAGCTCGTCCGTCTTAGAGACCTCGAGGTGCACGCTAGGGGCGCCGGCACCGGCAGGCGTGGCTCACTCCGTTGCCTGGAATCGATATCGTCGCCGCCTCCGCATCTCATCACCCTCCGGCTGTGTGGGTACCTCGGCAAGCTGCCTCGTTGGGTCGGGTTACTCCAAGGCGTCACCAAGATCAAGCTGCTCGCCACGGAGTTGGAGCAGGACGCGGTCGAGGTGCTTGGGGATCTCCCTAGCCTAACAGGTTTGCATCTCTGGAGGAAGTCCTATGTGGGGCAGCGGCTGCACCTGCGCCCAGGCAAGTTCGCCAAGCTGAAGCTCATCAGCATCGACCGCCTCGAAGACTTGGTGTCGCTGGTTATCGAGAAAGAATCCATGCCGAGTCTGCAGTGGCTGTGGCTCAAACGATGCCGCATGTTGAGCGACGACGAGGACGGCGTTGTCGGTGTGACGTTCCTGCCGCGGCTCAAGGAGGTCCGGGTCAAGTTTAACGACGGTGATAAACCCAAGCTACATGCTATCCTACGAATGCAATTAATAGACAAGCACCCAAATCGCCCACAGTTCGAGTATGTGCTCAGCACGTAGCTCTGCATAATATATTTAGCGAGTTATAGTTATTCCATGCCCAACACGGAGAGCAGTTGGTGTAACGAGGCCAGCTAGTGATATATTGTGTGTAATAAATTATCCAGTTTGCTATTTGTAAGTAGGGAGCTGCTACACAACGATATACCGTTAGAAGCACTTCCAACGGTATAACAAAGTTACGTGGGCCAAGAAAGCAGAAGTGGAGGAATTGCGGAGGCCTTTTTATCAGGTGATCGAACGGTTGTGCGCTATCCCGTTGTTTTGCATCGAAACGAAGTTTCAAGTATATTTCATCAAGTTCTGCAAAAATTTGAAGTTCTAAAATCTTTCGAGGAAGTTAAAAAAATTCAAACAAAAGTTTTATCCCTGTTTCAAGTTTCACTAGGTTTCAAAGAGTTTCAAACAGTTTCTAGAAAGTTCTAATGAGTTTCATCCGGTTATTTGGGATTAAAACTTCATGAAACCTAAAGAAACTTTATGAAACACGATGAAACTTAGGATGAAATTTAATAAAACTTCATGAGACTTAGGATGAAACTTCATAAGACTTAGGTGAAACTTCATGGAACTTCATGAGACTTTCGATGAAACACGATGAAACTATATGAAACTTCATGAGACTTAAGATAAAACTTCATGAAACATGATGAAACTTGGAATTAAACTTCATGAAACTATATGAAATTTCATGAGACTTAAGATAAAACTTCATGAAATACGATGAAATTTGGAATTAAACTTCATGAAACTTAGTGAAACTATATGAAGCATGATGGAACATGATGAAACATGGGACGAAACTATATGAAACTTGATAAAACATGATGAAACTTAGGATAAAGCTTCATAAAACTTCACGAGACTTGGGATGAAACTTCATGAAACTATACGAAACTTGATGAAACACAATAAAACTTATGATAAAACTTCATGGAACTTAATGAAACGTCATGAGACTTGGGATGAAACTTAATGTATCTATATGAAACTTGATGAAACATGATGAAACTTAAGATCAAACGTTGTGAAACTTAATGAAACTTTATGAGACTTGGGATGAAACATCATAAAACTTAATGAAATATATGAAACTTGATGAAACACAATGAAATGTGGGATGAAACTTCGTGAAACTTAATAAAACTTCATGAGACTTGGGATAAAACTTAATAAAAACTGCATCTAAGCCAGCTAGCCACAAGGCTGTCACACCACTTCATGAGACTTAGGATGAAACTTACACGAAACAAGAATAGAAAAGGAAGAGGTGACCAAGATGACGGTACTAACCTTGTTGACGATCGAGTCGTCAATCTTATGAAATAAAAAGAGGAAAATGGCAGAGAGTTCTTAGGAGAGAATGAGACTGCTCTTTTATTGATGTGAACTGGCTATTACAGAGAGTGCCCTTGACAAGACGGTAGACTAATCCTAATTACATTGAGCGTAATGTTTGCTATGTTATCAAAGTCCAATTGTCTGTTTATCTTCTGAATTAGATTCGATCTTCAGAATTGGCCTCGATTCCCTTTCTGCCGCTTGTGTTCTTCTTTAAGTAGTTGACGAAGTGGTGGCAGTTACTCCTAGAAGTGGCGCCTGTTGGGAAGTGACACGTCCGGTCGGAGGGAGGCAGTGGTTGATGAAGTATCAACCGTTCAACGGTTGTGCGCCTGTGAGACACACAACCGTAAGGTAGTTTTTGTCAGTGTCTTTAGATTATGAAACGTAAGGTCGTTAGATCTTTCTTGTTAACACGGGAGCTTCCTCGGAGTGTATAATCAGTATAGATTTAAAAAAAATAGAATTTTTGGAATTTAGGTTTCAAATTTGTTTACAAATCAAATCTCTAATCATCCTTTAATTTTTATTCCAAATTTGCATGTTTTTGGATGTAATTGTCGTTAATCTCCTTTTGTTTTAAAGCTAGAATTCGTGTAAAAATCTAATTGCTATTTTTTATTTATTTTATTCTGAGTTTTAGTTCATATGGATTGTACTTGATTAGAGCTGGCAAATGGGCCGCCAAGACGGCACTAAGATCAGAGGTCTTACCAAGCATGGCACGACCAAGCCTTTGTTCATGGGTCGTCTTGCGGCGACATGATACCGGGTCGTGCACGGCCGCCACCTCGGCCTGACAATGGGCGGCCCAAGACGCAGACAACGATCTTGGGCGCGCTGTGCATGGCACGGCACGCGCACGAGCACGCACGGCACACTCGGCACGGCTTGGCTGCAGCGGAGGCTGCGAGCAGCGGAGGCGGAGCGAGCAGCGGCGACGGCAAGACGCAGCTCTGTCACACGGAGGCCAGAGCGGAGGGAGGAGGGCGTTGCGACGCACTTTGTCACACGAGCAGAGGAGGAGGTCATGGGGCGACGACGGCGCGGTGCACGGTCAGCACCGAGCGAGCGGAGAAGGAGGCGATGGCGATGTCGTCGACGCAGAGGGAGGGAGGCGTCGCCGTCACACACTGAAGTCAAGCGCAGCACATGGCACGCAGGAGAGGAGAGGAAGCGAGGAGTGGCGAGGTCAACGAGGCGGCACTGGGAAGTCGACGGCAATGGCGGGCCGTGGGAGGCTCCGAGGCGGCGGGAGCGACGCAGCGCGGGGTCAAGAGGAGGCTCCGAGGCGGCGGCTCCTCGGTGGGGTCGTGGGAGGCCTCACTCAGAGGCAAGGAGGCGGCAGCTCGTTGGCGAGGCAGCGAGGAGCCTCCCGAGGCGACAGTCACGGAGCCTCGGGAGGAGGCGGCGGGTTGGAGAGCCGGGAGGCGAGAAGGCGGACGGCGGGTCGACGAGGGGGAGGCACGGGCGAGGCGGAGGCCGCGAGGGCGAGGCTAGTTGGGGCCTAGGGGAGATGAAGAAGGGAGCCGGGCCGTGGGCCGTGGCCGGCCCGACACGGCCCGAAAATTTCGACCGTTGTGGGGTTTTTACCCTTTTTTTGACCGTTTTTGACCGTTGTGGGCTTAAAAATGGCAAAAAAATTGAAAAAAAATCCGAAATTTTTTCTATAAATAGGCACCATACCCCCCCCTCATTCAGCACCTCTTCATTCTCTATTCTCTCTTTGAAATTGTGTTGTGCAAATTCAAATCTGTGTTGAGCTAATTTGGCAAAATTCAACAAATTTGTGCCAAAATTTAGAAATTTCAATTTTCGTCAACAAGTCAGCGAAAGAGGTACAATAATATTTTTCTAATACTTTTATTGTTAGTTATTAGTATGCTAAGATTAAAGTAGTAATAGTGTTATTTTCGATTTTATGAGCTTTATGGATGATCCTTACGACGACTTTGCTCTTAGTAAGTTCGGACTTTCATCGAGGCGAAATTGCGTCTATGGAGGCTCTTTGTTGCAAATTGCCTCAAACCAATAGAAGGTTTCACCAGAGGAGCAAGGTGGAGTTCCGTCATCAGCCTCCACGTCAGCATCAGGCTCAACGGCAACCGGAGCAAAGAGGTCGAGGCCGTCTATATCGGGAGTGTGGGAGAATTTCGACAAGACAACTAGGCAAGACGCAGCGGGAAATGAGGTACCATATGCTATTTGTAAAATTTGTCGCCATGAATTGTCTGCAAAGTCTACAGGTGGAACGAGGCACTTGATTAGACATGCTACGAGGTGTATAATTAATATAGATATAGATAGAATCTTATATCTCTAAGTCAACTATCAAATCTAAGCCTTCAAAATAACCCACCAAATTAAAAGCTAGATGTTTTGCTTCTTTTTTTTTATAGAATTTCTAACATATTTATCTTTTTTCTTAGCAACTCTAAGAGAACTACCATCGACTTTTAATACTCACTCCGTTCTTTTTTAGATGACGTTTTAAGAATTCATTTTTGTACCGGGAGTAAAGGATCATGCAGCGTACAGAAATGTACCGGGAGTAAAGGAACTCGCAAAGTCACACGAACCCCACCCCACCCGACCAACCCAAACCCTAACGCTAACCCTAGCGCCGCCTCCTGCCTCACCCGCCTCCTCCCACACGCCTCCTCCTTTCCCTTGGCCCCCTCTGCTCCTCCTGTCGCCTTCCTCCTCCTCCTCTCCTCTCGCCACCCTTCTCTATTTGTCTCCTTTGTCGTCGTTTTCCTCCTTCCTTGCCGTGACGCTCTCCCGACGCCGCCCGCCGCCACCACCACCCTCCTCACATGTGCCACCCAAACCCTAGTCACCATTTTTTCCCCCGTTGTAAATTAATTGTTTTTTATAAATGTCATTAATTACGTTAATTGTCGTTAATTGCGGTAGTTATCGTTAATTGCGATAGTTGTCGTTAATTGCAATCTATTGTGCTAATTGCGTTAGTTGCGTTAATTGCATTTAGTTGTCGTTAATTACGGTAGTTTTCATTACTTGCAATAGTTGTCATCCATTGCGTTAATTGTCGTTAATTGTGGTAGTTGTCGTAAAATACCGTCAATTGTCGTTAATTACTGTTAATTATTGTTAAACGGCATGAAACAAGCCATCATTTGCCTCAGGGGCATTTCATACATTGCCCAGCTCAAAAGCTCTAGCCAACCGACCTAAAAACCAGACAGCCAAACACCAAATCTCTTCAACTCAGCCGTTCAATCGTGTAGCCCTTCACCCGAGCTTAGAAGTCGCTTTGAGAAAGTCTGCGGTGTATAAACAGTCAGAAGTCGATGCACATCGACTTCTCGAAGTCCTCATGTCGCTAGAGATACAGGAGACGGCCATGCCACTTCTTGAGTTTCTACTAGTGTACACCTACTGGCCAAGTTGGGTCAATAACAAGTGGGCACAAGATGGCTTCTCCCCCACCGAGCTCCTAGCTATACTTCCATGGCTGCCACCCCTTAGCTCCCTCCCTCTCTGTTTTCAATTTGGGGAAGCAGATGAAATGACCATGATACCCTTCATTCATTCTCACACTTATGTCGCAAGGGTATAATATGAACAAAACAAGAAAAAGTAACTAGAAGTGGTTGAATGACTTTATATTTAGAAAGAATTCAGAAGGCTAAAACAACTTATAAAAGGAACCGGATGAGTAATACAAAAAATATATTACTACAGTAAATTATAGTACTAATGTATGAAACGATTTCCCGTTTTATTCACTACAAAAAAAATGCACTACACCTATATTTGTTTCTTGGGGAAAATTACCAATCAGACAACTCGGGTATTTTTTTTTCCCACAATGCAACTAAAAATGAATTTTCTTTTGGTTGTTTGTGTGGTTCATCTTGAGACATATAAACTGACCTGCTTATAGTCAGCACTATATTGGCCATTTTACACAAATATACATTAGACAAAATGGATAGACAAATGATAAGTGAAGAAAAAGTTTATACACTTAAAATCTCCTACGCATTTTTTTAAGGCAGCTAATCATATTAGATGTGGACTAGTTACCGGTCCACCTGGCCTTCTTCGTATAACATTATAAACTAGAGAAAATCCACTCTCTGCACTGAATAACTCGAAGTTCCACTCTATGCCACCGAGTTTCATTTTTTTCTCCCCTCTATACCATCGCCGTCACCTCTCCGTCTAACACATGCCGTTAAATCTAGGAAAAGACTATATTGCCCTTGTGAAAACGTGATGCCCTCCATGCCACTGTTAAAACTTGATTCCCTCCATGCAGTGCAGTTTTTGGCGCTTTTTCTTTTCTTTTTCTTTTTTCTTTTTTTGCCAACAGAACATGGCCGCATGGTAATCTATGCAGTAACAGATCTATCTTTTAGTTGTTGAAAGCCATGGATGTGTCGTGGACATCTGGAATCATTAAATTGGGTGATCTTGTGTTGTTCAACATTTTTGGCAACTTACAAGTATTGGGTTGTTTTTGTGTTGCAAGTTTTTTTTTTTTTTGACGCAGATGATTCTAATTATGCACATGAACACATGGACAAGCAACAAGTTGGGAGCACTCTCCAGACCATATGACAAGCACTCAATTGACATGTAGTAGCAACAGGTTTCATCAACTCTTCAGAACAAGCACTAATTTGTGAAGCATAAGTACTCATCTGTCAACCATGAGGGAACCGGCCGGCAAGAAGGGGTGGCCCCACACGGGTCCAAAGCTCGATAGGGCTGACCGCCGCGGCGACCACTAGCTCGGCAGTGGGGACAATGCCGTGAGGGCCGCGTCGACTGCGGCATCGCCCAGGAAGAGCGACACCGCGCGAGCCGGGAGCTCGCTAGGGCCGACCGCCACAGGGACCATGAGCTTAGCAATGGGGGACGACGCCGCGAGGGCTGTGTCGACCGTGACATCGCTATGGTGGCTCGCCGCAGGGACGAGCTCGGTAGGGTGGTCCGCCTCGGGGACGAGCTCGGCAGGGTGGTCTGCTGAGGGGACCGCGACTTCGCCAGCGAAGGGTGGCACCACGAGGACTAAGGCGGCCGCTTCCTTGGGCCGTCGCGGGGAGCACCTAGGGGGTCTTCATCTCTCCGCCTCTCGATTTGGGGATCTAGGGGTTGGGGGTTCTTGCTCCATGAGATGGATTGGGGATTAGAGATTGATTGAGAGCGTTAGGGAGACAGACTGAGTTGCTGCGATCTAACTGACGGCCAAACGGGCCCAGCTTGCCAGACACATGTTGAGGGCAAGGGCATTTTGGCCATTTCTAGGGAAAACAAATTCTGCCTGCATGATCTAACGGAAGGCAAGGTGTTAGACGAAGAGGTGACAGCGATGGTATAGAAAGAAAAAATGAAACCCGATGACATGGAAGAAATAAGTAGTTATTCGATAGCATAAAGTGGAACTCAAAGTTATTCAGTGGCATATGGTGGATTTTCTGAATAAACTACTATGGTAGTTTATGTAACGGTAGCTGTCATCTTACATGAGAAGACACTACCTGAAATAATTATTGATCACCTGGCATCACATCTGGCTCCATGCTGTCTTGCTGGGTAAGAGCACTGTTATCTTGGTTAGAAGACCTAGCATTGAGCATATACGATTGTGCAAATTCTAACATTTCCTGCACTTCCTTCTTGTACTGCAAGATTTCATAACATAGTCAAAAAAAATTTAAAAGTGAATGCATCATGTATGTGCTTACTGAAAGTTGACATGCAGCAATTCAAGAACAGAGTTCAGAATATTCATACTCCACGTTTTGACCTGCAAGACTTGCAACTACAACATCCTATGTGCTATGACTAGTAAGTCAGTAAAAGCTACATAACTTGCCAGCCAATGCTATCGCCAACACTTGTATTTTCAATATCCAAACCAGTGCAACATTCTATACAGGCAGTGTCAGGCCAACTAATGGCAGATGGCAAGGCTTTGACTATTTTCAATACTCAAAACAAGTGTTCCAAAGCTCCAGATCTGGAGACTGCTATGCTGACATACAAGTTACAAAATTAGTTTCTGGTAGTTTTCTTCAGGTAGGATTTTTACACTAAAAACACGGCTGGTTCATCTGGAAACCAACCTATTCCTGATTGGTTTCAAGAAAAAAAAAACTTGTCAAAGGATTATGATTAGCAAAACCGAGTGAATTTAATGGATACGTTGATGTAGATGAGCAATATGCGAATTGGCTGGCATTAGTGTCAAATGTTAATCACCAATAAATTGGCAAAACCTTGGTCCTTAAGATAGGACTCATCTCCTCCGACATTCTCGGGGAAAGGCAAAGTTTGCATGCCTTATATTAGCTTCCACCCAGTGAGATCCAACGTTCCTCGTCTTTTCGCCCCACCAACCTGAAAGTTATCCTTTTGCTTTCGCCAATTCTGTTAAACTCTCATTCCACCATCAGACATCAGAACCGAAACTTCCAATCTTGCTTCATCTCGTCTAACCAAAAAATCCCTAATAATCTTTCGACCTATCTGCAAGGAGTCACAGATTTGCAATCCACCACTGGCAGTGTTCTTGTGTTCGTGATCTGCAAGCCTCGTATGGGGACCATGGTATGTTGAGATAACTACTCCAGCATCGCAATGGTGGTTGCCACCATAGAGTACATGATAGCCTCATCTATTGCTATTGTGCCAGGCCTGGCAGCAAAGCTGAAGGACATATAATGTTGAGCTAGTAATTAGGTATGGCAGTATGGCACTGGAAACTGTTAGACAGTTTCTGGCTATGACAAAAATCACAACCAACGATGGGGAAATTCAAATATAAAAAACCAATACAACTGTACAAATACTAGTGTTGGGCGAGCGCTCTAAAAAATGCTTTAGCAATTCAAACATCCGTGCAAAAAAATCATGTTTGGAGACTGGAGTACAGTTTCAAATGTTTGAAGTTCACAATTAACAGATTACTATATGATGGTTGCATTGATCGGTTCAGTTACTTTGAAATGTAAGGTCTTGACATAGAGAAAACGCTATCTGGTTTGTAAAATGAGTGATCATCGTGGGATGGCGAAGAAACAGCACAGTTTCACAAGGGTGGGGCCAAGAGAATGAGGAACCTTTGGATCAATCATATTGCATGGTAGATAATAGAAGGCATGTCACATTTTGTCTTTCCTCAGGCACATCAAAGGAGCTGCAACATTTAAGGTAATATGATGAAACAATGTATTTCCATCAAAGAACAATGTGAGACAAGCATTACGTGTAAATTGCCCATAACCACATATATTTCCAGGATAAGCATGCTTGCTCATTCTGCACTTGTTAGCACCAAGGGATTCTAAGCGGACTAACAGGAACTAAGTTGATACCATGTGGACTGTTACTTTGGGAAGACGATAAAAAACCTCCAGTAACTAGGTCAGCAATTTTGGATGACCATTTGTATCTGCTCATATCTAAATTGGAGTGTATCTGGTCCCATGAGTTGTGGTATAAACATGCGAAGATGATTGCATGTAATTTCAAGAGAAAATTGCACTGTAGTTCCCTGAATTTGCGAGATTATGCCACTTAGCTCCTTGACCTTACATTTTACTTTCTCGGCCCTTGAATTTGCGATGTTGTGCCACTTAGCTCTCTAAACTTGCGTTGAAGCGAAGTTCGTCGGATACGATATCGTCAACTTCGTCCCCTCCAGGGGCGGATCCAGTAAGGCCCACTAAGGTGCACAGACACCGGGTCCAAAATCATTTTCTTTCTATATATATATATATATATATATATATATATATATATATATATATATATATATATATATATATATATAGATCATGTATAAACAGTTGGACAACTGACGCCTGATCAAGTGACACAAAGCGCGTCTTGCCCGTGCGTGTGGGAGCGTCACGCGTGGGCTGACTTCGCCTTCACCGGCAAGACAATCAAGACAGCCCAAAATGACCACCAGACGGCCAGACAAGCGAAGCGCGACGCCTGTAGCTGAGCGGGCGTGCGTTGCGTAGTGATGTAACTAGAGTTAGGCTTTAGCCCACAAGTACTGCAATTCGTTGGAATGTATGTAGTGATGTAACTTATCTAATTTAAATTATGTAAAATTATTTGTTCGGTAGTGATGAATCAAAAGGAAGTGATGGATGCTACTAAATGAAAGAAGAGCTTACGAGCTTATGGCCTTCCTGAGGATTGTATTCGTGGCGTTAAAAATATCACGGAGGTCCTAATTTGGTCCGATCTTTCGATGAGAAGATAAATTCGGTAGTAGTCGCTCAACTCTTACGATCCTGGTTACGAACTCGCAAGGCTTGAAACCACGCAATCGCTGAACTACTCGCGCAGGAGGCGTGCGTGCATCACAAAGCCACAAAGGCATCGAGAGTTTCAGGCTTTCAACCGCCGAACGCCCGAACAACCGAGTCCGAGACAAGTCGACGAGATCCGAGTCGCGACACTGCTCGTTTGCTCCAGCGGCGAAATTTCTAGAGGCGATTCGGCGAAGCCAAGCCACACGAGTTTCAGTTTCTTGACTTTTCACCAATCGCCAAATTCGCAGCTATGTCTTCAAAGACCTGGAGACACTCGTTGGAGTTCTCACTATAAGACTCTTAAGAGTTTGGTTGATTTGTTCCCAACGGTTGTTAAAGTGCTAGAATATGTGGAACAAGAAGACAAGGATGACAAAAATAGAAAGTAAGCATGGGGACTTTTAGTTTATTTTCAGTTATTTGATTTTGTGTTTTATTTTCAGCTTATGTTGATCATCTTAATAATCACAAACACGTTGTCATTAACTCTACAAAGGAAGGATCAAGACATTGTGAATGTCACTGATCGTGTGAAATCAACCAAAAGCCATTTGGACGAGCTTAAGAGGCATGGATGGGATTCTGTCCTAGATGAAGTGTATGCCTTCTGTGAGAAGTATAATATTTCCAAATTGGAAATGAGAGAAGCATACGTGAATCCAAAGAAGTCACGCCAAAAATCTGGAATTACCAACAAGCATCATTATGATGTGGATTGTTTTAATGATGTTCTTGATTGGTTACTTCAAGAACTCGACGGTCGCTTCAACGAGAAAAACTCTAGATTGCTTGTTTGCTCGGCCGCTTTGAGTACAAGAGAATCATTTCGTGATTTCAATTTGGAGTATTTGATGGATCTAGCTAAACTTTTATCCCAATGATTTTGATGATGGGGAATTGAGGGACCTTAAATACCACCTTCGCCTCTACATTATCGATGTGTGTGCAGATAATAGATTCCCTAACATAGAGACTATTAGTGACCTTTCTCAAAAAATGGTAGAGACAAGAAAACATATTTGCTATCCTTTGGTTTATCGACTTTTGAAGCTAACACTAGTTTTGCCTATTGCCACTGCTACAGTTGAGAGATGCTTTTCAGCCATGAAAATTGTGAAAACATATTTGCACAATCGCATTAGCGATGACTTCTTGAGAGACAGCCTTATTTGCTATATGGAGAAATGTGAAATGGGGAAGTTACCAATAATGTTGTAATTCATCGCTTTCAGAACTTAAGGGAGCGTAGAATGAAATTATAAAATGTAATGTACTTATCTTTGTTTCGATAAATTCATGATTCTTTTACTTAAAATTTTACGAAGTGATTTCTTCTACTTTTTGTAGGCTATCGAGGTCGGATGTTGTTTTTTGCCGATGCCGACCATCTTTTGCCTATGGTTTGGAACTTTATCCATCATTTATTCACTTTACCACAGTTAACCAAAACTACTACTAAGAGTGTAGGATCCTTTGTTTTGGTAAGCACTCTGATGGCTATTTTTTCATCCGCCATGTTGAATTGTTTAACACATTACTATTCTAATTTCTATACAACATTGCTTTATAATTAGACATGTATGATATGTATGGGACACCCGGTCATTTTCGTTCTGGATCCGCCCCTGGTCCCCTCCGAGTCCGGTGAATTCGTTGCCGCCCCGTTCTGGCTGTGTTCATCATCCTCGTCACCTCACGCTGACAAAAACGGACTCTTCGGGCCCGGGAACTCACCGTGCTCGCGTCTTCGCCAGAGCTCCACCGTCGTAGCTTGCCGCCGCCCTCACCTCCTCTGAGTCGGCCGTGAGAGAGAGAGAAGTACATTCCCTATGCCGGAGTAGAGGCACAGTACTTCTCTCTCACGGTGATTCGCTAGCTCAGCCTTTTCTATTAGCAAACGGTCAAAGGGATTTAGTGCAGGATGAGTAACTTTTGCTCTGACACTGGAAATGTACCTCTCTCACAGCCGACTCAAAGGAGGCAAGAGCGACGGCAAACTGCGACAGTGGAGCTCCAGTGAAGATGCGAGCACGGTGAGTTCCTGGGCATGAAGAATCCGTTTTTGTTGGCGTGAGGTGACGGGGACAATAAACATGACCGGAACGGGGCAGCGACGAGTCTACCGAACTCGGAGGGGACGAAATCGTCGACATCGCTTCCGACGAACTTTGCTTCAACGCAAGTTCAGGGAGCTAAGTGCCACAACCTCGCAAGTTCAGGGGGCTAAGAAAATAAAATGCAAGTTCAGAGACTAAGTGACACAACCTCGCAAGTTCAGGAGGCTGAGAAAGTAAAATACAAGTTACACAATCTTGCAGGTTCAGGGGCCTACAGTGCAAATTTCTCTAATTTCAATATTAACATTTCATTAGCGTATTAATAAGTTTGTCGACAAATTTGGATTAAATTTCCATCAACAGATCATCGTCAACACAAAAACTCAAAAATAACTAAATGCTTACCTCGTCCACAGCACCACTCTTTATCTTAGACTGCATTATGCACCATTTCTTGAAATGTGCACCTGAAAATGCAGTGTGACCATTGCATTCATAAAACCATAACATTTAATTTGCATTTTAAGTTGAGAACAGCCATCACTGGATAAACAAATAACAAAACACACAAGCTAGACAAAGGGGTCAGAAGAAATCACCAACCAGCACTTATGTTAAGACTGCCCGAGCTAGAACTGATAGTTTTCACGGACCACCTACAGTGTATCTGAAAAGTAGCACAGCAGTTACTTACAGTACTAAATCATAGGACTGTTGTATTTGTAGCACTGTAAAATAGATGCAAATTTATGATTATAATAGCAAGAGATAATGAAAAAAAATGACAGAAAATAGCTTGCCCGAAGCTGGGATAGCATCATCTTGCTATTTGATTAACAAAAAGTATATAAGTGGATCTGCCATAAAAACTAACTGAACTAAAAGTACCTCAAAGAAGGAACCAAATGGAACATCATGCACTTGTTGCACAGTCTCAAATACCTAAAAATAACCAGTGAGAAATCAATATTAGTCGTAATCTGTGGTCTTTTGGGATTAATTGTATGTATTCCATAGGATCTCCACACCCTTTATTTATAGTCTAAAAATTGAATCCGACTCTAATACAAGGCTAGATCCGACTCTAACACGACTCGTTATTAGATCCTAATACCAACTTACCAACACTCCCTCTCAAGATAGGCCAAATATATCAATATTGTCCATCTTGTTACATATTATAGCACTCTCGCTAGGATCTAATATTTAAGTGAAACAGTAGCCAACTGTTCACCAGACTTGACATACTTTAACTTCAGCATCCTGTCGTCGAGCTTTTCCTTGATGAAAAACCTATCAATCTCAACGTGCTTAGTATGATCATGTTGAACTAGGTTATTAGCAATGTTGATTGCATATTTATTGTTACAATGCAACACCAATAAATTATTCCTCCATACTCGAAGCTCGGACAATAAACCTTTCATCCATATCATTTCACCCGCACTCAACACCATTGCTCTGTACTCTGCCTCTGCAGTAGATCGAGCCACAACCTCCTGCTTCTTGCTCCTCCATGACACAAGGTTACCTCCCACAAAGATGCAATATCCAAATGTAGACCTGTCATCCACACTGCTCACCCAATCAGCATCGAAATACCCTTCCACATTCAAGTGTTGATTCTTCCTGAACCAAAGGCCTTTCCCAGGGCTACTCTTCAAATACTGCAGAATTCGATAGACAACATCCATATATCCTGTTCTAGGATCATGCATATATCAACTAACCACACTCACTACATATGAAATATCAGGTCTTGTATGACACAAATAGATGAGACGTCTAACAAGCCTTTGATAAGCTTCCTTGTCAACTGGATCTCCCGACTCAGCGCATAGCTTGCGATTCCTATCAATAGGTGAAGCAATAGGGCGACACCTAAGCATACATGTTTCTGCCAGTAGATCAAGGGCATACTTCCTTTGGGAGAGAACTATACCCTTCGAAGAACGGACAATCTCGATACCAAGAGAGTATCGAAGAGCTCCAAAATCTTTCACCTCAAATGCCTCTCCCAGTCTTTTCTTCAAGGGCTTGATTTCCTCAGCATCATCTCTAGTAATCACAATATCATCAACATAGACCGCCAATATAGTGATGTGATCCTCTATGCCTATAAAACACAGTATGATCTCCATTGCACTGAGAATAGCTTATACTACAGACCACACGTTTGAATCTATCAAACCACGTCCTTGGAGACTGCTTCAGACCGTATAAAGACTTCTTGAGTTTACACACCCTCCCATCAGTCTGCCTGTTCTCATAGCTTGGAGAAATCTCCATGTATACCTTCACTTGTAAATCACCGTGTAGAAAAGCATTCTTCACATCCAACTGATGTAGAGGCCATCCAAAGTTAGTTGCACAAGAGAACAACGTTCTTACCGTGCTTATCTTCGCTACTGGTGCAAAGGTCTCATCATAGTCTATCTCATATGGTTGACTATAACCTTTTGCAACTAATCATGCCTTATATCTCTCTATCTTGTCTTCAGGAGTTTGCTTAATCGTAAACACACATTTACATCCTACTGCCCTTTTTCCTACTAGAAGTGAAACAAGATCACGTCTTGTTTTTCTAAAGTGCACTAAACTCCTCATTCATAGCATCCTTCCACTTAGGATCTTGCTTAGCAGTTCGCCAATCCTTTGGAATATGCATTGACTGAAGAGATGCAATGAATTCTTTGTATGCAAGTGAGATATGAGATGAAATTTTCAATGTCTTGCTCAAAGTCATACCGGACTGGAGGCTTTCCGGCATTTGCTCTAGTTTCCCTATGTTATGCAAGTGGTAACTCTAGATGGGAGTGATTAGAATGAACATTATCACTCGCCCCAGGGGGAGGCAAAGAACTTGATGGAGAGAGACTCGATAAGGGATTTGGGACTGGATCAACTGGTAAGGCTGGTTGTTCAGGCTGTGACTGTTCTGGTTGCGCCTCTGCTAGCTCCGTTGGTGGCTTAAGTGTTGACTGCTTGTCCCCCTGTTTTCCAAAGCGCCTTCGCTGATAAACCTTCAATTCTTTTGGGGCTATCACGTCTCTCGCATATTCCGTTAGGCTCGGACACGGAATTGTCCCCACAATGACTTCTCGTTGATAATCACTCTCCCCTTCTTGACTGTCACCCTCAGTGATAGGAGGGAACTTCTCCAAAAACTCTCCAAGAGTACCTCGACTCGTTTAGTACGGCTCAAACTCCCGGAATGTCATCCATTCGAACAACCTTCGCTCAACTGGGTTCCAATATCTATAGCTCTTCTGACTTAATGAATAGCCTATAAAGATACACTTCAATTCCAGCGGATCCAGCTTGCCAACCACTGGTCGCTGATCCCGTACAAAGCACACACAGCCAAACACCTTGGGAGGCACCTTGAATTCCTGCTGACCCAAAAAAAGTTCAGCTGAAAACTTCATCCCAAGTATTCGAGATGGCATGTGATTTATGAGATACGCTGCTGTCATCACTGCCTCGCTCCACAATCCCTTTGGCACATTCATATGAAACATGAGTGAACGTGCTACCTCCAACAAATATCGATTCTTCCTTTCAGCCACTCCATTCTGAGGTGGGGTTCCTAGACAAGTAGCTTGATGGAAGTATCCCCTCTGAGAGATACGCTGCAAATTCTTTGTTAACATACTCAGTTCTATTGTCTGTTCAAAGAATCCCACTGAGTAGCAACCATCATATGGAAGTCCTGAAAACACAGAAGGACCTCGCTCTTGTGCTTCATCACATAAATCCAAGTCATACGAGTATAGCAATCAATAAATGTGACAAACCACTTAAAACCACTCACAGAAGTAACTGAGCATGGACCCTAAACATCAGAATGTATCAATATGAAAGGTTCGTAACTCCGAAGACCAATGCTACTATATGTAGATCATGTATGCTTTCCAAATTCACAAGCATCACACAAGTTTGCTCTTGTCTACTTTATTAAACAAATCAGGGTATAGCTGACTTAAACTCTCAAATGACGGATATCCCAAGCGATGATGATGTAAAAAAAATGTCTCCCTCAATTCCTGCAGCCACAGCCAATGCCGCATCAACCTGATCAACATACCACAACCTACTACGCCTTGTTCCAGTCACAATCCTCTTCCCGGTTCTTCTCCTAGAACAAACACGAATCATCATCAAATGTGACGGTGCATTTGTGTCGTAGTAGGGCACCAAAGGGTGCTCCGCCCCCTAGGGTCGTCAGCAATACTCAAGAAGCCCTAGGGAAAGTCATGTGTATGGACTAAGTCCATGAGGTGTATCTATAAAAATGTACCTAAATACTCCTCTCCCTCTCAATGAAAGGCAATGGCAAGAAGGGAAATGTCCCTTCTTGCCCCCTATATATGTGGCACTAAGGGCATGTAAGAAGGGGGGTCTCCCTCGTTCATTCACACTCATAATATAACACTCGTCCTTCTCATACTCTTGGCTCCTCTCCGATTCGGTCCCCTCCCAAGACTAAAGGGTACTCCGTACCCACTGTCTAGTTTTGTTGCTACGACAATTTGAATTAGTCAATTATAGAACTAATTGAAAGTAGATCGACCAGAAAGGAGGGAACATGCAAAACGGAGGATAAAGCAATGAATGGTGTACATTCTACAGATCCTACACCCTGAATAGCTGGGAGGTTCCCTTAGCTGTTTGGACAGTTTCAGAATGAGTATATGGAGTGTAAGATGCAAATGCACTAAGTGAACCCATGACATGCTTGGATACCCCTGAATTTATTATCCGATCAATATGAGTGCTTATATGTGAATGCAAGTGCATGTGCCTGAGTACCTTCGCCCACGTGGGCGTAGTTGGCAAAGTTACCAAATGAGGTGGAATCATGAAGAGTCTCCAATGTCTTTCCCTGCTGCCACTTCTCCCACTGCATAGCTTGCTCGCCTGTTAGAGTAACAGACGTACTTTCCTCTGTGAGGGCCATATTAGCCCTAGGGCCATCTCGACCCCTTCCTCGACCTCCATAATCTCCAGTTCAGCCTCCACGACCACCACGATCTCCACCTCGGCCTCCATACTGTGGAGAAGGACAAGCATAGCTCAGATGTCCTCTCACCCCACAGTTGTAGCACTCCTTATCATCAGGTATAGCATATGCGGACCTAACAGGTTGTTTTCCCCATTACTCGTAGTCGAATCTCCTCCTACACCATAGCCGAAATAGCATCTTCCATAGTAGGCAAGTTTGTCAAGTAAAACATGGCAACGGATTACTCTCAAACTTTGGGTTTAGTCCCTTCAGAAAATGTGTAACCCGTCTGCGTTGTAGCCACACCCTAACAGCCTCAATATCACTAACAAATGTTAACTGCAGTGGATCATAGTGATCTAAGTTTATCCATAGCTGCTGCAGTTCACTAGCATATTCCTAGACGGTCTTATTGTCATGTTGCAAGGCCTCCTCCTGGCCCTAGATCCATGGGTATCAAGGCGTCGCTTAAGCGGTGAAGCGCCCGGGAGCTTGCCACCTTGCGGTCGCCTTGCCAAGGATGCCTGAGGCGTCCGCCTCAAGCTCAAGGCGTCTCCATGGCGTCCATGAGGCGGCGTATGGCGTCGGGAAGCACCGAGGCGGACGCCATAAGAAGGGGTGGAGGAGATACAAGAGACGGGATGAGGGGGCAGGCGGGAAAAACAAGCCGCGTACCCGTGTGCGCGCGAAGAAGCCAAAGGACCGAAGCCGGAATCCTTAGCGCCGCCTCCATCCCTATCGCGGCCTCCATCCCTAAAGCGGCGTCTGCGTGACATTCTTCTTGCCACCGCCCCGCCTCATCCCCATCAGCGGCGTTGCCTCTCCGCTCGAGATCCAGTCCGCTTGCTCCATCCCTCCTCCCGGCCTCCACCTCCACTCTTCCCTCCTCGGCTCCCCCTCCTCCCCGGTCTCCACCGCCACCTCTTCCCCGGCTCCCCTCCTGGCCTCCACCTCCTCCTCCCGCCTCCTCTCCCTCCCTTCTCCCCGATCGCCGGGTGGGGTCAGTGCGCCCGTCGAGAGAGAGGGAGAAGGGAGGGGGCTGGGAGCGTCGATGGTGAAGATGATGAAGTGGTCGACGCCTCCAGTGGCTTCTTTATCTTGCTGCATTCTTGCCTTTCTTTGCTCTCAGGTCAATTGTCGCTAGCTTGCTCTTGTCTTTGAAGTGATGAACTGCTGGCTGCTGCTGAAGAAGATGAGGAAGAAGATCCACATGATGATGCGGATGTGAACAATTGTGACGAAGCTCCCAATACTACCGAAGATGGTGGAGAAAACTTGGATTCTCCTAACAATCCCAATGAATTCGACGATGAATATTGAGAGGTGAGAGAGTTGGACTATGCTACTTTTGTGTTGTGGACTACTACTATGCTATTAGACTACTATAAGATTGTGGACTTATGTCGTGCTTGTTAATTTGTTATGTTGCTCATATTTAATTCTCGGATTCACTTAATTGTTATTGTGGACTTATGTTGCTCATTATTCATGCACATTGCTGCTTGGGAGAAGAGAAGGGAGGAGAGATTGTCAACAAGGTATGTCACTCAATCCGTATTTAATCAATTAATTAGAATACAATTTGTATCTATTACATTTATAACAATCTATATATTGAAACTTGTAAGAGGATGGATGCTACATGGGAAAAGAGCAATTGGAAAGGGGGGATGGGTGCTACATGAGCTCAAGAATTGGCAACAACAAGGTACATGTGCTGCTAAAATGTTCATTTTATTCGCTGCCTTGGCGCCTTATGACGAGAGTAAGGCGTCGCCTCGCCTTACGCCTTACGGCTTAAAAGGTGTGAGGGGGGTGGACCGCCTCGCCTCGCCTTACCGCCTTAATAACCATGCCTAGATCTCCACCATCATCACATTTCCTGCCCCAGAGTACATATTGCTCAGCGTCTTCCATATTGCCTATGCACTCTGCATCATCTCCACCACCCAAGCGATAGATGGAGACATCGATATTAGTAACCAAGCCACCACCACAGAGTTGGTGGTGTTCCACACCCTCCAATCCATGCTCGCCTTATCCGCGGACTCAACACAAGTCTCCCGCAGCTAGTGCTCCACCCCCTTCGTCCCCAGAATTAGTTGAGCTCTTCTAGACCAACTCAGGTAATTCTTACTCCTTTCCAACTTTATATCATCCGACATAAGCTCCAGCTTTAAGTCAGATGACCCTACACTAGCCCTCGGACCTATCATACCTGTCGCGAAGGGGTCCTGTAACATGCTTCTGATGTCACATTGCGTGACCAGCGGGGAAGTAGTATCAACAACTGTCTTCCCCTTTTTTTCTGCTGCCCTCATTGCGGCTTCTTTCTCCTTCCTCGCAGCCTCAATCTCCTCAGAAGTCATCTTCTCAAACAACTAGAGCAATGTCAATCACTACCAAGATATGTCGTACGTATCTTCCACGATTACGGCAACCTTTCACGCATCAATGTTCTACCAAACCGCGATGACTACCCTCACGGTTACCCAAATCATGGAGTCGTATCATCAATTTTTATTTTTCCAAAAAGAACCTTTCTTCTTTTTTCTTAAAAAGAACCTTTCTTTTTTTTCTTCTACTATCGATGGAACCTGTCCTTTTTCTTTTCCCCTCCGGTCAGATCCCGATCCGAATCGAGCTTCTTCCTCTCTCGATCTTCTCCTCTGCTCCCGCTCTTCCCAGCTCCCGCGACTATAGTTTGATCCTGCATAGGGGCACCGTGGCGAGGCGGAGGCCCGGGTGGTCCCTAGTGGCGGCCCAAGTAGTCCTAGCGGCGTCTCGATGGCCTAGCGGCGATGCTCGTCTCTGGCGGCGGCGAGCACCAGCCAGCAAGAAGACGCCCCACACGCCAAGAACGGCAGAGGTCAGCGTGAAAACCTGAAGGCACAGCAGTGTCCTGGGCGACAACGACGATTACGGGTGGGTGGTGGTGGTGGTAGTTGATCGGCGACGGTGGATCGAATCTTAGATCTGAGGTGAGTTCACGAACCTAGCTCTAATACCATGTGGTCTTTTTGGGATTAATTGTGTGTATCCCGTAGCATCTCCACACCCTTTATTTATAGTCTAAATATTAAATCCGACTCTAATATAAGGCTAGATGTGACTCTTAACACGACGTTATTAGATCCTAATACCAACTCACCAACATAATCTAAAGTACATAACATAATATAATTACTACATTCATGACATATTATCAGCCATATTAGAATGTTGGGTTGTACATTAGAAACATACCAGATCCATTTTGTCAGCTGAAAGAATCATATGCTGCCACTCTGTCATTGCTGAATACGGAGGGCACATTGGACTATGGCATATGGATTTACAATTAAGTTCTCTCACCCGACCATCATACTCGTCTGCAAGGTGCCATTGGCCCAGCTGCAGAAAACAACATTTTTAGTCAGACTAGTATCTAGTAAAAACAACCCACAGTCTTTTAAACTGTTGATAAAATAAAGGACAGATGTAACTGTTCTCTGTTATCTTTTCTAGAAGATTCAGTTATTCACTAAATGATTTAAGCATATTATCAAACTTAGCGTGCAATTCAGAATGTCGAAGCTTACCAAGTATAGAAATGCATGAAGGATGGACAGCACGTATACAACTTTGGACAGATCCGTTTATACTAGCCTATATATAACATAGGCAAATTTAATGGAAAGATGTAATTATCTGAGTTCTGATAATTCAATACGTTACTGGTTGATACCGGACAGTAACAGTGTAACACTAAGCCATAGGTTCAGTGGAGCTATAAATTTCCCACCCTAACTTTGACTGAAAAGCTCTAACTTGAAGTTTACAAACCCACATTTTTTTTAAGAACCAGACCCGACACCCACCGGATCCTAGTTACTGACCCCAGTATTAGGATTAGGAAGGCCTCAGTCATAACACAACTTAAAGCAATAGCACAAGCAGCAGAACTTAGGCTATAAGCATGTAGATTTACAGTAATGGGCAGTTTCGGTATCGTGGACTAACACCACACTGATGCCTGGAAGAATTGCAAGAGGAATGTCCTACTTATATTAAAGCATGCAAAACTTCAATGAAAAGATTCAGGAGAAATGACACATCATAATAAATAAAAGGAGCAGTGAGGATGTCTATAGCTACATCTGAGCATTAATTTGCCAATTTATTATGATTATCTAATGGATTCAAGATATCAGTGGCATGTACAATTTTCATCAAATCACACTGGAAATTCTCCAATGCTCAATTATTCTTGAACAGCAGGGAACAAAAGAATGTCCTTTCTTGGGAAAAGTTGACCATGAATTACAAAAGGATAAAAAAATCTTATCTGCAAGAGGTGGCAGTTTGCCGGATACTTACGTTGATATCTTTATCCTTCCGAGCTGTCCGATATTCTGTTATGTAACTTGAATCATCACTTAACAGAGTACTAAAAAATTCCTCTGCAGTACATGAAAAAGTCCCCTGAAATGAGATACAATTAAGGATTAGCTGTCCTATAAACTACAAAAGCATGAAAGAAGATAAAGTTAGCCATTATTACATTGAATACAGAGACTAGAACTTCTTCTTTGACAAAAGGTTGTAATCGCCCTGTTAAAACAGCACAATCTTCTGGAACATTTATCTCCTTGCTACTTTTTCTTGAGCTACTGTGTGCACGTAGTGCAGATTGAGCACGTTCCTAGAATCCAAAACCCAAATGTAAATCAAATCATCAATTCTGATAAACAATTTATGGAAATCGCATTTATGCAAATTTCCAACTATCATGAACAGCAAAAATGCAGACAGTTCACTCCAAAACTAACGCACCAACAGCAAGGCTGCAGATATGCAACATGCATCCTAAAGCTTAATTCAAAGAATAAAAGAATAATGTACAAGAAAAGGTCTAAGCGTATTACACCTATATAGTATATACAAGTTCAATACCTGCTTCTCAGCCTCAATCATTGTATGGAGGTTCTTGACAGCTCGTTGCAATGCTCTAAATGCATTGTTTCTGTTCCAAAACGATGCAAATTTATATCTGACTCTTCCTGCAAAAATAATTAAAAACATGACATAAAGCAATTAAACATGCATCCCATCTAATCTAGATTACCCTTCCCAGTCCTTTTGGCAGCCTCCAGAAATTCCTTTTGGCAAGGCTTTTAATCTATCCTTCTAGCATGATCATTCTATCCAACAAACCATTTAATTTTTGCTTGCTACCAATTTTGTCACATGAAGAAAATGTGACCCAATTCATGATATTTGTGTTCTTCTCACTTTTAAAAAGCTAGAACCACGTGATAAAGTCTGGCAACCTACGACTACTTCACAGAATTCAACTTTGCATTAATGATGAGGACATCCCTGCTACCATATTTCAAAGTATTCATCCTTGTATTCATGATATATCTAAAGGCCCCGTGACAAGAGCACGAGCCAAGAAACTGCAACAACAGGTGAATTTGTTCCTTAATGCCTTGTCTTCTATTGATGAGAATAATATACTACTTTATGCTAGTTTCTTGTGCATTGTTAGGTGTGACGATGAGGCCACCGAGCACTAAAAGGAAAGCATGTACGTGAGGTGCTGCCACGTTCAAAGAAAGGGGTACACGAAATAATAGGCTGGTGCATGCAAAACCAACACTAAAAGGGAAGCATGTACCCTTTTTCCATGAGCGTTTGCACTTACCGCTGAATTTCTTTTTGTCTCCTCTGGGTTTGTGTGGTACGGCGGCCGGTTGGGAAGTGGAGCTCCCGATACCAAGTCAATTTGATGTTCAATACCGCGAATAGGCGATAGACCAGCGGGTACCTCCTCCGTAAAGACATCCTCATAAGCCTTAGCCCTTCTGCCTAAGAAAGATGGTACATGGAGAATGTGCGTAGACTGTAGAGCTATCAACAATATTACCATTCGTTATCGTCATCCTATTCCTAGGTTAGATGATATGCTTGATGAATTGAGTGGCTCTACTATCTTTTCTAAGATTGATTTGCGTAGTGGATACCATCAAATTAGAATGAAACATGGTGATGAGTGGAAGACAGCTTTTAAAACAAAATTTAGCTTGTATGAATGGTTAGTGATACCTTTTGGTTTATCTAATGCTCCTAGTATATTCATGCCATTAATGAACCATGTTTTGAGACATTTCATTGGCAAATTCATGGTAGTCTATTTTGATAACATTTTGATATATAGCCGCTCATTGGAATAACATGTTGAACATGTTAGACAAGTGCTAGAAGTGCTTAGAACTAAACAATTGTATGCTAATCTTGAGAAATGCACTTTTTGCACAAACAAAGTGGTGTTATTAGGCTATGTTGTTTCAGCTCATGGAATTGAAGTAGATGACTCTAAAGTTGAAGCTATTCAAAATTGGGCTATTCCTGTCAATGTTAGTCAAATTCGTAGCTTTCATGGGCATGCTGATTTTTATCGACGTTTTGTGAAAGATTTTAGCACCATTGCTGCCCCATTAAATGAATTAACTAAAAAGGGCGTTGCTTTTGAATGGGGAGCATCACAGGATAAAGTCTTTGCTGAACTAAAGAAGTGTTTGACTGAAGCACCATTGCTTGTTTTACCTGATTTCACTAAAACTTTTGAGATTGAATGTGATGCTAGTGGAATAAGTATTTGTGGTGTTTTGATGCAAGAAAGAAAACCTGTTGCATACTTTAGTGAGTAACTTAGCAGTGCACAATTGAATTATCCTGTTTATGACAAAGAATTATATGCTCTTGTGCGTGCTTTAGAGACTTGACAACATTATATTTGGCCTAAGGAACTCATCATTCATTCTGATCATGAAGCTTTGAAATACTTGAAAGGCTAAGCTAAACTGAATCGTAGACATGCTAAGTGGGTTGAATTCATTGAGACTTTTCCCTACATTATTAAATACAAGAAAGGCAGAGAGAATACGGCAGCTGATGCATTATCTCGAAAGAATGTGCTTTTAAATCAATTGGAAGTTAAGGTTCTCGAATTAGAGAGTTTGAAAGAATTATATGCTTCTGATCATGAATTTTCAGCACCATATTCTAAATGCAAAGATGGGAAAAGATGGGACAAGTATCATATCCATGATGGTTTTCTATTTCAAACTAACAAGTTATGTGTTCCAGATTCTTCCGTGCGTTTGCTATTATTACAGGAATCTCATGCAGGGGGGCTAATGGGACATTTTGGTAGGGAGAAAACCTTCATGATGTTGGTCGATCACTTTTATTGACAAAAAATGAGACGAGATGTTGAGAGGTTTGTTCAACGCTGTGTTACATGCCATAAAGCTAAGTCTAAACTTAATCCCTATGGTTTATATACTCCACTTCCAGTTCCTAGTGCCCCTTAGGAAGATATTAGCATGAACTTTGTTTTGGGATTGCCTATGACTAAGAGGGGGAGGGATTCTGTTTTTGTAATTGTTGATAAGTTTTCTAAGATGGCACACTTTATTCTTTGTCATAAGAGCGACGATGCGTTACATGTAGCTGCTTGTTTTTCAAGGAAATTGTACGATTGCATGGTGTGCCTCGCACCATTGTTTCAAATCGTGATATAAAGTTTATGAGCTATTTCTAGAAGACTTTATGGGCTAAGCTTGGGACAAAGTTACTCTTTTCGACAACTTGTCACTCATAAACTGATGGCAAACGGAGGTGGTGAATCGTACACTCTCAATGTTGCTGAGGACAATGATAAAAAAGAACTTAAAAGAGTGGGAGAATTGTCTACCGCATGTTGAATTCGCATATAATAGGGCGGTGCATTCTACTACTCAATTGTGTCCATTTGAGGTGGTATATAGCTTCAACCGATCACACCACTTGATTTGATGCCACTTCCATTACAAGAACGTGCTAATATAGAGGCTTCGACACATGCTGATTTTGTGAAAAAAACTCCATAAAAAGACTAAAGAGGTACTTGAAATCAAGGTACGTGCTTATGCTTCTAAGGCTAACAAGTCTAGAAAGAAATTGCTCCTTGAACCAGGTGACTTAGTATGAGTTCATCTTCGCAAAGAACGTTTTCCGGAGAGGTGTAAATCAAAATTGATGCCCCATGGTGATGGTCCTTTTAAAGTGCCTGCCAAGATCAACGATAATGCTTACAAGATCGAGCTTCTGGGAGACGACTATGCGGTAAGTACTACTTTTAATGTTGCTGATTTATCTCCATTGTTTGGTCCAGACGATACAGAGTCGAGGACGACTCCTCTTCAAGAGGGGGAGGATGATGAAGACATCCCTGCTACCATATTTCAAAGTATTCATCCGAGTATTCATGATATATCTAAAGGCCCCATGACAAGAACACGAGCCAAGAAACTGCAACAGGTGAATTTGTTCCTTAATGCCTTGCCTTCTATTGATGAGAATAATATACTACCTTATGCTAGTTTCTTGTGCATTCTTAGGTGTGACGATGAGGCCACTGAGCACTAAAAGGAAAGCATGTACGTGAGGTGCTGCCACGTTCAAAGAAAGGGGCACACGAAATAATAGGCTGGTGCATGCAAAACCAACACTAAAAAGGAAGCATGTACGTGACTTGGAGTTGTTTCCTATTCACGTACACAGCCATATGTGAATTGGTCTTAGTCATGTTGATCCGGTTGTACACGTTAGGCTGAACCACAAAGTAGATGAGTTGGTTTTGGTTTTTATGGGCTCTGGCCAAATGAACTTAGGAGCAATTGTGGCCCATATGTGCTCACGTCCTGATGGGTGCGTGGGATAAAAGGCACAGCTCCGCCAGCTTGTAAAGGGGAACAGATATTTTGATAATAGATTAAAAACGCGGTTGCTTGTGTTCTTCTTGATGGCCAACGGCATCAATGGGAAAATTGAGAGTTCTTGCTAATCGATATCGTTCAACCTTTCCGTTGGGAATTGGGAGTGCGATAGGACTCCGCTTGGTGGTCGTGAAGTCCGGTACGTGTGTTCTCGCGAATTAAAGAGTGTTCGTTCTTGCATTGACAACGGGGGATCACTACGATTCGAGAGGCTGCACGTGAGTATCTTGATCCTACGTTGAGAAGATCGGACAACTCCGTATCAATTAACTAATACTGTACAGTTCAGAGATAGAAGCATGCATTAAGATCCAACTAGTGTAGTTTACGATTGAACAGGCGCAGAAGACCGAACTTATATGTGTGTAACTAAGTTTAGCTGGATGACTCAAACAGAAAATAAAGACCATAGTCACCATACATGATTTACAGTGCTAGGCGGTGGGGTTTGACAGTGGAGTCGGTATTGTATAATCAGTGGAGGGGCTTCGAGTTTGCATCATTATCCATGAATAATGCTAATAAAAAAGAGGCAAAGGTGTATTGATTTAAGAACTATACATGTGTTAAAGCTTACCATCGGGGCATCCTAAGGAAGGAACGCCATGTCCTCCAGCTCCCATTCGAAGAAATATTGTAATTGCTGGGTTAATAACTGCATGTTGGCTTCTCCTTATCTGCATTACTTGTAAGAAAAGAAAGAAAAGACACACTATTACATTAACATGTGTAGCAACAAAGTGATGGAGAGATCACATAGAAAAAGAGTAGGATAAGAACTACCTCATCAATATCTCTCAAAGGAAATACAACCTTCGTATAAAGAAAAAAAGATGTTCTTAGTCACACACATAAAACAAAACAAAAACAAAAAAAAAGTATCAACCCAATGAATTATTGGAAGATAGAGCCTATTTAGTCTTGGTTTCCATAGAATCTCAATCAGCATGACAAGGTCATATATTATTTAGCTACGTCAGCATTGAACCACACAATAAAGGGATCTAACTTAATCCTACATCAACAAATTGTTTTAAAAAAAACATAATTGTCCCTACAAACTGACCAAGTTAGCATTTCCTCATTTACTCTGTTACCCTAGTTCTTGACAGTATCCAAAAGATACTTATAATTTATTTTGACAAAAAAAAATAGGCCCTAGAAATGGGTTGGCTCTGTTATGAATAATGTGTTAATCTATTCAAGAGGCCTAATGGGCAATATATACAGGGACTACAAAGGAGGTTGCCATTAGAGATAAGGAAATACAAAAGGAGTCATATTCTAACCCACCCACCCCCCCCCCTTCAAACTCATGATGGATCACGTACACTGAGTTTGGAGAGAAAATACAAATATTGTGCTCTAATCTGTGGCTTCGTGAAGAAGTCAGCAACCTGTAACTGGATGGCACAGGCTGTAAAGCAAGTATTCCCTCCTGCACTTGTAAGTGAGTGTATGAAGCATCCACACCAATGTGCTTAGTGAGCTCATGCTTCACAGGATCCTGGGCAATACTGATAGCACCTGTACTGTCAGACAAAAGAGTCGTAGGTCCCATCACAGGTACTCCAAAATCAGCAAGTAGCCACCTCAACCAAGTAACCTCTGTTGTCACTGCTGCCTTAGCTCTCAACTCAGCATCTGCACTCGAACGGGAAACTGCGGTTTGCTTCTTAGTCTTCTAGACAATCAGGGAGGAGCCAAGAAAAACACAGTAAGCAGAAAGAGAATAATGATCAGAAGTATTACTAGCCCAAGTCGCATCGGAGTACGTCTGAAGCTGTAGTGAGGTAGAGCTAGAGAAAAACAAACGACGAGAGATAGTCCCACACAAGTAGCGAAGAACACGAAGAATGTGATTGTAGTGAAGATGGGTAGACAAGCCATGAACTGACTCAAGATGTGAACAACATAAGCAATATCAGGACGAGTGCTCACAAAATACACTAGACTCCCAACAAGATGGCGATATCGAGTAGGATCCTCACGAAGATCACCATGAGTGACACGAAGCTGTAGGGATAGCTCCATGGGAGCCTCAGCAGTGCGAGTCTCAGTCAAACCAGATCAATCAAGAAGATCCTGGACATACTTCTGCTGGGAGAGATAGTAGCCCTCAGGCATGGAAGAGATCTCAACCCCAAGGAAGTACGTAAGAGAACCAAGATCAGTCATCAAAAACTGCTCACTGAGATGCTTCTTCACATACGTGATGAATGAGGAATCATCACCAGTGATGAGCATATCATCAATATACAGAAGAAGCAGTGTCCTACCTCGAGATGAGACATGGACAAAAAGAGCAAGATCATAGGAATTGACAGTGAAACCGACAGCAGTAATCACTAGAGATGGCAATCGTGCCCGATCACCCGTGTGCCCGCGGGCGAATACCCTAATGGAGGCGGGTATAGGTGTCTTTCTTTGCCCGCGGGCATAGAAACGGACACAATTCCTTACCCATCGGGTAAACGGGCGCGGGCATGGGTAAGCTCCACCCATGCCCGCTTCGCCTGATTACTCGCAACCTACACTGACAGGTGGGGCCACTGTCTAAAACCCTAGTCACCGCTTGGTCGACTCGCTCTAAGTCCCACCAATCCGCGCCCAACCCACTTCCGGCTCGGCCGCGAAGACCCTCCCATCCTACGCCCCCCATCCCCACGCGCTCTTCTAGATCTTCCTCCGGTCCTCACGATTCGGCCCGACCAACCAACCGCCACACTGTCACTGCCTCCTCGGCCTCCCACCACCACCACCAAGAACTTGAGATCCGTCGTACCGTCCGAACTCAAATTCCGCTTTGCCCGTCTGCTCGGCCAGTGCCCAAGAACTTCAGATCCGGCCAGCCGCTGCCTCGTCCTCTTCCCGGCCGGCCGCAGTCCAGATCCATCCCCGTCGCTTGTCAAACTGTCCTCCTCCTCCCGGCCCGGCCTCCTCGTCCCGCCCAAGCGTCGCATCCTTGGTCTTAGTCGCCCCGAGCCCGCAAGCAAGGCCAAGGGAAGTTCATCGCCACGAGGTCGCCCGCCGCAAGGAGCGCCTCCATGGCGATGCAGGGCGATGAGAACTCCGCCAGACTCATTAAGCCTTAAACTACCTCGTCGCCGACGTCTTGAAGGAAGCACAAAGTAGTTGTCGAGGAGAGCTCCACCGCCTCCGTCGAGTCCTACTTCATCCGCGCAGAGCCGCCACCGGCGCCCGATCTTGGCAACTAGACCAGATCTTAGCCTCTCATCGCCTCCGCCGGCTTCGGCTGGCGCGGGTGGCGCCGACTCATTTCTTGGCGAGGACCCGAGAGCGACAAGTCCTCCACCGCCGCGAGCTAGTCCTGAAGTGGTGATTCGATGATCTTGATGTTGAGGACACAATGGATGGTGATGAGGAGTGTTGGGAAGGGTGAAAATGGATTAGGGATGCATCTGGTGCTGACCCATACGCCAAATCAATTTTGGTACTTCAGAGAATGCAGGAAGATCTTGAGAATGGTATAGTTGAATTCTCACCTAGTTTATCTTCATGCACTAACCAGTTGCTAAAGAGCTTGTCCCTTCAGAGAAATAGGGCATGCGTTGAGGTTATTCAAGTTAAACTATGTGTCAATTATCTGTGAAAAGTGTAAACCAATGTTCTTTCTTAGTACATGTCATTTGACAACATTCTGTAAGAAGTTCAAGGTCAAATTGAAAGCTTCAGAATGTGGTGTTACTTGGTTACTGCTGCTGATACTAGAGCATGCAAAAGAATTGTATCATGTCTTCGCGGGTAAACGGGCATACCCGCAGGCGACGGGCATGGGCGAGATTCTTCGCCCGCCGTCCTTCGCGGGTATGCTCGCGGGGGGGAATCAGGGTCGCGGGCATGGGCATGGGCGAGCACTACCCGTACCCGTCGCGCCCGATTGCCATCCCTAGTAATCACTGAGGTAAAACGTGCAAACCAGACACGAGGAGCCTATTTAAGGTCATAAAGAGCACGACGAAGATGACAGACGTGCCTATCAGGAACAGAATACATAGGTGGTGGCTGCATGTAGACCTCCTCATGCAAAACACCATTAAGAAAGGCATTCTTAACATTCAACTGAGAGATATACCACCAGCAAACAGAAGCAACTGCAACAAGAGTGCGAACAGTGATCATATAGGCAACAGGGGCAAAAATCTCATCGTAGCCACGACCGTACTCCTGCTGAAAGCCGCGAGCCACAAGACAAACCTTGTAGCGCTCGATAGTACCATCAGACTGGGTCATAATCTTGTAGACCCACTTGCACATGATCGGACGAGCATGCACAGGTGTCGGTACAATATCCTAAGTCTCTGTACGTCGAAGAACATCAAGCTCCTCTGCCATGGCGAGCTGCCACTCAAAATGACGAGCAGCCTCACGATAAGAACTAGGCTCAATGACAGAGAGAGCATGAGCTATCGGAGCAAATCCAAGACGACCAGGAGGTCGAAGGGATATCCGATCATGAAGGATGTAACGAGGAGCATCATCAGGAGGATCATATGTGGGTGTCGGCAAGATACCAGGAGAGGAGACTGTTGAAGGATGAGTACGTCTGGAGTAGGGAATACCAGAGAAGCGAGGCGGTGGTATCAAGCGAGGCAAGCGACCGGAGGCAAAATACGAAGGAACCACTGGAGATAGACCAGGGGAAGACTGTGATAGTAGAGAAATGGGTGAAGAGTCAGAAAAAGACAACCACAAAATCGACTCAACGGTGGAAACAGGAGAAGCCAAATCTCGATAGAAGAAAGGTCGAGATTCGTCTAAGACAACGTCTCGTGAAATCCTGATCCGTCGAGCAGAAGAATCCCAGCAACGATAACCCTTATGCTCATAACTATAACCAAGAAACACACTCAACCGATTGGTAGATGGTTTAGTCTTCACAAGGTCAGCAATGAGAACAAAACAAGTACAACCAAAAACATGAATGTGAGTGTACTGGGGGGCTCGAGAGTAGAGACGCTCTATAGGACTGGCACCCTTAAGAGCAGTGGAAGGCTGTATATTGATGAGATATGCGGTAGTAAAGCGATCTTAGCCGAATCTGTGGTGGAACGTGAGAGGCAAGAAGAGTGTGGGCAGTCTCAATCAGATGACGATGTTTGCACTCAACAACCCCATTCTAAGCATGGGCACCAGGACAAGAAGACTGGTAAAGGGTGCTCTGCTCAGAAAGAACCTGTCAAAAAGCATCAGAACAATACTACTTGAAAGAAAATCACGGCGAAAATGCGGATAAGCGAAATCAAATCGAGTACGAACCATCGTTGCAAAGCTACGATAGATCACAAGAAACTGACCACGATTAGACATAAGGAAAATCCATGTAAAGTGGGAATAATCACCAATGAAGATGACATAAGATTTATGCCTGGCCTTTAGAGATAATAGGCGCAGGTCCCCATACATCTGAATGAACTAAATCAAAAAGACGAGAAGACAATGACTAACTAGAATGATAAGGAAGTTGTAGCTACTTGCCCAGCTTACAACCCTGACAAAATATGGCCGTGTCAACAGTAACACGTCCAAGAACACCCTAACGAACTAATGAAGAAAGACAGGACCCACACAAGTGACATAAACGGTGATGCCACTAAGCAAAAACTCCAGAGGTGGTGGCAGCAGTGATGGTGGAAGTAGACGTAGAGGTGACAGGAGCAACTGAAGTGGACGAAAGGTGGAGGCGATCAAGGATATAGAGACCTTGGCGATCCCCACGACACCGGTCAGTCCTAAGTACCGTCCCTATTTGTCGATCCTGGATGAAACAGGTGTGAAAGTTAAAACCAACCCTACAGTCAAGATCGGTGAGCTGACCCACCGAGAGAAGCTACATGATAAGCTGGAGAACATGGGAAACAGCTGGAACAGAAAAGTCAGTGGACAAAACAATGCCCTGACAGCTGACAGATAGAGAAGTACCGTCAGCTGTCTGAACAGAGATAGGAAAAATAGGTCCTACTAAAGTGAGAGATGTGGAGTCCGGTGCCATGTGGAAAGAGGTACCAGAATCCAGAACCCAAGAAGTACCTGAGATGTCTAAGCTAGACTAGCGGTAAAGAAAGCCGTGAGAGAGCTGCAGTAGAGCTTAGCGAATCGCTAAATGAGTCACCTCGCTGAGAAGGTCCTGACGTGATGGTCTGTCCTCCCGTCGATGAAAGGCCTCCCTGCCCCCCTTGGATCGTCCATTCCCACGCGTCTTGTTCTGTTTTTTTTCACACCGCACAACACTGGTAGTCGTGCCCGAAGGTCTTGCAATAATTGCATTGAACCCCAGTTGGTGCAAAAACAGGAGCAGAAACAGACACCTGACGATCGACTGTAGTCGAAGCAGGAACTGTCGTTGTAGTCGAAGAAGACGGGGTAGCAAGCACGGCGTAACAAAGCAGTCTTTGCTAACTCGCGCGAAACTCCTCGGCCGAAGCGTCGAAAGAGCCTTGGTAGTATCGGTTGTGGTAAGCTCGGCCAGCTTGAACCTCGCGAGCTCAAACTCGGGCGAAGATGGCGATGAAGTCATAAAGACGAAAGCGATCACGATCCGCCTACGCGCTTTATGACACTCTAATAAGCGAGAAGCCGGCTCGTCGGTAGCGCCAGAGACGCCGAGCTTCGGAAGAAGTCGTCGACGTAGGAGTCCTCCTGGCGAAGCATCTCCAACTCACGCTGAAGCGAAAAGAACTGAGCATCGCTGCTCTACTGGTATCGCTCGCGCAAGTACTCCCAGATCTGACGAGTGGCACGCAGACCAATAATGTCTGGTTGGATGGAGTTGTTGACGCTGACCACCAAGATAGGGTGAACACGGGCCACATCAGCACACCCGCGCTTAAAAGCGTCTATGGCATACTAAAAGGCCTCATCAACAGCAATAGCGGCCTCTGCCTCCTTGGCGGCCTCATCTTCTGCAGAAAGTGTAGAAGTAGGCTGTCTTAGAGAAGGCTGAACCAGCGGCGGTGGACAAGGTCGGGCACCGGTAACATGTCTCCAGAGGCGGAGACCATCGAGCGTGATCTCCATGAGTGAAGACCACAACCTGTAGTTCGTCCCATTAAGCTTTGTTCCCGAGAATAGGATCACAGCTGATGAAACAGAAGCCATTGGTAGACGACGCTAGACGGCACGGCGACCAAGACAACGAAGTCTAACAGGCCGCGCTGGACGACGCGACGGTTAGATCAACGTGTTGTTTCTGTGTGTGTGTGTTTTGCTTTTTTTTCTTTCTTTGCGGCCCACGCTGGCTCACGCTAGAAAAAGGCACGCTAAGGCCCAAGAGAGGCAAAAACGCGTCGCGAGGAACTAGGTTCCCTTGCCACGGCAGCAGCAGCGGCCGTGATCCTCGACTCTGGTCTTTGAAAGACGAGCTTGAGGCGAGCGGACTTCGGGCTCGGCGGCAGAGGCTCTGGTAGGCAAGAACGGGAGAGGTCGCAGAGACTCGGCGGCAACCTGACAACCGAACTCTGCACCTCGACAAGGGCTCAGGTCGATCTTGACTCAGGCGGCGAGCTTGAGCTCGGGCTAATGGCAGAGGTGCGGGAGGCTCCGGCGGCGGATCCGATGGCGACGCGACGGATCTTGCAGCGGGAGGACCTCGGCTAGGCTGGGGCTCAAGTGGTGCTCGATGTCGGACGACCGGGAACACGTGGCGGCGGTCGGATGGCAGCGGAAGGAGAGCTAGGCTAGTGCCCTAACTCTGATACCATGTTATGAATAATGTGTTAATCTATTCAAGAGGCTCAATGGACAATATATACAGGTATACAGGGAGTACAAAGGGGGTTGCTATATACAGATAAGGAAATAGAAAAGGAGTTCTATTCTAATAGGCTCTACTTATAGAGCTCGATAACATTTATTAATATATTTTAAGATCTCATGATCATCAAAGTGTTTGTTTAGATGGTAGGTGCAAATCAAATCATCAAAACATTCAACATAATTGGATATTTTCTGATAAACACAAAAGAAAATAAAGTGAATTCTACATAAAGAACTTATAGTAAATGCATCAATCAAAGGATGCCAACTAAAAATTTTGTATGTGAGCTAACCTTAATCTGCTTAGAAAAGACGTTTGAATGGAAGCAAATGTGCCATGAAGAGACATACATGCGACCGTGATACAGAAATGACCTCTCAAGTGCACATGAATAACTGTGTTTAACAACCTGGAAAAATTGAAGCAATGACACAATAACTCTTGCAAGCTGGAACTGTTGGTATTAGATCTATGCATGAATCCGAGTGAATAGCTTGTAGTAGTTACTTGCCTCGTCTGGAGGAAGTCCAAAAATTGTCTGCAAATGACCTGGCTTTTGATGAACTACAGTGGGGCCTTGTTTATCCAAGGAAATCCTTCTACGAGCATCAGCCTCAGCAGAGTTATTTTGAGCCCTAAAGCACAAAAATGTTTAATATGTCAGATAAATCTTTACAGTACTTATCGATTTTATACTACAGGTGGAAAAAAAAAACAAAAGAATGGTGCAACACAACGTACTGCATTGGGGCCTAGCTTATTGAAATGTGAAATGAGCTGGCAGCAATTCAAAAAAGAACTACCAGCATAATGGATGTAACAGAAAGGTACTACTGTAGTGACAAGTTTCTCTTATGTTGTCCAAAAGGACAAAGTAAACTAATGAAGCGAGTGACTGAAACAAGACAAAGCAAGCGCTAGGTGACACCCTCCCGCCTAACCGATTTATCCCGCCTAAGCGGCCGCCTAGGCCCGCCTAATCGGCGATTAGGCGCTAGGCGTTGGTCTGCCGCCAGACTAGCGCCTAGCGTCTTGATGAACACTGGTTCAAACATGCTAAGTTGCACAAGTAACAGAATAAAAATTTCACACTTTGCGGTGAATTAATAATAAGAAAAAGGCCATAAAATGTCAACGTAATAATAAAGAAATATAGTGAGTTATTGACCTGGAGGAACTCTCGTGAACCTTGATTGCCTTAATGTGGAGACACACCTGAAAATACAAAAAGTATAATAAGACAATTGAAATAATAAAATAATTTCAGAGACCAGGTGATTCTGTAGAAATCACTCACCTGCCCTGATGTGCTGTCAAGTGTATACCAAACTGGTCCACTCTGCCCTTCAGAGTCAACTGGAACAGTAACAGAACCAAGAACTGTGCTTTTCCATACAATGTCCCAGTCATATATTGTCACCTTTATCTATGGAAGTATACAGAACAAATGCATGAGAAGAAGCTAAGTGAAATGTACGGATCTTCCTGTATTCAAAGGACTTCTTTAAAAATGTGCCAGACATCTTTTAATGGGAACAACTGAGCAAGAGCACTATTGCATCAAGGTGATGGTAAACAATCTTGAGATTATAGTCAAGTTTGAACCAGGGTAATCTTATTGAAGCAAAAGAGAAAGTTTCAAAGGCACATAAAAGAATTTATGTGACAAGTTTTGTTGTATTATAGCAATGTAGTGTCAACGTTGTGCATCGAGAAGTTCGACTGGATAGTAGTAGCTAAAGTAAATGAATTGTGTTTTGTCATGTTTTCTTGTAACAGGTATGAACAGGCACTGCATCTTTTAAGAGAACATCCAAACTAGCTAGAGGACCAGGACTAACCTTTACAGGAAGACTGTCAACAAAAAAATTGAATTCCTCTCCCCACATTGGGTTTCTTGAGCCAGGAACCATGGAACTGTAAGGAGTAGAGAGAGATGAAACAAAGGGGGATAATTAGACTATTCAAAGATTAGCTGCAAACATCTATTGTTTTTATCAAAGACAATAATATTTTATATTATATTAAAGAGTGTTCATTCGAAATTGTTTCCATCGGTCCCCTTGCACCATTGCTTTTCCCACAGAAATATTTTCAGGATGGCATGTGGGTCAATTACTTTAGATTTTAGCATATCACAATCACCTAACTCCCCACCCCCTTTCTCCCTGATTTCGTGAGATTTCTGGCAGTTAGAACAATCATGAGGGCAATCACACATTCTTTCCTCTCCTAATTACCTCCGTCTGCCACTCCTAGATCTAAACTCAGCCTCTCCTGTTATTGCCCTACCTCAAATCACTCCTACACACACAATTCTTCAAAGTTGATATCTCGAACCACCCTTGAATAATATAGTGTTTTTACCTCTCCCGTCTCTAGCCTGATGGTCTAATGACTAATGAGCAATGACAATGCACAATTTTCACTTGGCTGTCCGGCACTCTGTAAATGACACTGCCACCTGCCAGACAAAACATTTGGACAAAGATTTAGATATGCTCTTGGGTAAAACTTGAACCTAGCTTATTTAATACACATGCAGTTATCTGAACAAATTCACAAAATAAATGAAGTTATTATCATCTCCTCCATGCTTCAATTCAATCAGTTAACGCTTTTTCCAAAGCATGGCTTTCTTGAGTAAAGGTTCAGCTTGCACTCGATGTCTTTTCAAAGGAAAACCTTTAATGACCACTATGAACTCGGGCCATAAACGAGTCGAGCTGAGCTGGCATTTCTGCTAGCTATCTTAACGAGCCAAGTTCGAGCCAGCTCGCGAGCAACTCGTTAAGTTCGTTTATATTAGAACCCAACCCAACAAGCCTAGTAGCCCAACTAGAACAGGCCCAACCTACGCCTACCAGCTCAGCCCAGCAAGCCACAACCCTCTCCTATCCACATAGTTTTTGACCTCCGCCCAGCGCCCTCTCCTTCTGCGTCCGGCCCGGCGCCCTCCTACGGTCCCGAGCCAAACGAGCCAGCTCGCGAGTTCATAACGAGTCGAGCCAAGTAAACATTTTTGCTCGTTTGCTTAACGAGCCGAGCTGAGACGAGCTCAGTTCCTTAACGAGCTTGACCGAGCCGAGCCGGCTCATTATCCACCCCTAGCAAAGGCTACACAAATCACAGTCTTCCATATTTTTTAGTTGCACAAATGTGTTAGGAACAGAACTCCTACTACACCTATGTAGTATAGACAGTTAATGCTGTAAATATCAGTCAAATAGTCCAAATTAACTAGTTGTGGAATCGCCAGCATTGCATAAAAGGATATACATAAAAGTATTGAATCGCTAAAACAGCATGACCACCTGAAACGCTTCTCTTCACCGCAAGTGATCAATGCATAAGGGTCTGACGTCCCATTTAAGTTTGCCGCAATCAAATTCTTCGCAGCCAACAATTCCAGCTGAAGATATACATCCAAGTTACACAGATATTCACACCAAATAGTCGGGGAGCGCAACAAAATCGAGACAAAGGCTGATCGCCAGTCACCTTCACCACATACGCCGAGGGGCCACTCGAGCCTCCCTTGTACTGCGCCATTCACACGAAACCAACGAAGCGATCACAGCATTAGAATCAGTGATCAGCACACCATATCGCCCCAAAATTCCCAAACCAAAGCAGCCTTTACCTTGTCGGCGCCGTCGAGCTCCCGCACGAGGAGGAGGTCGGCGGCGGCCCCCGCGCCGCCCGCGGCAGCCGCTCGGGAGGGTCGCGGGTTGAGGAGCTCGTAGGCGGCGTAGAGCGCGACGAGGATCATCGCGGCGGCGAAGGTGACTTCGATCTCCCAGCAGGTCGGGAGGAGGAACCCGAGCGCCGCCGCCGCCGACGCGGGCGTCCCCGCCTGCGGCGCCATGCCGACCGCGACGTGAGGGTCTAGGGTTTCGTGGAGGAGGGGAGGAATGGGAGGGACAAGCACGCGATGGCCATCGGAGGGGAGAGAGAATGGAAGGGGAGGGGAGGAGGTGGTGGTTACGGTTACGGAGGGGGCAGGGGCGACGGGGCGGAGAAGGTGGGAGCAGTGAGTTTTATTTTTCGGATTCGCTAAGACTGAACTTTCTATCAGTCACTTAAAACTGAACGGTATTAAGCGTAAAATTACACTATCAACTGATATGCAGTTTTTACTGAAACTTTTAGTTTTATTTGTTTTTGTATTTCTAAGGTTTATCTAGATTTACTTTTGTCTAATTTAATTTTTTTTGTTTTTGTATTTGTAGGTTCACCTAAATTTACTTTTATCTAGTTTAGAATTTTTTGTCTCAATAAAAAAAACTTATAGTATCCATCTGATCAAAATCATATAGCTAAGAAAGATGATTGATTGATAAAGAAATTTCAGTCATCTAAAGCATAGACGTTTTCTTTTTTCCCTAAATAGCATCGTTGGCGTCGTCATTAACAAAACTTGTCGTTCATGCACCGTAATGCTAAAAATAGAACAACCATCGTCCGCATCCTTTCCTCTCACGCCGAGATTATATAGCGTTCTGCCACCACGTCGCCGGTGCTGCGCCCTGTTGCCGGAACGAGCCTCTGCGCTCATGGCGCCCAGACGAGCCGTCCGTGGCACCAGTACACGATACCGGCGACGCAGGTGCCCCGCAGCCCGGACGTGGATTGTGCAATCAATCGAACACCGGATATTTTTATGGTAGAAGCTAGCAAGCAACATCTCGCTCAATTTGTAGCATGTATCCTCTTACCCCGTTCGCTGCCGGTTTAGGCCCCCGCTCATCGCGATCATTAGATAGCGCTCCGACTCGGTGACGGCCTTGGCATCTGCCAAACCATAAAAAAGCTAACTTTATTGCTACCAAACACAAACAGTGCAATTCTAATCTTCTCCCAAGCAAAACTTTTTTATACGAAAAGAAATCAAAATGTTGCTAGACAAGAATCAACGTTAACGCAGGAACCGGATGAAATCGGAAACCAACTCTGCTCCTTGCCTTTGCGAGTGACCTCAAATGCGGTGGCCTCTTCTTGGCCTTCTCCTCGTGCTTCTCCTGTCCTTTTGATCGAGTGTGTGTTTCGATGTGTATGGATTCAAGGCGGAGTTTAAATGGGAAGCGGAGGCGGAAGCTTAGTGGGGTGGCAACATTTAGAAAGCAGGTAGAGAGAGCACGAGGAGACGGCATGATGCAACTTGCGAGACAACGAGAGGGAGGAGGAATGCATAAAACAATAGTTCAGGAGCTAAAGTGCAACCAATTGTGGCTCATTACAAAAACGAAGATCAGAGCTCAGTACAAAAATGAAATTACCTGCATCGCTAGTACTGTAGACTGGTGCCATAGATGGCTCGTTCGGGTGCCAAGGGCACGGACGTGGCTCATCCGAGCGTCAGGGGCACGACACCGATGACGTGGCAGCATAGCATGGCATCCAGCACGGGAGGAATAGATGTGGACATCTGTTGCGCAATTTTTAGCATTACGGTGCGTGAAAGACTAGTTTTGTTAATAACAATACCAACAATATCATTTAAGCCAAAAACTCGGGAAGATTGGCTCTGGGGCCGTCAAGTACTGGACAGCTCCATTGAGATCGCACGGCTGGTGTCGCTCGACCGAGAGGTGACGTGACTCTCGATGCATTGGGACCGCGCTCCGGGGCACAGGGTCAAAGCTGTGTTTTCTTGGAACTTTCCTCTGGTTAATGCCCGGCGCCCCCTGATAATTCTAAAATTTTCACCTTGACACATTTTCTCCATGGGTATAAGCTCGTAAGGGAGCACATATGGCCCTAAAAAAAGGCCTTCTCCCGGAAAAGCCCATTCCGTCGTGTGTATGCAGCCGCTGGAAATTCCTCCGACGATCCACGGTGCCAAGCATCGGGATCACGGCGTGAACAGTAATTTTCAGTCGAACAGTAGCACCGGTACTTTAGAAACATTGCCATATTCACTGAAACGACTGTATCGATTTACTGCAGAGAAGCGCACTGTTTTCTTAGCACTGTATCAATTTACTGCAGCGCTGGCTCACTCCGCTCGTTTTGGATCGACCAGTGAAAAAAATACCTAAGGTCAGTGTGCTCCCCCTTTATATTAGGACATACTAATGCAGAGGATCCGCTGACCGGTGCCACGATGTTTGTTCGCATACGCTGGGGGCTGGCCTTATCTTTGTCACGGGCTTGCAGCCAATGGAAATCTGACATGATGCCTGTGTGGGGCCATATCTATCTTCCTCCCTCGGTTGCGCTTGCATCTTCAAGGGAGATGCATATGCAGATATGCTAATGGCGATACCATCCAGCACACTCCGTCCTGCACGGCGCCAAGGCAAGCGATGGCCCATCTCATGCTGCCCCTTCCAACAACAACTACTACGCATCACACAGCCATAGTAGTTCCAAGGGTTGCTCCGAAATCTCCTGCTCTGAAGAACGGCGGCATTCTTCACCTGGGAGCCAAATGCGGCACCAGGAGGTTCGCGAAGAACCTCTACGCGTCCAATTATTTCTGTCTTCGAAATTATGGTGCAGTTTTGGGCTTCTGACAGCCTTGATGCACTGCTGCTACAGGGCGTTTTTTCTGCATGGCTTGATGATTGCTGCTGGTGCTGGTTCACTGCTGGGTGCTGACATTGCTTCTGCTGCTTCCAAGAGGCGGGCTCCGCCGCCGGCGCCGACGAAGGAGAAGAAAGACCCCAACGTCAGCGGCGTGCAGGCTAAAGTCCTTGCCAGCAAGAGGAGGAAGGAGGCCATGAAGGAATCCGTGGCCAAGATGAGGGAGAAAGGGAAGCCTGTCGGTAACTGAATGTCGACAAAAAAAAATCCGGGGCGTCGTAGCGTGAGTATGCCATTTACCAAGTGACTCATTTCTTCACGAGCACTATATATTAGATCATAGATATATGTAAGGTTGATGCAAGTACAGTCTTCGTTGCTATTGTTCGTGCTCATATTCATTTGAACTCGACAAAAGGACATACCATCGCCGCCTTGCTCGTATTTTAGATGGTGTTGGTTTGAGCTAAACAACTAGTCAGCTCTCCTTTGGCAGTTCCTGAATTACAATGCCCAATCCGTGGCAGAAAAATCGTCCACCTATATTAGCATCTATACTATGATTCTCGTTTTTCATAGCATATCTTTTTGCTTCTTTTTTCCCCACACATGTCTTTCTGCTGCCATTAGTAAACACTTTCTTGAACAGTTATCTGCAGTGTACATCATCCCGTATACTATGATACAAGTCTGAATGAACTTCCGCCTTTGAACAACTTGGGGTACTTTGAGCAAAACATCAACCTAATACTAATTATCAAGCTAATGAAATTCGATAGTCGAATGACTTTCAGAAAAGAAATTCAATAGATGAACAATAGTGTATTATTATTCCCGTCTTTCCCAAACATACAGCAAGAAGCAAAAAAGAGATTACAGAATCTGACAGTATCCTATATCGAGAATGGAAATAGAAACTGAGTGATGGGCCCATGGCCAAACATTAGTCCTCGCCTTTCTTTCTGTTGAACCTTCATTACTTTCTTTCATTCAGTGGCTGCCCTTGGGCTGGGATTTGGGGACCTCATTACTATGGACCTGCCAAGTAGAAGCTTAGGTCGTTTCGCAAATGCACTAACCTGCCTTTGCAGTATCCTCTCCAGCTGCGATTTATCACCAGAACTTGTCAGGACAAGTTCATTTAGGTTCCGTAGGAACGGCACACCGGACAGGCCATCCTTGCTGTCGCTCAATGTAGGGCATTTCTTCACTCGAAGTTTCTCAAGCTCAGGCATCGCGCCATCCTCGATCTGCACGGTCTTGATTTTCTCCAGCCCTTCAATGTCAAGCAATTTGAGTTTTTTGAATGTATCCCTGGGAAATCGCAGTGACTCCCCCGCGATGGACTTCCCCCACAGTCCAAGAGAAGCCAGGTTGCGCAGGTTCCCAATTAGCACAATGTCTTCCTGCTTCAACTGTGTCCGAAGCAGCTTTACCTTGGCTAGATCATTGAGGGAACTAATCCAGCCAGGAAATTCGCCTAAATGGCCACACAACCGGAGTGAAAGGAGATGCTTTGGTGGTGATTTGTTCATGTCCTTTAGAAACTGAAGCGACTCGGAGCGCACTTCTAGAGTTCTAGTCGTTCCAATCGAACAAGCCTTCCTATCGACATGCATAACTCCATTCCTTCTTCCTCGGTCACACATAAATCCACTCCTAATCTACGCAAGCTAGTCAGCTTCCCCAGCTTCTTTGCCACTCCGCTGCCTTGTCCAATGTGCACCACCCCCAGCATGTGTAGGTTCCTTAGCTTCTCGATTCCCTCAGGAGCCCTTACACTGAACTGACCTGCACAGCATGAAGAGAGAGATGCACAGCATTCCTTGTGACCACGACAGCACCTGTATAGCAAGTCTGCCAAGGTTCCCAAGAAGTTGCCGTTACAGTTGGCTGCATTGTTTTCTGCATTTCTTTCCCCCATCTTCTCCACCAAGTCTTCCGCGAAGTTCACGCCAGTAATAAGATAGCGTAGCTTCTCCAGTTTGGCGATACCATCCGGGAGCTGTGTCACCTTAGTGTCTTGAACATCTAATGTCTCCAGGCACCTAAGGTTCTGCAGAGAAGAAGGAAGTCTTGAAATTTTTGTTCCTCGCAGGCCAAGGTACCTTAAATGGTGTAGCTTCCCGATGTGCTTGAGATCATCATTCTCCAGCTCGACCGTATCTTCCAAGTCAAGAACTCTCAGCAACCGCAATTTAGGGGAGATAAGGGACACAGGGCACTGACCAAAGACTGTCAATGACCGAATCCGAGACAAATTTATGCTTGACATCTTCTCCTCACTCCTCTTCCATCTTGTCACTACCAAGTGGCGTATCTTACTTTGTGGAACATCATTGCAGTGCTTGTCAATGATGAAGAGTTGGTTCTCTTCAATCGACTTTGACAAGATTATTTGTAGTACCATGCCATGAACCTGACAACGTTCAACTGCCATGCTGGCGCTGACCTTCTTCTTGCAAGGTAGGATCATGCTTCTGTTGATGAGCTCGTTGTAGTGCCTCTGTCCGACTTCCTCAACGGTCATGTCACGCCGCTTTGCTATGTACCCTTCTGCCATCCACCGTCGCAGTAAACGGGTGAACCTGATCTCATGGTTCTCAGGAAAAAGACTAAGGTACAAAAAGCAAGACTTCAGATGATATGGTAGCCCGTCATAACTCGAGGTGATAAGTCTTTTGATGTCTCGGTCGGACTCCAGCTCCGACCCAAGATGCTCGCGCAGCTTCATCCATTCTCTGCTCGTTCTGGGTCTGTTGGCCAGCAGACCTCCTATGGTGGCTATAACAAGTGGAAGCCCCCGGCATCTCAATAGGATACGATTGGCTTGCTCTTCCATATCATCCGTCAAAGTATATTCAGCATCCTTGTACACCTTAAAATGAACAAAAACAAAATGAGAAACTAGATTCTTTTTTAAAAATTTAACACCCCTATAAAGTGAATTTCTCCTCTAGTTTCACCACAGCATCTATTTCACAAAATACAGTGTCACTTATGTGGAAGCCCACATGGCCGGGGTGTGTCTAGGAACAACTTACCCAAGTATACCCGCTGAGGCATTTCATCGAGCACCTTGTAGGCAATGGCACTGTCCGTCCATAACATGGCGTGCATGAGGCTAAGCGCAAGGACGCAGGGGACGACGACAGATGCATTGAAGTAATCGTGCATGGTCCGTGCGGAGGACTGCGGCACCGGCACAATGTTGGAATTAATCTTGACATGTAGTTTTGCGTAATCTTAGAGTTGTTTAGTTGTGTGTTCTAGGTGCAGTAGAGGTGTTACATGCGCCAAAGAATCAGTCTTGCATGTGTGTATGGGACTGTTTACGTGGCATGCAGGTTAGTTGATTAAATCATTTAGCTGCATGCATGCATAAGTAGTTGAGCGTTTCTGAAAGCTAGATATTAGTGTGTAGTAGTGGAGCACTAGCTGTGGAGGCATGCATGAAGTGGAAGTAGTGCGCTTAGTGGCGTGAGAACATGCTAGTATGTAAAAGCATAGCTATATAAGGAGCAATATAGACAGGAGAAAATATGCGGCAGAGTTAGCACCGTGTGTTTGTTTGAGTTCATCTCCTCGTGAAGGAGGGAGAACCATGAGTGAACACTCGCGGGGTGTCTGGGCCAACACACAACACGGGGCCTACGCGTCAACCCGGTGCATAGCCGGGCGTGAGGCGCTGGCGAGGCCTGCGCGGGTTGAGGCGGCGAGCCGTGCGCGTGGGCAATGCCATGTGGCGTCAGCGAGGGCTGCAAGCGAGCACCATCGTGTGATGTCGTCAAGGGCAGAGCGCGATCCATGCGCGGGCTGCGAAAAGCAGCGCCGCCGGCGTAGGCGCGACTGGAGAGAATTTGGGGCAGGAAGACGGATTTGACAGGAGAGCATTTGCAGGGGTGTTATGCCAAATGTCCCATTTATCCTTCTCCCTCTTTGCACGGGGTCTTGTGCAAAATTGCCAAATTAAGTGAGAAGTAAATCTACGTTACATCCCTGTAACCCGGTCATCTCCAATGTGCCACGTAAGCCGTATCTAAAATTTTAAATCTTATATTGTATGTCAGCTCTAGTCAGGCGGAGGAGTATCTAAAATTCTAGATCTTATATTGAGCTTTAGTCTAGATGGAGGAGCGAGAGTAAGGTACGGCAAAGAAAAAAGGAAAAAATTATATATTACTGTAGATTTTCCGAATATATGATATGCCATTGTAAAGTAATATCTATCTCACATGCCACTACGAAGTCGAAATATACCGTTTTATGGCCCTGCCATCATCCCCATTAATTTATTTTCCAGTCAACTTTTTCCAAAATACTCCCATTTCTGAAAGTTTTTTATTTTTGAAAGGAAGGGTTGGAGTGGAGAGAGGAGGAAGAAGGTGGTGGGTGCTCTGGCGGTCGTGCTCGCCTCGCGCTACGCCTTGTGACGATAAGGCGACCCTGACGGTAGCAGAGCACAACGCCTAAGTGCCAGGCTTCGTCAACAGGAGCCGGGATTGACAGCAGCTCCTGCTACCCGGCGCTCCCCACGACCACATGAAGCACCTTCCCGTTCGGGGGCAACTACAGCGAGCTCATCAGCTTGATTGGAGAGATGAGGAAAGAGCTTGAAGAAAAAAAGAAGACATGACAAAATGATATTTGCACTGTCACTTTACATCTTGACTGATCAAACAATGGCAAATAAGGGCAATGTCAGCTAAATGTGGTGGTGTGGAAGGAAGATATCGTTTTGTAATAGCAGATCAGTGATTCAAAAAATTTGCAATGACATGTAGAAAAAATTACAAGAAAAAATACTTTGGGCAGCGTCGCCACCGCCCCTTGGTGAGTCCAAACGTAAATCGTAGTGAACCGAACGTTAAGTCCTTAACCCGGTGCCGGCCGGCAGCCGGAGCATATGTGTGCAAAATCCGGCCAACCCAACCCATTTGAAAAAGATTTTACATCACAGAGCAGTGCACGAAACATCCAGCATTTCAGACAACCAATCAAGCAAAATTGAAAAGTTGAGGAACCAGGAGCTAGCGAGCTAACCTTTTGACACAGCAGTTTCCGGTCCTTCGGTTTTCTGAGAGGTTTGAGCTCGTACGCGTGCTCCGCCATGTCGCCCGCGCAATGCCGGGCAACATCTTCTCGCCGCGTCGTCACGATGACCCGGCCGCCCGTGTCATTCCCCACGAAGCACCGCGATATGTGCTCCCACTCCTCCTGGGAGCACAGGTCGTCCAGCACGACCAGGTACAGCTTCTCCTTGAGCCACGCCGACACGTCCTGGTCGTGCGCCACGCCGAGCTGCTTCCCCAGCAGCCGCTCGAACTCGTCGGCGCTGTCGAGCGGGTGCGGCACGGTCACCCAGGCGCGGCAGTCGAAGCCGTCGAGGAGGATCGGGTCGTTGTACAGCATCCTCGCCACGGACGACTTCCCCATCCCGCCCATGCCCCAAACCGACACCACCCTCCCCGCGCGGGAGACGAGCCCGGACAGCTCGTCCTTCTCGCCGTCCCGGCCGATGACCTGCCACTCCTGGTAAGCGAGCTCAGACCGCAGGTGATCGTCGTGAGGAAGCCCGTGCTCCTCGGCGGGTGGGTGGTGGTCGTCCACGACGACGTGGTAGCGCTGGCTGCGCTGGTTGAGCTCCTCGATGCTGGCCTTGAGGGCCCGGATCCGCGCGGCGATGCGGTGGCGGGCGGCGAGGGGCCCCGGGAGCCAGGGGGCGCAGGGGCGTGACGCGTGCAGCATGAAGTCGAGGAGGCAGTCCTCGACGTCGTAGGCGAGGTCGCGCACCTGCTTCACCCACGTCCTCACGGTGTCCTTGTTGCAGTCGCCCCGACCGCCGGCCTCCGGGCAAGCGGAGGCCACCCTGAGGAAGGACTGCATCATCTCCAGCTCGTTGCGGATGAACTCCACCTCCCTCCGCACGCCTAGCAGGAGCGCGGCCTCGTCGGCCACCGCCGACCCCGCGCTTCCCAGCACGCCGTCCAGGACGGTCCTCGCCAGGCTCACCGCCGTCGACTCCATCTCTCCCTCTCCCTCTCTCTCTCTCTCTCTCTCTCTCTGCGCTGCTCTGCTTAGGCTCTATAGCCTCTACTAGATGCGTCGTACCATTGCAGTGGAATAAGCGAGCAAGCCAAGTCACCTTATACAACCACGGCGGTGTTGACGCGCGTTGACGCACGAGTCAACCGCAAGTCTTCCGATCGACGGCTCACGTCACGGCGTTTGTCATCCACGTGCGACGTGTACTAATACCGCTCTGTCACTCACGGGTGAAAAATTGCAAAGCAGGATCTCTACCGTAACGCCGGACCACTGTGTCAACAACAATATGCAAACGGGCATGAACAATACCCGATAATACTTCTGTAGTAAATACCGCATTAAAGGAGGGCTTTTCACCAGTTTACTGTAGTAACACTGTAGCAACTGGTAGGGACATTTATTTTCCGATCGGTTCCTCATACGTGACACTGTAGATTAATTTATAATGCGATTCTCCTGAATCCTGATCGAGTCGCACACAATATTGCCTGCGTGGGAGGCTATTTAAGCTCTATGGCCGCACCATGTAAAGAGGGATAAGTTATGATCTAGATGAATAAAAATTCAGAAAAAACAAAGAATTTTGGATTTACTAGCTAAAACCGAATCTAACTCTATCTCAATTTATCCGATTCAGATGAATAGTACCACATAGGAACAATACCACGCAAGTGAACAGTGTCCGGATAAAAAGTGATAGCTTTCTGAAAATAGAGATCAAAATGGAATCCAAAGCAGTATCACATGGAAACCGAACATCTCTTTCCTTTGCTCCTTGCACCAGCCTTCTTGTGTCGCAAATCGCCCAAGTTTTTCATGCCTTGCTCCTCGCTTCCACCTTGACCCCTCACGCGGCCACTTTGTCACCGCACGCCATGCATGTAAGCTTGCCCTGTAACATCCCAAATGCCTAAACAGGTGTTTGTTTCAAATGTAATTAAATGTGTAGAAATTAAAACTTTTTCTCACATCTTGAAACCCCTGAACTCACCTGTAATTCTTGTCCAAGAGTTGTGGAATCCAAAAACACAAAGCTCTTGTTGACCAAAAGTCAAACTCATATTCCACTTGTCACAATCTTGTGCCAAACCTTTGAAAATATTTTTCCTTGGTCCTAGAGATGATGTGGGACCTCTCTGAAAAATATCATAAGTTTTCAAACTTGTTTGATAATTTTTGGAGGTAAAACAAACCTTTGAACAGCCTTAATGAATTTTCTGAGAAAAATGCATTGCATAGAAACCTCTGGAAATTTTATGTAAGGTTAATCTTAATGTCAGCAAGCTCCAGTTAAAATTTCATAAATTTTGGAGTTGTTTTGCTATCTCAAATAATTCTGCAAAGTCTCAGCTGTTGAAAATTGAATTCAAAACAATGCACTGTTCCTTGGGCTGAGCCATTTTCCAATTTGGGTTGAACCCAACCCACTCCTCTGGCTCAGCAGACCTCCCTTTCCACCCACTTGAGGTCGTAGCTATTGGATTCAGATCCAACCGCCACGACCTCCTCCTCAACATTCGCAGCGAGGTTCTCCCACCTCATTGTGGTCATAGCCGTTGGATCAAATCCAACAGCCATGACCTCCCTTTGTTATCAAACGCCCAAGTCCTCCACCCCATCGAGGTCTTGTGCCGTTGGATCAAAGATCCATGTCCACGACCTCCCCTCGCTGTTAAACCACTCAGTCCTCCCACCTAATTGAGGTCGTAGCCGTTGGATCAGATCCAACAGCCCACGACCTGCCCGCGATATCAAGCGCACCAGACCTCCCCCATCATGTGTTATGCACCGTTGGATTAAAAATCCACGGTCACGACCTCCCTTTTTCATCGCGCGCATCAGACCTCCCACCCAAGTGAGGTCGTAACGGTTAGATGTAAATCTCACGGCCATGACCTCCCTTGTCCTCTCCTTGCCATTGGATCTCGTTTCAACGCGCGAGATCTGTGGGCCGTTCGAACCATCCTTTTTAAGCCGTTAGATTTAGATCGCGCGGTCTCTGTTGAGTGGGCCGTTCGGACCACTCCTGTGAGCCCTTAGATCTAAATCTAAAGGCCATGACCTCCTTTGCGCTTCGCCAAGGCTCAGACCTCACTTGATCAGCACCATTGGATTAAAATCCAACGGTCCTGACCTCCTTTGCGCTTTTGCTTGCAGCCTAGGACCTCCCTTCATTTAGCGCCTTAGATTTCAATCCAAAGGCTACGACCTCCACGTCCTTGGCTGTATCGTGCGCGGTTAAGTCCTCCCATTAGGTCCGCACCCGTTGGATTCAGATCCAACGCCTTGGACCTCCTGTCCTCTTTTCCTTTGCGCATCCGCGCAATAAAAATCGGAGGGTCATGACCTCCCCAGTCCAAATTGTATGGTCTGACCTCCTCCTATCACTTAAAAATTATCGTTTCACAAATCAAATCGGAGGGTCACGACCTCCCCATCCTCTTTATCCAACAGTGGAGGCCTTGCCCTGTTCTTCTCCTACCTCTGTCACGCGTGCGTGAGCCCTGGCAGTAGGTGTGCAGGTCGGGTCTTGTCCCAACGGCTCTGTGCAGGCCAACATTAAATGCGTGTCAGCACCTTTCCGCCCCCTAGGCCATGCCCTAACCTACCTACCCTGCCCCTATCACCTCCATTGTCCTGTCCAAGCCATAGACCTCCCATGGGCTAAGCTCACCGTGAGCTAAACCCGTGGCTCAAGACCTCTTTTGCCCTAACTATAAAACCTCCTTGGTCCTCCCCTTGGCTTCCTTTACACATTTTCGAGCTTTGCCTTGTCTCTGTGCTTGGCCGAGCTTCTCCACCTCAGACCTCCTCTTGGCCGCCATTGCTGGAGCTTGGAGCTCCCCTGTGGTAGTGCTCCTGTGGCTCCCTCTTCAACCTCTGCTCCATTTTCACTCCCCTACCTCCCTGGAAGTTTAACCCTAACTCCATTGGGTTGACCTTTTCAGGAAAGGGCTAATTGGAGCTAGAGCTTGGAGGACTTCATCTTTGGCCATGGAGCACATTGTCTTCCCCATCACTGGACCTCATCTCCTCCGACCTCCTCTTCGATTCTTCAGCATCGAGGTAAGCCTCAAGTAATCCCTAGATGCTTGGGCACATGCTGTATGAATCGCTGCGGAGCTTTACCTAAAATGTTGCATGTTGGCCGTGCTTGTCACCTTTGTCATCTCCGGCTCGCCGGCGTTCAAGGCCGTCGCCGCCGTCGAGAGTGGGTCCATTGTGTGTGTAACACTATTGCGCACTCAATGGTACCCTTGGTTGTCGCCGGCGAGGTCCGCATCGCCGGCATTGACCATGTTTTTGCGGTGAAGTTCTTGTCGGATCGTGTCAGCCCGCGCGTGCCGTTAAGACAGAGATTTGGAGCAGTAAATGCTCCATCATTGGGAGCATTTACTGCTGTCTTAACGCGCCCTGGACCTCCTCGTTGTCCCGCGCCTTAACTCCTTGCCGCAGCGTCGTCTTGCGAAGCGGCGGGTCTCGATCTGGGCCGTTCAAGACCTCCCCTCTGGTGAGATCTTGAACGTCCAGGACCTCAATCTTAGCCGTCCAGACCTCCCCTGGAGGTCTGAGCCGTTAAGACCTCCGCGTAGGATCTCCCCGAGGTCATCTCAGCTGTTTATGACCTCCCCATGTTGATCTTGACCGTTCCGGTCCTCCCTCTTTCGTTGTGGTCCGTTGGATGCAGCATCAACGGCCACGACCTCCCCTCTCGTTCGCGCGTGCACGCTGTTGGGAGGACATGGACCGTTGGATCCAAGATCAACGGCCCCTGTCCTCTGGACCTTCGCGAGCGCACGTGCGCGTTATCACCTGGGAGGTCTTGAGCCGTTAGATCTAGGATCTATGGCTCATGTCCTCCCCTGTTCTTTTGGTTTTTAGAATTTCCAGTGAACACTTGTTTTGTAAACTGAGAAAGGTATGAACTTTAAAAATGCATAACAAATTCATCTTAGCTCCTTTTTAGGTGATTCAAATTGTGTTAGCTCTGGTTTGACCTGGGCCCTAACCTAAAATTGGTTTTGAGCTCAGTTCGGCTCCAGGAAAGAGTTGGCCAACCTGCCATGCATAGCCTTCAGCCTAGCTGCGTTTTCCTCATGCGCCGCATGACTTCCTTGTCTAGCCATGATTTTGGCCGAAAGCAAGCATTGCCTTCTTTCCCTTTGGCCCTCCTCCCCGTCCACCCTCTTGGCCACATGTAACACTTGCTTCATTTGTTTGATCAAATTAGCACCCATTGTCACCTCAAGTTGTGAATGCAACTTATGATGACAAACTGAAGTGGCAGCAATACTTGACGCCGTATCATCCCCTCCCCCATCAAGCGAAACCGTCCTCGATTTCGGGGTAGTCTCCACGACCGCCTTTTCAGCGACGATCTTCTCAGCACGAATAGCACTCTCTGGCATAGGACACAAGGTATACAATCTGCCCTGATGCACCAGAGAGTACTTGTTGGACCTCCCATGGTATGTAGCGTTGCGGTCAAATTGCCACGGACATCCCAACAGCAAGTGACATGCATGCATATGCGCGACGTCACACTCCACCTTGTCGTGATAGTCTCCCACTGAAAATGAAACTTTGACACGGTGAGTAATTTTCAGCTTGCCGACATTATGCAACCATTGTGCATAATACGGTTCTGGATGTCGCCATATTGTCAACCCCAAAGCTTGCATCAAATCCTTGGTAATGATGTTGTTGTAGCTTCCACCATCAACGATAAGCTTATAAACTTTGCCACTGATTTTGCACTCAGATTTGAACACGTTGGTTTGCTGCCCCGTTGCGAGAATTGAAGTGTCGTCAACTCGAACCATCTTGGTCAGCATACAAAGACCATCTTGTAGTATCTCGCCGTTGGTTTTGCCATCCTTAGAGGATGCCTCCTCTTGCTGTTCATAGGAAGAAAGAAGGGTCGCCATCGTTGTTTTCTGCTTTTCTTCCTCGGCTAATCTTTCTTCTTCCCATTTCTCCGCCTTTAGCTTTCGTCGTTGCTCTTCAATGGCATCTTGAACCTTGTCATGCCATTGTCTATCTTCAAGGTACCTCGACAATGACCAAAATGCAATCTCCCTTCGTGTTTCTCTCCAAGGAAAAGAGAATTGCATGACGCGGCGTGATGCCACTCTGTGTATGTGCTGTTCGGCCAACTAATATGCACCAATCACCAACGGACATGTTCGCATATGCATAGGAATCACATCACAAGTAACAACAGCAATATAACCTAATAAGTTGTGGAGTCTTGACATTGACTACTCAGGTAGTAAGTTAGTGATGGGTGGAGGTGTGGACTGTTCTGAAAGTCACATCAAGGGACGGTTTGCCACTTCCCGGTCCAACGGTATGTGTCATGCCAAAGCACTGTATTTAGGTTGGTATGATGGTAAAGCACATCGGGAGTGTCAATTGTTGAGATGAAACCTCTGAAAGGTTTTGTTATGATTAGTGTTTGCTACATTGGTTATATCATGTAGGTAAAGTGTATAACCTCTGCCGAGTGTTAAATAATCTATTCGAACAGCCACGTCCGCGATCATAGACATGCTCGGAGATTTCACACAAGGGTTAGATTTTCATAAAACATTTGGGAATGGAGCTATGTGATTTAAGTTATATGGCTATGTGAAAGAAATTGAGTAGGCTTTGTGTCTTTGTGAAAACAATTGTTAAAATTAATATTGTCTATTTGTTTTGAATTACGCTTTCAATCTATTATTGTATTCAATTGCAAATATTGATTTTATGCAAAAGAACCACAGAAGCCATTCCTTTGGAATAAGCCATCATTTATATTTCAATTCTGTGGTATGACTTGCGAGTACGGTTGTGTACTCATGCTTGCTATAATCGTTCAATAGAAGTGGAGGAGTCATCGCACGCTTTTGAAGAAGAGTTCTACAAAGGTGCTGATTGTTAGGTCTTGATCCCAGTCGGTTGCCTGTGGTAAATCGATGGGTTTCCGTTGAAGTTTATTTTGTTCCGCTGCTGTTTTTTTATTTCTTGCTAGCCCTGCGAGGCTTAATAAGTGTAAACTAGACCATAAGGTCAAAACCATTATTTGTTATTCAAATAACTCGTTTATTCTATTATTTCGTCTTGTGTGAATTGATATTCATCTATGTTGACACTGTGTGCACTAGCGTGATTCTGGACTAGTGTGTTATACAAAGAGGGTCCATAATTGTATTTTTGGGTCTCGACAGGGGTGCTATCAGAGCCATACTGACTGTAGATCTTGACCTTAGTTAGATCAGCTGTCTTTAGAGTGTCCAAACTATTTTCTCAAGCAAAATTAACTTGCAAGATTAATTAAATTGCTTAACTTCTCTTATGTCTCTCTTGACTCAACTATTGCTGAAAGTTTTCCTCTTCCCACTGTTTTAAATTGGTTATTACCCTCTTGTCTGTCTTGACAGATGCCTCGTCTTCAGAATTATGGTGAGCGTAAGGGAGGACTTGCTGTAGAACTATGGAAGCTTTTACAAGTGCTTGGTAAATTAAAACTTGCCGCTTAAATCTTGGTAAATTATTTTTCAGATAAAGAGATGAGCTAGAAAATGTGACAATCAAACAGAGAACAAACATATAGTGCATCCTTGCTAATAATTGCTTGCTGAGTATACCAATATTCATTCTTACTATTACTTCCTTTGTTAGATCCTAGTCCAATCGGGGATTATCCCGAGTGGGATGAAGGATACACAGGTGCCGAGGAGGTCGCAGGAGGCGAGTGCGCTTACTACGAGGACCAGGGTGAGGTGGACACCCTATTTAGCGAGTGGGACGAGTAGATGTCTGATGGAGCAAGGCAGGCAAGCAAGGAGGTTTGTCCCGTTTTGTAGTTGTAATTAAAATGCTTGTATTAAAGACCATAGCCTTGTGTGGCTACCTGCTGTAATAAAGTATAATTTCTATCTTATTGTTATGCTGTGTTAACTTTGGTAAGGCTTATTATTCGTTTGAGCGGTGTCCTACCGGATCGACGAATAATAATTCGTATGCTTAAGTGTGATTACCCTTGGGGTAATGACATGAGGCGCCACATGTGCCATGATCTTCTTGCACCTCGTGAGCGCACCAAGGTTAACCGCTCAATCCGTGGAGTGCGTTTTTCTGTGCTATAGCATTGAGCATAAGAGATATCGTTGTTGGGATCCTATTGGCCGACGGATGCGGGTTTCTCGGGACGTCACTTTTGATGAGTCTTGTCCTTTCTACCCTCGTCATTCTCCATCTAACACTCCAGCGTCTCTTGTCGAGCCACTTTCTTTCCTGACTTTTCCTGCTACTCCTATAGTCACCACACCTCCATCACAGTCTTTGACCTCTCTGGTGCCTTCTTCACCGTCTCCTTCGCCAATGACACCCTCTACAGAGGCTCCTCCTGGTCTTATTCCTTCCTATCATCTCTACTACACTCGTCGTCCGTGAGTTGAGGATTCTTCTGATGCGCCATCTTCTTCTGATGGCTCATCTTCTTCGGCCTCTCCTCCTTGATATGCTCTTCGTGATCGCTAGTCTATTCGGCCTCCTGCGTACTTTTGTTTAGCAGCTCTTGCCGAACCTACTTCTTATCATGATGCTGCTGTTCATCAGGAGTTGCAACATGCGATGGTAGAGGGATTGCTGCCTTTGAGCATACTGGTATGTGGGATCTTGTCCCTCTTCCCACGTGTGTTACTCCTGTCACGTGCAAGTAGGTCTACAAGGTTAAGACCCGCTCTGGTGGTTCTCTTGAACGCTACAAGGCTCGTCTCGTGACACGTGATTTTCAGCAGGAGTATGGTCGTGATTATGATGAGACTTTTGCTCCTGTGGCTCGCATGACCACCGTTCGCACTCTTCTTGTTGTGGCGTCTGTTCGGACATGGCTCATCTTTCAGCTTGATGTCAAGAATGCATTTTTCAATGGTGAGTTGCGTGAGGAGGTTTATATGCAGCCACCACCGGGGTATTCTGTTCCTGAGGGTATAGTTTTTCGCCTTCACTGATCTCTTTATGGCCTCAAGCAAGCTCCTCATACCTAGTTTGATTGTTTCTCTTCTGTTATCACTACAGCTGGTTTCTCTGTAAGTGCTCATGATCTGCTCTTTTTATTCACACTTCACCTCGTGGTCGGATGCTTCTCCTTTCATATATTGATGATGTGATCATTACTGGAGATGATTCTCAGTACATCACTTTTGTCAATGAGCGTCTTAATGAGCAGTTTCTCATGTCTGATCTAGGTCCTTTTCGCTACTTTCTTGGTGTTGAGGTTATTTCTACGGCTGAGGGCTTCTATCTGTCCCAAGAAAAGTATATTCAGGATCTTCTTGATCGTGTTTCTCTTACTGATCAGCGCACTGCTGAGACTCCCATGAAGTTTAATGTTCATCTTCAGTCCACTGATGGTGAGCCTCTCACTGATTCTACTCGCTATCGTTACCTTGTTGGGAGTCTTGTTTATTTGAGTGTCACTTGTCATGATATTTCATACCATGTACATATCTTGAGTCAGTTTGTTTCTTCTCCCACCCAGCTCCACTATAGTCATCTTCTTCATGTTCTACGATATCTTCGTGGAACCATCACTCGTCGTCTGTTTTTCCCTCGCTCTAGCTCTTTACAGCTCTAGGGATATTCTGATGCCACCTGAGCTAGTGATCACTCTAATCACCGGTCTCTTTGTGTCTGATGTGTTTTTCTTGGTGGTTCTCTCATTGCTTGGAAGACTAAGAAGCAGACAGCAGTTTCTCGTTCGAGTGCTGAGGCTGAGTTGTGAGCTATGGCTTTGTTGACTGTGGAGGTTACTTAGTTACGGTGGTTACTTGAGAATTTTGGTGTTTCGCTTTCAAAGACTTTTGCTTCTCTTTTGTCCGACAAGACAAAGCTATTAGCATTGCTAAAGATCCGGTAAAGCATGAGCTTACAAAGCATATTGTTGCTGATGCTTCTTACATGCGAACACAGGTGCAGGATCAGGTTGTTGCTCTTCAGTACGTGCCTTCAGAGTTTCAGTTAGCAGACTTCTTCACAAAGACACAGACTAGAGCTCATCACAGTTTCTATCTCTTCAAACTTCATGTTGTTGATCCACCATAAGTTTAAGAGGGGTGTTAGATGTGTATTATTATCTGTATATTTTCCATATTGTATAAGATGTTATCTGTATATATGACATATATGTACTTGTATATATATTAACTCACTGGCCTCACGATAAATACAAGCGTTATTCATAACATTAACATCAAAATGTCAACGATATCAGGACAATATGACAAGCAGAACAGAAGTGGATTCTTTCAAGAACATGGTGCGCATTACCCCACTGCCGAAACCCAGCAATCAGTAGTACATCCATGGCATGCATGCATGCATTAGAGAAATGGAATCTTGTAAGGCACATAGGCATAGCCGAACACGACCGAGCAAGACTACTTTTGAGCCGGTCAGTTACCTCATGTGCCCAAAGAGATCCTTGGCCCCCAGAGCAAAGCGATGGTGATATGCAGTACAATGAGGGCCAGTACTTCTCAAGCGCTGCCGTCAGGGATGGATCTAGGCAGAAACACAATAGCATCACTGCATTATTACAGCATTACGCATTGCAACTTCTTCCAAGTGAGTTGAGAACCTTTGCCATGTCGAAATCTGGGTGATTGCAGCAAGTTGGGCCGTTGCCCTCGGCATAATTCGGCCGAAGAAGCCCATCTGAATGAAAAAAGAAAGCCGAAAAGGTATTGGTAGCGCGTGATATAGATATACTACCGCTAGTAACAGCTTGTGTAGACGAACACATCGGATAGATGGAATGGAATATGTGAAGCATTTCCAGATCAGTTCCAGTGTATAAAACTTACGAATTGTGAACCATCCGGTGGGATCGGAGCTGCAGGGTTGCAGATAATTACATTTCAGTACGAGGACGATTTAAGAGGAGGTTGTGCTGAGTACTAACCGGCAACAAACGTTAGAGGAGCAGCAAGGGCCGGAGGTGCTCCGGCAGACGGTGCCCGGCCACTGCAACGCCAGCACGAAGAAGTCGATGTCCGGCGAGGAGGAAGAGGAAGCGGAGGAGTATGATACTGACGCCAAGAGGAGCGAAAGGAGCAGCATTCTTCAGGCACCCCTAGTAGAAGTATAGCACTGATCAGAAGGCTTCTCCATTACAATGTTTCATTTTTCCATTGGAATACTGCAGGACTCATCAAAAAGTTCTACTGAAAGGTGGTACTAGCAGTAGTAGGCCTCGACTCCGGAAGGTGCTTGATAGTGGTGGTTGGTTGGTCAACTTACATCACCTTTGGTTAAGTTCCTCTCAGACGATCCGGCTTTCATCTAAGAGATGCTGAAACCCTGAGGCATCTACGAGGTTCTGCAGAGTTCAGACGAATATATCTCCTTCTGTCCTTCCCATCATAAAGCAGCTCATTGCATCAGGCGAAATTAAAAGACAAGGGAATCAATCTGAGTAGAAAGCTGCATGAGTAGAAAGCTGCATGGAAGCCGATGCGGGATGCATCTGCACTAGAATGATCCTGATCCTAAAGAAATAGAGAATTTCTTTTCTCCTCTTTTTTGGGCCAAAGTGCTGTAACATCGTTTTATCCTCTATCTCATTCTTTTGGGGCTCCGTGCCCCCATTTAGGTGTCACTATGCAAAGGGAACTTTTTTATTTAATTATTTTTAAAAATAATTTAAAATAATATATCTTTACCTTTAGTTTCAATTCTGACCCTTTAGTCACGCCACAACACGCGACGTGACAAAAATACTCTGTCACGTCACGTATCACGGTGTGATCAAAGCTGTCACGGTAGCCCTCCGAGTCAACACGTGTCCGTTTTTAGGTTAAATTCTGTCACGCCAAGAGAGACAGTGTGACAACACTCATTTGCCATGCCGAGATCCGTGATGTGACAATATACTTTTGCTATGCCACGCGTTGGGGCGTGACTAAAGGGATCAGAATTGAAAATAAAGTTAAGGAAAAATTATCTTTGAAATATTTTTTAGAAAAATGGATTAAATAATAATTAAAAAGTTCATGTAAAGGAGCGCGCATAACAACTACTACATTTTTCTATGGTGAAATGCTTTGCGTCGGACACTCGCGTCGTCCCCTTGGTCAGCCCACTCGCCCGCGGCCCCGAGCGCCCGTCCTCTCCTCCTCTGGCTTAGATCAGCCCACACGCCTCTGATCGGCCCCGCACGCCCCCTCCTCCTTCACCTCTGATCGACCCACGCGTAGGCCCTGACCACTTGCCCGTGCCGGCCTTGAGTGCTCGCCTCCTCCCCTCCCGAGCGCCTAGCCGACCACCACGTGTATCATACGTGATATGATGACAATATCATTGTGTGTATAGCGGGACTCTTTTCTATGGCATGGTTACTAACGAAGGTTGTGCGTTATCCTTTTGAGTTTAGACATAGATGGATTAATGCTGTAAAGAAAGACCTTAATGGATCAAAAATTATGAGTAATCATATTACTCCGTATCATGCTTTTGTTAGTCCAGTTACCAGTGTCCAGGGATACATGGGATTAATCTTCTGGAGTGATTTTATTCACACACAAAAAAAAATCTTCTGAATTGAGAGCGTACACACTACCGAGTGTACTGACTACAGTCAACTGAAGCTAGCAGCACACGGTGTACTGGGGAAGGAAATTTTATTTTCTTCCGTGTACTGGTGTGCATGCATGGGTCCCAATGGCTGCATAGTCAAAGTTCCGGGCACTGCATGTCTTCTGGCAACAATTAAAGATGTTGTTGCATGCTGAATTAACAAAAGAGCCAAGGTCACCTTCACTTCATCTGCAGCAGAAAAGTGAGCCCCACCACCCACTGGCCATGATTATCGTGTAGCCGAACGTTGGTCAAAAATGACAAGCTCCTCGGCTGCTGCTCGCACTGAGCTCCTGTCTCTCTCGTACCCTTTTCTTATTGATTTACGGGGAAAAAACAGTACATTTTACGACCCTGAATTCTTAAGTTCGAAAATTAACCCTAAATTATAGAATCGGACATTTAACGCCTTCAACTATCAAAATAGTTTATTTTACTCTCTCAACCTAAATTAAGGTGAGTTTATCTGATGTGGCCTAATCTAAAACAGCTTTGACTTATATGGATGCCACATTTTATTGATTAAAATGTAGTTACATCATTAGCGCTAATGATAGGGCTATTGTGCTTCTTCTCCCAAAAAATCGAACCAAATTGAGTCGAAACAGAACCCCATGGCCATGACGAGCCTAATGGCGGCGGCGGTGTGGGTGGAAGTGGCCTACAATGGTGACGCGGCGACGCGGGATGCGAGCGGCCGAGGGGAGAAGAGAGGAGAGGCATGGGGAGGGAGACAGCGTGGGGAGTCTGGGAGGAAGACGGGCGGGCGGAGACTGTACGCGGAGGTGGAGTCGGAGGCGGGCGACAGAGGCGAGGAGGAGGCAGAGGGAGAAGGGAGGAGAGGCGCGGGGAGGGGGCGACATGGGGAGTCCGGGAGGCCAAGGCGAGCGGGTAGAGGCGGCGATGTCAGCGAGACAGAGGGGGCAAGCGACGGCGGGATGCAGGCGGTGAAGGGGAGAAGAGAGGAAAGGGGCGAGGAGGGGGCGTCGTGGGGAGAGATGAAAAAGGGAAGAGAGAGATGTGTGATAATGGGAGGAAATGAGAGGATGACAGATGGGCCCGTATTTTTATTGTTTTATTCGCAAAGTGGCTGCCACGTCATTGAAAACAAACTTATGCTTCAAAACCATTTATATGTAGGTGTCACATCACCCAAAACCACCCCAATTTGGATTGAAGATGATAAAATGAAAGGTCTTAATAATTGAGGGTGTCAAATGTCTGGTTTTATAGTTTAGAGTTGATTTTCGAATTTTTCGAAGAGCTTGTAGTTGTAAAATGGACTTTTTCCTTGATTTATTACTGTCTTGTTTTGGATGTAAGCTCGGCATTAATCCAAGATCAGAAGAAGAGCCTTGTTTCAGCAGGTGTTTATTACTTAATGACCTCATCCTCAAGTGCAGCAGCACCAGCACAGTTGCATGGAACACAAGGCATCAAAGGTACAGCTGCTAACGTGCAGCAATATTTTTGCTCGTGCTTGCGGTCGTCACAAGCCAAATGTCAGTGATAATCTAGGGTCCGTTGCTATCCTTGCAAAGTAAACTAAATATTAGAAACGCTAATGAAAATATGTTATTTGATTTGTTACCAAAATTTAATAATACCTACAAAAAATTGGTAACATTAATGAAATTTAATGTCACACCCGGACAATCTGAGGACGAGAAAATCACTTACCAAAATTTAGCTTGGTCATGATCCAAACAACGTTCTTTTTACCTAGATTTTAGCTATACCAAAAAATTGACTTAGCTCATTTTGACCATAAACCAAACAGCCTAGGCTATCTGCAAGACTGTATGTTAGTTTTGGTCGGCGGAATGTTATGACAGGCGGCTTCCGTGCCATCGAGCGCTGATGGGAGCCCGATGGCTGCCTGTGACATCGGAGAGCGGCAGGAGGTCAAGGCGGCGTTCAGCGCCTCTGCCATGCCAGCAGGAGGCGGGAAAAGTTGGTGGAGAAATATTGGCATCAAGAATTAGAAGCAAAAAATCAGGAAGAAATATGGGCACTGAGATTTGTAAAAAAACATTCATGAAGAAATATGGGCACCGAAGTTTGTAAATAAAATTTCGGAAGAAGTATGGGCACCAAGATTTGTAAAAAAAATCAAGAATAAATATGGGCACCAAGATATGTAAAAAAATCAGGAGGAAGTATGGGCACCGAGATTTATACATAAAAAATCAGGAAGAAGTATGGGCACCGAGATTTGTTTAAAAAAAAAGGAAGAAGTATGGGCACCGAGATTTGTCTAAAAAATAAGGAAGAAATATTGAAACAGAAAATTTGTAAAACTCGCGATATAGATGATTTGAAATGTCATCACTGTATTTTGCTGGTTAAGATCTCATTGTGGCAACTACGAAGTCCAATTTTGTTGTGGTGCTTGGTGATTGCAAACGCACTCGAAGGTTGGAAAGTGATGAAATATTTCGATCGAAGCTATGATGTGAGGCATGAAACGTAAACATGTTAGAGTCCTAGAACAGACAGATATTACACATGGTTGCATGGCATGATGGTTCGGCTAATTGCTTTTGTCAACCTTGCTACTACTATGGTACAAATCGACACAAGCATTCGGACTATGTATGCATACATGCCTTCCGCAGAAAGAAAAAACATGGCGGGTGGGGATGGGGGACCAGTATGGAATGGCTCGATCTACTGCGTGGATCGGAACCATTTGCCTACCTTGCGAGCTCGGCGTTGTACTCCTCATCGGGCGTCTTGGCTCTGGCCGCCATTTTGCGCTTTCTCTTGCGCTCCTCCTCACGAGCCTCGCGCTCCCTCCGCCTGCTTGCCTCGAGATGAGCTTGTATCTCCCGGTGGATATGCTCGCTGCGCTCTTCATCACGGTGGCGCTACAGTCAAGACGCCACTGGTCGTGTGGGTGGATCTTCTGGTCGATCCAGTTGCGGTAGGCGCAGCGAATCCAGAGACTACGGGTAGATGGGAGAGGTCATTAGTGCGTATTTTCAAAAAGAAATGCTAGGGGAATATACTATAGTCGTTCTTATCGACTGTCGGTAGCGCACTGTGTCCCAACGGTAGTCGGGATAGTCCCAAGCATAGTTAGTACAACCCCAGCAGCATTCCCAAGCTCAACCGCTCCTTGGACTTGAAGAACTTGCATGTGTCCCTGCACCAACAGAGGGGCGGCGTTTCCCTCTCGGGCAGGTCTTGCAGCGAATGCTCGGTGGAAATATTGAGGTAGGGGTTGGTGCTACGGGCGACGGCGTCCCGGGCTGCTGCAGCCCTTCCAAGTTGGGTGATCCCCTCCCATTGCTTCTCTATATGAGGGAGCTAGTGTTGCAGTCCTGATGTAGGAGAACCCTCCGCTGAAGGGGTAGTATTTATATGCCGAGCCCACGTGGCGTACCTGGCCAAAGTGCAATCCGGTTGAAGCAAATTCGCGTCCGTGAGGAGGAATCTTGTTGCAGCGTTGCATCACGTCGCTGCGCGCAGCTATCTCGTTGGGTTTGTACGAATTAATGTGATCTGAAGACGTCAAAGCAGTAATAACAACCTGCAACCGTGTTTCAACATAAAGGCGTGGATATACATTGGACATGCATGCATCATACAGAGGAGTACAGGAAAAAACACAGAGGTACTAAAGACAAGACACTAAAACTCATGGTTCATCCATCCGCAGCCTGCCCTGACGACATAGCTGATCCTCAGGGAAGGTAAGCCAGTCAGGGGAGCGACGTACGTCTCAGAAGTCGTAGTAGGAGTGTTGCGTGGGAGGCGGTGCTGTGGAGAACTCACTGTAGGTATCCGGGTGACGCCTAAGCATATCGTCTACCCAGGTGGTCAAAGAGGGGTGCACATCCGGCGAGAAGGGTATTGCTGGGTTAGGGCAAAGGTTTTGACATTTGCAATGTGTAGTCATGTTAGAAAGCATGTACCTGCGGAGTCGGAAGTGCGGACGGCGAACCTTGGCCTTGCTGTCAAAATTGCTCGCTCCAGACCTGCGAATTTGGTGGGCTACGTTAGTTTACCGTAGCATGCAACGGAAAGATTGTGTTAAGTGCGTTACAGTGTACCGGTGTATGTGTTTGTGCGGACAATGATGCTCAGGGGACAATCGGCACCGAAATGTTGCACAGTGTTTCGTCCGTATGTCTGCCTAAACCACGGGTCGCCCTCATGTAGGTTTGACTGAACGCCATGTGCGAACGTGGGCAACGCCTCGTCCCAGCGTTGGGGCGAGTCAGGGTCATTGTCTATAGTCGCACCTCGTGGACCCAGTGAAGAAGTCCGGTCCTGCACCTCCCTCGTGACGATGACGCTTGTAGTAGAGTGTTGTCCCCTCACATGTGTTGAAAGAACAAATGGAAGTGAGAGATATGTTACAAATGAGGGCACATGCAAACAATGAGGACACCAAATCATAGCTGACATACCGCTGGCCTGAGGCACGTGGAGGAAGAGCGATCGTAGCGACGATGACTCCCGGAGTGCGACGAACGTGCGAAGGTGGGGGTGAGGCTATCCTCGTTCCGCCAGAAGCGCGCGGCAACGCCGTCATTTGTCGACCACAAATGATGGTCCTCATTGCCACCCTCGCGTCGTCGTAGATGGTGTGCAGTGTACCTAGGAACAGAGCGACGGTGTTAGTCCTCCCACGCCGTAGACCATCAGCAGCCTCATTGGAGATACACTGAAGGCGGACATACTGTAAGAAAACCGAGAATAAGTTAGAGACGTGTTCCCGTGCAAAAAAAAATTGCGAACAATATTTTACCGTCTCGTCTTGGCGTGCCGCCCGGTGAAGGTCTGGACCTGCTCGTACAGCGACGTCGTGCGTGACTTCCATAGGACGCTGTGGCGCCAGACCAATAAGGCTGCTCCTGGTGCGCGAAACGTACCACCTCAAGTACGTAGTGTGTGTCTCGACATAGTACGGTCGTGCCTCCCGCATGACGTCGAGCGTTGCCCTGTCGGCCCACAGCACCGTCCACCGTAGCTGTGTCTTCCTCTAATCGTTGCTCCTCCACCCTTGCCTCGTTTGCCTGCAAGTCAATTTGGACATTAGACAATCGAAAAAAATAGATGCAGCTAATAGGTTAACTGATGAAACTAAATAACAACATACCTGTGGGTCTTCGCTACAAGTGGTCATCTCGGTGGCGGCGGCACCTGCTGGTAAAACCCGAACTGTCTCAAGTCCTACAGCAGTGAGTATGGCTCGACCATATGGGAGAACACCAGATGGCAAGTCGTCATCCAGCATGCGTGGTCCTGACTGCATTGAGAGGACAAGTCATAGGGGGCCGTGTTCGCAAGGAACCGTGTAGTCCATGGTCAGCAGATGACCTTGTCCTCATGCAGAGTCTCGAACAGGTTGCGGAACTCATGATACACATGCCTTGGCCTCTCCCTGGCCCACCCTAGCCGAGCACGTGTCCAACGAGTGCCCATTGTGGGCCCCTTAACGGGGTCGGCGCCATCACCCTGACCATAAACTCAGGGATGAGCTGGAAAAGGGTGCACGGCCCTACGAAAGTACGACCGGCCAACTGAAAAGTGCTCCCACGACCAGAGCTGCAAGAGGGTGTAGCATACCGCGAGGACTGGCTCCCCGACTGTAGTGCTCTGTGAGGCATCACACAAGCCTCAATACATGGCGCAAAGCACCACGGAGCCCCAACTGTATTGTGGCGCCTCGTCAGCCTTAGGCGTCGCCAACACCTGAGCAAGATGGATGTAGCTAGGGTGCACAAAATCTCCCTGAGTCGTAGGAAACAAGACCCACCCAAACATGAACAACAGGTACAGAAGGAAGTGTGTCCGCACAACCTCCTTAGTCACGTGCACGGGGCAGGCCATATACCGTCGTAGCTAGGAATGTGGCACACCTGATATGTTCTCCGGGATTGGGTCACCGAACCTGTCAGCCATCCGTACCTTCCAGTTTGGTCGCTTGGGAAGTGGCACTTTTGCAGGACCCCGCAACGGTAGGCCTGTAAGCATAGCGACGTCCTGCGGAGTAACGATCATCTCCCCCCACCGGAAGTGGACGGTGTGCGTCTCCAGTCTCCAACGATCCACGAGCATGGACATCAGTGTCGTGTCAAACTGAAACACGTGTGGTAGGTCCAACAGGCAGGCAATGGGCAGGAGCCCGGTGTCTTGTAGTAGTGGGACGTACCGCTGGTCCAGAGGCCAGTGTTCTCTGGGGCACCTGAGGACGAAGCTCGGAGGGTTGACGCTGGACGACCACGCGTGGCATCATTGTCGCCCATCCCACCGTGGGTTGAGTAGCTCGTACGTGGCGTTATCTCGAGGCTGCGCCATCTCCTGAGGTACCTAGAACAACAAGTTAGTGTGCGATAAAAACAGGAGGTACAACAAGCAAAACAAAAGCGAAACATATGATAGGAGACCTACAAAAGGCACGAGTAGCACCATGCGATAAAGAACGTAGAGTTCAAAACCTACGAACCATTGTGCAGTGCATTACAACGAACGTACCATTGTTGGACACATTCCAACACATACAACATGATAACGTCTCACGGGAGTGCATATGAACGCATTACAACAAACATACATCATCACAACATGGGCGATGAAACTTCGTCGGTACGGTGCATTGCTTGACCCAAGCCTGTTTGGGCAGCTGCTGAAGGAGTGGCCAATTGTCTTGCAAAGTCTACATCTCGGGCGCCTAACCCGTTGTCCACGCTAGCTATCATCCATGTCGTTACGGATGCGGCGAGACTATAGTCTTCCACAGCGGCCTGCTTGGGTGCATCGTTCGGCACCCACTTCACGTGCCTTGGCCAAAGGTCCCTGTAATGCATGTCCAACCCGTACGAATTGAACTGGGCACTCCAAGTGCTGTACAGGTGGTGCATATCGTAGTACTCCGAGACGTAATGCGCTGAGGCCTGGTGCCACGCCACGTACACATGACAGCATGGCTTATGAAGAAGCTGCGGCTTATTGCAGGTGCAAGACGCTTCGTCATCGATCAAGCAGACTTGTTTGCAATCACCTCTAGCTTGACCCATGGCATACTTCTACCTCAAACGGATCTCGAACTTCTTCCTGATGCCATCCATGGCCCTAGTAGTGTGCGAACGAGCCTTTTTTATCTTCTTGTCCATGTAGGCCTACGCCACCTCCGAGAATTGCTTGACTTCATCTATATGCTTCTTCGCCACCATGGCTCTATTGATGAAGTACCATACGATACAGTTCAGCTCTCCTCAATGATTGCAGTGATCGGGAGGGATTGGACACCCTTGAGGACACTATTGTACACCTCGGACATGTTGGTCGTCATGATTCCGTACCGTGCACCACCGATGTCGTGCAGCAGAGACCATTTCTCCAAGTCAGATGCGTGTGAGTTTACCCACTGCGCAAACTCCCCAACTCTGGCGGAGCCTCCCGTCGCTGCCCCTGCCTCGGTGTCCTCAAAATTCCTGACATGCTTGCCAGTCTCCTCGTTGAGCTGTCTCCACATGGCCTCGAACTTCCGCCTTTGGTTCTGCATGCATAGCTTCTTGAAGGTCTTTATCAGGTCCTTGCTTTGGAACCTTATGTGGAAGTTCACCGCGAGATGCCTCATGCACCATCGGTTCATCAGGTCGTTCCACTGGAAGGGGGGTTGTGTCCCGTTTTGCATCGTTCTCAATGCGGACAGCAACCCAGCATTGCGGTCTGAGATGACCCACATATCTGGGCGATCTTGAACCACTGCTTGCTTCACATTTGCAAGGAACCACATCTAACTATCTGTGTTCTCGTTCTCAACAATCGCGAAGGCCACAGGGAGTAACTAGTCGTCCACGTCGGCTGGAACCGTGGTGAGGATGGTATCCTTGTACTTGCCTGAGAGGAAGGTGCCGTCCATCGACAGCATGGGATGACAGCACTTGAACCCTTCGCTCATCTAATAGAAGGCCCAGAATACTCTGTCAAGGACAAAACAATCTGGCCCCTGCGTAGGATGCACTCGCTCGAGCTTGTTAATGTATGTCTCAAAATTTGATTCTGCAATTTGATAGAGCATTCGTGGGACAAAGTCATAGGCCTCTTCGTATGTGCCGAACATACGCTCTATGACCTTTTGTTTTGCCCGCCACACCTTGCTGCAGCCAACCGGGAAGCCCACCATATTGACAACATTTGCCAAAAGAAGCTTCGGCGAAATAGATACTTCAGCTACAACGAGGTGGCTTATCAGGTCCGCAATATATGACGAGGTCAGGTTGTGGTGCCTATGAAGTGGCTCTGCAAGCTCGCATGTGTGATCCTTGAGCACCGTTGTGCGGAAGTCCGTGGCGGCGCCCTTGAACCGCTGTGCAATCCATCCACACACTTGACGATGTAGGTGTCAGGGTTGGACCTGTGCACCCGATACGTCCAGCTAATGTTGACAGCATATCTGGCAATGGCCTGTTGGGCATCACTCTTGTTAGGGAAGCACCGTCCTAAGAGTAGAGTGTCTTCATTGAACCCCTACTCCGCCTCCTCTGTCTGTGGCAAAACCAGGGATGTCATCCAATCTAGACGAGACATACACAACGTCGATGGTCACAACACCACCTAATACACCTCTCGAAGTAGCTTCTCCATCATGCTCCTCTTCAGAACTAGCTGTATCCACAACCTCCTACTCACTTTCCACTACATCCACCTGCTCGGCAAGGTATTTGTGGCAGTCAATACGGGCTGCCTACCACCTCTCCACGCATTCGTTCGGCTCGAAAGTCTCCGCATGCCTCCTCAAGTCACCATCACCCACTTCCTCGCCCACATCTCCGCCAACACCAGTGTCTGCATCAGCGCCGAAGACCAACACATGCACTTCATCTCCAATAGCTCCACCAGAACCACCCATGGCGGATGATTCCGTTCTCTCCACAAAGTGGACATACACCATTAGCCTGGCAAATATCGCAGTGGCAGAGTTGCACACAACCTCCATGTAGTTGGCCCACGAAGCGTCACTGCTCACCTTCATAAGTTGCCAAAAGGTCTCTCTTGCACCATCCATCGCTGAGGCATACAATGCCTCGATGCATAGCTTTTTCCTTCCAGTGTCCCGATCGAACACGGAACACACGCATCTCCTTAGCTCGCATAGGCTAATTAATGCGACAATGGGTGTCCCGATCTTTCAATGAGAAGGATAATTCGATTTGGTGGAGACGACTCTCACGATTCGGCTACCAATCGTACACAACCAATATGCCCGCAATTGCTGAACCAACTCCATGATTATTATCGACCTTACTAGAAGCACGATCGACCTAACCACGGAGGTCTGTTCCTATATGCACTCGAAGAACAAGCAAAACAAGATAATAAGCAATCTGAAATTGTAAATAAGATTGAAAGTACTCAATAAGGTGGGATTCCAAAGCGGTATTCAGGGTTGGTCTAGTCAACACAAGCCAATACACGAAGTTACAATGTAGCTAACTTTTAACTAAATAAAATCCAACAAATCCTAAGGGTGGCCCCACTATGTATAGGAGTAAGAGGGAGGGGCAGCGATACTGTTCATGCGTGAACAGTAGGGGCCTAGGGTTTCTATCCAAATTACAAGGCCTATGGCACAAACATGTGATGCAACATCTTCTTTCAATGATTTCGAAGTGCTCCGAATGAATTTAGAGGTGGGGATAGATCCGTTTGAAAGGCCTCATTGTAAGATTTCCATCAAGTACTCGTGGACCTCCAACGGACTCCGTATGTGAAAGTTATGCATGTTTGAAGTTGGTGTTATCTCTAGAGACCGAATTGAATTCCAGAACGTGTCAAGCTTGAACTCTTGCAAATCAACCACTCTCTGTCTTTTATTCCTGAAAATAACAACACATTTATTAGGCAATATCTTATAGTTCATGTAATATAAAGGCACTCCTAAAAACGAGCTCACCTGATAATTTAAGTGGAGTATACGAGCTCTTGTAATTAGAACAATAAGTATAGCAAATATGGTTGTATCCATATGGGTCATGTCCTCGTCACTAATGTCCTTCAGACCCGGTGCCCGGGTCTCAGTCCGGTCTCAATTTGATAGGTCTGCCCCGTACTACCCATCGCGTACGAGACCATTACCATAGAACATGAACAAGTCTTCAATCAACATGTTTAAGGAAAACTTGCCTTATGTGGTTGGGGTTTCTTCTTGTTGGTCAAGAAGATTTTCGATGGCGTTGGGTTCTACGTGCAAAACAAGAAACACAAATAAATAAATAAATACAAATAAAATCACAAAAGTATAAAATATATACTATAAGGAATATTACTATTTTAGATGAATTTAGAAACTTCAATCACTGGATTCGAAGTTCGGACGATGGAGAATGAGCGATCGGAAGATTGATTGGGAAGAAAATGCTAGAAATTGCAAAACAGAGGAATATTTTACTGCATATTTTACGCAAAAAGTGAAAAGGGTATGTATAAGCAATAATGTTCTACTATTTGATTTTCTCATGATAGTTCCATTGTCTGAAAACACTGGTGTCTTTATCTTTCAATATTTTTTTTGTCATATCAGGCTGCACTGCCTAACACAAATAGAGATTTATACTGCATCAAGGATTACTATATTAATCCCTACGTGCTAATTTCATCAAATCGTAATATAAACAGAGATGCATGCATGATATGAAAGTACAATGTACTACCATAGTACCAAAGTTAATTACCTCAACAAATATACTACTTAACTGCGCTAAATAACGATCAAATAACATCACGCACATCATTCTCGTGACTAGGATGACATTACCACGACTAATTAAGCAACGCCATCAACACGAACTAAACATATATGTCAACTAAGTATGGTTACCTAACACATTCTACACTATCAAGCAATCATTATGGTAATAACAAATTAACTATGCTACTTGCATGTGTACTTATGTAATAATTAGGGGACCACTAAGCTAATTACATGCTAATCACCTAGCTAAAACTATAGTCGCATGTGGATGAAAATTACCTTTTCTTGATGCTCGCAAGCCGACCAACAACTTATGCAATTGCGCAACCTTCAAATTCAGATTGAAAACCACCCAAAATTTAACTGCTTGCACGATCTCTATTCCTCCCTTCTCTGCCTCTCTGCGGTCTCTCGTTCGTGGCTTAGGCTAAAGAAATGCAAATGAATTTTGCCTGTGAAAGCATCCCACTTCGGTCCGTTTTAATGCATACGACGATGTTGTGCGGGGGGCTAGGCGACGGGCGGCGATCACAGGTTGCATGCTTAGCACCGTGGCGGCCGGCAAGGTCGAGGGGTCACAGGACGCTGTCTTTGAAGCAGCACGCCATGGGGCCGAGTGGCGGTGGGCGGACGCTGGGAGGCTCAACAGATGTTGCGCCGGGAGAGCGGAAGTGTCGACTGCTGGTGCTCGATGGCGCTGAACGCCGCTTGCTCCTGCACGACTCGGTGGTGTGGAAGCCGCCTGAGTTCAAGAACATTCGCGCCGCGCCTACAGTTTCGGCGCTTGCCTCGACTTTCACACAAGACCATTTCCCGCGCCTCCAACGCGAGAAGTGCCACGCGTCGACCTCTAGTTCTTCCGCGCTCGGTAGGGGGGGTAGTTTTGCAATTTTGATACGAAGATGCCTATTTTTGCAATTAAGGTGGTAGTACGGGGCCGAATTTTTTTTAAAAAAATTCTTAAAAACTCGCAATAATACGATAAAGTAAATCTGTGCACTAAATTTGGAACATAGAAAAATTCTGGGGAGACGGTTTGATCCCTACCGTAAATAGAAAGATTCGCACCTCCAAACAGACCTTAAGCGACACATAAATTATTTAGAACCTTTTGTACAACTATATTTTTCTCATGTTCTAAACGGCCTTAAACCTAACACCTAAATTTGAGGACCCATTGCACCAGTACAATTTACCTAGAAACTACTGGTTGATCACCATTGAAGGCTTCCAGAGTGAGAGATGAGTAAACAACAGTAGCTCCTGGACTAGCCACACCCCATCTATCCTTGCGTCCATGGGCACCAGCTCGAAAGGGGGCGCACGGCAAAGCCAAGCCAATGCACCGCCATCCTTTCCATGTCACAGAAAAAGGTAGAAGAATCCAAAGCCCACATTCCCATCACACCACTCCGCTCCATGGCAATGCACCACTACCCATGCCTCGCCTCGCCTCCCTCTCTTCCTCCTCTCCTTCCCCTGCATTCACATCTGTTCAGTTCTCTCTCTCCTCTTCCCCCACGCTTCACTTCACCTCACTCACAAGCCCAAAGCTAGCATGAGAGCAGCTCACTTCACTTGTCTGTAAGCTTGTGAGTGATCATTAGCTCGTAGGGCTCATCGAGGTTGCCGTTTCTTGCACGCGCCAATGCTCGCGCAGCTGCTGCTCGTGCACCTCCTCTTCCTCCCTTCTTCCTCCTCCCACCACCACCACGAGGTCCACGGCGGCCATTACCGACGATTCGGCAGCAGGAGGGCGCTGCACGAGCCGCTGTTCCCGCTGGAGAGCGCGCCCTCGCTGCCGCCGCCACCGCCGCCTCCCGCGCCGTTCTTCCCGTTCTTGCCCGACTCCGCGCTGCCGCCGGAGACCACCTCTGCCCCCAGCGGCGCCGGCGCCGGCGCCAGCACCGATGCAGGCACAGGCGACTCGTCCTCCTCCTCGCCGCACCCCACGGCGCCGGCCAACATCTCTTCCTTGGCTCTGCCCATCTCCCACTCCGCGCCGCTCCGCTCCTTCCTCTCCTCCCACCGCCTCCTCACCATCCTCCTGCCGGTCGCCGCCGTCGCCGCGGCCGCGCTCGCCGCCGCGCTCGTCTACCTCCTCGCCCGCCACCGCCGCCGCCGGTCCGAGGCGGAACCCGCGGTGCATACGAAGACCGTCTTGCTTTCGCCGGTCAACCCCGCGCCCTACGATGGCGACCATCATGGCCGGGGTTCCAGCGCCAGCTCGCCGGAGCTCCGGCCGATGCCGCCTCTGCCCCGGCAGTTCCAGCATACTAGGATGAGCTTGCCGTCAAGTTCAAAAGCCGTTCTTGAACCCAGAACAGGGGACAAGCGAGCGCCGCAGAGTGTTCCACCTCCTCCGCCTCCTCCCCCGCCGCCGCCAATGCCACCAAGGAAAGACAACGGGAGCGCGCAGGCGGCACCTATACCTCCGGCGCCGCCTCCGCTGTTGCCGAGAGCTGGCAACGGCAGCGGCTGGCTGCCGAGGCGGCATTCCGAACGCCCTGTGGCCACGGTGATCAGGGCCTCGGCAGTTCACCCCGAGGAGTCACCGGGGCGCGCGCAGCCAGAGGAGAAGGACACGGACGCGGCTGCTCGCCCGAAGCTGAAGCCGCTGCACTGGGACAAGGTGCGCGCGAGCTCCGGCCGGCCGACGGTGTGGGACCAGCTCAAGGCGAGCTCGTTCCGGTGAGACCCCCGTCGTTCTTGCTTCTTGGCATTGCTTGCAGTAGAGTTGCTGCCATGATCACTTCGTTTGAAAACTCATACTATCTGCTTGTTTCCTTGTGTGTGCCTATGAGAATAGAGTGAACGAAGAGATGATCGAGACATTATTCGTCTCCAACTCGACGAAGAGGATATCCAAGAGTGGATTCAAGGAGGCAAATGGAGCTTGTTTCAATCAGGAGAACAAGGTGCTCGACCCAAAGAAATCTCAGAACATCGCGATCATGCTGAGGGCGCTCGACGCAACGAAGGAAGAAGTGTGCAAGGCTCTCCTGGATGGTGAGATGAGATGATCCCCATACACAGCTCAGTTTGTATTCTTGCATTCAGAGAATACTTGTTCTGATCATTCAGCTTCATGAACATTTGCTTGTGCTGCCATTCTTGGAAGCAGGCCAAGCAGAGAGCCTTGGAACTGAGCTGCTGGAGACACTGCTAAAGATGGCTCCTAGCAGAGAAGAAGAGATCAAGCTGAAAGAATACAGGGAGGATGCTCTATCTAAGCTTGGCCCAGCTGAGAGCTTCCTCAAGGCGGTGCTCGCGATACCGTTTGCGTTCAAGAGAGTGGAAGCAATGCTCTACATCGCCAACTTCGATTCAGAAGTTGACTACCTCAAGACCTCCTTCAAAACACTTGAGGTACTAATTATGTCTTATCTTGTCCTTTTAACAGTTTTGTATGAAAGAAAGGTACAGACATGCCATGGCAATGGCTCTGAATTGCATTTAAGGACTAGTGTTCAGATCTAAAGACCCGTATTGGCCATGTTCCTACAATCCACCACATTGCCAATCTTACCTTGTTACTATCTTAACCTTATGAGTTATGAGTAACCAAGTAGTGTATAAAGTTATCGACTTAGGAGTTTCTTGCATAAATTATGATTCCTATTCGCCTAGCAGAAGAAATGCCTTACTGAAATTCAGCCTGTTATAGATTAGTCAAATTTTCATTTGGAACCAAACAGCATGATTCAAAAAGTGGTAAAAGGAACATTCATTACAATTTCAGGCAGCGTGTGAAGAGCTAAGGGGCAGCAGATTATTCCACAAGATCTTGGATGCTGTCCTGAAGACCGGTAACCGCATGAACACTGGCACGAGCCGTGGGAACGCACGCGCCTTCAAGCTTGACGCGCTTCTCAAGTTAGTCGATGTAAAGGGCACCGATGGCAAGACGACCCTTCTGCATTTTGTCGTCGAAGAAATTACCAAGTCTGAAGGTGCCAACATTTTAGCTACTGGCCAAACGAACAACCAGGTGAGTACCGTTGCAGATGATTTCCAGTGGAAGAAGGTCGGCCTCAAAATTGTTGCTAGCCTTGGCGGTGAGCTCAGCAACGTCAAGAAGGCGGCCGCAATGGACTCAGATGCTTTGGCCAGCTGCGTCTCGAAACTCTCTGCCGGCGTAAGCAAGATCAGCGAGGTCCTACAGTTGAACCAGCAGCTCGGTTCCGACGATCGCTGCAAAAGGTTCCGCGCCTCCATCGGTGAGTTCCTGCAGAAGGCTGAAGCTGAGATCACCGCGGTGCAAGCTCAAGAGGGCCTTGCCCTCTCCCTTGTCAGGGAGACGACCGAGTTCTTCCATGGCGACTCGGTGAAAGAGGAAGGCCACCCTCTGAGGATCTTCATGGTGCTGCGCGACTTCCTCGCCGTTCTTGATCACGTCTGCAAGGATGTTGGGAGGATGAATGAACGAACAGCGATGAACTTCGGCTCCTCACGGCGGCTGGAGAATGCGACTGTTCTTCCAAGGTTTAACGCAGTGCAGTCCAGTAGCTCCGAGGAGGAGAGGTCGTCCTAGCCGTTGGTAGGGATTGATACCGAATGTCCGAGCTTGGGAGCTGCATGTTAGTTACTGTCTAGTAGAACAGTAATGCAGGCTCGGACTTGGAATCGTAAGTATTTTGTACCCGTAGCAGATAAGTGTAGATCAAAGTCTATATATCGTACATGATTCCGCATGCTAAGCATCATCCAGCCAATGGCCTACCAAAGGTAAAAGTGGCATTGTACATGATTCAGCATGCTAAGAATCACTAGATGAGAGCTTTTGAAAATTGATCGTGCTGAATCTCATGATAAAAGCAAAAGTATCTAGCAGCAATAGCCACGTTTAATCTACTTTTAAGGTCTGCCAAGATTCATCTTTGCTTCCTTTCTGACAGATTTTTCTGTTCGCTCACTCTTTCTGAGCTTAAGGCATTGTGGCCTCATAACTATATTACATGCTGAGATGAACACCACTTGCTTGCCATGCAAGAATTGTCCAGGAAACAAACAAGGCGAATGATCGTCAGAGTCCAACTGAAGACGTGTTGAACCAAAATGAATTATGCAACATGTCATGATACATAAGCGATTAAAAATTGCACACTAGACCCGCCTTTACGCATTCAATGGATAGTGCGCTCACAAAAAGGCGCAATTTTGTGTCTCGAGGTGTATGTTATTTTATATACTCCAAATGAACTCCCGAAAGAAATGCCAAATAGTGCCATAGAGCTTAATTTTTGCCGCTCTAATGCCAGCATGCTACTTATCTGCTGCCGTTAAAATCATCAGTACATTTCCCATCAGTTGGTATGACCAGTAAAAATAACTAGCTGATGGCTAAAACAAGTGGCTCTGCAGAAGATCTAGTCAAACAAACCCTCTGCGTCCATGCGCTCTAATATGAGCCGTGCCTCTTCTTCAGTAGAGGGAACAACATTGCGAATCTTCAGTCCATTCTTCAGTGCATCACTACTGACGGTGAAGGTGAAGTGAAACGTGTTGGAGACCTGTCAGTTTGGACGAAAAGTTATCAAACGAGCACAGTCAGAGCATGATTTCAACAAGGATAAAAATCGAGGTATAACTGTGTAAATTGTTATGAATATTGTGTGTATGTATTCAGAGGCCCAGCGGGCAATATATATAAGGTGTACAAGGGGTGCATGCCATATACAGATAAGGAATACAAAAGGATTCCTATCTCTATCTCTAATATATCTTTAACACCCCCCTCAAATGCAAAGCGTATGTAATAGCATTGCATTTGAAAAGAGTTGACACTAAAATATGAAAAATCCAAAGTCCGGGTCTTCATAATGTCGTCGTAGCATGCAGCTCTTGGAAAATATGTCGATAAAGATCTTCTCCCATCCGAGGTCGTACGGCAGTCGACCGCAGCAGCATGACGAAGAAGGTAATGAAACCGACATGAATAGAGAAACTGTCAAATCAATCCGAATAGGAATAGATAGAAGCATGACGGCGTAGATCGTAGCCCAAGACGGCGGCGCAAGAAGGCACAAGAAGCGCAATGATGCACAAAGGCAAAAGAAGTGCGACGCAATGCACGTAAGCGCAACGGAGGCGATCTCGTATAGCGCGCCGCAATGCATGTATATAACGAAGACGTTAGCAGTACAACAAGCGCCATAGAGACGCAGTACACAAGAAGCGCAATAGAGACGCAGTGCACAACAAGCACGGCGGCCTTAAAAGCGACGGATCTGCAGCGGCTCGAAGAAAAGAAAAGCGGCTGCTGCCATGCAAAAGAAATTCCTATGCTTCTATAACTGACAAAAAATTTGTGGACTCGCATGACATAGACGAACTCTAAGGATAAAGTTTTACGAACTTGGATGGACTCAGCGGAAGAAAAAAATAAATAATAACTAGCAGCAGCAGCAACAAGAGCAGCAGCAAAGCATAACTAGACCAATAGCCACATCACTCATTGCATAGCAGCAGGCAGCAGCACAGTCCAACTACCAACGGTGCCTACCAAAGCAAACCAATCGATGGAAAGCCACAGAGGCTTAAGGAGTTAAGGAATATGAAAAGTCCTCTCCGATCGGAATCAGGAAACAGCTCGCCACCAAGGCTGCCAGGAAGTCGGCACCGACGATTGGCGACATGAAGAAGCCCCACCGCTACAGGCCCGGGCCGAGGCGGTCGGTGATGAGCGCAGTGACGCCGTTGTCGCTGACGATGCAGAGGGATCCATCAGCAAACACTCCCATAAAGCAGCAGCTCTCCACCGACACCAAGCTCCAACAGCTAAAACCAAGCTAAAACCTCCTCTCCAGCAGCAAAGGAGGGAGGCAGATGGCCGAGGGCCACGAGAGCGCCATGAGGCGCAAGCGCCGAGGCGGCGCCCGAGAGGAGCAGCTGAATCCAACTGGAGCAGAGGCGGCCCGGGGTGAGGGCGCCGTACCGCCAGCGCCGAGCGGCTTGATGTGGTCGTCGAGGAGAGACGCGGCTCCGGTGCAAGACGATGCGGGCGCTCCGCGCGAAGCTCGGCGTAATCCGGAGGAAGCCCAAAGGCGCGCCAGCGGAGGACGCTGGTCCGCGCGGCGAGGCTCCCAAATCCGGCGAAGACGGCTCGAATCCAAGGCCGGCAGCGGCCGGATCCGTCCAGATCCGACTGGATCTGGCTGACAAGGGCTTGGCAACACCGGATCCGGTGGGGGAGCTCGAGGCCGCACAAGTTGATGCCGACGAAGCTGGAGAGAAGAGCACGGGCGGCGATGGCAAAGATGCTCCAGGCAGCGCGGCGATGATCCTCCAGTGGCACGACATCCAAGCAAAGCCTTGCAGAGGAGCAGCAACAAGGAGGCCGCCGAGGCAGAGGCCGCCCCCGGGAGCGCAGAAGCTCCTCCCGGGGGCAGCGGGCAGCGGAAGTCGGGCGGCGGCTAAGCGGCGGCTACAGTAAACCCTAAAGCTAACCTTTGCTCTGATACCATGTTATGAATATTGTGTGTATGTATTCAGAGGCCCAACGGGCAATATATATAGGGTGTACAAGGGTGCATGCCATATACAGATAAGGAATACAAAAGGATTCCTATCTCTATCTCTAATATATCTTTAACATAAATGATGCAATCAAAGCAGTCTAGCATCAACAAGGCACATTCTGTGGGATGTGGGATTACCTCACTTTTCCGGAGCTCAGGCCTTGTTACATGGGCGACAACTTCAACATTGACTAGAGGCTGCTCTGGATTCTCAAGCTGGGTATACAAGACACACGATTTGAATCGAAGAAAGTCTCCTACATCCACCTGTGCAAGCACAATAGTGACATGGTTATTCCTATCGCTGATAGGAAACTGAATTCGAAGTTTCTAAATAGATTTGATAACAAATCCGATAATAGAAAACATCTTTAACAGCAACTTTGATAAAAGAACACCAGAGTTTACTCTAGATAAGGTCTGAAGTACTCAGAACTGTCCAAAAAGAATATGCTAGTCACTTACTGGTTTCAAGAAGTCAACATGATCAACTTCAAGAAAACAAGGTCTCTGCCCAACAAAGGCATACGCAGTTGAGAAGGCAAGCTCAAATGCTCGGTGCATCAAGAAGCCTCCAAATATTCGCCCATGCAAGTTTCGTTGTTGAGGCTGGCATATAAGAGAGTTCTCCAGGCGAGTATCCCTCAGCAAGATGCTATCTCTATCAGCTAAAGCAGGCAAATCAGAGAAAACACGACCCTCTGCCAGTAAAGCATCCAGCCTCTCAGCCTCAGCACGGAGTTTATGTATCCCATGTTCAAGCACTCCCTTCTGTTCTTCTCTCTTCCTTTTTCTCAGCTTATCCCGTGCTTCTCTCTCTCCAAATAATTGTTTCTCTCTTTCAGTTTCTGGTGAAAGGCGGTTCACTGGAGCAGACTTTCCAGTCATCGAATCTCGTGCAACAAATGTGAAGTTAGCCGTCAATGCAATTGGATCTGACTGCATATCACTATCTGTTGCAAGATAACCACAATTTAACATAAGTCAGTTGAAGACAGGAAGAAATTAAAAACTAAACGTAAGGCAGGAGCTCTGCCGATCCATCAAGAGGACGAAAAGAGTTCAGAAACACAAGGGGTCTTGTCCGAGGACCAAGATCTTCAGGATAATTGTTCAGATAAATAAACAGGTATACAATTGACCCCATATTGAGTGGTATTGCTTTACCAAAATTACCTTGATCAACCTGAGTCACTTCAATCTGTATATCAATTGAAGAGCGGCCAACATAAGTAACAGCTCCAGCTATCTTTAGATCAGTGTCCACGCGAAGTGGCTTGTTTAAAACAATCTTATCCACAGAAGCAGTCACTACCAAAAGGGGTTTTGTTGTGCTATCTTCATCAGAACAGTGCTGCATGTCAATTAAGATATGTCAAAAAGGTGCCTGCTAGATGTAAAAAAAATGCTGCCCCGGCAGCATGCAAAACATAAAATGAAGGAGAGTCACAATTGTACACCTGTCATCCATAGCTATCATTATATAGTATATGTTAAAGTGAAAGTCCTAAATGAATGGTAATAAGGAACTTATCTATTTAACTAGTCAGCACCATTGAGCTCTAGCTATGGGATGTGTCTACAGTGCAGCCTCTGCTGCTTCCGTTACCAAAATGGCACCATCTTGATTAACTATGGTTAACTACTTGTCCAAACTTCAGACTTGTGACAAAGGAATGTTTTTCTTGGCACTAGTAACTACATTAGAGGAAACATACATCTCAGTGGTAAGTACATAAACCGTTTGCAAGCTTCACGAGAAGAGTTATATCCATCAAACCCCAATATTTCCATGAGCACCAAGCGACAACAGATTCCCAAAATCCTGGCTTCTACTTATCGAGGTAATATACAGATAGTGCTGGTTCTGTTGTTCAGTCAACTAATTGTGACACTAACAGTGAACCAGCTATATTGTTACGAAGGAGAAGTTCATCATTTCTCTGGGGCCTAAAAGATTTGATCACCACAACCGCAACATGCTAAACAGGAACGATAGAAACTGTGCCCTCGTCCAATATCATATCTCTGGACCCAACCAGACTCAGAAAGCCACTATCACCATTACAAGGACACTGCATAGTATCCAGGTAATATTTTCAAGATTTTGACTGATGCAGGTAATAAGGTAAAGGAACTCACACATATAGGGAGCGCAACCGCATCGCCATCCCGGATGCCATCACACACAATCCATACAAGAGAGATCGAATAATTGGACGTTGCAGTACCTTGACGGCGATGGTGCCGGCGAGTGCGTCGAGGTCCTCGAGCAGCTTGCCGATGCGCACCTCGTTCCAGGGGTCCCGGTAGTGCTCCCGGAGGATGTCGTCGGCGGCGAACTTGTAGACGATGCTGGTCCGGCTCTGCGCGGGCGTCTTGGTGAGCAGTTCCGTCTGCGGCAGCGGCTGCCCCCCGGCGGTGGCCCCCGCGTCCATCATCCGCTCGAAGATGCTGGATCGCGCCTCCCACAGCGCGTTGGTGACCGGCGAGTGGTACATCCCGGGCCACAGGCTCAGCGGTTTCCGCGCCGACCTCCCCGCGTCGATCGCCCCGCCCCCGCCCCCGCCGCCGAGGTGGGAAACCACCTTGATCGGGGAATCCATGGACGGCGCCGCCGGTTCTTGGCCCGGATCTCCCGTGGTGGTGGTTGACGAGGCGGTTCTTGATTCGACACGGGGGATTCGATTTCGAGGCGCGGTTCTTGCGGATGGTTCGAGGGCTCTCGGGGAGGAGGTGGCGCGGAGGAGGAGGGTTCTGGAGATCAGTGACGTCGCTCTCATCGACCTCACAACCATGGTTAGCTGGGCGTTACTAATACGGAGGCAGCTCCGGCCATGTGGGAAGATGCCGAAGGTTGGATGGGGAGTGGGAGATGGCGTGGTAGATTGGCCACGGTTTCCTCGCCGTTTTTTGTTTGACTAATAAAGTGGAGAGGTGATGAGATTTTTCGTGGCCGTCCGATTGATATGGTTCGTGCGGTCTGCCCGTCCAGAGCCGTTGGATCGTCTGTTTGGTTGTGGTGGTGGGCAATGCCAAAAGGCTCTGGTCTGCGGAGATGGCGAGAGGTTGAAGCGGACAGCATTGTCACGAATCCGGCCCACCCGCCCATAGGAAGGCCCAGATTCGGATCATTTCACCGTGTGGTGTACCGATGCAGATTCTCTGCCGTTCCAATTCCAATAGCAACGGCAGAGAACAACATTACTCTACCATCCTTGATCATCAGCCATCCAATCCAAAAAGCAGACATGAGAGCGGCCGCTACACTAAAAGTGGTACAATATTAATATGCTACAGTACAACGCTAGAGTGGATGGGATTGCTACCGTGTTTTTTTAGAGAACGACAATATCATAGTACCATTACCATTACAATGTAATGGCAGAGGATGTGAATCCGTGGTGTTCGCGAGTCGTGCTGTGATATCGAATTCGGACGGTCATTTTCACCCGGCTGCAAACGGCGAACCCATTTTGGCGCAGTTATTATACCTCGATGCATGCGTGTGTCATCTGCCCGGCTCCTCGCCGATCTGACGCTACAAGCTAGATGAACAAGTCCAGAATCATAGCATCATACATGCATGCGAACACTGAGCACGTATATATGACAGAAACTCAAAGGAAGCCAAGGGCATAGGTTTTCCACTTTAGTTACGTCGTACAGAAGAATAAGGGAACACAAAGACGCGTACGTTACCGATCGATGATGCCCATGCACATATAGCTATCAACGGCAACAAAATTAGTACTGAAACTTAATTTGCATACAGTGGGGACGAGACCGATCGATGATACCCACGCACATATAGCTATCAACGGCGACAAAATTAAGCATAGATTGTTACGTCCTTACGCGCGTTCCGCGTGCTGTGTGTGCACGTTTATTCCGCAACAGCGGTACCTGTGAATGTAGTCCATCCACGGCCCCAGCTGCGCAGGCCGCGCATGCTTACCGATCGATGCGCTCGGCGCCGGCGAGTAGGCGACGTTGTCTGAAACAACCCAGAAATCCAGGATTTCAAAAGTTTTTGAACTTTCTGCTTGAATTTGGTTTTCATTCCCAATTCGGAAATCTCCTATCCAATTCCGCTCTCCTCTTTTGGAATTCCGCCTCCTTCCCAACCCGGAAACTACTTTTTGCTTGGGAATATCTCTCTCTGCTTCATCCTCCTGTGCGTCACCTCCCCGCACCGCCTTCGTCTCCGTCCCGTCAACACCCGCCAGCTCCTGCGTCACCTTGCCTCACCATCAATGCGAGCACACACCCCCACCGCCACCTTGCCTGCCCAGCGCCGTTCATGCCCGGCCACGCACCTCACTGTCCACGCGCCACACGCGCCGCACCCCTCCACTGCTCCCACCGCCTCATTCCGGCTATAAAAGCCAAGCAATCCGAGCGGAAATGCATCGCAACACACCTCACCCCCACCTCCATTCGTCTCCAAAGCCGGCCAAGTGCGCGAATTCCTCCACCGCCTCCTTTCTTCCTCGGTGATCCCCAAAGGTAATCCTCTACCTCGCTACTCCCTTTCCCCTCCCAACCCCGTCCTTACCACTCCCTTTCCCCTCCCTAATTCCGTCGCCACGCAGACCGCCTCCCCACCGCCATCCATCTGCCTGTGGCTAGAGCTCCTTGGAGCACCCCCTGTTAGAGATATGTGTATAGTGTGTTATTCCCTATTGTTATGAGAGGTTATTTACATATTCACCACTTATACTATGTGTATATATAATGGCCCTTTGGCCCACTGGAAATACAAGTTGCTATTCCTAACATGGTATCAGAGCCAATTAGGTTTTTCTCTCCGGACGTGCAACTCGTCCTCCCTAGCCCTAGCCGCCGTCGCCGGCTTCTCTCCTCTCTTCCCTCGCCCGGCCACCTAGCCGCCACGGCTTTCCTCCCTCTCGCTTCCTCGCTCCAGGTCTGCCAGTCGCCGCCGCCCGCTAGCCGCTTATCGCCGGATTCCAGTCGCCGCCCGCTTAGGCCACCATCGCGGATACGGATCGTCACCAGCCGCCGCTCGACGTCGCCCTTCCATCCTCGCCCGCCGGCCGCCTGTGTCTCGGAGTCGCTTGGGTCTCATTGCCCACCGCCGCCGTCAATTGCCGCACCGCCGCTGACGCCGCGGTGGGCGAGACTCAATGGCTTAAGCCGCTGCCTCCGTCCCCGAGTCCTTGGCTGTGAAGACTCCACCTACGCCCTCGCGCTTCACGTCGCCGCCGTCTACCTCGACCGCTGCCACCGGGGAAGCCGCCGCCGCCTCATCGCGGTAGGTTGCCGCCACAAGTCTTGCCTCAACGTCTTAAGCGCCGCTAAGGGAAACCTAAGCGGCGCGCGTGAGCTTCACGCGTTGTTCTCTTAAACAGGCCCAGCACAAACCGAGCCAAAAAAAGAAAAAAAAGGAAAAAATACAATGTCGTCGGGCACCGTTTCTCTCCCTCGCTGCCCGGTGATCTTCGATGGTGTTAATTACACCGACTTCATGTCTCACATGTGCATCCACATGCGTGGTCTTCGTCTCTAGGGCATCCTCTCTGGCGATGTCACCTGCCCGCCTTGCCCTACTCCTCCGACGGAGTTTCACGCTGTCGCATGCTGCCTCCGATGGCAATGACAAGGTCTTTGTTGAGGCCGCTTGTCTTTGCCGATGATGAGGTCGCCTCGCCTACCAGAGGCTCGATTCCTATAAGGATCGATCGACCGCCTACACTCGCGGGTACGATGATGACGTCGTCGCATCGTCTTCATCGCTAGTGTCTAGCCTCAGTTCTCTTCTAAGGTTATGGGACTCCCTTCAGCTTTCCAGATGTGGACTCACCTTCGTCAGCGCTACGAGCCCTCTTGTGATGCCCTGTCCGCGGTCCGCCAGGAGCACTCTCTTCAGCAGGGTGATGCTACTGTTGATGCTTTTACGCCGAGCTCGCTATCCGGCGTCACCAATTCTCCGCGACCGCCGGGCCGCCGCTCCCGTCTGCTTCTTCTGGTCAGACGTCTTGACACAGGAGTTTCAGCGGGTCTACGAGTTCCTTACTCGCCTTCGTCTTGAGTTCGAGCAGAGGCGTGCCCAGCTCCTTGCACGTCACCCTCGTGTCACTCTCCTGGAGGCTCTTACCGAGATACGCGCAGAGGAGACTCGCTTGAGTGGTGTAGGTCTGATGCCACTCCCCTCCGTGCTTGTCACCCGTCTACCTGCTACACCGCCTCCTCCAGCGGCTGCCACAGGTGGTGGTGGACGCCCTTCATTTGGCGGTGGCCATCCTCACTGCTCCTAGTACGACAAGGCTGGCCACATTGAGTCTCAGTGCTATAAGAAGAAGCGGCATCTTTTACGTCGTTCTTCTACTAGCACTGGCACTAGTGCTTCTACATCGACGTCTGCATTGACTTCTTCAGCAGTTTCTCTCATTGAGCAGGAGATAGCCAGACTTCGACGCCTGCTTGCCGCTTGTGTTCTCCTCGACAGGTTCTCGCAGTTTCGCTACTAACTCTTCTAACCGAGAAACCACCCCTACACAACAGTACCTCTCCGTGGATTCTTGATTCTGGAGCATCTTTTCACATGACTCCTGATTCTTCCACTCTGTCCTTCATTACACCTCTTGATTCTCCTGTTAGTATTCTTACTGCTGATAGTACATCTCTTTCTGTCTCTGGTCGAGGACCTCTTAGCAACTCATCTTTTCATGTTCCTTCTGTTGCTCATGTTCCTCGCCTTACCATGCAGCTTCTTTCTGCTGGGTAGATTACTGACCTTGGTTGTCGGGTCATTCTCGACTCTGACTCTTATTGTGTTCAGAACCGTCACACAGGAGCTCTAGTTGGTTCTGGCCTCGGCGCCTTGACTCACAACGTCTCTGGGAGCTTGATTGGCTTCACCTTCCTTCCGCTACCACTGTCGCCGCCAATCTCTCCGCTTCTGCCACTCCATCTACCAGCTCTTTTCAGAAGTGGCATCACCGTCTTGGTCATCTGTGTGGATCTCGTCTGTCGTCCTTAGTTCGTCGTGGTCTTCTAGGGTCTGTCTCAAGAAACGTGTCTTTAGATTGTTAGGGCTGTAAGTTAGGTAAACAGATTCAGCTTCCTTATCCTCATAGTGAGTCGTTGTCTCAATCGTTCTTTTGATCTTGTTCATTCAGATGTTTGGGGTCCCATTTCCTTCGCTTCGAAAGGGGTCATCGATATTATATCATATTTATAGATGATTTCTCTCGCCACACTTGGATATATTTCATGTCTTCTCTAGTGAGGCCTTGTCTATCTATAAACAATTTGCCACTATGGTTCGCACACAGTTCTCCACTCCTATTCGTGTCTTTCATGTCGACTCTGTGGCGAGTACCTCTCTCGCTACCCACGCAGCTTCCTTGCCGAAAGGTGGCACTCTCGCCGCCTTCTTGTCTTGTCCGGTGCTCATGCTCGAATGGTGTCGCCGAGCGCAAGCATCGCCATCTCCTTGAGACGGCTCATGTAATCGATGATTGCCGCCTATTCCACCTCACTTTTGGGCCGAGGTCGTTTCCACTACCACCTATCTCGCCAACATCCAAATTTCTTACGCTTCTTCAGTGCGATCCTGCTGAGCGCCTCTGTGGTCTTCTTCCCGACTACTCGCCTTTGTCCTGCTTTGGCTCGCTCTCCTCGCCCTCTGAACGCACTCAAACCGACCGCCAGCTTTGTTGGGTGTGTCTTTACGATATCAAGATGTTGAGCACAAGGGCTATCGGTGCTAGGATCCTGTTGGTCGACGGATGCGGATTTCTCGGGATGTGACTTTCGACGAGTCTCGTCCCTTCTACCCACGTCCTGCCTCTCTTTTGGCTTCCTTTGTGGAGTTTCTGTCCTTTTTGACCTTTCCACATACACCTATATCTGTCTTGCCCTCGTCCACCCGTTCCACCGAGTCTCAACATATTCCTCCTGTGGCCTCTCCGCCGTTGTCGCCGCCTGCTTCATCTCCTGCGGCTCCTCCCACTACACGCGTCTACATTCGTCGACCTCGTATTGAGGATCTTCCAGATGAGCCATCTTTTCCTGATGTTCCATCTTCTCCTGATGCTCCATCTTCCCCTGATGGGTCATCTTCTCCTCGCTACGCTCTCCACGATCGCCAGTCGATTCGGCCTCCTGCCCGTTTTGGTTTTGCTAGTGCAGCTACTCTTGAGTTTGTCTCCTACCGGGATACTGTTACTCACCCTGAGTGGCAGCATGCCATGGCCGAGGAGATTGATGCCCTCGAGCGTACTGGTACTTGGGATCTTGTTCCTTTTCCATCTCACTCTCGTCTCATCATGTGTAAGTGGGTCTATAAGATTAAGACTCGCTCTGATGGCTCTCTTGAGCGCTATAAGGCGCGTCTTGTTACTCGTGGCTTTCAGCAGGAGCATGGTCATGACTACGACGAGACTTTTGCTCCTGTGGCCCACATGACCACTGTCCGCACTCTTCTTGCGGTGGCGTCTGTTTACCACTGGTCTGTTTCTCAGCTTGATGTCAAGAATGCCTTTCTTAATGGCGAGTTGCGTGAGGAGGTCTACATGCTTCCGCCACCTGGGTATTTTGTTTCTGAGGGCATGGTCTGTCGCCTTCGTCGCTCTCTCTATGGCCTTAAGCAAGCCCTCGTGCTTGGTTTGAGCGCTTCTCCTCTGTGGTCATCGCCGCGGCTTTTCACTAGTGGTCATGATCCTGCGCTTTTGTCCACACTTCGCCTCGTGGTCGACTCTTCTTCTTCTCAGATATTGATGATATGATCATTAATGGAGATGATTCTCGAGTACATTGACTTTGTCAAGGCTCGCCTTAGTGAGCAATTTCTTATGTCGATCTTGGTCCTCTTCACATTTCCTTGGGATTGAGGTTACTTCCACTCCGGATGGTTTCTTTATGTCCCAAGAGAAGTATATTCAGATCTTCTTGATCGCGCCTCTCTCGGACTCTCACCGATCAACAGATCGCTGAGACTCCCATGGAGCTCAATGTTCACCTCGACCCTCGATGGCGAGCTTCTTTCGATCCGACTCACTATCGCCATCTTGTTGGGAGTCTTGTCTACCTTGTCACATCGTCCGGATATCACTTATCCAGCTCACATTCGAGTCGATTCGTTTTGCTCCCACTCAGGTCCACTATAGCCACCTTCTTCGAGTTCTGCGATACCTTCGTGGGACTATCTCTCGCCGTCTCTTCTTTCCATGCTCCAACTCGTTACAGCTTCAGACTTATTCGGATGCTACTTAGGCCAGCGATCCCTCTGATCGTCGGTCTATTTCTACTTACTATGTTTTTCTTGGTAGTTCTCTCATTGCCTGGAAGATGAAGAAACAGACTGCAGTGTCCTGTTCGAGTGCAGAGGCTGAGTTGCGAGCTATGGCTCTCTTGACAATAGAGATTACTTGGCTACGGTGGTTACTTGAGGATTTTGGTGTTTCTGTCACTACACCGACTCCTCTCTTGTTAGACAAGACAAAGCTATCAAGATTGTTCGTGACCTGTGAAGCATGAGCTCACCAAGCATATTGGTGTTGATGCTTCCTTCATGAGGTCTTGTGTGCATGATTAGGTGATTGCTCTTTAGTATGTGCCTTCAGAGTTTCAGATAGCGGATTTCTTCACGAAGACCTAGACTCGAGCACAACACGACTTCTACCTCTCCAAACTCAGTGTTGTTGATCCACCATGAGTTTGAGGGGGGGGTGTTAGAGATATGTGTATAGTGTGTTATTCCCCATTGTTATGAGGGGTTATTTGCATATTCACCACCTGTACTTTGTGTATATATACTGGCCCTTTGGCCCCCTGGAAATACAAGTTGCTATTCCTAACACCCCCAACCCCAGCCACTACCCTCCCCAAGACCCCCATCACACACCGGTACTCCAGCCCTAGCCAATTTGGCCGGAGCATGGCCGGACCGCCGCCACCCTTGTCCTTTGCCACGGTCATGCGCCACCGCCGCCGCCACCCATCTCCTGAACCTCCATGGCCCAAGCAAGACCCAAAAATGGGTTGCTCAGGCCACGGGGAAGACGTCGGCACCAACCGGCGCCGCCGTACGCCGTCGGAGCTGCCGAAATCGTCGCCGGTCCTCCCTCCGCTGGCTCGGGTGCGCAAGAGCGCACAATGGCTCTAAGCCATGTGCTGCTCTCTGTTGGGCCTTATGGCCTAAGGCCCAAGTGCAGCATTGGGTTGAGCCTGACACTGTTAAAACACTATGTAAACTCTGTTGAACCCATCGCTATGCACTACTATTCATAAATCCATAAACAGTAAAACCCATTACTGTTCATAGCCCAAATTCAGCCCAAACACTGTTCAGTCCTTTTACTACCCTAACCCATTATGTATAGTGCAAACTAACACTATTCATCGGGCCCGACACTATTCACACAAAACCCTAATTCGACATTATATATCCAATTCGACCGTTTCGAGCCCGTGAATCCATTTCTCAACTCTGTTTAGTCCATTTAAACACCCAATAAATCCTCTCTACACCACCTTTCTTTTTTAATTCTTTTCCGAATTGTTTTTACTTGCATGTTGTTTCCAACTCATTCCTTGTTGAGCCCGAATATTTTATTTGGATTATTTTATTTTATTTTGCGTTAGGTCACGACTTCGACGACCAAGCTTCAAAAAGCACCGGACAAGACGAATTACTAGAAGACTTTGTGCAATGAGGCAAGTCGTATTCGTTTCATCATTTTGAGCCTATATTTCATGTAATTACATTATTACTTTCATTACCGTATTTATGCCAATTACTTTATTATTCAAATAATACTTTAGAATGCCATGATATATAGATAAATCCTATTACCTTACATACAAGCCCACCTATTCCTTGTAGGCCATATTCACCTTGACAAGTTTACATCACATAAAATAATAGCTAGATATTTAGCATTATCACAAAATGTGTTTTCAAATTCTGGAAAAGAGTATTGGCTATTCGCTAATGGTATTGGTGGAGAGTTGAGAGTTGAGACCAAGAGGTTGGACTACCCAATAGACTTGACAAAAGTGAGTCAAATGTGAGATCAAGCAGATGAACAACCATGAGTTGGTGTTGGTCCATTTGCTCACTGGAGACAAGTAAGGACAACAACCTTGTGCCATGTAACAGACACAGAAATCGCTCAACCATAGGCGTAGCCATTCCAACATGGCTTAGTACATTGCGCTCTCGATTGAATTTCTATAGGATGTCAACTGCTCTTGTGTGATAGAGCAGCCGCAGAATGGGGTGAGTCAAGAGTGGGCTAGTTAGGGCACTCACTGAACTACACAACGATATGCTCCAGTCAGCATCGGATCGCACACTCCACCATTGGTCAGTGGTTTCCTGATGGCTGTATTGATCTTGAACCTACCGGGTAGAGAATAAAAGGTTGAGCAGTGAAAAGACTTTGTTATCTTAGCTCAGTCGCACGCTAACGTGTTGCGTATTTATGATCTGACGGTATGAGCATGAGGTATCTTGTGGGTAAAGTTGGACAACTCTGCAGAGTACAATTAAAGGTATTCGAATACGCCGTGCTTCCGGTTAATGAAGCTACTTTCATAGGTGATTCTAGTACATGAGGCATACGTAGAGATTTTGATATGTTAAGATGGTAATTGTAATTGTTGAGTAAACCCCTGATGTTATATTTATTATTGTTTTACTATTTTAAAGATAAACTATTTTAAATTCAAATGCATCCACATATACCTGATATGGTAAATCCTAAACACTCCATTGAACTTCTAGCATGTAATTAATTAGTTTTTTCCATGTGGCTTGCTGAGTACGGTTGTGTACTCATTCTTGCAATATTCAACTACAGAGGAAACCTGGGAAAATGCTGAGGATCTTAATGAGCAAGATTTTGGTGGACCTCCAGATGGCGATGATTACTGTTACTAGGTCTCGACCGCGCTCAAGCGTGCCTATGGTTTTGAAGTTCTTTTGTGATATAAATATATTAACTTTGGGCTTGGATACCCACGTTAGTGTAAAAGTCGGTTGATAAGCCTTAACTTTGTGTAATAAAAGTTTCGCTTTTGTTGTCATCGAAAGCTTGCTTGAGATGCTACCTACTTCACAACTGCACATTCTGGGTAGTTGTGAAAGGTTTGACGGACCAAAAAATGGGGCCGTTACATCGTCGGAAGCGATACGTTACCACACCATGTTGTTCGCCTTCAGCCCACTACTGACGCTGAGCACCCTACTCCTTTTCGAACCCTGTCATTAGCCTCAAGGTACATGACCTGGACCACAACAATGCCATCGACTGGTTGCCGAATTGGTGGAACGTCATGAGCGCCGCCTCCATCTCTTTCTCGCCCAGCCCGAGCCCCTGCCGCCCTAGCCTCAATATGTGCGGCCTCCCAGTCGTCGGCAGGCAGAAGTGCTCTGCTGCAATGCAGAAGTTGGGCAATATTGACACGGTAGAGCTGGTGAGCTCGCCGCGGCACCTCCGCAAAGACAACAAAAACACCTCCGCATAACTCAACTGCTCATGCCACGGTAGGATGGACATGCCGACCATGACAAGGTGTTCGCACAGCACCTCGGCGAACATTCTCCTGACGTTCCGTTCCACGGTGAAGCCAGTGATGCCCTGGTCATCGTCGTTGAGGTAGCCTGAGTAGTAGCTGTTGTCGCTGGCTATTTGATTAGTGCGCGCCGGCTGACAAGGCGGTACTTGGCAGGCACCGAGGCCGCCACACCACGCTTGTGTTGGAAATAAGCCTAGACATGGTTAAGCCCGAGTAGTTTTTGGCATGCACGTATGGGAAGATATTTTACTATCTTCTACACTCTGGCATATCTTATCTTTAGGAGTTTGATTCATTAAGTTTGTTGCTTAGATATTTTACTCTGGTTATTTAAATTATAATCAAGTTGTTGCTCTATAGGTGGAATACATAAGAAACTCGTTCTAGTATACACGAGAGTATCTCCATTGAACCTAACTTGTTCTTCCCATGATGTATGCTTGTGTGCATTCCTAGTAGTTGAGATTTAACATTTGGTATCAGAGCTCGAGTAATGTTGAAGCATATGACATTGCTGAGCAAGAGCACAACCGACGACCTGTCCGACATGGCATCGTCGAATGCTCCGGCGAGGGAGGGCAAGGTGTCCCTCCAATACCCATTGCTCACGAGGAGCAACTACATGGTGTGGGCGATCATGATGAAGGTCTTCATGAAGGCGCAAGGAGTATGGGGTGCGATCAACTCGAAGTTGGAGGTCGACAATCGCAAGGATTGGATGGCCCTTGACGCCATCTATCAGGCAATCCCAGAGGAGACCCTCTAGTTGTTAGCTGAGAAGGAAACAACGAGAGAGGTATGGACGACGTTGAAGACGATGCACATGAGCGCCGAGCGCGTCAAGGAGGCGAAGGTGCAGACCTTCAAGAGTGAATTTGAGGTGCTTCGCATGAAAGCAGGGGAGTCAATTGATGATTTCGCTACTAAGTTGACGACGATCGTCAACAAGATATGTGCATTGGGCAACAAGGTAGAGGAGGCCTGCGTCGTCAAGAAAGGTCATCGGGCCGTCCCACCAAAGTTTATGCGTATCGTATCCACGATCGAGCAATTCGACGACTTCAAGACGATGACTGTTGAGGAGGTGATTGGTCGCCTAAAAACTCATGAGGAGCACATCGACAACTACGGCAACGACAGCGGTTGCGAGGAGCACCTTCTTCTTTCTTGAGCCGAGGGAAAAGAAGGCGGAGGGTGAGGGCTTGTCCATCGGAAGAACAAATGCCGTAACCATGGGCACAAAGCGCCAAGACGGGCATGGTCGCGCCATGGTCATGCAAACGAAAAACATGCACTAAGGGGGTTCAACGCTGCGTGACAAGTCGAAGATCAAGTGCTACAATTGTAGCAACTACGGGCATTATGCTTCCGAATGCCCTAGTAAGAAGCGTGAGGGAGAGGCCAACCTTGTGCAGACCCATGACGACAACGAGCCAACACTGCTCATGGCGATGAATGCAGACAAGCCACGGTTGTATCTACAGGAAGACAATGTTTTTCCCGAAGCTACACAAGAATGGAGGAGAACAAACAAGTGCTGATCTAAGGTACTTGGATAATAGTGCAAGTAATCACATGACTGGCCAGACAGATGTCTTCAAGGAGATTGATGAAAATATCACAGGACAAGTGAAGTTTGGTGATGGGTCGGTAGTCAAGATTAGAGGCACAGGCTCGATGTTGCTGCAGTGAAAAAACAGCGAGCACAAGCTTCTAACCGGTGTCTACTACATCCCCGAACTTCGCAGCAATATAATCAGCTTGGGGTAGCTCGATGAGGAGGGTTGCAAGATCCTGATACATGGTGGTATTCTGTACATCTACGATAGCAGCCAAGCATTTCTTGCTAAGGTGAGAAGGTTCAAGAATCGCTTGTATAAAATTACCCTGAAGGTTGTTCAGCCTATCTGTTTGTTGACCTGTATGGAGGATATGAGTTGGTTGTGGTATGCAGGATTGGGACACTTGAACTTTCAGGCTCTAAAGATGACATCTAACAAGGATATGGTAATAGGATTGCCAAGGATAGAGCATCCCAATTAGCTGTGCAGTGGGTTCATGGTGGCCAAGCATCCAAGAGCTCCTTTCCCCTCCAAGACGACCTATAGAGCTGGTTGCCCATTGCAGCTGCTACATGCAGACTTATGTGGAGCAATAACTCCCCACACACATGGAGGAAACCAGTACTTTCTGTTAGTAGTGGATGATTTCACACGCATGATATGGATCATGTTCTTGACATCCAAGGCCGAGGCATTTGGCGTATTTCAGAAGCTAAAGACGGCGATAAAAAGTGAAGCCAACATTGAGATCAAATCATTGTGAACAGATCGTGGTGGGGAGTTCACCTCAAACGTGTTCAATTTGTTACGTGAAACTGAAGGCATCAAGAAATTTCGCACAGCGCCGTACACTCCTCAACAGAATGGCATTATCGAGAGGAGAAACAAAACCGTACTTGCCATGGTCAGGAGTTTACTTAAGAGCAAAAACATGCTAGGAGAGTTTTGGGGTGAAGCTGCGAGGCATGTCGTGTACCTGTTGAACCGGGCACCTACAAAAGCTTTGGGCGGGATTACACCATTTGAGGCGTGGACCAAGAGGAAGCCTAAATTGAAACATTTGCACATGTTTGGTTGTGTAGCTTAAGTCAAGGTGATCAGTGCCCATCTAAAGAAGCTTGATGATAGAAGGGTGCCCATGGTGTACATTGGATCTGAACCAGGGAGCAAGGTGTATAAGCTCTACATTCTAGTCAAGGGAACTGTGCATGTGAGCCACGATGCCCAATTCGATGAGAAGAAAGGATGGGACCAGAGCTCCACATTCTCTTCGTCAAGCCAGCACCAATGATCGTACACCATGATCTCAGTTGAAAATGAGCTGGAGGAAGAAGATGCTGAAGGAGAGCCAACACAAGGTGAAGAGATGTTGAGTAAAGCACCGATGTCATCGGCGTCACTGACGAACTCGTCAGCCCCTATGCTGCCAGCACCGACTTCGCCGACGTTGTGTACATGCACCTCCATGTAGTCACCTGAGAGCAGAACACATAGGTATCGTAATCTCAATGACATTTATGCAGATACTGAGGACTTTGTGAAACTCTGTCTACTTTGTGTTGAATTGCCCCACACCTACCACGACGCAGCGAGGGAGAAAGAATGGCAAGATGTAATGCGAATAGAGATCGATGCCATTCAGAATAATGATACATGGACACTTGTGGAGCCGGTACCACAGCACAAACCCATCAGGCTCAAATGGGTTTACAAGCTCAAGAAAGACACAAATGGAAAGGTGATCAAGTACAAAGCACACCTCATCGCAAAAGGCTATGTGCAGCGTGAAGGCGTCAACTTTGAGGAGGTATTCGCTCCTGTAGCAAGAATGGAAACAATGAGATTGCTTCTCGTTGTTGTTGCTTAAAGAAAATGGGAAGTGCATCACATGGATGTAAAATCTGCATTCCTCAATAGAGACCTTGAAGAAGAAGTCTACGTTGCTCAACCAGAAGGTTTTGTGAAGCATGGTGAGGAACACAAGGTGCTGAAATTCCATAAAGCATTGTATGGCTTATGCCAAGCCCCTCGGGTATGGAATGCTCGATTGCACAAAAGCTTGATCTCGTTTGGTTTTGAGAAATGCTCCCAAGAGCATGTTGTGTACAAGAGGAGACTTGGAACTGATGTGTTGATGGTTGGCGTATATGTCGATGATTTGATTATTACAGGATCAAGTCTTGGAGCTATAAATCATTTCAAGGAGCAGATGCAGATGGAGTTCGACATGATCGATTTGGGGATGTTGAGTTACTATCTGGGCATTGAAGTGAAGCAAACCAACAAAGGCTTAACACTCAAACAAAGTAGTTATGCAAGGAGATTGCTGGAGCATGTAGATCTGGCCGACTACAGTTCTTGTGTAGTGCCTATGGATCCAAGGGAAAAGATCAAAAAAGAAGATGGTGAGCCACCGACTAACCCAACCGAATACATGAGCTTGGTGGGCAAACTCAAGTATCTTATTAACACATGACCTGATTTGGCATACTCAGTTGGGGTTGTTAGTCGTTTCATGGAGACTCCTACTTCGAGGCACCTTCAAGCAGTGAAGCAAATCCTGCGCTTCGTCAAGGGCACAGTGGATTGTGGTTTTGAGTATAGTAGCAGGGATGGTGCAGAGGTGTTGTATGGTTATAGTGACAACAACATCGCTGGTGATATTGAAGATTAGAAAAGCACCACAGGGTTGGTGTTTTACTATTGTGACAATGCGGTGAGTTGGGTGGGGGGTCACACAAGCAGCAGATTGTGTCTCTCGTTTTGAGAAGCGGAGTATATCACAACCACGATGGCAACTTGTCAAGGTATTTGGCTAAGGTGCCTATTGACTGAGCTCCATGGTGATCAAGAGGAAGATGCAGTAGTGTTGTTTGTTGGTAACAAGTCAACCATTGCACTGGCTAATAACCTAGTTTTTCATGACCGAATCAAATACATTGAGACCAGGTTCCATTTCATCGGGGAGTGTGTGGAGAAGAAGCAAATTGAAGTGAAGTTCATCAACACTAATTTTCAGTGAGCAGATGCATTGACGAAGAGCTTGAGTCACATCAAGTTCACAGAGATGAGCGATCAAATCGGCATCAAGAATCTGGCTCCTTCACATCAAGCTTAGGGGGAGCATGTTGGAAATAAGCCTGGACATGGTTTAAGACTGAGTAGTTTTTGGCATGCACGTATTGGAAGATATTTTCCTATATTCTACGTTCTGGCACATCTTATCTTTAGGAGTTTGATTCATTAAGTTTGTTGCTTACATATTTTACTCTGGTTATTTAAGTTGTAATCAAGCTGTTGCTCTATAGGTGGAATACATAAGAAACTTGTTTTTGTATACGCGAGAATATCTCCATTGACCCCAACTTGTTCTTCTCAAGGCGTATGCTTGTGTGCGTTCTTGGTAGTTGAGATTTAACAGTTTGTTCGTTACAAGCGCGACGGAGCAATCGGGACAGAAGAAGCAGTTGACGAGCAGCTTCTGGTGGTCTATCCCGTTGTACCACCCAACCGTGACAATCTCGGCGCTGACCACGACCGCGTAGGACATGGCGTGCGTCCGCAGGAGGTTTCTGGCAACATCGACACCGTTGACACTCGCGGAGCAGCCCATGCCAGAGAGGTTGAAGGTCTTGACATCGTTGGGCATGCGGTAGTGGTTAGCGATAATGGCAGAGAGCGACAGTGCAGGGCACAAGCTGCTGCAGTTGACGATGAGTGCCCCAACGGCCGATGGTGGCACACCGATCTTGGCGAAGAGGTCGTCGAGGGTGGGGAAGAACAACATGTGCACCTTCTGGATGGCGTCAGTGTGCGTGGTGGCTGGCAGGATGTAGTGCTGGGCAAGCGGGAAGTAGGTGAATTTTGGACTTAATTGGCCCCCTACATCACCACAATTCCTAAACTAGCCCTCTTAGCATCAGAATTCCATTTTAGCCCCCTAACGCTCGCCGCTTCGGGGCGGCAGAACTCACCTACTACGTTAAGAATCAGCGGACTTAGTCAGCTTGCCATCACAGACGGCAAGAGCTAAGATCTCGCCGAGGATCGGCAGCGAAGAAGGTGTCGCCCTCGAACAAGAAGACTGCGGCCGCCGCCACGCCGCCGCAAGGCCGCCACGCCTCACAAGACCAGCAGGCCCGCCACGGGCACACCGCCGGTCCTCAGGCGCTACCGCCCGTGTGTCGCTCGGTCCCTGTCGGCGCCTTAGCTGCCCTCACATGATGAATTTTGGATGTGCGATGCTCCCCTATCCAGATTCCCTCACACTGAATAAAACGAGTCGAACGCGAAGCAAAGGCCAGCGCCGTTTTCACATTGAAGCTGAGAGCAAGAGAGCCAGAGAGGAAGAGAGGGAAGAGAGCCATAGAGGAAGAGAAGGGAGAAGCCAAGCAGTAGTTCAAGCTCACACAGTTGCGGAAGTTGTGCATCGTCTTGTGAGCACCTAGAAAAGGTAATTGTCATTCGCATACGACTATAGTTTTAGCAATGTGATTAGCATGTAATTAGATGAATGATAGATTCTTATTGTAGCAACTAAGTAGTTAGGGTTGTGTAGTAGGTGTATTTGAACTTAGCGTTCGGACGTAAAATTAGAAGACTTAGTGTGATTAGCACGTAATTAGAAGACGTAGTGTGATTAGCACGTAATTAGAAGACTTAGTGTGATTAGCACGTAATTAGAAGACTTAGTGTCGCTTACGGTCGGGTCCCACCGAGCGCGTGCACCACGTGCGTGGTCCATGGACCCTTGACCGGGCATGTTGACCTTTGGTCCATGCACTATGCCATGGACTGAGTGAATGACAAACGTGCCCCACCTGTCAGAAATTAAATGAAAAAGAACACTGTACAGTAGACCCCGCATGTCGATGGTAGATGCTAGGTTTAGCTCGGGTATAAAAAGTTATAAATGCATTAGGAATTTCTAAAGTGATTTATTTTTGCACTGTAAATTCAAACAACTTAAAAAATTCATAACTATTTGAAAGTAACAAATTTAGTGAAACGAATTTTGTTGGTTTCCATTTTTATTGTACTTTAACTTAGAATAGGTTTGAAACTTGTTACTGCCACTAAAAATATGCGAATTGGAATTAAATTCGGTTAAGAATTATTTTTACAGCAGAAATTGAATTGAGTTCAACATTTCATAGAAAATTCGTATGAACTCCAATTGAGATGAATCAATTTTTGTTGGTCATGAATTTTGATTCTCTAGCTAACCATGAAATTCATAACTATTTGAAATTAACTCCAATTTTAGTGAAACCAATTTTGTTGGTTTCCTTTTTTATTGTACTTTAGCTTAGAATAGGTTTGAAACCTGTTACTACCACAAAAAATTTCATAATTGGAATTAAATTCAGTTAGGAATTATTTTTACACTAGAAATTAAATTAACTTCAATATTTCATAAAAAATTCATATAAACTGCAATTGAGATGAATCAATTTTTGTAGGTCGTGAAATTTTATTTTGTAGATAACCATGTAATTTTTATCTACACTAGTATTCTGTAATTTTTTCGCGAGTTGTTTAGATTGAAATAGAATTGAACTTGCAACCATGTAATTTTTATGTCCATAGTACATTAAATTATGAACAAATTACAGAAGTGTCAGGAACTTGAACCTAAAATTTCAAAATATTCCGAGGTGGTTTAACATGTAATTGAAATGTGCATGAGACGCAACAGAAATAGAATTAAAAACATGGACTATAAAAGGCTGGTGTAAAGTGGGCAGGCATGACTAAATTTGTAGAAGAATTCATTTGGAAACCCCACAAATAAGTGGATGGTATGAGCATTGCATATAAGTGGTTTCATATGCACCTGTGTTAGGTACTTCATGGCGGAGATTCAAGAACTATTCGTGTTCCACGGGGACGCTCTCGTACATGACGGGCCGTGCGGGGTGGACCTGTCAAATTGTGGCCGGACCGTGATCCGGGCGCCAGGTCTGAAGGACATGAGCCTCTCGGAGCTAAGGCAGTGCATGCGTTCCGCGTTTGATTGCGCCACTACAAGGAAGAAGCTACGCATCGAGGCGTTGTATGCCTCGGTGGTGGGTGGTGCAGGCGAGACAGTTTGGCAACTTATGAAGGTGACAAGTGACGCTTCATGGGCCTATTATATGGAGGCTGTTTGCAACCCTGCTGATGTGATATATGCGCGGCCGATGGTCTATGTTCAGTTCGTGGAGAGCACGGGGACATCTGGCGTGGGTGGTTCGGTGAAGCTGCTGGTGAGGAGGAGCCTGTGTTGGTCTCCGGTGTTGGAGGAGACACGGGCGAGGAACTGGGTGATGGAGACCCAAGGAGGCGTGCCGACAACTTCGAGCCCAACGAAGGAGTGGAGAGATGGTGGGTAGCCCGTATTGATTGCCACGAGTACCTGGCCGACCAGGCGAAAGAGGTGGAAAGCGAGGAGGAGGACGTGGAAACAACTAGTTCTGAAGACGACGAAGACGGAGAAGCTACTACGGGAGGTGTAGTTGGTGGTGTTGTGACCACCGATATTTCTTACGTCTCCTCAAGATTGGACGATGTTGCAACGACATCGTTGGTTCTGCCACAGCCGGAGGGGGCCGAGTGGGGGTTCAATGAGCACACCCTACTCCTAGGGCAGTGCTTCTCTAACAAGAGCGTGGCCCAGCATGCTATTGCTAGATACGCTATTAACATTGGTCGGACGTATTGGGTGCAGAGGCCCAACCCCGACACCTACATCGTTAGGTGTGTTAAAGAACCTATGTTTGGCAAGGTTCGCGGCACGTGGTTCACAACAGGCCACGGCTTCCTGGATAATCTGTCTCAAGGACCACACATGCGAAGCTAGCCGAGCCGCTTCAAAGGCACCACAAAGATGACGCCCTCGTATGTTGCCACCGATAAGCCACCTCGTCATTGGAGATGTGTCCATTTAGCCAAAGCTCCTCTCGGCGGATGTTGCCAATATGGTGGGGTTAGCGGTTAGCTACAAGACAAAGATGGTGGGCGAAACGGAAGGTCATGGAGCAAATGTTCTAAGACATTCAAGAGGTTTACAACTTAGTCCCAAGGATGCCGATCAAATCGCAAAATCAAATCCTGGGACATATATAAACAAGCTTGACCGGGTGCATCCGACGGATGTAAGATCGAGGAGGCCGACTAGCGGGGGTGAATAGGCGTTTAAAAACTTTTTGGCTAAAACCGATTTCTAATGCGGAAGCTAATATAAATACGGTTTTGCACAATTAAAGCCTAAATCAACTAGGTTCACCTAAGTGCACCAACAATACAAGTCTATTGAAGAATATAGTAATTAAACATATGACTTGAGCAATTCAATTCTAGCAATGGTGAATAGCACAATGAACTATTGCAATCATACATAATGAATAAGCAATTTACTACAAGGTATATAAATTGCACAATGTAAAGCAAATATTCATACACAATGAATATAAATGTAATAGTGAGACACAAGAGATCAAACCACAATTGACACGACGATGTTTTACCGTGGTGATCGGAGACTTGCTGGTCTCCCCTAATCCACGTTGAGGGAAACCCAAACCAATTGGGCCGGCTCCACGAATTAAGCCTTCCTCCAAGGTAAGTCCAACCACTTGGACTGGTTCCAAAATGAACCAACACCTCGCTCCACTAGGGTTGCTCCTTCCTCCTCTCCGGAGATGGCGAGCACCACACCACTCACAAACACCGGCCTTCTCACAAGCTTCACTTGAGAAGATCACCGGGACCACGACGCCTCCACGCCGCCTAGGTGTCGGCAAACACCAAGAGTAACAAGACTCCAACTTTCACTTGAACCAATCAAGTGCCAAAGCTCTATGGATACACAATCCACAACCTAATGCAACACATGCAATAGGATTTGCCTCTCCAACCTCTCTAAGTGCAACACATGCACAAATGAGTGTGAGAGGGCTTGCACTAGCTCAAAGGAACTCAATGGGGCACCAACAACTCTCCCTCACACGGCCAAGGTGGGTATTTATAGCCCACACACAAAAACTAGCCGCTGGGACAAAGTCTGTTGAAAAAGTTAGGAAATCGGAACGACTGTCGTTATGGGGCCTGGTCGTGCATCGCTTTTTCCTCCAACGGCTATAAAACTAGCCGTTGGTCACTAAATCGAACGACCGCCAACTAAGGCCCGGTCGTATCAAGAACAATCGGCAGATAACCGCACAAACACTGCGGTCGTCTCGCTCCACAAAGGAGCGCCAAATGCGGCTAAGTCCCACTTAACAACTGCTTCGAATTTTACAACCGCACCAAGAAAGCGGTCGAACCGCATCGCGGTCGTATCGCCTAAACACTCGCGGTCGCATCGCTCCAAGGGTTTTCAAAACAAAGATGAGCAACAAATGCATCTTCTCCGAAAAATCGAACCGCTAACAAATAATCGGAATGACCGGCCTACGGTCGTACCGCCAAGACACGCCGGATTACCGCTCCACACCCAGAGCAACACATGCTCAAGAAAGCGGTCGTATCACAGATAATCGCCGCAGATGACCAAGATCCCGGTCGTATCAAGACATTACACGCTTGCTCATCCGATTTTCCCGAGAAAACACAGACAGCATTCGCTTCAACTCAAATTGCAAAACACATTTGCTAATTTGATGCGCAATGCACACAGGGCTTAAGTGAGATTCTCAACAAGTTGCAAAACACATTTGCACACTTTTAGAATCACACCACAAGGAATAAGGTACATGGACTTACACCATTTGCAAAACGATTCGCAAACTTAAGTCACATGCTACAAGGATTAACCATGAGCCACAACTATTTGTAAAACACATTCACAAATATTGGCAACATGTTAAAGTGAGCTAGAGCAAACACAATGAGCTATCAACACATGACAAACTCAAGCTACTAGTCAAAGACCCTCTTAATAGTACGGCAACCTATACTAGCAATCCGATCTACCAACAAAACACCGAGACCGTAAAAGACTAGGAACACATCCTTAGCCCTAGCTAGTCATACCTTTGCCTTGCGCAAACACTTGAAGCTTGATGACGCACATCCTTGCTTCAACTCCGGTTCTTGACTTGATATGCATCAACTCATGATGCATCTCATTTGACCTTCATCAACACATGATGAAGCTTTACTTCGATCTTGACTTGATGCTCATCAACACATGATGACATCTTCCATCCCGAAGTCTTGATATGCATCAACACATGATGCACTCTTCACTTGACATCCATCAACTCATGATGGGTCTTCACTTGACTTGATGATCAACACATGATCATCTCTTCTTGACTTGATGACTATCAACACATGATGTCATCCCAAGTCATCAACTACCCGAACATAACCTATTCATCCAACTCATGGAAAATGTTAGTTCCATTAATATGATTATCATTAATTACCACAACATACCATTAACTCATAATGGCGGGACAAGATATCGCAATCTTTCCCTCATTGGTAATTGATGATAACCACTTCAATAGCAAATAATTGAATAGAGTTTGGTATGAGTATATAAGTACTACATAAGTTATATATACTCAACATGAGTGTATACTGAACTACACAAGTCGATAACTCAAGAATACATGAGCATATATTAACTACATAAGTCTCATATACTCATATGAATATATTAACTACACAAGTTAAACATATTCAAAGATATGTGAGTATGTATGAACTACACAAGTTATGTTCTACTCACATATAAGTATATATAGACTACACAAGTCTTATACACTCTTATGAATAGATTAACTACGCAGTTAAACATATTCAAGAATATGTGAGCACACATAAACTACACAAGTTATGTTATACTCACATATAAGTGTATATAGACTACACAAGTCATATATACACACTTGAATATACTAACTACATAAGTTATATATATTCAAGAATATGAGCATATATAAACTACACAAGTTATATATACTCACATGAATATATTAACTACACAAGTTAAATATATTCAAGGATATGAGTATATACTTAACTACACAAGTTATATATATACTCATATGAATATATTAACTACACAAGTTAAATACATTCAAGAATATATGAACTACACAAGTCTCATATACTCATATGAATAAATTAACTATGCAAGTTAAATATATTCAAAGGACATGTTTCAAAGTAAAGATCCCAATTATATATGGACAAGGAAATATGGATCAATACTAATGAAACCTCAAAATATAGAATGAACTCCCCCTATATGTGTGCATACATGAATATGTAATGGAAACATATGCACATATTTAGGTTAATCTTTTGGTGGAGTTCAACCTATATTTTGGATCCAAGGAATGCAATAATATATAAGAACTATGAAGTCGAATGCATACCTCTTTTGTTCTTTATATCCAAACGAGACTAATCATGAGATAAGGCAAATAGAAGAGTTAGTCTCACAAATAGATTTATCATTATAAATGCATACCTGTTTGGATTTTCCTTTTGTTTATCCAATGAATTGGATTTGTCATTAATCACATGCATGCCTTCATGGTTTTCACCTTTATATCCAAATAAGACTACACAATATGTATATCAATGAAAGTGTTAGTTCCACAATTAGATTTGTCATTAATCACCAAAACTCTATTAACACATAATGGCGGGTCTAGATCCTTCAACGGAGGGGCCCAATTGTTTTGTTCTTGAAAGGGTCTTCTGGGCCTTCAGTCAGGCGATCGAAGGGTTCAAGCATTGTCGTCCCGTGCTAATGATGGATGGCACCTTCCTATGTGGGAAATACAAGGGTATCATCCTCACCGCCGCTGCAGCTGATGCGAACGACCAGTTACTCCCCGTGGCCTTCGCAATTGTTGAGAGTGAGAACACTGATAGCTGGTTGTGGTTCCTGTCCAATGTGAAGCAGGCGGTGGTCCAAGACCGCCCAGATGTGTGTGCCATCTCGGACCGCAATGCTGGGTTGTTGTCCGTGTTGAGCATGATGCAAAACGGAACATAGCCACTGTTCTAGTGGAATGATGTCAAGAGCCGTTGGTGCATGAGGCATCTCGCGGCGAACTTCCACACAAGGTTTCGAAGCAAGGACCTGATGAAGATGTTCAAGAAGCTCTACATGTAGAACTAAAGACGGAAGTTCGATGCGGTGTGGAGACAACTCGATGAGGAGACCGGGAAGCATCTAAGGAACTCGACGGACGCTGAGGTAGGGGCAGCGGCAGGAGGGTCCACGAGAGTTGGGGAGTTCACACAGAGGGTTAACTCGCACGCACCCGACTTGGAGAAATGGTCCCTACTGCATGACACCGGTGGTGCAAGGTACGAGATCATGATGACCAATATGTCCGAGGTGTACAACGGTGTTCTCAAGGGTGTCTGATCCCTATTGATCACTGCTATCGTGGAGGAGAGCTGGAACCGTACCGTCGGGTACTTCGTTAAAAGAGCCATGATGACCAAAAAGCATTTGGAGGATGGGAAGCAATTCTCCGAAGTAATGCACGCGTACAGGGAGAAGAAGATCAGCAAGTCTCGTTCACACGTTGGGCGTACCATGGATGGCATCAGGCAGCAGTTCGAGACCCGGCTCAGGGAGAAGTATGTGATGGGCCACGCTAGAGGGGATCGGAAGCAGGTCTGCATGATTGGTGACGAAGCGTCGTGCACCTGCAACAAGCCACGGCTTCTCCACAAACCATGCTCCCATGTGTACGCGGCGTGCGTGGCGTGGCGCCAGACCTTAGAGTGTGACATCTCCGAGTACTACGGCATCCACCACCTATATGGCACTTGGAGTGCCGAGTTCTATTCGTATGGCCTGGACATGCACTATAGGGACCTCTAGCCAGGGCAGGTGAAGCGGGTGCTGAACGACGCACTGAAGCACCTCGGCCGTGGAACATGCCAGTCACGACGCATTCGGAACGACATGGACGACAGCCAGCACGGGCAATGGGTTCGCTGCCCCAGATGCAAACTGTGCAAGACGGTTGGCCACTCCATCAGCCGCTGCTCGAACAGATCTAGCACAAGCAGCGCACCGTAGCAACTAAGATATAATTACTAAGTCATGATGTTGCATGCTTAGTTTAATGGCTTGTATGAGTTGTATCGTTGTCTATCCATGTCTTTCTGTATGGACGTAATGTTATGTTATCTGGTTCATATGTTAACTCATTATGGTCATATCTACTGTTATGTTGTATGGGTGTGTATATGGTGTTATTCACTTTGTCTTACATTATGTTGTCATATGTTTCGCTTTCTTTTTCTGTGCCATACATTCTGTTTTATATGCGGACTAACGTGTTGTTTCTCTCTCGACAGGAGATGGCACAGCCTCCAGTTGATGGCCCGTATGAGCTACTCGACGCATGCTGGGATGGGCGACACCGATGCCAAACCTGGTCATCTGGCGTCGGCCCTCTGAGCCTGGTCTTGAGTGCTCCTAGAGAGAGGTGGCCTCTTGATGAGCGGTATGTCCCAAGACTGTGGGACACCGGCCTCCTGCCCATTGCCCGCATGTTGGACGATCGCACGCTGCTTTTGCTTTGACACAACACTCCTATCTCAAGGCCAGGATCGTTGGAGACCAGAGGCTCACACCTTCCACTTCCGGTGGGGGTAGATGACCATAACTCTGGAGGACATATCGATGCTTACAGGTCTACCGCTGTGCGGTCTTCAAGTAGTGCCACCTCCAAGGCGAGTAGACTGGAAGGTGCGTATGGCTGACAGATTCGGTCACCCGATTCCTGACAACATATCAGGAGTGCCACATTCCTGGCTGCGGGAGTACATGATCTGCCCCTTGCATGCACCAGTGGAGGCAGTTAGGACACACTTCCTCGCGTACCTTTTGTTCCTGCTCGAGATGTATCTTGTTTCCTACGACTCGTGGAGACCGCGGTACCCAAGCTACATCCATCTCGGCTGAAGTCTTTGGGACGCCGCCCGACGAGGTGCCACACTGATTAGAGCTCGCAGTTGCTTTTGTGCCACTTACCAAGGGTTGTGCGATGCCACTCAGCGCAGTACGGGCGGGGAGCCAGTCCTCGTAATATGCTACACACTATTGCAGCTATGGTCGTGGGAGCACTTTCTTGTTGGTCGGCCGTATTTTTGGAGCACCGTGCACCCTTTCGAGTTGAGCGTCGAGCTTTACGGTAATACTAGAGACGACAACCCCGTCGATGGGCCTACAATGGGAACACGTTGGACACGTGCCACCGTAGGTTGGGCCAGAGAGAGACCGAGGCGTGTGTACCCTGAATTCCATAACCTATTCGAGACTCTGCACGAGGACGAGGTCATCTGGTGGCCATGGACTGCACAGTTCCTTGCGGAGACATCCCCCTAGGTATTATCCTCGTAGTGCACTCAGGACGAGACGCTTTGGTTGACGACATGCCACCTGGTCTTCTCCCACATGGTCGAGCCGTACAATGCACAGCGGGTCATGAGACAGTTTGGCCTTTACCAGGAGGTGCCACCACCGCCGGGACGACCTCTCACCAAGAAGGCCCACCAGTATGTCGTTTTTTGGTATCATATTAGCCGCATGTCTGACTTAGATTTTCTGACATCCGAATTCAATTGCAGGCAAACGAGGAAAGGCCAGAGGAGCGACGACTGGAGGCAAACACAGCAACCGTGGACGGCGTTCTGGGGCGAGAGGGCGGCGACAGACGCGGTGCACGAGTTACGAGGCTACGCCATCTAGACGTATGTTGCGTACTTGCAGTGGTACGTTCCGCGCACTAGGTGTAGGCTTACTGGGCCAGCACCATAGCGTCCAGTGGAGGTCATGCAAGATGGCATTGTACTAGCAGGTCTCGACCGTCACCGAGCGGTACGCCACGACGAGACGGTAAAACATTCTTCGTACAAATTTCATCCGGCAAGACGTTTCTAACTTACTATGGGTGTAGGACCGGAAAGGCGACTAGAGGGGGGTGAATAGGAGCACTATTTATTTTTCGCTTTGCTGATCAGATTCAAACATGATATTGACTCCAATAGCTATGAGAACTACGAAGATCAATATATATAAGCATAGCGGAAGTCTTGAATTGAATCTCCTTCAAATCCCAAAAGAAACGACCAAAAACACAAAAATCAGCCTAATGAACAGTGTTGATGAACAGTACCGGTCGATCCGGATGAACAGTGCCGTCCGTTCGATTTTCGTACAACCGGATGAACAAAGGTCGGTCGTTCAAGATGAACAAAGAAAATCAGCGAATGAACAAGAATAAATGAAAAAAAGAAAAACAAAAATCGACGTAACTTTTGATCCGCTTGGCCAAACTCCACCAAATTTGAAACACATCTTCCTAATGATGTCGAACCTATTCCAAGCAACGATCGTCCAGATCTACGCCAAAGTTTTGATCTTTTTCCAATTTACAAGGAGGGTTCAAACAAGAGCAAAAATGAAAAACTTGATCCAAAACTTGCTCGTGGGAGATTGATGATCTAGATGATCTTAGATATGTTCCCACATGTCCCAAAGAAGGAGTAAGAGGGCACGAAATCAACCAAAAACTACAGGATCAAGGAAGCACTCAAAATCATCAAAATAAGGTGCAAGAACAAGAAAAGAACGAAGAGAGCTCATCTCAAAGAACTTGCAAGGATTGATTGATGATTGATGATTCGTGGTTACAGCCCACTCAAGGAGGACAAGAGCTCAATCCATGAGCACACACACAATCCATCTCTAGAGCCTATGCCTCTCTTTTCTTCCCTAAACCCTAAAAACCAAACTAGGGTTTGCAATGAGTGCTTGGGTCAGCCAGTGAACAAAGACTCTCTATTTATATGAGGCCTAGAGCTTCTAGAAGACTTAACCCTAATGGGCTCCCTTAGGCCCAATAACAAACGGACACACACGCACGCATTTTAAATCGTCGTTTTCACTTTTCTTGACCTAAACCACTTCTTGACGACCGCCTTGCGCCATGCTGGTTGGCATTAGGTCACCAAGGTGGTATTTGGTGAAATTACCAAAATACCCTTCTCGATCCTTCTCCATGGACCGAGTCCAACTCGTCAAGCAATCGCCGCTTCCACCACGTGTAGGTTGATCAACGGCTCTCATCATGTCGGCAAGTCTCCCGTCCAAATCCCATCTGAACCTCCAAGGCACTTGCACCAACCCGCCGCCGCTGATCCAACCAACAGATCGAATCGCCGGCTCGATCCATCTCGCCCATTCTCAGCCATGCTTGAGTCACCCGACCACCCGCATCCATGATCGCTCGACCTCACTTTCCTAGCTCGGCCCCGATCCTCCTCGCCGCTGACCGCCGTTGACTAAGCAAGCCACCGAGACAAAGAATAGACCAAGAAATCGCTCCGAACAAGTTCTTCACAACTTGACCCACGTTAGCTCAAAACATGCAATATGCAACATATATGCATTAACAAACATGGAAATGACATAACCCAAAAACAATTCTCCAAGTTAAACGAAACTCAGAAACCAAATCGGTACTACCGCCATGTTATGGCTTGGATTATCAAGATCAAGCAGAGTATCAAGACTCCATAATCAAGGGTCGCATCAAGACCTCAAGGAAATCCAAAACTTCCAAAAACACTTGTTCTGGAAAAACCATACCGCTCACACGCGGTCGTTCCGTCATGCGGTACTACCGGCAACCATAGCACGGTACTACCGCTCCTCGAGAAATCCAAAACACAAATTACACCCGTTCTGGAAAAACCATACCGCTTTGCTTATGTAATATACCGACCAGCAGTATTACCGCCAAACACAAGCGGTAAGATTATCAAGATCATGTAGTACCGCTGCGATTACACGCCGGATTACCGATTATCCCGACACTTGTCAAAAACAGATTTCAACAAAACCGAAAACGATCGTTTCGACAAACCAAAGAAGCTATTGCCAATTGTACCATCACATTAAGATCGTGAGCATATCCCCATGATATCCACAATGGGTTTCCTTGCAGTACTACCATCTTGATCGTATTGAGCGTGAGGGTGCTGAAGCTCTATGCCGTGGTCACAATAGCACATTTGATCGCCTCCTGCACGCGGTGCGCGCCATGACCAAGGACGCGAGGGCTGTAATTAGGACCATAACTTGTGGTCACCACAACGACGTTCACGTACAACATCGAGGACACCGAGGGCACCCTCCACCCCTCGCCTCGGCAAGACCTCCCAAGACCGCCTCGAGTCATCGAGCTACGGCCGCCAAACCTCGACAGCGCCTCCGGGCATGTGTATGTCATCTGTTTGCCGGTTGTTGTCATCAATACTTGTCCATGCACTCCTTTTGAACATATCTGACATTACCGTTTGTTCTTGCAGCACTTGCGAGGGGACAACACTTTGCTTCGCCGCCGCCGCCACGGAGGAGGCGCAAAGACTTGCGAGGGACAACACTGCTTTAGCCGTCGCCGCCACGCGAGGGAGGCGCAAAGACTTGCGAGGACAACACTCGCTTCAAATTGCCGCTATCATGGAGGGAGGCGCGAGATACAAATTCTCACCGACGCGACGCCGTTCCATCAGAGACAAGGACTTTACTCATGCCGCAGCCGAGACGACGGGTTGGGACCATTGGCACAAAGCATTCAGCCGCACATGCGGGAGCGCGACCAGTGGTTCGACGAGACGTACCAAGGGTACACCGTGCAGCATTACGGCACAGACTGGCCAAGAGGATTCTTGTCCACACAACAACTGTCGTAGCTAAAAGACTAAACAGTAGAGAAGGGGGGCCCCTGGTACCTGAAGGGTCCTCGAAGAGGGGATTGGTTGTCAGGAAGCAGATGAACTTATATTTCAAATCAAATCCAACAATACAACTCTCTCCCCCCACATGGGGGGAGGGGGAGGTGGTTATTTATAGCCTTTCTATGAGGTACATGAGATTACAATTTTACCCCCTACAGGGCCCTATGCTGGTAGGGGCTGTAGGGACCTTTCCTAACCCTAGGACTAGCTTCCAGTTCATGGTGGACCGTCCCGGGCTTGGTCCATCCCGCTTATACACCTGGTCCAGCGGTACAGTGACTCCTTCGGACCCCTCGGACCCCCGAACCCCTCGGGACCCTTCGGGCCCTCAGGATCCTCTAGGCAGCTCGAGGTCATGCGGACCCTTCGGAGACCCTCCGGGACCCTTCAGACCATCGGGGCCCTCCGGACCCCAGGGCCTTCGGAACCCTTCGGGAACCTTCGGGCCTGGGGACCCTCCGGGGCCGTTGGGACCCTCTAGAACCTAGGATCCTCCGGGCCCCCTCGGGACCCTTCGGGCCACTCCTGCAGCCGGGCCATCCGTCGATGTCCGGCAGGGTGTACGCTTCACTGTTTGCCTGGTCGTGGGGGCTGTTGTGCGGCCCCTACGACAAGTCCCTCGCGGTCGAGGTCTTGCTTCGTCATGGCTGAAACCGCGCCACCTCCCGAAGGGTACAAGTACATCGTCCCCTTCGGCCTGGTGAAGTGTTATTTGTGCACTGCACCCCGCTCATCGTTGACCGTCAAGCGGATGGCCATTGGACAGTGTGCGTTGTCATTGGGTTATGTGCGTCATAAATGTGTGCTGCTGGGCTGTTTCATGCGCCGCGCCGAGGGTGTGGTCGGCGCGTGTTTTAATGCGGCACCTTGGTTTCCGCGTGTCATAATGCCTGTTTCTTGCCACGTGTCATCTTTTGTTTGGTCTTGGGCTCCTCGGTTTCTGTGCTTGGCGGAACTGTTCGTGCGCCAGTCTATAAATAGGTGGGCTTGGACCCGACTTCCTCCGTACTCGCGTGTGCTTGCCCTTCGTTTGTACCATCCCCCGCATTGCTCCCAGCGCCTTGCCTTGTGCTTTCAAGATGACGAAGCGGATCAAGGACGGAGGTGGTGGCGTGGCCTGCACCGACGAGCTAGGTCGCTTCACCGTGACGGAGCCCACGTGCTGCGGGCCCTAAAAATGAGGGAAAGGTTGCGAACCTGGACGACGTTCGGGCTCCCAGGACTGAGGTTGCTCCGACGCCCCGGGAGGATGAGACGATCGTGTTCGTGGCCTTTTGGGCGTGGGTTCGCTCGCTGCGGCGTTAGCATCGCCGAGCCATGTCCTTCAACTGTACGGAGTGGACCTGGCCCAGTTGACGCCCAACTCGATCGTCAAGATTTGCGTTTTCGAGTAGGTGCTTCGCTCTGCGGGGGTAACTAGCAACGAGGCGTGGCTGTTCGTGTATCTCCATGACGGGCGGTGCTAGCCGAAGAAGAAGAAGGACATCAGGGAGATGCTGAATTTCGGGAGCGTCAAGTTCCAGCCAAAGGCACGCCTTCGTCATTAACTGCCCGCTCCGGCTGCCTGGAATAGGTGGGATACCGACTGGACCCACCGTTGGTTTTATCACAAGTGTGCCTCCGAGGTGGGGCTTCGCTCCACTTGGGGGGACTATTCAACTTACCTTGAGCCCAGTCATCGAGCTTTCTTCTCGAGAGGAAGCGCTGCTACGAGTGCTGCTCAACGCGGCGCGGAGGATGTCTACCCGGGACTTCGTTGAGGAGTTCTGTGTGCTTCGGCTGTGGCCACTGGCGCAGGACTGGAGCGTGGGGCTCGGCAAGCCGAAGGATGGGATGCCCCTCCTGGAATTTGGGGATCGCATAGGTGCTTTCTCAGGAGCCCTTTTTTTGACACCTGCGCAGTCTTGCCTATTGCCGAGGCCGAGCGTGTCGCGGAGCAGCTTCTTGGGCCCTATACGAGGGAGGAGCATGCCAAGTGAGTGCATGCGGTGCACGAGCATTGCTTGAACCGCGTGTATCTGGATCCAACCATCCGCTTGCTGGAGCGGCCGGATCCCAACGCCGGGAAGAAGAAACGGGTTCATGGCCCGGAAGAGCTAGAAGGCCTTGGTCCGATCAGCGTAGTAACCTTGCGCGTTCTTGGGGCCGAGGGAGCGGGTCAAACTGGCCACACTGTAGGGGACGCTTCTGGGCCGTCTCTGAAGAAGGTGTCACGGGCGCCTGAGGGCCTGAGGGTAATGAGTAGTGCAACCACCGTCGTGAGTCTTCGGCGGTTCCCACGCCACCGGGCGCCGCGAGGCAAGCTAGCTCGTTCAGGATCCGCGAGTATGGCCCTCGAAGAGGTGTCCGGTGGGACACCTTCGCAAGTTTATGGTCGGGGTACTGAGGGTCGGGGTACTGAGGATACCCTGGTGGATGAGCACACCGATCTCCCTGCCGTGATACGTGAGCCTCGCCTCGCCGCCTCGTCCGCTTGTTAGCGAGGGTCGATTTGCTTTTGTGTCGTCTTGGCGGGTCGCTGAGGGGAACTCGCGCCGATGATGCCTCCATGGGTGCGGAGTTCGTGGGGGATCACCGGGATGGTAACAACGGCGGGGTGGCTGCCGGTGCCTCGGGCTTTGAGTGGGGCGGGGTGGACGCTGTTGCCTTCGTAGCCGTGGGTGTCGCGAATTTGGGGCCACTTCGCTCCACAGATTTCAGGATCAGCTCGGGGCTGCTTCCGTCTCCGAGGAAGTGTCTCGCTTTACCACCCCACCCTGTGTGTCCGAATTCTTTGTGAAATGGAGCATAGAGAAGATGTTCCGGAGCATCGAGGCAAACGCGATGCAGGTAGGTCTGGGTAAGCACACCCCTTCATTCTAGATGCAGCGTTGATCGTATCTTTCCTTGGCAGATGATTATTCTTTCGCGCTCGCTCGAGAGGGACATCCAGAGCGGCTACACGGAGATTCAGCAGCAGATCGACCTAGAGTTCGCGCGGAACACCCAGCTAACCGCGGCACGCTCGGCCATTGCTGAAAAGGCGAAGGGGCTAGAAGCGAGGGTTGCGTAGTGTAACATCCTGATTTTTCAAGTCCTTTTAAAATTGTAAAACAAAATAAAACTATTTTTGTTTTGATGAGAATTCATAGTTGGTTCGTTGGAGAGGTTTAAGTTTCATGTTGTCACCCTTCTCAGATGTTGGCCGCCTCCCCGCCCCTCTCTTTTGTGTTATGTTCTTGCTTAGACCTTCTTCGTGGCTCTGACCTCCCTAGTGGTCCTTGAAGTTAGACCCCTCCTGGGGGGGGGGCTCAGACCTTTTCTCAATGGGACGTGCCCTTATGTCCAGATCTCTCTCTCTGAGCTAGATCTCTTTGGATCTCTTTGTTGGTTCGAATCTCTTTGGTTCAGACCTCCTCCTTAGGTCTAGACCTCCTCTTGGTTAAACCGTGCCTATATGTTTAGGCCTCCCTTTGAATTCAAGTCCTTTGGACCTCCCCATCCATTGGACCTCCTTACTCGCTTAGCTTAGGAACCCTGACCTCCAAAGATTTCCTCCCGAACCTTTAGGACCTCCTATGATGAGATCCTCACCGCCAGACCTCCCATTGTGGAGATCCTAGCGATCAGACCTCCCCGTCAACTCCGCCTCTAGACCTCCTCGAGCCTGTGGAACCTCTTTTCATGAGAGTTTAATCGATAGGACCTCCCACAGGTGAGATCCTACCAACAGACCTCCTTTTGCAAGGATCCTCACCAGACCTCCCTTGATGGGATCTTGGTTGTTAGAACCTCTTGTCACAGAGACCTCCTCTTTGAACATCTCGACCGTTAAGACCTCCCCTGAGATCTTAACCGCCCGCATTCTCCTTTCGCTAAGCGCTTCGATCGTTAGGACCTCCCTTGAGATCCTAACTGCTCGTGACTCCGCTTGAATTGATCCTCTGCCCTAGACCTCCGTGGCGGAGGTTCTCTTACTCGCGACCTCCCGTTAGCACTCATCTTGGCCGTTGGACCTCCTCTTTGGAGATCCAACCGCCGTAACCTCCCCTTGACCCAACTATTTCTAGATTTGATCTGGTCCCACCGCCAAAGCTTACCGATTCTATGTTTCCCGCCACACTAGTACCATGAGCATTTAATGCGTATTGTCGCATTAAATGCACCAAGCAAGTGGTTGTTTCTATTGTATGGGGTCATTCTGCGGCACTATTGGTGTCATTTCTAGTCTCCTCCGTAATAAAGACACAATGTCCTTTATCATTTTTCTTTGACACTCCCTGCATTTTCACTTATTTTTCATGCTCACCAAATCATGTACGCATTGAGTGGTCTTTTCACTCTCTTTGACTATAACTAGTCCCGGAGCCCTCCCTTGCCACCTTTTTCACACACTCGACATTATTGCTCACACCCAAGGCTTCTGGAGAGCTTCATGCAAGAACATCGCCAGCAGCTTCTCTTCATCATATTATTATCACCATTGAGGCTCGGCGGGAGCTTGGGCGTTGACCTCAACCGCCCAGATTGCCTTCGACCTCCCTTCAACTCGCCACCTCTTCCCTCAAGGTCGGTAAGCCTCCTTGTGCACCGACCGTTTTGTTCTCATCACCACCGTAAGAGGTTATGCCCATTCCAGACCTATTCTTTGGATTCTCCTTGAACTCCATGGTTTCACTTGAGATCACCTCTCGGGATCCCAAGACTTATCATCATCGGGGTCTTTGGCGAGGTCATCTCTCCGGTCTTTTATGAAGACCTTCCTCATTGGGCCTTTCTTCCGTGAGGTTAAGACCTCTCCCAAAGAACCTATTTTGAGTATGTGTTGTTTCATTGATTAAGTTTTGGAGTTTCTTTTGAAGTTCTCTTGGCTCTTTATTTGGAATTTGGTTTGAGTTGTCTCCTTTCTCCGTGATAGATCGTGAGGACACCGAGGAGCGTGAGAGCACCAAGAAGAAGACTCTCAAGACAATGAGCAAGGCAAGTCATGCTCTTGATCATATTGCACCCAATATTTCAATTTATTTATGTTCTGCTTTAAAGTATAATGCATGCTTATTTCTACCAAGATATTTTAATGCCCGCCTTTAAACACTTAGTTATGCCTCGATTCCTTCATATGGCCAACTTGACATTGAACTCAATCTGTTGTCACCTTAGACAAAACCTGTTGATGCATTAGTGTGAACCAGTGCAATTGAAAACCAAATGCTTAGTATTGCTTAGACCAAAAGAACTTGTTTTGGGAAATCTTTACCTTCATGACTAAATACCGCTTAAAATGTTTTGACCATGGCATTGGGATGTCATGGGGTATGAAAATATTGTCAGAAGCAAAGAAAATGGAAATTGATTTAGACTTGGGCTAATTGGTTTGCTTGGTTGGTGCAAGGTTTATGCACGGACTCTATCCTCGCTAAGGTGGAGGTCCAAGGGTTTGTGTTTGTCGCCCAAGTCGATTGAGGACCGGTCTTTGAGCCACCAATGCTAGGCCTATGATGGGCTATGCCAAACCGCGCAACCACATGTCTCTAGTATGGGCGTGGGACCTAGCTAAGTAAATTACGAACTTCCACCGCAGCTTAATCCAGTTGGAGGAGGGAGGTCTTCTATGGCCAGTGGTCTTTATGACCTATGTTCCCACCGGTGCAAGAGGGGCCCAGATCTCATGAGTCAATCCAAAGGAGGCTAAACCTTAGCAAGGAAAGGTCAGGTGGAACAATGCATTTTAAAGGCTTTGTCATGAACTCTAGACCTCTTACCTTTGGTAGTGAGAGGTGGCATCGACGGATGCCGGATAAACTAGAGGAACTCATGTCGTGTGGGTAAAGTGCACATCCTCGATCGAGTATAAATCTATTCGAATAGCCATGTCCACGGTCATGGACATACGGGCAATGCCACTGTCGAGTTAGATGTTGCTTTTGGGTTTCCAAAAGTGTTTAATAACCTGCTTTGGGATTTCTATCCCATGGGTTTTGGGCAGGAGCCTTGTGACAGAGGGTATCCTTCACCAATTTATTGATGAATGCTATCCAACTGAAAATCAAATTTTGAAATGGATTTTATCTATTAAAAACCCGCTTTGGAACTTAGTAATTGTAATTGAAAGAAACTTGGCTTTATGCAAAGCAACCATAGTATGCCTTCGTTGTATATCCATGTATGCATGTCATTTTGTTATTCCACGGGTGTGACTTATGAGCACAAGGGTAGTGCTCACTCTTGCTCAATGCAAAATCTTATCGAGAGAAGACAACAATGAGAAGAGGAGGACCAGACGAGTAGGTTGTGCCCTCCACCATTTTGCCTGTGGTATAGTGGATGGACCTCTGTCTTTGTTCTTTTGTAAGCTTGCTTTTGGCCCAAGGCCACCCCTTTGTAAGCAACTCTTTGTTATGTTGTAAATAAAGTCTTTGACGTGGATGTTACCATTCTTGTTTGTCAGGAAGAGCTAGCTTAAGATCCTTGGGACTAGCTCGATTCACACTGAATCACAGAGTGATCCCCAAGCCTCACGACCTCCTCAGTCAGTCCTGCGACCTCTCTGTGTTGGCCGTGGCAGCTTGGGGATCTCCCGTGACTCCCACTTCCTCGAGTGGTAATCCAGAGAGAACCCGACAGGTCTCGATGGGTACTACCGGGCGAGATCCTACCCGAGCCTCGGGAGGTGCCACCGGACCTCCCGGGAGGTCCTAAGGGGCGTCCTAGGAGATCCTGGGAGGTCCTCTCGGGTGCCCTAGGGTTGGGTCCCCACACGTAGCTAGAAGAGGAGCATCGCACCCTACAGGAGGAGGTGGAATCCTTGCGCAACGCCCGCTCCGTGCTCGAGGTGAAGGTTGCGACGGAGCGGTCTGTTTCGGCCGCTGCGGCACAGGCTAGCTGGGAGGCGTTGGAACTCCTGGAGGGTGCCATGATTGAGCTCGGCGCCGTGCCCCCTCCCCGGAGGCACACTGTCGAGCAGATGGATGCCACCCTAGAACGGCTTTGTCGCACCGGAAGTGTTCTCCCCACGACGCGTTTATGGTAATCATTGCGCTGGCGGCGGACGGGATACGCTCGCTTTCTCAGCGGCCGGGTGCGAACACGCTGACGAAGCTTGGCGCTGTACCGTGCTGGCTCGTTGCTTCGGCGGAGATCGCCTCGCCAAAAAGCAAAGTGGCGGGTCAAGAATGCCCTTGCTAAGGACTTTGGGCCTCCGCTCTGCCGGGCGCTACGATGGAGTCACTCCGGGCGTCCTTGGCGCAAAAACAGAAGTTGAAGGGTCCGGCGGATGGTGTGGGTACGGTGGAGCAGGGGGGCGGCACCAGAGGCAAGGTGTGAGCCTCCGCTCCTTTTCACGAAGAATCATTTTGTTTGTTCTAGTCTAGGGTTTTTGTTTTCTGCTCCGGCGTCGCTGCGCAAGCCAAGACGTGACTAGGGATAGTGTGACATGTAACCACTCATTTTCCTAATGAATAGAAACCGAGTCTCCGTTGCTGCTGTGTGGGCTTGTTTCATGTTAGTATTTGTTTTGCTCAGGGGGGTCCGTTGTTTCGCCGTACTGCCAGACGAGGCCCCTGCCCTTCGAGGTGGCACACGAAGTCCTTTGCCCCTTCGCGCGGTACGAAGGATGAGCGAACATTGGTCTGCAAGTGGCCCCTAAAGGTTTGCTACCACGGTATAGTATGCCATGGTGCCAAGTGGCAACGCTGGAAGAGAGTGAACTCAGAGGGGCCGATGAAAAGATTTTTTCGCTTGCACGAACAGAAAGCTTTGGACGCGTAGGAAGAGATACGGTCCTTCTGGCTGAGTCGCAGGGTTGGGACTGCGCCCGAGGGGCCCTTTCCTCCTCGCGCCGCCCCCACGATTTCGTCGAGCTCTTCGGACGTGTCAGATGATTGTGCTGTGGAGAGAGAGTACTTGCAGTTCATGGCTACACACCTGTCTGACGAGGAGTTGCTCGAATGGGTGTTGCGGGAACAAAGAGAGCGCGAGGCAGATGATTTCGCGCCCATAGGTAGTTAGTGTGGTCGTGGGTCTGCCTCGTTGCGAGGCAGTCTGTACTATTAACGTGTCTTCGTTGTGTGGGCCACGGTTCTTGGCCTTGTACGACGTGAATTTGGTATTGTGGTGAATAATGTACTTGTTGCGGGGCTACGCTTGTTGGCCTCTTTTTCTTTTCTTTTGCGAGGGAGAGGTAAAGCCTCGCGCCGTCCCCCCTACTTTTCAAGGTAGGGCTTCGGGGAGCCCTGGCTTTATTTCTTGCGAGGGGGAGGCAAAGCCTCCTGCCGTCCCCATACTTTTTTAGGTAGGGCTCCGGGGAGCCCTAGCCTTATTTCTTGCGAAGGGGAGACAAAGCCTCGCGCCGTACCCCATACTTTTTTAGGTAGAACTCCCGGGAGCCGTAGCCTTTCTTTTTGCGAGGGGGAGGCAAAGCCTCGCGCCGTCCCCTATACTTTTTTAGGTAGGGCTCCGGGGAGCCCTAGCCTTATTTCTTGCAAGGGGGAGGCGAAGCCTCGTGTCGTCCCCTATACTTTTTAGGTAGGGCTCTAGGGAGCCCTAGCCTTTCTTTTTGCGAGGGGGAGGTGAAGCCTCGCGCCGTCCCCCATACTTTTTTAGGTAGGGCTCCGGGGAGCCCTAACCTTATTTCTTGCGAGGGGGAGGCGAAGCCTTGTGGCGTCCCCCCATACTTTTTTAGGTAGGGCTCCGGGGAGCCTTAGCCTTATTTCTTGCGAGGGGGAGGCGAAGCCTTGCGCCGTTCCCCGTACTTTTTTAGGTACGGCTCCGGGGAGCCCTAGCCTTTCTTTGTGCGAGGGGGAGACGAAGCCTCGCACCATCCCCTATACTTTTTTTAGGTAGGGCTCGGGGAGCCCTAGCCTTTTTTTTGCGAGGGGGAGGCGAAGCATCGCGCCGTCCCCCATACTTTTTTAGGTAGGGCTCCGGGGAGCCCTAGCCTTTCTTTTTGCGAGGGGGAGGAGAAGACGACGCCGCCCCCTGGCCCGCTCGGGTCTTGACCGTGCCACTGGTTCAAATTTTTGCGCGTTGTCTTCGCTATGAGTGTACTAGTGTGGGTTGCCGCCACGGACCTTCGGTCCACAGGGCAGTATGCCCGAAGGTTTGTTTATATGCGTGCACGGGGCTCGAGGCCATGCGCGGTGACTGTTTACACTCGTACCTGCAGATGGCATCGGTGTGCACCGGGGTCAAAGCCCATGTGCGGTGGCTTTGTTTATACACTCGTGCCTGCGGAGGGCATCGGTGTGTACCGGGGCCAAAGGCCATGTGCGGTGGCTTTGTTTATACACTTGTGTCTACGGAGGGCATCGGTGTGCACCGAGGCTAAGGGCCACGCGCGGTGGCTTTGTTTATACACTCGTGCCTACGGAGGGCATCGGTGTGCACCGGGGCCAAGGGCCATACGCGGTGGTTTTGTTTATACACTCGTGCCTGCGGAGGGCATCGGTGTGCACCGGGGCCAAGGGCCATACGCGGGGGCTTTGTTTATGTGCTTGTTCAAAACGCCGGGGCAAAATGCCGCGATGTACACAGGTTTTGTACAAGCCCTGGCCAACCAAGGGTGGCGGGGCGATCCTTCGGGCGCAGCCAGTTCTGACAAAAGGTTTGTACATGCCCTTGCCAATTGATGGCGATGGGGCAGTTCTCCGGGCGCAGCCAGTTTTTACAAAATTGCTAAGGGTAGAACTTCTGGAGGGCCTTTATATTCCAGGTGTGGCCCACCGGTCTCCTCCCGCGTCGCGATGAAGGTACCGCCTCACAGCCGATAACAACGTATGGCCCTTCCCACTTGGACTCCAGCTTGCCAATTGCAGCTTGGTTTGTGGCTCGCTTCAGGACCAAATCACCTGGGGCAAGGTGGGGGGCCCTGACCTTTCTGTTGTATGCCCGGGCGACCCCTTCGCTATACCTTGTCATGGTTGCGATAGCCTGCATGCGTTGTTCCTCGAGGAGGTCGAGAGATACCTCTCGTCTTGATGGGTCCACCTGGGCTGTGGCTCGGTAGGAACCGGCAGCAAACTCCGCTGGTGTCATGGCCTCATTGCCGAAGAGAAGCTTGAATAGGGAGAAGCCTGTGGCCCTGGTTGGCGATGTGCGTAGTGCCCATAGAGCTCTTTGGAGCTCTTCAGGCCATAGTCCCTTAGGAAGTCCTACGAGACGTTTCTTCAACACATCGAGGAGGTTGCCGTTGGCTCGTTTGACGGCTCCGTTGGACTCTGGGTGCCCTCGATGACGCAAGCATATTGTTATGCCTGTGTCGCTGCAAAATGCTCTAAGGGCCGAGTCGAATTGTGTTCCGTTGTCGGTGACGATGTCCCGCGGCACACCGGATCGGCAAATGATGTTCTTCTAGGCGAACAGCTGGGCGGCTGCGGTAGTGATCTTGGCGACTGGCTCCGCTTCAACCCATCTAGAGAAGTACTCGATGGCGATGAACGCGAACCGGAGGTTACTCTTTGTGAGGACCCCGGTTTATTTAGCTTGTAATGCTTAGTCGTCCATTGACCCTAGCATCACAAACAAAATAACCCGTGTCTTCGAGATATGTATACTTCCCAGAAATGCAGTATACACACCCCTTTACAAAATCGTGCATCAATATCATCCAAGACATAGAACCAAACACGAACTAGAATAAAAGACATACATAATATAGAGAGAGTTATTACAAAGGGAGAGGCCAACAGGCCAAACCACAAATACAAAACTAAATAAACAACGGAAGCAAAAGTGCCATAAGATGGCCATAAACAAAAGCCAATTAGTGTGCCTTTACCCACAAAGCAACTAACCTGACCGCCAAGCTAGTCGCCAAACCCGGCTAACATCTCACAATAGTGAAGCCCTTGGGGCTCACCTTCTTCCTCTCGCAACAAAGTTATTACAAAGCAAATGAGTACAAAATATACTCAAGACCGACGGTAGTATAACAGTAACTATAGTTTAACTACATGCAAGCTTTATTTAAGTGGATGAGGCTTTGGACTTATTTTAGCATAAAGCAAGTTTTCATTTGCAATATTTAAATAGGTTCCAAAGCAGTTTGTAATTCATTCTTAATTTGCAATTAACAACTAGACAAGTAACAATAATAATAATAGATAGAGGACAACAACAATCCTGGAAGTGACTAACCCAATAGTCACCACGACAATAGCATGAATCACCAAATTCATACCACCCAACAAGTTTTAATTAAATGGTTGAGTCTAGTTCTTGCACAACCTTACCAAGCATGTCCATAACCTAGGACGAGGCTATTCGAATAGTTTTAACCCTGCAGGGGTGTACCAATGTACCCACACGCCAGACCGCCTTTTTGCCACTAGATTAAGCACACTTCCTTTGGTATGCCGGCACGGCTAAGTCCTACGAGACATTTCCAATGAATGATGCTAGTTAAGAGCCGCACACAACCTAAAGAGTAGGAGACACCGGCCAAGTCTAACAAACTGTGGTGCTCTTCCTCTTATAAAAAACAGTTTTACTCACCAGCGACCTATAACTAACACCTCCCAAAGTACTGAGTCAAGAGAGGTCCCATATCCCCCTCGTGTGGTTAGCACGCAAAAGCGCTTGGCTTAGTGACACAAGTAACTCGGTCCTTGGGGACTTAGGCACCATTCTATTCACACCCAACATATCACACCAACATCCATTGTGCCCAAGTCAATAACAATTTTTGTTTTCATTTTTATTTTATTTGTTTACAAAGTAACAAAGCACAAGATAGACATAATGGAATAATAATTTTTGTGTGATCAAGGTCATCGACATAATGTCGACAACCGCCCATTTCTACCGTTATCTAAGCATTTCTAAGCACTATCCAACGTAAACTACTAAGTGATAAGAGTCCATCCATCGAACTCTAAATCACAGCAAGATAGTCCTAGGCTTAGTAGTAGAGAATGAATATTTACCCACAGAGTATGCATCTATAGGCTTGACTAATCGATTATTTAACACAAAGTAGCATGCATACATATAAGTGAAACAAAGTATTAACTTTTAAAGTAAAGGGACAATAATGGGATATGATCAAACTGCTTGCCTTGCTGGTTATGCTCAGTTTTCTGCAGAGTACCGCTCACGGGATCAACACACTCGTCGACACCTAATCGGAAAGGCGAAAAGAATCGATAAGAACGACGAAAACCAAAAGACACCACAGCAAACAAACTCCAAATACTCTGAAATTTCTACAGTAGAAAGAGGATGATTTTTAGAGAATTTAGCAATAAGAACCAATTGATTTGGATTCTCAATGCAAAAGATATGAGCAAAACAATTTTGCTCAGCCTCTAAAAATGCAAACTGCTACTATTCACATAATTAAATTATTTAGTAAAATTTTCTAGAAAGGTGGTGCAACTAAAATTTTTACAGTAAAACAAGCACCTCATAAGATCAACAACCCAATTGGATTCATCTCATTTGGAGCTATTATGCACTTTCTATAATTTTTCAAAGACATGAAAATGAGCACATCTAAAATGCATCCACACTTCTTTTAAAAACAGTGACATGCCTAAATCCTATTTTATCATTTAGTACATTAACAGAGGAAGCCAACAAAGTTGGATTCACTCAAAAATAATCTACAGAGATTTACTTATGCATTTTACAAGCTAAATGAATTTCTAATGTAACAATTAAAGTTAGTTTTGAAACCTATTTGCAATTCCATTTTCTGGAGCCGAACTGAGCTCACAACCCTTTTTAGGTTAGAGCCCAGGTCAAACCAGAGCTAACACAATTTGAATCACCTCATTTGGATGAAAAATGAAATAGTTATGCAGTTTTGAAGTTCTTTACCTTTTTCAGTTCACAAATAAGAGCTCTCTGGATTTTCTAAAAACCATAAAGACGTGGGAGGACATGAGCCGTTGATCTTGGATCGGACGGCCCAAGACCTCCCGGTGAAATGCTTGCACGCTACTACCACAAGAAGTCCAGAGAACATGGGCCGTTGATCTTGGATCCAACGGTCCATGTCCTCCCAAGAACGCCAAGCTTGGATCTCGCAGCGCTAAAGGGAAGGAGGTCGGGGTCATGATGCCGCATCCAACGAACCACAACAAGCGAGGAGGACCGGACACCCAGATCTATACGGGAGGACCTTAACGGCCGAGATGACCTCGAGGAGGTCCTAAGCGCCAAGATCAACACAGGAGGATCTCAATGGTCAAGATCAACACGGAGGTCTCTAACGGCCGAGATCTACACTGGGAGGACTTCAACGGCTAAGATAACCTCGAGGAGGTCCTAAGGGTTAAGATCTACAAGAGGAGGTCCCGACGGCTAAGATCTCACACGAGGAGGTCCTAACGGTCAAGATCTCACAAGAAGGGAGGTCTTAACGGCTCAGATCTCCAAGGGGAGGTCTGGACGGTTAAGATTTACACGGGGAGGTCCTGTACGACAACGCACGGAGACATCCCCGTTTGAAAAAACCGAGGGCATTCCAAGGCTCGTCGCCGGCGATGAGGACCTCGCCGGCGCCATCCAGGCACCAACGCAGCGCATAGTGTTCAAGACACACCGACCATCCCAACAAGTGGGTGGCCTGAACGGCGACGAAGTCGGAGATTGGCGGTGCAAAAGCACCCGCCAAGAGCAACATTTAAAAGTAAAGCTCCGCAACATCATACATGCAGGTGCCCACCAGAAGGACTATCGAAGTTACCTGGAGGTCCCAAGGAGTTGAGGAGGTCGGAGGAGCTCAACAAGGTGGACCTTGCTTGGCCGAGGGAGGACAAGGAGGAGAGGACTCAGGCAAAACCACAAAGACTGGGTCATCACCATGTGCTCCACAAGGTTATGAGGTGCTCTAAGAGCAAAGGATTAAGAGGAGGAGGTCCAAACCAGACCTTGACAAAAAAGGGGGAAGCTCACGGCCAAAACTCCAAACTCCAATCAGCCCTTTCCTGAAAAGGTCAACCCAAATGGAGTTAGGGTTAATGCTTCTAGGAAGTTAGGAGCAAAATGGAGCAGAGGTCGAGAGAGGGAGCCACTGGAGTACTGAAAGCACCGAGGAGCTCCAAGGTCATCAATGGCGATTTGGGGGAGGTCTGTGGAGGAAGAGCTCAGCCAAGCACAGTGGCAAGGCAAAGCTCAATGGTGTGTAAAGGAAGCCAAGGGGAGATACCAAGGGGGTCTTATACCCCAGGACATAGAGGTCATGAGCCAAGGGTTAAGCTCATGGTGAGCTTAGCCCATGGCGCGGTCTATGGCTTGGACAGGACATGGAGGTGACGGGGAGGGTAGGTCAGAGTATGGCCTAGGGCGGAAAGGCACTGACACGCATTAAATGCGTGCAGCTCAGAGCCGTTGGGACAAGACATGCCACTGACCTCCTCACTGCCATGGTGCATGCGCGCGCCAGAGCTAGGAGAAGAACAGGAGCTGCCCTCCACCGTTGGATAAGAACCTGGGGAGGTCGTGACCCTCGGATTTGATTTGAAGCGGTAAGGTCTGAAGGAAAGGGGGAGGTCTTGACCTTAGGATCTGGACTGAGAGGTCCTGACCTTTAGATCAACATCGCACGGAGGCGCAAAGGAACTGGGAGGTCACAACCGTAGGATTTTCATCGCACGGTTGTGAAATGATAAAGGGAGGTCATGCGCTAAAGGGATAGAAGGTCCTGGCCGTTGGATCTAAATCCAAAGGCGTGGACCAGATGGGGAGGACTTAACATAGCACATGCGACATGCCCAAGGGATGTGGAGGTCGTAGCCTTTGGATCTACATCCAATGGCACACAAAGGAGCGAGGAGGTCGTGGCCTTTGGATTTCAATCCAAGGGCACACAACATGGAGGGAGGTCTTGAGCTGGTGCGCATGACACAAAGGAGGTCAGGGCCGTTGGATTTGCATCCAAAGGCGCTGATCAAATGAGGGGAGGTCCTAGCCATTGCGCATTGCGCGATGGGAGGTCGTGGCGGTTGGACTTTTATCCAACGGCTACGAGATGAGAAGGGAGGTTATGGCCGTGAGATCTCTATCTAACGGCTATGACCTCGCGCGTGGAGGTCTGCATGCGACGATGAAAGGGGAGGTCGTGGCCGTGATTTTAATCCAACGGCAGACAACACATTGCGCGGGTAGGACTTGGCGCCTTGATAACGAGGGAGTCATGGGCCGTTGGATTTGATCCAACACTATGACCTCGATGAGGAGGGAGGTCCGAGCCCTCGCTAAAGAAAGGAGGTCATGGTCAGGATTTTGATCCAACGGCGCAAGACCTCATGAGGTGGGAGGATCGGGCCGAGTTGGTTAGGAGGAGGTCGTGGCCATCGGATCTCAATCCAACGGCTCACGACCTCACGCTGGGAAAAGAGGTCAGCCGAGCTGTGGATGTGGTTGGGTTTAACCCATTTGGAAAGTGGCACGCCCAAGGAACAAGGCTGACCATTTGACTTTAAAATTAAAAGCTGAGACTTTGAGGATTTAATTGAGATAGCAAACCAACTCCAAAATTTATGAAATTTTAACTGAAGCTTGCTGACTTTAGGATTTACCTTTCATAAAATTTCCAGAGGTTTTTGTGAACTGCATTTTTCTCCAGAAATTCATCAAGGTTGTTCTAGGGTTTCATTTACCTCCAAAAATTATCAAACCAGTTTTAAAACTTATGATATTTTTCAGAGGGGTCCCACAACATCTCTAGGACCAAGGAAAATTATTTCTAAAGTTTTGGCACAAGATTTGTGATAAGTGGAAAATGAGTTTCACTTTTATCAACAAGAGCTTTGTGTTTTTGGATTCCACAACTCCTGGACAAGAATTATAGGTGAGTTCAAGAGTTTCAAGATGTGAGAAAAAGTTTTAATTTATACACATTTAATTATATTTGAAACAAACACCTGTTTATACATTTGGGATGTTACAAAATCTCCCCTTACGTAAATCTCGCCCCAAGATTTGGCTCACTCGAAAAGAAAGAGGGTAGTCCGACGCAAACGATCTTCCCTTTCCCAAGTAGCTTCATCCTCGAATGGTTCGACCAATCGAACTTTAAGGAACTTGATGGAACGATTCCTAGTTCTTCGTTCAGCCTCTTCGAGTATGCGAACAGGGTGCTCGCGATAGGTCAAATCTACTTGGACATTGAGAGTTTCCAACGAGCTTCCTCGCTTGGAACACGGAGGCACTTCTTCAATCGGGACACATGGAACACATCATGTACCCCTCAAGTGCAGCGGCAACTCCAACTTATAGGCAACAACTCCTTTCTTCTCGATAATGCGGTAGGGACCCACATACCGAGGAGCTAACTTGCCCTTAACGCCGAAACATTGATGGCCCTTCAAAGGAGATACTTTGAGATAAACAAAGTCATTAGGCTCAAAACTCAACTCACGACGGCGGCGATCCGCATAGCTCTTTTGCCTGGATTGAGCTGCGCGAAGACGCTCACGAATAAGCTGGACTTGACTCTCGGCCTCATTGATCGAGTCCGGGCCAAAGAAAGGTCTCTCGCCGGTCTCAGACCAATACAACGGGGTTCTACACTTTCTCCCGTATAAGGCCTCGAAAGGTGCCATGCTGAGACTGGCCTGAAAGCTGTTGTTGTAAGAAAACTCGGCGAATGGTAGGCATTTCTCCCAATGCTTCCCATAGGAAAGAACACAAGCATGAAGCATGTCTTCCAAAACATGGTTGACCCTTTCGGTCTGACCATCAGTTTGGGGATGATATGCTGAGCTGAAAGCAAGACGAGTTCTCATAGCCTCTTGCAAGCTATGCCAAAAACGAGATGTGAAAAGAGATCCACGATCCGACACAATCGTTTTCGCACACACCGCAAACTCACGATGCGGCTATGTAGAGCTCGCCAAAAGACCTACCCAAGGTCGGTCTTGACAGAAGGAAATGTGCCACCTTAGTCGACGATCGATGACGACCCAAATGGCATCATTCTTTTTCGGGATGTGGGTAGACCGTGATGAAATCCATTCCGATCGAATCCCATTTCCACTCAAGCACCGTAAAGGTCAAGGCATCACCGGTCGCCGATGTTCGCCTTCACATCGACAACACACGCCACACTTGGCGATTTAATCCGCACTTCTTCATGCGAGTCCACCAAAATCTCTCGACGGAGATCCCGATACATCTTCGTGGCCCCGGATGAATGGACAAGGAGAATCATGGGCTTCATGAGGATCAAGTCCCGCAAATCCATGTCCTTTGGAACCACTCAGCGCCGTCCAAACCTCACAACACCATGCTCATCCTCCGAGAAGCACTTGGTCGTTCCGCTTCTTGACATTTTCCTTGATTTTGTTCACCCAGATCCGATTGCCGAGCTGCCTTGACACGATCCACCAAGGTTGGTCGCACAACCAAGGTAGCGAGGAACCATGCTCAACCAAACCCAAGTTGAGACGTCAAACTCCTCAAGAAGGGTGGGTCAAGCTCCTTGAGCGACAAGGCATTACAATGCGCTTTTACGATTAAGCGATCCAAGAACTACATTAGCCTTGCCCGGATGGTAGTGAATACCCACATCATAGTCTTTGATCAATTCCAACCATCTCCTTTGCCTAAGGTTCAGATCCGTTTGGGTGAACAAATACTTCAAGCTTTTGTGATCCGAATACACTTCACAACGACACGATAAAGTAATATCGCCAAATCTTAAGTGCATGAATCATGCTAGCCTAGCTCCAAGTCATGGGTAGGATAGTTGAGTTCATAAGGTCTCAATTGCCTTGATGCATAGGCCACTACCTTGCCTTCCTGCATAAGGACACAACCGAGGCCTCGACGAGAAGCATCGCAAAAGATATCGAAGCTCCGATGAATATCGGGAAGAACGAGAACGGGAGCGGTTGTCAAACGCTTCTTGAGCACTTGAAAACTTACGACTGGATAGTGATCGTAGAAGAACTTACGACCATAAGATAGTCGTAGCAAGACTTACGACTATGGAGGTGGTCGTAGAACAACTTATGACCACCTGGTAGGTTTCTCCCTTGTAAATATAAGGGTTATACCTAGGGACCACGTGACATCATATTTACCCATAATATGAATTATAGATAAAAGATAAAATGAGGATTATTAGATCCTCGCCATCTAGCCCTCGACTTCAAGTGAAAGTAACTTACTTGGTAAAGGAGTCGAGATGGTCTTATGACCACGAGAGGGTCGTGGAGAGATGGTCGAAGGAAAAACTCTTCGACATTTGTACATCACTTTGACCAGGAATATACTTGGCCAAGAAGGTTACTTACGACTATCAAATAGTCGTAGTATGGTAATCGGAAGTAAAACCTTTCCGATTGATATTTCTTTTGGCCAAAAAGGCTTGGCTAAGAAAGTAATTTTGCTTGAGGTGTAAAAACGAACCTGATTTTCTTGGGCAGACAAACTTAGAGAATCGCAATCGACTCTTATATGTCTGTCTGTTGGAGCGGTTCCCGAAACGGTGGCAACCCTTGGGTTTCCACACTTTCAATCCAGGCATATGGTTATAAATACTTACCGGGGGGGTGAGACTTGGGTTTCTACTTTTCCCCAAATCGCTCCCGCTGTTCATCTGAGTTCTTGCCTTCTCCGCTGCCAACCTAATTGTGCTTTCTCCTATCATCTGAGTTCTTGCCTTCTCTGCTGCCAACCTAATTGTGCTTTCTCCTAAGACCTTCCTTAATCCAAAATCTCCCCTCTCTGAGAGAGATGGTCGGAACAGTTTCCGAGTGGGCCGAGTCAGAGATGGATGCGGTGAAGATTCAAGTCTTGGTCGATGCCGGAAGATTCCAGAGAAGGTTCTTGTGAAGTGGATTGCGGTTGCAAAGATTGGCCGTCGAGGAGATTGGGCAAATCGCGTCTTCTAGGCATATTGTTAGCGCGGCCTTCGATTGCTCATCACCCTTTTCTCACACTCGCACTCGAGCACTTTCGTGGAATTAGTGAACCTCGGTCCTAATTCCATCACAATGCTAAGTGTATTCGTGTATCTGTGTGAGGCATACATGGGAATTCCAGCAGACCTCGAGCTCTGTCAATATTTTTATGGAATGGCTCGACAATCTGGGATTGTTGGGAGTTGTGGTCTGAAGCTCCATAACGGGAAGTCGAAGGAGTATATTCAGATGTTTACCAGGTCTTCATGGCCGGGGTGGAGGAAGATGTGGTTTTACTGGAAAATCACCCAAGATGACAGCCTTACTTTCGCAGGTAAGGCTGCCTAGAAGATTTCTTCCTAGGATTCGACTCCTAGGGATCTTGGTCGGATTGCTCCCTACATCCAAGCCATCAAGGACTTGAAAGAGGAGGGACTGACTGGATGGCATGTGGTGAAGGATTTCATCACACGTTGAATTAGCCCTTTGAAGAAATGAGTACCTCCTATGTGGAGGTACACGGGGCCAAAAGACCCGACCAGGGACTACGAGGCGAGTAAGTGAATCTTCGACTTAGCTCTCGGTTTGGTCTTTCTCAAAGTGGTCTAATGAATATCCTATCTGTTTGCACAGATCTTTCACAAGCAGAAATCGACATTCGGGTCAAACTTGTTTGTGAGAAATCTCCGCCACCTGGAGTGGCGGTTCCTCAAATCCTTACGGTTTTATCTGCAGAAGAGAAGATGGAGCGCCTAAAGGTAATCAAAGGTTGATTTTATCCTTAGGACTTTAGAGTCGAGAAAGACTTACGATCGTTGTTTGTCGAGAAAAACTTATGATTTGGTAGTGATCGAGAAAACCTTACGATCAAAGAAATGTCGAGAAAAACTTACGATCGATATCGGTCAGAGAAAATCTTACGACTAGTCTGTAATTCTTTCTCGCTTTTTCTTACGTAAAGTAGGCATGAAAATCGTCAGACGACCAAGAGGTCGAACCGACACCATCTCAAGCAGGATGACAAATGAAAAAGTCCAAATTGCTTAAGAAGGCCGACTTGTGAAAGTCATCGACAAGGAGGGGCAAGCTCAAGTTCTTTTATTTCGACCAGATTTTCTGGAAAATCTGCAGATACGATCAGAATGTGGCCAGGAGGTTGAAGCAAGCGGTGAATTGTCAAGAGGTCGGCAAATTAACCTCTTAAGCGCAAATCCCACAAGGCCAAGGTACCCTTCTATTATGACAAGAAAACTTTCGCAGTTTCTGTCTCTCCTAGTTTTGTCAAGCGACTAGAAAAAGAGAACTGGAAGGACTATATGTCTTTTGTGAAAGACAACGCTGCTCCAGCAGAGCCTGTGGTCGAGGGAAGCGCAGATCTCAGAGTGGTCGAGACTGATCTCGGCCATCCAGAAAGTCAGGAGATCAGAGAGGTGGCTCCTGTTCAAAATCCACGACCAGACGTGGTTGTGGCTGAGCCAGAAGCAGAGACAACCCTAGCAGGGAGGGAGGGAGGGAGGGACGGACGGGCGAGGCGGGACGATGCCGCGTGGCTTGTTCGTAGTAGGGAAGGATGGACAAGACCACGTGATGAGTTTGGAGGCGTTGCCGTGCCAGGGTGCTGCGGACACGGCTGACGTGGCGGCACGGCGCGTGTCCATGCGGTTCTGGGATAGGATTGAGCGCTATTTTTTTGTATTTGCGGCCAGAAAAGACTATTTTTGCTAACGTGGTTCTAAATAGTACCATTTAGGGAGGAAAAAAATCACCCAACGTTTGCGCGGTTGCTAGTTAGTACGACATCAACACGAACGGGGTGAATAGTGAGCGAGTGAAGCTACAGCTTGTCAATAAATTGAGCCGCATGCATGTGGGTCATGATTAACTAGTTCCTAATGGCAGAAAGTCAACCTAGAGACTCAACCACACCGGACTCCGCCACTCATGCATGTGGGTCTTGATTAACTAGTTCTCATGCATGTGGGTCATGATTAACTATTTCCTAATTGCAGAAAGTCAACCTAGAGACTCAACCACACCGGACTCCGCCTCTCATGCATGTGGGACATGATTAACTAGTTCTCATGCATGTGGGTCATGATTAACTAGTTCCTAATGGCAGAAAGTCAACATAAGACTCAACCACACCGGACTCCATCTCTCATGCATGTGGGTCGGCAGAAAATCAACCTAGAGACTCGACCACACCGGACTCTGCCTCAGGGACGCGGGCGGCAGATGGGTATTACTCTGTTTCGTCAGCGTACAAGCTATTCCTTAGCGCCAAGGCGAAGCGTGCGGCGTGCGGGAAGTTCGTGTGGAAGACGAAAGGGCCATCTCGTTGTAAATTTTTTTCGCGTGGCTATTCGTTAAAAGGAAGTGCCATAAGGGTGCGCCTAGTTGGGTGAACCAAGATGAATGAAATGGAATAGTACATGATGGATGGAGCGATTCTATATAGAATGGTACAAGTATTGTGTTATGCTAGTGGGATGATACGATACGTGAATTTGTTTGGTTAGGTGAACCTTCTTTGTCTCTCTGTGAACCTACCTCCATCTGGGGCCCCACTTGTCATTGAATGCCAAAGCACACAACATAGAGAGACTGAGACAAGACAGAGAGGAGAAGAAATAGGGGAGGTGACCGGGGACCAGTGCTGAGGCTAGACGTTGGCGAAAGAGGCGGCGGCTGAGGATGGTCAAAATGGGTTGCTCAGTGGAAGGCAACCACACGGTTGGTGGATCTGTGGCTGGGCGAGCACGAGAGTGAGCGGGCGGTGGAGCCTGGTGGCCGGCGTTTGGGGAAGGAGAAGGGGCGACGGTGTTTGGGGTGGATGAGGGGTGGAGCTAGGGGGAGCATGAGCATTAGGGGGATATTGGGGACTCATCGGAACCAATGGTGGCGGCGGGGAGGAGCTGTGATGGCTTGGCAACGGAAGCCTGAGGCGGCGCGGCTGGCGCGTCGTGGTGGCGGCACTGGAGAGGATGGGAGCTTGGGTAAGTGATGAGGGAAGGTCTGGGGAGATGAGGGGATACTCCTGGTGAAGGGAATCAGAGGGGAGATCACCAGAGTGGAAGCGGTGACGACGACGACGGTTTTCGACCGGAGCGGGAGAAGATGATCGCGACGCGAGCTCTCGTTGTGGAACTCCGAAAGTGACGGGGGGAAATACCTGTGGTGTTGCGGAACACAAAGTGGCGCGGACTAAACGACGATGGCTTTACCGGGGCGGCCGGAATGGTGGCGTGATGGCGGTGGCCAGCGCGGCATCGCGGGCTCGGCCCGGTTTGGGAGAGGGCAGAGGGCATTGGGGGAAATGATGGGGAGCAGAGCGCACAGGTTAGGACCGCCGGAGCTCGTCGGGGCAGCAGCGTGGCTACGAGTGAGAGCACACGGGAGAAGACGAGCCGGTGCTGAACGGCGTTGTTCGCCCGTTTTTGTCGAACGAAATGGTTCGGGATCTCTTTCGAATATTCCATTTTGTCGAACCATTCGGTCCTGCACAAAGCGGTTCAATTCAACGAACCAAACAAGTGAACAACATCATATCCCAAACCATCCGGTATAGGGACCAACTCATTCACTCTTCCAAACACACTCTGACATTAGGCAATCTACAGCGCACGATATGGCCCTTTGCGGCATAGAGGTGCAGGAGGAGACATGCACCACGCCTTCATCCGCCGTGTGTGGACCCTGCTTAAGAATTGGATAGCGGATAGCTTCCCACCGCCTTGATGAGCCAGTTTCGCGTCGACGGGGGACTGGCGGCGTGCGGCGGGGAGAATATTCCGCGAAGCCTTCGACATGCTTGTCACCTTGCTTTGACTTGTTTGGAAGGGAAGCGATTAATGCCAGAATATTCCAAACAAACAACCGGAGGCCGGTCACTTGGCGTTATCTTGGTCAGAGCGACAAATAAAACCCTATTTCCCACTTTTGTTGTGGCACCAAGGAAATTAGCTCAATTCAGTGGCAAACGTACAAATTCGTCATACCCTAGTGGCAAAGATGCCATTCTCCCATAAAATTTCACCGGTATATCCTTGTCGTCCCGGCAAAAAAGTTCCTAATGGCAGATGATCCCAATCCGAGATTTGCTCTTGTTTGAAACCGGTCCTTCATTGGCCATGGCACTGTAAAGACCGGATTTCTGGAACCGGTCCTTCGTTGGCCATTGCACGACAGCAACGAAGGCAAATGAATGCCTCTAACAGTAATGCATGGAGGCAATTGAAAGCATGTGTATCTCTACATGCTAAGGCAATGCCATAGGAGAGAAATTTCTTAGCACCGATGCCAACAGATAGAGGAGTGGGTGTTAAGTACGGATTGTAGGCACCAAAGCCAAAATTGAACGTTTATCACCCATAGGTGGTGCCAAGAGTTGGAGTAAAACTAGCTAACAACAGTGTTGTGGAGAGATGATGTATCACCTTAGCATACATCTACTTTAGATGCTAAAGGGTTTACGTTGCTCTGAATGCTGTGTTTGCAGTTGAACAGGGCTCAAACTCAAAGGGGACGTGCTCTCATATCCCACGGCAACGAAGATATGAGAAGCAAGCAACGAAGATATGAGAAGCAAGATGTATTCTCAAAGTATGTTTACTGATGTTCTATACTTCACCTAAACTATCGAGATTATACGGTCAGCTGGATTTAATTAGTAAATCCATATAATTCATACTAATCTATATTGACAGAAAAAGAGAGGGGGATTGCGCCCGCAAGGCAAACAATTGTACTGCTCAGGAATATATAAGGTTACAAGAGATTTGATACAACAACGGAATCAATATTACTCTCTTTACAGCGGGAAGAATCGTCGGCCGCTCGGCGTGTCCACGTTAGAGCTAGACAAATGGGTCGTGTTTGCTGGGCCGAACCGAGGCACGAAACTGGCTGCCCGCCCAAAGCGCTGCACACTCAAGATTATTCACGAGCCGGACCCAAGACGACACGAATAGTGTCGTGCCTCCTACCAAATTTTACTCAGACACGGCAAGACGCACCTGCTAGGCACTATTACTGCTTTTAATATACATATATAATTTTATTTTTATTTATAAGTATTTATATGATTTTCTTTCCATTTTTAATACTTATATGGTTTTATTTTGTAGTTTTTAAATTTAGTATTGTTCATTTTATAAGTATATATAAATTTATTCTTTCTATATATATATATATATATATATATATATATATATATATATATATATATATATATATATATATGTTCTAGGATTGTTTTACATGTTTTTCAATTTTTCATGTCTTATGAGCTAAATGACAAATGTTTTAACGAGCCAAATTATTTGAACATTAATAAAATTCTATTACATTTTCAATATACTTATCTCATTTTTTTTTCAATTTTCATGTCTACTTCAATTCTACACATTTTTCTAATTTTTCTCGGATTTTTTTTTCATTCTCATTGGGCCAAACGGCTAAACGGGTTACACTTGGTCTGGATGGGCTAACGGCTCGTCTTGGGCCAAAGACGACACCTAATGACCGACGGACATGCTCGGCGCCACCTTGGCCCGTGGGTCTTACCGACATCGCCGAATAGTACACGGCTTAAACGGACCGTCAAATTTATTTGGCCACTCTCTAGTCCACGTCGGCATTTTTTGAATGGGACTGTCTATTCATAAGGTGAATGAAATTTTTTTCAGCATAAGTCATGTTTTTTATCCATTAAATCAATATCCAATCATATGACACATCAATTTCTACACAAATCTAATGGTTACAACAATTGACTTAAACTTAACAAAATTTCAGGCGACTTAAAAATAGCAAATTTGTTTCCGAATTTGCGCCAATCGCATGCGACCACCCTGCTAGCCGTTCGATCGCGAACGCACTCAGCGGCGCGAGGCCACGTGCATGGCGTTCTACGTCAGAGCGCATCGTTCGCTGCTTTTTCCCTTGCGCGGAGACGTGTCAGCATATTTATTGTGGTGTCCTATCGTCCGCGCTGTGCGTGCGCAGCTATTTGCTCGTGTCTTCCGCTCGGCCACGTCATTCTAGCGTTGCTTCAGTTGTTTTTCTTCCAGTCATTCGCAGCCACGTGTGCCTGCCTGTGTCCATAGGAATCACGTTGCTCACCAATTCAATTGGGTTTTTATCTAGTTGTATACAAACATGTTTACCATCTTGTGCGTTTCTTTAGCCTTCATTTTCCCTGGTGCCTCTTGCTATTGCCGTAGCGCATTGCATTGATTAGCGCTTCTGCTGATAGACGCCCATCGTCGTTTTGTCTTCGTTGTTTTAATGTTTTTTACTGTTTTGTCTTCCCATGCACGGCACAGCACTTCACCACGTCGCATTTATTTGTTCCACTGCTCAGAGACTGCCATCGCCGTAGGGCACCTTAGCCTTGCAGCAAGCCCAGGATTACGTGCTTCCTCTCTCTGCATCAGATGCGAATTTTGGATACTGTTGGCTCCTAGGCCACCACAATTCTAAATATAACTTCTCTACCATCGAAATTTCATTTCTGGCCCCCCGAGCCTATCTCACTTCCTACACAAAGAAGAAGTCGCCTATTGCGCCCTCGCATCATAGCGATCGCTTCACATGCTCTCCATTAAGAAGAAGAAAGCTGCTGCTCTCTCGCATAGTAGCAGGTGGGAAGGTCCTGTAGCACTATAGGGATGTAGCAGGTTTTTCTCAAAAATCCATTTAAGAATATGTTTTGGAGGAAAATAAGCTCAAAAAATTATGAAATTTTTTGTGGAGCATTCCGGCATAGTGTACTTACTTGTGTAATTTTTTCAAAATTTTATCCGTTCTGATTTTTTTCTTGAAAATTCATTTAAGTATACCGTTTGTAGGAATTTTCTAATGTAGAAAATGAGATCCAAACATTATGAATTTTTTTAGGCTCCTTACACAGTGCACTTGATTGTGTAATTTTTATAGAATTTTATATGCTCTGAAATTGTCTCGACAAATTAAGGGTTTAGGTCTTGAAAATTAGGACGAAAGGTTTCAGAAATTAGGGTTTCATAATTTTATGTGACTTGGAATGTGGTAAGTTTAGTACCACATGACTACTCTAGATAAGAGACACTCCCTACTCCGCACATTTGTCGCCCCGTCGCTGCTGTCCCCCCTTGCCTGCAGTGCTCACTTTTATGGCAATTGTTTGATTGAGTAACTGGGCTGATGGTACCAGTAGGTGGCATGGGTAATTTCGTTGGTATTTCCAATTCCACTATAGAAATAGGTTTGTGCATGCTTGGTAATCCCCGAGTGACTACAGCAAAGGGTATAGGGTGAGCAAGTGCCAAGTGACCGTTGGGTACAATATTATCGTCAGCAATGTCAAACGACCATTCATCATCTTCAGGTTGATCAGGATTGACTGTTCCATTTTCATTGTTCTCTCATATGTTAACCAAATTGTGCTCATTAGCTTCCTTCTTAAATGCATTGTACTCAAAATGATCATTCTCCTTTGGATTGTTGTTTCTAGTTTGTAGTGGTTCTTCAGCAGAAGCGTTGACTAGCACACGATAAGGGCATGCACCTTATCCCTGCAGAATGAACAAATATGGTGACTGGGATATGATGGTAACAGCAAAACCATATAGGTTGCATATGGAAAGTAATTGTCTGAAGCCTTCTGTTCCCTTCTGCATATGTGATATATTACATTATGTATCTTTAACTAAAGGATCCCTTGAATTGTTGTTGAGATTGCGATGTCTTCACCGGTGGTAAAAACAAAATTCAATGATCAAGGGCCGCCTTTCCCACCGTCCGTCCTCTCTCTTCCGCACATCTGTCACCTCGTACAGAATTCTCAGTGCCAACACTTTCGGAATTCCCGGCGCCAACGCCGCGACTCCTCCTTAGCTCGGTTTTAAATACCGAACTCCCGCAGTCGCTCATCTCAATTGTGTTTCGCTTCTCGTTCTGACGCTTGTCGCCGGGGACTCAGAGAACGTAACATAATTACTTTTTTGGGGAGATGAAGTATTTGTTTGCTTCTCGTCGCTCGTCGCTCGGCCTTTTTTATTGTTTTCCTCCGAAGGGCAAGTAATTTGTCGGATGCTTTTGTTATTATTACCGTAGTCGTAGTTATTAGTCAGCTAGTCGTAAGTAGTTAGTATAGTGGTAATTAATTAGTTGTAATTAGTTAGTTGTAATTAGTTAGTTTACTGGTAATTAATTAGTCGTAATTAGTTAGTTTACTAGCAATTAATTAGTTTAGTGGTAATTAATTAGTCCAGAACCCTATCAAGGAGGCATTGGAGGAGCCCAGGACTCGCCCGACAGAGACCGGCGATCATCGTAGCTTCTCTCGTCGCCCCGGAGCACTCCATATCCAAGAGGTGAGTTACGTACAATTGGCGTCCTGATTTTCTATTTGCCTTTTCGTTATTCTAACAACATGCAATCGTCCAACCCATATCGCAGGACATAGGGGACTTCGACACACAACACCGACGTGGGGAGTCTCGAAACAAGGGGAAGACTCCTGCGACAGAGCCCGACCGCGATAGCGTATCCGGTCGTCCGGGCGCACTCCATATCGACAACGTGAGTTATGCAGAATTTACATCCTTGTTACGTTTTTCACTATACGATGCACTTACACTATGGAATCGCAGGATATGGGGGACTTCGACACACGACACCGACATGGGGAGTCCTGAGACAAGAGGAAGGGGAAGGCTCCTGCAACAGAGCCCAACTGCCATAGCGTATCCGGTCGCTCGGGCGCACTTCATATCAACGACATGAGTTATGCAGAATTTACACCCTTATTACGTTTTTTATTGTACGATGCACTTAAATCATGGAATCGCAGGACATGGACAACTTGGACTTACCACACCGACGTGGGGAGTCCCAAGACAAGGGGAAGAGAAAGGCTCCTTCGAACGAGACCGACCGACATCATAGCGTATCTGGCCGTCCGGACGCACTCTGTATCAAAGACGTGATGTATATACAATGTATAAAATACTCCCGATGAGCCAGAGGTGCGTGGTATCCGGCTGCATTTACTCATCCGAAACGTAACGACCTCTTACTTAATACGCAATTAGTGCCGTTTGGCGTGTCATTGTAGCGTACGCTGCCGTTCCAGTCTGTCCAATCATTGGAGTGGTAGATGGGAGTCTCGCCTTGCGAACGAGATGCGTCGCGATGTACGGTCCGGATACTGTAGCTAGCTCGCTGCCGCTCGCTCACCCTCGCACTTTCTTAATATATACTAGCTCGATCTGTTCGTCGATGCAACAACACATTCCTCGGGCACCTGTGTATGCACACGGCAGCGCCACTGTGCCATACATAGCTAGTGTCACGTACGCACGAGTCACTTTTTCTGCGCACAACTAGCTAGCTAGCCATGGATTCTCACGGCGAGCGCGCGCAGGAAGTCGGCGGCGGACACGTGCTCCTCCTGCCGTACCCGAGCCAGGGCCACGTCCACCCTATGCTCCAGTTCGGCAAGCGCCTGGCGTTCCACGGCCTGCGCCCCACGCTCGCCGTCACGCGTTTCATCCTCGCCACCTGCACGCCCGACGCCGGCGCGGCGGGCGCGGTCCGCATCGCCGCCATCTCCGACGGCTGCGACGCCGGCGGCTTCGGCGAGTGCAACGACGTCACGGCATACCTCGGCCTCCTTGAGGCCGCGGGGTCGGAGACGCTGGGCGAGCTCCTCCGGGCCGAGGCCGCTCAGGGCCGGCCCGTCCGGGCGGTGGTCTACGACGCGTTCTTGCCGTGGGCGCAGGGCGTGGCCCGACGGCACGGCGCCGCGGCCGTGGCGTTCTTCACGCAGCCGTGCGCTGTCAACGTGGTCTACGGCCACGTGTGGTGCAATCGGGTGGGCGTGCCGGTGGAGGCCGGCACCACGGTCGGCCTGCCTGGGCTGCCGGCCCTCGAGCCGGAGGGCTTGCCGTGGTTTCTCAAGGTTGGCCCCGGCCCGTACCCGGCCTACTTCGAGATGGTGATGAGCCAGTTCAAGGGGTTGGAGCAAGCCGACGATGTGCTCGTTAACTCTTTCTACGAGCTCGAGCCCGAGGTCAGCACCCTAGGCCTAATACGCGAAGTTTAGATTTTTTTTTTCCGGAAATAGCTGTGCTTCGGACAGTATGGGCAAAAATGGTGTCCTTCCTGCCGTTTTTACGAAATTGACGCTTATAGCCTCACACCGTTTTTTGATGGTACGGACGATTTCTAAGCTACCACGGCCTCGTCGTAGGATGGAACCGCGTCACCCGTCACCTCGTTCGTCCTAGGGAGGAGACGCCACGGCGCCCCGCTCGTACGGAGCCGCCATCTCACTGTAAGGTCCTATTAGTAGAGAAAAAAACCGATCAAACAAAGGTCAAACACAACAGCTTGAAATCCATCGGAACAAAAGCAGCCTGCTGTATTTTTTCTCTCCAAGTCACTGCAATGAAATGCAATTATCTTGTCCAGAGCCCAACCTTTTGCTATCGTTTTGATCCAAGTTTCCAAGCCAAAGCCGTAATCATTGAAGGAAGCGTTGACCCGGCACCTTGTCTGACAACTCTATCTATGCGTATGTGTATCAGCCCTCAAAATAGCTCCTCGTCCGGTCCTCCCTGACGCCACTTCGGTCCCGCCTTGTCCCCCGTGCAGCTAGCATGTGTTTTTTGCTGCAATGTTTTCATCCGAAGCAAAGAGGAATTAATCGGAGACCAGCTACACGCACGGTATAATCTCCATGACACGCTGGTCATCATTAACGAATTGGCACGTAGGAGGGACGGGCCCACGAGGTGACGGATCCATACCAGGAGGACGGACAAGACGTCTTCTCCTAGGATAGTATGTACGAGGTCACGTGATAACATGGAACTGTTTATGTCACTGAGAAACCGTATCGAGTGCTAATTTGATATTATGGAATTGCTATTCTTCGGTCGCCTAAAAATTCACCAAATTTCAGTCGAATTTTCCCACCTTTGAACCAGCGTGGAGATTTGTGCTCGAGAGGGGTCACCGTCTTCATCTCCGGCCGGTGATGGCAGCTTCAATGGAGCTGGCGAGTTAGAGTTAGGTTTCACCGATGCCCTCCGGGCTTACAGGGAGGCTAGGGTGGAGGTGGACGGTGGCGCCGCTGGACGTGGGCAAGGAGGAATCCGGTGGCGGTGGGGGGAATGCGATGGTGGCTAGCCGTCGGAGGTTGGGAAGAAGATAGGCCGACATCAAGGAGGTGGCAGAGGTGGCGGAAGGGGGAGGGACCAAGGGCAACGCAGCCATCCACGGCGGAAGGAGGAAGAGGCGGAGGGAGGTGGTCACCGACGCAGGGGCAATGCTGGTGAGGTGGGGAGGGGTGGCAATGGCGACGGCTAGGAGGGGTGGGTAGGGGTAGGGTTTGAATTTGGGTGAGAGTTTATATTGGTGAGAGAAAGAAAATCTAATCCATAGAGTGTTGATTGAAAGGTGACCGAAAGAATCGGCCAACTGATGCCTAGACGGACCCATATATTATCATCAAGTTGTTCGTTCCTGTCGTTGCCATGGGCCATATCCAAGTGTCGAACATACTTCCATAACCTTTCATTTTCAGATGCAATTTTAATGGGGGCAGTCACGCACGATTATTAAATCGAGTTCTTTCACAACCTTTGCATATTCATCCCAGTACGTAGATATTTGAATCCGACCCTTTTCAATATTTATTTACGATTGAGAGATCTACTATGTTTTTTCCCGGACGATATCGATGTACGTGTGAAGTTGGGCTTATCTTGAAAGTTCATATCATTGTGGGCTTTCTGGGGCGGCCCACCTGTCCTGATGCGGTGCTTTCGACTCAAACATGCACTACTCCAGCAGTAGTCTAACATGCACCATGGGCCCATGGCGACTGCAGGAGGCTGCGTACATGGCATCCGCGTGGCGTGCCAAGACGATCGGGCCGACGGTGCCCGCCTCCTACCTCGGCGACGACCGCCTCCCGTCGGACACCAAGTACGGCTTCCACCTCTTCGAGCTCACCACGGCGCCCTGCATGGCCTGGCTGGACGTCCAGCCGCCGCGCTCCGTCGTGTTCGCCTCCTTCGGCAGCCTCTCCAACCTCGACCCGGCGGAGATGCGCGAGGTCGCGCACGGCCTCCTCGACGCCGGTCGCCCCTTCCTCTGGGTCGTCCGGTCGTCGGAGTCCCACAAGCTGCCCGCAGGTTACGAGGAGGCCTGCAAGCCGCGCGGGCTGGTGGTGCCGTGGGGCCCGCAGCTGGAGGTGCTGGCGCACCCGGCCGTGGGGTGCTTCCTGACCCACTGCGGGTGGAACTCGACGGCGGAGGCGCTGGTCACCGGCGTGCCCATGGTGGCGGTGCCTCAGTGGACGGACCAGCCGATGAACGCCAAGTACATGGAGGCCGTGTGGCGGGTGGGCGTGCGGGTGCGGCCGGCGGCGGAGGACGGGTTCGCGCGGAGGGAGGAGGTGGTCAGGGGGATCCAGGAGGTGATGGACGGCGAGAAGAGCGCCGAGTACAGGAGGAACGCCGCCGAGTGGATGGAGAAGTCGAAGGCGGCGAGCAGGGAGGGCGGCAGCTCGGACAGGAACATCGCCGAGTTCGTAGCGAAGTACGCCTCAAAGTGATTACAGTGTGATGGAACGAAGCATACATGGCTACGCTGTTTCACGTACATACCATTAGTAATTCATGGATCATTTATATGCATGGGTGCTGCATTTTCTGACGCCTTTGTTGGGTACGTACATTACATACATTGATGGGACAAATGGTTGACGCCGCTGTCTAGCTATCTGATACTTCACATTTCATCTGTACTGTGAATTACTTAGCCAAAAACTTGGGTACCAATCTATCAGATCAAGCTATTTGATTATGTTTGGATATACTGTGATCCGACTCAATCTATTTGGATTGATTCAAAATTTAAAATAAAATCTTTTTCAATCCAAAGAAATTAGTTCTAATCACTTTTTATCCAAACAAGTAATAAAGAAAAACGACGATAGAATGACATGGGCACCCCATAAATGACATGACCGATTGATGCAACATATGTGCACGCACGCACGCACCAAACGTCGGCTAGGACCTGCTCACGTACGCGTTGGCCCAGCAAGGCTTTGGGCCGTTGCTCAGTCCTGCTGATCAGGCCTGGCTCAGCTCGAGCCTGAGTCGAGCACAAGAGTTTAATTAAACGGATTTTTGTGAATTTTTTTAGAGTCTAACTCAATTTTTTGTGGCCATTAGATTTGTATCGAGATTGATATGCCAAATGATTAGATGTTAATCCAATGAATAAAAAATATGACTTATACTTAATAAAAATTCAGTCATATAAACAACTCCTTAATTAAACAAGACTACATGAGCCGTAATTGTAACAGCCCCAAAATTGGGACCGCTAGAATCCTTACAACTGTCCAGGATGTACAGTTGTAAAGTCGTGGTTTCACAAGCAAGCAAACGTTTACAACAAAAGACAGACTTTTATTACAACAGATAAGGCTTAACAGCCAGTTTGAAAGCGGAAGCGGGCATCCAAGCCCAAATTTAATATATTACACCGCAAAAGAGTGCCAGAACCACAGGCAAGCTTGGGCGCAAAAGAGACCCTAATACCAGTAGTCGTCACCATCTATTGGTTCTTCCTGCTCATAGAGAACACCTGAATCTTCCCAAATCTCTTCTGTTGATGTTTAAGCAAGAATGAGTACTACTACCGTACTCAACAAATTGCATAGGAAATGCTATCTAATTATATGCTGGGAATATCAAAGGAATGGCACAGTTTTACCAATACAAGTATATGTGGAATGCAAAAGTTGAATTTAAAAGCTTTACAGTAAATAAAGACAAGAAACAATACTAAATATAGCCACGGGGTTTACAACATCCAAATTATCAATTAACATCTCAGAAAATCTACTTATGCCTTGCATATTGAATCACCCATGAACACAGCTTCATTAACCGGAAGCACGGTGTATTCGAATATCATTGATTTACACTCTGCAGAGTTGCCCAACTTTACCCACATGATATCTCAAACTCATATTGTTACGCAACATGTTAGCGTGCAACTGAGTTGAGATAACAAAGCTGACGAGGATCTAATAATCCTCATTTTATCTTTTATCTATAATTCTTATTATAGGGAAATATCATGTAAATCTCTAGGTATACCCCTTAGATTTGCAAGGGAGAAGCCTACCAGGTGGTCGTAAGCTCTTCTACGACCACCCCTATAGTCGTAAGTCATGCTACGACTACCCCATAGTCGTAAGTCTTGCTACGACTACCTTATGGTCGTAAGTTCTTCTATGACCAAGTCACCTACGACCACCTTATGATCAATTAAACCTACAGACGAGTGGGTCCAATTGATTAAGAAATTCAAACAGTCATCATACGCTGTTACTCTGCGAAGTAATAGCATGTAATGCTCCATTATCTCTGATATATAGCTGTCAGGCGGTGTGGGGGAGTTAATACGCTGGTGATTACTGCCAACATGCACCCGTTACAGGATGTGATGAGGCGCCACTTCACCTGGAGAAACGGCCACTCCTTCACGGACTATATAAAGGCGGCAATCAGAGAAGGAAAGGAGGATCAGACCGGACCATCAGGAAGACAAGCACTATCATCTGTAATAGTCTTAGTTTTTCTCCTGATTGTTCAGAGTACACTCAATACCATACACACACAGGAGTAGGGTTGTTATTCTCTTCGGAGAAGGCCTGAACCTGTATAAAAATTCCCGTGTCAATCTCTCTGCGTGATTCCATTCTAGGAGACCCCCCGAATCAAACAATCTTTACGTAAGATCGATTCTAAAACACCGACAGTTGGCGCCGACCGTGGGGATCTTCCGGTAATCTCTTGTCAACATACTCTCTTTTTCCCAAATCTCATGCACTCATGGCAGGAGAATGGAACGAGGAGAACTGGTTCGACTTGGCAGATTACGCAGACGTCGACATGGATGCCGGTTTCAATTACGAGCCGAGTATTGACTCATCCAATGGTACTGCTGCCTCCGGTGATCTTCCCGCAGATCCAGGAGACAATGCCGCTGATGGAGTTGAGGAGGGATCCCTATCCCCCACAACAGTACGTCCATGGGAGGAATCTACCCTCTCAAAGGACAAGGGTCAATCTGACCAACACTACACCCAGGTGGACTCACAACACGACGAGAGTTTTTCCTCAAAGTGTCCGAGTCCCCCTAAGGCGGTCCGACCTGGTGAGGCAAGTTCTGGAAGCCACAATCCCAGGACTTCACCAGCATCTGGTGATCCTCTCTCTCCGGATGACGCCAAAGAGAGTGGGAGCAAGCATGCTTTTCCTGCAAATTCGACCATCTCTCCACAGATCACACCTGCGGACGGAGACGGTTATAACCCAGAGTTCCCCTACCTGGAGGTGATTGCTCTAAGTCGCCAGATGGTGTCTCTCGACTACTCCTCGAGCGGGGAGGCCTCGAGCGCAAGTGAGAATCATCAACGGGAGATCTTCGTCCTTCCCTCGGATCAAGGTCACTCTCCTAGAGACCGAGCTGGAGATGCTCCCCGAAGATCACGCATTGCGCCCCCTCGTGGCAGTGGCAAGGGCACCACCGATGACGGACACGACCAACACCTTCATGAACGCGAAGGAAATCCTCGACATACTCACACTCCATTGAGACAGTCTCAAGAGTATGACATCGAAGATCTTGAGGCTATTCGACGAAAGAAGATTGAAGCCCAGAAGAATTTGCCTGGGCGAATCCAATATCAATCAGAGGAAGCTCAAGAACTCCAGCACATCAATGACTTGCTCGAGAATCCAACTCGAGAACTCGCCCGAGCGCTAGGGTACGATCTCTTCGTCGAGGAGATCGCACAAAAGCTTCGGTCCACGATGGCAAGGCTGGAAGCACCTCGCCGACTAAGCTAGGGAGTAATGACCACGAATGTGGTTGAGCGGTTTACTGTGTCTGTTACTTGGCACAAGGTTCTTGTCCTTACTTGTCATCCAGTGAGGCGATGACCCAACACCAACTCATGGCTGTCCACCTCTAGATCTCACTGATGACTCATTTTACCAAGTATATTGGGTTGTCCAACTTTTTGGTCTCAACCCTCAACTTTGCACAAAAACCTATTGGCCTAAAGCCAACCTTCCTTATCAGTATTTAGAAATGAGTTTTGCATGACATTGCGGAATATTTGCTATTATTTTATGTGGACTAAATTTGTCAAGGTGAATATGGCCTACAAGAATAGGTGGTTTGATATGTGGGGTGAAGGGTTTTTATCTATTCAACATCGTATTCCAAAGTATTATTTCTTTGTTGAAATAATTGGCTAAAATATATTAATGAAGATAATAATATAAATTATATAGAATGTACGTTCAATAAGTTCAAGGTATGTAACTTGCCTCCTTGCTCGAAGTCCTCAAACTATCCTACTACTTCTGTGTCTTGTCCTGAGCTGGCTCGTCGGCGTCGAAACCTAGCGCAAGACACAAAAACCAATAAAACACTTGGCTCCACAAGGAATGAGCCTAGAAAAAGAATCCAACTACAACAAAAATATAAAAAAAAAGATAAAGAATCAACTTAAAGAGGTAAAAGATTTAACAGGAATTTGATATGGCTGAACGGAGCTAAGAATGGATTTTATGGGTTCGAGACTACGAATGGATATATAATATCAATTTAGGGTTTCGATGAATAGTGACCATTTTATTGCTCATACCTATTAATCGATATAAACAAGAATTAACCACTAATCTAGGCTTAGGAACAAGAATCGCCATCGCTTGAACAAAGGTATGGGCTTAAACTGAAATGAACAATGCCGAAATGTGAACAAGAAAAGAAAATATCGATGAAAGGAATGTTGGGCTAAACCGGAATGAACGTCTTTGGGCCATAGCATTGGGTCATGCCTCGCTTATTTGAATCGCCCGCGACCCCAAGCCACTCACGGCCTTAAGGTTTTAGGGTTCTTGGCGCCGGGTGACCATAGCGCGCCCTCGGCTGTCTTGTGGCGGGAGGACAACAACGCGACACGGGCGATGGCCATGCCAGCCATGATGGCGACGACCATCGGCGAAAGGAAAGGGCGGACGAGGAAGGGCTCCGCCTGTAGGTGGTCTCTACCTCTAGGGTTTTGCGTGGGGTGAGTTTGGTTTGGTTTCTCGGGTTTGGGGTGGCGGTGAGTGAGAGGCGGCGCGCCACAGAGATCCGGCGGATCTGAGGCCGAGGGTAGGGAAGGGTTTGGGGTGTTTGAATGGGGTGGATCTGGAGGAGGGTGAAACCGCTTACGGAGTGGATGAACCGAGGCGGCGGGCTCTTCTACCGGCCTGGGACGGCGCGGGTGGGGAGGAGAAGAGTGGTCGAGTTGGAAAGCTGGGTAGGGCGGCTTTATAGGCCCTAGGGAGGCGGTGGGCTCTTGCCGCTCTAGGGGCGTGGTTGGGTGAGGAGGTTTGGGCGGTGCCGAACGGAGTGGTGGCAACCTGGGTGAGCACGTGGGCTGCGTCGTGGTGACGGCGACCCCCTCACTAGAGCGGGTCGGGAGGTGGCGCGATTCTGACTCGTAGCCAAGACAATGAAGGTGTAGGTGTAGGATCAAGGATAACCGACTAGAGGGGGGTGAATAGGAGGTTTTTAAACTTTTTAACAAAATAACAAGTTTATCCAATTATTAACTTAGACTAAACAAGATATGATTCTAGCTAAGCAATTTATCACAATAGACAAGCTAGAATTATAAGTGCGGAAATGTAAAGACTAGAAATAACCACAATGACACTAGGAAGTTTTTCCCGTGGTATCGAAGACTTGCCGGTCTTCACTATTCCACGTTGAGGAAGCTTGATCAACTCAAGCCGGCTCCACGAATTAAGCCTTTCCTCGATCACTAGAGGTAGCTCTTCTCCTCTCCTGATAGGCGAGCTCAACCTTCACAAATACCCTGCCTTCTCACAATCTCATTTGAGAAGATCACCAACCTAACTCCAAACCGTCTAGGAGACGGCAATCTCCAAGAGTAATAGAGCAAGAATTCTTTACTTGAAAGCGCTCTAAATGCCATAATTTATCAAACACAATGAATGCTCTTTAGAGGGACCTCAACTACCTTTGCAAATGAAAATCAATGCTCTCAATGAGTAGAAAACAATGCAAAGGGCTCAAGAGATGTTAAATGAGGCTCAACTACATTTCTAGTGGCGGTGGGGAGGTATTTATAGCCTCCACCCACTCCACTAGCCGCTGGAACACGAAATTCCCAATTTTTCAAAGGAGCCCGATCAACCACAGCAACAGATGCGGTCGGCCGCCTCGATTATAACTGTCGATCGTTACGCATTTAATGCACTTAAATATAGCCGTTACAGGGGGGGTCCGGTCAGTCCGCAGGCAAGCATGCGGTCAGTCCGGCCTACAGAAAAACGGAAAACCTTTTGGAAACTCTCTGGAAAAAGCTGACCGCAACCAAAACCCGGGGGTGCGGTTAGTCTGGACAAGTACCTGCGGTTAGTCCGGCCTGCATTTTTCAACTGAACACCTTCTCTGGAAAATATTGACCACGCCCTGCACCGGGTGCGGTCATCCGACCAAAAACCGTCGGTCGGTCCGGCCGAGGATTTTACCAAAACCGAAAACAAAGACCTCATCGAAAATGTTGACCGCCGTTTGTCCCAAGAATGCGGTCATCCGGCGATTAACGTCGGTCAGTCCGGCCTCAATAGAAAATCAGCAAATTTAAATTGAGGCAAAGTAAAAAACAAATCCAAGATAAAACCAAGTAAGATTTGAGCAGTTGTGGCATCGATCACTTTCGAGGTACTCAATTCTTGCACCCTCTTTATAGTACGACTGTCTAGCCTATAATCCGGTCTTCTAACCAATTCACCTAAGACCGGTAAAATCAAAAGATCCTAGACTATTGTACCTTGCCTTTGAGACATAAGATCTTCATGTAAACCTTTCGCGTGCAATTTCTGATCATCAAGAGCGCCAATAGGACTTAACCTTGTACATACTCAATAAATACGTTAATCCCATATTCACATATTGTCATTAATTATCAAAACATTTTTTAGGGGCCTAGATGCTTTCAGTAGGGGAGGAGGTGGCCTGGCTCTCCCACTGGAGCAAGGCCGGGAGGTGGCACAGCGGCTCGGGGCGCGGGTGGCGCAGCGTGGGCGGTGGCTTGGGGTAGGCACTGCATTGAATGCAGAGAGGGAGGTGGCGTGACGAGGTGGCGGCGCACTGGTGCGGCTTTGGCGTGCTAACCTCACGGGGTTTCGAAAATGTTATTAAATTAAAATCTGCTAACAAAAAAATCATCTGACTAGTATGCACCTAGTCGCACATAATTATCGCGAGGTATTTAATTATTTATTTATTATTCGCACCGTCGTATAAATTGCAGCGGGTGAACCAACAGGAGTAGTGATACCGAGTTCATCGTCGCTGACCATTTCTACTACTACGAAGGCAAGCTACTCCCTTGATCATGAACATAGCTATATTAAATGTAAACCATATATTGCTCTATCTTTTATATATTGCATCAAAACTATTTCTCAAAAATCAAATCAAATAAATGAAAATGGGAAGATAAGAACTTAGACTTAGTAGAGGAAAGGAATGAGAATTACTAGGTTGGTAAAGGGGGTCCGGGCTGGGGAACGCGACGATGATGATGAGGTAAGAGGTGGGACCCCTTTACATATGGTTATAATATAAGGACAAACAAAACTCTTACTCGGTCAGAGACCGTAAATTCAGTGCCAACCATTTTTACGTTTCAATGGGCAGAAAATGTTACCTGTTACGTAATTATACTCTCTACATCGGGTAAGTAAGTACGGGGAGGATCCCAGAACATGGGGGGGCCCAAGGTGATATACTACCGCACAGTGAAATGTTGGGACCGAAGTGCCGGCCAACCAACATTACTGGAACTTGGTGGATGACGAGGTCAACACCGTGACTAAATTAGCACTAACAAAAAGTAATGGGTGGAGAATTAATCACGTAATTGAAAAACATTCTGTATTCTGAACCTGAAATCGCATCAAAGGAAATGCGGTGGACCTAGCCCAGAGAGGGTTCAGGATAACTATGGGTAAAGCGGTACAAGCCTGCGCAGTGTTATATCAAATCATGAATTCATGCTAGTCTCCTGGATTGAAGCCTACAGGAACCGCTAGGGGTCTTTCTTCTCTCCGAGTAATCAAGTAGTATTTTTAGAATTAAAATTGCAACATAAATTTTGGAAAACTATTTTCAGAATAAAAGAAGAGGTAGGAATTTGATAAGGATTAGAGATAGAGTCATCGGTTGCATTTTGCTATTAATGATTACTGAGTACACTAGTACTCACCCTTGCTATCCCTCCCCTTGCTTAGATCCTAATCTGACCAGGAGTTATCCTGAGTGGGATGAGGAATTTTGCAGGTACCGAGAAGGCCACAGGTGACGAGGGCGTTGGTTATGGGAAGCCAGGCGAGGTGGACGCCCTATTCGGCTTGTGAGGCGAGTAGATTGCCGGAGGAACCTAGAAGGAAATAGCGGGAAGTGTATTTCCTTTTGTAATTAAATAATTATATTCAGAACCCTAGTCTTGTGTGGCTACTGTTGTAATAAAGAGCAGTTTCTATTTTATTATTCTGTTGTGTTAACTCTGGTAAATGACTTACTATTCATTGGAGCAGTGTTCTACTGGGCAAACGAATAGTAATTCATATGCCTAAGTGTGATTACCCCTTAGGGTAATGACACGGAGCGCTAGAAGCTAAGTCTCGCCTCAATCCCCATTGTTCATATATCCCGTTACCTATTCCTAGTGTATCTTGGGAAGACATTTCTATGGATTTTATTCTAGGATTACCTAGGACTCAAAGGGGGATTCTATATTTGTCGTAGTTGATAGATTTACTAAGACATCATATTTTATTCCATGCCATAAGAGCGATGATACTTCACATGTTGCCGATTTATTTTTCAGGGAGATAGTTTGTTTACATGGTGTACCCAAGACTATTGTTTCCGATCATGATGCCAAATTTTTGAACTATTTTTGGAAGACATTGTGGAGTAATCTTGGCACCAAGTTATTGTTTTCTACTACATGCCATCCATAGACAGATGGACAAACAGAGGTTGTCAACCGCACATTATCAACCATGCTAAGGGCTGTTCTAAAAAGGAATATAAAGATGTGGGAAGATTGCCTTCCACATGTGGAGTTCGCTTATAATAGGGCAGTACATTCAACCACTAATTTTTGTCCCTTTGAGATTGTTTATAGCTTTAAACCGCATACTCCCATGGATCTTTTGCCCTTGCCATCGTAGGAGAGAGTGAACTTAGATGCGGCAAAGAGATTAGATTTGATAAAGAAACTACATGAGGAGGCAAGGAAGAACATCGAGAAGAAGTCTGTATAGTACGCAAAAAAAGCTAACAAGGGGAAGAAGAATGTTATATTTAAGCTAGGAGACCTTATGTGGTTGCATCAATGGAAGGAGCGTTTTCCCCCAAAAGCGCGAGAGTAAGTTATCACCTCGAAGAGACAGTCCATTCAAGGTGCTCGAGAAGATCAATGATAACGCATACAAGATTGAGCTACCTTCTAATTATATGGACGTGAGTTCAACATTCAACGTTCGAGAGCTTGCGTTGAGGACGACCCATTTTCAAGAGGGGGAGGGTGATGAGGACATCTCTAGCACTGACAATTTATTTAAATCTAATAAGAGTACCATTGACATTGTGGGTCCAATTACTAGAAGCAGGGCTAAGCAACTAGAGAAGGAAATGCAATCACAGGTGAACGCTAACCTTGCTTTAATTAATTTTGAGATTTCATATCATGTTGTACTTCTGAGTGCTTGTTTTATTATTCTTAGGAATGATGGGTTATACGAGAGCGTATGGGATAATGACAACATTTACGCTCCAAAAATTTTGTTGGCCAACTTTCTCTATTGAGGCATCGATTGATTTGGAACTGAGAATTAACTTCATATGAAAAGGAATAGGTGAAAGCTATGCCTAATTTATCTATTAATATTTTTCATGAAAGGACAATGATACTTGTGTTTGATAATTGTAGGTACCGTATTTGGAGCTAGATATACCAAGAATAGAAAAGGAGAGATCGACCGAGAACCAAAATAGTTCATGAAAGCAGCTGAGACATCCATACATAGCCAGCCACTCCTTTAATTAATTTTCTGTCCACCACCTTCATGCATGCATGCGAGAGAAGCCTAAGCATCATGTTTCTGTATGGGAACACAGGAATTCACTTTAGTTTCTTGTAGTCTAAATTAGCACTATATATGTCTATGTATGGCGAAGCTTCGGGGACTTTTTGGCTTCCTATTTTCATAATGGACACTTGTGATAATATGATCTCAAGTGAGTCTTGAGGGTTTACAACCTTTGTTCTTTCGATTTCCGAGGGAGTTGTATAACACCGAACTGCGGTTCATCCCGTTCGCGCCTTCACGTCTACACGGCGTGATTGTGTGGGCTGGTTTTGTCGGTATGTGGAATGACGATTGTCTCAATTGCTCGTCACGTGTGCAAAATCTCGTGGTGCACTACCTCTTCATCAGGTCACGTGGTGACATTTATCTCAAGTTTTGTGATCCTCTATGAAGATTGAGCCACAAAAATTGCTCATGTGTATTATCCATACGCGTGCACACATCAAAGGGGGAGGAGGAGGAGGACACCATGGAGGTGAGGAGGAAGAGGCCGGCTATTCTCGGGGAAGGGGTTAGTGATTGCGCCTGCTCTTCGGAAGAGGAAGGGTGTGGGTTCTGAGTCTGAAGGGTGTGGATTCTGAGTCTTCTAACTTTAGTGCTCCTATCGCAAGAACAACGCCAACCACCGCTCGCCGGAGCTCCGTCGCCCTCGGACCATCAGCTCGCCTCTTCTCCCCGAGTAGAGGCAAGGATGGTGGTAAATAACAGTATGAAACATAGTAAGGGTCTCTATGGAAAAAATATATCAGCCACGTTGCTAAACTCGATCTGGGCCACACAAGTAGATTGAACGGTCAAAACAGGTCAAGGTTTGGATCGCGATTTTTCAGAGCGGTCGCAGACGACAGAGATGTAACACAAAAAATGGTTAAAGGGTTTCTTTCGAAAAAGTACACGTCACTGACACGTGGGCGCAGGCTAAGAAGGACCCACCTGTCAGCGTCCCGATCACAACAACGTCTCCTCCCTGCCGCCGTAGCGCCGCTGCATCCCAACTGCCCTTCGCATCCATCTCCTCTGTCCTGGAGGCCTCGCCGATGGCGCTTTCCAAAATTTTGCTAGTTCCGAGCAAAACATCCGCATCACTCTCCGTCCCAGAGCAGAGAGCAGCCACTGTAACGCCAACTTTTCATAACCGTTCAGGATGTACAGTTACGAAGTAAGTAGTGTCCCAAGTAAGCTTTCGATTACAACAAAACCAATATTTTATTACATAAGATTAAGGCCTAACAGCCAGTTTTGACACTGACACGGACATCCAAGCCCAAAGTTAATATAATACAAGACAAAAGAACTTCAAACCACATGCACACTTGAGCGCGGTTGAGACCTAATAACAGTAGTCGCTATCATCCGTGGGTCCACCAAAATCCTGTTCATCAAGATCATCTGCATTTTCCCAAGTTTTCTCTGTAGATGATTTTGCAGATTATGCAAGAATGAGTACAACTTCCGTACTCAATAAGCCACATGGAAAAGCTAAATAATTACATGCAAGGAATTCAAATGATTGTTAGGGTTTACCTTAACAGGCATATGTGGATGCATTTTTGCGGTTAAAGCAGTTTACATTTAAAACAGTAAAACAATATTAAATAATAATATCAGGGATTTCTCAACAAACTCAAATACCAACTTACCATCTCAAAAACTCTACTTATGCCTCATGTACTGGAATCACCCATTAACACATCTTAATTAACCGGAAGCACGACGTATTCAAATACCTTTTAATACACTCTGCAGAGTTGCCCAACTTTACCCACAAGATATCTTATGCTCATACTGTCATGCAATATATACGCAACACTTTAGCATGCGACTGAGTTGAGATAACAAAGCCTTTTCACTGCTCAACCTTTTCTAGCCTCTACCCAATAGGTTAATGAACCATACAGCCTCAGGGGACCATCGGCCAATGGCAGAAATATTGACCTCATACTGACGGCGCCTACCGCTGTGAAGACCACTGAGTGTCCCTTCAGGCCCACTCCTGTCCCACCCCAATTCTTGTAGATATTCAATCGGGAGAGCAGTGTACTAAGCTAGGGAGTAATGACCACATATGTGGTTGAGCGGTTTTCTATGTCGATCACTTGGCACAAGGTTCTTGTCCTTACTTGTCATCCAATGAGACAATGGCCCAACACCAACTCGTGGTTGTCCACCTCCAGATCTCACTGATGACTCACTTTTAACCCAAGTCTATTGGGTTGTCCAACTTCTTAGACACAACCCTTCACTCTCCACCAAAACTATTGGCGAACCGCCAATACTGCCTTTGATTGATAAACATATTTGTGTGACAAAGCTACTTATATAGCCAATATTTTATGTGAACTTGTCAAGGTGAATATGGCCTACAAGTGTTAGGAGGGTTTGTCTATGGGGTAATAGGAATTATCTAATTATCATGTCATTCAAAAGTATTATTTGAATATTTAAAGTAATTGGCACAAATACAATAATGAAAGTAATAATAAATATATGAAATGTGGGTTCAAAATGATCGAGGAATGCAACTTGCCTTCTTGCACAAAATACTGTGGATACTGGTCATGTCTAGCGTCTTCCGGAGTCTGGTCGTCAAAATCGTGACCTAACGAGAAGCAATACAATAAAATAAACCAAATAAAATATGGCTCGACAAGGAATGAGCTGGGAACAACATGCAAGTAAATAAAATAAAAAAGAAACTTAGAGGAAGGTGGTGTGGGATGGTGGGGATTTATCTGGTGCTTGATTAGACTGAACGGAGTTGTGAGATTTGGATCCAAGTACAACAAAAATATTGTAAAGAGATAATGAATCCTATAGAAAGGTGAAAAGATTTATTGGGAGCTTGATATTGCTGAACGGAGCTGAGAAATGAACTGTATCTAGGGTTTACTGTTTTGACAAATGAATAGTAATTACTATAAATAGTAATGACTATGAACAGTAGCTAAATTACTGCTAAGAACAGTAATTAGGGTTTCGGTTTGAACAGTAAAAATGATACTGTGCAATGAACAATGTTGGGCCAGAACTGGAATGAACAGTAAAAGGCTTATGAACAGTGGTGGGCTGCCACATTGGGTCGGCCCACTTGGCCTAACGGCCCGGAGGCCCGAACGCCCACGCCCTTTAAAGCCTGGCCAGCGCCTCCTACGCGTGCGTGAGTGGGCGAAGGGAGGAGAACGGGGCCGATGGCGCTTCCGCGTGGAGAAAGGGGAAGGCGAGGGGAACCGGCGGTGCTTCACGGCAGCGGCGGCCAGCGGTGGAGGGAAGGGTGGCGCGGAGGAGAGGCTCCACCCAGGTGAGTGCTTCTTACCTCTAGGGTTTTGCACGGGCTAGGATTTTTGGGGTGGGATTTGCGGTGGCTGCGGTTCTTGAGATCCGCCACTCGAGGGAGAGAGGAGGGTGGTGGTGGGGAAGGTGTGAGGAGAAAAGCGAGCCGGGCGGCTTTATAGCCGGAAGTGGAGCGGTGGGGCAGGCGCTTGATATGGCGGTGGTGGTGACGTGGTTGGGCGGTCTTTGGGAGAGGAAGGTGGCGGGCGCAGGCGCGATTGAAGGCGGAGAGGGAGAGGTGGCGGTGCTCTCATTGGAGCGGGGCGGGAGGTGGCACAACGGTAATGGGACGAAAGCGGCGTGGTATGGCGAGCGGCGTGGGCTGCGGGACGCATTGAAGAGAGGGGCGAGGTGGTGCGGGAGGTGTCCCGACGAGGTGGCCCTATGACGGAGGCGGCGCTGGCAAGGGTGACGATCGGGCGTGACGCACGAGGAGGACGACGGTCGAAGGCGCCCGGGGTGGAAGACGTGTCCGGCAGAGGAAAGCGGATTTCCAAAAGGGGAAAGCGGGAATTGGGTTGGGTTTTCCAAAAAGAGAAAGAAATTCAAATTCAATCAAAAGTTTTCAAAATTTTTGAAACTCTGATTTTTTTTTTTGGTTTGTTTCAGCCACCTCCCCCACGACCTAGGGAATCTCGCGTCACGGGGTCGCCATGATGCAGTGGAGCTACTGCCTGCCCGCCTCTCGGCCAAGCAAAGCGAGACACCGCCGTTCTCCCAGCGTCCGCCGATTAGCGTGAAGCCAGCGCCGCTCATCCCGGGTGGGAGTGCGGTGGCGCGTGGTTCGTGGCGTGCCAAGCAGCCTCCTTCGGCTCGGCGGGTCGGCATGTGACGCCGACACCTTTCTCCTCACCCGGCTCACGCTCATCCTCCTCCGCTACCTCGGGTACTCTCCATTCTCCCATTCCATTTCTCTTGCTACTTACAATTTTGTTCTGCTAATTACTACCACTTTCACTTGGTGATTCGCTTAAAATCTTACTACAATTATATATATCATGGCATTTATTTTGGAGAATTTGTGTACCATGACATGTTTAGCACGGAGCTAAATGAACTTTGCTAAGCTCGCTAGTATATACACAAATACACAGTATGCCCGCCCATCTTGAGACCACTGGAGCGACTGCTCAGCAGGGCAGTACTTCGACCACAAGCCGGTTGTTCATGGCTCATCTCTACTGTACAGTGACTGACTATGGAGAAAGCGGATCATAAAAAAGACTTCCCTTACTTCCGTACACAGGCTGTAACATTTTTATTTTATTTATTTATTTTTGTCTCGGCCAGACCTTGACCGAAAACTGAAGTCCGGTAAAAAACACACACACGCAACGATGAACCTGCAAGTGTCTTCTAGATGTTCTTGAGTCTTGACCAGTCAGTTCCAGTGAGCAAAACGCCGCTTTTGTTGTCAAGGCAAGGCCAAAAGTCTTCCAGTGAGCAAAACGCCGCTTTTGTGGTCAAGGCAGGCCAAAAGTCAGACGCTGTAGTGGAGAGCGAGCAGAGAGCGAGCGCGATCTGCTGTGCAGGAGAAAAGCTTTCACCCGCTCATGGCTTGCATCCTGTGTAGCTTGTGGCCTGTAGGATACAGGATTGCAACACAAGCATGGTCGCAGCTAGCATCAGCTGATCAGCGCGCCCATGCGTATCGGTATCAGCAAAGCTGTATGTTACTATACAAGATGACATCGACGGCTGTCATCTATCCCCGTCGGTTGTACCATGCATTTATACTGTCGGCAAGTAGAATTATACGCTGCTTAGAGCATGTACAATAGTACAGATAGTTGCTATCTATAATAACTCTAGATGTCGCTCTGAGACAAAGACTAAAGATAAATTTCATCTGATGTGTTATGGTGATCTGATCATTTACACGATTGTAGACAACACACAATCTTTTAATCTTTCCTTGGTTACGGTGATCTGATTGGCCATGCGATTGTAGACAGCACATCTCTCTCTTCATTCTCTTTCATCCACGTCAGCTTAAATCTTACGTGACAGAAGCTACAGACAACTGATATAAGCCTATTGTACATGACCTTAGATAGCTGGCAATACAGTAAAGAGAGTTTCTGAATACTCACTGTTTCTTCAAAACACGTAAAAGTCTTGCACGCCATTGTACTATTATTTTAGAACACCCAAAAGGCATGCGCGCCATTGCATTAATAGAAGAGAAGTAAACACGCTGTTGTTTTACGTCTCTTTTTCTTCAGTTCATGTGCAAAGGCATGCATGCTTCCGAAGTGCATTGTTAAACGAAGACTAAAAGGGTTGACTGTAAAAAAAAGTGACAGGGAAAGAGATTAGGGTTGCAGATAGGTGCAAGCATCAGAAACACGAGCCACCATTTCACTTGCCACGCAAAGGAGAGAGAGAGAGACAAAAAGGCGAGCCAGCAGCGCACTTCACTACAACCACAACAAAAGCATGCACAAAGGAACTGGGTGTTGGTCGGGCTGAATTGATCGGCGTGTGGACTGAGTGATGACCATGCTGACTTTTGCAGTGTTCCCTGTGTAGTTTGTAGTGGAGTAGATCAGTAGATGTGCATATGGAATTCGACTAGGTTTATGTGATCCGGAAAGGTCAAGAAACAAACTATTTATGGGACTCGTTATGATTGATTGGCTTTCGAAAAGCAGGCCCTTTTCATCTGAAAAAGTTTTCAGCAACTTCGGAGAAGGTGATCTCCATATGGCTAAGTACTACATGACTTTTGGAAGCATCAGCATTCAGCAAAGCATTCTCCTTTTGGTCATCCAATGCACGAAATGAACTTGAGGTAGCAGTATTTGGCAGGCAATAATATATGTATCAGGCACATATGTATTAAAGTTCTTGAAAAATCAAACCAAATTCACCAGCTTCCTTTTATGCGTTGAACTTTTTTATTTTTTATTAATTAACCTGTTTTTAATTTTATTTTAAAGTTAACAAACCAAATTCACCACTTCGTTGAACTTTTATTTTCAATTCCCCACGACTTTATTTCCAATTCACGCCCATACGGGTGGTAACGTGACAAAACAACATTATCCGCCACGCGTAATAAGTCCCAAAATAACACTTTTTGTCACGCCACTTGGTTGTAGCGTGACCAATAACATCGCCACGCCACTTCGGTGGTGTGACAAGAGTTGATCGAAATGAAATTTGGCGAGCGATGTTATTTTGTCACGCCACGGGTGGTGGCGTGACTAAAGAGGTCAGAATTGAAAATAAAGTACGTCGGAGGTTAACTTTAAAATAAAATTCAAAAACAGATTAATTAATAAAAAAAATTCTCCTGCGTTTTACTCCAGATTACAATGTTCTTCAGATTAGCAACTGAGGGATACAAAAGAACACTCACATAAAAGAACAAACTAATTTGTTGACATTGTTCTCTAGCTAATTACAAACCCTGCCACAGCTGCACAATAGAATACGGTATACAGTGCAAACTGATCACTGCATGCAACAAGAGTTACTATGGGAAAAGTGCGGTTGTTGGCTGTTGCCTGCTTGCCAACCATTGACTTCCAGATTAAAACCAGGTCAACAGAGATGATTAATTAAACCAAAAGCTACCTAACTCGGCTAGCGCAAATCTTGACAGGGATTGGGCGGTTTAGACACTAGTCCTATACTCCTATCCGATCTTTTCCTAATTAATTGTTGCAAGTCAATCCGTCCTTCTCTTCACCACTAAATCAAAAACAAAGCCACAGCTAGCTAACGATTTTTTTTTTAAATAGTATATTTTTAAAAAGAATTACATAAATAAATCGTCAAAAAAAAATTACAAAACTAGATCTCTCGTCATTTCAATTGGCTCTTGTCGTCAATTAAATTAGCAACATGGACTAACGATAGGAAGCTGTTGCCAATTCAATTAGCGATAGGGAGCTGAATTGGTGACAGCGCCCTGTTCCATGGGCGACAGTATCTCTATCATTAATTGTAATGGCGACAGAGGTCTAGTTTTGTGAAAAATAAATTTGACTATTTATTTATGTAATTTATATATATATATAATTTTAAAAGAAATTCGATAGATCTTCTTCTCTGGCTGTCTCTACTGTATACTAGTGATGTCTTTGTGACACTGCTTCTCGAGGCCTACATCTTGTTTGTTTGGAACACAAGGATTTCAAAGAGAACGATTCAAGTGAGAAACGATCTTCCGTTCCAAATAGAGTCTGAAATCTGTGCCGTGCGAGCCCACATCGCAACACACGTAGTCCTAGGGATGAAAGTGGACGTGGGTTGTCCACAAGCCCGTTTAACCCATCCCACAAAAAAACTAAGCGGGTGTTCGTGGGTCAATTGCTAATTCTAAGTGGCTAATGTGGGCAACCTGCATAGTCCACGAAATTTGCGACAAGCCCGCCAGGACTGCCCTCCATGTCGATTGAGTCCCTTCCCAGTCTTGCTCGACTTCTACGATCATCGGGAGCTTTAAATACAAGGCGTCAGAGGCAAAGATGGTGATCGCCTCCTCTTCATCCAACCCAGAATCCAAGGGCGATGGCGCTGATCCAAGCTGCAGTCGGTTCTTACTGAATGGACTGGAAAAAGGACTGTTCCAAATGTCTTCATCAATGGGAAACACATCGGTGGTTGTGATGGTGAGTCATTTTGCCCTCCACTACTATTTGACACTGACATTACTATGCTTCTTTGAGTTTGAATACTGAATTACTGACCACCTAGTCCTTTAAATGCCAAACTTTGGTATACAAGCGCTTGCTTGCTCGCGATTGGATCTCTCTGAAGTTACCTGACTGACATGCCAATGTTTTTTGGGGTAGATACCGTGGCATTGAACAATGGAGGGGAGCTGGTGCTTCTGCTGACTGAGGCTGGAGCAATCGCCGGTTCTGCTGCAAAGACAACTAGCACTTCTTATTTCGACCTGAGAGTTGCCTCCAGTGTCCTCTCGAGGCACAAAGACCTGGGGTTCGGGATGCTAGAGTTGCCACCCATGTAGACCGTCGGATACTGCTCCTGAGGCGAAAGATTCCGCCGGCCTTTGTAAAGCGAAACGCCGGTGATGTTCGCGCCGTTGCCAAGCGTCACCGTAGCCGGGAAGTCACGGTCCATGGTGCTCGCGCCCATCGTGGTTATCCACGGTGATAGGTTGGTGAGGCTTATCGGGTTTGGCTTGCCGTTGCCAGCCGAGCAGGCAATGAACACGCCTATCTGCATGGCCCCAAACGACACTATGGACAAACTGTCACGGTAGTAGGGGGGGCGCCACCAGCTAGTTGCGGGCTAGTGCCGTCGCTAATGCCCGCGTAATGCTCGACGGGCCGTCGTATTTGCCCGTATAACACTAGGTGGCCGGTGCGGCAACCATAACTTGTTCGTAACTTGTCCCACTTGCATCATGATGTAGTCCCGTTAGACAACTTTTCATAACTATTTATCAGTTACTATTACTGGTGGGCCCGGATGTTTTGGAATCAAAACGTCAGTGTCAAAAAATTGACGTGTCGGGCTCTTGACGCGCCTTTCTTTTTGCTCGCTCACACTGGCGACGTTGAGAGCCATGGCCGCCATCATCTCTAACCCACAAGACAAAATCAACGTGCATGTGCCACTGGTTCTGATGCACACACATGTTATGCCACCACCAAACGGACAAAAGGAAAGATAGATTCTTGTTTTTAAAATCTCTAGGAGTTGATTGGAGCACGTGTTAATTTCTGCAATATGAAACTATGCTGATTGAAGTTCCAGAAATTAGAGATCAGCTGTATCTCCATGGAGATACAGCTTTTTCTCGCGGACGAAGAAGAGAGAAATAAAGGTGATGAGGATTAAATAATCATAAATAAATAAACTTGTCGGCTATAGTGGTTGTTTGAACAAACACTCAGTCAATAGCCTCAACATATACCTCTGGTCGGGAAGAACATGCTTAAGTCGACTCGAGCATTAACTCTTGGTCGGGCAAGTACTAACACCAGATATGTGGGCACAACTATCTGACTAGATAACCTGTCCACCGCAATAGACCATTAAAAGAAAACGTGCACTCTTGTCTCTCTAACATAACTGCACGATTTCGTCTTTTATCTCTGACAATAACCGCTCGACGATCGTGCGTGGAAGAAAATTCGTTGACAATAACTATTGTCCATGTGTGAGATCAAGGAACCGACAAGGTGTCTCTCTGTAGGCAATAACTACCACCTCTTTGATGCTATATAACGGACAGAGTCAGACGACAGAGAGGAGAGGTGAGAAGGATAGTCCTAGTGACACGGTTCATGCTGAGCACAGTGCACTCCATTGTAATATCATTCAATATAAACATACATGAAATATGGTTGTTATTCTCTTCGGAAAATGCATAAATCTGTATAAACACATTGTCTCTTCTACGTCGTTTTCCACATTTATTTCGTAAGATCAACAACAATTCGTTGACAAAGGGGAGATAGAGGAAGAGGGGGCGGGAATGATTGTGTGGGTTAGTGCAAATATACAATGGATTGGTGGGGTTGTTTATGGAGTTTGTTGGAACCGACGACAACTCTTTGTGTGAGAGAACAATCACAGCAAGCACACAAGAGACACGAGAATTTGTTTACGATATTCGGCAAAGCCTACATCTCCGAAAGCCGAATCGCGGCAGCTTCATTCGTATGAGGAGTTTTTTCTTTCTGATTAGGGTTACAAGAGGTCGGTGGTATATATTTATACCCTGATTACATATTCAACTCGGACTCATAGTCCGTATCCCCACGCAACTACATCTCCCCTGTAGGACTATGTTTGAAAAAACGTACGACGCGCTTCCGCTTTCCGGACACCGTCTTTTTCATTCAACTTATTATATATAAGGTGTACGCAGCAGAGCTGTATCTACATCACATGGAATAGTTTAGATGTGGCTAACGATAGGATGCACTGGGAACGCCACAACTATAACGACAAGTGGTAGCAAGAAAGTAAGTGTCGCTAAAAAGATGATACTGGGATTAGCAAGTTACTCCTTCGTTCATAAATACATGATATTTGACTAAGCGTGCAGTCAAATTTATATAACTTTGACTATTACTTTTCATATAATTTTGTTAGTAAAAAATTACAAAATTATTATATTATGAAAATATTTACCATGACAAATCTAATGATACTATTCACTCATGATCAATCTAAATAGTTTTTCATATATTATTAGTCAAAGTTAAATAAGTTTGATTGCACGCTTGATCAAATGTCATGTATTTAAAAATGGATGGATTTTTTTTTGCTGAACTTCAAGGGCTGTGCATTGGGTATATTATGAACTTCTCGTTGCAAATAAGGTCCATTTGGAACGGTGGAAAAGCATTAAAAAAGTAAAGGAACTGTTATGTTTCTTGCAAAATTTATGTATTCAAAAAAGACACGGCAGCGGATTGAGATAAGAATATTCTAGTGCCTTTGGCAGTAGCTAGCCTAAGAAAATGCATAGATTTTCTGAAGGAGAAAACATTAGTTTTATCAGCCCCTTTTTGATACCACAATCTTTTTTAAATACATGACGTTTGACTAAGTGTACAGTCAAACTTATAAAACTTTGACCATTACTTTTCATATGATTTGGTTAGTAAAAAACTATAAAATTATTATATTATGAAAATATTTATCATGACAAATCTAATGATACTATTCACTCATGATCAATCTAAATAGTTTTTCATATATTATTAGTTAAAGTTAGATAAGTTTGACTCACGTTTGGTCAAACGTTATGTATTTAAAAACGGAGGAAGTACTAATTTGTTAAGATGAAGGTAAAAAAATTGTAGACATTATAGCCTCTTATAAAATAAGGAGATAATATCATTCTTGTAGCCACAGAACAAAGCTACTAAAAAAAACAAATAGGTGTGGTAAAGAGAGGGGAGGGGAGAAAAAAAAAGACAGCAAAGTTTTTTTTTCCTAAGTAAGGAAGAAAACGGCAAAGTCGCACAATTATCCCCTCAGGGGGAAAAAATCAAGAGCAGAAGACTCCCAAACGTGTGCGCCTGTGCGGGCTCCTTTGTTTGACAGTCGTCGTCCGCCGATGATAAGCGCGCGGCAAGGGTGGTGGAAGAACACTGGAACCTAATAAGTGAACCTCCAGGTCCGGGAGAGGGTCCAACGGAAGAAAAGTTTGGAGGCGCCCAGCTTCCAAGATACCCACTATTGCGTCCGTTTCCCTTCTTTTTCTCTCGTCTGGTGCAAGAAAGATGGAGTTTTTGGAGCTCGGGGTTCACTTGTTTCATTGATTCTTGTGCTGTAGAGGTCCCCTGGCTCCTTGCCAATTCTTGGCTGCTCCCCGCGCTGTTTGTTTTCTTGTGGTGAGGAACTCCTTTTGATAATTATTGGGGATCGATAGGTGATAGAGGATTCTAATCATTCTATCTTCAATTTGCATTTATGATTTGAAGCTTCTTCATTTTCGTTCAGTTTGTTTTTCCCCCGTTAGGATCATGTGCAAAACACGGTATATATGTTAATTTTGTTGACCTTTTTTTTTTGCAGTTTGAGGTGATTTGTGATCAGTTCATGGTTTTTGCGCCTTTGACGGGACGACAAAGCGCTGCGATTCCGAACTCCGCCTCTTAGCCTGGTTGCAGCTATAGGAGATCTCTATGGAGAAATTTGAGAGCTTTCGTAGTTCCATGTGCGAAGCAGTCCCAAGTGGTGTTTTTGTAAACCAAAGCGAAGGGAGCTGTAGCAGTTAAGTGAGGAGAGGAGCTTGTTGGATTCTGCGAGGACAAGCAATCTTGGCCTGTTCTTTGCAATCTGAACACCTGATATTTTTCCATCAACTGGAGCTGAATTTGCCGAAGTGTGTACGAGGAGAGGGGCTTTTCAGATTTTGCAAGAACAAGAAGATCTTGCAATTTTCGGACTTCACAATACCATCAAACTGTAAAATTAATAAGTCCTTGTATTTGGAGATGGAGAGGCAATCCAGCGCCCGGCTCGGTGCTCTAGAGAAGTTGAAGAGCTTCCGGGGGATAGAGAAGCAAAGAAGCTTCAAGTTCTTGTCCATGGAGAAGCAGCAGAGCTTCAAGGAGAGGAGGAACAAGGACAGCCCTGGGAAGAAGGGTGACACCGCGCTCCACCTTGCGGCGAGGGCTGGCAGTGTTGCCCATGTCGAGAAGATCTTTGCGGAGAGTGATCCAGAGCTGGTGGGGGAATTGGCTGCCCGCCAGAACCAGGACGGCGAGACCGCGCTGTATGTATCTGCTGAGAAGGGGCATGTCGAGGTTGTGTGCGAGATATTGAAGAGGTGTGATGTCCAGTCAGCGGGGATCAAGGCCAACAACAGCTTCGATGCATTCCATATTGCGGCGAAGCAGGGCCATCTGGGTTAGTTTCTTTCGTTCATCATGAATGTGAATTTATTATTGAATTTGATCCCAATGAGTTCTGTTTGCCAAGTCAATAAATTTCTGATTAGGTGTGTCCGAATTGGAGTTCTTTAAGAACCATTCATTTTGGTTTGTTTGTACTCATAGAGTCATAGTTGTCTATGTTTATAAAGAATGACTTGTATCTGATTGACTTCTGCTAACCCCTATGAATTATGATTACAAAAGGATGTTTTCCCCTCAATTTATTTCCTGAAGAACATCCATTACTAAAGAATTTACAAACTATCTGCCTACAATAGATCAATGATAGATTTACTTGGATGATTTGGTCTGGTTCCAAATTGCCTTGTTTATCTTTCTTGGTTTGACAGAAAAACTGAGTATGGATTAACAGCTTTGATGTACGCTGTGTTGCATTATTCTAGGCTCTTGCTTAGAGAACTAATGTGTCTAAAACAAAGCATTTGCTATCCTTTTGGGCATCAGATATAATTCATCTGACCACAGATTTAGTGATGAGATAACAAAATATTAATTCCTACCACTTCTAAAATATTACGTCCTAGTGCTTGTTTGATCAGCCAGCAGTCTGCCCTGAACCAATCAACCTGTTTAATTTTTATTTTTTGGATTTGTAGGCTGTGGAGAAAAACAAACTATTGTGTTGTCCTATCTCCTAACCAAATAGTGCTTATACCTTAGCAGTTAGCGTAGTGTTTTTCTTAAACTGATTTGTCTGAGCATTTCTGGCTCATAGCGCAGTTCCATTTCTTGGCTTTGCAGATGTTTTGAAGGAGCTGTTGCAGGCATTTCCTGCGTTAGCTATGACAACAAATTCTGTAAATGCCACAGCTTTGGACACTGCTGCCACTCAAGGCCACATTGATATTGTCAATCTTCTATTGGAAACGGACGCAAGCCTGGCCAGAATTGCAAGAAATAATGGCAAAACAGTTTTGCATTCAGCAGCAAGAATGGGCCATGTGGAGGTGGTCACATCATTGTTAAATAAAGATCCAGGGATTGGTTTCAGAACAGATAAGAAGGGACAAACAGCACTACACATGGCTTCAAAAGGTCAAAATGCTGAAATTCTGCTCGAGTTGTTGAAGCCTGATGTCTCAGTTATACATTTGGAAGATAACAAGGGGAACAGACCATTGCATGTTGCAACTCGGAAGGGCAACACCATTGTAGGTGATCTAATCTCAGGAACATCTTCTATGTTCTGCCATCCTTTCAGTCTGCATGTTAAAGTCTTATTTCTGGTTGAACCTATGGTGGTCATGAAAAATATGAAGATAAAAGTTCACCAGCTCTTTAATTTTTGAGATATTTCTCGCTTAGTACTGACAGTGTTAGATGTTTTATATAAGAGTTCTAAAAGGGCAATTCACATTTTCTTGACATTAAAGAAACTTACAATTCAGGATATACAAAAAGAGCGGGAATACTTTCTTCCATGGAACTTAATAGAAGCATGAAATTCTAAGGAGTTTTGATCAGATCGTTACGGGATCTTAAGTATTGTATATAGTTAGCATTTCAAAGAATTTTTCACTTCATAACTCGTATCCTGAGCTGATATTTGTGTAATCCCTTGCAGATAGTTCAGACTCTAATATCTGTAGAAGGGGTTGATATCAATGCAGTTAATAGAGCAGGAGAGACTGCTTTCACTATTGCAGAGAAACTAGGTAATGAAGAACTTGCTAACATCCTGAGAGAGGTTGGTGGAGTCACTGCAAAAGAGCAAGTAAATCCTCCGAATTCAGCAAAGCAGCTTAAGCAGACAGTCAGCGATATTAGGCATGATGTCCAATATCAGATCAAGCAAACACGTCAGACCAAGATGCATTTCCACAAAATCAAGAAGAGACTTCAAAAGCTCCACATTGGTGGGCTAAACAATGCCATCAACTCCAATACCGTTGTCGCAGTGCTTATTGCCACCGTTGCCTTTGCAGCCATATTCACTATCCCTGGCAGTTTTCTGGAGGATATGAAAGATGCAACTGAACCCAACATGTCCTTAGGGCAAGCATTCGTAGCTAGCAATCCAGCATTTATAATCTTCTTGGTCTTTGATGCCTTGGCTCTCTTTATCTCGCTTGCTGTCGTTGTTGTCCAGACCTCTCTGATTGTTGTTGAGCAGAAAGCCAAGAAAAAGATGGTCTTTGTGATGAACAAGTTGATGTGGCTCGCGTGCCTCTGCATATCGGCAGCCTTCATAGCACTGACCTATGTTGTCGTGGACCGTGATGATCGGTGGCTGGCTTGGTGTACGATGGCAATTGGCAGTGCGATCATGCTGGCCACTCTTGGCTCCATGTGCTATTGTATTATTACTCACAGGATGGAAGAGAAGAACATGAGGAGGATTAGGAGGTCCTCCACAAGTCAATCATGGTCCATATCAGTTGACTCGGATACAGAGCTACTGAACAGTGAATATAAGAAGATGTATGCGCTTTAGGATAGCGATGACACTTGTGGTCGAGTCTAAGTATATATCGAAGCCCGTTTGCCTGAGGCCACTCCATGGCATTCAGCGGAGTTGAAGTATATTTAGGCCTAGAACATGGCGACTGTATGCACCTGAAGCCTCATTGCACAAACAAAGCAACCATCTGAATGCAGTTGCTGTGTACATTCCAGGCGATACTTGAAGCAGCCATCTTTTGTAGGCATTATAGGAGTATTTGTAAAGCAAGATGTTTTCCTCTTATGCTCACTGCTGTGGATGACGATGATAACCATACAATTATACTACTATAGTAGAATAAAATTGCATTTTGTCAAAGTTCTGTTGTCATGGATGCTCATCTCGAGCAACATGAGCTAAAAAGAAAGTAATGCATGTTTACTCTACTTGGATGTTCCCTACTGGTTTTGGTCATTGTCTCATTAAGACCGCAGAGTATGCTGATGCCAAAAGCCAATCATCATACATGACTTTTATAGAGCTTTTCTTTTGAAAGGGACAGCAGACTTGGACTGGAGAAAACTGGAACAGCCTAATGCTGCCGCACATAAATATGATAATTTGCAACTTTGTTGACCTTTGGGATATTTAAGAAAGGTTGTGATTATACGGCTTTTGCAGCCGTTGTCTATGGAGCTGGTATTGGCCTGTTTAGGTTTGAACAAAGAATTGTCGAAATTTCCACGCACTCTTTTCCTGCTGAATAAACAGATATTTTAGCTTGTAGTTGTTATGAATATTGTGTGTATATTCATAAGGCCCAATGAGCAATATATAAAGAGGGCACAAGAGGCAGATGTCATATACAGATAAGAAAATACAAAAGAATTTATATTCTAACACCTCCCTCAAACTCATGAGTTTGTGGATTACACACACTGAGTTTTGAGAGAAAATACAAATGTTGTACCCTAGTATGTGGCTTCATGAAGAAGTCAGCAATCTGTAACTCTGATAGCACAAACTGTAAAGTAAGGACTCTCTCTTGCACCTGTGAGCGAGTGTATGAAGCATCCACACCAATGTGCTTGTTGAGATCATGCTTCACTGGGTCACGAGCAATACTGATAGCGCATGTACTGTTAGACAAAAGAGTCGTAGGTCTCACCACAGCCACTCTAAAATCTGCAAGTAGCCACCTCATCCAAGTAACCTCTGCTGTCACTGCTGCCATAGCTCTCAACTCAGCCTATGCACTCGAACGGGAAACTACAGTTCGCTTCTTTGTCTTCTAGACAATCAAGAAGGAGACAAGAAAAATACAGTAAGCAAAAATAAAACGACGATAAGAAGGATCACTAGCCCAGGTCGCATCGGAGTATGCCTAAAGCTGTAGTGAGGTGAAGCTAGGGAAAAACAAACGACGAGAGATAGTCCCACGAAAGTAGCGAAGAACACGAAGAAGGTGACTGTAGTGAAGATGGGTAGGACGAGCCATGAACTGACTCAAGATATGAACAGTATAAGCAATATCAGGACGAGTTCTCACAAGATACACCAAACTCCCAACAAGATGGCGATATCGAGTAGGATCCTCAGGAAGATCACCATCAGTGGCACGAAGCTGTAGGGATAGCTCCATGGGAGTCTCAGCGGTTCGAGTGTCAGTCAGACCAGACCGATCAAGAAGATCCTAGACATACTTTTGCTGGGAGAGGTAGTAGCCCTCAGGTATGGAAGAGACCTCAATCCCAAGAAAGTACGTAAGAGAACCAAGATCAGTCATCAAAAACTGCTCACTGAGATGCTTCTTCACATACGGGATGAATAAGGAATCATCACCAGTGATGAGCATATCATCAACATACAAAAGAAGCTGTGTTCTACCCCGAGATGAGACATAGACAAAATGAGCAGGATCATAGAAACTAACAGTGAAACCGACAGTACTAATCACTGAGAAAAAATGCGCAAACCAGGCACGAGGAGTCTATTTGAGGCCATAAAGAGCACAATGAAGATGACATACGTGCCTATCGGGAATAAAATACCCAGGTGGTGGCTGCATATAGACCTCCTCATGCAAAACACCATTAAGAAAGACATTCTTAACATCCAGCTGAGAGATAGACCACCAACGAACAGAAGCAACCGCAACAAGAGTGCGAACAGTGGTCATATGTGCAACAGGGGCAAAAGTCTCATGTTTGTCACGGCCGTACTCCTGCTGAAAGCCACAAGCTACAAGACGAGCCTTGTAGCGCTCGATAGTACCATCAGACCGGGTATTAATCTTGTACACCCACTTGCACGTGATAGGACGAGCATGCACAAGTGTCGGTACAATATCCCAAGTCTCCGTACGTCGAAGAGCATCAAGCTCCTCTACCATAGCGAGCTGCCACTCAGAATGAAGAGCAGCCTCACGATAAGAACTAAACTCACTGACAGAGAGAGCATGAGCTATCAAAGCAAATCCAAGACGTTTAGAAGGTCGAAGGGATATCTGGTCACGAAGGACGTAACGTGAAGCATCATCAGGAGGATCAGATGTGACGGTGTTTGCACTTAGCAACCCTATTATGAGCATGGGCACCAGGACAAGAAGAGTGGTAAAAAGTGCCCTTCTTAGAAAGGAACTGTTTAAAAGCACAAGAACAGTACTCACCAGCAGAATCACAGCAAAAAGTACGGATGGAAGAATCAAACTAAGTACAAACTATCGTTGCAAAGCTACGATAGATCGCAAGAAACTGATCACGATTAGACATAGGGAATATCCATGTAAAACGAGAATAATCATCAATAAAGATCACATAAAATTTATGCCCGCCTTTAAAGATAATAGACGTAGGTCCCCATACATCTGAATGAACTAAGTCAAAAGGACAAGAAGACAAGGACTCGCTAGAATGATAAGGAAGTTGTAGCTGCTTACCCAGCTTACAACTCTGACAAAATATGGCCGTGTCAATAGTAACACATCCAAGAACACCCTGACGAACTAATCAAGAAAGGCGAGACCCACACAAGTGACCTAGATGATGTCACTGCACAAAAACTCCAGAGGTGGTGGCAGCAGTGGTGGTGGAGGTAGACGCAGAGGTGAGAGGAGCAGCTGAAGTGGACGGAAGGTGGAGGCAGTCGAGAATGTAAAGACCCTAACTATCCCTACGGTGTTGGCTAGTCCCAAGTAACGTCCCTGTCGGTCAGTCCTAAATGAAACAGGAGTGAGAGTCAAAACCAACTCTACAGCCGAGATCGGTAAGCTAACCCACCGAGAGAAGCTGCATGGTAAGCTGGGGAACATGGGAAACAACTGGAACAGAAAAATCAGTGGACAAAAGAGTGTCCTAACAGCTGACAGACAGAGGGAGTACCATCAGCTGTCTGAACAGAGATAGAAAAAACATGAGGTCCTACTAAAGTGAGAGATGTGGAGTCCGGTGTCATGTGGAAAGAGGCGTCAGAATTAGAACCCAAGAAGTACCTGGAGGAGACGTCTGAGCTAGACTAGCAATACATGCTGAGCTGTGAGAGAGCTGCTGAAGTAGAGCTTGACAGAACTGCTGAATAGAGTCACCTCGCTAAGAAGGTCCTGACGTGCTGATCTATCCTCCCGTCGAGGAAGGGCCTCCCTGCCCCCCTTGGATCGTCCACTCCTACGCACCTTGTTCCGCTTTTTCACACCGCACAACTCTGGCAGTCGTGCCCGAAGTTCTTGCAATAATTGCAATGAACCCCGGTTGGTGCAAAAATAGGAGCGAAAACAGACACCTGGGGAGGGACTATAGTCGAAGCTGAAACCGTCGGTGTAGTCGAAGAAGAAGAAGTAGCAAGCACAGCCGGAACAAACTGTGCTGTTGACCCACGGCGAAGCTCCTCAGCGCGAAGTGTCGAAAGGGCCTCGATGACTATCGGTCGTGGTGAGCGACTCAACAGTTGAGCCCTGATAGGCTCAAACTCTGGGTGAAGACGACAGATGAAGTCATAAAGACAAAGGCGGTCATGATCCGCCTTTTGTGCCTTATGACACTCTTGGTAGAGTGGAGAAGCCAGCTCGTCCAGTTGGCGCCAGAGACTGGCCAGGGCTCGGAAGAAGTCGTCGACGGAGGAGTCCTCCTAGTGAAGCGTCTCCAACCCACTCTGAAGCGAAAAGAACCGAGCATCGCTGCTCTGCTAGTAGCGCTCACGCAAGTACTCCTAGATCTGACGAGTGAAACGCAGACCAACAATGTCTGGCCGGATAGAGTCATTGACGCTGACCACCAGGATAGCTCAAACATGGGCCTCATCAGCACACCAGCGCTCAAAAGCGTCTATAGTATACTAAAAGGCCTCATACCTCCTTGGTGGCCCCATCGTCTACAGGAGGTGCAGAAGTAGACTGTCTGTGAGGAGGCTGAATCAGTGACGACGAATAAGGTTGATCACCAGTGATATGTCCCTAGAGGCGGAGACCATCAAGCGTGATCTCCATGAGTGAAGACTACAACCTATAGTTTGTCCCATGAGTATGGGATAGTTGCTGATGGAACGAAAGCCATCGGTAGGCGACGCTGGACAGCGCGACGATCAAGGCAATGAAGTCTAAAAAGCGACGCTAGACGACGCGGCATTAGATAGATGTTTTTTCTTTTCTTTTCTTGCAGGCCGAGCTGGCTCACGATAAAACGGTCTGCAAAGGCCTAGCAAGCCTGCGAAGAGAAAAGCACCGGGAGGGACTAGGGTTCCCCCTTGCTAGCGGTGGTGGCGGCGTGCTTAAATCCTCGGAAAGCGGTGGTAGTCGGCGGCTTTGTCGGCGGTGGCTGATTCGAGAAAACGGCTTCAGCAGGCGATGGCGTCGACCGATGGAGGGCGGCGGCGGCGGTAATAGCTGTCCGAGACCTCCCCTCTCAAACCTCCGTTGGGGAACCCGCCTCGGGTGAGCCGACAAGCGATGGTATGTGATGCGATAATAGGTATCTCGATCTTTCGATGAGAAGGATAATTTCGATTTGGTGAAGACGTCTCTCATGATTCGGCTACCAATCGTACACGACCAATATACCGACAATCGTTGAACCAACTCCGTGATTGTTATCAACCTTGCTAGGAGCACGATCGACCTAACCACGAAGGTCTATTCCTGCATGCAATCGAAGAACAAGCAAGAACAAGATAATGAACAATCTGAAATTGCGAATAGGAATTAAGATTGTATTGATAAGTGGGGTTCTGAAGAACAATGCCGCTGCTGTACTCGTCGAACAAGAGGACAATGTATAAAGTAGCAAAGATAAACTTCAATTTATCAAAACCCGAATTTTGCTAAAGGGGCGGCGGCCTATATGAGGAGTGCAGCCAGGAGGTGGAAACCCTAGGGTGAGGGTACTATTCATACATGAATAGTACAGGCCTAGGGTGGCTGGCCACCATATGGGCAAAATCGACAAATACATTACATAGCTCGTGGCCCAACAATAGGTGACACAGCACCATGGCATGTAGACGTAGTACGACCCGGTGAAATAGAAGTAGCTTGGCTCGTAGAAGTAGAAGTAGCTCGGCCGAAGTCCAATTGGGAAATATGGAACTGAAGTAGCCGAGAGTCCAATTGGAAAAGACATAATTGAAGTAGATGATGCAGTGCAGCGGGTCGAAGTAGTGGTTGCATCCTTAGGGCTGATGTCCTCATCAATATGGCAGCGTTGACGTCGAGCGGTGGCCTGATTCGGGTGGCGGCGGCGATGGCGGCGGCGTCGATTCGAAAGCGGCAGCAGGACTGGCGGCGTCGAGCGGCATCCCGATTTAGGCGGCGGCGGCGTCAACGACGGCGGTGGATGGCAGCGAAAGAAGCTAGGTTAGTGCACTAACTCTGATACAATGTTATGAATATTTTATGTATATTCATGAGGCTCAATGAGCAATATATATAAGGAGTACAAGAGACATGCCATATACAGATAAGGAAATATAAAAGGCATATAAGGAAATACAAAATGATTCCTATTCTAATAGTATTCAGGATCATCACCTCTTGGGAGATCTAGAACACCTTCCAAGGAGGGCGACGACCACGGTGGTCATCTTAACCACTTGGGAGATCTGAAAGGAACGCAATATCAGAATTTTCAATAGCAGATCTTCCTCTCCTCTGGATCTGTTTGCAAAGATTAAGGAGAAAGAAAGAGCTTGGACCCTAGCAGAGGCAAAATGCTTGGAGCAAATAATAATTAAACCCTAAGCCATATACTAGGTCTTTGGACATCTTGTCATTTGTGCTATCTTCTTTATTAATGTAGTAGGTAGATTTTCTGCCTGTTTCTTTAAAAAAAAAAAGGATCATCAACTCTGAACTTTGTTGTGGCGTTTCCAACCGGTTCGGCTGGGATCAGAAACTGCCGTCTCGTCAGCACCACTCCATAAGTCAAGATCTCAGAAGGTTACACATACGGATGCATGATTCGTCGTAATCACGTAGAGCAATTGAACACTGCGCATGAATTAGCATGACTTGTCAACTTGACGATTGGACCTGGTCACTTCAGTGCCATCAATCAATCAATTACATGTTTGCAGACTACGCAATCAATTACATGTCTGCAGACTACTCCGCGTACCAGAAACGATACACAAATCATCAAAGGCGACACTGAAAGCCAATCTGACGGTGCCAAATCAAAAGTCAAGAGGATCAAAGAGAGGAATTTTTGTGGAAATTATTTCAAGTCTGCCCGATACATGTCGATCTGTTCCAAGTTTCAACTGTGCTTACTCGTGTAGCTCTCAAAGGTGTTGTACAATGTACTACTAGTCAACCTTTGCACTTCTTGAGTTCAAAGTTCTGACGCAGGTGTGAAGTAACAAGAGATACCGACAAAACTGAGCATTCAGAAACTTCTATGGAAGTGAGGTCCTGATGAATATGTGGACGACACCATGACTTTAGACAATCTGCAGATTTGCGTAGGTTAAGAGGGCAGTGGTGAATTGGAGAGAGATTCCTTCCTTGCACAAGTTGATCACTACTTTTGTTTGCAAGTGTCCCCATTCCAGTGTTGATATTTTTCTCCCAATACTTCAACTAATTGCGGGTTGCTTAATGAATAAGTGTGTTGAATTCAAACCCACATGCTCTCTAAATTGTTTACTACATGCGAATTAGTGCATCAAAGGAGAGAAGAAAACCCGTACTGGTTGATTCAATCAGGATTGTGTTCTGCTAAGTCTGTTGGATATTTGTGAGGGCTATTTGGTAATTTCTCAATTAGAGAAAAGAAGAAATATAATTTTACAACGGTCTGGTCCATAAAAATGCAAGTGTATTTGATTTTTAAAAAATAATTATTGTATGAACGATTTCACTGTTTGAGAGACTCTTGTATCACAAGACAGTTCCTCTATTCAACATGTAGATTGTTCATTCAACTACATGGTGAAAAATCTCTATCACAAAACATGAACTGCGAACTTTCAAATTAAGTGTTTTTTGCATAAATTAAGGCAACTGAGAGTTCTTCCCAAATTAAGTGTATTTTCATAATTGGGCATTTGGGCTGAATTTTTTTTTCGACGGGCCGGCATTTGGGCTGACTGGATGCTACTCTGTGTATGCCTTCCTGAAACAGCAATGTCTGACCCACTCTATCAACTGACACCATTACCCTAACTTCTTTGCATGGCTTCCAAATTTTAGCCTCTGCTCCTTCTCCCCACCCATTCTTCTCCCTCCCTTCAGCGCCGCCTCGGCAGCACGGCCACCCTTACCGGTAGCAGGCATGGTACCAACTCTAGTCTTTCCATTCGGTGCCACTGTATTCTGTGTGCCGTTTAATGGCAGATCTTTGTTGCTACCTGCTGTTGCAGCAGGTGGACATGACAGTCTTCTTGTCATGCCATTGTCGATCTTCAGATCCTTTACACCCAAAGAAGGATCTTTGGACCGAGCTTTCGGCACACTTGTCGCAATGTTCTTGTGTGCCTTGTCAGGGAACTCCTGGTTGCTCACTTTCTTGGCTGCATTTGTGCTGCGTGGGACTGCAGGCTTCTTGCCCGACGTCTTCTTAGTTGCCTTGGTTGCTGGAGTATTTGTCGCAGTTGCAGGAACTGCATTGTGTTGCCTGTTTGCCAGAGGTGTATAGCTTGATCTCTTGTCTATTCTGTAAGCTGAGTTCTCCTCTTTAGAGAAGGCAGGAGCTCCTCTGATGGGAATTTTCTTTGATGAAGAGTTGGACCTTGCTGTTGGAGTAACAGACTTCGAGGAGCTGGAGGAAGGCGATTCAGACCTTGTTGATGTACTGCTTGCCTCAGGCTTGCTTGAGAACTGTCAAAGTAAGATAAAGGAAAAAAAGGACTGTTCATTACAAAGATAACCTTGCACTACTGTCTACAAAAAAAAAAGATTATTCTATTTTAGCTTGGACATGACTTGCGCGAACGTGGTATTAGAACATGAATTGTTCTGAAAATTTTATATACACCGGTTTCAGCAAATCGTATCAAAAGATTAACTGAACGAATGTTTTGGACTCTTGGTGAATGTGAGATACTTTTTCATGTACGTTGAAAGGGGTGGTATTAGACTATTAGTGCAAACAGTCACCATACCCTTGAAGTTTTAACCAGTTGAAGGACAGGCAGCTCCCTCTGAAAAACCATTTGAGAGGAGTTAGCTTCCATCTCGAGGGAAGGGAACAGTGGGGTGGCTGGAGGAGTCTTGAGCCTGAAATGAACTGTTCTTTCTAAAAAAAAGCAATTGAAAGAATAATTTTAACTGTGAGAAAATTCCATCTTTACCAGTCGTAGTCATGCTTTTCGCCATCTGGCAGGAGGTAATCTCTCTTCTCTGATAGGAGTTTGGACATACGACCATCTCCTATATTCAGTCAACCAAAGCAGTCTAATAAGATGATCTATCTTCCAAGCAAAGAAGTGCATTTCCCTACATACTCCTAAGTATTTACTGAAACTAGCGGAATTCCCGCGCAATTACGCGGCTAGATATTGCAACATATGTATTTGTTATATAACTCTTTTGCCTTTCGAAAATATACTTGTATTTGTTATACAATTGTAATAGTTGTAATAAATATACATGATCAATCTGTGCTGTTATAATCCGGTCCCATCAAAATAAGTGGTGTAGATCTTTTGTTTTTTTTCTCCATTAATGAGAGAACTTCTAGGATTTTTGTTTCCTGATTTAAGGATTATTGTGGGATTTTCTAGACCTCCAAAGCGCTGGAGGTACCTTGAATATCACTAGTTGTTTGTAAATATATATAGATTAGTGACTTAAAATCTCATTTAATCTAACGAAAATATCATGGAAGATTGTTAGCTCTAGGCACTGATAATAAAAGGAAAAATTGCTTCATTTATGACAACATGAACAAGTGAAGGACTAAAAAGAGAAGGTAACATCTCACCTTGGATAGCTTCAAATTCCACTGAATACATTGGTTCCAGGAGGTTTACATCCTTCTCTTTCTCATGCTTGTACATCTCCCCAAAGAGAACTAAGCTCTCATCCTCGTCTTTCCAAACCGGAACTGCGGATGAGCCCTTTGCCATGCCGGCAATTCTCTTCATGCGATCCATTTTCAGGGAACAGGGCGTTCATCACAAGGACTTCACAACTAAAGAAGGTGCTGAGATGCAGGAAGAGCAGGCACATATATTACCCTGTGACAAAAGGTTGCCTGAATACTCTAAGGGCCAAAAATGTGCCGGCAATCCTGAAACTATCCCTGGAGCTCCACACAATTTTTACAAATGTAACAAATATGTTGGTGAAAGGGACAGACATATGCAGCCGAATGGGAAATATTATTAGAGTGGATGATTCATTTGGTGCAGTGTTTCTTTCTCCTTGGCCTCCATATGGCACAAATGTGTTTAGTTTGGTCTTTCCTGAAGGCCATCTGTAATTGTTTCCAGCTCTCCTCTTTCCAACTAGCGTTTTTTTTTTTTTTGATGTTGATGGTTTGCAGAAACATGCTTCTCCGTAGAAACATTTAGCATCTGATTCAAACCCATGGCATGAACTGAAAACGAGCTCGAGGGCTTCATCTGTATGCTGATATCATTCACAAACAAGAACAGTAAAGACATGAGACATCCATAGGTTGCCGGTTCATGCAGAGCAGCAGCGCGAATATCAGTGAGACATTTCTAATTGCAGTGCAGTGTCTGAAGGGTCACTCACATTCACATGTAAATAATACAATACAAAACAGAACGATGAGTTTAACACGGGAGAGTTGCTTTTATATGCTTATTCCGCTACAAACTTTGTCCCAATGGAACATCCATAGTTGAACATTACTTTGTTTTCGCTCCCGGATTATTAGTGTTAGCGTACATCTCTGCCTGCAATATTGCAAACTATTATACAATTCTAAGCGACAAACAACCTCTGCTAGATGTCGAGTTAATTCGACCCCCAGGAATGGTCTCCCCCAAATGGTATGGATATCTTCGCCTATATTGTATATGATTTGCTGGAAGCCTTGAACTAAGTTTGCACCTTCCCTTTCTTCGACTCGTATGACTGCCTGATTGCATCCCAGAACGCATGCATCGCCTCAGAGTCAGGAACTTCTTTGAATGACGGAAGATAGTTTAGGTCCACTATGACATGGTCTCCGCTTCCCTCTTGAACCTGCAGATCGAAACAACATTCATTTAATGGATATCTTGCTCTAATGCTGTCAGATCACTGTTTTACGATTCCTAAGTAGAGTGAGCAACAGGAAACACAATAGCAACCAGAAGTCTTCCAGACTCTCTTTGTAGCTGTACTGAACTCTAAAGCATAATCCAAACAGAGACCAGAAGAAATACTCACAACAACATCAAATCCAAAAATTGCAAGTCCAAGTGATTCCTTCAGCAATTTTGCAGCCTCTTCTACTAGATTAATGTCCAAAGATTTGCTATCCTGTACCCTGTTTTGCAGTAGCTGCTCCTTAGTAGCCACTGGAAGAGTCTTCAAACTGAGAAAAGCCGAATTGAACTATAACTCAGTGTCGTAGTATTAAAATATAACAGCTGAAAGAGAATGCAATACTGTGCCGATATATATACTTTCCGAAGTGCACCTATTAAATGTAAGAGGTTCGTCTCCTGATGACGATTTTAGAAAGCTTGCATTGGGCATCGAGTTCTTGATTGCATGGAAAACCTTATCTCCAATTACATAGAATTTGAATATCTTGGATCCATGATCAATGTATTCCTACATCACATAAATAAAATGTACAAATTTGAGCAGGTGAATCACCGAGAACTGTAGTTAATAGGTATAGAGCTGCAGAGTTCCTCAGAATGTTGAAGCACAGAGCTCAACAAGACAGGAAGTCAACATGGATGCCTCAGAATGTTAAAATTGCACTAGACAATGATGTGAACAGTTAGGAACATACTGTTGCTGAGTGCACATGCAAGAAGCGATTAATAGTCAAAACATAAAATGCATCAAGAGCATATCAGAGATGCCTATTTCCCTCCAAGGCATCATCGAAAGGAGATTCAAGAAAAGGCAGAAAATTGTACCTGTAGAATAGCCGGAAGAGGCACGCTAAGGTTGCTAAATTCCTCAATTTTGAAAACTAATGCCTGTAAACAACATAATTTGTAATTCAGATGCAAAAGAAAACAAACAAAACTCTGAATTAAGAATTGTGATAGCACAGTGAGTATGCCTAACCACCTTCATGATAATGTGACAAAAGGGTATGATTGAAAAAATAATGCATAACATAACATTCAATTGATACAGGACTGTAACAACAAAGACAAGCTACCATATTGTGTGCATCGGCAACTCCACATGCTACTTGTGGCTTCACAATGAGCGGAAATGATAAATTAGCTGCTAGTTGCTTCAGTAATTCACTGCCACAGAAGTTTTTGACCTGTTTTACAAAATAGCTAGTCAGGCAAATAGTACTCTTCGATAGACAACACGGAGTCATAAGTAAAATTAAGCAAGCCAAAGCACAGAAATGCTAATCAGAAGTGCGTAAATACCACAGGAGCGTCCAACAGTGGGAGATATCAATAACATACAGTACAAGAAGCACAACTAAGTACGCATGTACAATGCAAGTGCTTAGAGAGGTGCTTAGCAAATAAAAACTAAATTTTCTTGCCACGTAGGATAGATAGGTGTTTATTTTGTGGCATCGATGCTTAATTAGGCACCAGTGCTTAACAGGTACTTATGTATATAACTATATCTAATAAATAATTAATACAACCATCTAAGCACCAACAAAAGAGATGCTTACATTGGAGGAAATGACTTTTACATGGATGCTTGATTATTTGGCTATATTCTCTCTCTTTAAGCACCCATGTATAAACATCTTGCATTGTACATGCTTTAACAATAATCATGCAATGGCTGACCACTAACAGGAGCTAAAGAATTTGTTATCACACATGCACTGAAACATACGGATTGGAAAGCAGGAGTACAAAAATGTATCGTTTTCAGGAAACCAGAAACTGAAAGATGAGGGCCACAAGAGGTGTTGACACCATGACAGCATACAGAAAGAGAATAATAGGACACCATGAAAGCATACAGGTATTTTTTGTCTGGAGTTTTAGGTTTCTGCAATCAGTTGATGTTTTGGGTTTCAGGTTGGCTGAAATTTGAGGTGAGCTGAAAAGGTAGCCAGTGCTGAAGGTGGTTTTTATAGGCGCCTTTTCTATTTCTCTTCACTTACTATGTAAAGCTGGTGTCCCCAGCAGTTACTGGTTTCTTAAGCTTTCAATAAAGATGGACCCTAAGTGGTCTTTGTTTTTTTTAAAAAATCTTCCAGGAAAATAGTAATGCACTAACTATTCCTTGAATCTGGAGTTCTGGACTCTCAAATGTGGGAAAACACCACCATCCCAAAGTATGATATGGTTAAAAATCCTGGTATAAAAAAATAAAAATAAAAGTCATACAGAGCTGAATTGCCTCCAGGTGACATGTAAGTGCAGAAAGAACTTAGCAGGTACATAGTCCATACACTATTACACTACGACAAAAAATGGTGGAGGAAAGGTTGGTCCAACAAAGAATTTCCTTACATCAAGATAAGAATATTAGGTCAGTACAAAGTTTGTGGCGGAGAACGAAATTCCATAAGGCATGGCTCGTTGTAATAATTTCTAAGGACAACGACATAATGATGATAGAAATAGCACATATATTCCTAAGTGGGCTCAAGAGAGCATGGGCACAATCCACTTTAAGCAGTTCATGGTGTAATTATGTTGAAAAAGATCGATCTAAGCACTCATGGAACATATAAAAACAGAAGAAGAAAAAGATGACAAGTGGCAAATAAATAGTTTCAAATAATGTCAAGGGAACATATATATGTACTGCAAGTATTTTATTGCTTTCTGCCAAAAAATAAAGTCATATTTTTGCATAAGTATAATTCAACTAAAAGGACCTTTAAAGAATGTGGTGCTCGGAGTTTGGGCCTTCCTTCGGTGCCAAGTTCTTGCAATCTTACTAGAATTTGTTGAATTTGAAGACGATCCAGCAATGGGTAAATATTTTTGAATGGATCAATGACGCAAAAATCGGGGTGCTCTTCCATAAACCTGCTTAACATAGAGGGTTATAGTGAAACGGAATAAAGAAGTTCAACACAGCAACCTAAGAAGTTTTTGAAAGCAATTATTATCAAGCAAGTTTTCAAAATATGCTCATGCGACAAAAGGGGTCACTATTAGATTTGGTTGCTACTTGTTGCTTCGGTATCCCATATACGGATATTCATAGCAAACTTCTATCACATATGTTCCTTCATAAATAACCTCAAGTAGTAAGCTGTTTTTTTTCTCTCTTACATTGTTCCCTCTTTTGGGAAACACAAGCAACAAGTTAATTAGCAAGACCAACGGTAGTTTCGACACTCAGATTGGTCAAAACACAAACAGTTGCATCGATCTTAGTTGGGTCTTGTTATGTACCTTATAATTTCAGACATTCCTGCAGAAAATGAAACCCCCTTTGGAAAATTGATGGAGCAGTTTGGATCAATGTTGATGATCTCATCAGTCATTTTGTGGAGGACCATATCAACTTCTTGCAGTTGAGAAGCTAAAGGAAGTTCAAATGAGAGTGGAACAAAGATAAGCCCGTTTTTACTAGGATAAAGGGGGAATGCTCCTCTCTGCAAGCAACATAAGAAAGAAAAATTATGTCCCAGCAGAGATCCAATACTAAGCAGTCAGTAACACACTCTAGAAAACTTGCCTTGGCAAAGTCTTCCTCACGGGATTGTTTCATCACATAGCCAACCATCAAAACAGATGAGCTACCGATTTCCTGGACGATAGAAATGGGACAAAAATTAGTTTATAATTAAAATTTAATGCACTACACCATTACAAGAAAAATGCACAAGCAGACACCAAGGACAAATTAACCTTTTTTATTAAAGTAGTCAAAGTGAGAAGCAACTCCTGAAGCTTGCCAATATTTACAACTCCATAATCCTTTGTGCCACATTCAATATCTGGATCAAAAGAGGAATATCAGTAGCCCTCAACTTTAATACTGGCACCTCCTTCCAATATGTAAAACAGCATAAGTTATACAGCAGTGATATCATGAATAAACTCCTAATGCAAAGCGACTCGTTGGAAACAGCATGAGAAGGACAATTATCATCTCATTCCTGATATATGCTTACCTACAGCGATAACTCTCCAGCTATGATTCTGAAGTTCAGAAAATAAACCATCGTCGACTCTGGAGGTCACATAAAAACAATAACTTGTTCTGCTCCATTCTAACATCAACTCGTTTAGTGCATGGTTCCCACTTGGAGCAGGAAGTGGTATGTATCCAAAGGAGTACAAGTTTGCTGTCTTTTCAAGAAAGCCTGACTAATAGAAGCCAAAAAGAGGACCTGTGTAAGCATACACTACTTTCAACAGCTGTAATGGTTTTTACAAAACCATGCTTGTAAGAGAGAAAATAGTGTTGCGATAGCGGTTTTTTAATGCCATACGGGAAGATAAAAAAGATTAGCACAGTAAATTGTGAGTCCATAAATGTTTTGACTGAAAGTAATACAGGGTTTAACTGCCCAAAGGCAGCTTCCAAAAGAAAAGAACACTCCTTCATTTCTTCAGATATCATGAGTCATCAGTACCACTGGAGCATATGAAAATTCAATTCTAGCTGGATGTTTTGCAAAGAATATAACCATGCATTATCATGCCACATCTTGAGTTTGTCAGGACATATGCTGGGAGCATCTGGACCATTCTTAGAGGCTTTAGAAAAGAATATGAAAGTATATGGTTGCCAGAAATGAGAAATCTAGCATGAAAATTGCCAGAAGATCTGGAGTAATCATGTGTCTTATCATATGTAGTGTCAGGTTTCTTGTACATGCTTCAATTTTATAAACACAGTCTGTTAAACAGATGTATACTCAGGATAGCCATCATACACAGTATAACTGAGATGAAGCAAACACAATAACTTCAACAAAATAAGTTCAAAAGGGAGGTAAACAGAGCACCTCATCAGTTGGCATGTCCTCCGGATGGCAAATTGCCTGAAAAAGGGCAAGAGGAATCAATCATTTGCGTATCCATTTCATACATGCTCACGAGTCATGACATACTGAAATCCACATCAACGGACAACAACATCACAAAGAGGCAATCCACCTACACTAATGTACATAGCAATGAGGACATGTTACCATAAAAAACATCTCAACATGCTGTGCTCAAAGCATTGCATGAAATTGTAAAATTAGTATCGTGCAATTGGCCACGAGTTCTACTCAGAGCCAAGCACTTGAGCATTCGAACTAAACATGAACACAGTGGACAGTCAACTGAATACTGATCAGCTAAAACATGCTCACCTTCTAAAAAGCATCCTAATCACCTCAAGGAAACCACACAATACTAAGCAACACAAAAACATATGACACCATCATCACTGAAACAAAATGGGTAAAATCGCGCCTTCAGACTATTAACCGAGGCATTCCGTCCAACAAAGATCATTTCATCAAACAGTAGAACACTAGTACGTAGTAGTAAACAAACAGAGGCTGCACCCAACTCATCCTAGTAAGGACACTAGTAAACAACACAGCAGGACAGTATTAACCACAAATCGCACGGACAGATCAAGAACCGGGCCCATACCACGCCCAGATTGGAGTAGCGCAGCCGCCGCAGCAACGCCTCCGCCCCAGGCCGGAGCGCCGCCGCCTCCCCTATACCGCCGCCGCCGACGCGGGCGGAGGGCTCGAGGAGGAGAGAGGCATCCAGCACCAGCCGTACAGGTCGCCCTATGGCCATGACTGCGGGGAGGTGGACGGGTTCGGTTTCTGCTCGGTGTTGGGTGTGGGGACCGGACATGGAAAGGAGAAATTCCTGAGCGGTGGTGGGGCCAGGTGTCAGCGGGTTCGGTGGGCCCCGCAGACGCATGGCTAGCAGGTGGCGGGAGGATCGCAAACGGCGACAGAGGCAGGGAAGAATTTTTTTTATTAAATAATCTTTTTTTTTAATTTTATTTTAAAGGTAACCTCCTACGTTCTTTATTTCCAAATCTGACTTATTTGATCTCGCCACCATGGGCGTGAACAAGAGTTCTTACTTCTAACGTGATGACGTGATGATGTTATTTGATCATGCCATGACCAGTGGCGTGATCAAAAGTGCTATTTTGCGGACTTATCATGTGGCATGACAGCGTTATTTTGTCACGCCATGGGTAGTGGCGTGACCAAAGTGGTCAAATTTGAAAATAAAGTGCGCCAGAGGTTAACTTTTAAAATAAATTTTAAAAAAAGTTAATTAATAAAAAAAGTTCGACAGGGAAACATCTTTTAAACAAAAAAATTTTTGTGAGGATTTTCTTCTTAGTATTGAGCATGCACCCTAATGTTTCAGGGAATTAAAATATCATTCTTACCCTTTTTATTTTGTTTGTATTGTTTGTTCAATGGAAAATTTGGTAAATTTATGGGGTGACTATTATACGATCGACTAATTTCTTTTAAAATCACAATCATTTCAACGGTTGAGATAGTTTTAAGATCCATGCAAAACCAAACCAAACCTACCCAACCTCACCCTCACCTCAAGACCCCAGACCGCCTCCACCCCCATAATGCCTCTGCACCCACCTCCACCCCCGCGCCACCTTCGACACCGGCGAGCCCCGCCGACGAGCACCTCCCCTGCCTCCCTCCTTCTCTACCTTTGCCCCGCCGCTGTCGCCGTCACTTTCTTCCTCCTCTCTGGTGAAATGCCCTACCGCCGACCTCTTCCTCGTCTCCAGAGGCTATCGCCGCCAGATCCACCACCGTCTCCTATCCACTTCGGTCTCATTGCCCCCACCGTTGGTCTACTCGCCACCCTAGCTAGGGTTGTCATTCGGTTTTTTCGGTAAATATGGTGTATACGGTAAATACGGTATTATTTAAACTACGGTTTGGTATCGGTAAATACCACTTTATTTCGGTTCGATATCAGTAAATATCATATTTACCAAAGTTGACGCAAATTATAAACAATACCGCGAGTCCACAACTTGCGGTCGCAAATTTTTACACTTGATAGCCAGGCCTAAGCATCAGCATTAATACTGGTACTGCACAACATGCAAACTTGTGGTCACTGGTATTGTAGTGCATGTGTACTAATTTATTATGCATGATTAATACGCACAAGTGGCCAGGTGTGTACCATGCATAAATTGTCATGGGCATGGTTTGTGTGAACAGTAACACATGTGTTGTAGCTCCAGGATTACGAAGGGTACTATAGCACCAGGATTAGGAAGGGATTGCCTTCCCCAATAAGAATATATATTTCCTAAATAGTTGATTAGTTTCCTTGTATAGGGATCAGGTAATTGGAAAATGTTATCTATTAGTTAAGAAGGTTATCATTTAGATTGATTTTATCCATAATTGTTAGAAGAGTCGTCTATATAAGGAGGCATATTGTAATCGTTGGCATGAGGCAATGAGAATATAATAGTCTAAGTCTCAACCCCTTCGTCTCCCCAATCTATAGTCTTCCCTCTCCCCTAGCAGCCGATGTCACTCGGCTATTCTCCCGGTGTTTGTTTACCCCTATGATCTAAGGACCATAACAACTTGGTATCAGAGCCAATACCATGGTTTCTACTGCCGAGAATTGCAAGGCCATGAGGGCCACCCTCAACGAGATGAGTATCGGCATAGATGAAGCCATCTTGGCAGACATGGCGGCTATGGTTGTCAAGCTGATGGAAAAGGAGAAGAAGAACGCACAGGCAGCAGCTACTACGCGATCTGCGCCACCGGAGGCGTCCCTGATTTCGCCGATGACTTCCGCATCGTCGACTTCGCTCGTGGTTGCACCAACGGTGTCCTCGCCGAGAAAGAAGGCCGCTACCCAATGATTGTCTTCTCCACGCGCTCGGTCGACGTCGTGCCTTCGCAAGTGCGGGGCATGGCAGGTGTCAGGACCACGACGACGTTGCGCTGCTGCCCTACGCAGCTTGTCCATGACATCGACGCCTCCTGCAACGTCAAGACACGCCAAGGGACCGCAATCCTTGCTACTATCTATTGGAGCGTTGCGGACCATCTTCCATGCAATGTTCCGCTAGCGCCATGACCTCTCATCAACATGGGGTCTCCTAGACCTTCAACCATGGCCGCCACCATAGCTCGAGGACGAGCTGTCGCGAAAGGATGGGAATAGTGTCATGGGTTGGGGGTTACTCTTCACACGCGTGAACAGTAACATAGGTGTTGTAGCACCAGGATTAGGAAGGGATTGCCTTCCCCAATAAGAATATCTATTTCCCTAAATAGTTGATTAGTTTCCTTGTATAGGGATTAGGTAATTGGAAATGTTATCTATTAGTTAGGAAGATTATCTATTAGTTAGAAAGGTCATCATTTAGATTGATTTTATCCATAATTGTTAGAAGAACCATCTATATAAGGAGGCATATTGTAATCGTTGGCATGAAGCAATGATAATATAATAGTCTAAGTCTCAATCCCCTTCGTCTCCCCAATCTATAGTCTTCCCTCTCCCCTAGCAACCGACGTCACCCGGCTATCCTCTCGGTGATGTTTACCCCTATGATCTAAGGATCATAACATAAATATTTACTGTTGGGCTATATCTTGGCAATATGCTAGATTGTTGGTTTATCGATGAATGGCTAGTTGCTTAATTTGTTTGCATGTATATATGTTGCCGATCGAGTGCAACACTCAGGAGTTAGGAGGCAGCCCATGCGTCGATGGCGTATAACCGAGTAACGAAATAGCACAAGGCGTGGGCAAACAGTAACAGCAATTTCCAATGCAGCGCCCTAGAGGCCGGGCCCATCGAACCATCAATCAACTTTCGAGCTAGCGAAGACAAACAGAACTAGTAGCCCAAGCCCAGTTGTCCACTGTCCAGGCCAGCAAGGCAGTAACTAATCGGTTTTTCGGTTTTCACCACCTCCCAAAAAACCCCATAAATTTGAAAACCTTACCGAATACCAGTCAAACCGAGTTGACCGGTACGGCACGGTTTTTTTGGTTCGGTGTTAATGTGCACAGGCCTAACCCCCGCCTCGCTCTAAGCCTGGGGGCACCGATAAACCCGAACCCTAAACAGGTGAACCCTAACCCTAACTCATTGCCACTGCTACCGCTGGCCGGAGAAGAAGAAGAAGATCTTGAGCATGAATCTCCATGCGTGATGCCAAGGTGATAAAACCAACTTAAACTTATACAATTTTCAGGCGGCTATGCATTAGCAATTCTGGAAAAAAAATTGAATGAAGAGGCAAGAGAACTGCCCTTTGCATTGATAAAAGTGGGAGAAAACAAGATAAAATATAAAAAAGATACATCCCGATAGGAAAAATACCCCCGACGGAAGGAAACCCGCAACTGAGGTATGCCTTGCAACACCTTATCAATAGCATCAGAGCTAGAGACACCAAATAGCAAACTCTAACCACGTCCTAATACCAACCAGCTCTGTCGCGCACACACATCAAAAGCTAAGGGAATGACAACACCTCCCATCCATCCCACAGACTGGTTGAAACGAACAGTGTAGAGGATTGCCCTAACATAGGCTTGAGAGACAAGAATAGAAGCGGTGCAGATTGGTCCATACGCTAACAGACCACCAGCGAGGAGCTTCATATGAATTAGGTGAGGATTCTTCCTATCGGCAATAACAGTGGACGATGCAGAACCTAAAGACGACAACTCCGACCCCTTTCCCCCTCTGCCCAAGTGGCTCATTCAAGGTGGAATGGACCAACTGCTACAAACAGGCCTCCGGGATAGTCGTCTTGCGCCTCTTGCTACACTTCAACAGCAACAGACTCCTACTCGGGCTCTTACAATGGCAACAACCCCCTACCTGGGCTCTTCCAACGGCCAGCCTGCTACTCCTCAGTCCTCAGGACAATGGCCTACACTTGGGGTGCCCCTGACATAGCAACATGAGAGACCGACCTTCTCATCTCCGCCTCACGCAGACTGATGAGCGCACAACGAGAGCCGAGGGGCGGGGTTTTAGGGCCGGGAGTGAGGAGACTTCTCTGGCTGTGGCAGGATGATCTCTGGATGAACTTGTCGATGGGCATGCCCTATCAACTAGGGTGGTGGTGAGCACAGGACAATGCGACGCAGACGTGGTCGCCGCTCGATGTAGGGACGGGGATCCACCCGGCGCACGCCAAGACAAATTGTGTCTCTACTCGTGACGGTCTCCCATGATGCCGACGCCCATCGAGCCGGCCAACCGATGGCATCATCGGCAGGGGGTGGACCTCCCTGGTGTGGATCACCGAGGTCCACCCACGCGCATGCAAAGACGACGGCCCCCAGAGATGTGGAGACAGCAGCTTCCTGCGCGACGGGGATCCTCCCGGCGCGTGCGAAGACGGCGACTTCCCGCACGATGAACTCCTCGGCGTCGACACCCCCGAGCCCGCAGCCGGTGGCTGCATCGGCGGGTGGTGGTCGCCCCTGGGTGGGGCGGTGGCGTGGCAACCGGTGACCGAGGTGTTGGAAATATGCCCTAGAGACAATCATAGGGATAATTGTATTTCATTATGTTCATAATATTGGATAATATGTTATCTTGTTCCTTGAATGAATCATTGGTTATGAAGATTAACAAGTATGTGACTTGTTGGTGAAACTCTTAACTTATATGATGTCGTTCTAAATGTATCCCTGGTCGGATGTCAATGGTCAGAACACTATTGACTCTATCGACCAGCACATGTATTGATTGATGACCATGTTTCACTAGTCATGGATATAGAGATATCGAATCAATAATGTGGACACATGTTAGAGAACATGGGGTTGGATTGACCCACCTTGAGACACTATTGAGATTGTTATGATTCTATGTGTCGTTATTGGTCTCAAGCAATGATGATGTATAATCCTTAGACCTGAGATCAGTATGGTTTCCTACATGTGTAATAGCACTCTTAGGGGTTGCCAATCGCTACTCTTAACTAGGTAGTTATAAAGGTAGCTTTCGGGTTTGCTATGAAACATGCGAAGGAATGTGACTGGTCGGATATGGATTTGCCCCTCCTAACATAACAGGAGAGATGTCTTTGGGCCCCTTGTTGTGATTGGATAAAGAAAGTGCATGGCCATGCCACTATTAGTCGAAGTGTTCGACCACGTGAAGTTATCCGACACTCGATCGAGAAAGTATTGAACAGTCCATAGATGACACAACATCTCACCTAGAGTTCAACCAGACATCGTGAGGCAAAGGGAGAATACACGAGTAGGTCGCTTAGTTCGATCGATTCTGGATTGATCGTTATGGAGATACGGCCGGTCGTAGATCGGTCGAACGTAATCCAGAGTGGTCGAAACACGGTCGTGAGGAGTTCTGAATCGTCGTGATCAAATCTGAATCGGTCGTATAGAGATAGAACACAGTCGTAAGTGATGAGGACACAGTCGTAGATCATATTGCACTAAGGTTCGTCCGATATAATTTGTGTGTATTCGAGAATCGTTATGTCCTGCTAGGAACTGCTAACGACTCGTGATCGGAAAGAGTTTCCGAGTCACAACCGATTATGCATGAACCTACATGGTCACACACTTAACGGGTTGGAACAAACCAAGACGGATCTGATTAAATCAAGCGTGTTCGGATAGGATCCGTCATGAGCACTATATAAGGATATGTATGAGGCTATTGGAAGCACGGGTGAATGTAACAGACGAGACACACGAAAGTCGTGAGTTGAGTTGTTCCACCGAAACCCTAGCCGCCATCTTCTTGAGAGCTCTCCCGTGCGACTTGGTGCTAGCACACCAGCGCGCGGTTGTTCCTTCTCTGGATGTGTGGATACCGTAGAGGTGCTACTACGGTTGTTGTTGCGCTTGAGGACGATCCGCGATCTTTATAAGGAACTGCAAAGGTCGCTGGAGGAGACGATCGACCACGACCACCGCACCGACGTGCTCGACGTTGGACGATCGACTACGACCACTACATCGACGCACTCTTCGTTGGACCAGGCTGCTCCAACCCTTCTTCCGCTGCTCTGCGCGTCTGGTGGTAACGATCTGTGATCATCTACTTGCTTGGCTTCCTGGTTTACGTGGTAGAAAATTTTGATTTGTTGCTATCGTAACCTACCCGTACCCCAACACGAGGGGGTGCTGCGCGGCCCATGAGCTCCGGTGATCGGGGGGAGGGGGCAGATCTAGATCTGGCCTTGGGGGACGCCGACGACCCATGAGCTCCGGTTTAGGGGGGAGGGTTGCTCCGCGATTCTTGAGGTCTGCCGAGGCTCGCCGCCACCTCACAAGCCACGAACGGGTCACCGCCAAACACACTCCCTCAGCGAGAACAGGAAGAGAGGGGGGGGGAGGGAGGGAGGCTCAGGAGGGGGGATAGGGGGTCACCGCCGATGCCAGAGCAGCGGGGGGGGGGGGAGGGGCTGGGGGCAGGGCAGGGCTCTCAGGGATTGTGGCAGCTTCGTCTCCCGGGTTGCCCAAAATGAGGGACACGAGAGCAGCAATCGATATTTGTGTTTGAGTTTCCTAAACACGCGTTCAAATTTATTAGCTTTGTCCTGTTTGGAGCATCGAATTCTTGTGGAACGGCTGTCGGATAAATTTTGTTAGTGCAATTGAATCAGCAAGAGTACAGGAGATACATGCATTTTAACCTTTCAGCTCTGATCCATTAAGGAATTTAGCTTAGTTCAGTTGGTGGGAAGGTGTGGGTGTACATCCTTACCATCTAGATTCTAGTCCTCTTCTAGACGAATTTGGGTGCTAGCAGATTTCTTCTAGACGAATTTGGGTGCTAACAGATTTCTATCTATTTTACCTTGCCATCACCAAAAAAGGAAGGATTTTGCGTAATACTCGATTGCTCGCCATCACAAAAACATCTCACTCTATTTTCTCGAGTGATCTCTCCCTATACACAAACTGCTCGGTAATTTAGGAAACACATGCAAGACTACACATACACATCGCAGCAATACTACATTCTTATGCGCCACTGACGCATGCAAACACGCGCATGCTACTGAACCTCAGGGACTTGGACAAACCGCGCTCGTTCAGGCCGGCCGGCGAGAACAGCTCACCGGAGAGAACCTTCGGTGGCGCGCGGCCGCCGCCGTCGTCGTGCGAGAAACCGAGCTCGTTGGCGGGAGAACGCACGGCGAACCGGCAGCTCTGAGAATGGTTGGTGCCGCCGGTGAAGTGCTCCCGCCCACGCGCCGCGCCGGTGGGAAGGCGCTCGTAGCGGTCCGCCCTCTTTCTCCGCTTCTTGATCGCGCCATAGACGAAAGGGATGAGCCCTTCCATTGTTAGCTTACACACAGCTGAATCACCAGCTCGCGCGAGAGCGGGGGATTGATTAAAGTTGCATGTAGTAGTAATACAGTACAGGCACTTTGTGAGAGGAAATGAATTGGCAACGCCAGGTCTTTATACTGCAGGAGGAGATTAGAGCTTGACTTTGCTAGTTAAATTATGCATTTTCTTTAATTAAGATGCTGAGTCGTTGGTGCATGCAGCTGTAGTACTCATTGTTTAAATGAAAATATGGATCTGTTTGTTTGTGGGTTGTGTTTGACTGGTTGCATGTGCTGTTTTCAACTGTTTTCGAATGGGTTTGGCTGTTTCTAGTTACCGGGCTCAGAATTTTCGGTTTGTGACCCGTTAAGCTTAACAATACTCATACAAAATACTCATACAAGGCCGGAACCATCTAAACAAAACAGATTAGAGACCATGTAAACAATTCAGAAAATTCACACACAAAAAATCCAGGTCAGAACCAAGAAAAATTTCCATGAAACAACCTTGTTATTTGTGAACTAGATATAATATAACCAATTATTTGTGAACCCTAGATAGAAGAAATTAAATTCCTAACCTAGGTAGAATATAATCAATTATTTGTGAACCCTTACAAATGACAAAGACATAAAACATAAACTAAAACATACACATAAATTTATATGAACACATATATGAACATTTGCACATAATTTTAACTAAACTTGCACAATACCTATCACTGAAAGTTTAGTTAAACTTCTATGCAAGTTTTCATACTGACAAAGAAATCTCCATTCTAGGCTAGAACACCAATAAATATGCCTGAAGTTTTGATATACAAAGAAAAATAAACTCAAAAGTTTAGATGAATTATGGGCTGTGACAGTAATAGATCTACATGAAACAATTCTAAACTTTCGGTGTACATATTCATGTGCTAGTTCTGATATAAAAAGTCAGGTTTCATATTTCATACGGTTAGAAAACCAAGTAATTTATCATCCACAAAAAAGAAAAAAAAACTAAGGATGCAATCAAATCTGGGAGCTGTCAATGTCACAGTAATAATCTGCATGAAACCTTTGTGATCTCAAGTATAATTTAGAAATGACAAAATTTAGTCTAACCTAGACAAAGACAAAAAGAACCTTGGTGAACCTCAACAAAAAACAGAGGAAAAAACTAAACAAATCCTAGGTAAACCCTTGCAGGATACAGGAAATAATACAGATACAGATTATCAAGGAGGTTTCTCCCATATGCTTAGTATAATACTAATGTGCACTGTTGATGTTCTGCCATATAGGTGTCCCAAAAAAATATCATTATATCAATGAAATCTACATAGAGGTAACTAGGAGGAACACATTAAAAAAAAGATCGAGGTAAACAAGACTACTCTCATTTATTGCAATAACATTACAATAAATAAGCTTACATACAATAATAGAACTTCTAATATACTTGCACTTGACCACACTGCATTTCTATTGAAAAGGAACATGTTAAATGAGGCCACCATGGGAATTGCACTTCTAGAATACTAAAATTGCACATTACATGGAACCAAAAGTTCAATTTATATAATATGCATGTTTTCACATGATATGATATTTTCAAGTTTTCATAGGTTAACTCCATGTAATTGTTCATATGTTATTTCCATGGTCTAATAACAACTATAATGATGAAAACATTAGGCGAATAATACCAAGAACAATGGCAATCACAAACCATGGTGAACAAGGAGGAATAAGAGGTGGGAATGCAAACTTCAAAAGTAAAAATAGGAAACAAATATGTAGAGACCACAACATGCAAATAAGAGATGTTGACATGACACTCTAACAAAATTGCACACATGCAAGGAATAAATTACACATAACCTAACACTGCAACATATACTAAACAGTGGTGCAAGTTTCGAATTGCAGACATCGATTGTGGCTATGCCAATAAGTGAAGTATAAAACACCCGCCATTGAAGAAAGAACCACAGGTTCATGACAATCAGCAGTATTGATGATCCGTATACCTACCAAGCCAGAGATATGTGGACAACATGCAAGATACTAAGTTTGACAAACTGGACAACATGCAGTTAGTGGTGTTTGCTTACAAACTAACCAAAGAAAAATACATTAGCGTACTAAGTGGACGCAAAGTGAAAGATAAATATCTAACATGATCATCTATCATATGGTATTGTCACCATTTGAGCAGCAGGGTAACCTCTGCAACCCATCAAAGAAGTGGTATAAGTAGCATATGAGCAGAACATGTAACATCAGTTCCTAATGATACTACTTGCAAGAATCAACTCATTGGCCCCCACACCAATATTAATTCATGTCTTGTGTCTATGAGCAATAATTCACCTATATTACCACATTGGGTCATTTGTAACATTTTGTAAATAGTATCAACCAAAATATCAACTGAAATATTGATAAGTACAACACTTGACAGCATATCTAAAATATAAATTACACAGAAGCTCTCTTCTAAAATTGCATGTTACCTACCAAAGAAATTTTTAACTAAAATGATATGAAAATTTCTCTCTAGCATGTATTTTCAAAGGATGTAGCAGCAAGCATAAAAATGCCATGAGGGAACCTGATAACCTCATGAGGGAACTAAACTAAAAAAGACAGATGGAGTAAGATAAGAGTTTTAGATGGGATGAGTACCGAGCGTTCGACCTGCACAATTTGGATCAAGCCATCACCTCCTCACTAGCAATCTTTGTAACCAAACAAAGAAAAAAGTCACAATTCAATCACAACACTACTGTGACATTTCTTTTAAAAACAAACACTGCTGCAACTTAAAGAAGTTGTTTCATATAGACTAACAAAAAAAGGAAAGATGTACTAAGATTGCATATTGCTAAACGCTGAAATTTTAACAATAGCAATGTGTGGCTTCTTTAACTAGATGGAATTTCCAAAGGGATATATGTACTTTGATTTTTTTTTATCTGGCTAGTTGAGCCCTACAAAGAAACTGACACAAAAGATAGAGACAAAAGAATTATTCTAGGCCAAACAAAATCAGCTAGCCTTGGTGAACCCATACAAAAGACAGAGACAAAATAATTATTCTAACCTAAACAAAAATCCTAACCTCTGTGAACCCCTACAAACACAGCAACAAATGCAATATTTTCTGCAAGACAAAAACGTGCATACTTAAATCGAAACTCTGAATTAACTAAATCAAAGTTTTCTTACATGCAATACAATCCATCTACTAAGAGGTTAGATCTTTATAACCAATGCACGCAAAAAAAAAAAAATTCTTAATCCTAATGTACGCATCCAATCTGAACTTTGCTTTACAATAAATTTCAAATACAGATAGATAATTTTAAAAATGATGTAAAGAAGTACAGCAAATAATGCACAACTCCTATGCAACTTTATACATGAGAGCAAGTGTGTACTACGAATCCTAAAGAAAAAACATCAGTGCAATGCAACAAGGATTGCAAAGAAAAACAAAGGAAAGTATAATGTAGAGGTAAATATAGCTACAATTTGCACACAATTTGTACTGAAAGCAATAGCAGACAAAAAATTATGAACAGAGGAGATACCGTGATGTGTACTTCTTGATCTTCCAACAATAAGGAAGTCTACATCAGTCAATGCAGATTCCTAGGTTAGGGCTCTCCCAATGCATGAGTTGCAAACCACCTTAACCTCCAAATTGACCTGAAAAACAAAGAAAGAAAAGACATGATATAGGTTAGCTAGTATCAGAAATTCAAAATGCAGCATAACTGTTGAAGGGATACAGGTAGGCATATCAGAATGCAGCATAACTATTGAAGGGATACGGGTAGGCTACGCTAGCTAACAATTCAAAAATTCTACCACGTAAATTAGGATGTCATGCAAGCAAGAGATCATAGATCGTTACCACCAGACGCGCAGTGCAGCGGAAGAAGAGTTGGAGCAGCCTGGTCCAACGAAGAGCGCGTCGAGGTAGTGGTCGTAGTCGATCGTCCTATGTCGAGTACGTCGATGCAATTCCTTGTGAAGATCGCGAATCGTCCTCAAGCGCAACAACAACCGCAATAGCGCCTCTACAATATCCACACATCCAGGGAAGGAACACCTTACGCCGGTGTGCTAGCACCAAGTCGCACGGGAAGGCTCTCTCAATAAGATGGCGGCTTGGGTTTTAGCAACTCACGTCAACTCTTGTCGTGTGTCCTTTGTCTCATCGCATCATCCCAACAGCCTCAAGCATCTCCTTATATAGTGCATGTGACGGATCCTATTTGAACACGTTTGACAAATCGTATCCGTAATGGTTTGTTCCAACCCGTTAAGTGTGTGACCCGTTAGGTTCATGCATAATTGGTTGTGACTCAGAAACTTCTTTCCGATCATGAGTCGTTAGCGGCTCCTAGCAGAACATAATGATTCCCGAATACACACAAATTATATCGGATGAACCTTAATGCAATATGATCTACGACCAGGTTTATATCACTAACGACCAACTCGTATCTCTATACGACCAGTTCATATTTGGTCTCGACTAGTTCGTAACTCCTTACAATCAGGTTTCGACCACTTAGTGATCATGTTCGACCAACCTACGACCAGCTCGTATCTCCGTACGACTAGTCCGTATCTGATCGAACTGAAAGACCTTCTCGTGTATTCTTCCTTTGCCTCACGATATCTAGTTGAACTCTAGATGAGATGTTATGCCATCCATGGACAGTTCAATACTTTCTCGATCAAATGTCAGATAACTTTACGTGGTCAAACACTTCGACCACTAGTGGCATGGCCATGTACTTTCTTTATCCGACCACATCGAGGGGCTCAGAGAAATCTCTCCTGTTATTTTAGGAGGGACAAATTACATATCCTACCAGTCACATTTCTCTGCATGTATCACAGCATACCTGAAAGCTACCTTTATAACTACTTAGTTACGAAGTAGCATTTGGCAACCCCAAAGTGTACTCTTACGCATGTAGGAAACCATGCTGATCTCATGTCTAAGGATTATACATCATCATTGCTTGAGACCAACTGACGACACATAAAATCATAACAATCTCAACAGTGTCTCAAGGTGGGTCAACAACATGTGTTCACATTATTGATTCGATATCCCTATATCCATGACCGGTGAAACATGGTCATCAATCAATACATGTGCTGGTCGATAGAGCCACTAGTGTTTTGACCAGTGACATCCGAGCAGGGATTCATTTAGAACGACATCATATAAGTTAAAAGAGTTTCACCAACAAGTCGCATACTTATTAATCTTCATAACCAATGATTCATTCAAGGAACAAAATAACACTTATTTAATAACACATAAACATAGACGTGATATCATCATCTCCATGATTACCTCTAGGGCATATCACCAACAATTGTAACCCTTGGTTTTAGCTTGACTTGAAAGTAACTAGAGAAGTTTAAATGTTGGTACATTACCCCAAATTCCCAACAGTGTAGACTGAATACAAGCACTTGAAGAAACATCATAGACGAAAAAGAGACGAACTCAGATCTTGGTACTAATCATGACTTTTAGTCCAACCTCAACCTCAACTAGCAACAGAAAAGAGATATGATAAACCTGACATATAGGGTCACCAAACTAACACTAATGAGCACAAACCTTGCTTCCAAGATCCTATTGTACTGTGTTCACCAAAAGCAAAACAAAATGCACCTAAAATCAACAGAAAAGAAAGAAAATATGCAAGAATAAACCAAACAATGAAAGTAAGAACTGAACACTGATATCATCTCTACATCTCCAATTCACCAAAAATCATCGCACAACAACCACCACAAAGTATAAAAATAAAAAGTAACATAGGTAGAAGGATAGAAAGGTCTTGAACTAGGTGAACCCTTACAAAACACAAAAGCCAAATTCTAAATAATCAAATTTAACTAAGAAGGACAAAAATGTCTTGAACTAGGTGAACCCTAACATAAAATATAAGTCAAATGAGACAAAATAATATGCTGAATACATATGTCAACACAGCATAAACCAAAAGTCCTGCAATTAAATGCAAATCTAAGTTGAACAATGGGTACCGGTAGTGACTAATATTAAAATGAATATATTACAATATGGAAATTAGAAACTGACTAATATTAAAATGAATATATTACAACATGGAAATTAGAAACTTGCACAAACAATATACTAAAATTGCAAATCACATGATACTGGAAGTTTAGTTATTACGATATGCAACATATACACTACATGATTAATTCAAATGCAACCAATATTTGATTGGTAATATGTTTCTTCTATGATAAACATACAACTAAAAGTTGCAAATCTTAGTCAAAAAAGAAGAAGATGATGATGATGATATGCATATCGTTGTTCCCCCAAGAGATAAATTTTAACTTGTGAGACACCCAACAAGGCCAGTGAAATAGCAGCAGCAACCATAAGGATGACGAGTGTCAAATCTTTACAAGCATCCCACACGAAAGCCTAAATAAAAGTGGCAATACACTAAGAGTGAGCATCCCAGAGAAAAGAGAGCAATTATGCCACACAAATATAAAAGAATCCTTAGCATACCAAGAAGCTTCTTCCTTTCTTACGGGGGTATGTATTTGAACCAAATGCATTTTGTCTTGCCATCAAATCTGAATCATCTCCACTGATATCGTTCTCTGTATGTCTTTAGCATATTTGCTACTCCCAAATCAGAGAGAAAGTTACAAGGTGGAAACTATTACAAATACATGTGAAATGGCAATGACACTAGAATTGCTCACCCCTCCGTACTGTTGTAGAGAAGAATAGTTGTGGTCTCTGGTAAGTGAGAGGTAAGTTGTTCTTCTTTAATTCCGAAGCCAAGTGCACCATCAACGTATGGTGCTGCAGAAGTCAACATTGAAGCAAACATTAACTAATTGCAAGAACAAAATGCATATCCCTTTCATAGACTATGCTCTGTATTCTGATCACCAGTATGGAATCACATAGTATAGTACATATTAGCAACGGTGCTCCTACAAAGCATTAATAAATGCTCCGCTCGGAATACATAGACTTAGCAAACCATAAGGACAAGCATAGGGAAAAGATGTATAAATGTAACACAGAGTTACATACTTGATAAATATGTCTAGGCCATTATGCGAGTAGGTAAAAGTAGAAATAATACATGTTGTCTCCTTCGACTGAACATGGACTCGACTTGCTTCTTTAAAGTGGAATGCAGCCTGAAGAAGGAAATAAAGATATCAGCTGACACCAACAAAAATAAAATTACAAGGTGAGAATATACCCTTATAACAAAAATATGCTCCCTACTCCTTGGAAGTGTTAGTTGGGCCCAAACACAACAGAACATGCAAAAAAAAAAGAAGAAGAAGAAGAAGAAGAAGAAAAAAAGAAAAGGAAATCTACCAAAAACTACTTGTGCATGAGGCTGCTAAGGCCTCGGTGGGGATAAAATCCAGTTGCATCCACTTGTTTCAAACAAGTCCAGCCTATTCCTCCACTTCTTTATTATTAAAATCATGAATTATGCACAAAAGATGTGGTCCCAAATCAAATCTAGAGGAATTGTAGATGACAACAACAAATTATGTCCTTTTGCAGTATTTGGGGGTTCTAGAATAACTAAACAAGGTCAATACAAAGAACTGTGGACAATTGTCAATTATACAAGTTACAACTTTTTTTCCGGAATGCTTTGCCTAATTAAGTTTGGAGAATAGGAATGATGAAACCAAAAGTATCCTAACTACCAGGAAATCAATACTTAGTGTTAATGTCTCTCATCTGCAGCATTTGGACCCCTACAGGTGAGTCAAACCCAGATATACATAACAGTAGAAAATTATGCTTGGTTAAAGCCTCGAATAGAACCCCCATAGCTAGCACATGAGCATAATAAGCTAGATCCTGTAACACATGAAGAAGCCAAAGGGAACAAACTCGTAGTAAACAATGTACCCAGATGGTCTTTAGATTGACATGAGTTAGTATTCAGGTTGACAATGGAATGCTAAATCTTTATTAGTTTTTGAACCCCAGCATAATTGAAAACATTTAGTCCTGAACCCAGAAAACGTACAAAAACAAAGACATAAGTTTGGCAGACCATTAACAGATTGAAAAAAAGTACAGAAAAAGTAAAAAAGGAAAATGACAGAGTAATCACAGTTGATGGCTTTTTTTTTTGAAAATTAACCTACAGCTCTGATGAGAATTTAATGACAGAGGAATCACAGTTGATGGCTTCTTTTTTGAAAATATTGTAATTTGCTATTTCGCACTATAACATCCCTATTTTTTGGGCTTTTTCAAAATTTTGAAAACTTTAAAAATTAACCATTCGGTTTTATCAATTCGCTAAAGCTTAAATTGTAATTTAGAATTTTAAAAGTAATTTAATTTGAATTAATTAAACTTTAATTAATTAAAGTTGGTTTAATTGAGTTTTCTGGATCTTAATTGGATTTAAAAGTCAAAAGTATTATTTTAAGTCTTTTCTTGGATTTGTTGGATTTTAATAGTGGTTTTCCCTTTTGCCCTAAGTTAAAAATAATTAATTGCAAAAATTAAAAGCAAGAGTTAAGCTGAAAATATTTTCATTAAGTTCTAAATAATTCAAGATATTTCTGTGAATTTTTCTTGAATTTTTGGACGGCTTTAGCTATTTTCTAGAAATGCTTTTCTATTTATGGTATTTTCTAAATTCGAAAATCCCTTAAATCTCCTTCCTATTCACTTGGGCCGAATCCCTTCGGCCCATTTCTCTTGCTTCCTTGCGCGGTCCACGCTGGCCCATTCTCGCGCGCGCGACCGCGTCCTCCTCGATCGGTCACCGTCCGATCTTGATCGGACGGCTCACATCAGCCGCGCCCTTCTCCGCCGTGCCCTCTCTCTCGCTGCCCGGTGGGTCCCGCTTGTCAGCCACCACTACCCTCGCCCTGGTCATCTTCCTCGGCACGCCATCGCCACGCCGCTCGCGTGAGAGCTGCGCACGCGTGCGGGCGTTTTGCGTCGACCTCGCATGCCTCCCTCTCGTTGCCGCAGTCCCCTCTGGTGCGCGCATTCAATGCGGCGTGCTCCACCGCACCCGCTGCCACCACGCCCCCCGGTGTCGTCCCCTCCGCGCGGAATCCGCAGAGCACGCAAGCTCCGCAGACCTCCTCGTGCGCTCCCGCCTGTTGAGTCGTCGCTCCGCTCATCCCCATCGCCTATAAAAGCCCGCCTCGTGTGCCTCTCCCTCTCCTCTCTCTTTCCCCTCACCTCACTTCCCCTCTCTCCCTCCGAGCTCGCCGTATTTTGAGCTCCAACCGCCGCCGCCGAAGCCCGCTCACCAAGACCCGCCATTGCCGACCTCGCCTCCGCTTATCGCAGCGCACCCGTCTGCACGACGCTCCTCCCGGAGGCCACGGAGCCCCGCTGCCAACTCCGAGCTGCCGCCTCCACCGCTTCTCGTCGCCGCCGCCGGCCACTTCTTCGCCAACCGCCGCCGTTTCGGTGTGCCCTGGATTCGCCGCGTCCTCCTCTTCACGTTGCCGCCACGCATCGGGCTCGCCACGGCGTGAAGCACCAATGAGCCGCGCCTCCGCACAAGCCCGCTACTACCGAACGCCGCCATGCTGCTGCCGACGTGGCACCACCTCGCTGCCACGTCAAAGCCACCTGGGCGCCACCTCGCCTCCTTGCTGACGGGGCGTGCGCACGTGTCACGCACGCGTGGCCCGACACAGTGCCACGGGCCCCACCCGTCAGCGGCTTAGCCATTTTCGGAATTAAAAATAATTCCAAAAATCCAATTCTTTTACCATTTTATGCTATTCCAAACTTCCAAAGGCCATAACTTCCTCATTTGAACTCCGATTCGAGTGATTCAAATTTATAAATTCATCTAAATTCATTATATTCCTATTAGTATTTATTTGGTATTTTATTTGAATTTTATTTGGTATTGTTTTATTTATTTAGCTTTGTTCGCGCGTATAGATTCCAGTGTTTCGGACGACTTTGCAGACCCGATGACCGAAGCACCTCTACTCTTCAACGAAGGCAAGTCGTAGACCTTTGATCATATTGAACCCAATTTATAAAAGTATATTGTTTGATATAAACATGCATTGCTAATTTTATAATAAATGGTTTCGGGAATTAGTTAATTACCTAATTGCCATTATGCCTCCTTGATAATTTGTAAATGACATGTACCCTTGAATGACATAAATCCTTGGACACCCTAGGATGGATAATTATTAGTTGGACATTGTTGAAATACCAACATGGGTACCGTATTATGCTTAGCAAATGCTTTAGCTACACAATAGGTTCATGATCACATACTCAAGAATGTTTAAATTTGACTAAAAGAATTATGGAACCGTGGCGAAGCCACTATTGATAAAAGATGTTGTGCCATGGCAAGGGTTGTCATTTGGCCGGGTTGAACGAAATTGATTTATGCTCGGACGAGTGGGTGGTGGTAAAGGTGGGTGCGTAAGCACATTTGGAATCCGAAAATGTATCGTCTGAGCAGCCAACTAAGGACTTAACCTTGAACCATTGACCTGGGCCTTAACCGTACAACCACATGTCTAGACTGGGATAGACCTGACTGACTAATTAGCAATATTTTGGTCCGGTTCTGTCTTGGTTGGGAATGGCGCAAGAGGGGGCCAGAACGGCGAAACCTTAGCGGTCAGAACCGAGTTAAAACAGAACTTTGTAAATGCCTTGTCACGTATTCTAAACCGCTTACCTAAGGAAGTGAGCGGTGGCATAGATATATGCCGAACAAACTAGAGAATTCGTGTCTTGTGGGTCAAGCTGTACAACCTCTGCAGAGTGTAAAACTATTCGAATAGCCGTGTCCTCGGTTATGGACATGCCTGGTAATTTCACGCAAGGGGTAGACTTTTATCAAATGTTGGAATAGGTTGGTCGAATCTTGTAGATGGTTGATGGTCGGGAAGTGAACAGGGTGTTCACTAGTTGCTTCAAAAAAAATTGATTACTTATGTATTAATCTTTTAAATTGTGCTTTGCAATCTACTTATTGTATTTACTGTCAATATTGCTTTCCGCAAAATATCTATAAAGCTATCCTTGTCAAGCTTTGCATGAATATTACTTGCATACATTTTCCTATAACTTGCTGAGTACATTCAAAGTACTCACGGCTTTATGCCCTCTGATTGATCAGTCGCTGAAGAAGAACCTGGAAGCATCGAGTTTCTACGAGGAAGACTACTTTGAAGACTATGCAAATTAGGACATCGATACGGTCTCCAAAATATAACTTTGATCATTCATTTTTAGTATAATATATTTATAAAACTTACTAAAATTATAATATTATGAAAGTAGTCTTTGAGACAAATCTATATATGTCACTTTCATGTGTTCATTCTAAATATTCAAAAAGATATTGATAGCCAAACTTTATAAAGCTTGGTTGTATGTTACCAAAACAACTTTTTTTTGTGTCTCAAAGATATTTCTTTTGCATGACTATAGTTCTAGTTAGTTTTGTTCGATCTAGGTGTGATCCATTATACATAGAGAGATACAATTTGGCAGATTTGATGTTATCAATAGCAGGACCATGTGACATTGTGACATGGGAGTGGGTGATGCCTGGAGGTGGAGGATGTAGTTTGTATCTTTCATCTGATAATTAGTCAATAAAAGAAAACAGAAACAGATGCTTCACATGCATGCAGTAGCATGCTATGATATCTTATGGCCAACAAGCGTTAACCAATTGGTGGCAGATTTACAGGTGAAGCTTCCACGTCTCTGCATGCCACATTTCTTTAAGAAAGCATCCGTATGGGATCATGGGATTAACAGTGGTTCATCAACTCATATAATTTCGGCAAACATGGCAAAGCTAGCCGCCATATAATAATAAGTTCGATGGGAGAAAATATATACATGTAGCAAGCATGTTGGCACGTACGACTAAATAAGACATTGCATTTGCAACCTCAACCATACACATTAATAAGCCGAGCTTATCCGGAACGTCAAACGCACTCACTGTCCATACACTATAACCATGCATAGCAGACACATCGGACTCACCCTTACGGCCTTAGAACTGTGTTTCACTGAGAGGAGAACAGGACAGTGTGACATAGTGCTAAATTGTTCAGTCCTTAATCTAGAGCATTAAAATCATAGCTTTTTTAAACCGCAAACGCTCACGATACACGCAGGTATGTGTTTTAATCACTGAACATACTCACACGGCTTGTACTATTTCTAAATCCACCAAAATGGATTTGGTGAGACGAGCTGGGGTCAAACCCAGCTGGACTGTTGGCACAACGGCGCTGCACGTTTAAATCCTAGCTACTCTTGTATTTTCTGCTCTAGCTAGGTATGTAGGTGTGGGCCTCTCAGAGGAATAGTTGGGTCGGCCCATCAACCATGTGTTTCGGACCGACTCAACATGAGCCGGGCCGATCTAAGAAAACATTAGTCAGGCTTAGTCGAGGTGGGCTAAGGTGGGCCGAATGGACATTTACTGGGCTAGACAGGCTTCCGAAAAGCCCAAGCAGAACGCCACAACCAGCTCCCGACCCGACCTGTTCTGTTACGCCGGACGCCGGGAGCGGGAGGAGACGCCGCCGTTTCGCCTCTTCCTTTCCCCCCGCGGAAGGCAGCCTCGCGGGGAACACGCCGCGACACAGAGAGAGGGAGGGAGGGAGATGGCAAGATCGTGCAAGGGGTTGGCCATGGAGCTCGTCAAGTGCCTCAGCGAGACCGACTGCGTCAAGGTCAGTCTCTCTCTCTCTCTCTCTTTCTCTCTCCCCCCCACGGCTTGCTGTGCCGCCGCTTGTTTCGATCCGATCTGGTTCGATTAGAGGTTCCTCTGTCACTCGCGAGTACGGGGGAGGGGGTCAGGAATGGATGATCCCACCTGTTTCGCCTTCAGAGCTTTGGATGCTGTTTGGGATGGTGTTACTGACTGATTTGTTCTTCCGTGGTTTGGTTCTGCGCAGGTGCAGAAGAGACCGTACAAGGAGTGCGCGGGGGAGAAGGTGCCCAACATCACCAGCGAGTGCGTCGGCCTGCGAGAGACCTACTTCAACTGCAAAAGGGGCCAGGCATGTAAATCACTGTAAATTAGCTACGCCAGTTTCCTTTTTGATAAGTTTGCTGATGTGATAGTGGTTTGCGTTTTGAGTATCTCGCTGATTTCTAGTCGATGAATATGTTTTAGCCTGTAAGTGTAAACGATCCGGCATTCGGCATTCCTTATGTAATTCGATGGTCACGCCATTCATTCTCCTCGTGCTTGTGGTTTGCGTGAATTATGAATCAATATGCTGCTAGTGACTGTTGTTTCTTGTGAACTGGATGCAGTGTCCGGTTTGGGCCGGACACGAAACCTGCTTTGATGCTCTCACATCCAAAATTTGGTGGCGCTATTGCCACTTTCTTATTGGTCCCATATTCTACAGATCGATACAATGCAAATGCAAATTGCTGTGACATATGATAGGTTTTGATTCGATAGGTGTGCATCGTCGGTTGTTACATTTAAATGAGAAAAGCGTGAGCTTTTTGTATGCAGTTAAACAGGGTTGAGTAAGCTAATAGCAGCTGCAGAGTGTAAATCCCTGGAAGCTCCTTCCTTTGTACTGTTGCACTTAAGTACTTGGTCAGTCTTTTCATGTTTGATGGAGGCTACTCACTTTTGTTTTAGTTGCTGTATAGTGTAACTCTTTTCGATATACCTTTATCTACCTTTTGAATTTCTATGCATAAAGCACTCTTGCAAGAGACACTACAAGAAACAAATTACAGGCTGTGTACAAAATGTGTGACAGTAACAGAAACAATTACAAGTGAAAAAGAATAGTGAGCAGGAATTGAAGAGATGCTAATCTTTTCCTTTGACCTTGCTTGTAAAATAAATAAAACTAGAAATTGGAATGGTGGTCAAAATCAGGCTCTTTCTGTAACTACTATATGCGCCACATATTCTATAATTGTATCCATTATAGTAGATGACAGAATTAGGTTGAACTGGAAAGGTCTGTAGTATGGTAACATGATGTTTTCCTGAAATCATAGTAGCATAGATGCATACCTTCAATTACTATACAGCTTTGATTCTTTTCTCTTTGATCTGTTTTACACGATAAACTTATTGCAATCGGGTCATTGTTGTATGCATCTTTTTTAGTATGACAGCAACAGAGCGCTAAAAACTCCAACCTGAAACCCCTTCTAGTCCTTTTCTATCTAAATTTAGATGCAGCTTCTGTGTGCATTATGTTATCATAATACTTCTCATTGACAGCTCATTTTGTTTCTTCCTGTCGATTCCTATGGAAATATAATCATATGCTTCACAATTATGAAAACCCTATTTCTTATGTGCACAAATCTGAATGCAACATACAACCTAGCTTAGGAGTATTTGGACTAATTTGTTAGTATTATTGCATCAAGTGTTAAGAGTTGTTCTATAGGAAAATATATTTAACATCCTTCGGTACCATCTTTCCTGTATATATTTCCCCGTGTTTTTCCTTGTTAATCGCCGTTCTCCTTTGCTTTTCCTACTCTTACTTGGCTATTTTTCATTGCATATGGAAGTGCTAACTTTTGTTAATCGTCGCAACAGGTTGACATGCGAGCCCGGATACGTGGGAACAAGGGGTATTAATGGTGTGCCTGCAAATTCCCCATCCAGTTTCAGCTTCGAGTCAAGTTGCGACTTTGAGGCATCTGTGTTCTATAGGTAGATCTCTATGTTACTCTCTGACCTTTGCCTTTTGGAAAGGCTGTTCCATCATACCACACATGTTCAGGTGGTGGTGCCTGTTGCTGCAATTTTTTTCGATGCTCGTGTTTGTGTAGAATGCAGAAATTTTGTTAGGACTGTTTAGGTGCCCCATTTCTTAGTTTGAGAGCAGACTGTTTACCTAGTTGAAATGAAGATTTCACTTGGGATGAACGTTTATCTTCTCGAAATAAAGTATCAAGTATGGTCCAGTGCTTGCATGGGCTGAATGACTCTGCACTGCTCTGCCAAAATGCCCTTCCTTATTAGGAAGAAGCAGCTTGCAGGTCGGAAGTGACTTTTTGGCCGTATTGGCACATTTTTACGTGGAATTTGCGGAAATGGCACCCGGCGGCCGGCGCATAGTATTTGTAAAAATAGTACGTGCTACAGCATGGCCACCGCACGGAAATAACGTGGAGGCGACACGTCGGGGTGGAGACAACGCCGAGGCGACATGTCAGGGGCCACCGCGGCCGTCGTGCGGACTCCAATGATTAGCGTTTAATTAGCATTGTAATTAGCGATTTCTCTCTCTTCATAAATAGTGATGTTTGTAGGAATTTTTAAATATAGCAAATGAGCTCAAAAAATTATGAATTTTTTTGTAGAGCCAACCGACACAGTGTACTCGCTTGTGTAATTTTTCCATAATTTTATTCATATTGAATTTTTCTCGCAATTTCATTTAAGTATACTGTTTGTAGAAATTTCTAAATATAGAAAATGAGCTCAAAAAATTATGAATTTTGTTTTGAAGGCTCCTTACACAGTGGACTTGATTGTGTAATATTTCTAAAATTTTATATGTGTTCTGAAATTATCTCGAAAATTTAGGATTTAGATCTCAAAAATTTGGATTGGAGGTTTCGGAACTTAGGGTTTCATGAATTCCCACACAAAGTACTCCTAACAGAATATGCTTAATCATATCCTGGCATAGCATTTTGAGACAAGGAGTGTCGGCATTTCCAATGGAGTGCAGTGTAACTTTTCATACATAAAATTGACGAAATTTCATGCGTTACAAGCATTATATGATACACACGCGGGTTTATTGCAATTGGGATGAAGGAGGAGGGGGTATTATCACATGTACCCCGATTAAGCTTATTCTGTTAAGAGTACTTTGTGTGGGATAATCCATACCCCGATTAAGCCCCCATGATTGCCGACGTGTTAGCCTCATAATGAGTGATATGTTGTGAAATATGTAGTTATTTAGTGAAGTGATAACTGACTACATATTGAAAAGGTTGTAGTTCAGATTCTCTCAATGCGAACTATCCATGGAATCTACACAAACGTGGGATACTTAGTGGAATCTACACAATGTTGTTTAGGTTGTGATAAGAGTCTACATTTAGAGAAATACTTGTGTCCCACGCTTACTACTGCAAACCTTGTTTTCACATTCGAGACTTAAACCCTAAATTTTCGAGATAATTTCAGAACACATATAAAATTTTAGAAATATTATACAATCAAGTTCACTGTGTAAGGAGCCTTCAAAACAAAATTTATAATTTTTGGAGCTTATTTTCCATATTTGGAAATTCCTACAAACAGTATACTTAAATGGAATTGCGAGAAAAATTCAAAATGAAAAAATTATGAAAAAAAATTACACAAGCGAGTACACTGTGTCAGGAGGCTCCACAAAAAATTCATATTTTTTTTGAGCTCATTTGCTATATTTAAAAATTCCTACAAACATCACTATTCATGAGGAGAGAGAAATCGCTAATTAATCGCTAATCATTGGAGTCCGTACGACGGTCGTGCGGTAGCTTCTCCGTGTAGTGGGCCTGACGTCTCGCCCCTGGCGTCGTCTCCGCACGGTGGTTGTGCGGTGGCTCCGACGTGTTGCCTCCATGTTAATTCCGCACGGTGACGATGCTATTTTTATAAATACCGTATGTCAGGTGTTATTTTCACAAATTCGACATAAAATGTGCCAATACCGCGAAAAGTCTATCAACTTCACAACGTATTGCTGACACTTGAAATGCGTATGAGCCAGCCTAGAGTCGTGCAACACATATGTCCCATCCTGTGTAATCGGCTGCAATGACCTTTGTTATCCTTGAACAATTCATGAGATCTGATTTTTTTTTTCTAGATAACATCATCATCACATTATTTTCTGCAATGTCCTTCCTGAATGATATGATGCGTGTGCCCTGCCCCGGGGAAAAAAGAGGAGGCTAGTACTCGGCGATTGAGGCTAATGAACCACCCGCGATGAGACCGGACCGGATGGCGATCCCAATAAAGCTGATTGATTCTTTTTGCGCCAGTGCGAGGCGTCCGGATGCCGCAAAGCGAAACCTAACGTTACCCGCGCAAGCGACGTAAGACCTGTCGAAATTTTTTTAATAATCTATTTTTTCTTCAAAATTACAGAAATAATACTAACTTATTTTTTGTCAGAAATAATCAGCAGTCGCCATACTGTTAGTCAATTTACTCCTAGTCGCCCAACCATTGGGCGACTCATCTTAGTCGTCCAACTATAGAGCGCCAAGCGTTAGAGTCGCCTGATAGTTAAGTGACTCCACTAAGTCGTCCAGTGGTTAAGCGACTAAGTATAAGTCGCCCAACCACGGGGCAATTTGAAGTATTAAGTCTGCTATTTAACAAATCCAGTTGGAATAATTATATAGGGATAAATGTTACATTTTGTAGGTATTACATTTAGGAAATCATGTTGTATGATGGTTTTTTTTTTTGAAAATAAAAGGGTGTTGACAAGGTCAGTTGGTTCGTTCGTGATTTTCATAGAATATGAAGGGTACGAAATTTGTGAAACTCGCAATAATATTTTTGTGATCGTCGTATGTTGTTCTAGTGCGCTAAATTTCTGAAGAATTTTGTGAGGACGATAGAGGTAGCAATGATTCGTAAGTACGAAGGTAAGTCATATTGCGATGCACCAGGAAATTCACACACGATGAACTTTGGAGAAATGGTGCAACGATAACAATACGACATTTAATTCGACAAGGAGTTATATGGCAAGCAGGCTAACGAACCAATGACGGTACAGGCAAGGTAGTTAAAATCATGATCCTACTCGTAAAGTCGTACGATTCTACGATCCCACGATGGCCTGTCGATCCAGATCACACTATGGATCGGAATCAGGTAGAATCGTGGTAGAGTCGCGATCCAAAGGGTAGAATTGTGTAGAATCGTGGTAGAGTCGCAAAAAAAAAATTGTGCAAATTTTTTCCTTTTTTGCAATTTTTTTAGAAGTCTGGCTTTGCTGATATTTTGTTTTAGAGGAAAAATTTGTTGATATTAATTTTGAGATTGAAACTATAAATAAATAAGGAGCATGCAAAATATTATATCAGTATGGCAATGCTAGTATAAATATCTATATTATGAGTTATGACATGAGCAATCTTGAGCTTGATAATGATAAGCTATTTTTATTCCTGTAGTATGTCTAGCTGCTTTTAAGGAACATGCAAGCGTTGCAATTAGATATTGATTTACAAAACTTGTGAACATTTCTCATTAATTGTAGTAAACTAGTCAAGGCCATTGGCTGTTCTCCTGTAGTTGAGAACTATATCATCCATCATGTCAGTACCATTATGCTTTTCTGTTGTGTGATAAGAAGTGTTTTGCCCCTTTTTTGGTAATAAGTAAGTGGTAAACTTTATAAGAATCATACAAACTTATAGTATAGATGTTAAATATGTGTATTTTTACAAATCCGTAGAATCGCCGATTCTACGATTCGATACTACGATTCGATCCTACCGGAGGCAAATCGATCCGACTCGAGATCTCGACTCTGACTACCTTGGGTACAGGCATGCCTTTAGGGAATTAGAAATACATGGGACACATAGACGAAGAGGGTCGGACTACTGCGTGGACCAGGGCCATTTGCCCTTCTTTGCGAGCTCGACGTTGTACTCCTCGCCGGCCGCCTTGGCCTCGGTCGCCAATTCCCTCTTTTCTCGCGCCCCCTCTCGCGAGCCTCGCGCTCCCTACGCCTGCACGCCTCTAGATGAGCATGCGTCTCTCGCTGGATACGCTGGTTGTGCTCTTCGGTACAGCGTTCCTCCTCCCTCCGCTCGCGGTCCCTGTGGGCATCCCACTCCTCGCAGTTGAGAGTCCACTGGTCGTGTGGGTGGATCTCTAGGTCGATCCATTGGTCTGCATGTACGCTGTAATCTTCGAGCAGTACGGTGTATGTGGGTTGACTGCATGAAGTACCGCATTTGCATGCCGTTCCCTGAAATATCCGATTGTACCGTGTAGAACGCCTACCACGATGGCGACAAAAGGCTGAGAATGGAGGCCCCTAATAACCCAGTTATACACCTCTGTAAGGTTAGTGGTCATTATGTCATACCTTGCACCGTCCGTGCCGTGCAGCAAGGACCACTTCTCCAATGGCTTGGCCTCAACCCAATGAGAGAAACACCCGATGTCCCTCGAGGTCCTCCGCGTCAAATGGGGAGGGTCGAGCTCCCGCAGTGGTGTGAGGCGTTCGGGCTGCGCCGCCCCAGGAATGAGGGGATACTTGTTCCTCTCGACGACATGCTTCCTGGTGTGCTCGTCCAACATCTCCCACAACGCATAAAATTTACGCTGCTGGTTCTGCATAGTAAGCCTCTTGAACAGCTTTATCAACGGTTGCTGTTAGAACTGTTTGAAGAAGTTGGCCCCCAGATGGCGAATGCACCATCTGTTCCTCGTGTCTGGCCAAAGGAACGACTCATCGGGGTCTTGCTGAAGTTTTTGGATGGCCTTCATTATCCCAGGGTGGTGATCATGGATTATGCAGACATCCGGACGTGCCTCAACTACTCCCTCCTTCAGATGTAAAAGGAACCACAACCAGCTGTCGAAATTCACACTTTCGACGAAAGCGATGTCTAAAGGCAAAATCTGATTGTTGCCATCAACGCCAATTGCTGTCAGGATCATGTCTTTGTATTTCCCAGTTAGAAACGTCCCGTCCACTGAGATCACAGGCAACATGTGTGTGAATGCATCAATGTAGGGACCGAATGCTAAGAAGGACTTCTGCAATACCATAAAACCTAGGTTTTATGGCGGTCTTTTGGATGGCTTATCCTTCACAGCAATGTATGTGCCAGGGTTCCTGTCCTACAGCACCTGGAGCATACAAGGAATGTTGTCGTAAGAAGCCTCGAAAGAACCGAACCTCCTTTCCAAAGCCTTCTGCTTAGCACGCCATGCCTTCGCGTAGCTAATCTTGTATTTGAATTTCTGCTCGATAGCCACCATGATGTGCTTGGCCTCCAGATCCGTCTTCTTCACTATCTCTCTGTACATCACATTGGCTATGAAGGTGGACGTCAGGTTGCGATGCCTCGGCAAAACACTACTGAGCAAGCAGGAGTGTGCCTCCACCTTGGAGACAATCAAGTGAGTCTCGTACTTGGGTCTTCGTGCGTGCACATGCCAAGGACACCCAACTGCTTTCGCATACCACGGTGTCTTCGCTTCCCGGCCGATTTGAGTACATGAAACGGCCACCGTATGGATAAGGCCCATACCTTAATGGCATCCTCAGAGTGATCCCTTGTCGAGAAACATTGCACGGTCGAACCTCCGCCTCATGGTACTCCCACGGTGATTCGTGCTCGTCGTGCACAGCAAGACCCTCAACGTCTACCCTATTTCATTCCTGCGGGATAGGACATTCGTCCTCCTCCGAAGAGTCATTACCATCCTCTTCTAAAGCTTCCTCCTCCGCCCGAGCTGTCAAGTCATTAATCTCCATCTGACGCACTATGCTGTCGACATGCTCCCATGTATCTACCTGTGCACTGTGTTGAGTGTGCGGTGTGCGATATTCCTCTTCTGCCTCAGCAACATGGGGTCACCGCCTCCTCTTCTACCTCCACAACATCGATCACCTCGTCCTCTTCTGCCTTCGCAACATCGGCCACCGCGTCTTCTTCTTGAACCACGCGCTCTGCGTCCGAGCTGCTCCCACCAACTCGACGGTAGCCGTCGGAAGGGCCTGCGATGACTCCCTTCGGACATGGTTGCACGAGTAGCACACACTCGTAGCCACAGCGCCTGCAGCCTTCCAGAAATCTCTTTCATGCAATCGTGCGCACCAGTCTGGTCAACTCACACCGAATGTGCGTGGCAGACCGACTCCAAAACCCTTGTACGATGACACTCCACACCTCGGGGTCCAAGGAGAAGCTACCGGTGAGCTAGCATAGGACATCTCCGATTCAGGCATCCTCCACGTCCGGGTGTACTATAGTAGCTTGCTGGAAACCACTTAGGCCAACACCGTATGGACCTTCACGAACCGTACCAACACCGTAATGCACTTTCAATCCTGTGGGCTCCGACATGACTAATTTATCACTACAAATATTTCAAACATTGCAACCAGTGATTTCTCAACATACATTCTCCAAATATGTGCTAAACCAACAAGTAGCTACACATCTGTAGGATCAAGGATAACCGACTAGAGGGGGGTGAATATGAGGTTTTTAAACTTTTTAACAATTTAACAAATTAGACAATTAATAACTTAGTCTAAACAAGTTATTCTTCTAGCTAGGCAAATTAATCACAATAAACAAGCTAGAAAAATAAATATGAAAGTAAAGACTAGAGATAACCACAAAGACACGACGATGTTTTTTCCGTGGTATCAAGACTTGCTTGGTCTTCACTAGTCCACGCTGAGGGAGCTTGACGTCTCAAGCCGGCTCCACGAATTAAGCCTTTCCTCAAGTCACTATGGTTGTTCTTCCTCCGCTCCGGAGATGGTGAACACCGAACTACTCACAAGCTCGCACCGGGCCTCTTCACAATCTTCTTCGAAGAGATCACCGTGCTTCACCACCAACCGTCTAGGAGTGCGGCAACACTCCAAGAGTAATAAACCAAAGTCTTCACTTGACGGCACTCAAGTGCACATGGATCAACTAGGAGAATGAATGTACTTGAGTGTGTCTCAACAAGCTTACAATGAATGCACAAGAGTGTTTTTGAGTGTTGAGTGAATGCAAGGGCTCTCAAGGCTCTATGAATGTCAAATGGGCACTAGCAAATTTTGACTTGAGCAGTGGGGGTGTATTTATAGCCCCACCAACAATTATGACCGTTGGAGACGAAATCCAAGTTTTCAGCAAAATCGAACGATCAAGAAGACAAAGTGCAGACGATCACCGCACTCGACTAAGCACACCAACAACTAGAACAGATACTAAAAAGGAAAAAGTAGCCGTTGAATTCCCAATCGAACAACGCAGCAAATGCTCTCAGACGTCTGATGGTTCTTGGCCGTATCGTTTATACAAGCGTACGACCGCATTTAGGGTTTCGTGATTTGCTAAAGATTTGCATTGGTTCGGAATTTTGTACCGCCGTAAAAACATCGGAATGACCGCAGTTTGCATACACCGCTCCCTAAGAGCGAACGTCCGATTTCAGATTAAGTTTTAGAGCAGATTTGCACTTGTTCTGCTTTTTATTGAACCGCCTCACAAAATTCGGAACGACCGCCCAACGGTACAACCGTTGCCTATGAGCGGTACGACCGATTTTCAAGAAAGATTTTGAGGCGATTTGCAACGCTTCTGGTTTTATAGAACCGCTAACTAAAATGCGGAATGACCGCGATGCGGTACGACCGTTCAAGGAGCCATTGTTCCGCTTTGAATATTTATTTGGCTGTTCCCTTCAAAATGCGGTACTACCGCCGAGTAAAGTCTGGTCATACCGCACCAAGCGGTACCACCGCAAGTATAACTGCGGTACTACCGATTTTGGACAGACACACTTAGAACTTTTCAATTTTATTTCAAGTTTAAATTCAAATGCATGCATGATCCTAAATTGATCCATATTGCACAAGAACATGCTATCAAGCTACTAGCCATGATCCCTCTTAATAGTACGGTGTTTATCCTATAATCCGGTCTTTCATCCAAAACTCTTAGACCGGTAAAATGAAAAAGAGATCCTAGACTACTTGTACCTTGTCTTTGAGCCTCGTGTAGTCCATTTCGCATGTCACTTTGCATCAACACATTCACCAATGGGATTTAACCTTGTAAATACTCAATAAACATGTTAATCCCATATTCACATATTGTCATTAATTACCAAAACAATTTTTAGGGGCCTAGATGCTTTCAATCTCCCCCTTTTTGGTAATTGATGACAACACTTACAATATGTGAGAAAGATTGATTTGAATATACCATAATTGTATATTCTTTTGATGGCTTAACAATAAGATAATTCTTGCAATAAGAACATATGAGTGTATGAGAATTATTTTCTTGTTAAGTCTAATTTAAAGAAATCTCCCCCTAAACATGTGCGAATAAAGATTGAACATTTGAAGAAATTTTGAGAAATTTGGGCGGAGTTTCTTTAGCATATTTGAACTTGAGGAAATGCAATAGTAAGATGTGACGATAATTGAGATTGCATAAAAGGTAATAACATGACAACATCCACAAGTTCAACAAGTTAAAGAGCGCATAATTAAACTATTACAAGCACTGATAAGTTCAACATTACATAATAAGTCCAACATATATGAGCTAACACATATAAGTCCATAGTATAGTAGCAAAAGCTTGCGCTTGCTCCCCCTAAAGCTATATCTTCTATATCTTTTTACTTCTTTCTTCTTTGTCTTCGTATTTCGCCCCCTTTGGCATCAAATACCAAAAACAGCTCAGACGCTGGGATCCTGAGGAATGACGTCCTGTGATGCTGGATTCTGTGCAAGAGTAGGAGCGGAACAGAGCGGATCTCGAGAGTCGAGCCGAGGAGCTGAAGTCTCGATCTGAGAAATCAAACAGAGGAGCGGATCCAAGATGCTAACTCAGAGCTGGAGCTGGATCCAAGAAGAGGTCTCTAAAGTCAATCTGAGTCATGACCTCGGTGACTAGAGCTGGAGGAGCAACAGGAGGCGAATCAGATCCCGAGGTATAGGTGCTACAACCGGAGCAGGGAGGAGGTACAGGAGGCACATAAGATGTCCTAGAAATAGGAGGCCGCCGAGAGAAGCGCCAGGAGTCTTCAAAATCCTCTAAGTCGGGCCATGCTCTCCACCAAGTCAACCATCTGTTATGAGTCTCATCAAGAAATTATTCTAAGTCCGCTCCATCTCAAGTAATCTACCTCGAGTCTCACTCAAATTCAAATTGTTCAAATTTTTATTTCTTGCAAAGAACTAAGAATGAGCCGATTCTCAAGAATCGTGCAAAAGTGCTATCAAGAGGAGCATCACTAGCAAGAGCAGAACCTCACCAAGATCATCCTCAAGATCTTGTCACGACGAGGAGGAAGACCATCTCGGGCTCAGAAGACTTGTGAACAAAGGCCCAAACCACCACGATACTCCATTTTGTGTGTGATCCATGCCATGATATATGGAGCATAATAAATCCTTTTAATTCGCCATTCTTAGAGGAGACTATGCCTTGAAGTATCACATCCACAACATCAAATTTGATGCCCCTCATAATATTATCAATAATATTCCAGGCGTGACCACGAATCGCATCAAAATTACCACTCTTGGGGTAGAAAGTATGATTGATGATCCTGTTGATCATGCTAGGAATTGGTCTCAGTCCAGTAATTGTGCCTAACTTGTTTTTGACAGAAGAATCATAGTAATCAGCCCAAGCAGGACACAATAAAGTAGGCCTCTCAAGAACTTTATCCCAAGTTCCAGACTGAACTCCCAGAACTTGCTCAAACTCTTCCTTGGTGCTCTCCACATACTTAGTGGCTGATATCCATCTAATAGATTTTAAATCTGGAGAGACATGCACTGTAGCATAAAACTGTCTGATAAACTTGTCATCATAATTCTGTTTTAGTGCAACAAGGTCATGCAGACCTACTTGAAGAAAGAGCTGATAAATGCTACTATAATTGTCCAAAGAATTTAAATGAGACCACTTAATCCATTTATGATCAACAAATTTCCTGTTAGGGCCATATAGCTGCTCAAATACTTGCTCTCGAAAGACAAGCAGGAAAACCAGATGTACATCGTCTCGACTTTAAGAGGTATCGATTTACATGCCTCTTGATTGCATAATCATCACCGATAGGAGGCGAATCTATAGGAGATGCCGGAGGATCACCCAAGTTATCAAATGTACCTTCTTCTTGAGAGTCATGCTCGATTGAGTCTCATCATCGAGACGTAATCCTCACTTGCTTCGCCTCGTAATCTTGTGTTGGCCCTTTTCCTTTACCATGAGTAACCTTCGATTTAATCGATCGTGATTGCCGTGATCGAGCCGACTGTCGTCGATTTAAGAGGTGATTGAGTAGGAGCGGCAGAGGATTGAGGAGATGACTGTCCTCGAGGGGTCCATGTGGTTTCCTTGTCGCAATTCTCATCCTAGGCATCTTCAGAAATAGATAAAAGGTCACAAGATACTCAAGGGAATGATTGGAATTGAATTGAGTTGAAAAAGAAATGATATTTCTGTTTTCTGTCAGGACAATCGGACATACCGCCGTTCATTGGCGATGCGACGATCAAGATCAAGGGTCGTCTCAGCCAAGAACCGGCTGTTCCGATTTTCCCGACCGAAGTTCTAGGGTCATTGATTTCTTGCAATTTTGGTGATTTTTCATGGATTGAATCCATGGATCTGATGCGCAAACACCTTAAGACACCAAATATCACAATTTTCCCAATTAGAATTAGAGAGATTCATCACATTTTCAACAAACCCTAAAAATGGAAATCCTAGGGTTCCAAAGAGATAAAACCTGAATCAAGGTTGAGTTTTACCTTTGGATGGGAGGAGGAGAACCCTGGAGAGACTAGCAACACGGAGAAATCAAGAAACTTTGAAGATTTTGAGTGGATTTGAGTGGAGTCGAGTCGCTCGGGTGAGAGAGAGAGAGAGAGAGAGAGAGCGGCTTGAAATCGACGGGAGGGAGCGGACGAACCGCATGGGGTTAAGACCAAAAGAAAAAGAAACCTGCTGGAGTTAATTTTCCTCACAAATGTCATGGCGATCGACCGACCAAAAGCCGCTTGGTCGCTCAAGACCCCTATCATACCATTGTTATAACGCCGGTCATCATGCAGATAACGCCTAGGTTGTTCCGATTATCCTGGGCTTTCGGATTTTCTAGAAATTAGATTATTTTGCAAATGATCCCTAGTTTTGCACTCAAATAAATATCATTAAGGATCATTATGCAAAGTATAGACTATTGTCTATTTAGGAACATAATTTTTATGATCATATCTATTTTAATAAAGATTTGAAAAATATTTTCATAAAATACTCAAATAATATCAAATGGAACCCATAGCATGAGGCAAGAGTTCAAACAACATTTGAATAATCTATGATATTTAACTCATTCATCAATTTGCAAAAGCGACTTTCGTCTAATGGCTTGGTGAAAATGTCCGCTAATTGGTCCTCGGTTCTTATGTGGCTAATTTCAATGTCTCCCTTGCTCACATGATCTCTCAAGAAATGGTGGCGAATATCTATATGCTTGGTTCTTGAGTGTTGAACAGGGTTATTAGCAATTTTCACGGCACTATCATTGTCACACAAAAGAGGCATTTTATCAATTTTAATTCCATAATCCATCAAAGTTTGCCTCATCCATAGCAATTGAGCACAACAACTTCCCGCGGAAACATATTCGCTTCAAGCATGGATAATGCTACGGAGTTTTGTTTCTTGGATGACCATGATACTAAAGATCTTCCTAAGAATTGACAACTACCTGAGGTGCTTTTTCTATCCACTTTGCAACCCGCATAATCGGAATCTGAATATCCAATTAAATCAAATTTAGCACCTTTAGGATATCAAAGGCCAATGCTAAAGGAATGCTTTAAATATCTTAGTATTCTTTTAACGGCTATTAAATGACACTCTTTAGGAGTTGCTTGAAAACGTGCACACATGCAAACACTAAACTTGATATCGGGCCTAGATGCGGTAAGATAAAGCAAGCTACCGATCATGGATCTATAAAGCTTTAAATCTACCGGTTTACCTCCCTCATTTAGATCAAAATGACCATTTGTAACCATGGGAGTCTTGATGGGCTTTGCATCTTCTATGCCAAATCTTTTAAGTAAATCCTTCACATACTTGGATTGACTTATGAAAGTCCCATCTTTGAATTGCTTGATTTGAAGTCCAAGGAAATAGCTTAATTCTCCAATCATGGACATTTCAAATTCCCTAGACATCATATCACCAAATTCCTCGCAAAAATCTTGATTAGTAGACCCAAAAATGATATCATCAACATAAATTTGACATACAAAGAAATCATCATCTATGACTTTAGTGAATAAAGTTGAATCAATCTTCCCAATTTTGAATCCTTTTGAGACTAGAAAGTTTCTAAGGCGTTCATACCATGCTCTAGGAGCTTGTTTAAGACCGTAGAGCGCCTTGGAGAGTTTATAGACATGATTTGGATTCTTTGGATCTTCAAAACCGGGAGGTTGTTCAACATATACAAGTTCGGATATTTTACCATTTAATAATGCACTTTTAACATCCATTTGAAATAATTTAATATCAAAATATGATGCAAAAGCAAGTAATATTCGAATTGATTCAAGCCTAGCTACGGGAGCAAAAGTTTCACCAAAATCCAAACCTTCGACTTGTGAATACCCTTGAGCGACCAACCTTGCCTTATTCCGAACAACCAATCCATTTTCATCTTGTTTGTTCCTAAAGAGCTATTTTGTGCCAATGACATTGTATTCTTCGGGTCGTTCCACCAATGTCCAAACTTCATTCCGAGTGAAGTTGTTGAGTTCTTCATGCATACCATTCACCCAATCCGGATCTTCAAGTGCTTCTTCTACATTATTTGGTTCAATAGAAGAGACAAAAGAGTAATGTTCAAAAAAAGAAGCAATACGAGAGCGAGTTTGGACACCCTTACTTACGTCACCCAATATTTGATCTATTGGATGATCTTTTGCAATTGCATTGTGGATCCTTGGTGGTAGGTTGGATGGTTGATCAACTTTTTTGTTGTTCTCTTCATTAAGTTGTATTTGATTTGTGGAAGAGGTGGGTGGTTCAACTTGAGTGGAAGATGTTGGATCATCTTCGGGCTTGACGTCACCTATTTGCATATGTTACATTGCTTTTCTTAAGGCTTCATTACCTACATCATCCAAGTTCTCATGCTCTTCTTGAGAGCCGTTAGTCTCATCAAATTGCACATCGTGTCTTTCTTCAACCAAACCGGAGTTTTTGTTGAAGACACGATAAGCCTTGCTATTTAAAGAGTAACCAAGCAAGAAACCAACATCACAACGACGATCAAATTTTGAAAGACGAACACCCTTCTTTAAAATATAACACTTGCAACCAAAAACTTGAAAATAAGAGATGTTCGGTTTTCTTCCTACAAAAAGCTCATAGGAAGTCTTTTTCAAAAGACGATGTAAATAAAGACGATTTATGGCATGACAAGCGGTATTAATAGCTTCCGCCCAAAAGATATCGAAAGTATTATATTCATCAAGCATTGTCCTAGCCATTTCAATTAATGTACGATTTTTCCTTTCTACTACTCCATTTTACTCCGGAGTGTAGGTTGTGGAAAGTTCATGCTTTATTCCAAGTTCATCACAAAAGTCTTCAACTTTAGTATTCTTGAACTCGGAACCATTATCACTACGGATTTTCTTTGTTTTGAAATCAAATTCATTTTGGGCCCTTTTTGCAAATCTTTTGAAAATCCCGGAGGTTTCACTTTTGTCATCTAGGAAGAATACCCATGTGTACCTAGAGTAATCATCCACAATGACTAAACAATAGCTATTACCTCCAATACTCTTATAGGTTGTTGGCCCAAACAAGTCCATGTGTAAGAGTTCCAGTGGTCTAGAAGTTGACATGATACTCTTGTAAGGGTGAGAATTTGCGATTTGTTTACCGGCTTGACAAGCACTACAAAGTCTATTTTTCTCAAACTTCACATCTTTCAAGCCAACAACTAAATCATGTTTGAAAAGCTTTTTGAGTTGAATCATTCCAACATGAGCTAGCCTTCTATGCCAAATCATGTTTGAAAAGCTTTTTGAGTTGAATCATTCCAACATGAGCTAGCCTTCTATGCCAAAGCCAACCCAATGAGGTTTTAGCCATTAAACAAGTTTTTAAACAAGATTCACTTGAGCTAAAATCAACTAGATAAAGATTTCCAAATCTAAAGCCTTTGAAAGCTAAAGAGCTATCTTTTCCATTAGAAATGGTTACACCTTCACTAGAGAATGAACAAATTAGTCCAAGATCACATATTTGAGCAACGGATAGCAAGTTAAAATTTAATGATTCTACTAAAGAAACATTAGAAATGGAAAGGTCATTTGAGATAGCAATTTTACCCAATCCTAATACCTTTCCTTTGCTATTGTCTCCAAAAGTGATCTTTTCCATTCCTTGGCCATTCTCGAATGTAGTGAACATTTTTCTATCACCGGTCATATGTTGTGTGCATCCACTATCAAGCACCCAATGTTTTCCACCGGTTTTATAATTCACCTACAAAACAAAATCAAGTTCTTTTAGGTACCCAAATTTGTTTGGGTCCTTGGAGGTTAGTAACCAAGGATTTAGGCACCCAAATAGCATTCTTTTTAGCGCCTAGAATTGAAGTGCCAACAAAACGAGCAATTATTTTACCATCCGTAGACTTTTTAAGCATGTAGCAAGAATCATATATTCCAATGGATGGAGTCTTACCCTTAGGACAATCTTGTTGCACATGTCCTATTTCCCAGCATTTATAACAATACTTACCATTTTGCCTCACAAATCTTGTGGGCATGTTTGCCGGTTTCTTACCTTTCTTAGGCACATACCCAAGACCTTCTTTGTTGAATGAGCACCTTTGCTCACTCAAAAGTTTGTCAAGAGTGGCCTTACCCTTGAAGCATCTTTTCAAACTCTTACTTAGCTTGGTCACTTGTTCTTTTAGCTCATTGTTCTCATGAACAAGCTTTGAATCATTTTGCTCAACAATATTATGACTAGCATCAACATTAGAGCAACATGGCATAGCAAGAAGGTCATCACATGAAGTAGATGCACTAGTCTTAGCAATTTCTATACTATGCATTTTATCAATAATATCACATGTGATTCCTACACTAGAACAAGACTTATGTGAGTATTCTTGAATAAGCAAGTTGTGAGCTTCCTTAAGCTCCATATAAGAATCTTTTAGAGTATTGTATTCTTTATTTAAGACCTTATATTTTGATTTTTATTTTCCAAGATATTCATTTAAATCATTAAGCATATCCATTAATTCATCATATGTTGGTTCATCATTAATAATGGATTTTACCTTATCTCCTTTTGCCATGAGGCAAGTAGGAGTGGAGAATAGCGATGGTGCTTCCTTCATGGCGATGCCGACTAGTCCCTTCTTCTTGAGGGACTCTTCCTCATCGGAATTGGAGTCGCTTAACTCATCATTTGAATCCCACTCTCCAATGTGGGCTTCATGTTTGGCGTCCTTGTGAAGCTTCTTGAAGAGCTTCTTTTTGCCATTGTACTCCTTCTTCTTGAATGACTTGTTCTTGTCATCCTTCTTTTCGGGACAATGAGAAGCAATATGCCCCTTTTCTTCACAATTATAGCACTGAATGTTGCTATAACGCTTCTTGTCACTTGAGGATTGCCCCTTCTTGTATTTGTCGAAGTTGTAACTTCTATTGGGGCGTCTCTTCATGACCCTCTTCATCCTTCTCACAAGGAGTGTATACTCCTCATCGGAATCTCCTTCTTTATCTTCATCATCGCTTGATTCCGCCTTGGCCTTGAAAGCGGTGATCTTCTTCTTTGAGGAAGATGTCCCCAAAAGCTCTTCCTTGTCCTTTTTGAACAACTCATTTGTGATGAGGTTGCCCAAGAGCCCCGTTGGTGTCATCTTTGGCAACTCGGGTGAGTTGAGAAATAGAGTCACCAACGTCTCATATTTGTCCGGGAGAGCCCTAAGCATCTTGCGCACAACATCAACATCAAGAAGGTTAGTCCCAAGGCCTTTGAGCTCATTCACAATGTTGTTGAGTCGTGAATACATCTCATTGATGTTTTTATGAGGCAACATCATGAATGTCTCATATTTGATCCGAAGCCTATGCAATTTGGCTTCTTTGACTGTGAATGTACCCTCATGGATTTCCGAGAGGGTGGTCCAAATAGCATGAGCATTTTTCAAGTTACTCACTCTATTGAACTCATCGCGTTCAAAGCGCCAAAGAGAGCATTCATAGCTTGGGCATCTAAATGAGAGTTACGCGTATCTTGATCCGTGGGTTCTAGTGGATTAAGAGGCATAACGTAACCATCATTTATGATTTTCCAAATGCTTGGACTCATGGCCTTTAAATAAATTGACATTCTAATTTTCCAATAAGCATAATTTGAGCCATCAAATAAAGGAGTCTTTCCTATAGCAATTCCCTCACCAGCCATCCTTTTCTCTCTTAGACGGTTAAGTCTAAATCAATGAGAGACCAAGCTCTGATACCACTTGTAGGATCAAGGATAACCGACTAGAGGGGGGGTGAATAGGAGGTTTTTAAACTTTTTAACAATTTAACAAATTAGACAATTAATAACTTAGTCTAAACAAGTTATTCTTCTAGCTAGGCAAATTAATCACAATAAACAAGCTAGAAAAATAAATATGAAAGTAAAGATTAGAGATAACCACAAAGACACGACGATGTTTTCCCGTGGTATCGAAGACTTGCCGGTCTTCACTAGTCCACGTTGAGGGAGCTTGACGTCTCAAGCCGGCTCCACGAATTAAGCCTTTCCTCAAGTCACTATGGTTGTTCTTCCTCCGCTCCGGAGATGGTGAACACCGAACCACTCACAAGCTTGCATCGGGTCTCTTCACAATCTTCTTTGAAGAGATAACCGTGCTTCACCACCAACCGTCTAGGAGTGCGGCAACACTCCAAGAGTAATAAACCAAAGTCTTCACTTGACGGCACTCAAGTGCACATGGATCAACTAGGAGAATGAATGCACTTGAGTGTGTCTCAACAAGCTCACAATGAATGCACAAGAGTGTTTTTGAGTGTTGAGTGAATGCAAGGGCTCTCAAGGCTCTATGAATGTCAAATGGGTACTAGCAGCCTTGACTTGAGCAGGTGGTGGTGTATTTATAGCCCCCACCAACAATTATGACCGTTGGAGACGAAATCCAAGTTTTCAGGCAAAATCGAACGATCAAGAAGACAAAGTGCGATGACGACCGCACTTCGATCGAAAGCACGATCAACGGCTAGAACAGATACTAAAAAAGGAAAAAGTAGCCGTTGAATTCCCAAATGAACGACCGCAGTAAATGCTCTCAGACGTCTGATTTGTCCCGGTCCGTACCGTTTATACAAGCGGTACGACCGTACGTAGGGTTTCGTGATTTGCTAAAGATTTGCATTGGTTCTGGAATTTTTGTACCGCCGTAAAAACATCGGAATGATCAAGAAGTTGGCACGACTGCTCCCTAAGAGCGAACGTCCGATTTCAGATTAAGTTTTAGAGCAGATTTGCACTTGTTCTGTTTTTATTGAACCGCCTCACAAAATTCGGAACGACCGCCCAACGGTACGACCGTTGCCCATGAGCGGTATGACCGATTTTCAAGAAAGATTCTGAGGCGATTTGCAACGCTTCTGGTTTTATAGAACCGCTAACTAAAATGTGGAATGACCGCGATGCGGTACGACCGTTCAAGGAGCCGGTCGTTCCGCTTGAATATTTATTTGGCTGTTCCCTTCAAAATGCGGTACTACCGCCGAGTAAAGTCCGGTCATATCGCACCAAGCGGTACGACCGCAAGTATAACTGCGGTACTACCGATTTTGGACAGACACACTTAGAACTTTTCAATTTTATTTCAAGTTTAAATTCAAATGCATACATGATCCTAAATTGATCCATATTGCACAAGAACATGCTATCAAGCTACTAGCCATGATCCCTCTTAATAGTACGGTGTTTATCCTATAATCTGGTCTTTCATCCAAAACTCCTTGACCGGTAAAATGAAAAAGAGATCCTAGACTACTTGTACCTTGTCTTTGAGCCTCGTGTAGTCCATTTCGCATGTCACTTTGCATCAACACATTCACCAATGGAATTTAACCTTGTAAATACTCAATAAACATGTTAATCCCATATTCACATATTGTCATTAATTACCAAAATAATTTTTAGGGGCTTAGATGCTTTCAACGTCGCCTACATTCGGCCGAGAACAAGAACAAACAAGATTATTACCTTCACGCGAGAGATCTTCTCTTCCTATGAATGACCTTCCTTCGTCTTTGTCTTTCACGTCTCGAGCTCCTCTCCTCCCAAACTACCCTCTCCCGAGCTCCGCTCCTCCCCTTGTGTACCTCTCCCAAGCTCCGCTCCTCCCCTTGTGTACCTCTCCCAAGCTCCTCTCCTCCCCTTGTCTCCCTCTCTCGAGCTCCTCTGCTTCTCCCTCTCCCTACCTTCTCCCCCCTTTTCTTCTCTCCTGATCTGCTATGGTTATTTGCCGAGAGAAATGGTGAAAGAAACCGTGGCAGGACCGGTCCGCTTTCTATACAACCGTGTAGTCGCTCAACCGTTAGACGACTTGGCAGCAAGTATTGGCCCAATGGTTGAGCGACACGTAGACAAGTCGCTCTACCGTTGAACGACTTGGCAGCAAGTACTGGCCCAACAGTTGAGCGACACGTGGACTAATCGTTCAAACGTTGGACGACTTGGCAGGCCCAACAGTTGAGCGATACGTGGACTAGTCGCTCAACTGTTGCGCGACTTGGCTAGCAGTGGGCCACTTTTTCCTGCCAAGTCGTCGAACGGTTCAGCGACTAGGTCACGAACGATTCGAAAGTAATATATAAATAAGTAATAGAACAATGCTAGAGGGAATGCATAGACAACCATGTCATAGTAACTACAAAGGAGAATACGTAAACACATAATACAAGTTATAGAACAATGCTAGAGGGAATGCATAGACAACCATGTCATAGTAACTACAAAATACAATACGTAAACACAGAATACAAGTACATAGAGCACAACGAAGACCCCCTACTGGCCACCCGCTACGCCACCCGCAGCACCTCCTCCGTCGTCGCCACGTCCCACACCCAGTCCACGCCCACCAATATGCCCCCCGCTTGGGCTTCCGAAGCGCAGGTTGCTTGGGCCAGGGCCCAAACAGGGAAAGGCGCTCAGGAGCCCTGCTGATTCATGCTCCCAAGGGGATCGACTCCACCTATGGCTGCGTGATCACTGGGGCCCCGCTAAGCTATGACCCAGAAAGAAACTCGATGGGTGCAGGCTCAGCTGCTTCCCTGACCTCCTCGGGTGCATCCGTGAAGTAGGCGTCCACGTCCTCATGCGGAAGAGCTCATCTCGCGGCTGGAGAAGGAAACCTGCAGGACAAATAATGTTAATCTCTACAATATATCGACGATCACAAACCTGAAGAGAGGAAACATACCTTGGTCGGGGGCCATACGCGAGAAAGGGTCAAACCCGTTGTACTGTCCAGATGGGACGGGGAAGAAAAGATACTGCCTTGGTGCTCTCTGGTAGGTGTCCTAGAACGACAACGGTGGTGGTGGCTGTGGCGGTGTGTACCAACGTGCCCACCCGGACCCTCCAGCTTGCCAAGGCGCAGGCGGGCACGTGGACGTGCCCCTCCTGAGCCTCTTGACTGGGCTGTAGGACGTGGCGCCCTCGGTGTATGCACCGACGAGGCCACCTCCTGGACCGTCCTACACGACGTTAGGGTCACTCAACGCCTCGCCGCACTACAGGCCTAACGGACAAACTGCACTAGCTTGTCGCGCGTCACCTCTGCACCAATGCCGAGCCTGTCTAGGATCGACTAGGAGTCCCTGGCAATCCCAACGTTGATGTTCGTCTGCAAGGAGTACATGAAAGTGTCAAACCTATAATTGAGGTAACTGTACTCAGATATTTTAAAATACGATAGTACGTACCACGAGGTGCACGTTCCGCGCGAAGTGTATAGGGTACGCATCGGTCGGTGCCGGTACGCGAGCGGGGGGAGGGTCGACGACATGCACCAGACCGGTGCGTGTCTGCGGAGCGTACCAGCGAAGGTGCTCGTCTTACGCGCTGGGGTAGTACGGGGCCGTCCTCCTGCACGCAGTCCTCGTGGGCGTTCTGGTGCCACCCCTCCTACTATGCCTGCGAAATGTACCACTGCAATTAGAAGTCATCGTAACAGAACTGGCAAAAACATATATGAATATGTGTTGTGTGTAACTCACGTGTGGGTCGAGTCGAGCACCTCGCCCCGATGGGAATCGAACAACTTGGCGGAGGTCGAATCGGGCGATCACCACGGCATCGCGTAGTCCTCGACGAACACGTCGAAGACAAGCTTCTTCTGCGTCCGCCAGTACGCCGGTCGCGCCAGCACAGTGAGGACAACCCCCCCGAGAGCACGGCCTTCCGTCTCCTGATGAGAGTACGGCTCGATTACACGCCATCGGCGGTGAGGCGGTCCACCGCTTCCACAAAGTGCTCAGATATACGTGTGACTGTGCGTGCAGCATACCGTGGCTTATGCGAGTCGTAATAGTGGTTACAAAGGATGACCTGTAATATGGCTGAAGTAAAGATATAGGGAAGTACGTACCCGTCTACGACACCAAAGGGACTCTATGGTCGGCCGGTCCACCGCGTCCCCACGGTACATGTCCTCGCTGTACGGATTGGATTCTACCATCATGGGCCGTTTGAGAGAGAAGTGCTCGAACGACCACAGCTGCAACACGAGGGGGTAGCCTGTGAGGATAGATGTTGGCTTCGTCCTACAACACGCATTGCACATGCCGTGGTACGTCACGGAAAGTACGGCTGATCCCCAGCTGATCTTTAGCTTCTCGTCGTCGGCGATGGCCCTCACGTACCCCACGAGGCGGGCGTCGACGGAGTCACAGTGGCTGCTGGTAAACAGTACCTAGCCGAAGAGCCACAACAAGTACGCCTCGAGGTGCCGTGACACCTGGTTGTCGGTGGGCTGTGGGACCATCCGTTTGACCTACGCACATACGAATAATTAGTAAGCTTGTCATATGGCTAGGATAGTGCATCGCTAAATATGGAAAATAGGTAGCACACGCTACGAAAAGCGTGGGCCATGCCGTTGTCGCCCAACTACGAAAGCCACCGCAACTAAGTCGGAAGAAGAAACACATCTAGAAAAGCCAAACCGCAGTTGGGTGGGTCATGCCGCTGTCGCCATCTCCCGAATGAGGTGAAAGTCGAGGATGTTAGGAGGACCGGTGAGTGCGGCCTCCGCCAGAAGAACCCTCGAACCTGCGCCAGGCGTCGCGCTAGTTGAAAGCGTGTTCAGTAGGCGAATGTAGGCTCCCGCAATAGGCAGCCGATCAAAGATCACGACATCTTCTAGAGTAGGGGCCATCTCCCCGAATGGGAGGTGAAAGGTGTGCGTCTCGGGCGCCATCGTCCACTGATGTTAGAGGACCGGTCGAACGGGAACCGCTGTGACCGCCTCCGACCTCCCCTCGTCCCTCTACGGAGCCGCCTTCTGACTCGGCATGCTTCTTCTCCTGATCTAATCTCCTCCGTATTTTCTTTGTATCTGGACGGTCATATAAATCATGGTTTTGTCCACTGAGCTCGATTTGAGCCTTCCCGATTCGAGTTCCATTTCTAGAAAAGAAATGAGAGTGAGAATATGGAAAAAACTCGTCTGAATAAAGAATTGCTTACGATCTTGGATTTAGTCTCGTAATTTCTTCATCTTTCTCTGGAATCTGAGAAATCTCGTGAATGACCAAAGTTTTATTTTGGACTTCAGATCGTTGCCTCTTCGGTGGCCTCCACCATCCGCACGAGAGGTACAAGGCCGTCACGGCTCAGCCTGCAAAACACGAAGACGTAACTACATAGCGGGCATACGATACAAAAAAGTGGCACAGCTTGCGAACAAACATGTCTACCCAGCGTGGGTCCAGTCTCCAAACCCGTCAGGGTGTCCGTGTACGAACCACCCCCTAAGTTAGCCGCGTCGTCCCCGCGAACTGGATGCGGCACACGAAGGCTCGCGTGGTGCTGCATGTCGACCAACTGGTACAGCAGACCGAAATGCCAATCCGAATTGCCAGGATCGTGAGCCATACTTGCAAATCAAGAAATTAAAAGCATTAATGTGAATTGAGTATTTAAATTATATTCTAATGGCAAATAAATCATATTTGGTATGTTCTTAGTGGCACCTAAACACTTTGCTCGAACACAGTGGTAATACATATACAATTTTATGAAACCCAAGTGGTAAACACATAATTTTTCCTACAAAAAGCTATATTACATTAACACCAGTATCGGATGCTATGGATTGCAAAATATTTAAAACACCATCGTTACTATGCATATTTATAATGGGTGAAGCTTTCGAAGAAAAAAAAAATCAAAATTTCACATGTTTGGGAATCCTACGGGTTTGGAACTATGTATTTGTGATTTTTGTCTTAGTATTTTATAATTCCTTAATCCAACCAAAACTATAAAGTAAATGTTATCAATTCTTTATTGTGCAAATAAATACATGTATTTAACATTATATAAACTAGCATTTGCGAATGCACGGATTATTGACATGTTTATATAATAGAAAAGTAACACGCTATCATTCATCAAGCCCGGATGCAATTAGCGCAACACGTGGAACAGTACAACTAAATTAATTTTCACCGACTAATTTTTCCTCCATACGAACTTCTAAACTAATTGTATTAATCATGTTATCTCCAAACTAAGATTTTTTAAATTAACCTACTATTATTTCATTTGCTAACAATATGTCAATATACATGATGTTGCTTGCTAACCTATCATAGTTTCAAAAATACACTCATACAAAATAATACTACAAATTCACCGTCGTGGTCGCCGATGCGAAGAAACTTTTTTTCCTCCTTTCCTTCTTCCTCTCCTCTCTTTCCCTCTCCCTCTCCCTCTCCCTCTCATCTCTTTCTTTCTTCGGTCTCAGGTCGCTCTCTCAAATGGCAATTGTTCACAGGCCGCCGTAACCACCCCAAGTCGCCCAGCGGTTGGGTGACTAGGGTCTAGCGTCAGAGCGACATGGGTCCTAGTCGCTCCACCGTACGGCGACTAGAACCAAGTCGCCCACCGTTCGGCGACTAGGAGGCGAAGGATCGAGTTGCTTCACTGTTAAGCGAGTTAGACATATGTCGCACACCGGTTGGGCGACTAGACTAAGTCGCCCAATCGTACGACGATCGATGATTATTTTTGATAAAAACTAAGTAGTATTTTTTCTGTAATTCCGAATAAAAAATAGATTATTAAAAAAAAATTCAGACCTCTCGTCTCAGAATCTTTTTTTATTTTGGCCCCCTGACGCCACTCAATTGCAAAAATAGCCCTGTACCGTTTTATTTGCAAATCTAGCCCCCTCCCTCTCTTACCGCGGTCGGCCTTGCGAAGGTGGGTGATCGTCTGAATCTCGTGGGAATGGATGGCGGCCATGAACAGGAGTTTCGCCGGCCACCGTGGAAAAAGCCCTTTCGCTCACGCGCATGCATAAGTGGCCGGTCCACACTGGGCCGACCTCGGTGCCTTCCAAGCTCCCGAGTGGGAAAGTGATCTTCCCCACTTTCCGACCGCGGAAGGTGATAAGAGAGGCTAGATTTACAAATAAAATAGAACGAAAGCTATTTTTGCAATTAAGTAACATCAGGGACCAAAATAAAAAAAAAGATTCCTCGACTCGTCGTCTGATAATTGCATCGCGCTTCCTGCTCCCGTCGACCAGACACCGTCCCTCCCGTCTTCTCCTCCTGCCCCCGTGCAGTAACCGGCCCACCCACCGGTCTCCGCCGACTTAGACGTTTAAGCTTTAGTTAATTTTTAACTGTGTGTGACCCGTGGAGTATTGCAACTGTTCACGATGAAATAGCAAAAACAGACATTTATGAACGAATGGTCAAAAATAACACCCATTACCGCGCTCAAAATGCATGACAAGGGGTCTACTGCACTCCCACCGCACGATAGGCCACGTGACAGGCTTCCACTCGGCGAGAGCCAGCCTGCCGCATGTCCACGGAGCAGCAGATGACCCAAAAACGTGCTAAATGAGACAAAAAAAAACTTGTGCAGAACACATGGGTTTTGCAAGATACAATGTAATCCCTATAGGAATTCTGCGCAGCTCTCGAGGTTCTAGGCGGGTGTTATTGTGACGGACAAGCCATCCTCGTCTTCTTCAGTATAGCTGCCGCGTCTATTATCGTGATTAATAACGTGATCGATGGAGTATATTTGGCGAGTTGTCATTGAACTATCGCCGATAATGGTCATCGGTTGGTTTTGAATGCTTGATGAGGTGCCTGTTTCTCGTCAAAGATGGAGAATTTGTGCTACAATCTACACTAGCCGGTCTCTAATGCTTCTCGAAAGGCTGCTAGTCAATGTTCCGTACACGGCCGGGAACGGGATACGTCCATGGTCCACATCCAAAGCTGATGACAGAAGACTTCGAAGGATACGTACGTAACCACCCAAATTCAACGTGCCATCCGCCCATCCGTCTACAGATCGATTACAAGATCATGTATTGGCCAATTCGGATAACAGCTGCTGCAAAAGAGCCAAAGCCAGAAAAGAATGGATTTCATCTCTAACTTTCTCTGCTTATCACAAAAGAAGGTATCAACTTACAATCAAAGCGTGCAGCAAATGCTTAATTATCTGCATCCAATAATCCATCCACGCTAGGAACTGAGCGATGCTCAGTTGGCGTGGGGAGCTGGCGTGCCTCCAGCCCATCTGCGCTCGACGCTTGGATCTGTCTATTCTGTTGCTGGTTTCATTAATTGAAATCGGAGGAGTTAAACACCCCTCTAATAAAAAAAATCCATCCACACGTCTAAAACCAACCAACAACATCCACATCCATCCATACTTACTCCGTTGACTCGATCATCTTGGGGATGAGTGATTACCTTGTAAATTACTCTACAATGATGATCAAACGAACTAATTAGCGATCTATAATTTATTGGCCACTACTCTCCCATCCCACGCTCATCCAGTAGTACTCCTCCCATCCTCCTTAGACTTTCGATCACACCGCTATCTTTTTCCTCCGGCCGGCACGCAAACCGCATCATCCTCCACTACCGAACGTCACCTCACAACCAGCGCCACCGAATCGCCATCTCGAGATTTTTTTTTTGTTTATTTTGGGCTCACGGCACACGTGAATTACAAAAATAGCGTCTATGCTGTTGCATTTATAAATTTGGCTTCTTCCCGAGCGTGAAATGTTCTAAGCACAATACGTGTCCCGCTCGGGACCGTGGAATTTCGATAGCCAACGCGGCAGGCTGAGCGAGCGAGAGAAGCAACAGAGCAGCACGGAGGGCCCAGTCGGCTGCCTTCCGCGGCACCAAAGCGTGGTACGCGGCCAAGCCTCGGAGACATTGATTGACGTGTTGATTGACGTGTTGACGTGGAGATACAAACTAAATGCATAAACTTCAACGTGGAGATACGTTGATCGACCAAACTCCATTTCTACACGCGGTGTTCCAATTCTTTCCGCGCTCACGTGTCGCGGAAGGCAGCCGACGCTCCTTCCGCGTTCTCGTGACGCGAAACCGGGTCGGGCCCACCACCTTCCGCGCCGCTCCGTCGCTTCCCGCACCCGCTAGGTCTGCTGCGCTAGCCACTGAGCTTCCGCGGTCCCCGAGCGTGGAATTGGACACGTGTCGTGCTCAGAGCATTCCACGCTCGGGAAGGGACCAAAATTACAAATACAACTGCACAGACACAATTTTTACAATTCACGTACGCCGGGGGGCCAAAATAAAAAAACTCCTAGCACACACCGCTTTCACTTCACAATCCCCGTACAAAAAGAACCCTACCTTTTTTTTTGCCAATATATATAGATAAATAGTCACCTCTTAATTCAATCGATGATAAATAACCAAACAAGAAAAAAAAAGATTCAAACCAACACCAACAACATGTCATCTACCTAAGTGTACACTGGCCGTATAACTGGCCGTATAATCGTGCCTACACCTGTACGTAGATATCTAGAAGAAATACCCAATTCCTCCTGGGTATTCTTGTTATTTTGGTTCTAGATAAGAACACGTAACAATAGCATTCTTAAGCTTGATTCTCGTGTAAGAATGTGACAGAAAAAGAAAAAAAGGTGGTTGAGAGAAACACTTCAGAGGGCCAGTGGTGACGTATGTAACCTTTTCGTCCGCACGTCCGCGGGTGAGGCTGGTGCAACGGGACACGTAAGGTTCCGCGCTTACACTGGACGCCAAGTGCGTGGCTCCGCCGGTGACGGCGACAAGCGCACTGCCACTGTGCCGTGCGTGCGCGCACCGGAGGGAGCACGGGGGCACTCACCGCCTCACCGGCCGTCGCCGTGTGGCTTCGGGGAGAGGATCCAGTGCTGGCCGTGGGGCCGGACGGTGAGCCCCTTGACCCTCGCGAAGAGTGTCACCGCGCGCCGGACGCCGCGGTCGTCGGCGGAGGTGAAGTAATCGTGGCCGAACATGACGCCGCCGGGCCGGAGCACGGCCCAGGCTAGGTTGATGTCCGCCCACGCCGAGTGGAAGTCGTGCCCGGCGTCCACCTCGATGAGGTCGGCGTAGATGCCCCACTCGCACAGCGCGGTGAGGGTGGAAGCCGTGGAGAAGGGTAGCGGTAAGACGCGCGCGGCCGCGTCGGGCCCCGCCGCGGCCACGTTGGACATGAACTGCGGCAGCAGCAGCGCGTCGCCGTGGCGCTGCGGTGGGACGTCGCGGCGGAAGCGGTCGCGGAAGGCCGGCCAGCCGCGGAAGTCGTCGATGCAGAGGATGGCAGGGGAGAGCGAGAGGTTCTTGGACACGGCCGCCATGTGCAGCGCCGAGGCGCCGAGGAACGCGCCCAGCTCGATGATGGTGTCCGGGCGCAGCTCCTCGATGAGCTCCGCGAACACCGCCCCCGTCGAGCCCCACCCGCGCGGGCGCGCCGCCGCAGGGTGAAGCAGCGCAGCGGTGTGCGACGGCGGGAAGTTGGCGTACGGGTTCTCGCCGTCGAAGAGCTTCTCAAGAAGAGTCGGCACGACGGCATCGCTGGGTATCGGATCCCCGCACTCTTCCTTGAACCGGAACAGGTCGTGCGGCGGCGAGTGCGGGTAGTTCGCAGCTGCGGCCGCGGCGGTGCCGTTCGACGCCCGGACGGCGGTCGACGCGGTGAGGTGCGCGGCGTGCGGCCGTATGATCGTCTGAGACGGCTTCGGCGACGGCCGGGCGGACGATGACAGGATGCCAAGGGAGTAGCCGACGGAGAAGACGATCAGGAAGGCCGTGAGGCGCGCGAGGTGCGGCCGGAACCTGGCCGGTACGCCGTGAGACGACGGCGCAGGAGGTGGACGTGGCTTCATGGTCGCGTCACAATAACCCTCTCTTCGCTCTGCCTCCGTCTCCGTCTGTGCTCTCCCCTGGACTGTTGACTAACCAATATATCCTCCCTTTAATTCTGTGGATTAGAAGATTCTTCAAGATTGGTTTAGAATATTTATTCATGGATAGGGAGAGGTGCAGAAGTGGTTGCTAGTTTAGAAAGGAGGGAAAGAAGGGAGAAAGTTTGAGCCCTTGAGGTGTTGGTGAGGGCCTGAGGGGTGATTGCTCCGGTTGGTGACTTCTGGGTGGTGAATCTGATCACAGTTAGGAGCAGCAGCAGAAAGTACTATTGGAATTTATCATTTATGCATGTGCATGAGAGGTTGAGTGTGTCACAGAGATTTTTGCAGCAGGATTTGTTTGCATGTCGGTGTGGCTGCTCTGCTCTGTCTCGCCTGGTCCTGGAGAATGTTCTTCATTCACCTCGCTGCCTCAGTGCGGGTGCAACTAGCTGTGTGTGAGAAAAATCGATTCATCTCTGTCACTGGTCTATGGGGTCAGTCCAGGGGCGGGCCTAGGATTAAATGTTAGGTATAGTGGAATCGTAAACATAGACCAAAGAGAATTATCCAAAACCAAAAGAATCTATACACAAATTATATTTGCAATCGCGTAATAAGAGTATATGACACTAAATGGAATCAACAACTACAATCCACATGTGAACATGTGAAGATGAAGGTAGGACATAGAAAAAATACTTTACAAATGAAGATTATTCAACAATTTACTGCCAAATTAGCGAACATAATAGTTTGAACAAAAGAGAAGACATGAAAGAAACAGCTTGTCAAAGAGAGAATGATTAGTATTTAGTAGTGTCACAATTAGTTGATAATAAAGCATGAAAGATATAGTGTCACAAGTATTGTCACAATTTAGTAGTGTCACAATTAGTAGTGTCACAAGTATTTAGTAGTATCACAATTAGTCGTGTGTATTTTGACTTCTAGAAGAAATAGAAACCAAAATACACATGACTAAAGCACTAATTATATCTAAGAGAACAAGGCATTTTCATCCTATGAGATTTCATGCCATGAAACCATTTCTTGATTCTATCTCGATCAAATCCTTTGAATATCTCTCGTTCAATATAGCACACCATCAAGTCATTAAGCCAATCATTTGATATCTTGTTGCGCAAATCGATCTTAATAATATTCATAACCGAAAAGACTCTTTCAACCGATGATATTGCCACCGGTGGTAGCAATGCTAACTCCATGAGGCGGTAAACCAACGGAAATACAATATGCCTTTCAGTTTCGACCATCTTCACGGCCAGACTTCCAAGATCATGATAAACAATAAAATCATCAACTCTTCGCACATGAAGAATGAAGGTTTCAAGTTGATCCTTTATAATCGCACGATCAACGATGGAGAAATCTTTATCATAGATCTCTGCTAATCGAGCAATCTTGTCCAAATCGAACTTAGAGAAGCAGTCTCTTGGATCAAGACAAGAAAAAGCATACAAGTAACTCCGAAGATACCTCATTGAAGCGATGGTCCATCTCTGTGGTAATAGCATCTCTTGCTCTTGTGGTTGTGCAGCCTCTTAGAGTTGGTCCAATTGTTGAGATTGTGCTTGTGCGGCTCGTGTTCCGCTTGCCCTAGTACTTGTGATCGAAACTTTGCTAAAATACCTCTTCAAATCCATTTCTACCAAATCAAACAAGTAACGAACGACAACACATTTCAATACTCCATTTGATTACAACATGTGAATGGTAAACAGTAAAGACTTATCACCTAGATATATACTTACTATTGGAGCTTTTCCCCATCTTATTGCTGCTTTGCTTGCTTATCTTGACTTGACAAGCCCCCCGCCGGCCTTGCCAACACGCCAACATGAATAGTTGAACAATGAACACTACGATGAACACATTTCCTTCTCACAATGACAGATTAACAATACGACAAATTGATGATTGACACAATGTTCAACTTGAACACTTGAACTCACAGTATCACAGAGTCATAGTCTCACACTAGAGTTAGAGTAGACGAGTATTGGGAGTCTAGAGTGGCCGAGTGCTCGAGTGGGAGAGTCGGAGAGGGAGACTGGGAGTTGCCTACCGCGCCGTGCGCCCTGGCCCCTGGGATAGTGAGACTCAGGGACTAGGAGGTGGGAGTTGCCGCAGTGCCCTAGCGGCCTGGTCCCTTGTCAGCTCTGAGTGGGTCTGCGGACCGCCTTACCGCCATGCGCCTCGCCTTCCCGGTCGGTCGCGCCTCGTGCCCTCATGGTCGTTGCCTCTTTGCCACCGCCAGAGCTGCGCTCCCTCACGGCCTCACCCTCTGCCCTCATCCGTCACCGCCATGCCTCGCGAGCCGCGTCGTGGCTACTGGCTAGGGTTAGCGGCAGGGGCAGGAAGGAGCTCCATCGCAGCATCACTGAGCAGGCCCTGGCAATGAGGCTTGAGCCTTGATCATCCTTGTGCCTTGATGTGCTGGGCCAGTCACCAGTGGGCTGTGGCAGTGTGGCTTGTCACCTGTGGGCTCATTGTTCATGTAGTCATGTGGCATGTGGAAATGGAAATGGAAATATGGAATGGCCTTGGCCCCTGTGCAATCAGGTAGCGGCCTACTTTTTTCTTGGGCAAGGAAGACAAGCAGCCAGAGCCAGGCATGACGCTTAGCGCTCGCTGCTCAAGAGTCAGGAAGGGGGTCTGCCTGACTGGGCAACGCCTAGGAGGAATGTCCGTGTCGGAGAGGAGCTCGGGCGGACGCCCGAGCTTGCCTCCCGAAGGGAGGGTCCGCCCCTGGTCAGGTCACAAGTATCCTTGGAGCTCCGAGTTCTGGCGAGTGGAAGTGGAAAGCACGTACTAGCTAATCAGAAGGGTTCCTTGGTACACAATATAAGACGATGGAATTCATCCTGTGGGACGACCCAATCTGAGATTTACATGCAGTTTTCGACCTCATCGCTATTGCACAAGTCAGATACCTTTCCTTCTTCGGTTTTGCTCAACAATATTCGACTGTTTTCTTTTATCAAAATAGTCGAGTTTTCATCCGTCCGATATGCTTTGAGATCTGCATTTTTTCTCATATGATGAATTGGGTTCAAATTTATTATGATTTTTTCTTTGAAACATAATGGGTTGACCATATTGCCATGTTTTGTTGGTATAAAATTTTATTTTTTTATCTTTATTTTTGCTCAACCTCTTAAAGTACATGTTAGATTTCGAATCATGTAATGGAAATATAAGTTATTAGGACTTTCGAGAATAATTAAAGTGATAAAGAACAAAAATTACATAAATAAATTACTGTAATTATATATAATAGAGTTGTAAATAAACTAACTTTTAACTGTTTTGGACTGAGAAAATAGTTGAATCTTGTATAGACCGACCTTTCTTCTTGGCCTATAATTGACCTTTCAGGGTTTTGAAAGCCGGAGCTTGGCCAAAAACTGCCAGCACTGCGGTTCTCGAAACCGGGTGGCTCTAAGCCGTTTTTATTCCGGCATCCTGTTTCAGGCCACATGCGGAACGCGGGGATTTTTTTTTTCCGTGAGAATTGAATTGTTTTATACGAAGTTCGTTCCAAGCGAGGCCTTAGTTTCTGAACAACCGTGACACCACAGTCCTCGAGCATGGACAAATCGTAAAACTTTCAAGTGCAGAAAAAAAATTCGTTGTGTTAAGGAAGATGACAAATTAGGTCAGTGTTTTCCACATATAGATGCCATGATTAAGAATGAGTAACCACTGTGTCGGTAGGTGGAAGCGTTCGTTCCAACTGAGTTGTCAGGCGAGCAGCGCACTGCAACTGCAGCACAGGGAGCTCGCCGCTCTACGAGCGTGTTTGGAAAGCTCATTCTAGGCTGGGATCTGTATGGATAGAACGAAAATTTAAGCTAAAATTCTGATTCATCTATGTAGATGAACAAAGATTTTGGTCTAACCAAACAAGACCTATATCTCCTAGAGCAGCCACTCATATATTTGCAATAGCCAATGACTCTTCTTGCCAGCCGGCCGGCCAGGCAGGGCCCCAGAGTTTGGCACCCGGGCGAACTGTTTGTCCGCGCATCTTGAAGGAACCTGATATGCTTTGCAAATTGCAATCATGCGTAGGTACCATACCACCGTATCATGAGGTTTCAGGAACCGGACGTGGGACGGACCGGCCGGATGTGGACTGGTCCCATGATTACTCATCGCACGTACTAAACGCAGCTGAGCTCGATCCATCGGCCTTAAAAGAGGAATGGCCATTGCCGCAGAAACTGAACTCACCAACCAGTCATGTACCCTACAAGACTACCATTGTGCAGTTACATAGGTGTTTCCGCCGTTGAGTGTTGTGAAATGGCTTTCTTGCCATGCATGTTAATTAGCCAGCACGCATGCCATTGCAACTTCTTACAAGGTGCGATAAATATAGATCATCATGCAGCTGTAGTTTAGTAAAAAAACGCTTGTGTTGTTGATCATCATCATGCCATTATTCAAGCCTCGAGTAGGTCATCTTAGTTCCTCTATTACGACTGTAGTTTTTTTGGCATGTCTTCTTGAGATTGTTTTTTTTTTTAAGAATCTGAGAGCTTGTCTTTCTAACTATGGTTTGGGGAACTGGAACGGCCCTAAAACCAGAACAAGGCTAAGTTCGGACTTTTGCGGTTTTGCCCCAAAACGGGCCAGTTTAGTTGATGGTAAAATTGTTCTCGTCAATCAGTTTTACAAATCTTGGACGATGAGATCATGTCTAACAAGTAAGGGCATATACAATGTTACAGACAACGGGTGTCTATATTAGCTATCTATGTTACCTATAGACAACGCACTAAAGACGGCTCATATAATGAGTTATCTGTTAAGTTGTCTATATAAGATCCCACAATCTTTTAGTTTTTGCTTGAAAAAAATATTTGTTATAGACAACAACTCATACAATGATGTTTTGTGTTGTCTATAAGGGTTTTATAGACTGTCTGTTGCATACTAGACGACTTCATTCTCTCTCCTTGTTCTCTCTCATTCACGTCATTAAAAATCTTATATGGCAAAGATTATAGACTGCTGATGTCACCCACTGTACATGCCCTAAGGGCATATACAATGGTACAGGCAACGGGTGTCTATATCTGACGAGGATATAATAATCCTCATTTTACCTTTTATCTATAATTTTTATTATAGGTAAATATGACGTCATGTGAACCCTGAGTGTACCCCTTAATGTTATGAAGGAAGAACCAAATGGATGGTCGTAAGTTCTTCTACGACCACCCCCATAGTCGTAAGTTATGCTACGACTATCCCATAGTCGTAAGTCTTGCTACGACTACCTCATAGTCGTAGATTCCTCTACGACTAGGTCACCACGACCACCTTATAATCAAATGAACACAGTAGACAAGTGGGTCTTATTGATTAAGGGATTCAAACGATCATCATCTGTTGTTATTCTACGAATAATGGCACGTAATACCCATTATCTCTCGGTATATAGTCATTGAGCGACGTGGAGGAATTAATACACCGTAATTACTACCAATATCGCTTGAATTCAGGAGGTGATGAGGCGCCGCTTTACTCGAGTAATCGCCGCTCCTTCACGCACTATAAAAGGCGGCAACTAGAGAAAGGGAGGATCGAGCCATCGAGAATACAAGCACTATCTGTAATAGTCTTAGTTTTTCCCCGATTGTTCATATACACTCAATACCATACACACACAGGGAGTAGGGTTGTTATTCTCTCCGGAGAAGGCCCAACACAGTATAAAAATTCTCGTGTCAATCTCTCGCATGATTCTATTCTAGGAGACCCCGAATCAAACAATCTTTACGTAAGTTCGGTTCTAAAACACCGGCGGTTGGCGCCGACCGTGGGGATCTTCCAAGAATTTCTTGTCAAACATTCTCTGCTTTTCCAAATCTCATGCACTCATGGCGGAGAATGGAACGAGGAGAACTGGTTCGACTTGGCGGTCTGTGAGACGTCGACATGGATGCCGGATTCGATTCTGACCGAGTGACTTTTTAGTCTTGGTCTTTGAAGCTATGCTTCCTCCTAACTAAAGATACGGTCAACACGAGTCGAAACATTCACGGACTCAACCAGAACAAATTCGAGCAGATGATATTAATCTACTTGAAGAAAGGAGAAACCAGGCCCTAATTCGTTCGGCAATCTACCAACAAGCCCTGCGAAGATACTACGATCGTAAGGTTCAACCTCGCAGCTTTGCTGTAGGTGACTTGGTATTGAGGCTTTGCCAATCCAAGTCTAATCGGAACAAACTTTCTCCCAAGTGGGAAGGTCCTTACATAGTGGTCGAAGTTACTCGTCCAGGGTCGGTACGATTGGCAATGGAAGACGGCCAGGTTCTCTCGAATTCTTGGAACATCGACCAGTTACGCAAGTTCTATGTGTAACCAGCCATTCGGACAATAAAGAATCAGGTTTTTTCTATCTCTATTGTCTTACTTTTGAGTAGTGCTTTCATTATTTTTCGACTATGTTTTAAACACCCAGTTTTCTTTACCTTTGGTCAAGGCGATAACATCACCTAGTCGAAGCCTCTCCTCTCTGCATGTGGTCCTGCCCACTAGAAGGAGTTTCCTAGTGTCGACTCGTTACTCGCTTTTATGGCCAACACAAAGAACTCGGGTTTTATTTAGTCGAAATATTTTTGAAGGCCAACTCTTTTCACCTTAGTTTATTTCTTCAGTTAATTTGAAAAATACTCTAAGAAGAGCGCACTTTCTCAGATTTGCTTAACCGTCTTGGGTGTACTCGTTTCATCTCAACTGGTCGGAGGAAGAGACACATCTAGTCGAAGTTTCTCCTCTCTGCGACGTGGTCACCTTGCCTAATCGAAGGAGCTTCTAGCTTTGTTCGCTTTCCTACTCTTGCTACCAGATGACTTATCGAGTCCAATCGGAGAAGGACGAGTAAATATTTTAAAGTCCTCTAGACGTTTGCTTAACTCAAGTTGCCGTTCTCGATTTGATTAAACTAGTCGGAGATGTTAACATTACCTAGTCGAAGCCTCTCCTCTCTCGCGACGTGGTCCCGCCCACTAGAAGGAACTTCCTAGTGTCAACTCGTTACCACCCTTTCGACCAATGCATGACAATTGAGACCCAAAACTACAAGTTAAACAAACCTCTCTGCTTTGAAGCCCTTTCTCAGACTATTTACTTAGTTTGTCTAAACAAACTCAAAGAAATAGTCGGGGCTAGGATAATTTGATTTCAATTCTTAGTCTTTATTTCGTTAATTATCTTTTGAGTTACTAACTACTCGACAAGATGATTTGTAGAGACAAAACTATTTACTTAGTTTTCATAAACTAAGCAAATAGTCGGGGCTAGGATAAAGTCATTACATTTGACTTCATTTCTTAGTCTTTAAATTAGTTAATTATCTTTTGAGTTACTAACTACTCGACAAGATGATTTGCAGGGAACAAGATGGATTACATCAACAAAAGACTGTTTTTCACAAGTTCATTACAGACTACTCTGAAGAGGGAGAGCCCAATTGCATCTCCTCTGAAACTTTCCGGCCAACTGATTGCATCTCCTCCATCAGACGTCTTCCTTACGCTTGAGCGCTTGAAGTCGGCCGAGTGGTTGCACATTAAGGTTGGGGTCATGAGCTTTAAGTTTTGCTAATGCATAACTTACTGCAGTTTCGACCGCCTCCTTTATCGATTCAGCTTGGTTGGCCTTCAGAGTGGTCACCAGATCTTGCAAAATCCCGACTTGATCCCCAATGGTACTTGTGTGAGCAGCTATTGTATCATCTTGAGGAGTCTTTCCCTCACTATGTAGCTCACCAAGCACATTGTTCAGGAGCGTGATGTTTCCTTGAAGTTTAATCTTCATTGCTTCCATCTCTGTTGAGTACAAGTCGAAGCCTCATGAGTTTTTGTTTTCGACCACTTGCTCAAGAAATAAGATTGGTCAAACAAAAATAAACTCCTAGAGGAAAAAAAAACAAAAATAATCACGGGTAAAAGAATTTCTTACCCACTAGTTGAGAATCCAACTTCTTGACCTCTTCATTATGGGAAGCGGCGGTCTCAAAGATACTTTTTCTCCCATGATACAATATCCTCTACATTCTTCTTTGCAATAAGGGCGGTGCAGTTATAAATCACGGCTTTATCCGCGATTTCAGCCTCAAGTTCTCTCAATTTAACGTCCATTGCTAGAAAGGAAGTGGAAGTGAGAAAAGGGAAATAACTCGTAAAGGACTCTAGGTAAAGAATTACTTACTTGATATTCGAGTTCTCAGCGTCTCAAGGTTTTGATATTTATTTTTGGACATACGAGTAAGCTCGTGAATAACTCAAGTTTTCTCTAACTTCATTCTCGAGCTTTTTCGCCTCGTCTTCTTTTTTCGAAAAGAAGCAAGAGTTAGGTAAAGATCAAAGATATAAGCAGTCTTAAGTTCAAGACTTCTTGCTTAATTTTTCCTGCGACTTCATGGTTGCGAGTTAGCTTCTTTAAGCTTTTTCCGGAGGTCTAATACCTCTTCTCTAAACTTTTTCGACTCCTCTTTTTCATAATCGAGCGAGTCGTCTAAGTCTTAGCGGCCTTTGTTTAACCCGCAAAGGATAACAAGGACATGAGCATGGGTCAATCGATTGTAAGTTCTTCTACAACCATTGACCTAGTCGTAAGTTCTTCTCGACAAAGCCATCGGTCATAAGTCTTTTCGACCATTACCTAGTCGTGAGTTTTTCCATGACAAATCCGTAAGCACTATATAAGTAGTCAAATCCAAGGTGACTATGAATAGCGATGACTTACCACCTTTCTGCTGTTTGCGAGTTCCTCTTTTCCTATCGCAGTCTAGAAGTTGTCGATGATATTCACCGACACAACGACAATTTGCTCTATGGCTTTACGCAAGATGAAAAGACAAAGAGAAACAAGAGAAGATTATACCTGTATATATAAGTACGATTAAGTACTTACATTCATAGTTGATCGAGCAAACATCGAGTAAACCAACTCCGGGATCTTCAGCTTGTCTACCCTCGTGACTTGGTCCCACCAAACCTTCTCAAGACGTTCATTATCAAAGGTATCCCCTCTATTGGGAATATCGTCGGGATGGGGACTTCGATCGCGAGATCTGAAAGCGAAGACCCTACGATGGAAGCAGCCCAAAGAAGTCGGTAGCAGGTTGAAATACTCTTCTTCTTCCGATTACAGAACCGGTTTCTCTTTGGTGCACGGAGGAACGTCTGCAACGATCTCCTTTCCAGCACGGTGGACAGAACCGCCACCATCTTGACCAGAGGCTTCTGCAACTGCCTCTGTTCTATCCACGACCATCTCAGTGGTCGTAGCGACCGCCTCGATGAGTCGCGGTGTTCTCGGAGCTTTCACGACCATCTCAGTGGTCGCAGCTGCTGCTGGAGTCTCCACGACCATCTCTGTGGTCACCGCTGCTACTTCAGAGGTTGTAGCCGCTACCTTACTGGGTACAACAGGTACCTCATTGGTTGTCGTAACCACTTCAGGTGCCACGACTTCCTCTACCACCTGGGCCGAGGATGATCCCTCGACCACTTCCCTTGTTGTCTCTCCAGCAGCTGGAGAGGTAGCAATAGGCTTCTCAACGGAAGCATTCTCGGGGGCTGAAGGAGTCGGGCTAAAAACAGCAAAAGGAAAGCAATTCAGGTTGTGAAAAGGAAAAAAGTAAATTCTGTTCTTACACTTTAGTATATTTCACATATCTCTGCACCTTGGACCTAAACAGGAATTTGGGAGTCACTTTCCCAACGGAAGATTTCTTCTTCTCTACGACCACTTCGGTCGAAGTTCGAGTTGAAGAATGGGCTTAGCCACGACCACGTCTGGTCATGGATTTTGAGCAGGACCATCTCTCGGTCTCGACTTTCTGGATGGCGAGATCGGTCTCGACCACTCCAAGAGCAACATTGCCATCACTATAGGCTCTCTTCGAGCGGTATTATCCTTCACAAAAGACATAAAATCCTTCCTTTTCTTAACAAAACCGGGAGTGGCGTAAATCTGCGAAAGATTTTTGTCATAATAGAAGGGTACCTTGGCCTTGCGAGGTTTGCGCTTTAGAGGTTCACTACTTGACCTCCTCCACTTCACTATTTTAGCCTCGGCTTGATTCGGCTATATACGCCACAAGCTTTGCAGAGGATCCAGTCGAAGGACTAGAACTCGAGCTCGCCCTCCTTTGTCGTCACCCTTAAAAGTCGGCGTCTCTTGGACGAAGGAGCCGAGCCTTTGTCCTTTGTCAACCTGCACCGATGGTTATCGAGATGACTTCTTCATCATCCCGACGATTTTCCATGCCTACTACGTAAAGCAAAAGCGAAGAGAAGAATTACTAATCGGTCGTAAGATTTTCTCGACCAAGATCAAATCGTAAGTTTTTCTCGACCTTTCCTCGATCGTAAGATTTCCTACGGTCACGACTAAGTTGTAAGTTTTTCTACAACATTTCTCTAGTCGTAAGTTCTTTCTACGACTATAAAGTCTTAAAGATAAAATCAACTCTTGATTACCTTTAGGCGAACCATCCTTTCCTCTGCGGATCGACCGCAAGGATTTTAGGAACCGCCACACTAAGTGGCGGAGACTTTTCTAAACGAGTTTGACTCTAACGTCAATCTCCGCCGGTGAAAGATCTGTTCAAACAGATAAAGGCATCTTTTAAACAACTGCGCAGAAAGACCAAACCGAGAGCTAAGTCGAAAATTCACTTACCCTCGTTGTAGTCCCTGGTTGGGTCTCATAGCCCCAGTATCTCCACATAGGGATGCTCGTTTTTCAAAGGACTAATTCGGCGTGTGATGAAATCTTTCACCACATGCCATCCGGCGACCCTTCCTTCTTCAAGTCCTTGATAGCTTGAACATAAGGGCAATCCGGTGATATCTTCGAGTCGAATCCATGAAGATTTCTTTTCAATGACCTTTCCCACGAAAGAGAGGTCGTCTTCGAGGTGACTTTCGAAAAAACCACCTCTTCCTCCATCCCGCCACGAAGACCGGTGAAACTCTGAATATACTCCCTCGACTTCCGTCGTGGAGTTTTAGACCACAACTTCCGCAATCCCGCTTGCCGAGACATTCCATAGAAATATTGGAAAAGCTCAAGGTCATGGAATTCCCAAATCGCCTCGCACAAATATCTGGCCTTCGGCATGGTGATGGAGTTAGGACCAAGGTTCACTAACTCCACCCCAAAATGCTCGAGCACAACTGCTGATGAAAGGGGTGAGCAGCGTTGAAGGCCACACTCACAATAAGCACGGAAGACGGAATTTGCCCATTCTCCTGACGGCCAATCTTGCCCAATTGCTGAAGCCATTTCACAAGAGTCTTCTCTGAATCTTCCGTGAAACTAGGGCTTGAATCTTCGCGCATCCATCTCCGACTCTTCCCACTCGAAACTTTCTGGCCATCTCTCTGGAAGCAGAAATTTTGGGTCGAAAAAGAGGGCACAATTGGAGTGGCAATGAGAAGGCAAGAACGACTTCGGCGGAGAAGGCAAGAGCTTGAAGAACAAAGAGGAGCAATTTGGGGAAAAAGTAAGATCTTAGGTTTTACCCTCCGTGAGTATATATAACCACAGTACCTTGAGCCGGAGGCGTGACATTCCAAGGGTCGCCACCGTCTCGGGAACCGCTTCAACAGAACGAAGCTAGCAGGCGTCGTTTGAGATTCCCGGTGTGTCCGCTCGAGAAATTCAGGTTTGCGTTTACATCTCAAGCGAAATTACTTTCTTGGTTAGATCTTTTCAACCAAAGGAAATGATAATCGGAAAGTTCCTTCTTCCGATCACTATACTCGACCACCTTGTGATCGTAGAAATGCTTTATTCGACCACTTGATAGTCGTAAGCAATTTTCTTGACCAAGCACATTTCGGTCAAAGTAGTATACAATCGAAGAGTTTTTCCTTCGATTATTTTCTCGATCCTCTCATGATCGTAAGACCATCTAGAACCCTTTACCAAGTAAGTTGCTTTCACTTGAAGTGGGGGCTAGATGGCGAGGATATAATAATCCTCATTTTACCTTTTATCTATAATTTTTATTATAGGTAAATATGACGTCATGTGAACCCCGAGTGTACCCTTAATGTTATGAAGGAAGAACCAAATAGATGGTCGTAAGTTCTTCTCGACCACCCCCATAGTCGTAAGTTATGCTACGACTATCCCATAGTCGTAAGTCTTGCTACGACTACCTCATAATCGTAGATTCCTCTACGACTAGGTCACCACGACCACCTTATAATCAAATGAACACTGCAGACAAGTGGGTCTTATTGATTAAGGGATTCAAACGATCATCATCTGTTGTTATTCTACGAATAATGGCACGTAATACCCATTATCTACGGTATATAGTCATTGTTGAGCGACGTGGAGGAATTAATACACCGGTAATTACTACCAATATCGCTTGAATTCTGAGGAGGTGATGGCGCCGCTTTACTAGAGTAATCGCCGCTCCTTCACGTACTATAAAAGGCGGCAACTAGAGAAAGGGAGGATCGAGCCATCGGGAATACAAGCACTATCTGTAATAGTCTTAGTTTTTCCCCGATTGTTCATATACACTCAATACCATACACACACAGAGTAGGGTTGTTATTCTCTCCGGAGAAGGCCCGAACCTGTATAAAAATTCCCGTGTCAATCTCTCTGCATGATTCTATTCTAGGAGACCCCCCGAATCAAACAATCTTTACGTAAGTTCGGTTCTAAAACACCGACAATATCAGTCATCCATGTCACCTATAGACAGCACTAAAGACGGCTCATATAATGAGTTGTCTGTTAAGTTGTCTATATGAGATCCCACAATCTTTTAGTTTTTGCTTGGAAAAAATATTTATTATAGACAACAACTCATACAATGGTGTTTTGTGTTGTCTATAAGGGTTTTATAGATCGTCATTGCATCTTTAGGCTTCATTCTCTCTCCTTGTTCTCTCTCATCCACGTCATTAAAAATCTTACGTGACAAAGATTATAGACTGCTGATGTTACTCACTGTACATGCCCTAATAGAGGCCAGGGATAGTTATTTTTTAAAAAGCATAACCGCTCATTTGAAAAGGAAAACCAGAAACAGGTCGGTTTGGGTTTACCGGTAAGTAACCCTGCAGCCGCGCGTTAAGTTTCGGGCGGTTTTCTGAAGCTGTATACTTTTTTTTAGATGCTGAAGCTCTGAACTTTCGTCAGAAAGTTTAAGCACTTGGAAGAAAAGAAGGTAATCGTCAGAAAGGGGTGTTAGCTGTTCAGTATTTGTGACGACCTGTGCGTAAACGGTGGTTAATGCGATTTTTATTGTTCTAAATCATGAGGCGAAATATTGTGCCACCGAAGTTAAACATGCATTGATGCATGATTATGTTGACAAAAAAAAATGCCGTCACAAAAGAGACGTCTGCACCGTACATGAGATGGGCGGCGGTTCGTGGCGGTGACGCTACTTAATTTCGTCATGACGGCGAGAACCCGTACGCGAATTTCCTTCCAAAAGTTCAAGGCGGCGCTCGCGTCCTGTTTCATCTGCGCCGCTGAAATCGGCGGCAGAAGACGTAAATATGTTAAAGAATGCATGACAAGGCAATGGAGTTACCACACCGTGCCTTCGCCGGTCTCCGGCTCCTTGTGCATGTGAATTAGCAATGTGAAGGCAATGGAGATCGCAGAATCGGCGAAGTAGCCACGTCCCGATCTCCGAGCCCTGAATCCACAACAAAGAGTTGGGCGTTAGCGTGCCGTGGATTAGCAATTCAGACTTGCAGTTCTTCTGGCGATGAGCACGCAGACTCGCAGTTGTATTGCGTTTCCAGACCGACAGGGATTTTTCCCTTTAGAGCTTGTTTAGATACATTGTAATCCAACTTAATCCCTTTAGATTGACTCGAAATTTTAACTAAAATCTCTTTTAATTAGGTATTAGTTCTAATCCCTCTCTATCCAAACAAGCCCTCGGAATTTAAGCTTTCCAAACAAAACCTTACAAAATTAACGGATGTAACGGCCCGAATAAAATCCATGTGTATTGAAGTCCAAAACTTCTTCACCTTGGGCCATATGTAGTACGAAACTGGGTATTGACTAGGAACTCATTAGGATAGCAACCCTTTGATGAACTCTACGCAGCAAAAAAAAATGCTTTGTTATAATAACACAACTAGCCAAATTTACTTGGCAATTGTGTGGTTAGATACTACAATGTATATGTTTATATGTAAACATAGAGTTGTTCTGGACACAGATACGTCGACACAACACCGACACGGGAATTCGTCATTTTCCCAAAAATACCGATACGGCGACACGGCTATATCTATTTAAATAATAAGAATAAATTACACATATGTATTATTTTTTATGTTTTTTCATGCTTGTCAAACTGAAATATTGTAAAGTATAAAGTAAACTCGGAAATATATACCTCTCAAAGATGACCCTCGCCTCTTCATTCTTTTTGCGGTCAATTCATGAATCATGATGTGTTCAATTATGGCGACACGGCTATATATATTTAAATAATAAGAATAAATTAGACATATGTATTATTATTTTTATGTTTCTTCATGTTTGTCAAACTGAAATATTGTGAAGTATAAAGTAAACTCGGAAATATATACCTCTCAAAAATGACTCTCGCCTCTTTATTCTTCTTGCAGTCAATTTATGAATCATGGTATATTCAATTGTTCATATGAATACCATTTTCAGAAATTAGAATTCCATTAACCTTACTTGGGAGAAGAAGTAACATGATTAGCAAGAGTTCCAAGACATGAGAACAAATGAACAAGCACCGGTGCATCATTTATGTATTACACTTGTTCAGGTCTTCTTGACTAAGTTCTCTGTGACTGCATCTACATACCACTGGTAGTCCATCACTACATCAGCAATCGCCCATCGGTACACAAGCAATGAAGCAAACCTGTTTTCCTTCTGCTCTGCAGTACACAAGCAATGAAGCAAAGCATCATTACACATTACACAAGCAAAGCATCACCTGGAGCCGGCGGCGCAAGGGAAGACTGGGGGAGGAGCTGGAGCCGACAGCGTGAGGGAGGATAGGAGGAGGAGCTGGAGCCGACAGGCGTGAGGGAGGATGGGCTGGATCCAATGGTGCAGCGAGGGAGGAGGCCGCGCGAGGAATCCAGTGGCACGAGGGAGGAGGAGCTCGATCCAACGGCGCAGCGAGCCGGTGGCGCAAGAGGCCGACGGGTACGACCCCGCGACGAGGTCTTCGGGCATGCAGGAGGCAGGCGGCTTTGGGAGGCAGACGGAAAACCTAGCGGCCCGTGACTTGGTGGCTGCCTGGCTGGTTTGTGGGCTGTGTCCTGAGCCGTATCGGATACGCAGTCACGACGTGTCTAACACGTGTCGGGAATTTTAAAGATTAAAATTCGTTTTAAAAGTCGCCGACACATGTCAGAGACGTGTCCATGTCAGACACGGCGTCAGACACGGATATGGCAGTTGAGAGGCGTGTCCGTGCTTCAGAGGTTCTTGTTGTACAACTCTTATGCTTATGCTATAGCTGTAACAACGCTGGTATCTATACTCATTTAATCTGCACAGTTATAATAATAGATAGATAGATAGATTACATATCGCAATGAGTAATGTTACTCATTTTGTCATCTAATAAGCGAAAGAAACGCATTCTTTATCTGAATGATGTTCTTGGCCACCAGATACAAATACTTTAACAGCACCCTTCACTTCGATCCAGCTGCAACCAGGAGACTTCTTGACACCATGCTCTGCCATGGCTCTTCTCACACTCTCAGCTTCTTTCCACTGCCCAGTGGTGCAGAACAGGTTGGAAAGCATGATGTAGCCAACGTCTCTCGCAGGCTCCGTCAACACCATGCTGCTCCCCACCTTCCTTCCGATTCTGATGTCCGGGTGTTCTGAAAAGTAGGTGCTAAGCAGAGCCTCACGTATGTCACTGCTATGCGTCTGAATGGTTTCTGAGTAACGGCGCAGCATCTCAATGGCCTTTCCTATGTTCCCTGATCTAGCATACATGTCAATAACGCAAGCTAAATGCTCTGGTGTTGGTTTAAGTCCATGAGCAGACACCATTGACTCAAAGAAGGTTCTCCCTTGCTCCAGGAGGCCAGAATGACTGCAAGCTGTGAGCAAGCCTGTGAATGTAACCTCATCGGGGCAAACATCGTGGGACGACATGCTTTCGTACACTGCCAGTGCTTCCTTTGCCCATCCATTTATCGCGAATCCGAACAGCATGGTGTTCCATGAGACCAAATCCTTCTGAAGAATGGCATGAAATACATTGTTTGCACTGTGTACGTCTCCGCACTTGGCATACATGTCCATCAAGCTGTTGGCCACGTACAAGTAGGATGCAAAACCGCTTTGGAATGCACAACAATGGATCATCCTTCCACTTGCCAGAGACGCCGCAGTAGTGCAAGCATGAAGCACAGCCCCAAAAGTGAAGTCATCAGGATGGATATACTCCTGTGTCAACATCTTGACAAACAGTGCAAGGGCCTCATCTGCACAACCATTCCTTGCAAAACCTCCAATCATCGCAGTCCATGAGATGACATTGGTCGCAGGTGCACTTTGGAAGAGAGCAGCAGCTCGTTCAATGTGGCCAAGCTTTGTGTGTGCATCGATCAATGAATTCCATGACACGATGGTTCTACTCTCCATAGACTCGAAGATCTGCACAGCATAATCTAGCAAGCTGAACTTAGTGTAGAAGGAAATCAGCGAGTTATTGACCTCAGGGATAGCATTCCAGCCACTCTGCACTACAATCTTGTGGATTTCAAAGCCTGTAAATGGGTTGGGCAGCTCCGTGCAAACGTCAACAAGAATGCAGAGTGTTGCATGGTCGCAAGTCAATCCTGACATCCGCATCTTGTTGAACAGAAGCAAGCATTGGTTGGCATTGCCACTGCGGGAATACCCCATGAGCAACGTGTTCCACGCGACATTGCCTCTAGTGGGCATTTCATCGAACAACTCGTGAGCGAGCGCCGTCTGGCCTGAAGCAACATAGGCATGCAGGAGCGAGCACCAGGACAGCGCATTGCGCTCGCGCATCTCCCGGAAGGCGCGCGCGGCGTCGGAAGCGCGGGCGCACTTGGCGTACATGGCGACGAGCGCGTTGCCGACGGGGAGCGGCGCGCGCAGACCGAGGCGGAGGAGGCTTGCGTGGAGCTGCGCACCGGCGGCGGGCGAGCGGAGAGCGGCCGCCGCGGAGAGCGCTGCGGTGAGGGAGAAGGCGTCTGGCGCGGGCATGCGGGCGAAGAGCGCGAGTGCGGCTCGCGGCTGGTCGGCGCGAGCGTAGGCGGTAAGCATGGCGTTCCAGGCGACGGCGTCGCGGCGGGGCATCGCGTCGAACAAGGCGCGCGCGGCGGCGGCGTCGCCGGCGCGGCCGAGGTAGGCGATCCGGGAGGTGGCGGCGGCGAGGCCGGCGAAGAGCGGAGCCCCATGCTCTGCTACCCGTGCTGCACCGCGACCAGCTTGTTGGTTTAGTAGGCTCATCAAACGGAGTGATGGGCTAGTGGCGAAGGTTGTTTTCCACTTGATTAACAAGCATTGAGATAAGTGTTACCGACCCTTTACTCGAATTCTTTTTCCCGAAAAGTCGCAAATGTTAATTTTGGACCCGTACTTAATTGAGTATCAACACGGTGATGATTTCTTAAATATGCTTATTAAGAACTACTCCACATTGCAATCCCAAAGCAAATACTAGTATGTAGAGGTGGCCAGATAGGTTGTGTTCGTCGGGCCGGCCTGAGACACGACACTATTGGCCCAGTCCAGATACGACACGGTCCACACTGTACATGTGCTAGGCCGGCATGGCACGAAGGCCTGAGCCGTGCTTAGGCTGTGTAACATCCAAAAAATGCCTAAATACGAAAATATGAACATTTTAAAACCTTTTGTGAATTATCCGTTGTCGTCATTTTCTGCCTGCTTTGTCGCGAGTTCTTTGTTCTGTGTTTCCTTTTTGACAACACAAGTGGTGCATGGCAAAAAAAACTCTAATTATAGAGACCCTAAAAACGGAAACCCTAGAAACATAAAATGCAAAGGTAAAATAAACTAATTGTGTTGCCCTTTTTAATATTGCACAGAATATAAACCCTAAAATCGGAATCGTGTTTAAAACCTAATTCTCCAAATGATTGAAAGTACGTTTGGATTTCTCTAGCAAATATTAGATTATGAACCATCTCACGTGAGAATTTCTTAAAATAAATTGAAATGATAATGATAATTAAAAATCCAAAATTAGCATAAAAGTACTGTTAATGAAATGAGAGATTGATTAAAACATGCTTTACAAAATTTCCTCAAGTTAAACAATAAAAGTACCTACAACAGAATCTTAAAAGATTTTTGGAGAAAATATATTACAAAAAAAACCCTAGAAAAATTACACAAAAATCTATACCGAGTCCTATGCCTTTCCTAAAATTTTCATAAATTTTCAAGCTAAATAGCTATATTTAAAAATTTCCTAAATTCCTCAACGTTTTCAGAATTTATAGAGACAAAAAAAATTCCTTCCTTCTCTCCCTGACTTGTCGAGCCACTTGACAGGTTCATCTTCCACGCACCCAGCCACGATGCAGTGTTGCTGCCTGCCGTGCCATAGCCACTTGTGCTGGCGCTTGCGCCAGCCTGCTTCTTGCCGCCCCAGATTTGGTCGGCCACCTGGTCTTCTCTCGCACCCATGTCGACTTAGTCGCACCACGCATGCTCGCCCATGCCCTGCTGCCACTCCATGCCCATACCGCCTTAACGCCATCATACCAAGTACAATGCCGGTTGCCTTGTGCTCTCCGCCTCCCACCTATTTAGGTCATCACTGAGCTGCCCTCAACGCCCTTTCCATCTCCCCCAAACTCCTTCTCCATTCCTCCCCTTCCCAAGCGCAAATCGAGCCAAAGCTCCGAATGCCATGGCCGCACCGTTCAAACAGCTGCTCGTCATTCCGGCCATGTCGATGACCTTCGGCCAACCCCGTATGCGTCACGATGTGCGCTAGAGTGAATGGAAGACTTCCCCTCAATTGATTCGGCGGTTCCCTCACAGAAGCATTGCGCTGCCGGCATTCTTCCCTAAACCCGAAAAAATTCGCCGCCTCCACCTCCACGTCTCCTCCAGCGAGCCTAAGCTCGATTCCTTCCTCCGTGAGCATCACTAGACAGCCCCCTACCTTCCCCAACCACTCACCCGCTCTCTCTTCTTCCCCAGGATCGTCTCCACGGTGGACTACCCCGCACCGCCCATGGTCGCCGTCGCCGGCCCGACTCTGGTCATCTCCGTCTCCACTAACCACACCGGTGAGTCCCCTACATCCCGTCGGTGCCAATGCTCCCTCTATTTTTGCTCCAACTCCACCCAACTAAAGAATCTAGACCCGCCATTATGTGTTAATAGAGTATTTTGGTTATTAATGGCAAATCTATTTGTGAGACTAACACTTTTATTGCTATACCTATTGTTTAGTCTTAGTTGGATAAAAAGGTGAAATTAACAGAGATATGCATTTGACATCATATTTCTATATCTTGTTGCATTTCTCGGATCCAAAATATAGGATGAACTCCACTAAAAGTCTAACTTGAATATGTGCATATGTTCTTATTACACATTTGTGTATGTACATATTTAGGGGAGTCCACTCTATGTTTTGTTCTTATTACACATTTGTGTATGCACACATTTAGGGGAGTCCACTCTATGTTTTGCGGTTTCATTAGTATTGATCTATATTCCTTTATCTACATATTTTAAGGATCTTTATGTTGAAACATATCAAATGAGTATACAACTTGTGTAGTTCATATATACTCATATAACCTTTCATGATTTGCAATTGTGATGGCTGTCATTAATTACCAAAGATGGAAAGATTGGAGTATCTTGTCCCACCATTATGAGTTAATGGTATGTTGTGGTAATTAATGATAATCACATTGTGGAATTAACATTTTTCATGAGTTGGATGAATAGGTTATGTTCCGTGTTGATGGAGACTTTGGGTGGCATCATGAGTTGATCGTCGTCAAGTCAAGACTTGGGATGAAGGAAATCATTATGTGTTGATGATGTTCAAGTCAAGATCCCGAAGTGAAGAAAATCATCATGTGTTGATGATATTGAAGTCAAAAGCTTGGAGTAAAGGATGCATCATGTGTTGGTGTGTATCAAGATCTCGAGTAATGGAAATCATCATGTGTTGATGATGTTCGAGAATAGGAGATAATCATGAGTTGATTATCAAGTCAAAAGAGTGCATCATGGGTTGATGCATAATTCAAGTCAAGAACCCGGACTTGAAGTAAAGATGTGTATCATCAAGCTTCAAGTGTTTGCGCAAGACAAATGTATGACTAGCTAGGGCTAAGGATTTGTTCCTAGTCTTTTACCAGTCTTGGTGTTTGGTTGGAGACCGGATTGTTAGCATAGGTTGTTGTACTATTAAGAAGGGTCTTGATTAGTAGCTTGAGTTTGTCATGTGTTGATAGCTCATTATGCTTGCTCTAACTCTCGTTAACATGTTGCCAATATTTGCGAATGTGTTTTGCAAATAGTCGTGGCTCATGCATAATTCTTGTAGCATGTGACTTTAGTTTGTGAATGTGTTTTGAAAATGGTTTAAATCCATGTACCTTTTTCCTTGTGACGTTGATTCTAAAAGTCGGCAAATGTGTTTTGCAACTTATTGAGAATCTTGCCTTTAACCCTTGTTTGCATCGCGTATCAATTGGCAAATGTGTTTTGCAAATTAAATTGAAGCAAAATGCAAAATCTCTCTTTGAGCTCTGGCGGTCTGATCGCTAGTAGCTACCGATCTGACCGGTGGGAAGTCCGGTCTGACCGGTCTGACCGCCATGTGTTGGCCGATCTGATCGGACCCTGGTCAACGGTATGACCGCACTTATTCTGTGGTACTACTGGAGTGTAGTAGTACCGAGCTTTATTTTACGGTATGTTTTTTTTTCCAAAGAGGCACTTTTTCTGGAACTTGCTTGCTCCTCTGTGGAGCGGTTTGACCGCCCCTCTGGTGGTTTGACCGGTGAGGTCCGGTCTAACTGGCTATTGGTTGGCGGTCAGACCAGAAGTAAGTCCAACAGCTAGTTTTATAGCCGTTGGAGCTTAGGCGGTCTGACTGGCCATTAGTTGGCGGTCTGACCGGTTTATCCCTGTTTTTCTGTAACTTTACCTCCAACATCTAGTTTTTGTGTGTGGGCTATATATACCCACTTTGGCCGGTTGTGGGAGTTTGCTGGAGTCATTTTGCTAGTGTTATTCATTCCTTTGAGCAAAGAGCAAGTTCTCTCATATCTTTTGTGCATGTGTTGCACTTAGTAAGCTTTGAGAGCAAACCCTAAGTGCATGTGTTGCATTAGGTAGTGTATTGTGTATCCACTTGAGCTTAAACACTTGATTTGTTCAAGTGAGAGTCTTTGACTTGTTTCTCTTGGTGTTTGCCGACACCTAGATGGCGTGGAGGCGTCGTGGTTCAATGATCTTCTCAAAGAAGGTTGTGAGAAGACCCGAGCGCTTGTGAGTGGCTTGGTGCTCGCCATCTCCGGAGTGGAGGAAGAGCAACCCCTAGTGGATCGAGGTATTGGTTCGTGTTGGAACCGGTCCAAGTGATTGGACTTACCTCGGAGGTGTTTGGCTTAATTCGTGGAGCCGGTCCAATTTATTTGAGCTTACCTCAACGTGGATTAAGGGAGACCGACAAGTCTCTGATCACCATGGTAAAACATCATTGAGTCTTTGTGGTTTGTTTTACTTTGTGCTTTACTATATTGCAATTTACATTCTTATAATTAAATTGCTTACTTGTCTTTGTATGCTTGCAATTCTTATCAATAGTCTTATATTGTTGGTGCACTTAGCAAAGTTTAGTTGATTTAGGTTTTAATTATGCAAAACCGAATTGATTTACAATACCGCATAAAACTCAGTTTTAGCCAAAAAAGTTTTTAAAACCGCCTATTCACCCCCCCTCTAGTCGGCCTCCTCGATCTTACACCCATGCCATCGCCCTCCTTTCACCCCCACGGCTGGCCGCCACGAGCTACCTCCCAGTCGCCACCGTCCACCTCTGGCAGTGCCACCACCGCCCATAGGACCACCATGCTGCCCGGTTCCATCTTCCCTAACCCCATCCGCCGCCATAGCCCAACTCAGTTTTAGCCAAAGAAGTTTTTAAAACCGCCTATTCACCCCCCCTCTAGTCGGCCTCCTCGATCTTACACCCATGCCATCGCCCTCCTTTCACCCCCACGGCTGGCCGCCACGAGCTACTTCCCAGTCGCCACCGTCCACCTCTGGCAGTGCCACCACCGCCCATAGGACCACCATGCTGCCCGGTTCCATCTTCCCTAACCCCATCCGCCGCCATAGCCCCCTCGCCGGTGACATGCGCTACCTGAGCCACCCTATAGCTTCCCTACTCTGCTCCCTTGTGCCCTCTGCCTGTAGCCCCTTTCTGTCACTGTCAATAGGAATCACCTATAAGGTATTAAGAGCAAACTTGTAGTTGTCATTTGAATCTCTCAATAAAGTTGACAAAGATTGAAAATTGAAATCGTAAGAATTTAGTTAGTAGCAATTCAGTCCAAAAAGGGTTTCTGTTAAATGTTGTATGAGCAGAGAGTGTAACCTAAAGATGATTAGAATTTATTAGTAGGCTACTAACATTCTAAAGCAAGTAGTTAGAAGGAGTAGGGAGCTAAAAACTTTGTCAAATACAAAGACAAGTGATTAGCAACCATATTGAGTTAAACCAATTTGAAGTTTGGGTTTTGAAGGAAGATCAGTTGGTAGCACCTCAGTTCGGAAGATTGTTTGTTGTAACATATATGAATAGAGAAGTGTTAGATGAGAATCTGGAAAGACAATAGGATAACAAACATGTTGAATGACTGATGGATCACTTAAACTGGTTTAAACAAATAGATAATTAAATGGGTTTGTTAACATCACTACTCATCAGATAAATTCCTTCTAATAGGTTGCAATGATAGAAAAGGTGATCTGAGGATGTTTGAAAACAACCAGAGGTAAGGCCATTCCATATGATCAGGGAGGAAAATCTGAATAGAATTAGATTTGACAGTAAGATCATGACTTTGCTAATACAAGTGGTTAGAGATTATGATGTTTAGATTACCCAGTAAGGATTGACCTAAAGAGAACACCCAAATATGAAAATAATAGAGATTGATGGTAGGCTAAAGACTTTGCTAAAACAAGTAGTTAGCAATGTTATTTGATTCAAATTAACCATTAGACCTTAAATCCAACAGAGGTAAACTAAATTGAATAACAGTCAAGTTAGTAAGCTAAATAGTTAAGTGATTAGTAAATAACATGAGATGAGTAACCTAGGTAATTAGAGGTTAACTAAACCATCTGCTGCTAACAAATGTTGTGGCTGCCACTTAGGTCACTAAAATGGATTAACAACCTTGAAGTCCAGATCTAACTGAATTTCAGAAAGTTCAGAATATCAGTTTTCTAACAAATATGGTAGTGGTGTCCACTGGACTAGATTAGTGTCTAGTTATTCATGGAATTGGCTGGTAGTAGTATGTTGAGGCTAAGTTAGGTTCAAATCTGTTAGAAGTTTAAGTATGAATCATCTTGAGTTGATTAGCCATTAGCACTTAATCTAAAAAAAATAAAACTTATTAGAAGTCAAGAGTTAGACTACATGGTTTCTTAAATGACAGTAACCACATGCCATGGTTTGATAATAGCAATAGTGGCACTAAGTCAATGAGATGATTAGTAGAATTAAGTAAAATGGTTAGACATAAGTAATGAGCAGTATGGACTTGGGATAAAATCCATGAGATGAGGCTCCAAGTTGAAAATCAAGTAAAACTTACCAATAACACTAATGACTAGGTTAAAAGGGAGGCCAATTAGAAATAATCCTTAATACGTATTCTAGATTTCTAGTTATAGGTGTACCTAGAGTAACTTGGTCATACCTGTAAAAAGGACAACTCACATCATAGAATTTCCTTGATAAATATGAATTGATACGATAAACTATTAAAAGAGCTAGATCCCATATGTCGGTAAGAATTATGTCTATCCAAAACAAGCCCCGCACTTATGCATAGGTCTCACCTGGCTATCATAGAACTTCCTCGGTAAATAGGAAGTAATAACTAAAATAATCGTGAGAGCATATAGAGGACTGATTTTGACTGTATGATCATCGTAGATGTATACAAAGAATACATGGAGAGAGTACTTGTGAGTGCTAGGTGGCATGTTAAGGAAAACAACATCACCTAGGCTCTAGGTATCGTTCGTCGTCATCCGTTCCCAGTAGCAAAACCCTTCATGATCCGAAAGCAGATATGAGAGTATTACCTAACCAGGTATTCTCCCCCATCTAGGTAACTAGTGAGGTATGTTCTTGCGAACATGCTCTTTCTCCCTGTTAGATTTATCTACTTTTGTCTGTAGTATTTCCTTCATCAACTCATTTGGATATATTTTGTCTATAGTATTTCCTTCATCAGCTCCTTGGTTATACTTCGTCTGAAGTATTTCCTTCATCAGCCCCTCTAAACACAATTCGTCTGCAGTATTTCCTTCATTAACTCCAGATGAGTATATTTAGGTCTGATCTGAAGTACCCCCCTACTTTCAAAACACCAGTAAGTATGTTTAGTTCTATTTGAAGTGTTTTCATTTGTTTGAATGCCTTTGGAGCTTATTGGATTTCATTTTATTACATTCAGGCGTTCTTGGGTTTAATCGCATTCTGCGTAATTAGACTCTGAAGCTATGAAGGAACACCAATTTGAGACAGAACAAGAACAAGACCAGGACTATCAGAATATTGGGCTTTACTAGAATATTGAGTAAGACGATTATCAGCATATTGAGCCTTATCAGAATATTGAGCAAGGCAAGTCAATACTTTGATCATATTACACCTAATTTTTGTAATTATATTGCTTCAAATTATGAAATTGCATCGCTATGTTTTATACAAATATATTGGTCTAGCTCATAGTTAATGCTTTAACAATAATTGTGTATAAACTCCCAAATCCTTGAATTTGGACATTACCCTTGTCACCCTAGACTTAATGGTTTACATATTAGTTATAAGTTTGTATCTAAGTGTCATGCTTAGATACATTGTCATTCGGGCAATAAATTGCCCGACATCACTTAATCTTTTGAAAATGAAATTGGGCAATCGAGGCTGGGAGACTGGCTGGTATGTTGGACTAAAGGTTATTTTAAAAACAAAGGAAAACCTGAAAACATATTTCAACTTGGGCGGCTAGAAAGAGTGGCTGGTGCCGGGTGCACGAGAGAGAGTTGGTTTATGGATGTACCGCTCAAATCAATTAAGGACCGAATCTAGTAATGACCTCTAAGCAACCACAAGTTGGTAACACCTACGACCTGGCTAACTAATTTGTTCACCTCGGCATGACTTCACCATTGGTGGATGCGGGTGGATAGACAGGGGAGAACGAAGCCACGAAAACTGCACGACGCTAAAGGGAGACCTCCGGAATGGCAAGGGGAGAGTCCGAAAGAGGTGATACCTAGCGGTGTGAAGTTACAATGAGGTGGGACATTGTAAAAGCCTTGTGATAATCAACATTAGCCACACACCATGGAAGTGTGTCGGGGCAGTATAAGTTGATTTATCTCCTGAGGGTAAAGTGTACAAACTCTACAGAGTAAGAAAATTATCTAAATAGCCATGCTCACGGTCAAGAGTGGTGCTGAGAACTTGCTTGATATAGCTTTCCTTTTCATAAAACCATTTGTGTGTGTGTGTGTGGAATGAAAAGGGTGGGTTAGAGCCTAGCAGTTGGAAATGTTGAGTTGGAGCCCAGAGAATTGAGAAGCCTGGTCGGGGACTAGTGGTAAATATAGGATAGCCTGAACATTGAGTGGATGGACTCACTCAATGATATAGGAGATGAAATCTCCACTAGCACTTTACAACAAAAACTCAGTTTATAAAACTTGTGTTAGTAAAATGCTAAGTCTCATGATTTGCTATTACTTAATCTATTTCAATAAATGGCTTTGTGCAAAATAAAAGAACCATGAGCCTCCCCTTTGATTAGCCTTGCATCTATAACAATTGCATTGTGTGTTGGCTCGCGAGTACGGTTGTGTACTCATGCTCGCTATTTACATTCTTTTAGTTAGTAAGCATAAAAGGAGGCTACAGGGACAAATATGAGCATTGGACAAGACTGAAGATCAAGAAGGTCAAGAACTAGGTCGCGAGCCCAAGTCGATTGCCGATGGGCATATCGTGAGGGTTCCACGTGTTATATTTTGATTCTACTTCCGCTGCTGATCTCTAAAAGTATTTGGCATGTCCGGCCATTCTGCAAGCCAAAAGCCGTAAGGTATATTTACGCTTTGTTTAATATTATGCAATAGCTTTACATTTCCGTGATATGTGTTTGAACCAACAAAGTAATTTTGTGTGCTATCTACTGATCTAGGGATTAGCACCAATAAACACAGTGGGTCCCAATATGGTAAAATTGGGGTCTTACAGGCTTGGTATCAGAGCATATCGACTCTAGGTCGTGACCTTAGTTAGTATGGCCGTTAGTTTTATTAGTGGAAATTTTTTAATCTAATTGCACCTACAAAAGCTTTGTGAAAAATATAAGTAATATTGCTCATTCTCGTCCATCCTAAAGATTACTCTCTCTTACCTATTGAATCTCCTTTTGATTTCGAAAAGTGATTGATTTTTTATCCTCTTATCCGCAATTCAAATACTTAAGTTCAGGAACATGACGACTTGCTAAGGCAGGGCAATCTCATTTTGAGTAACCCTTGTGCGTAGAACTGTGCACTCCTGTGTGTGTTTCCACGAATAGACGATGTACTGTCGTGAGATTTTATTTGGAACCTGTGTATTGCCTATTTTGCCCCTGGGCGTCATATTTCGTAGTCATGGGAAAAGCTTGTTTTAAAAGATTTGTGTGATTGTTTGAGCCTTCTCGACTTTTCGGATGTTCAAAACCTAAATTGTAAAAGAAAAATGGGTTTAGTTACTTTATCCTCGCGGTCTTCTCCCTATCTCATGCTATTTCCTTTCTTCCCTTGCTGAAAGCACCACCAGACGTCAAGATCAACATAACACGGATGCAAGGTCAAGATGAAGCTCCTTGTGAAGTTGCCAACCCTGATTCAAACCATCCATACAAGACCCTTAGGCGTCATCACACTTCGGATAGGGTACAACCAATCAGCCTAGCAAAGACTCGCCTAGACGAATCAAAGAAGTATTACGTCGAGGTAAAGATCGAAGATCTTCGAATAAAGCCACACCCGAAGCAGGCAAAGCAACTAAGAGCGTGTCAGCATCCTTCGCTATGTCTCTCTTCCTCGTTCTACCTTCTTTCCGTTCTACCGAATCTCGGGGTCGAGATTCTTTTAAGGGGGTAGGTTTGTAACATCTCAAAAATGCCTAAATATGAAAACATGAGATTTTTCAAAATTTTTGTGAATTATCCATTGCCGTCATTTTCTGCCTGCCTTGTCGCGAGTTATTTGTTTTGTGTTTCCTTTTTGACAACACAAGTGGTGCATGGAAGAACACCCTAATCATAGAGACCCTAAAAACGGGAACCCTAGAAACATAAAATGCAAAGGTAAAATAAACTTAATGTGTTGCCCTTTTTAATATTGCACAGAATATAAACCATAAAATCGGAATCGTGTTTAAAACCTAATTCTCCAAATGATCGAAAGCTCGTTTGGAATTCTCTAGCAAATATTAGATTATGAACCATCTCATGTGAGAATTTCGTAAAACAAATTGAAATGATAATGATAATTAAAAATCCAAAACAGGCATAAAAGTACTGTTAATGAAATGGGAGATTGATTAAAACATGCTTTACAAAATTTCCTCAAGTTAAACAATAAAAGTACATACAGTAGAAGCTTGAAAGATTTTTGGAGAAAAATACATTAAAAGAAAAACCCTAGAAATTTTTTTAAGAAATATATACTGAGTCTTAAGCCTTTCCTAAAATTTTCATAAATTTTCAAGTTCAATAGCTATATTTAAAAATTTCCTAAACTCCTCAGCATTTTCAGAATTTATGGAGACATAATAATTCCTTTCTTCTCTCCCTGACCTGTTGGGCCCACCCGACAGGGTTCATCTTCCACGCACCCCTGGCCACCATGCCAGCGTTGCCTGCCCAAGCCGTGCCATGGCCACGCGGCGCTTGCGCCAATGCGGCTTGTCGCCCTCGGTTTGGCCGGCCGCCCCTGGTCTTCTCTTGCGCCCATGCCGGCCCGGTCGCATCACGCATGCTCGCCCATGCCCTGTTGCCACTCCACGTCCATACCACCTTAACACTGTCGCACCAAGTACAATGTCGGCTGCCTTGTGCTCTCCACCTCCCACCTATTTAGGTCATCACCGAGCCGCCCTCAACGCCCTTTCCATCTCCCCCAATCTCCTTCTCCATTCCTCCCCTTCCCAAGCGTAAATCAAGCCAAAGCTCTGAATGCCATGGCCGCACTGCCCGAACCGTCGCTCGCCATTCCGGTCGTGTTGATGACCACCGGCCAACCCCGTATGCATCACGATGCCTGGCACAACACAACCTGGGGGGAATATGCCCGTTGTGCGTTTTTGTCCGTTTGTGGCTTTAAAAATAGCAAAAAAATCCAAAAAAATCCCCTATTTTTTTTCTATAAATAGCCACCATACCCCCTCATTCAGCACCCATCCATTCCTTAATCTCTCTTTGAAATGTTGCGCAAATTCAAATTCGTTGTGAGATAATTTGGCAAAATTCAAAAAAATTATTCGAAATTTTGGAAAATTCAATTTCTGGCGGCAAGTTAGCAAAAGAGGTACAATACTATTTTGTGCATACTTTTATTGTTAGTATTTGTTATTCTAAGATGAAAGTAATAATAATGTTAGTTTCAATTTTGCAGTTTTCGCTATGAAAAATTACGATAGTTTTGCTCTTGGTGATTACAGACTTTCACCGGTGGAAGTTGCATCTATGATGGTTGCGGCTGCCTCAAACTAATCGTAGTTGTTACCGGAAGGGCAAGGTGAAGTTCTGTCGTTAGGCTCCACGATAGCATCTTCATCGATGACCATCATAGCAAAGAGGTTGAGACTGTCTACATCAGGAGTGTGAGAGAATTTCGATAGGACAATCAGGCCAGACACACAGGAAAATGAGGTACCATATCGCAATGAATTGTCTGCAAGGTCTATAAGTGGAACGGGGTACTTGCTTAGACATGCTACAAGATATAAGGCCAAGCCAGGATTGATGATGAGATAGATGCAGCTGCAATACAACCCCGACGGTACGGTACATAGCTGGAACTACGATCCTGAGGTAGCACGTCAATCTCTTTGTCATTTAATTGGTTCTGATGATTTACCGTTAGGCTTTGGGGAGTCTACTACTTTCTAAACTTACATTAGGACTGTGCATAATCCTAGATTTTTCTACCGTTTCTAGACATACGACAACTAGGGATCTAGTAAAATACTACAATGAATGTCATAATAAAATAAAGAAACTATTTAGTATGTGTGCATTTTTGGTGGCCCTGATCTTGGACATATAGAGTGGATAGGCTAGGGAGGATTAACTTAGTGTAGTTGCTCATTATGTTAATGACGATTGGGTAATGGAGAAAAGAATTATAGGTTTCAAATTAATTGATATGGCACACACAGGTGAGAATATTACGGACTGTATTATCAAAGTCGTGGAAGACTTTGGTCTTACAGACAAAATATTCTTAATTACTTTAGACAATGCCGCTTCGAACTCTAAGGCTATGGATATTCTTACTCCAGTGTTAAGTACATACGTCGATTCCTTCTTGCTACATCAGCGATGCGCTTGTCATGTTATTAACCTTATAGTCAAATGTGGTTTGAAGGAGTTGAATCCGTATATTAAAGGTTTTCGCGATGCGATATCTTACTTGAATAATTCTAACGTAAGAATAGCAACATATAAGAACTTCTGCAGGGCGATGGGTGTACATCCAAGAAAATTCGGTTTGGATATGCCGGTAAGATGTAACTCTAGTTACCTGATGCTTAAGAGTCTTTTACCATATAAGAGCACCTTTTCTGTTTTTATTCGAATACACTATCAGATCACGGATGGTAGTATACTATTGACTAAGCAACATTGGTTCGTTGCTGAGAAGATACTTCAATTTTAGAATTTTTTTATGAGGCCATTGTTGCTCTGTCCGCAGTCTATTATCCAACATCTCCTGTTATTGTTTATAGTATTTTACAGATTGTTAGTCATTTAAAAAACTATGAAAATGACACAGTTTTAAGGGAGGCTATGGTTGCTACGAAAACTAAATACCTTAAATATTAGAGAGAAATCCCTTTCCTTTATGCATTTGCATTTATTTTAGATTCTAGAGCTAAAATTGACGGATTTGCTAATATTCTCGATCTTCTTAGTGATACTATAGGGATAGACTATTCTAACTATTTTGCAGATGTTTGTTCTCGATTACATGAGGTTTTCCAAAGGTACGAAGATAAGTTCCAAAGAGTCTGGTTGCAACGATCTCCAATAGCACCCATCTCAAGTAACAAGATAAATCTGTGGGGCAAAGTCTGGGGTGCAGGCTCTTCCTCTAGGTTTAGGTCTTTTTCTTCTACACTAGCACCTTCTCAACAAAGTCCAAGACCAACCTCTCACCCAAGGAGTGGGGAACTATCCGCCTATCTGGACAGCGATACGGTGGATTTTAACTCAAAAAAATTTGAAATTTTGCACTGGTGGCATGACCATAAGTTAGCATATCATGTGCTATCCGTACTTGCACGTCATGTATTAACTGTTCCAATCTCATAGATTGCTAAAAAGCTTCCCATAGATTGCTCCGAAAGATGAAGGAGTTGTCGATGAGTCCTCTGAGTTCAGTGCATGACAAGATAGCACGACCACAACCACGAGCACCTGAAGGGCATTGACCATGGAGGGTTGCCCATAGCTTGAGGTGAGGATGCGCCTGGTGCATGGTGAGTCCCCGTAGCCACAGAGGGGAACGCCAGATGACGCCTGCTGCCTGATGACGAAGCCAAGCCGTAGCACACCGGGGCATGGCCAGGCGCCATGGATGCAGATGGTCTCGCAATCCCAGAGCTAGCCTCACAGTACAGATGTAGATCCAAGCTGCTCGAGATGCTGACCAAGCGAGACAGAGCTGGCCTCAGTGGATGGGCTCACGAGGTTGTGCTTACGTCTCAGCGGCGACGACTGGGAGGGAGGCAGAGGATATACCTCTAGGTCTCTGGGCGATGGACGCGTCGTGATGCGGATCTCGGTGCTATGAGAAGAGCACAGGGGCAGAGGTGGGAATGGGGAATGGCCGTTGCGAGGAGAGGCGGGAGGAAGAAGAGGTGCCGGGGAAGGAGTTCGACGGCGGGTCGGGGAAGGAGGAGGCTGGCGGCAGCGGTGGCGGCGAGGGATGAGGGGCGGCTCAGGGTCGAGGGAGCGGTGTCTTAGTCGGGGTTGTGGTTGGCGATGGCTTGGCGGAGAATCTGGCTGTCATGCGTCGGGCCACAATGATGGCTCGAGGGGAGGACGACATGGGCGACGATGGCTCGAAGGAGGAGGAGGAGGAGAAGGGGAGGGTGGTTGTAAGATTGAGGAGGCCGACTAGAGGGGGTGAATAGTCATTTCTAAAAATATCTAAGGCTAAAACCGATTTCTAATACAGAAGCTAAAGACAATTCGGTTTTGCATAATTAAAACCTAAATCAACTAGTCTTTACTAAGTGCACCAACAACCAACGACTATTGATAATTAGCAATCATACAAATACATGTAAGCAATATAATTCTATGAAAGTAAATTACACAAAGTAAATCACAAGAGAACAAACTACAAAGACACAACAATGTTTTACCGTGGTGTTCGGAGACTTGCCGGTCTCTTCTAATCCATGTTGAGTTAAGCCCAACCACGTTGGACCAGCTCCACAACTTGAGCCAACACCTCCGAGGTAAGTCCAACCACTTGGATCGGCTTCAACACGAATCAAGACCTCGATTCACTCGGGGTTGCTCTTACTCCACTCCGGAGATGGCGAGCACCAAACCACTCACAACACGCCGAGCCTTCTCACAAACTTCTTGAGAAAATCACCGGGCCACGACGCCTCCACGCCGTCTAGGTGTCGGCAAACACCAAGAGTAATAAGCCAAGCCCCTTGCTTGACTCTCACCAAGTGCAACACATGCACAATTGGATGTTCAATCCAATTCTAGTTGCAACACATGCAACTGGAGTCTCTCCCTTTGCTCACAAGGCGCAACACATGCACAATTGAGAGGAGAAGCTCACACTAGCTCAATAGAATGAAATGAGATGCCAAGAGTTGCCCTCTAACCGGCCAAGGTGAGTATTTATAGCCCACACACAAAAACTAGCCGTTGGAGGAGAATCTGCTGAAAATCGGGAAACCGGTCGGGACCATGAGCATAGGGCTGGTCGATCTGGGATCTGATTGCAACGGCTATAAAAATAAATTGTTACATGCAATTCGGTCGATTAAGCCCTCACAGGTCGGCCTGACCGGACCCCCAGTCAATCCGGGTCTTCCGGGTGGAAGAAATCCAAAAAAACACACCCTCTGAAAAATATTGACCGGCCTTATAAGGGCGGTCAGTCCGCAGGCATATGGGCAGTCAGTCCGGGCTTTCAACTGCGGTCAGTTCCGCCCTGGATTTCAGCATAGTCGACACTCGAAAAAACGGTCATAACTTTTGACTCCGATGTCGGAATTGAGTGATCTTGGGCTCTATGGAAAGCTTATTCAGAGGGCTACACAACCCATCTGTTTGATTGATCTTAAACACATTTGATAAAATCAAAAATCACAACTCCAAAGAGCCAACACCATGGTCTAAGTCCAAGGAAATAGCAACGAGCAATCTTAGACCATGCCAAGGGAAAATGCATGAATCCAAACAATTTGCAAAACATATTTACAAACTTTAGTATCATGCCATAAGGAGTAGGTACATGAACTTCAACTATTTACAAAACACATTTGCAAAGTATAGTCACATGCTACAAGGATTATGCATGAGCCTCGACTATTTGCAAAACACATTCGCAAATATCGGCTACATGCCACAAGGAGTAGTTGTATGGACTTCAACTATTTGTAAAACATATTTACAAATTATAGTCTCATCATACAAAGAGTTAATGCATGAACTTCAACTATTTGCAAAACACATTCGCAAACAGTAGCATCATGCCATGGAGAGCTAGAGCAAGCGAGATTGAGCTATCAACACATGATGAGACTCAAGCTATTAGACAAGACCCCTCTTAATAGTACGATAAACCTATACTAGCAATCCGGTCTTTCAACCAAACACTGAGACCGGTAAAAAACTAGGAACATATCCTTAGCCCTAGCTAGTCATACCTTTGCCTTGAGCATCCTCTTAAAGCTTGATGACGTACATATTTACTTCAAGTCTGGATCATTGTCTTGATATGCATCAACCCATGATAAATCCTTCACTTGACCTCTATCAACACATGAATGATCTTTTATTAATTTGATAATCAACTCATGATCATCTTCTCTTCGGGATCTTGATGTGCATCAACACATGATGCACTTTTTCACTTGAATTTTGACTTGATGACTATCAACTCATGATGCCATCCAAAGTCTCCAACTTCACGGAACATAACCTATTCATCCAACTCATGGAAAATGTTAGTTCCATAACGTGATTGTCATTAATTACCACAACATACCATTAACTCATAATGGTGGGTCAAGATACTTCAATCTTTCCCTCTTTGGTAATTGATGATAACCACCTCAATTTGTAGATAATTGAATATAGATCAATATGAGTATATATGAACTATACAAGTTATATATACTCAAGGGATATGTTTCAAAGTAGAGATCCTTAATATGTGTGGATAAAGAGAATATGGATCAATACTAATGAAACCCCAAAACATAGGGTGAACTCCCCCTAAGTGTGTGCATACACGAATGTGTAATAAGAACACATACACATATTCAAGTTAAACTTTTAGTGGAGTTCAACCTATATTTTGGATCCGAGGAATGCAACAAGATATAAGGATATGATGTCGAGTGCATACCTCCATGACTTTCACCTTTTCATCCAAATAAGACTACACAATAGGTTTATCAATAGAAGTGTTAGTCTCACATATAGATTTGTCATTAATCACCAAAATACTCTATTAACTCATAATGGCGGGTCTAAATTCTTCAATAGTGTAAATTCAAGCTCCATTAGTTTAGTTTTGGTGATTAATGACAAATATATATGATACTAACATGTTTGTTGACTATGATATTATTTAGTCTCATTTGGATGAAAAAGTGAAAGTCATGGAGGTATGCATTAGACATCATATTCTTATATCTTGTTACATTCCTCGGATCCAAAATATAAGTTGAACTCCACTAAAAGTTTAACTTGAATATGTGCATATGCTTTTATTACGCATTCGTGTATGCACACATTTAGGGGGAGTTCACTCTATGTTTTGTGATTTCATTAGTATTGATCCTTGTTCTTTATCCACTTATATTAGGGATCTCTACTTTGAAACATATCCTTTGAGTATATAACACTTGTGTAGTTCATATATACTTATATTGCTTTATATTCAATTATTTGCAATAGTGTTATAGGACTAATGTGTGTGCTAAGATGTTTTCAAGGATTAGTCCCGAAGTTTGAAATGATGACATGAAAAGGAACTGCAAAGATGATAAAAGATCAACATGGCTCAAGACAAAGGAGTCATGCATTGCATTTTGAATAGCTTCTGGAAGAACTTTAGTGGAAATCGGTATGACCGAATTTGATGAGTGGTACTACCGTTGTGCGGTAGTACCAGTTTTTACATGGCGGTATGTTTATTCTAGAGAGATTGTTTTTGGGAGTTTTGTTCTCTCATAAGAAACGATATGACCGCATTTCTTGCGCGGTACTACCGGAGTGCGGTAGTACCGGATTTTACATGGTAGATCATTATTTCCAAAGAGATTGTTTTTATGATTTTCTGATGCTCTGGAAATCAGTAGTACCGATCTAGCCAAGCGGTATTACCATCGTGCGGTAGTACCAGACCTTGTCAGTGCGGTAGTACCGCACCTGGCAGTAACGGCTATTTCAGAAACATTTAATGCAGGTATGTTTTGGTAATTAACAACAATCACATTGCGGGACTAACATTTTCCGTGAGTTGGATGAATATGTTATGTTTCATGGTGATGGAGACTTTGGATGTCATCATGAGTTGATCGTCATCAAGTCAAGGTTCAAGAAGAGAATGCATCATGTGTTGATGCATATCAAGATCTCGAAGAGGAGATGATCATGAGTTGATCATCAAGTTAAGAGAAGACCCATTGTGTGTTGATGGAGGGCATGTGAAGGATGCATTATAGGTTGATGCATATCAAAATAATGACCCGGACTTGAAGTGAAGATGTGCGTCATTAAGCTTCAAGGGGATGCTCAAGGTGAAGGTATAACTAGCTAGGGCTAAGGATGTGTTTCTAGTCTTTTACCGAATTTGGTGTTTGGTTGGAAGACCAGATTGCTAGTATAGGCTGCCGTACTATTAAGAGGGGTCTTGTCTAGTAACTTGAGTCTCATCATGTGTTGATAGCTCAATCCTGCTTGTTCTAGCTCTCCATGGTATGATGCTATTATTTGCGAATGTGTTTTGCAAATAGCTGAGGCTCATACATCTAATCCTTGTAGCATGTGACTATACTTTGCAAATGTGTTTTGCAAATGGTTGAAGTCAATGTACCTACTCTTTGTGGCATGATCTAAGTTTGCAAATGTGTTTTGTAAATTGTTGAGATTCGTACATTTTCCCTTGGCATGGTCTTAGATTGCTTGTTGCTATTTCATTGGACTTAGACCATGGTAGTAGCTCTTTGGAGTTGTGCTTCTTAATTTGATCAAATGTGTTTGAGATCAATCAAATAGGCGGGTTGTGTATCCCTATGAATAAGCTTTCCATAGAGTCCAAGATCACTTAATTCCGACATCGAAGTCAAAAGTTATGACATTTTTACCGAGTGTCGTCTGTACTGAAATTGGCATGTGGTAGTAGTACCGGATTTGTACAGCGGTACTACCGCACCAAAACAAAAAATGGCTAGTTTTTGAGTATTTAATTCTCCCTTTCTGACCGTTGAACATTGGGGGCGGTAATACCGGATTTCTATAGTGGTACGTAGTGCCGCATTTGTTGAGTTTTGCTCAATTCTACTCCCAACGGCTAGTTTTTGTGGTGGGGGCTATAAATACCCCCTTGGCCAGTCAAGAGACAATCTTTGGCATCTCATTTCACTCTCATGAGCTAGTGTGAGCTTCTCCTCTGAATTGTGCATATGTTGCATCTTTTGAGTAAGGAGAGAGGTCTCTAGTTGCATGTGTTGCATCTAGAGGTGGATTTCATATCCACTTGAGCTTGTGCATTCGTTGCACGTGGTGAGAGTCAAGCAAGGGGCTTGACTTATTACTCTTGGAGTTCGCCGACTCCTAGACGGCGTTGGAGGCGTCGTGTCCGGTGATCTCTTCAAAGAAGAATGTGAAGAGGCCCGGCGTGTTGTAAAGGTTGGAGCTCATCTACCCAGAGCGGGAAAGAGCTACCACTAGTGGAATTAAGGTGTTTGGCTTAATTCGTGGAGCCGGTCCAATTTATTTGGGCTTACCTCAACGTGGATTAGGGGAGACCGGCAAGTCTCCGAACACTATGGCAAAACGTCCTTGTGTCATTGTGGTTTGCTGTCTTGTGATTTACTTTGTGTAATTTACATTGCTAGAATTAAATTGCGTACATGTCTTTGTATGATTGCTATCATCATCAATAATCTTATATTGTTGGTGCACTTAGTCAAGACTAATTGATTTAGGTTTTAATTGAGCAAAACTAGATTGATTTACAATTCCGCATAAAACTCGGTTTTAGCCAAAAGATTTTAAAAACCATCTATTCACCCCCGTCTAGTCGGCCTCCTCGATCTTACTGGTGGCTACTCGAGGGAGGGGATGGGGAGGGCGTCGTGGGTGGAGGACGACGGGGGCATGTGGGGAGGAGGAGGAGGAGGAGGCGACCTTTGGACACCGAGGAGGAGGAGGGCGGCCAGGGACAAGGAGGGCACCGGCGCCCGTCTTGAGGAGGAAGAGGAGAGACAATGACGTCTTGGAGAGAAAGAGGGAAGGGATCCGGGGGGGATTAGGGTTAGTGTTTGGGTTGGGAGGGGGTTTTATTGAAGGGCTACGGGTAGGCTACGCTAGCGCAAATTAATAAAAATTCTACCCGTAAACCAAGATCACTGCAGTTATAGATCACGGAATTACCACTAGGCGCAGCGGTCGGAATTGATCTGCAAGACGTCGGGCGGAGTAGTCGTACTACGTTGATCAAAGACGCGTCGAGGCGAGTAGTCGTACTACTTTCTCGTCCTCGTCGCGGTGTCAACGTCTGACTCCTCTCTTGCGGTTCGTCCAAACGCTTCTGAATCTGGCGCCTCCACGAGTATCCACGTGCGGGAGGAAGCGGCGCCGCCGGACTACTAGATCCGCGGCGACTTAGGCGTGGGAGGGTGGCGGCGGGGTTTGAGGATGTCACGAAAAACTCATCATCGAACACATCGCGCCTTGCCCTCCTTTTATAGGCGATCCTTACAATGGGCTTCTACTAATAGAGGCCCATTAGGACTCAATACTTGATCTAATTCGGATCCAATCCGAATTAGGCTTCACCCATAAGTGTGTGACCCTATAGGTTCACGTATGTTTAGACATGGCAGTATACATACTTGGTCAATAGTTGGTAGCGGTCTCTAGCAAGGCGTGCCAACTCCTAAGCGTACACAAAGATCATATCGGACGAACCATCACAGCGTTATGTACATGCCAATCCCTTTGCCTCACGATATTGATTGAGCTCCAAGTGACCACTCTTTCTCGATCTGTGATTGGAATCCCTTACTAGGTTAACTCTTAACCTTAAGTAGCATGGCCATGCATTTACGGATCCGATCACTCGAGGGCGAGAGATATCTCTCTCGGTAGAGAGGGCAAATCCCATCTCGTGACCATGCCTCGCAACATGCTTCATGACAAACCCGAAAGCTACCTTTATAACTACCCCATTACGGAGTAGCGTTTGATAGCCCTAAGTAGGTCGATTCACATCTCAAGTACATGCGACAATCTCGGTCTAAGGACAAAGGCGTACACATTGTGTAGAGAGAACCATAAGTATAATTGTTATGTCTCATGTTGGGTCGGTCCAACCCCATGTTCTAAACATGTGTCCACATTATTGGTTTGACATCTCCATGTCTATGACACATGAAACATGGTCATCAACCGATACATGTGCTAATCCATCATTCACATGTGTCCTCACATGAACTCTGACTAGGGACAATCTTTAGAATAACCATACAAGTGAAGAGTTTCACAAACAAGTCACATACTTGTTAATCAACACAAAGGCAATATTCAAGGAACATTTATTAAATCATGGACACAACGAAATATCATCATCTCTATGATTGCCTCTAGGGCATATTTCCAACATTTATGTGATGGCAAAAGCGGGTAAATACATGTGAAGTTGAGGGGTAAATGCGAAATAGGGGCTGCGGGAAGCTGCCCTGCGGCAGTTTTCGGCTTTCTCACGTTAGAAGCGGTTTTCGGCTTTGGGAAAAGCCGGTGGGAATAGTCGCCCGTTTGGAACGGCCTCTAGCTTTTTCGAGAAAAAAGCGGAAGCCAAAGCCGTTCCAAACAGGCCCTAAGAGCGTGTTTGGGACGGCTTCGGCTTTTCGCCCGAAAAAAACGGAAGCCGTACTAAACAGGGGGCTTTTTTCACTAGCTTTTTCGAAAGCCAGAAACCGCGTATAACATGATAAAGCCAGAAGCCACCGCAGGGCAGCTTCCCACCACCCCTTTCGAATTTCCCTCGAGTTGGCTTCTATTTACCCTTTTTTTGCCATTCAACAAAACCCCCAACCCCTTCGCACGAAACCCTAGCACCGCCCCCTCGCGCCGCACCACCTCCCTCCTTCCTGTGCGTGGCGTCGCCCGCTCCTCTGCCCTCTTCCACCTGAGCCCCGCCCCGCCCGCTCCTCTGCCCTCTTCCACCCGAGCCCCACCCCGCCCGCTCCTCTGCCCCTGTCAGAGCCGACACCAGCGTCCCTTGTCATGCCGCCCCGCCACCTCTCTCCTCCTCCGCCACCCTCCTCCTCCCATGCCGACCCCGCCACCTCTCTCCTCCTCCCTCCTCCTTCGTCGCCGCCCTCCTCCTCCCGCACGAGCGCTGCCATCGCCCTCCTCCTCCCTCGTCCCCCAGCGCCTATCTCCCTCTCGTCCCCTACCGCCCTCCTCGCTCCCCGACCGGATCTGCCATCACCCTCCTCCTCTCTCCCCCACCAGATCTGCTGTCCCGCACCACCTCCATTGTGGGGCGACAAGCAAGCCAAGGAGGCATCAGGACTCCCGCTGCCCCGGCTGCTGGGCATGACAAAATTTCGAGTTCAAAGCTTCCATTTTGTGAGACAAATGACAAAATTTCAAGTTCAAAGCTTCCATTTTGCGAGATAAAAGGTGACAATTTCGAGTTGAAAATATTCTAATTGCCACTTGAATTTTGTTGATTTCAAGTTGAAAATTTTCCAATTCCAGTTAAGCTTTTGTTGACATTGAGTTGAAAATTTTCCAATTCCAGTTAAAATTATATTTGTTGTCGTCGAGTTAAATTTTCTAATTCCAGGTAAAAGATGCCGATTTTGAGTGAAAAGTTTTCCCATTTTCGAGTGAAAATTTACTGATTTGCAGTGGTAAACCAAACTTCTGCATTCCCCGCCGTCTCCTCCTTGAACCTCACCGCAGCATCCGCTTTCCCCCTCTCACAGCTACACATGAGCATTTGGCTTCACGTTGTACAACCTAGCCATCATCTCCTTCACCTCACACGTTTCCTCTAGCTGGCCGCAGGCGTACAACGCGGCGACGAGGGAGCCAAGCGTGACGACAGTGGGGGCTATCCCCTGCTGCAACATTTCGTCGAACAGGTGACGTGCGTGCTCGACGTAGCCAGACGCGGCCGCTGCACGCATAAGGATGTTGTAGGAGCACGCGTCCGGTGGAATGGTGGCCTCCCGGCAGATGGAGAGGAGGTCACGGAGAGGCTTGCAGCAAGCGAGGAGGTCGTGTAGGAGCGCGTTGAGGGCGCGGGGAAGGAGGGGTGGACGAAGGCGTGACGGGCAGCGGCTCGGAGGTGGGGGGGGGAGGAGGACGCGGGGAGCTGGGAGAGGAGGGACTCCATGGCGGGGAAGAGGCGCGCTGCGGCAAGCTTGGAGATGATGAGGTCGTAGCAGCGGAGGGAGTAGTGGAACGAGGTGGGGACAGAGGGGGTGGCGCCCGTCGGTGGGATGAGGAAGAGGCGGAGGGCACCATGAAGCGGCTAAGCGATGCGAGGATCTGAAGGCGTTCAGAGGCACGCCGACGGGAAAAAAAATAATCGGGCGGCGAAGAGGCGACAGGGGGGGAGGCGAAGGCGGCGGGGAAGGAGGTGAGGGGTGGGAGGTGTCAGGACCCAATATTCAGTACTGAAATCTTCAGTGTAGGATTTGGGAGGATGTGGAAGCGCATAGAACTGAAAACAAGAACGAGAGAGTAAAGTAGAAAGTAGGTAGAACTAGGGTTTTTATTGATAGTTCTTTTGATTACATTGAGATCGTTCTTATACTTCTCATCAAAAGCAAAAGCTAATAAAGACAAAACTACCGATATTACGGTAAACAGTAACTATAATTCTCTATTGCGATAAACAGTAAAGAACTTCATGGTTGTCTGCCGTTGGGTCTACATGAACCGCTATCTTGAAATCTAAAGAACTTATGGTCGTCCGTCGTTGGATCTACATGAACTGCCATCTTGAAATCTAAAGAACTTCATGGTCGTCCGCCGTTGGATCTACATGAACTTCATGGTCGTCTGCCGTTGGATCTACCTAAACTTCATGGTCGTCCGCCGTTGGATACTGAATCGGTATCTTTGCTTCTCAGTCGTTGGATAACTGAATTGTTAGCTTCCCCCACCAGACCAGATTTTAAATATTTAGTGATCCTGAGAGGAGGGAAGGCGAAGGAGCGGCAGGGAAGGGGAGGTGAAGGGGAGGTGAAGGGGCGGCAGGGGAGGGGAGGTGAAGGGGAGGTGAAGGGGCGGCAGGGGAGGGGAGGCGGATGGGCGGCAGAGTGAGGAGGAGGCAGGGGCGGCAGCCGGCAAGGGAGGCGATGGAGGAGAACGGGAGCACGGCGCAGGTTGCAAGGAGAAAGGGCTGGCCGACATTGGGGTTCCTCAGCAACTCGATCGGACAGACAGGAGCAAGGGTGATGTGATTGGACGGCGAATCCAATCAGCGGTTCTCCAGTTGATGCTGGACGAACGACGAAGATCGAACGGCCATGTTTTTGCTGATGACGTGGTGACAACGAGGGGAGCCCAAAGCCTCCCTATTTAACCGATAGGATTTTACGGCATGCCATGCGTAAAAGACCGTAGAGCACCACTGCTACAATATTCGCTACAGTAATATTTTACTATTACTACGATACCGCTGTTGAGTGTTGTTTGTGCGCTCACAAAACACTGTTCACATAGCGAATTGCTGCAGTAATACAGAGAATCCAGATCCCCTACTAACATGACGTGGGATCCACCACTAACAATATATGTTGTTGATGGTTAGGGAACATCGTCGGAACAACATTGCGGGCATAGGGAAGGCGCATCTTATTCCGCCATGTCAATAGGAAATCGAACCACTTGATACGGAGGAAGTCCTATTTCCTTTTCGGAGTTTTTGGCTCATATGATACTATTCACCACGCTAATAGCAATTTTTGCTCTCTCCCGGTGTCAATGCAAAAAATGGCACCCTCCACCATGCTCTAGGGGCCGGACTTACCACCGCGCGCCACGTGTGAAATATGGGCCCCTAGGGCACCAACCAGGCCGAGTCCGACCCCAGGGGCATGGCAGAGGGCACTGTTGTGAGCTAGAGCCGAAGGAAGGTGTCCGTGCCTCCTTGGTACGAAAGCGGCGAAGCTCCCGGAGAGGCACAAGGAGAGGTGAAAAAGTTAATTAAAAAACATTTCCAACACTATTTAATACTATTTAAAACTTTTTAAAAATATATTTTTTCTTTAGAATTTTTTCTTTTTTTACCTCGCACTCGCAGTTTCAAATGTATTATCACATGTATCAAAAAAAAATCCAACAAAATTTTTCACATTAAATCACGACACAGCACAGCACAGCACAACACAGCACAGATAACTTTAAACATAAGTGTCAACCATCGCAATCACCACCCTTCGCAGTCCACGGTAGCTCTGTAAGGGTGCGTTTGGTTGGTGGGATGAGGTTGAATGGGATGGGATGGTACAGGTAGGATGGGATCGTCCTGGATGAGATGATACAAGTATGGTGTTTGGTTGGTGGGATAGGATGATATATGATTTTGTTTGGTTGGTGGGATAGGATGGTTCTGGTTGATTCAAGATGGTGTTTGGTTTGATGAATAAGGTTGTGTTTGGATTGCATATGTGGGGCCCACATGATATTTTTTGCACTAAAATATGCCAAGAGTGGTCTTGTTTTGTTGATTAAATGACAAGGAACACAACGGTTCAATCGGGTAGCAAATCGGATACTCGGTTTAGGAAATATAGTCATTTGAAACTCGTAAATCAAACTATTTTTTCCGTGCGCGCCTTAGAATTCGAGTGAACGGCGTGGTTCGCGTTTTTTTCCCCGAACGGGATGATACAGCATAAACAGAGAATATTCTCTTTTCTTGAACCATCTCATCCCGAATGGTTTGGTTCCATTCAACCAACCAAACACCTGAACGAGCTCATTTTCCGTACCAGATGATTCAAGACCAAATGATTCGAGGAACCAAACGCACCCTAAGTCGATGGACGGTTCAGGTGAAATACTATTTGACGATACGACTGCGGACAGTAGTATATCGTCACTGGACGCGACAGCTGACATAAGTGCACCGACACCGAACGTGGCGATGTGTAGTAGACCATTTGCAATATTAATTGTTACAATAAAGAATAATTTCTCGTTCATATCTCTCACAGCTCACGCTGCCACTCTACCATCGCATCGCCGCTCTAACTGCCGACGTTGCTCTCAGTCTCATCCACAGGTCGTCGTGTCGCTTCACCTTGTCTCCGCCGCCATTGTGGGGCGACAAGCAAGCCAAGGAGGCATCAGGACTCCCGCTGCCCCGGCTGCTGGGCATGACAAAATTTCGAGTTCAAAGCTTCCATTTTGTGAGATAAATGACAAAATTTCGAGTTCAAAGCTTCCATTTTGTGAGATAAAAGGTGACAATTTCGAGTTGAAAATATTCTAATTGCCACTTGAATTTTGTTGATTTCAAGTTGAAAATTTTCCAATTCCAGTTAAGCTTTTGTTGACATTGAGTTGAAAATTTTCCAATTCCAGTTAAAATTATATTTGTTGCCGTCGAGTTCAATTTTCTAATTCCAGGTAAAAGATGCCGATTTTGACTGAAAAGTTTTCCCATTTTCGAGTGAAAATTTACTGATTTGCAGTTTCGAAGTGCAGTTGAAAGTTCTGATTGTTGCACGAGTCGAAAGCTAGGGGAGCGGCGACGGAATGGGGAGGGAACGAGTGTCAAGCGGCGGGATGGCACCGCGCGCTAGGAGGAAGAAGGCGACCGCGAGCTCCAAAACTAGAAGCACCCACAGAGAAACACGAATTAAGTGACCACTTTAACGGTTAAAACCGTCCATTAACATACAAGAGGCTACATGCTGCAATGTTTCATTCACCTTAGCGAAGGGTATATATTGCAATTTAGATGTCGAAACGAATTAGCTCTACAGGTTTTCTGGAGAGAGCTAGCTCATGATGTCCAACTCGTTTGAAACGAGTCTTTCCTTAGAGGATTGTGTTGTTTTGACTCGTGCTTCAGTTCTAGAAGGACGGTGTGTTCGCGAAAAAAGAGCTCTAGAACGACAGTGAGTATGCTACACACATCAATGGAGGAGCAAACTGTGGGCCGAATAGAGCGATCAAAATAGGCAGTTAATGGGCTTTAACTGGGCTCAACGGGCCTCCAGTACCGCTCACGTTATAATTAGAGATGAAAATGAGGCGGATAATTCCCGCCGATGCGATGCTATCGGGAAAATCCGACCAAGGGACCATTTTTTAAAGTCCTGATCCGCATCCAATACTATCGGTATCTGGATCCGAAAAATATGGGTTAGGATATGAGAAGAGTAATATCCGACCTGTATCCGTATTTTATAGGATATCCGATAAACATCAATATCCCTTAATATCCTCTGTGGTTTTCTAGTCGTTTATTAATATATAATATGAATTTATATTTAATTATGTTTATGTTGTTAAGTAAGATAAATAATTTTCTAACAGGTAGTATAATTTGACGTTTTCATTACTGAAGTAATATCTTTTTCTTATATGTACACAATCTGTCAAGTTATTCGTGATCAAATCCAATATATATCCGTCCTATACCTGTATCCCAAAAAATCTATATTCATATTCGTATCTTACTTTAAATCTGGAGTAAATATTGGGTGAAGATACGGAAAAACCAGTATCCCTCCGTGTCCTCACCCGTTATAATGCGTGGCAAAACGAGTAAGAAAATGGAACTGTGAAAAAGGCGTGCTACCGAGCTCACCGCCGCTCTCCGATTCTCTGTTCGGTTCTCGATCGCCTCCTCCGCCACCTCTCGCGGTAAGCCCGCTGCTCGATCTCAAAATTTCTCGAACTTCTCTGCGTATTACATGCCATTCTCGGCCTGGTTAGAACCCGACTTTGCCATGTTGAGGGAGAGAAATTTTAGGTTTCCGCGGTAATAGGTTTGGGGCTTTCTTTGTCTTCCGATTAGCAAGCGCTTGGAGGTAGAGCCTCACAGTTAGAGGAAAGGTAATCGATAGCCTTTTGTTTCGGATTTTGTGTGTATTTGCACTTTGGAATGGGAACATACTCCGATTGGAGGTACCGCATGTCTGCATTCGTCGCGTGTAAAAAAGGAGTACGCAGTATGCTATTAGCTTTTGATTTCGAACGTTTGAGGTTTTAATCCATGAGCTGGAAGTACAATAGAGGAACACACAACGGACATTTCTACTAGTTCTGCTTTTTCTAGAATTGTGTTCAGGAGTTGAGCAAAATGCCTTTCGGTGTGGAGAGCTGCAAGATGATTATGCTCCCTTCTTTTCTTGTTTCAGGAATTACATTATTGTGTCAATGTATTTCAGTTCCTCAAACATAGTATTTAACATAGAAATGTACACCTATTTTTAGGATTTTGCTTAGAGGATGCATGTAAAGAGCTTAAAATGACACAATTCGATACGCCCTTTACAGTTCTGATTGTGGACTAAAAATGCTGGTGTGGAACTCTGTTGTTTAATTTACCTTGTATGCATTCTATTCATGCCAGTTCCCTGTTTATGTTCCATGACATATGCTGCTTTTGTGAGATGACTGCTCCATTTGTTCTGGCATAGGCAAACTGACTATATGCAATGAAGCTAGCTAGCAGCTTTGTGAACAATTAGGTAAATGTCCTATGGCCTATGGGCACATACTTACTAGTAAATGAGACACATAGATTGATTCTTGAGTTGCTGGATCTTGCAATATGTGCTTCGTACCATGTTTGTTGTGGTCTGAAACTATATGTTTTTTAGAGAGCATAGAAGCACTGCTCTTCTTATAGACTGAAGAGCGTCAGTTGGGGATTCCTTTCATTAAAACAGACTGGCGGTCTAGTGGTCAGGACTTGGACTCTGAACCTATAGGTTTCTGATATTGTCATATCTATATTGTACTTATTATAGTTCATAGCATTATTTGCAACATAAGTTCCATAAGTGGAAAAATGTAAACGAAATCCAAAAGCCAGAGGGATAGTGATTTTAAGTTTCTGTTGGAAGGCCTTGACAGGAAAACACAGGTAGAACTGAAGAGTAGATAAATATGGCTACTGGTGGCATGAAGGATTTTTACCAGCAGAAAAAGAAAGGAGGTGCCACCAAAACATCGTCATCTTCCAAGAAGAAAGCACAGCAGTACACTGGAGGGGCCTCCGTTAGGGCCTCAGATCCTGCTCAGACATCACCACTAATTTCTCCTGGCTCCTTAAATCTCAAAGGTGCTTGCTGGAGAGATTATTATAATCATAATTGAGAGATCCTGTAGCTTTTTTGCTTTAGAAACCATTTTTTTGTGTTCACGATGATTTTGCTGCAGATGATTTTAGTGAGCAAGAGGAGCAATTGCGACAATTTGACATGAACATGAAGTTTGGCCCCTGCATTGGTGTTACTCGGCTTCACCGTTGGGAGCGTGCTTCTGCCATGGGCCTCCACCCACCACCTCATCTTCGGGATCTCTTACTGCGCACTGCATCCATTAACAATCGCAGTAATGTTAGTCCTTCCCCTGAGTGTTTCTGGGAGGGTAAAGTCTAGAAGCAAATCTCTTCTATAATAACTGCCGTCCTCCACCTAGTGTGACTTACTCCCATCTTGCCCATCAACCACCTTAATTTATTTACTCCCTCTACTGCATGCTTCACAGTCTGTATGTAGTAGTTCTGTCAAGTCTCAGGGCACTTTTACTATGCAACCGCTTGTTGTTGTACCAATCCTCCTCTGTTTTTCTTATGACACTGCTTTGTGACTGCCGGTGTATCTTCAGTTTGCCGTGCGTCTTAAGTTGTTTATGTCCTTTTCATCTGTTAAGACTTAAGAGGATTTGATAGACATGCCCTTTTCTATTTGAATTTTATTGTCTTCTTTTAATCTCTGGTTGTGGGTGTTCTTGATTCTTCCATCAAAGTTCTTGACCTCACCTGACTATATGTACCGAGTGTTCTGTCCATGCACATGAAACATTTCCGGTTAGCTGTTGTTGCATTTTAGTTCATTATCTTGGTGCTGTGATTTTAGAAAATTAATTTAGTAGAACTATTAATGAAATGCCTCTGATCGAGGCAAGAAAAATGACCTAAGAGGCATATGGAAGTTAGGCAATCCAGGATACAGTTAGTTTTGTTGGGAGAACCAGTATATGGGCTATGATGGTGAAATTCAGAATTTAGAACCATAGTCTATGACTCTGCTTGCTGTGGGGAAAGTTTGTCAGTATACCTTGGCTTTATGAACAGAGCAGAATCAATTCTCCTTGTTGTGAGCGCTTTCTTAAGAGCATCTACAACAATCCACCTCATTGTTACTAAGAGGTTGCTATATCAGTTTTTAGATGATGTGAAGGAGAGAAGATAAGAAGAGAAGGTAAAATTGTTTCTACATGAAGAAACTATCAGATTGTTAATACCAAGACATAAGAAACAACAAAAACTCTATTGGAGGTTTAGTTGTTACCTAAACACATATTTTGTTGATCCCACTGTCTACCAATAAGTTTGTAGCAATTAAAGTTTTAGCTACAAGCTTAAGAAATAATCCATTGGAATGGTTGTTTCTTTTTATTAGATTAAGTACTCTCTCTTCTTAGTAATAAGCTAAGAAACAATTATTGTAGATGCTCTAATAGGCGTACGGAAAAAATGAAGTATTCAAGTACGTGCTTATCTTTCATGGTTACTGTGCTTGCCTGTGCTTTTCCTTGGCATACGTACCGGCAGTTTCTTAAATAATTTCCTGACCGAAACGTCGACACGCGCGGAAAGGCTAGCTTCGACTGTACCAGTCCAACGGTAGCAGAGTTGCAAATAGTGTACGCGGCTGCATCGGGAGTTCGGGACGTCGTACCCGGCCGTGCGTTGCGTTGTGGTCGGCGGCGGGGCCTGCTCGAGTCCGGCTGTGCGGGCGCCATGCCGCGCAGTCAATGGCCCGACGGGAACTTGTCGGCACCGGGCGGCAACTATAGCGTGCGCGTGCGCTTAGTACAGCCATGTTTGTTTAAGTCTAGCCTTTTCTGACTTATAACTTAAAGTTAACTTTTGGCTTAAGCAGCTTACAAGTAACATGATTTTTTTTCCTGTCATTTCCGGCCTCTTGAGCTATAGATTAAAGTTGAAAAGTCTAAAATTCTATAATACAAGTTATCACTTGTTTATTCATTGATAAAGTCATCATCTATTTTGTGGATATCATGAGGATATGTGCACGATCTTAGGATGATGTTACAATTAGCAATGTCATTAAAGGTTTGTCGAATCACGAGTTTTCGTTGAAGTTTAGAATGCTCTTGTTGATCATCGGTCAATCGGTGGCGATAAGTGTTGGATTAGGTCAAGTTCATAGGTTTCATGGCATATGTGTTGCATGATGCATGTTTTGACTAACGTGGGTCAAGTTGTGAAGAAATTGTTCCCGGATTCGATTTCTTTGTCTATTGTTGTACAGGTTGCTTTGAGGTTAATGACGGTCAATGGCGAGGATGATCGGGACTAAGCTTGAAGAGCTGAGGTCCAGAACGATCGGGGATACCGGGTGAAGTCAATGGAGTCAAGCATAGCGCAAAAGGGATAAAGGTGACCGAACGGGCAGTTCGGTGCGATGGGTTCGATCAAGCGGCGCGGGGGTCGGTGCAAGTGCCATGGTGGTTTCGGTGGGAGCCGGATGAGAGAGACTTGCCGACATGATGAGAGCCACTGGATCAACCTACACGTGGCGAAGCATAGGAGGTGCTTCATACAGTTGAGACTCGGTCTTTGCAAAAAGATCGAGAAGGGGTATTTTGGTAATTTTACCAAATACCGCCTTGGTGACCTTTTGCCAACTCACGGCGCAAGATGGCGCAATGTGAAGCGGATTAGGTCAAGAGATGAAGACGACGCTTTAAAATGCGTGCGTATGTGACCCGTTTGTGTGTGATCCTTAACGGGAGCCCATTAGGGTTCAATCTTCTAGAAGGTCTAAGTCTCCACTATAAATAGAGGAGGGAGGTGGCTGCACCCTCTTAACCTTTTTCATTACTTGTAAACCCTAGTTTTGCTTTTTGTGCTTAGGGAGAGGATTAGTGGAGGTTAAGGTTCTAGAGAGTTGGATTTGATTTTGTGCTCATGTATTGAGTCTTTGTCCTCCATTGATGGAGTGGCTGTAAACCAATACCATATCAAATCAATCCAAAGAAAGTTCTCTCAAGGATGAGTCTATTTGCTTTCTTTCTCTTTATTTGGTGATTTGGGGTCTTTCTTTGATCCGCGAGTTTTTGCTTGGTTTTTTGGCTTGATCTAACTTGCTATGACATGTGGGAACCCATCTAGTATCATCTTGATCATCAATCACCCACGAGCAAGTCTCTAGATCATTTTTCGATTCTTACTCGGTTTTTGAGCACACTTCGTTCAAACTGAAAAAGATAGGAACTTTGGCATGGATCTCTGTGATCTTTGATTGTAATAGGTTCCTAATATCTTAGAGAAGGTGTGTCTCAAATTTCGTAGAGTTTGGCCTTACGGATCAAAAGTTAGACCAATTTTAGTTTTGGTTTTCGGGCTCATTGTGCTGTTCATCGTGCCTGAGGTCTGACCACCCGTTTGCCTGAGGTTAGTCCGGCCTGAGAGGTCTGACCGCACCTTTGCCTGAGGTTAGTCCGGCCTGAAAGGTTAGTCCGCACTTTTGCCCAAGGTCAGTCCGGCCAAAGAGGTTAGTACGCACTTTTGCCTGAGGTCAGTCCGGCCCTCTGGATTAGGTTTTGGTTTTTGGTCTTTTGCTTTGGGGATTTTGGATTGGATTCAATACTAGTCTTCCGCTGTACTGGTATCTTGATCTTCATAGCTTCCATAACTATTGGAGTGAAATTTGTGTTGAATCTAATCAAAGTGAAAAAATGAGCGTGCTCCTATTCACCCCCCTTCTAGTGGCCTTTTCGATCCAACAAGTGGTATCAGAGCCCGGTTAGTTCAATCTTGATCTTAACCGGTCACTAAACTTGGCGATGGATAAGTACTTGACCAAGCCGCATGTCTTCGATGTACTCGATTATGCCTATTGGAAGAATCACATGTGAGTCTTCCTTCATAGCGAAGGACAAGCTGTATGGGAGGTTGTTCGAGCTCCGCTCGTTTTGCCAGAGATTGCTTCGCCGGTTTCAGCAGCCCTTTTGGCAAACAACCATAATTGCAGGGGCGGAGCCCAATAGACCCACCCGGTGTCACAGACACCGGTCTAAAACCACAGTGGAGATTAACTCTTTAAAACCATGTGTGCACCCCAAGCAAAAAAGCATGTGAACACAGGACTCTTAGGCCCTTGCTGCGGACGCCAGCCGCCCAGACGCTCCACGCGGGACGCGCCATCACACTCGCCACTCATGCGGCTCCATGCGGCACAAGAGGCCCAGCCTGCAGACGCGAGCAAGCTGCACGCAAGCCAGCGCCATCGGCGAGCCGCATGCCCCACGGCTCCACGCAAAGACGCACAGCATAGCGAAGACGCGCTAGTAGTCTAGAGTCTGAGGCCTGCCACGCGACGCCTTCGCACCGGCGATTCGCCACGGACCCGGCCATGCTAGCTGCTAGAAATCAACATAAATGATGACAACACGTACGTTGCACCATCAACCATGTCTCATCTTCCGTGGTGGTCGATCGAATTCTATACTGCTTTAAACTACGATATGAGGACAAGATCATCGCCAGAGTCGGTCAATTAATCTCTGTGATCTTATTCTGGCCATAGTCGTAGCCTGAAATGGTAGACTCTCATGTAAAAATAATTTGCATATGAATACAATCTGCTGCCCCAATGGGGCTCTTATCCTTTTTACAAAAAAAAAGAGAGAAAACTTCCTTCCTCGTTAACTTCATGTCTTCATCTCTGCACACCGTATACATGGATGCACCACACACACTCTCTCTCTAGTTTAGCTACGGATTACTACTCGTACATGAATATAGTAAATGGTGCTATGTTAAGTTATTAACTTGTTTAGTATATGGTGTTAAATTAACTTGAAGTAATATCTTATTCTTACTGTCAACATTATTTTTTAAACTCGACATCTCCTTCGAGAATCAACTTTGCTCTTGAAAAGATTCGCAAGCTTTTGTTGCGACTCGAAACTCTCTTATTGTCGCCGATTATGAGGCGGTATGAAAACTAGATAATTTTAATTCATTTTGTTCTTTTTTTATATAGGTCTTTGAGGTAGGATGATGTATTTTGCCAATGTCGACTGTCTTTATCTATGATTTCGCCCTTAGTTGCTTCACTTTGCTACAATTAACAATATTATTAGTGAGTTTTTTATGTTGGTAAGCATTTTGATCGCTACTTCTTTATTATTATACATTGCTATTGGTTATGTTGAAATATTGATGCTAAAAGTTGTTGGATACATTACTATTTAGCGAGATTTTTTATCTGAGGTGGTAGTAAGGCCGGTTTGGCCAAAAATCGAAAAATTCCTATGAAATTTTCAAAAAGAAAATGAATTTTCCGGATTTTTAAAAAAATCAAATTCGAACAAAATTCAAGCAAATTCAAATTTTTTTGGACAAAATTCATCCAAACCGAGAATTTCAAAGTCGGCTGTTGTTCTCTAGGGGTGGCGGTAGAATCGATATGGCCGATTTTAGACTGAAAATCGATCGAAAATAAAATCACCGCTATTTAGTACCATATTACTTCAAAATTATATATGTTGTTATAAGTACGATGAAATGGTGAACCCCGGTCATTTTCATTCTAGTTCCGCCCTTGACCATAAGGCTAAGAACCTCCTATATGCTGGGCTTGGTAGACAGGAGTACGATAGGATTTGCAAGCTTGAGACCGCACATGAGATCTGGCACACCCTCGAAACTTACCATGAGGGATCGTTCTAGATCAAGTAAGTGCGCCAGACAGTCTACAAGCGAGAGTACAACAAATTCAAGATGCATCCTGGTGAGAGCATCGATGACGTTTTTACTCGCTTCAACAAGGTTATCAATCAGATGAGAGCTGTTGACATTGAGTACTCTCAATCTGAGAATGCCACCCACTTCTTGGCTGCAATCAACACCAAGGAGTGGGAGATGAAAGCTACTGCCATAGAGGAGAACGTCGATCTCTCTACTATCACTTTGGAGCTGCTTTATAGCAAACTCAAGATTCATGAGATTAAGAGAGGTAGTCTTCCTAAGAAGGATAACATGGCTTTGGTAGCTGATCCTCTTAAAAGAACCGCTAATGGTTCTTCTAAGTCTTCTTCTGATTTTTCTCTTGCGTGTTTATCTGCTATTCAAGAAGAAGAGTTTGAGAGTCTTCTTGAGTCTGATTTAGCTCTTTTAGTCAAGAAAGTCACACGGGCATACAACAATGTTAGAAACAAAAAGAGAGGTGGCTCTGTGACGTGTTATGAGTGTGGAGAGCTATATCACATCCGGACAAACTGCCCTAAGCTGAAAGGTAAGGGCAACCACAAGGATGAGAAGCCTGCCTGAAAGAAGCCTCAAGGGGGCAAGCCCAAGTATGATGCTGCAAAGCTCATGAAGGCTGCTCACCGGGTCCTTGCCGCTTTTGGAGATCAATCCATGAGCGATGTGGACTCCGGGAGCGAGGAGGATAAGGAGGAGGAGGAGCTCCCTCAAGACAAGAAAGGGAAGGCCAAGGACTTCACTAGCATGTGCTTCATGGCCGACTCTGTCGACGCCGATGACACCGATGAGGTACCTCTCTCTATGATATTCTTTCTGCTAGATGCGACAACATGTTTGAGCAACTCATGAATCAGGATAAGGCATTAGAATTTACCATGGCTAGGAACAAGGACTTAGAGTCCTAAGTAGACAATTTGACTTTAGAACTTGCAAATGCTAAGACTCTTGAATCTGATGAATGTTCTTCTTGCCATGCTTTACATTCTGAATTTGCTAAACTGCAATCTGCTCATGATATTGCTTTGCATCAACTTGAAAATGCTAGGACTAAGCTAATTGATGTCAAATCTGCTCCCTGTGAAAAATGTTTAGAGTCTAGCAAGTTGGATGCTTCTGGTAATGTCAAATCTAGCTTTTGCTCTTTCTGCATAGAACGTGAACATGAAGTTAAGGACATTTTAGAAGCAGTTAGAGCAAAATATGCCAAGCTTAAGGACACAATTGAATCTATGCCTTGTGCATCATGTGCAACCTATAAGCTTGAAGTTGCTTTTATTAAGGAGAAACATGCTAGAGCCATTAAGGCCAAGAACTGTGAATCATGTGTTAACTTTGGAAAAGAAAATGCTTACCTTAAGGACACATTAGAGAAATTCTCTAAAGGTAAGAAACAATTGAACATGATTCTGGACACATCTAAGACTCCTTATAAGAAGCAATGTTTAGGATACAACTCTGCCATGGACAAGTCCAATTCTAATGTCATTCAGGTTTTGGAAAATGGCTTAGTTGAATTCACAACCCAACATGCAAAAACAGTTTTTAAATCTGCAGGGTTTGTCCAACCTTCTTTTGAGACAAAAGGTGCTTCTCTCAGTGGTACAAAATACCATTGCACCTATTGCAAGAAGAGTGGACATTTGGTTGAGTTCTGTTGGCGTAGGTTGAAGAACGGTAAGAGAAATATTGCTAAAATGTCATCTAATCAACCTAGAGTTTTTATGATACATGGTCAATTTGAAAATAAGAAACCTGAACTAGGATTTACTTCATATGTTCATCATCATGTTCCTAGGCAGGATGCATCTCATGCTATTGTTACCATTGCTCATATGAAACTTTGAATAAAATCAAGGATAGCATACGCTTTGTATACTACTCAGAGATGTGTGTCTCGATCTTGGGTTCCCAAGGCGCTTTTAACTAACTTGATGTTGAGACACATCGATCTATTGTGCCTTGATTTTCGAGGATTGCATGCGTAAGGGGAAGAACACATGGTTAAATCGACTCGGTGTTCACGCCACATGACCGGAGACTCAAGATGGTTCACCTCCTTCACGCGGTCGACGGGTGATAACTTCATCACCTTTGGAGATGATACACAAGGGCGCATTGAAGGAACTGGATTGATCAGGGTGAACGACAAGTTCATTCTCAAGGATGTCGCTCTTGTGTCCAAGCTAAGGTACAATCTCCTTTCTATTTCACAGCTTTTGGATGATGGCTATGAGACTAGATTTAAGAAGAACGCCTGTCGTGTGCTTGATTCTTTTGGTGAGCTCGTTTTTAGGATTTCTAGAGTTGGTAGAATTTTTGGAGCTGATTTTTCTGAATCTCTTGCTGGATCCCTTAAGTGCTTAATTGCTTCTTCTTCTGATATCTGGTTTTGGCACCGACGTTTGGGGCAAATTGATTTTGATCATCTGACACGAGTTAGCGGCCTTGATCTCATGAGAGGTTTGCCTAAACTCAAAGCTGTCAAGGATGCTGTATGTGCTCCCTGTAGGCATGGCAAGCAAGTTTCCGCCTCACACCCTTCATTGACTATGGTCATGACTAACGGACCGGGACAGTTGCTCCATATGGATACTGTTGGTCCTACTAGGGTTCGGTCATTCGGTGGCAAATGGTACATTCTTGTCATAGTTGATGATTTTTCAAGATATTTTTGGGTGTTCTTTCTTGCTTCGAAGGATGAGGCTTTTGATCATTATCATGACCTTGTTCTTCGTTTGGCTTCTGAACTTCCTAGTGCCTTGCGAGCGATTCACAGTGACAATGGCACGGAGTTCAAGAATACTTCTTTTGCCTCTTTTTGTGCTGAGCGCGGTATTGAGCATCAGTTCTCTTCTCCACGCGTCCCTCAACAAAATAGCATTGTGGAAAGGAAGAACAGAACCCTAGTCGAGATGGCTAGGACGATGCTAGATGAGTATAGCACACCGATGAGGTTTTGGGCCAAAACTATTGTTACAGCTTGCCATATTTCAAACCGTGTCTTTTTGAGACCATCTTTGGGCAAGACCTCTTATGAGCTTCGATTTGGCAGAAAACCCTTTGTTTCGCATTTTTGAGTCTTTGGATCGAAGTGATTTATTTTGAAAATAGGAAACCTAGATAAATTTGAATCAAGGACCTGTAATGGTTTATTTCTGGGTTATCCTACTCATTCGAGGGGTTTTCGGGTTTTTAATGTTGAAACTAACATTGTTTAGGAGACATGCAATATCACTTTTGATGAGACTAGCCAGAGCTTAGATCGATGTTTGGTGTGACAGAGAGCATTTTTGTTGAAGAAGATGAGGATGAACTTGATCTCGCTCCTCCACATTCTTGATGTTCCTATGCAAGCTGCCCAAGCTCCAGAACCTGCTACGACTGCTTCACCCCCAATTGAGGCTCCTACTGCATCTTCATCATCAGCAGTACCTGCGGAGGTTGAGGAGACGCTATCTCCCCCAGGCGCTCCACTGCACATCCAGAAGCAGCACCCTCCGGATCAGATGATTGGTAATCTTCATGAGCGAGTCACTTGCTCCAGGTATCATGATCCGAATATTTTCTCTCACTCTGCATTTGTAGCTTCTTTTGAACCCAAAGATATATCACATGCTTTATTTGATGCTAGTTGGGTCAATGCTATGCATGAGGAGTTAGAGAATTTTGAAAGAAATAAAGTTTGGAACCTCCTAGTGGTCATAATGTTATTGGCACCCGTTGGGTGTTTAAAAATAAACAAAATGAGGATAGTTCTTTGGTTAGAAACAAGGCTAGATTGGTAGCTCAGGGCTTTAGCCAAGTTGAGGGGTTAGATTTTGATAAGACCTTCGCTCCTGTTGCTAGACTAGAAGCCATTCGTATCTTACTTGCATTTGCTGCATCTAAAGGTTTTAGGTTGCATCAAATGGATGTTAAGATTGCCTTTTTGAATGGTTTTATAGAGGAGGAAGTATATGTTAGGCAACCCTCTGGCTTTGAGAATCCCAAGCACCTTGATCATGTTTTTGAGCTATCCAAAGCCTTGTATGGTCTTAAGCAAGCCCCTAGAACCTGGTATGATAGACTTAAGACTTTCTTGCTTAAGAATGATTTTGAAATGAGAAAAGTAGATAAGACTCTTTTCATTCTTAGGCATGGCAATGACTTCCTTCTTGTTCAGATTTATGTTGATGATATTATCTTTGGTGGTTCCTCTCATGCTCTTGTTTCCAGTTTTTCTGAGACTATGTCCAGGGAATTTGAGATGAGTATGATGGGTGAGCTCAACTACTTTCTAGGGCTATAAATCAAGCAATGCAAGGAAGGGATCTTCATCCATCAAACGAAGTACACCAAGGATTTGCTCAAGTGTTTTGAGATGGGTGACTGCAAACCGATCGCCACTCCCATGGCGACCTCGACTGCTTTGGATCCAGATGAGCAAGGAGAAGCCGTGGATCAACGCGAGTACCGCAGCATGATCGGCTCCCTCTTGTACTTGACGGCCTCAAGACCGGACGTCCACCAGCAGTGCCTCTGTCACGAGGTTTGAGCGTCTCGAGGACATCACATCGCCAAGCCGTTAAGCGCATCTTCAGGTATTTACACTCTACCCTTGAAGATGGCATTTGGTTTTCCTGCTCGTCTTCTTTGTCCATTCGGGGTTTTTGATTCTCGATTTTGTGGGTCATCGGCTAGATAGGAAGAGTACCTCGGCACTTGTCATTTCTTAGGCACTTCTCTTGTCTCTTGGTCGTCTAGGAAGCGGTCTTACATTGCACAATCCACTACTAAAAGTTGAATATGTAGCTGCTGCTAGTTGTTGTATTCAGATGCTAGTTGTTGTAGTCAGATTTTGTAGATGGTGTCCACTCTTAAGGACTTTGGGTTAACCTTTGCTAGTGTTCCTCTTTTCTGTTATAACACTTCTGCTATTAACATTGCTGAAAACCCAGTGCAACATTCTAGGACCAAACACATAGACATTCGCTATCACTTCCTTAGAGACCATGTTAAGAAGGATGATATTGTGCTGCATTTTGTGGAGTCCGAGGTTCAGTTAGCCGATATCCTCACCAAGCCTTTAGACCCAACAAGGTTTGCCACCTTGAGAAGTGAGTTAGGGGTAATTTATCCCTATGGGTTGGTTTGAGGGGAGTTGGATCTTTTCTTGTTCTTTTGATATTTTATTGATCTTCTCTTGAACTTGTTGATCTTTTTGATCTTTTAGGCTGTTCGAGCTTTTTTTGCATCTCATTGTATCATATTGCATTCGTATGAAAAATTCAAAAAGATGCATTGTAATATAAGCTTTTTTGCTTTTTTTAAAAAAATTGATGAAGCTTTGCTTATTACCCTTTGGAGCTTTAGTATTTCAATTCTTGCTCAATGCCATGTCTAGTTCTTCGAATTATCATGCTTTTACATGTGTAGCTAAGTCTTTACTGAATGAGCTAGAACTTTAAACAACTAGAATCTAAAAACTGCAATTTATGGATGTTTTAGCTAGTTGCGCAATTAGTGCTCCTTTTGTGATATTGGCACTGTCAAAATTGCTTTGTTAGCTCTTGAATCTAAAATTGATCATTACTTGAGCTTCTTGTATTCTAGAGAATCTAAAACTGCTCTTGTGCAAAATGAAAAATGAAAAATCAATTTCAAGATTGTCTTATGCTTAAATTGTGCCAAACTACTCTTACGAGACTGCATGTCGAAGACATGAACTTGGAGATAGTTTGATGATCCAGATGATCTCATGGGGACTGCTTGTCAAAACTGACATGAACCTCAAGATTTGTCGCCCTGGTAGAAGCTTAGGAAGAGTTTGTAGATGGCTCCTAGTCCAGGATCTTCTTCACTAAGATATACCTTTAATCAACTTCTGGTCGAAGCTTGGGAAGAGTTTGTGGATGGCTCCTAGTCCAGGATCTTTTCACTAAGTTAGACCATTAGTCAACTTCAATATTCATTGCAAATGAAAAACTATTGAAAAATGGGCGTTTGAGAAAATTGAGCAAAATGATTCAATTCAGGACCTGTTTGTCTCTTAATGTGGTCATTGTTAGCTTTTTGATCTCACATTGATATTTTGACATGGCCAGTACCATTTTAGGATCTCTGTTGATGAACTTGCTAGATTTGAAGCTTTGCTTAAAATGCTAAAATTCATTGCTTTATATTGAGCCTTCTAGCTTTAGCTTTGTTATATATGTCTTATTATGATCTTGCTAGCGCTTTCAGGCTTGATATGTTGTTTGTGTAATATTAGAAATGCTAGCTTGTTCTTTTGGGTAATCTCCAAAGCTTCTTGTAATCCAAAAATTGAAAAATACAAAAATGAAGCCACTCAATTGCATTTCATGCATGCTCCTTCTTATGCTTCTTCCTCAGTCTGCATTTATCATTTCTGGACGAGAGGAAGGCGTGATTCCTTGATGACTCCACTGTCCAAGGGGGAGAAGATGTTTGAAAAAGGGGAGTTACGAAAAAGGGGGAGCTACCTGGAGGAGAATGGAAAATTTTAAAATATTCTGAAATTTGAGGATCATAGTGAGTGGGAGTTTCGTATTTGCATTCTTATGGTCGTATTGCTACTTCTGAATTTGAATTGCAATTCTTGATCCTCACAATGATCAAAGGTCAATTTGAACAATTGTTCTTTCATATGGACCTTAAGTGAGATTTTGGCTCTTTTGTGGAAAATGAAGCTTTCTCGCTTTCTTTTGCCTTATCTCACTTGCCTTTGCTATTCTGAAGCCAACTTGGTTATTTCCATTGCTTTCTCTTGCATTTGGACCAAGTTGTGCCTTTGTGTGAAAACGTCGAGTTTTTACTTTTCAAACCTCAAAATTTGCATTTGTGGAAAATTGCCAATGTGTTCATCAAGGGGGAGATTGTGGATATCATGGGGATATGTGCATAATCTTAGGATGATGTTACAATTGGCAATGTCATTAAAGGTTTATCGAATCACGAGTTTTCATCGAAGTTTGGAATGCTCTTGCTGATCATCGGCCAATTGGTGGCGATGAGTGTTGGATTAGGTCAAGTTCAAGGGTTTCATGGCATATGTGTTGCATGATGCATGTTTTGACTAACGTGGGTCAAGTTATGAAGAACTTGTTCCCGGATTCGATTTCTTTGTCTATTATTGTGCATGTTGCTTTGAGGTCAATGACGGTCAACGGCGAGGATGATCGGGACTAAGCTTGGAGAGCTGAGGTCTAGAACGATCGGGGATGCCGAGTGAAGTCAATGGAGTCAAGCATGGTGCAAAAGGGACAAAGGTGACCGAACGGGCAGTTCGGTGCGATGGGTTTGATCAAGCGGCGCGGGGATCGGTGCAAGTACCATGGTGGTTTCGGTGGGAGTCAGATGGGAGAGACTTGCCGACATGATGAGAACCACTGGATCAACCTACACGTGGCGAAGCATGGGAGGTGCTTCATACAGTTGAGACTCGGTCTTTGCAAAAAAATCGAGAAGGGGTATTTTGGTAATTTTACCAAATACCGCCTTGGTGACCTTTTGCCAACTCACGGCGCAAGATGGCGCAAGGTGAAGCGGATTAGGTCAAGAGATGAAGACGTCGCTTTAAAATACGTGCGTATGTGACCCGTTTGTGTGTGGGCCTTAACGGGAGCCCATTAGGGTTCAATCTTCTAGAAGGTCTAAGTCTCCACTATAAATAGAGGAGGGAGGTGGCTGTACCCCCTTAACCCTTTTCATTACTTGTAAACCCTAGTTTTGCTTTTGTGCTTAGGGAGAGGATTAGTGGAGGTTAGGGTTCTAGAGAGTTGGATTTAATTTCGTGCTCATGTATTGAGTCTTTATCCTCCATTGATGGAGTGGCTGTTGTCGACGATCAAGTCGCCGATCTTACGAAAATGAACGAGGAAAATGACGTGGAATATCCTGGAATGGAATGGGGGTCGCTCTTTATTGATATGAGCTGGGTTTTACAAGATGTGGCTAAGTAGTACCTGAATTACACTAAATGGGGAATGTCTAATCGGGTGTCGGACTTAGAATATGAGTCTAAGTCGATTATCTAACTTCTAATTCCACCGTTTAGGCTTCATGTATTCTTGTTGAGTATGCGTTGTTCTTGTCTTTGTTGGTCTTGGTCTTCTTGTGTCTCTGTCCCTTAGTCTTCTGCGCTTCACCTTTAAATAACTTCGAAGAGGTGGCGATTACTCTTGGAGAAGGCGTCCACAGGTGAAAGCGTTCGGTAGTCGGAGCGGTGGAAGCGATTAACAGCGTGCTAACTTCCTTGCGGTTACTGTGAAAAGCTTAACCGTAGGGTGGTTAATAGTCGATGTCTCGGGGTTGTACCATCGCATGGTTTGGAGCATTATATACGTGTTCCATTTATCATACGATAAGAAATACCGATCGATAATTTTCTGGCGGTTATACGGTGGGGATTAGGCACAAAGCCTCATCAGGCCAGGTACCCGATAAAGTAACCTCGGAATACTAACGACCGAGGGAGTCGTTAGTCTTAGGAATTCTGACCATGAAAACGTATGGTCTTTTATTATGTATTAAAATAATACATAGAGGTTTTAATCCTCGTCGGCTAGCCCCGAACTTTAAATGAACTAGTGAGTGTATATACCTTTTTCGATGAAATCGTATCGGGCGGAACCCATTTAATGTAAAGTGGTATCTGAAAGTGATGCGTGTTCACTTTAAAGTTGAGAACTTGCCTTGGGAAGCGAAGAGTTCCTCTGTTCGTTTGAGCAAAAAGAGCTTTTTGTCGGTTTGGACTCTTGTGGGAATCCTTGAAAGTATCGGAAGTTTATAAAATCTCCTCTCGTTGGGATCTTAGAATTTTATGCTTCCAAAATCCTTCGATTCCTTTAGCTTCTCGTAGAAATCCTCGAGTTTTTCTGTTCTTGACCACGAAGTCTCTAACTTTCACTACTCATCCTTGAGATTTTACGCCATGTCGGAATGAGTTACAAAATGGTTTCCTTGAATTGGGCAAGAAAAAGCTTGAGGCTTTGGCGAAGATGGGAATGCTCCCGGATAGGAATCGATTAATTGGAGACCGGCAAGCTGGAGAGCATTTTCGAGCCGTGAAGATGAGAAATCCTGTTTTCTTGCCTACATCGAATGTGAAATTTGAGATTACCGGTACACAAATTCCTTCTCCGCATTCTTGAACATTCACGGGTGGAATTAGTGAATTTATTAAATTCGATCGCAAATATCGATATTTTAGCATATTTATGCGAGGCATATCTGAGAATACAACCGAACTTGAAGCTCTTTAGTTATTTCTACCGCATAGTGATGGGAAAATCATGGCAAAATCTGAGCGGCTCTGGGGAATGCACATTGCGTCTTCATGGCGGGAAGGCCGATGAGTACATCCTCATGTCTGCTGAAATCTTAAGTGGTCGTCATGGAAAAAATCTTGGTTTTACATGATGATTCTGAAAACGATGGCCTCTACTTGGCGGAACTAGAGCAAGTGAAAACCCCAAGTGGAAGGAGGAAGTAAAGAAGACGAGGGATAGTCAAAAGATGGGCGGATGCCATCTATGACTTCTTGAGTCGAGGGCGACTTACGTGGCATGTGGTGAGGATTTTACCTCTCCCAGTTAGTCCATTGAAGCTCCGGACTCATTCCTGCTCTGGTGCCTTGATCGTGATGAAGTTGCTCGGAAGGTGGTAAGTCTTTGAGATACATTCCGATCGGTATTTTGATTTGATTAATGTGTTACCTTAAAATTTGTCTATTCTTCCTACATTAAAGTTCTTTCCTATGGGGAAATTAGAGAACGAGTCGAGGCTAATCTGTCTTGAGAGCTGGAGAAAAGGTTGAATGCCCCAAGATCTTAGCATAACTCCTATTGAAGGGAGGCGGCAAGGCTTAAGGTAACAATCAAAAATTCCTTTTACCACGTATATACATATATCGACCAGATTTCCAATCGTGCTCTATATTTGCGATCGGTCGGTTTGCGAATCATACAATCTGGTGAGGATCAACATCCCACCTTGGTTCCGACCGAGTCGTGCCTGAGGCACTTGAAGGAGATGAATCCTCGAGGTAATAGAACATTTGGAATCATATATGTACGAATTTTTTTAGATAAAGGATTTCTTCACCCAATCAAATTTGTTCTTTGATTTGGGTGGATAAGCTGAAGGCCCAGAGAATATAGCTGCGAAGGTCAGAGACTCAGTGGTGGTGCCGCGACCTTACGGTTATTCTTGAAACAAGCGATCACGGAGATTGATGAAACCACTCCCTCAGGCCGGATAGTCGGGGAATGTGGACCTTGATGAACGGTGGAGGACATAACTTCAGACATCTTGTTGGAGGATGTGAGGTTCAACAAACCTATTTGGTCGAGAACCGACAAAATTGGAGGAGAAGAAAAGGAAGGCTAGCGGCGCAGTTTTTCTCTCTTGCGCGTTTGAGTCAAATCCGGAGATTAACAAGGTATGTACAAATGAAAGTGGTCGTATAAGTATGTACCTTTAATAATTCCTTGATGATTTGATACTTTGAACTTCCATCTTCGGTTTGCATAGGTCTTACGGTGTTCGGTCGTTTCGACCGGGTTCTTCTGAGGACTGGCACTGTGGAAGTTCAGGACAGAGCACTTCTCGGGACAAAGTTCTGAGAAGTAGTGGTCGAAGAAGCCCCCGGCGGTGACAAGAACAGCGGTTGAGTTGGATCCTTTGGTGATTGAAACCCCATGGAGGTAGATGCCTCGAGAGGTCTCAGCGAGTTCGATCCTTTGTTGATAACCCTTCCCAACCTAACAAGTTCCTTTTAGTCCCCGATTTATCGAGGATAAGGAGCTTGATGAGGCGTGGCGAAAGTATCGGATACTCAACTCAAGATGCACCTGATTCGATTTTTCTTTGGTTATAATGACCAAGCAATTCGGGTAAGTATTCTCTGACCAGTTCTTCTTTAAAAAGTTTATAAGAAACTTAAGAAAGAGAATGCTATTTGTGTAGCATTTGGTCGAGAACTTTCTTTGTGATCGGAGGACCCACTCCCATGAGTTAAGGACTTGGAGCAAAAGCACTCCGAGTTGGAAAGTAAGAACTTTTCCTTTTCAACTTTTGTTTCTTCTTCAATACTTTGCTCCTCTACAATTATTCTCCTTATCGTATTCGATAGATCGGAGAAAATAAAAGAGGAGGTTGTGGTGAAAAGCCAAGGCAGCTCTTCTTGAAGAAGAAATAAAAGCTAAAGACCGATCATTTGCTAAAGCAAGTTTAGCCAAAGACAGGTTGATCGTTGAAGCAACGACCAAATATGAAACACTTAGCAAAACAAATGAAGGTAATATATCGTAAACTTGATTTTTCCTTCACTTATGCTTGTGTTCATTAAGCGATTTGTTTTTGCGAGCAAACGCAAATCTTGAACAAAGTAAAAACTAAAATTTGAAATTTGGATAAGGAGGCTCTTGCTCAAAATATTGATGAAAAGATTAGTGCTTTGAACAAGATGATCTTTGATATGGGATCGAGGATCAAGCTTGCCTTCCTTAGGAGATCCAATAGAAAATAAACTATTTGGGTCAACTTCTAGAGGACCTTAAAGTTACTGCTCAAAACTACTCGGACGAATTATGCGGGCCCTAAAAGCAGGCGTTGCAAGTGGAGTTAGTTTTGCTTTGGCAAAACTAAAGCTTAGATCCCTCCATAGATCTCCAAGCTGTTAAAGAAGACTTGGAGGCGACCAAGTTCATGGAAGAACTCGGGCCACTCGGAGATATAGTTGTAGAGGAGATGGAGGTCGAATCTCCGACAAGCGATAGTTAAATTTTGGGAATATTTCTTAGAGTAGGTTCTGCAAGTGTAAAAATATTTGAATATCTATGAAAACTTACCTTTTATGTCATTGACAAAGCTTTTGTTTATCTGTTTGACTTTTAAAATTCTCGTATATTTCCTAGCCCATTTGCTTTATAGTAGAAGAACGTTACTGTACAAGCAGTGAGCCAAGAAAGAGAATAAAAAAGAGGTCATAACCATGTATGTGAGTTTTTTGAAGGTATGTTTGGACATGTAAGACAAAACTGATCGTTGCAGTACTAGGAAATCAAATGTGGTCAGGACCAGCATACGATTTCGACTAGTTATAGATCTTTGTTTGTCATAATGGAAATACCAATAAAAAACACTATATATGGTCGGAAAAAAGACTTTGTCAAACTTGACATAAGAAGAAATGCAAATATGTATGCAACAGATTATAAGTGAACTTTGTTTATATCTATTGTCCCATAGTGCGGTGGAACTAATGCTAAGACACGAAGGCATCGACATACATTTTTTGAAAGCGTGTTCAAATTCTATATCCGGTAGTAGCGAGGATCGTGAAGAAAAGAACCGTCGCTAGGAAGCTCCTTCGATTAGGCGGGACCACGTCTTGAAAAAGGAGAGACTTCGACTAGGAGGCTTTCCGTGTCTGAGCCGATGCGAGACAAGAATAGACCGAATCTTGAAATAATGAAGCATAATCTTGAGAATCGTAAGCATATCATTCATGAGATAGTTAGTTGTGTGGCGCTCGATTACTCATTTTCTTTAAGAAAAGAGTATAGTCGGCGTGTGGGAATCATTTGAGAAAAATGCTCACGACGAGGACCATAGAGTATCAGAGATCCTTAAAAAGGATATCGGAGAGAAAAAATGTCTTCTCCGGCCAGACTAACAATAATAAACGACCAGAATGTAGGTGTATATATATAAGCAAGGTTGCACTTCTTAATTAATCAATAAATTTAGTGAAATTGAAATTGAAAGAAATGAAAGAATGAAAATTAAACATAGAACTTCGCAATTGATCGATGTTCCAAGAATTTGACAAAATTTGCCCATCGAGACATAGCTAGTTAAATGCGGAACACAGGTCGGGTGACTTGACCCGATGTAAGACCTTCCCATTTAGGAGAAAGTTTATTGCGATTTGTTTGGCTCTGAATTTTACGAGAACCGGATCACCTCTGACAAGATCTGCGGTGCACCTTACGACTATGGTACCTTCGCATGGCTTGTTGGTAGGCTAGCGATCGTACAAGGGCTTGGTTTAAATCGTTCTTCAAGAAATCGGCGTCGTCGAGTCGTCGTTCAATCGATCATTTTCGTCAAAAGCGATCGAGTTCGGCGAGCCAATTTTGAGTTACGGAGGAAGCATGGCTTCAAAGACCATAAACCAAAAGAATGGAGTTTCACGGTCGCGACGATCGGTAGTGTAGTTAACGACCCATAACACGAGAGGAAGTTCTTTAACCCAAGCTCGACCGTTTGATTAACTGGTCGAATACTCGGCGTTTGATCCCCTACATAAGGATACCATTAGCCCGCTCAACTGCTCCGTTGCTCTGTGGATGAGCAACAGAAGCAAAATGAACTTTGACACCAAGTTCATCGCGAAATTCTGGAATTATTCTTTGGAGGCGGGAACCATTATGCTGTGATGATCTGTTGGGTACACCGTCGTGTGATCACATTTTTCAGGAGAAATCTCTTAGCGGCCTCAGTTGTTATTTTAACGGCTGGCTCGGCTTCAATCCATTTTGTAAACGTGTCAATCATGACGAAAAGGAATTCGAAGCCCCCGGGTGCTCTTGGGAAAGGTCCCAAAATGTCCAGTCCCTAGGTTGCAAAAGGCCAACAAAGAGGAATTGTTTGTAAGGCTTGTCTTTGGTGGTGTACTTATCGGCTATAAGCCGACATTGTACACACTTCATCACAAGCTCTTTTGCATCATGAAGGGCGATTGGCGATAATAGCCTTGCAGGAAGGCTTTACCCACCGAGGTTACTCAGAGGAATGGTGTGCTCCTGAGCGTCTTCATGGATTTCGATTAGCAATCTAATGCCATCCGTTTGAGATATGCATCTCATCAACACTCCATGAGATCCTCGTTTATACAAGATACGTTCGATTAGAGTGTATGATTTGGCTTTTCGTGCTATCGATAAGCCTCTACATCATCTTCTGGAATTGTGTCATCTTTGAAGATAATTGTAGATCGATGTCATCGATCTCTACCTTGATCGTGGCAGCGCCAACCGTCAACGACATGGAGCATCCATGTTCCCTTGATTAGTTTGTTCAACTTGCAAAGAATCATGTATGTTCTCGGAAGGCTCAACTACTGAGGGTGAATTGAGTTGCTCGAGAAAAACTCCCAAGGCGGGGCAGTCGACCTCGTGGAGGCCATCCGTGTCAATGATGCGCGAGAAAGTTTTCCTTTCTAGGAATATGTTGGATCTGAAAATCGAAGAAGTGCTTTTCGAGTTTTCATACTTCCGCCAGATAAGATGACATCTTGGTACTAAAGCATTGATACTCTTTCCCACTTGATTCGCTACTAGTTGAGAATCGCCTTTCACTAATGTCTGCGAATCCCGAGCTTAGCGAGCCGCTCGAGTCTGCCGATAAACCTTCATATTACGCCACATTATTGGTGGCGGGAAAATTTAATGGATGGCGTACTTGATGTGTTACGCCATGGGGATATCAAGACCACTCCATTCGATCCTTGTAACATCAAGGAACCGTAATACAATGTCCACTCGTCGTGGTGTTAGTACTCGGGTCCTTGGGTGGGTTGAGGTTTGTCCATTCGGCAATAGATTACGCTATTGCACAGGACTTTATTCTTTGTTTGTGAAATAAAATGGAATCGAGCGCCCTAGCTCGTAGCCCATTTGGCTATTAAATCTGATGATTCCTGTTTCCAAGGACTTGACCAAGAGGATATCCGGTAGATACGACCACTTTGTGGGCACGAAAGTAGTGCCTTAGCTTTCTTGAAGACATAAGGAGGCCATAGAGCAACTTTTGTACTGTGGGTATCTTTCCTTTGGTCCATGTAAGACTTAAACTACGTAATAGGTAGTCGTTGGATATTATCCTTTCTACAACGATTACACCGCTAAGCGTGCGTGGTGTTCTTTGCCACGTAAATTAGCAATGTTTCTCGATCTCGGAGAAACTAAAACGAGGTACTTGTAAGGTACTTTTAAGTTCCTCAAAGGCATCGTTTGCCTCTTTAGTCCTCAAAACTCCCATGTTTCGAAGAAGTTTAAAGAAAGGTAATCCTTTTTCCCTAACCTTGCTATGAAAGCGACTTAACGCCATCTGACGATTAGTTTTGGACTTCTTCTTCGTGGTCGGGCGCATCACAGTCGATGGCGCAATTTTCTTTGGATTTGCTTCAATACCTCTAGCAAAACTAGGAAACCGGCGGTTTTCAGCGAAACTCGAACACACACTTTTCCGGATTTAACTTGAGGTTATGTCTTCTCAAGTTATTAAAAGTTTCTTGTAAGTCGGGAATGTAGTGCATGGCGTTGGTGGTCTTCTGACGGATCGTCAGCGTAAGCTTCTAGATTCCGGCCGATTTGTGGACTAAAGGTTTTTGCATCAACCTTTGAAAAGTTGCACCGGCGTTTTTGAGACCAAATGGCATCTTAATATAACAATAAGTGCCATATGGGGTGATGAAGGAAGTTTTCTCCTCATCTTCTTTACACATACTAATCTGGTGGTACCACGAATACGCATCTAAAAACTTAGTAACTTCGCACCTGAGTAGAGTCTACGGTTGATCAATGCGAGGAAGGAAAGTCATCCTTCGGACAAGCCTTATTAAGATCGTAAAGTCGATACACATTCGCCATTTCCATTGTTTTTCTAACCATTACGATTGGCAAGCCACCGTGGGTGGTCGACTTCACGAATAAATCCAGCTTTGAGAAGCTTGTCAATCTCCATTGGATTGCTTCCTTCCGTCAAAAAGTAAACGTCGTAGTTTCGCTTGATCGGTTTTTATCGGTGGAGAGCAAGCACGTGCTCGATCACCTCCGGGGACTCGGGCATATCGGACGCTTGCACAGCAAACCGTCTGATTACGCTCGGAGGAAGGAGCGGCGACTCTTCCTATTTAGGGTCGAGTCTTGCCCACCAGAATCTTCTGAGGCGGTTGGAGTGCGGATGTCTGACCCATGTGAAGACTTGATTTGTCGGGAAGCGCTTTTGTCGAGTGGTACCTCCTTTATGCAGTCGGATGGTTTGGGTGTCATCTTTGGCCTCGAGTGCTTGACTGCATGGGAGTCGGGTTAACCTCTCGGCGGAAGTTCATCAACCGATGCAAAGGATTTCGATCGCATACATAAGCCATTTTCGATCTCCTCGAATAGTGATGACTCCTTCGCCCGGCATTTTCAAACTTTGATAACCGTAATGCGTGGCTATCAAAATTTTGCTAATCTTTGGTCGTGAAATTCGTTGTATCTTGGATTGAAGTTTACTACATCAAGCGGAATCCTCTCTGTTCGGAAGTTGTCGGGCTTTCGAGCGTGGCGGTAAGAAACTTGTCCTATCGGTTTAGCGGTAGAACCGGAACTATGCCATGAAAAGCATATTTCACATGTTTCACCTTTGACATGGGGACTGCATTTCTTCTAAAGCTCCCACAAATAATATATTCAAGAACTACCCCATCTACTAAGACCCGATTAACTTGAGCAATTATTAATGGTTGGTTCAACAATGATAGGGAACCTACCGGTCGAGTCGATGGGATGGGGCGATCGTCTTTCTTTGAAGAAGTGCGGTGTCAGAGCCACTTGAGTGCTTGATTACGATCGGAGATTCGACTAGGTTGACCTCTCGCTCCATGGCCTTGAGATGGCGTCTGGACTCGTATGAAGAAGATCCTCAAAAATCATGTTGACCGTGTGTTGGGGATCTGGTACTCCATCTCTTCGTCGCCATCCTTATCCTTTTTGGAGCTCGTTTCTCCATGTTCTGTATGCGGAAATGGTCCTTACCATAATAATCCTCCGTTTCTTTTGCGAGACCACGGCAGTCTTGTGAGATCATGCCACTCTGCTGGTGAAGTGGACACCACTTCTTGTTAAATCTGAATCCTTGGTCGGAGCTTTTGCCTTGCTTCGACCGGCATAGTCCTTCTTGCCCTTCTGAACTTTTACGGAGCAGCGAGGACTTCTTTGTCGTCGGTCTGCGGTTCTTTTTCTTCTTGAGAGACTTCTTGTTCTTTTCTCCTGTTTGTCGGTAAGTGAGGAATCTTGTCTTCCGATCAATGGCTTCACACCACTCGATTGCTTCGCTAGCGGTGGCATACTTATCGCCATATCAAAAAGCTCAGCGGTTGTTCTTGGAGGGTTCATTGCTATGTCCTCCGTAAATCGCCGATTCCTCGATCTGTTTTAAAAGCTTTGAATAACGAGAGGATTCTGCGACTTCGGGTATAGAGTTCTGAACTGGTTGAACCTCTTGATATATTGACGAAAGTCTCATCGATCCTGCGGATTACTCAGGAGATCGTCCTCCTTCCTGGCGATGCGTCACGTACCTGAAGTTGGCAATCGAAGATCCGCGAGTTGTTCCCAAGTATATATTGATCCGGCCGTGTAAGTTTAACAACCACGACCGGCGGACCCTTCGAGCACGGTGGGTAAATAGTTGGCCATTACATTCTCATCGCCACCGCGTACACGATGGCGGTGGTATATATTGGAGAAATTCTAATGGGTTTTGAGTTCCATTGAATTTGTCCAAGTTGGCTGATCGGAACCGGTTAGGCCAGCGCACGCTTGGAGCCCCGCGAGAAGGCTCGACAACACGTGATTGATTCATGGCGTCTTCTCCGGGAAGGTGCGGATTATGTCGATGGGAGACCGATCCCTAGGATTGGGACGCTGGAACTCCGGTGTCCGATCCGGTCGTGAACATTGATATGATGGCTCCGACCGCCCACTTGGTTCAAGCGATGTCGGAGATCGTTAGGTCCTAGTGGTGGTTCCTCTCGACCTGATGGGGGAGTAGCTTCTTGGAATAACTTTCTTCCCTCGTGACTCCTTGGTCGGAATCGTCGAGGAGGTCTCGGTATCATTGCTCTCTAGTATGACCGTGTTGTCCCTCTGAGGGAGGCGTTGGGATGAAGTCATAGTCGACTTCACGAAACCCTCTGTTCCCGATCGCTTGCTTATTTGCATGGTGCATTGGAGAATTTCGGATGCGACCTCGAGTTGTACAAAATTAGGCGTTCTGCTAGAGCGGGATCGGAATTATTAACATGTTTTGAATACGTCGCAAGTTTTGTCGATTCTGAAGAAGGTCTCAGGGGTTCATCTTGGTCGTAGGTGTATGCTGTCGAACCTTCCCCGACCTTGGTTTGTTCGATCCCATCGGTCACTCTGGGTGGAAGCGGTGCGAGCGAGTTAAGCGATTGGCGTCGATTAGTTCCGTTGCCTCCGGAAGTTGGTGCTTGACGGCCGGATCATCTCTAACAACACGTGATGGCGTGGTAGAGAGTGTAGGACCGTCGCGAGGGCATCTTGATCTTCATCTCCGATCGCGTTGACCGTGCTTCGGCATTGATCTTCCGATGAGCTTCCATCATAACTAATGGAGAGCTTGTCGGTTACGCGAAATCTTCCACGATGGAGATCGGTCGGAGATGAGTACTTCTGAGGTCTTCTCGGCTGATCAAACGAACCGCCGTCATTATCTTTGAGTGTGATCATCCCCACATGGCCTCGACGGTGGAGGTTTCATCGACACCGTTACCGGTGACGGTTGACTCTGGAATTGCGAAGCCGGAGAGTATCTTTCGACCATGATTTCATCAATGGTATAGAGTTTTCGGGTGATGGGGCTGAAATTTCTTCACTGTTTAGCGGTCGAGAAGGCCGGGCTTGAAGAGATCCTCGGCATTCGAACCGGTCGAACGGCGGTTCTCTGGTTGCGCCACCAATGAGTGGCGGCGCATCTTCATCCATCGGTCGACCTCGCTAACGTCGGCGGCGTGCGGCGGAGGAGGAAGAGGAGGATGACTGCCATTTTCTTCCATGGCGGATACATCCTTCCATGTCGAGGTCGGCGTAGTCCGCCAAATCGAACGATTTTCCTCATCCCAAACTCGGGCATAGTCGCATGGCGATTGCGAGAGATTTTGGCGAGGATTTTCTTGGCGAAGAATTTTCTTCATGAAACTTCGCCTTCTTCCCCACGGACGGCGCCCATTGTCGGCGATCAAGTCGCCGATCTTCGAAAATGAACAAGGAAAATGGCGTGGAATATCACGGAATGGAATGGGGTCGCTCTTTATTGATATGAACTGGGTTTTACAAGATGTGGCTAAGTACTACCTTGAATTACCTTGAATGGGGAATGTCTAATCGGATGTCGGACTTAGAATATGAGTCTAAGTCGATTATCTAACTTCTAATTCCACCGTTTAAACCTTCGTATTCTTGTTGAACTATCGTTGTTCTTGTCTTTGTTGGTCTTGGTCTTCTTGTGTCTCTATCCTTCGCCTTCTTCTGCGCTTCACCTTTAAATAACTTCCAAGAGGTGGCGATTACTCTGGAGAAAGCGTCCTGGTGAAACGTTACGGTGGTCGGAGCGGTGGAAGCGATTAACAACGTGCTAACTTCCTTGCGGTTGCTTGTGAAAAGCTTAACCGTAGGGTGGTTAATAGTCGATGTCTCGAGGTTGTACCATCGCATGGTTTGGAGCGTATATACGTGTTCCATTTATCATACGATAAGAAATACCCGATCCGATAATTTCTGGCGGTTATCCGGTGAGGATTAGGCACAAAGCCTCATCGGCGAGGGTACCCATTAAGTAACCTTCGGAATACTAACGACCGAGGAGGTCGTTAGTCTTAGGGAATTACGACCATGAAAACGTATGGTCTTTTATTATGTATTAAAATAATACATAGAGGTTTTAATCCTCGTCAGCTGTAAACCAATACCATATCAAATCAATCCAAAGAAAGTTCTCTCAAGGATGAGTCTATTTGCTTTCTTTATCTCTATTTGGTGATTTGGGGTCTTTCTTTGATCCGCGAGTTTTTTGCTTGGTTTCTTGGCTTGATCTAACTTGCTATGACATGTGGGAACCCATCTAGGATCATCTTATCATCAATCACCCACGAGCAAGTCTCTAGATTATTTTTCGATTCTTACTCGGTTTTTGAGCACACTTCGTTCAAACTGAAAAAGATAGGAACTTTGGCATGGATCTCTGTGATCTTTGATTGTAATAGGTTCCTAATATCTTAGAGAAGGTGTGTCTCAAATTTCGTAGAGAGTTTGGCCTTCTGGATCAAAAGTTAGACCAATTTTAGTTTTGGTTTTGGGCTTATTGTCTTCGTTCATCGTGCTCGAGGTCGACCACCCGTTTGCCTGAGGTTAGTCCGGCCTGAGAGGTCTGACCGCACCTTTGCCTGAGGTTAGTCCGGCCTGAAAGGTTAGTCCGCACATTTGCCCAAGGTCAGTCCGGCCAAAGAGGTTAGTACGCACTTTTGCCTGAGGTCGGTCAAGCCCTCTGGATTAGGTTTTGGTTTTGGTCTTTTGCTTTGGGGATTTTGGATTGGATTCAATACTAGTCTTCATTGTCTTGGTATCTTGATCTTCATAGCTTCCATAGCTATTGGAGTGAAATTTGTGTTGAATCTAATCAAAGTGAAAAAGTGAGCGTGCTCCTATTCACCCCCCTCTAGTCGCCTTTTCAGTCCAACATATTTCAATTTTTTGATAAATAACTCACTTGTTTCTAATAAATCTTGATCAAGCAAGAATCTTGCTTTCAAGAACCAAAGAATACTTTAGAATATCTACAACATAGCTCCACTCAATGAAATATTTTATAGAAAAGTTGAGAACATGATGATTGATGAACAATGCAAGCAGATTCACACGATACATAGAACAAACATTTGAATCACTTCCATACAAATGTAGAAGGAAAAAACCTTATATTTGCAGCATGATAATTGTTTCCAACAATTATTTTCAAGAACCACGCGGTGTGTTGGTCATGGGAAGTACACTGCCTCGCAGCTCAATCTCGAGATACTGTCGACACCGCCTGATTCGGAGAGAAGCTCATGCCCAGAGGAGGCGACTGGGCGGCGAGGAGGTCGATTGGAGCTTCTAGATCTGGACGGAGAGGGAGCGGATCCGCCGTTTGCAAATGGGGTTCCCGGCGGAGGAGGGAGATGTAGCGAGCGGGTGGCTAGATAGAGCTCGTGGGCGGTGGTGGCAGGACGAAGTGGGAGCGGATCCGTCGACCACGAATGGGGTTGCCAGCGAAGGAGGGAGAGGCAGAGGCGACAGACAAGTGGTTGGATAGAGCACATGGTCGGTGGTGGGGATCTGGTGAGCGAACGAAGAGGGGGCAGATCTGCCGACCGTGAATGGGGTTGCCAGTGGAGGAGGGAGAGGTAGGGGGGTGTAGCGAGCGAGCAAGTGGCTGGACAGAGCTCATAGGAGCGCGTTGGGGAAGGGAGGGGAGAGAATGCGGTTGTGGGGCTATGAAAAAACATTTTATACACTGATATGTGCGGGTAATTTCTTTGAAGTTTAGTAGCGAAAGGCTATCTCATGGCGTAAAGAAAAAAATCACCTATCCCACAGCTTTTGGCTTTATAGATTTAAAGTGACTTAAGCTCTTTATAAGACCGTTGGAAGAGACACTCTTGTTTGGGCTTTAGTGTTTTTTTTCTTTTAGCAAGCTCTACCGCGCGCGCGGGGGCAGCAGGCAGCTGGGCTAGTCTCTAAGACCATCTCCAATGTTGTGTTTTAGCCGGTTCAAATGAGGAGAGAGAAGTCATTGAATTAATTCAATACATTGGAGGGGTCGATTCCAACAAAAAAATGTATGGAACTGAACACTACTTAGGAATCGATTCAAAATATTAAACAACTCATATGAGCATTAAACAACTACATAAAAGAGAGTGCGTTTGAGAGAGGATATTATTATTTTGTGGTATTTTAATGTAACGTGGGTCCCAGTTATTAGTAGGAATCGGTTCAATACATTGGAGAAAAACAAGTTCAGTTCTTAGAATGCTTACATGGTATGATTTTAAATCGACGTCGGTTCAATACACTAAAGATGCTTTAACTGGCTATAGAGGTCGTCATGCTCGTCGTGTCTCCTGCCGCGTTGCCGCATCGATCGATCTATACCATTCGTATCCAAGGGAATCAAGTCGTACGTGCTGAAAGTTGGGCACAGGGGTTGGATGCTTTAATTAGCTGAGTTGGCGTACACATAGGTTGGCATGCAATCCTACTGTGTGGCTGTGGCAAAGTTAACACCGCCACGTCAACCTCCCGATAATGGAATAGACTAGCCGAGAGGTGCGATTGCACAAAAACCTAATAGTTTAAGGGGCCAAATTAATCACCAACACAACGAGTAGAACAAGAGCTTATTAGACAAAATGGAATGGTTTAATTAGCGGGATATACTAAACAGCAGTCTTGCCTCGTTTATTCACGTGCATTCTTCATGGTCCAACGGTGCATGCATGTATATAAGCCAGGCGTTATTAGATTAATTGTGCACAGCTAGTGGACGTGGACCTGCCAATTGACGTCGGGATCGAAGTGCATGCATGCCGTCGTTCGTCGTCACTATTACAAAACAGGTTATACTAGATGTCTCATCACAGACGGTTCTTGTGAAACTGTCTGTGTTGTAATTATCACAGACGGTTTTTAATAAGATCGGTTTGTGATATGTAGCGATGGCTAGAACCATCTGTGATACATAATTATCACATACGGTTCTTGTTAATAACCATTTGTGAATCATCACAAACGGTTTTAAATACAAACGGAACATTACAGACCGTTTGTATTTAAAACCGCCTGTGAATCATCACAGACGGTTTTTATCACGAACCGTCTGTGATTATGATTATAACCATAGATGGTTTTGTAGACAAAACCGTCTCTGATACTTTTGTTTGTTGGGTGGGGAAACGAAAATTTGGACTTAATGGGCGGGCTGCCGAAACCCGTTTTTATATTAACTGAGTCTCCTCACACCCTCCATCTCCTCCTCCTCCTCTAACCAAGTGTCGCTGCCTCGCCCTGACCTTGCGTCCCGGCCTGCCCCGAGCTCGTCGCCTGCAGCCTCCTCCACCTCGCCCTGGCCTTGTCGTCGCCAGCCTCCCTCGACCTCATAGCCCATGGGCTCCCCCGACATCGTTGCCCCTGGCCTCCCACGACCTCGTTGCCCTGGCCTCCTCCACTTCGTCACCCCGGCCTCGTCGTCGTCGGCCTTCCCGACCTCATAGCCCATGGGCTCCCTCGACATCGTCACCCCCGCCTCCTCCACTTCGTCGTCCCCAGCCTCCCACGACCTCGTCGCCCTCGGCCTCCTCTATCGTCGCCCCGGCCTCCTCCACCTGGCCCTGGCCTCCCCCGACCTCATAGCCCATGGGCTCCCCCAACATCGTCGCCCCTGGCCTCCTCCACTTCGTCGCCCCAGCCTCCCACGACCTCACCGCCCCCGACCTCCCCTGACCTCATAGCCCATGGGCTCCCCCGACATCGTCGCCCCCGGCCTCCTCCACTTCGTCGCCCCAGCCTCCCACGACCTCATCGCCCCCGGCCTCCTCCACTTCGTCCCCTCGGCCTCCTCTACCTCACCCTGACCTCATCGTCGCCGGCCTTCCCTGTTTTGTTTCATCGAGTACTGTTCATCATCGAGTACTATTCATCGACTTGGTCGGAAGGTTCCGACTACCTGGTGTAAGGAGGTTCGACTACATGGTTTGGCTCAAAATTTGATTTTTTTTAAATAGAAAAAACTATTACAGACGGTTCTAAACAATAACCGTCTATGAAAAAAGATATCATAGACGGTTCTCAATAAGAACCATCTGTGATAATCAATTACCATAGACGGTTCTTGTTCAAAAAACGTTTGTGATGACCGCATATCATCACAAACACATCTGACGGTTCAAAAACCGTCTGTGATGATGGTTTAGAACTATATGTGATGACCCTTTATGCAGGGGCAGATCTGGGCCTCGGGCACGGTAGGCTGTAGCCTGAGGCCCAGCAAAAATAACAGTGCAATTTTTTTATATGCCTAACAAACTCAGTGGTGGCTTCTAGCCCAAGGCTCAGCCGGCCCACGCCTCCCTCCCACGCCGCACGTCGACCCATGCCTCCCTAGTTCCCTCCCATGCCGCACACTGGCCCACACCTCCCTCCCATGCCTCTAGGCTCCAGCAGACTAGCAGTCTAACAAAGAGTGAGAGAGGCAGAGAGCAAACCTTCCTCCAGAGCAGACCTAATCCGCACCCCCAATAACCTCACCGCCCTCGTGACCTCGCCCGCTCGCCACCGCCTCTCCTGGCTCCCTCCACGGCTCCACGCCCTCCCTCTATGTGCTGGCTGCCGGTGCCGTACCCTCGGCTTGTGTGGCTCCGTGCCTCTGTCGACCGTCCCCAATCGGCCAATCCCCATCCAACGTTGTGTGCCTGCGCCCGTGGCCTCCGTCTCCGACCCTCTGTCCTCGTTGACATCGCCGAGGCCCACAGCCGCGTCGCTGACGATCTCGGGAAGTTGGGGTCTTCTTCATTCGTCAACACAATGGTGAGAGGTGCTCTGTGCTCAGCTCAGCACCTCAGCCACTCAAACCTCAGAGTAGTTCTTGCCTAGTTGCCTTCGTGGCTTCAGGCTTCTTGCCTTCTTGCATTTATGTGGAATTGAGATATGAGACATCTCTCTAAACTCTAATCTCTTCAGTCTTCACTCAATGACTCAATGGCTCTTCACTTCTTCAGGACTCAGGAGTCAGGACCCTGGACCCAGGAGGCCAGGAGCTTTTGCAATGTGACAATGTGCAGTGTGCTGTGTGCGGGTGACACAGGATATGGACATATGGTTCAATGGTTGTAGACTTGACTTGTAGTCGTAGACTTGTAGTTCAGTAGTTGCTTGAGTGCTTGACAGACTTATACTGCTTTGGTTGATTGGTTCCTTGGTGGCTTGGTATAATGTAGTAGCTATAGTGCTACACCAAATCAAAGCCTGTAAAATCATGATTCTCGAATCAGTATGCTTGTAAAATTTGAATGTTTCTTGCCGGATTCATACACAATTGTCTTATAGTCTCTCTGAATTTATGCATGGAACAAATGTATTTACTTGTGCAACTAATTCTTGTCACTTAGGACATGAGGATAATTACTGAATAACTAAAGAGACAAGTGATGGTTTGGTGGTGATAGTGTTAACTGCATTAGGTTTTGCCCTTCCATCAGCTCAGCTAACTACTGAACTACATATGGGTTGTACTCGAAACTGAAACCATGCACAGTTTCCGTTCTTTCGTCATGCAACCTTGTTTCCTTGTTGGCTTTTACCTAGTTTTCTTATAACACCAAAACTCTTCAAGATAGCTGTTTACTGCAAACTCTCTAATAAGAATTAAATCTTTAATACATGTATGAGTACTGATGGGCTGATGGAGTCAAGATCAAGAGGCTTGTTGAAGTATATGCACCAAAGTATGTGGAGTACCTGATGGATTGGAATATTGGATAGAAATCTAGCTCGGTGATGAATCCATATTCCCACAAAAGCTTGGTAATTAATTGTTCGTTGCAAACAAGAGCTGCAAAACTTTTGATTGAGAATTTTGGTCTTAATTCTGATCTTGTTCTCTGGTTCAAAATTGTGATGCCAACAGGGCTCCATTCCCTCCAAACTTCCGCGAGGTCATCAGGATGATCTTCAAGCGCCTATTCAGGGTGTATGCACACATATACCACTCGCACTTTCAGATGATTGTGAAACTCAAGGAAGGAGCATATCTCAACACTTGATTCAAGCACTTCATGCTGTTTACATGGGTAATTCTCGTTCTCAATCCACGCCAATTTACATTTTTGAGCACTTCTTAGGATAGAGATGAAGTCTTCGTTATTAGGTACTCAAATTGAATCTCTTCGATGCTATATTATTTATGTTTCGCTATATTTTTCTTATTATGTTTTATGTTGAAGCAACGAGCTAACGTTTCAAGTTAATGATGTATTTGTGGCTTATTTTTGTTATATTGTGATGTGATTATAAATTGACATTAGTTCGAAGATATTAGCCTATTAGAATTTAGCCGAGACATGATAAAATTCTAGATCCACCACTATCTTTATATAGTAGTGTGTTTGACCGGTCGATGTGTACAGGCATGCCGCCGCCGGCCGTACGTACGCTCCAGCTAGCATTAGTCCGTGACCAACTGAGAACTGACCATGGGGAGACCAATCGTGTCCAGGAGTTGCCTGGCCGGCGACATGGACAAGCCAAGGGTTGGTCGTCGCTCGTCAGTGCTGGTACAATTTTCTCTTTCTTTCTGATGGAGGCGTGCTGATAGAGTCAACATATGGTTTCGAATTGTTGGACACGATCGACTGTGATGCTCTACTGTTTAATTTGTTCAGGTGAAGAATCTAAGTCAATATATGTTAGCCCCGCGCTGTACGTGCACACTGAAATTACGAGCCCCATGCGAAGGAATTATTTTTATTATTTAATCATTTTTTAAAAGTTATTTTAAATGTGGCCTCTTCTTATCTTTATTTTCAATTTTTACCCTTTTAGTCGTGCTGCGAGACCAAACTGTGCTGTCACACCATTCTTCTTGGCGTAACAGGACTTAGCCCAAAAACAAACGCGTCCAAAAGAGTCAGTGACGTGACAGCACAGTTTGGTCACGTTATGGGTTATGACGTAACTAAATGAGTCAGAATTGAAAATAAAGTTAAGAAGAATCTATGTTTAAAATAATTTATAAAAAAAGATTAAAAAATAATAAAGGCTCCCTGCGAAGAGACGAGAGCCGCACAAAAACGCAAAGTGTGTGCGCTAAAATTAACATCCTTTTGTTTGTGGCTGCACAGGACAGGACTACAAAAGTTTTGCCGGTCCTAGGTGTGTTTCGTCGAATCGTTTTGTGTGTAAATACCCGCGCTATTTATGTGTGTGGTGCTAAATGAACAAGACGTTTTTTCAAATAGTAATAATAATAATAATAATATTTCCGCGCAAAATAAAATAAAATAAAAAGATCTGTACAGGAAGTAGGCTTTTGCTGATTTGCTCGATCGAAATACGGGTTCGGCCCTCTTCTTTTACCATAGCAAACGAATAACGGCTTCTCTTTGAAAAAACAAATTAAGAAAGAAAGAAAGAAAAGGAAAGGAAAAGGGAAAAAGAATATCAATTAATTCCAAGCTAATGGGCCATCTTGTATCGTGGAATTTTTTTTGTAAATAATCTATTTTTTATTGAAATCTGAAATAATACGCTTAATTTTTTTACGAAATAATCTCTAGTCGCCGTCCCATTGGGCGACTAGAGCCTCATAAATATAATCGCCAAGCGGATGTACGACATTAGTGCAAATCGCCCAACCGGTGGGCGACTTAGTTAAAATCGCCAACCAAGGCGATTTAAGCTCTAAACTCACAATTATGTAAACCCAATTGGAACAATTGTGTTAAAATAGATATTACATTTTGTAGGTATTGTATTTAGCAAATCGTATTATATGATGTTATTTTTGTAAAGATAAAAGTGTGGTGACAACGTTGGTTGGTGCATTTCTTATTTTAAGTAGAATATGAAGAATGCGAAATATGTCGGACTACATAATAACATTTTGTGATAAATGGTATATTGTTGTAGTCGTCAAATTTACGTAGAATTTTGTGAGGGCGATTCAGATAGTAATGAATGGTAAGTAGATAGGTAAGTGATATTGAAAATACGTAAATAATATAGGCTTGCTTTCATGGCTTAGCGGAACACTAACGAGAAGTACATTAAAGTCCGCGGATGAAGCACATTACACGTAGTGACATGGCATGATGGTTCGGGTAATTGCTTTAGTCATCCTCGCTACTACTACGGTACACCATGATGAAGCATCCGGACCATATAAGTATACATGCCTTTAGGGGATAATAAAAACAAGAGGGGTATGGCGGGGTACTACTACGTAATGACGACTCTCTAGCGTGGACGGGGCCATTTTCCCTTTCTTGCTAGCTCGGCGTTGAACTCCTCGCCGGCCTTCCCTTCCCTTGTCGCGGGGAATATCCACGTCGGTGGTATGTAAGGTCGTCCATATCCTGCGATTCGATGATGTAAGTGCACCGTATAATGAGAGTCGTACCATGCGTCATTGCCGCTCGAGAAGTCGGCACGGAGGTGCGGCCTCCGCCCAAAACGCATACAAAACACGCCAACAGCGTCGCGCGATCCACACCGCGTCCGGCGGAATGCGGCCGCTCCGCGATAGGCAAGCCGAAAGCGACATCGCGACATCCTCGAGTCGGGGCCATCTCCCGAGGGAGGTGGAAGGTGTCGTCTCGGGCATACGGTCCACCGAAGCGGTCGGGGAAGCGACGGTCGAGCAGGAAGCGTCGTGACCGCTCCGGACCGCTGAACCTCCCCATCGTCGTCGGCGACGAGACCGCCGTCCTCTTCGGTGGCCTCAACCATCCGTCAGGCGGTAGAAGGCCGGAGCAGCTCAGCCTACAAAGCACGAAGGCGTAAGTACAAAGTGCGCTCGACACAAAAAAAGTTACAAAGTTTACGGACAAACCTCTCTACCCAGCGTGGGTCTAGTCTCCAAGCCGTCGGGGTGTCGCGTCTGAACCACCCCCAACTTCGGCCGCGTCACGCCCGCCAACCGGATCACGGCACCTGACGACTTTCAGCGGTCTGTCAAGCGTCGGCGAACCGGTCTAGCGGATCGAAATGCCAATCCGAACCACCGGGGTCTTGAGCCATACACGCAAATTAAGAAATTAAAAGCATTCATATTACTTACGCATTTAAATTATATTCCAATGGGAAATAAATCATATTTGATATGTTAGTAGTGCCACCTAAACACTTTGCCCCAACACAATGACACAATTTTTCCCTCACGAAAGGCTATATTACGTTAACGCCTATACTGCATTGCTATGGATTGCGAGATATTTATTACATCATCGTTACTATGCGTATTTATAATCGTGAAGCTTTCGGAGAAAAAAATAAAATTTCACATGTTTGATAATCCTCGTGTTTGGAACCATGTATCGCGTATTTACCATTCTATAAACTAGTATTTGCGAATGCATGAGTTATCGACATGTTTATCATTTTATAAACTAGCATTTCTAAAAGTAACATGTTATCTCTATTAAACATGTAGCTTCCAAAGTCAAGCTACTCCACAACTCCAACCACAACTAAAATTTGACATGTTTGATCACCCTCACATGGTTAAATGAAAAAATAGAGCACATTGCCAATGTATCATCTTCCAGGTTACGGGAGAAAACAATTGGAGTAAGGGAAATACACTCGGCTATGTATGCACCAGAACTTCCATCCCAATTAACACAATATTGACCATGGTCTCCATTGATGCTAAATTATCAAGTTTTACTGATACTCTTGATTCTGATAAATGAACCTGGTTGTGAGTTTTTGCAAGTTCTTGCTGTTGCCATGGTGAATTGCACATAGGTGATGTCAGATCATGCCATGAGTCCACAATATTTTCCCAAGGAAGCTTCAAAAACAACTGAGTAGAAAATTTGTTTGGATCATGTGGCATATTGCTCTGATGCTTCAGTTGTCCATGCCATGGTTTCGACTCTATTTGCTTCACCAGTGAATTTACTCCTAACACAAACACAATTGCACTCGCTTGCGGTGGCGCTGTGGTGGTCGCCAGCCATTGCATCCTTGCCCTTCTTGTGCTTCCCTCGATCAGGTGACAATAGGTCCAGTCGCTGGATGTAACAATCCAACATGATGTCGCCTGCCTCGATCTCCACCAACACCCGGCAGCAACTCTCAGGATGGGTAGGAACTTGGATGACTACCAACCGGTCCTTGCGCGGTGTGGGGTCATCACTCAATGGAGCACCGACATGGATGGTGTCCAGCTGCGTGACCCAGACTGGATGGGTGTTGACGAGGGCGCCCATGAAGATGATGCCACCGGCATTGGGACCACTGTCGAGCACCTTGGCGTCGACGACATTGGGGTCAGGAACGGCGACGTCGAGCAAGGCGATGGTTGAGGGAGAACCCGGGGCTGCGTCCAGTAGGAATGCGGACGTCTGCGAGGTGGTGTCGTCGTCGGAACAATTCGTCGAACACCGGCGGGCGAGTCGAAGTGGTGCCACCTCCGCCCGCGGAGTGGCGATCGCCACTGTGGTCCTCGCAGCCGCACGGATGGCCGCTTTCGGTTGCGAACGGTGGCAAAATGAGATTGTTCCTAGCGGCCGGACGATGGCCTTCAAGTCGATCGCGAGCTCGTTCATGCGTGCCAAGCCTTCCATCTCCAACGCTCGCTTTTCACTTGAGATTAGCTTGTTCAAGATGGCCTTGCACCGTTTTCGCCTCCTTTCTCCGTGATCACTTTTGGCCACCTCGAGCACGAAACCACCATGATTGACGGCTCTAATACCAATTGTTACCGTCCCGGGGTATGAACACTAGTGCACACTCGAGACAGGAACGCGATGATTCACTCCAACACAAATATAGGTAGTTTAGATACAATTTGGGGGAAATGGAAAGCTAAGGCTGGAGGTAGCAATCTGGAGATTGGGAATTAGAGAAGAGGGATTTGGGGGAAAGGGGATAGCAGGGAGGAAGAGGAAGCCTGCAGCAGTTCTGAATCTTTTCGATCCCCACTTCAGTTTCCATCGCTGCCTTTTGTAGTTCTGTCTTGAGTGCCTACTTGCCTTCTGACCCACGGTCCATTGAACCAAGCCTAATCCTAGGTCATGCGTGACAGGTGCCCGGCCGGTTGGCCGGAGAAGCGGCAAACTAGCCGTCCTTTCCATTCACCGTGTCCGATGCATGCCTGCCGGCTCGCCATTCGCGAGACAGAGTGGCTCCCAGCCTTTTCAATCCATTATTCAGTATTCACCCACTGCCCGCAGACTGCAATGCATGCAAATGTGCCAGGAAAGGAAAGGGCCGGGTCAGCTCGATCAGACGATTCAGAGTCCCAGATCAGGCTTCAGGCCGGCGGCAGACTGCACGCTATCCAAGCTAAGCCAGTAATGCGCGCGGGCGGACATCGATGCTTGGCACCACCGCACCACAGGTTCACAACGGCTGGGATCTGCTTTTCTGGTTGCATCTTATCTTAGGGCCCATTTGGTTCAAAGTTATCTCAACGAAAAAATATAGGATTCCCATATCCATTACGAATTTGCGTTGTAGCAGTAGCCGTTGAAACGTAGAAATGGGAGTAAGAAAAACGTGGGATAAGATTCTTGTTTGATGGAGTTTATAGGAATTTGTACAGGAATCATGACATTTACACTAACCTGATTTTTTCCCCATGTTTGGCATATGATCAAGGCTAATTTATCCAAACGGCTACTTATGAAATTTTCATGTGTTTTCTAATCTACAGTTTTACACCGGCATTCCTTTCATATTCCTATGTTCATGTATGTTGTGTATGGCTCATATATAGCAATATAAAAGGAAGGTGCCATGTGGGGAAAGCAGGAGCGCAATGTATGGGATATGGAATACTGTGAGCTAAGGGTGTGGGGGTGAAGCCCCCCGTGGTATGGACTATCACTACAACACAAAAGCTCTATAGAGACGTCTATTTTATGAGTTTAAGACGTTTTCAATTATCTCTATAGCGTCGTAGAGTCGTTTTTGTAAAACGTCTCTGGAGCGTCTCCCCACGTACCGTGTCAAAGATCGTAGAGACGTATTGTTAAGCGCGTCTACAATGATATAAGTCATTTAGATTGCGTCTCTACAAGCTTAGAGACGCTTTCATATATGCATTTGCATATCGTCTCTACTCTACCTAGTGACGTTTTATTGCGTGCCATGAAACATATATACGCATTCATTGACGTATTTAGATTGAGCTAGAGACGTCAATTTTTATTTTGTTCTGTAGAAATATTTTATCGCTAGTTAAACTACAATGATTCAGAGGATATAGTATCACAAATTTTCATAAGAAGTTTCAGATCTGAGGTGAAACCATTTCAAATGTAGAATTACATTGTCGATATATATATAAAAAAAAGAAGAAAATAACATAGACACTCCGTTGCGGACTGAATCGAGTTTACAATTGAATCTAGCATCCACATACGAAGGTGCAAACACACCCAAAAAAATTTCTACAAATCCTACTTGTTCTGTAATGAAACCATGTTTGCTAGCAAACAATCTACTATTTTGTCTATGCATTTGCAAATCTTTCATAACTTGAACCATTTTTGTGGCATAACGGCAATCAATTGTACACCACTGCTCCAGAACAAGTGGGACTGGGATCAGTTGATGAGGAGGCGCATCGAGCTACAGAACACTGGGCGTCTAAAACCTTGCAACTCGGTAAACCGGTAATGGAATGAGAACAAATATCAATCAATACATGTCAACCAGTAATGGAAAAATGGGGAGAGGATGAGATGAGCACTCACTAGAGGTCTCCAAGTGGACGGGATGGGTTCTCCCGATGGCGATGCCGAGCTCTATCGAGGTCAGGACACCGCCACCGCCATCGAGCCACTTGGAGGGAGGCACCACGGGCGTGGCGTGGAGGGCCCGGACAGAGAGGCGCCATGGCGGTGGCGGCAAGCGGCGGGCGAGGTCACGACTGCAAGGGCTTTGGAGCTACGGTGGGGGGTGGCCGGGCGTGGAGGCGAGGTGTGGCACCGAGCGCCGAGGCAAGGGCGCCGGGCGTGAGGAAGGGCGCGGAGGAGGGCCACGCGTGGAGGAGCGCGGTGCGGCGTGGTGGAAGGGCGCGGAGGGAGGGCAGCCGCCGAGCGTGGAGGGAGGGCACGCGTCGGGCGTGGAGAGAGGCGCGACGCGTGGTGGAAGGGCGCGGAGGAGGGGCGCTGGCGTGGAGGGAGGGCGGCCGGGCATGGAGGAAGAACGCGGAGGGAGGAGTAGCCACCAGCGTGGAGGGAGGGCATAGAGGGAGGGCGCGGCGCCAGGCGTGGAGGAAGGGCGCAGAGGGAGGAGCAGCCGCCGGCGTGGAGGGAGGGCGTGGAGTGCAAGGGTGGCACAGAACCGACGATTTATGTCGGGAGGTTGAAGAAGTGGGGAGTGGAGAGACAGAGGCATGGGGGAGGTGGAGATATGCCTACGATGAGATTTTGTGGCGTCATATAAAACGTCTTTACATACGGGGTGTTTCTCGGCGTAGAGACGGATATAAAAGCGTTAAAACAAAAGCGTCTTTATGTGATAGTTTTGTTGTAGTGTGTAACTAGGGTTGATGAGGGCCACCTTAGCTTAATCACATACACATCTACACATGTCAATTCAAAACACTATCACAAGGTTGAAGCTAAACTTAATCACTATAATTATGTTCTATTTGAAAGAATGCGACTATGGTTTTGCTTATATGTGTGTAGGTGTGCTGGACGCCCTAAAAATAGTGCGGGCTAGAGGGAGGCTGGCCCAAGGGGGGAGGTAGTAGTAGCACCACTATAGAGGGAAGAATCTAGCCCAAGAGAGAGATACAAGATCAATCATATTTCGGTCAACATAGTGCTCACAGTTCTATCCACTAAGTTCGTGAAGATATCCGCACAAATTCAAAGGGTTCCAATGTGCACAAAACACATAATTAGAAATATTATCAAGTCTACTTTCCAATGTGTGGATATCATGGGGATATGTTTATGATCTTAGGATACAATTGGTAATGGTGTTGAGGGTTTGTTGTAAAACGTGTTTTTGGCAAATTTCAGAAGCATTTGGCTAACGTGGTTAATCAACGATGTTCTTAGGTTAGATCAATTTCATGGATTTCAATGCATATGTGTTGCATGATGCATGTTTTGACTAACGTAGGTCAAGTTGCGAAGAACTTGTTTCCAAAATTGATTTCTTGGTCTATTGTTGTGCAGGAGGGTTAGAGGTCAACGACAAGGATGATCGGGACTAGGTTTGGAGAGCTGAGGTTCGGAATGATCGAGGATGCCGGGTGAAGTCAGTGGACTCAAGCATGGCACAAAATGGACAAGGATGACCGAACGGGAAGTTCGGTGCGACGGGTTGCATCAAGCGGCACGGGGGTCAGTGCAAGTATCATGGTGGTTTCAATGGAAGCTGGGTGAGAGAGACTTGCCGACATGAAGAGAACCGTTTGATCAACGTACACGTGACGAAGCATGAGATTGTTTCATAAAGATTGGATTTGGTCTTTGGAGAAGGATTGAGGAGGGTATTTTGGTAACTATACCAAAATACCGCCTTGATGACTTTTGGCTAAACCGCGGCACAAGATGGATCAAGGAGAGACAATTTAGATCAAATGAAGATAAAAATCATGAAGAAACAAATTCAGGAAGCTCGATCGTCATCCACTTTGAGAAGTGTGTGTGAGTGTAGACCCATTTATGTGTGGGCTTAATGAGTGCCCATTAGATTTTTCTTTCATAGCCTAGCCTCTATATAAGGGGATGTCCAGATATGGAGTCCTCAAGTCCTTCCAAGTGAGAAACCATAATTTATGTTTAGGAAATTTTGGAGTAGTTGAGGCTAGAGTTTGTGAGAGATGGATTGATTGTGTGCTCAAGTATTGAACTTTTGTCCTTCATGGTGGAGTGGCTGTAAACCAACTTCAATTTCAAATCAATCCAAGCAAGATTCTTCAAGATGAGTTTCTTCTTGTTCTTACTCTTTCTTTGGTGATTTTTGAGTTTTTTTTTAATGATCCTTTGGTTTCTTGTTGAGATGTTGCTTGTTGTGACATGTGGGAATGCATCTAGGATCATCTTGATCATTTCTACCCATGAGCAAGTTCTAGGATCAAAGTTTGATTTGCCAAGGTTCTTGTGCCCTCCTTCGCTCATCTATAAAATTCATGGAACCTTAGCTTCAATCTTTCTGATCGTCAATTGGAATAGGTTCATGACCTTCTTGATGGGCTATGGTTGAAATTTGAAGGGAATAGGATCATCGGATCAAAAGTTGAGCCGATTTTAGTTTTTGGTTTCGTGTTGTTTTTACTGTTCGAGCGCTGCTTTTATCGTTCACCCGGTACTACCGCTACTGTTCACCTAGTACCACCGCTGCTATTTACCCGGTACTACCGCTACTGTTCACTAGTACTACCGCTATTGTTCACCGGTATTGCCGCCTGACTCATTTTAATTTGTGTTTTTGGTGTTTTTAGTTGTTGCGCTTCAGGGTTTCAATTGGATTCAATACAAGACATCCGCTGTGCTTGTTCGTTGATCTTCATAGCTTTCATAACTAGTGGAGTGAAAATTGAGTTGAATCCGATCAAGGTAAAAAAATAGGCGGAGCTCCTATTCACCCCCTCTAGTCGTCGTTTCGGTCCAACACAATAGATCAAACCGTGCGTGATTTGGAGATTTCTGCGAGAAGTTATGGCAACTAGAGTGCATGCTGCACAAGATGTCAACAACGATGTGCAGGAGTTGGAAAACATATTGAATCTGTGGCTTGTATGACATGTATGTGTAGTTTTCTTCTACTCCATGGATTTACAAGGTTTATAATACCTCATTTACTTGTTCCTCGCTGATTGGAAAGCAAACAAACAAGGAAGATACAAAGAGATGGTTTCAATTCGGACTCGGTTTGGAACAACTAGCAGGGTCTCATTTAAAAAAGTCAATAACTTCCATAAACCGAGTCCGCTTTGGATATTCTTGTGCTTGTTGGAAAGATAACTTCAAGCCTAACGAAATGCATCCACTCTCACCCCCATATTTGACGTGTGTGCCTCTATATCCGAAACAAAGTGACGGTTGTAAAACATGATTTCCTTTTTGTTTGAGTCCAAAACAATGCAGGGATGAGTTGGTGTCAGTTTGGGCACATTGTGGCTGACCCTAGGGGCTATATAAGACCATGTATTCGTGCCTTTTTATTTGAACCACGATTTTTATGATAATTATTCAGAGAAACATTATTGCTCTGGTTCTTAGAGTTTGTGCAAAAGCCACCGACTACCCCCTTGGGAATTGGGAGTATCTCTGAGTTATCTCTTTCCACTGTTGTTCTTGTGATTTATTCGGTGATTGCAGGAGCGATTGCACGTCTACCTTCGTGTGGTTCGGTAAACATTGATCAAAGCGTGTAGTTGGGCGAATTATTTTGTTGTTGGTTGCTGTATCGAGACAGTGGTTGGTGCCATTGGTTCGTCAGGTTGCACGGATCACCAATTACCCTTGATTCTATGTCGTGAAGATCGGACACCCCATATCAGGGGTATAAAATATATCGTCTACCTTTTGTAACCCTAATTTGTGATGAGAAAGAAACTGATCATACGGACAGAGCCGTGCACGATTCGGCTCCTAGGGACGTAGACATTGTTGAACCTCGTAAACAAATCCTCACGTCCCGTATGCTATTGTTCATTGTGTGATCATCTTCCTCGCGGTGTGCTATCGGCTGTTCTAACAATGTGTTTTGCTTTCCTCTGTTCCCAACAACCTTGTTGTGTTCTACAGTAGACATTAGTGCCTCTGTTTGGCTCGTTTGGCTCGTGTAGTATACATTTTTGTAGGAAAAACATAACTCTACATAGTCTCTTGTCTATGGTATGGGGAAGTAGTACTCTTCTATTGTCTTGCTCTAATGCTTGCAGTTTTTTACCCGTTCTTTCTATTGTCTTGCTCTAATGCATGCAGTTTTTTTTACCCGTTCTTTCTGGTTTGAAAGAAGTAGGGTCTGGAATGCTATGATATAATAAATCTTCATTGTGAGTTCCTATTCTGATGGAAAACCTATCGCTATATAATATTTAATTTAGTGTTTCTTTTATTCTTCTCATCTACTACAGTGTTAACATGCCTTTTTGGTGATATGTTTGTATTTTTGTCATGTAGGGTATAAGCCAAGCTAGAATCACATGGAATTTTTTGGCCGTTTTGGCATGTTTTTCACAGTATTCAGAATGCACCGTTGTCAAGACGGTCAGAGACAACCCTCCCGCCTCGCCACGTCGCCGTTGCCCTCGATCCGTCATGTCTTGACAATGCATCCCGCCGCCATTTTGGATCTGTTGACGCATACGTACCACCGTGCGGCAACAACTGTAGCAATTTTTTTCTTTTTTTAAAAATTATTCATGTATACTTTTTGTAGGAATTTTTAATATAGAAAATACGCTCCAAAAATTATGATTTTTTTGTGGAGCCTTCTAATAAAGTCTACTTGCTTGTGTAATTTTTAAAAAAATTTATCCATTCTGAATTTTTCTTAAAAATTCATTTAAATATACTATATTTGTAGAAATTCAAATTATGCCACTATTGCTATAGCAATCCTACTGCACTTGAGTGGTCCATGTGGTACTAAACTTCACACATTCCAAGTCACATGAAATCCTAATTTTTGAGACCTAAACCCTTAATTTTCGAGACATATGAAATTCTGAAAAACATTACACAATCAAGTCCACTATGTAAGGAGCCTTTAAGAAATATAATGTTTGGACCTCATTTTATATATTAAAAAATTCATGCAAACAATATAACTAAATGAATTTACGAGAGAAATTAAGAACAAATTAAAATTTGAAACAATTACACAACCAAGTACACTGGGTCAGGAGGTTCCACAAAAAAATCATAATTTTTTGAGCTCATTTGCTATATTTAAAAATTCCTAAAAATTTATACATAAATAAATTTGTTTAAAAAAAGAAAACAAATTGCTACATTGTTGTCGCATGGTGGTCGTGCGGCAACTATGCACTACAGTGCCACCGTGCGGCAATAGGCCATGCAGCGGGCGAGGGAGGCGTTGCCGCACGGGGCCCGTGCATCAATGGGCGACGTGGTGGGTGGGAAGGGGTTGCCACACGACGGACGTGTGGTAACGGTGCCATTTTTGCAAATACACCCTGGAGACGGTCATTTATGTAAATACACAGCAAAAACGTGCCAAAATGGCAAAAAATTTAGAATCCTTCCTAATCCAGAATAGGTATAGACGAAATGAACTGTTGGTACGAACTAAAATGTACTATTGATGAGAAGTACTGATCTTCTCGTTATTATATATTAATTAACGATGGTGTGCACATACGTTGTACGGCTCGGTCGAGCAATCGTCACAGCTGAGCCGACGACATACACCATTCTACTCATCCAAACAACCCATTAACATCGGGCCTTAGTGTTTCCAAAGTAGTTTTTTATTGTCGTCACTCATCGTCACATTGATTTTATTTCTCAATTTTCAAAAATAAGCCTTAGGCCCCATTTGAAAAGCATATATTTCACAGGATTTAGTTAGTTTAACTCTCACAAGAATAGGGAAAAAATACCATGTTCGAAACGAGACATAAGTGTTTTCCAAAAACTCTTTTAGTTGAATTCTAACGTAAAGCTTGAAATCCAAACAACAACCCTAATGTCTCAGGAGTCTGACGCTTCAGTGCTGTTCCCGGTGTGGACTTCACCCACTTCGCTGGCTCCAGCTTAGACGAAGAATTTAGCACTCCGCTTAGAGGCAATGCCTCGCCGAGTTGAGCATTACGCGCCGGCGCTTGTCCCATCAAATAGTCGTACGCTTCGACGACGCCCCTAGTAAGGACTTCACCCACTTTGTTGGCTTTGGCCTCAGCGGGCAATTTAGCTCTCGCCTAGAGGCAATGCCTCGGGAGTTGAGCATTACGCGCTCGGGCGCGTGTCCCACCAAGTAGTCTGATGCTTCACCGACGTCCCCGGTGTGGACTTCACTAGCTTCGTTGGCTCCGGCATCGGCAGGCAATTTTGCTCTTCGCCTAGAGGCAATGCCTCAGCAAGTTGAGCATCACACACTCTAGTGCGCGTCCCACCAAAGACTAACCCTTTGGTGGCGTCCCTCATCAACCTCCGCGTGCAAGCGCTCTCTTTGGGTCAATATTGCACGCTCTTCGTGAGCACTATTTTTGAAGGTAGGGGAACGACGGTACAACCTCTCCTCCTGCCCCGCATGCAAGCACCCTCTTCAGGCCAGCGCCGCGCGCCCTTCGCGGGCACTGCTTTCGAAGGTAGGGGATTGACGGTCTAGCATCTCCTTCTGCTTTGCGTGCTAGTGCCCTCTTTGAGCCTGTAACACCCCGAATTTCGGAGTCATTTTGAAGATTTAAAAATAAAGCAAACCATTTGAATTTTATTGGATTAATTTAAAGCTTAATTTGAATTTTTAGAAAATAAAAAACATTTTAAATGATTAAAACAAACTTCAATTAAATCCAAAATTATTTTATTCGATCTATTTAGGTTCCAAGGAATTTTATGAAATTTTCTTGGATTTTCTGAATTAATTTTCTTTTTCTTCTTTTGTTTCTTTTTCTTCTACCTCTAGCAGCTTGCCCATGTTGTTCACCTGCGCCTTGCCCATGCCGCCGCCTTCTTGCCCATGCCTTGTTCCCATGCCCTCTACCGCTCCTAGCAAGACCGCCCTCGCTCACGCCAGACCTATGCATTTCCAGATCGCCTTCACAAGACTGTGCCTGACACACCGCTCGCTCCTTCCCATCCCGTGCGGCTAACCCCCAATTTCTCCTACTATAAAAGGTACACATCCTCTCCTCTTCCTCCTTCCCTTCCTCCCCCAACCGGCCATCAGGCTCCTTGTTCTTCCTCCACTCCGGCCGTCGCCACCTCTTCCTCAATCTCCCTCTTGACCTCTCTTTCGCCGAGCCAAGTGTGTCATATCGTGTCCCCGAAGGTCCTCATCCACCTCCCCGAGTTTCCCCTCCCCTCTCCCATCCTCCTCGCCGTATTTCGAGGTTTTCCGTTGTCGGCCGAAATCCTCTCCACCGTCGTTCTTGGCGCCGTCGGCCACTCCTTGCCGCCTTCGACCCCACCAATGGCTTCGCCTCACGACATTCTACGTGGTGCTCCCCTCGCCTTCGCCGGAGCATCACCGAAGCACCGTAGCCGGCCGTGCGTCTTTTCGCTTCGCCACCGCCGCCCTTGGGTTCCTCACCTTCGTGGGGTTCTTTTGCCCATTCCTCACCGCCACCACGCCTCCATTCGCCAGATCGTCTCCATGACCGAGCCACCGTGAAGCTCCTCCTCTTCTCTATCTTCTCCTTCCTTTCTTTGCTTTCTTTGAGTCTCTAGCATGTGGAGGCCACCATGTCATACACAGAGCACAGAGCTTTCCTCCCTTTCTCTTGTTCTTTCACTAGCATGTGGGCCATGAATGGCATCCTATCAATCTTTGCTTTGTTCTATAAAGAATTAAAACGACAACATTTCCAGAATATTCTATTCCCTTTTTTTCTATTTCTATCAATTCATGTGATCACAATCTTCCAAACGTTCGTTCTCCCTCATAGAACTACGATTTTGTTGATTCTCATTTCTAAATTCATCTAAATTCAGCCCATTTCTTTTGGTTATAATTTGATTATTTTTAGATTTTATTTGAAATTGTTGTATTGATTTGGTTCTTTTCACGCATATAGATTTCGGTGTTTCCGAAGAATTCCTAGAACCGTCCGCCGAAGCAACTAAAACCTTTAACGAAGGCAAGTCATAGACCTTTGATCATGTCGTACCTATTTTATAAAATTATATTATTTTATATCAACATGCATTGCTAGTTTTATAATAACTGTTTTCGGGAATAGTTAAAGTCCTACTCAACATTATGCCTCCTTGAATAATTGCTACTGACATGTACCCTTGGACACTATAGATTGGGTTAATTTTAGTTAGACATATTTTAACACCAACATGCTTAGTTGCGATAAGATTCATGATCACATGTTTAAAATTGATAAATTGACTTAATGAGATATGGAATCGTGGCGAGTAGCCACTGTTATTAAAATATGTTGTGCCATAGCAGGGTATGCCATTGGGTTTGGTTAAACCAAAAATGATTTTGTACTCAGGCGATTGATCGTGCAGTAAAGGGGGTGCAGGTACCACATTTGGGATGACGTGGACTCACTTGAGTAATCACTAAGGACTTAATTTTGTGCGCTATTGATCTGGGCCATACCGTACAACCACATGTCCAGGATGGGTTGGACCTAGTCAACTAATTAACAAAGTTTTGAGTCGGTTCTGTTCGGGTTGTTGAATTGGCGCAAGAGGGGGCCGGATTTAGGCGAAATCTTAGCGAGCAAGACTGAGTTAAAACGGAGCTTTGTAAAAGCCTTGTGATAATCATTTAGTCGCATGTCTTTAGAAGCGTGTGTTGGCCGACATTATAAATTAATTATCTCTTGTGGGTCAAGCTGTACAATCTCTACAGAGTGTTAAAAACTATTCGAATAGCCGTGTCCCCGGTTATGGACAATGTTTGGTAATTTCACACGAGGGGTAGATTTTCTTAAAAATGTTGGGTTGTGAATGGGTAGTTCACTGGTTGTTGGTTGGGAAGTGAACGGGTAGTTCACTAGTTGTTTCAAAGTACTTGTTTACTTATGTATTTAATTTTCAAATTGTACTTTTTAATCTATTTACTGTCAATACCGCTTTCTGCAAAATAGCCATAAAACTATCCTTGTTCAAGCCTTACATGAATATTATTTGCATATATTTTCCTATGACTTACTGAGTACTTTATGTACTCACGGTTTTGCGTCATTTTCGATCAGCCACCGAAGAAGACCTAGGGAACACAAAGTACTACGAGGATGAGTACTTCGAGGACTATGCGAACTAGGCCGCGTTCTCCACTCGATTGCCCGTGGGCATGCCGGATGGCTACCACAAGATGTTTTGTTCCGCTGCAAGTTTATCTTTTTCGTTAAGACCTACGTGGCAAACTCTGTAAAACCTTGACCATAAGGTCTGTTGCTGCTAAGTAATATTAATTTGTCTACTTCTTAGATATTTTGTTGTATGGATATGATTTCATCTGTGATGTCACTGTGTGGACTAGCTACTGATCACGAGACTAGTTCAGAATACACAGAGGGCTCAGATTCGAAACTGAGGTCTCGATAGAGCCAGCACCGCGCGCCCTCCACTGACACCATTTTTAAAGGTCGGGGAACAGCAGTCCAGCCTCTCCTTCTACTCTACATGCAAGCACAGTGTGTCCTCCGTGGGCACTATTTTTTATGGTAGGGGAACGGTGGCCAACTTCTCATCCCGCTCCGTGTGCAAGCGCCCTCATTGGGCACCCTCCGCATGCACTATTTTTGAAGGTAGGAGAATGATGGTCCAGCCTCTCCTCCTACTCTGCATGCTAGCGCCCACCTCGGTGTTGGGTCACGGGTAGGCTACGATAGCAACAAATCAAAATTTTCTACCACGTAAACCAGGAAGCCAAGCAAGTAGATGATCACAGATCATTACCACCAGACACGCAGAGCAGCGGAAGAAGGGTTGGAGCAGCCTGGTCTAACGAAGAGCGCGTCGATGTAGTGGTCGTAGTCGATCGTCTCCTCCAGCGACCTCTGCAGTTCCTTGTGAAGATCGCGAATCATCCTCAAGCGCAATAGCAAACGCAGTAGTGCCTCTACGGTATCCACATGTCCAGGGAAGGAAACAACCATGCACCGGTGTGCTAGCACCAAGTCGCACGGCAGAGCTCTCAGAAAGATGGCAGCTAGGGTTTTGGTAGAACAACTCAACTCACGACTTTCGTGTGTCTCGTCTATTACGTTCACCCGTACCCCAATAGCCTCATGCATCTCCTTATATAGTGCTCGTGACGGATCCTATCCGAACACGTTTGACGGAATCGTATCCGCACTGGATTGTTCCATCCCATTAAGTGTGTGACCCGTTAGGTTCATGCGTAATCGGTTGTGACTCAGAAACCCTTTCTGATCACGAGTCGTTAGCGGTTACTAGCAGGACATAACGATTCCCGAATACACATAAATTATATCGGACGAACCTTAATGCAATATGATCTACGACTAGGTCCTCATCACTTACGACCAGGTCCTAAATCTATACGACCAGTTCGTATTTGGTCACGACCAGTTTGTAACTCCTTACTACCAGGTTTCGACCACTCTGTGATTACGTTCGACCGATCTCACGACCAGCTCGATTCCATACGACCACCAGAATCGATCGAACTAAGCGACCTACTTGTGTATGCTCCCTTTGCCTCACGATGTCTGGTTGAACTCCAGATGAGATGTTGTGTCATCTGTGGACTGTTCAATACTTTCTCGATCGAGTGTCGGATAACTTCACGTGGTCGAACACTTCGACCACTAGTGGCATGGCCATACACTTTCTTTATCCGACCACAACGAGGGGCCCAAAGACATCTCTCCTGTTATGTTAGGAGGGGCAAATCCCATATCCGACCAGTCACATTCCTTCGCATGTTTCATAGCATACCCGAAAGCTACCTTTATAACTACCCAGTTACGAGTAGCGATTGGCAACCCCTAAGAGTGCTATTACACATGTAGCAATCCATGCTGATATCAGGTCTAGGGATTATGCATCATCATTGCTTGAGACCAACTAACGACACATAGAATCATAACAATCTCAATAGTGTCTCAAGGTAGGTCAATCCAACCCCATGTTCTCTAACATGTGTTCACATTATTGATTCGATATCCCTATATCCATGACCGGTGAAACATGGTCATCAATCAATACAATGTCTTTGGTCGATAGAGTCAACGATGTTCACCATTGACATCGACCAGGGATACATTTAGAACGACATCATATAAGTTAAGAGTTTCACCAACAAGTCACATACTTGTTAATCTTTATAACCAATGATAACACATTATCCAATATTATGAACATAATGAAATATAATCATCTCTATGATTGCCTCTAGGGCATATTTCCAACACTCAGTCCAATGCCACGCGCCCTTTGCTAGCACTGTTTTTGAAGGTAGGGGAACAATGGTCCAACTTCCCCTCCTGCTCCATGTGCAAGTGCCCTCTTCATGCCCTTGAAGTCATAGCCTCGGCAGGGCGTTCGATGATGACAACTTCATCACGAGGTGCCGCCAACCTCGAGGGCATCACCTCGGCAAGGCGGCCAACCTCAACTACCTCTGGGGCGTGGTGTTGCTACCGCTCCATCACTCTCGGGTGACCTAGGGCATCCTGACCCCCGAGGGGCCGGGCATCTTTTTGCTTCATCTGCACGCCCCTTGGAACCTTGGAGCTGGCCGATGAGGTAGTACTGTTGTCAGGTGCCCAACACCTTTGGGCAGCCAAGCATGCCTATTGGGCCTTAGCACCAGTCTATGACTAGAGATATTCAACCCCTTAGGCTAGTAGACACGTCTAATGGGCCTTAGGGCAAGCGCACCAGCAAACTACTTGTCGATGGATATTGATCTTATGAATGAATACTGGGGGCTCTCCTGGAGCAAAACCACACATAAAAGAACACGAAAAAACTTATACAGGTTTAGGCTTTCTCCTAAAGAATAATAACCCTACTCCTGTGTTGATGTATTGATTGTGTTTGCAATAAGAAGGAAGTCACTAAAACTAGGGCTTGATGACTTCTGTCTTTTGTTGTAGTTGTTGAATCGCTTGATCACTCTATCCTCCTTCATCTGTCCACCAACTTTACTCCTTATATAGAGCATGAAAGGGTGACAGTTGTGCACATCAAGAGGCACCTTGTCGTTTGATGCAATGTGCACGTTTAAGGAAAATTATTGTCAGAGACATTTCCTTGCGATTATGTCAGAGACAGAGGTTTAATACGTACAATTATCTCAGGAATAATAGCACATATTAACTAATGCGTGTATTAAACACAACGCACAAATGTCCCTAGTCGATTTGGCCCACATGTCTGTAGGCTTTATCGATCATAGGGTGATCGTAGCTGACCTGGTCGTAGTAAGACTTACGATCATAAGGTGATCATAGTAGGACTTACGATCAATAGGTGGTCATAGAAGAACTTACGACCATAAGGTGATCGTAGTATGACTTACGATCAATGGTGGCCGTAGAAGAACTTACGACCATATATGGTTGTTATAGAATGGCTTACGACCACTAGGTGTGTATGATCTCCTCATTGTTAATATTGAGGGGTACCTTTGAAGGTTGTATAAGAGACATTATTATCTATAATAATAAATATTAGAGATAAATAACTTAATTAATTAAGGATTATTAGATCCTCGTCATCTAGTCCCCCAACTTCAAGTGAAAATGACTTACGTGGAAAAGAGGTCGTAGGATAGTGGTCGAAAGTAAGGTCATTTCGACTAGTACTTTGTTTGACTAGAAATTGGCTTGGTTTTTCTTTTGACCAGAAATTGACTTGGTCTAGAAAGCTATTTTTATTTGAGTTGTAAAAAACTTCTTTTCTTGAATAGACAGAAAAAAAGAATACCAACCATCTCTTATAATTCTATTTATGGAGAACTGTTTATGAAGATATGGTGATGCTTTGGTTTCCAACAATTCAACGGGAACAATTTCTAATAGAACTTTAATTGTTGGACTTCCATCCTTATGCATTGAATTCTGTTGCAAACTGATGGCTATAAATAACCATCGAAAGGGCAGAACTAAGAAAGACTTACTTGCAATCTTTCTATCTTTCCCACTTTTGCTTCTTCTTAAAATTCTTTTCCTAAATTTCGTAAGTCCGAGGAGATTTCTTAGAAGAAATAGTTGGACCTAAGTTTGAATGGGAAGAATCAAGGATGGATATGAAGAAGATGACCATCTTTGATGTTGTTAGAAGAACTTTTTTGAAACTTTTGTTGAGGTGGAAAATGGTAGATGATGAATGATGGTCTTTAAAAGAGGAAGGTGAGATTTCTATCTTCAAAGCTTTTTATGAGTATGAACTCAGATTGCCTTGGTATCCTTACATTGTGAGTAAGATCGTGGAAAAAATACATGGAACATGACTTTAAGTTGGTCGAAAAGTCAATTTGTTCCATGGATTGAAGTCCTCAAGAATTTGGTAAAAAAAGATCTCGATGAGTAGGCGAACACTTCATTGTCTATGATGTGGAATTTCCGATTAAGACTGAAGTTCATATCAGAGGGAAGCAACATACTGGACAAGTGCTTACCAATTTACATATCTTCTACATTCTTTTAATGGAGATCAACTTCGACCACTTTGAAGAAGAAATCCAAAGAACTGGTCGAAAACACTAACCAGTTTGGAAGAAAGGTCGTAGAAGAAATGTAACTAGGATTTTTCACTTTTGTAACATGTAATATGTATCTTTTGGACTTTATGAAATAAAGCTTTATTTCCTTGGTTTCGATCACATCTTTTGTAATTAATTCCTTATCTTGGTAGTAAGAATGCGGGTTTGATCGATGATAGAAAGTTCTTTCTAGTGGGCAAAACCACGTGCAGAGAGGAGAGACTTCGACTAGGTGACATTCCCGTTTTCCAACCAGTGTAAGGAGAATCAATAAGAAATATAAGGAAAAGGATAGCTTTCAAGTACTTACTTAGCACTCATATCACTTTTTCCCTTCTTGGTTCAAAAGTGATAGAAAAACCATAACCGATTTGCTCGACCATGAAAAAGTAATGTTGCAAAGGTTAGCGATCGAAAAAGGAGCGTTAGAAAGATGCCGCCTCTCATGATCATGAGATCAAGAAGCTTGACTCTCGCTTGGTAGTAAGAATTCTTACGTACGGGCAATTTTATTTATTGATATTCAAGAAGTGTTTTTCTAACTGGTTGTGCTCTATTTTCAAAGCAAGCAGTCGAAATAGAATGGCTTCAGGAAGCTTTGACCCGTAGTAAGGAGGAAATGAAGGCTACGAAGATCAATCTTTAAGACATCATTTATCTCCTAAACAATGTGCTCGGTGGACTTGGTACTGAGGAGGTCACTCCTCTTGAAGACACCATGGTCGAACATAAGAGCGCCATTGGATAGCAGGTCGGAACACTACATGAGTTGATAACTACCTTGAAGACCAATCAAGCCGATTTGATAAGACATGGGATCGAAGGCGTAGTAAGTTTTGCTCTTGCAAAACTTAAGGCTTATGACTGGAGTCTTAGTCGAAGTTGACTTTGATTGCCCTGAAGCAGAGGCAGCCCAACTAATCGAAGAAGTGCTGTCAATCAGCAAGAAGGTCGCAGAGGAGATACGGATTAGATCTCCTCCATCAGAGTAGTTTGTAATATGATTTCCTATGTAAAAATAATTTCTTGTTTACATATATAAATGTTCATTTCATGCAATTTTTCTTTTCAAGTAGTTAGTAACTCATAAGACAAGATAAAAAATGAGAATTAAAATATTAAGACTAAGAATTGAAGTCATAATTATAACTTTATCCTAGCCCCGGACTATTTTCTTAGTTTAATTAGATAAACTAAGTAAATAGTGAAAAAATAGTTTGTTTTAAAAATTCTTTCGACCTTTGTTATTGATCTCAATTTTCTTGTACTGGTAGCAAGAATTAGGAACAGATCGATGCTAGGAAGTTCCGTCTAGTAGGCAAGACCACATGTAGAGAGAAAAGACTTTGACTAGGTGATGTTGCTTTCTCCGACCACCTTAATCAAATCGAGTACACTAAAAGTAGTCGAACAAACTATAAAAGCTCAACACACTTAGAAATTTCTTTGTAAAATAAAGTAAAGAAACTAAGTAAATGGTTAAAAAGAGCTTGCTTAAAATTATTTCGACCACATTTTGTTGAACTTATTTTCCTTGTATTCACAGCTAAAGTTAGGAACAGATTGACACTAGAAAGTTCCTTCTAGTGGGCAAGACCATATGCAGAGAAGAAAGACTTCGACTAGGTGATCTTACCTTCCTTCAACCTGTGTAAGGAAAACCAAGTGTTGTAAAAGGTGATCGGAAAATTATTGAAGTGTTGCTCAATGGATATTTTAAGACAATAAAGATTGAAGAAAACAGAAAATTTATTGAGAATGCAGGAGGTTACACATAGAATTTTCACAACTGGTCGATATTCCATGAATTAAAAAGAACTCTACCATCTTCGATTGCTAGTCGTACCGAGCATGGTCGTGTCACTTCGACCACTGTGTAAGGACATTCCCATTTAGGGGAAAGTTTGTTCCGATTAGACTGGTGTTGACGATTAAATGTTTAAACCAATATTTAAGAATTTAATCCTCATCAGCTGGGATTGAATTTTTTCAATACCAAGTCACCTACAGTAAGGCTGCGAGGTTGGACCTTATGATCGTAGTATTTGCGTAGGGCATGTTGGTAGACTGCCGAACGGATTAAGGCTTTTTTCCTCTTTTCTTTGAGTAAATTGATGTCATCAGCTCGAAGTTGTTCTTGGACAGAGTCATTATAGGTTTCGGCCCTTGTCAGCCGAATCTTTAGTTTAGGTGAAAGCAAAGCTTCAGCACCAAAAACTAAGAAAAATGGTGTTTTGCCTATAGCCCGACTAGTGGTCGTGCAAATTGTCCATAATATTGAGGGCAATTCTTTTATCCGAGCCCCTGAGCGCTTTTATAAGCTGGTCAAAAACTCGAGTCTTGATTCTCTGTATAATTTGGTTATTTGCCCTTTCGACTATCCCATTGCTTTGTGGATGGGCAATAGAGGCATAACATAGCTTAGTATGCAATTCTTCGCGAAATTCTTGGAATTTTGAGCTCGAAAATTGTGTACCATTACCTGTTATGATCTAACTTGGCACACCAAAATGAGTGATCATATTTTTCATCATAAATTTTTTGGCTACTTCCGTTGTTATCCTAGTCAAAGGTTTGACTTCAATCTATTTTGTGAATGTATTAATAGCCACAAAAAGGAACTCGAAACCCCCTAGTGCTTTTAGAAACAGTCCTAGGGTATTGAGACCCTATGTCATAAAAGGCCAATAAAGAGGTATGGTTTGTATTGCTTGAGCTGGTTGGTGTATTTATCTGCTATGAAACTGATATTGTACACACTTTTTAACGATCTCTTTATCACCATGGAGGGTTGTTGGCCAGTAGAAACCTTGTCAAAAGGTTTTTCCAACCAACATTCTGTAGGAAGCATGATAGATGCCTCCGTATATTTCTTGAAGAAGATCTTATCCTTCTTTCCGCAATATGCATCGCATAAGAACCCCTTCAGTACCTCATTTGTAGAGGACTCCTTCGACCAAAGTATACATTTTGGCTTGACGGGATAAACGATCAGTCTCAAGATCGTCACTGGGTACAGTACCCTTATAAAGATATTCGTAGATGGGGTTCATCCAAGTATCCTCGTATTCTAGGGAGAATGTCTCAATAGGAGATGTCTATGGTGTTTCGACTAGGGATGGCTTTTGGAGCTGTTCCAAGAAGACTCTTTGTGGTACTTGTGATCGGGAAGAAGCTATTCGCGCTAACTGATCAACGAGGAAATTATCCTTTCGAGGGATATATTGTACCTTGAAATCGAAAAAATGCTTTTCAAGCTTCCTGACTTCCAATAAGTTTTGAGACATGGTCGGATTAGAGCATTGGTACTCTATTCCGACCTGATTCATGACCAGTTGAGAGTCGCCTTTCACGAGTAGTCGTCGAATCTCGAGCGCTTTCGCTGCTCGTATGCCAGCCAATAAACCTTCATAATCTGCCACATTGTTAGTAGCAGAAAAGTTTAATTCAATAACATATTTTACGGTTTCTCTTGTCAAAGATACCAAGACCACCCCAGCGCCCGAGCCACTTAGCGTAAGCGACCCATCGAAGTACATTGTCTACTGTTTGTGGGATTCGTATTGAGGTCCCTGAACAGGTCTATGATTTGTCCATTCGGCGACAAAGTCTACGAGGATTTGGGGTTTAATGGCCGTTTGGGACATAAAATGGAGGTCGAACTCCCCAGTTCAACCGACCACTTTTCCATGCGCCCGTTGCTTCCCTGTTCTAGAGGACATTTCCTAAGGGAAACTCAGACGATACGACTAACTTGTGCGACTGGAAATAATGCCTTAGTTTTCTCGAAGATATGAGGAGGGCATATAGAAGTTTTTGGACCTAAGGATAACGCTCCTTAGTCCCATATAAAACTTCACTAACGTAGTAAACTGGTCATTGAATGTTATCACGTTCGACAACGAACTACGCTTACTGCTTGTGGCATAGTAGCTTGGTACATTAAGAGTGTTTCTTCTGGTTTAGGAGAAACCAAAACAGGGGTACTTATAAGATATCTTTTGACATCCTTGAAGGCTTTGTTTGCTCCTTTGACCACTCAAAACCCTCATGTTTTCTTAGAAGCTTTGCTTCGATTACTCGCGTGTAGAGACAAGGAACCTAAGCAACTTTCCTAAAGAGACACCGAACACACACTTCTCGGGATTGAATTTCAACTGGTGTTTTCTGAGGTTGTCGAATTTTTCCTGTAGGTCGGAAATATGATTAAGATGTTGTATGCTTTTTATGACCAGGTCATCAACATAGGTTTCTAAGTTTCGGCCAAGTTGAGGAATGAAGGTCTTTTGCATCAAGCGTTGGAAGGAAGCACCAGCATTTTTTAAACCAAATGACATTTTGACATAGCAAAATATTTCAAATAGTGTGATAAATACATTTTTTCTTCATCATCTAAACACATACTTATCTGATGATAACCAGAGTATGCATTTTTTTTAGATAATGGAAGCTTTTATTGAACTCAGCCAATTACATCAAGGTGATACAACCACACTGAGATCTCTCCCGGCCTCTGCATAACTAGGATGCACATAGCCAAAACACTCATGACACCCACTAATTTAAAAGCAAAAGAAGTACATGAAGAATCAAGGGCCATCAATCCTGAGACTAGATCGCCACCCATGTCCTGGGTAAAACACTCTCGACCACTGCTCCAAGTGTAGACACCCCGCAATAATTAAAATCCTGCGAACACAAGCTTCGTAGTATAACCCAAAAAAGCTTGTGACCAATGAATAATTAAATAAACCACACGCAAAGGAGAAGCAATAACTTTTCTATCAAAAACCATATCATTCTGCATAACCAAAGCGACCAACAAGTAGCGACCACCCTAACAGGACATATAGTTGTAAATCATACGGACTCCCTAAGCCAACCAGAAAACATATGAGAAACATGATGAGGAGGTCTAATCCCACTTGCCACATGTATGATAGTCCAAACTGAGTGGGCCAAATGGCATTCAAAGAAGAGGTGTTTAATTGTCTCCTTACATTGACAGAAACAACAATCTTGATTGCCTTGCCAATTACGCTTTGCTAGGTTATCCTTGGTTAACACCACTCCACAGCGGAGATACCAAAGGAAAACCTTAACCTTCAGTGGTACCGTTAGTTTCCAGAGTCATCTATTTATATTAGGGACATCATTATGAACTAGTGCTAGGTAACGAGACTTCACAGTGAATTGCCCATTAGAGGACAAGTGCCATCGAAACTCATCTTGCTCCTGAATTAGTTCTATATTAGCGATGCGTGATAATAAGTTATTCCATGCCACTAGTTTTGAACCAATTAGATCGGAAACTCAATATTTTACAACCAGCAGTGGAATCAACTAACTGATCGATATGAGGAAGGGGAAATTCATCATTTGGACAAACTTTATTTAGATCAGTAAAGTCTACACACATACGCCATTTACCATTAGACTTCCTAACCATTACACGGTTAGCCAACCACTCTAGGTGATCGGCCTCTTTTATGAAACCTGCATTAAGTATTTTGTCCAATTCTGATCTAATAACATCTCGTCGATCAGGTGCAAATCTCTGTAATTTTTGTTTTACGGGCTTCTTGTTAGGCTGTAAAGCTAGCCTGTGCTTGATCACCTCCTTGGAGACTTGGACATGTTAGATGTTTGCCACGCGAAGACATCTGTGTTTGCTCGGAGGAAGGTGACGAGTGCGTCTTCCAATGTGGGGTCGAGAGCGACTCCAATGCGAATGGTCTTCGAAGGCTCCTCTGTATTAGGTGAAACTTCTTTGACTTGGTCGTTCGGCTTTGGGACAATTTTAGACTTCAATTGCTTAGTCGAAGGTTGCACCTTGCTTGCTTCTCGAGTTGGTATTTGGCCAACCATCTCAAGGGACTTGCGGTCGCATGTAAGTGTTATCTTTTTGTCACAGCGGACTGTGATTACTCCTTTGGGACCGGCATCTTAAGACATTGATAACCATAATGAGCAGCCATCAGGAATCGTGGTAGAGTTGGTCGACCAAGAATAGCATTATATGATGTGTTGAAATCGACCACATCAAAAGAGATTTTCTCCGTCCTAAAATTGTTTGACGACCCAAACATAACAGAAAGGAAACTTGACCAATAGGCTTGACTGAAGACCCCGGTACGATCCTATGAAATGAGTAGCGTACTGGTTTGATATTTTGTCCTAGGAACATGCATTTCGTCCACAGCACTCGTAAAGAGTATGTTTAATGAACTTCCACCTTCAACTAATACACGATTGACTTGACAGTTGTTGATGGTGGGCTCTACCACGATCAGAAAATGATTAGGTCGGGTAAAAGGGACTAGACAGTCACCTTTATTAAAAGAGATGGTGATTTTTGATCACTTTGGTACTTTATTGACAAGAGGAGGGTCAATAGAATTTACGTCATGTTCGACAGCTTTGAGTTATCGTTTCGACTCATATGCTGAAGATCCCCTATAGATGTGATCGATGGTGTGTTCTAGATCTTGAAATGACATCTCTTCATCATTATCCAATTGTTTTCAACCACTCGTTTGTCCCACCTCTTCAAGTGTAGGAAGCGGTCCCTTGCCGGAGTAGTAATTCTTGAGTTTCCATTGAAAAACTCGGCAGTTGCGAAGGTCGTGTCCTTCTTTTTTGTGAAAAAGACACCACCTAGGCTTATTGTTCTTTCGTTCGGGCGTTTACCTTTGCTCTGGTCGGAGTATGGTTTTGAGCTCTGAGGCTCCTTGTCGCTCATGGCTAAGACCTCATTAGAGCTTTTGACTTGAGGTTTTTGGCCTTTAGCGTTGCTCTTGGATTTCCCAGTCTTTTTATCTTTCTTCTTGTTACCTTTGCCCACTCCTCGTGTGTCCTTATCGTCATGATCAATCATGTGATTCCATTCAACCGCTTCTGTTGCAGTTGCATAATGGCCAGCCATATAGAAGAGCTCAGCGATGGTAGCTGGAGGATTTAGAGCGATATCCTCTGTAATCCTTCGATTGCGGAGTCCCTGCTTGAATGCCCTGATGACAGAAGAGTCAGAAACTTTAGGAATTGAATTGCGAACCTAGCTAAAATGCCTGATAAATTAGTGTATGGTCTTGTGAGAATCCTGTCGCATTCTATGCAGGTTGTCATTTTTCTAGGGTGGTTATAAGTGCCCTGGAAGTTGGCTAGCAGTAGATCGAAGAGGTGCTGTCACGAATAGATCGAATCTTATGGCTGATTTAACAGCCACGATCGAGCAGATCCTTCAAGTACAGTAGGAAGGTAGTTGGCCATGAGATACTCTCCTTCTCTTGCTGCTTGAACTGCGGTGGTATAGATTTGAAGAAACTCAATGGGATTTTGTGATCCATCAAACTTCTTTATGTTCACTGGTCGGAACTGAGGCGGGCAGCGAATTGCTCGAAGGTCAGGCGAAAACGCCTGACATCCGATAATGATATCATAATGCCTTCTTTGTGGGAAAAAGGGGTTGACATCACCAGGCGATCGTACTCGATGATACCTAGTGGTAAATGGACCTGACCTATTATAGATCTCAGTCCTACGAGGGTAATACTCCTGATGCTCCATCTGCTGGTGCAGATTTCTTGGAAGAAGTGGTGAACGACCACCTCCCCTAAGAGTTTGTCGATCACCAGTTGTTCGTGGAACTCTTCTCCGAGTAGTGTCATTTTCAGGAGATTGACCAGATCTGTGGTCCTGTCGTTCGAATGACTGGCATTCGATGGAATTGTCTCGGTATGACCTCCAGGACGGTGTCGTCGATTCTGCTCAAGCCTGACCATTATGTCCCGAAGTCTTCGTGCAATCTCTTGAGCTAAGAGGTCGTAGCTTGGCGCTTGTCCAAGTTCTTGAGCTAGGTTTTTTTTATCAGGTCCTCAATTCGTTGAAGTTCTTGAGCTTCCTCCGTCTGGTATTGGGTGTGCCTAGGTAAGGATCTCTAGGTAGCAATTCTTTTTCTCCTAGCGGTTTCAGGATCATCGATATCTGAGTCAGCTGGAGTGTGTCTTAGGGCATGTACAATAGTACAGACAGCTGCTGTCTATAGCAACTTTCCATGTCACTTGTAGACAGCACTAAAGAGAGCTCATACAATGGTACAGATAGCTACTGTCTTTTTAGTTGTCTTTATAGTACACACAATCTTTTAATGATTTCCTTGTTTCTCGTGACATAGTCGACTACAGGATTATAGACAACATCTTTCTCTCACTTCATTCTCTTTCATCCACGTCAGCAAAAATCCTACATGGCAGCGACTATAGACGGTTGACATAAGTCCATTGTACATGCTCTTAGTGGAGAGCGATCACTTCTAGGATTTTGGCCACACTCATGAATGTGGAGATCCTAGTCGTCACCGGAGGTGTTCTCGCCATCACCACGAGAGCCCGAAGTGGGTACGCAATGGGAAGCAACCCTAGTCCTGCTTCTTGGAGAGAGATTAGGATCTAAGGGGAGGACAAAGACCTCCTGGGTGCTACTATCCCCACTCGCAGCTGAGTCCTCTTGACTCGAGGAGTAGTCGAAGGACAACATCTCGTGACTTGGAGCAATCCCCTCCTGGAAGGAGAATTCCGGGTTATAATCGTCTCCGGTTGAAGGTGAACCCTACGGGGGTATGGTTGAATCCGCAGGTGAAGCGGGCTCAACCACACACCTCGTAGGGGTAATCAAGGGTGACGGTTATTAGGTGTTGATTGAGTCCCAGAATCATGGATTCTAGAACTTTCTGTGCCGATCAGATGGCCTTAGACGGACTTGAATGTTTGGAGGAGGAATCCTCGCTGTGTTCAACACTCGCTGTGGGGCGATCCTGGTCTTAGTCAGTTGGACCCTTGTAACGACCCACCTCTAGGGCACTCGAGAGGTCCTCCAAGACCTTCTGGAAAGTCCATCAGGACCTCCCAGGAGGTCCACAAAGGACCTCTCGGGCAGTTCCCCAAGACCTCCCAGGAGATCCCGCAGGACCTCCTGGACGTCCAGGAGAACCCGACCCGAGAGGGTCTTGGAGCCAGGGAGCGCCCAATGACCTGCCACGGCCAAACCAGGGAAAAACAAGGTGGTCGTGGAGGTCCAAGACCACCCAGAACCTCACGTGTTCCTTCCCTGGTGAGGACATGGAGGTCCGAGCTTGCTCCCAAGTTCCCTGTGAGACCCGAGCTAGTCCCAAGGATCATGGCTAGCTCTTCACAGCACAAATACACAGTGGTAACATCCCGAATGCATCTTTATTAAGGTAAAATATTTACAGAGTTGTTTACAAGGTGGCCTTGGGCCCAACATGAACACAAAAGAGCAACATTTCCATCAGCACGCCACAGGCAACTGACTGGAAGGCACAACCTAGCTGCTTTGATCTTCATCACTACCAAGGTCTTCTCCTGGCAAAGATTATAATGAGCAAGAGTGAACACAACAACCGTGCTCGCAAGTTACACCCGTGGGTTAGCAACATGACATGCATATATGGATAATCAAAGGATGGCATAATATGGTTATTTTGCACAAAGCCAATTTTCTTTCAAATACCATTACTAAGTTCCAAAGGTGTCTTTAATAGCTAAAATTCATTTAGCAAAGCAATTTTTCGCTTGGATAGCATTCATCAACAAATTGGTGAAGGATACCCTCCTGACATTAGGCTCCCTGCCCAAACCCATGGGATAAAATCCCAAAAACAGATTTGATAAACCTTTCTGGAAAACCCCAAAACCAATATCTAACTCCGAGTGGCCTTTGCCAAAGACGCCCATGACCGTGGACACGGCTATTCAATAGATTTAACTCTGCAGAGGTTGTGCACTTTACCCACATGACATGATTTCTCTAGTTTATCCCAAGATCCGTCAATGCCACCTCTCACTACCAAAGGTAAGAGGTCTAGAGCTCATGACAAGGTCTTTACAATGCATTGCTCCACCACAGCCTTTCCTTGCTAAGGTTTCACCCCCTATGGACAAAGAATCCAAATGAAGCCCCTCTTGTACCAAGGGAACATTAGGTCATAAAGGACCATCGGCCTTACAAGACCTCCCACACCTCCAATGGAGCAAAGATATGGTGGAGTTTTGCAAATTACTCGGCCCAGTCCCACGCCCCATTCGAGACATGTGGTTGCACGATTGTGGCATAGCCCATTATAGGCTTGGCATTGGTCGCTCAAAGACCGGTCCTCACATGACTAGGGCGACTTCCACAAACCCAAGGGCATCGATCTAACATAAAGGCACGATCCCGCGCATAAACTTGCACCAACCAAGCCAACCAATTCGCCCCAGTCCCAATCCATTTTCATTTTCCTTGCTTCTCCAGCAACATTTTCATCCTTCCATGACAACCCAATGTCATGGTAAAAATATTTTAAGCAATATTTGGTTATGTTGGTAAAGATTTCCCCAAATCAATACTTTTGGTCTAAGCCCCACTAAGCACAAGTTTTTCAAATGGTTGAGTTCACACTAATGCATGACCCAAGTTTGATCTAAAGGTGACAATGAGTTTAGTCCAAGGTCAACGGTGGCCATACAAAGGAAGTAGGTATATCTATGAATTTAAACCAGTATTGAAATACTTGGTAAAATAAGCATACATTAAACTTTGAACCGAACATAATTAAGTTGAATTATTGGGTGCAATATGATCAAGAGTGTAACTTGCCTTGCTCATCGTCTCACGAGAATCTTCCTCTTCAGTACACTCAGACTCCCTGGAGTCTTCACGATCTACACGTGTAAAAGAGCAAATTCAAAGAAGACTCAAATAAAGATCCAACTGAGATCAACAAGAAAACCGAGGGGACCCCAAAGGGAGTCCAAATTTTAACCAACAAGAGAGGTCCATACTTTAGAACAGGTTCTTATAGAAGAGGTCTAAGCTTACCAGAGGAGGGTGGTCTTTAGCAAAAGACCCCAAGGGTGTGACCTAAGCAGTAGGCAAAGAGGTCCTGAGCAATGGTTCTTGCGCAAGGCCCAGAGAGGAGGTCCTCACACAAGGTCCATAGAAATCCAAAAGAAGTCCACAAAAGGAGGTCCTGTGAAGGACACGACCAGCTCAGTGCAGTGATGAACACAAAAGTGGAGCAGACCACCAAAGGAACTTACCAGGTACAAGGAGTAATGGAGGGAAGGGAAGGTCGTGAGAGCCAAGTCTTCCCTGGAAAGCCACTGAACGAGAGCCAAGATAACAGAGTGTGGAGAAAGGTGATGTGGTAGAATTTCTTGGTCTAATTGTAATCAAAATGGTGAAGAAAACTAGAAATATACGTGTCAAGGATAAGTATAGAAATGGGTCAAAGGTAGGTAGTGGCAGAGCAGGTGTCACTACCACCCTGGTTAAAAAGTACGAGGAAGGACAGCTTATGTTGCTTTGGGAAGGACTAAGAAAAATGTCGAGTACGCCTAAGGACCCAATTCAAGGTAATTACCACGATGTGGATGCATTTAATGTGACAAGACATGCATTAAATGCCCAAGATATTTTCGTATGGCGGAGGAAATGAGAATGACCAAGTCCGGTGAGTGGGGCCATCAACTTAGAAACAATGGGTCAAGAAGGGAGGTCATGCCCATGCAGAGGAGGTCCTTGAGGAGGTCCGAGAGGCTTAGGAGGTCTCGAACATGGGGAGGTCCCGACGGTGGTCTCTTCAAGGAGGTCAGTCGAGGAGGTCCAAAGCCAGGTTTAAAAGGTCAGCAGAGAGGTCTTGGACAAGAGGTCCAAAGAATTACAACAAGGTCCTCGGTTGAGATTAAAGGCAAGTTGAGGTCCCGGGCGGTTGGATCTCCAAGAGGAGGTCCAACACCAAGATCAAACGTCTTGAGGTCTGGGCCTTTGGATTCAAAGTAAGGGAGGTCCAAACCGTTAGATTCAAAACAAAGAGAGGTCCTAGGGAAGAAGTCCACGACAGAGGTCCAACAGAGTTCGCAAGGATCAAAACAACCCTAGGGAGGTCCTTTCGCCAAGAAGAAATGCCAAGGAGGTTCAAATGAGCTCAAGGTTCAAGGCATACCAGAAATCCACTGGAATACAAGGAGGTCCGAAGGAAAAGAGGTCTGGGCCTAGAAAGGTGCCCAGGCAACAAGAGGTTTAGACTTAAGAGAAGTCTGAACAGAAAAGAGGTCTGATTCCAAAGATATTCGAACCAACAAAGAGGTCCAAAGTGACCAAACTCAAAGAGGTCGGCCAGGACATAAGGGTACCTCCAGACGAGAAAAGGTCCGAGCCTCAAGGGAGGTCTAGCCTCACGTACCACTGGGGAGGTCTAGACCACAGAGGAGGTCTAAACCTACACAACCAAAGAAGATACGCTAAGGGGAGGTCTACTGGGCATACCAAAAGGAGGTCTCAACAACTCAAACCTCTCCAACCGAACCAAACTTGTATTCTCATCAAAACAAAATATTTTTAATTTATTTTACACATTTAAAAAGGATTTAGGAAATCAGAATGTTACAACCCTTGCCATTTGAGGGTTCTGGTTCCTCCTCTGGGTGTAATGTTGTGGGGGAGAGGGTTCCCTCATCAATCTTGTCCGTGGCACAGTTCCTTGGGTCTGGTGAAAGATCCCTGAAACCGGCATTGTTGTCAGACGAAATGACGCCCTGCTTATACTCGTAGCAAGCGTCTATGTCGAGTCTTGAGTAGAATGCTAAATCGAACTAATTCTCCTCATTCCACTCTCCTACCATGAAAGCATCGGAGTTGAAAATAAAGACAATTTGTCAAAAAAGAAAGGAGAAAATAGGAGATCCCCACAGACGACACCAACTGTCGATGGATTAGTATCAAACTTATGAATGAATGCTGGCGACTCTCCTAGAGCGAAACAACACAGAAAAGGACACGTGAATTTTATACAGGTCCAGGCTTTCTTTGGAGAGAATAACAATACTACTCTGTGTTACTGTATTGATTGTATTTACAATAAGAAGGAAGTCACTAAAACTAGGGCTTGATGTCTTTTGTCTTTTGTTGTAGCTGTCGAATCTCTTGATCGCTTGATCACTCTATCATCCTCCTTCTATCCATCGACTTTACTCCTTATATAGTGTATGAAGGGGTGGCAGTTGTCCACATCAAGAGGTACCTTGTCGTTTGATGCAATGCACATATTTAAAGGCGGATATAGTTAGAGACGTCGCCTTGCGGTTATGTCAGAGACAGAGGTTTAATACATGGAGTTATCTCAGGAATAACGACACATATTAACTGTTACGTGTATTAAACACAACACATAAATGTGCCTAGTCGATTGGGCCCACATGTTTGTAGGCTTTATCGATTATAAGGTGGTCGAACTAACCTGGCCGTAATAAGACTTACGACCATGAGGTGATCGTAGTAGGACTTACAATTAATAGGTGGTCGTAGAAGAACTTATGACCATATATGGTGGTTGTAGAATGGCCTACGACCACTAGGTGTGTATGATCTCCGTCATTGTTAATATTGATGGGTACCTTTGAAGATTGTATAAGATGCATTATTATCTATAATAATAAATATTATAGATAAATAACTTAATTAATTAACGATTGTTAGATCCTCGTCTCTGCTGTATACATAAAAAAATGTACCAGTTTACCTCTACCTTTTTGTAATTATCGAGAAGCAGATGAGAAATAGCAATCCCTAGAGCCCCAAGAGGGCATGTGAGGACAGATCTGACTTATTTGTACTACTCTCTCTGAAGTGGTTGACATTCTTTAGCTCATCCATTTCTATGTTCCAAAAGAGAGTGTATTCTATATCCTTTGTTTGGTGTTAAGAGGCCTTTTTTTTGTGATATTGTTTGTATTTTGTCCATGTAGGGTATAAGCTGAGCTAGGATTCTTTCCAATTTGGAGGATGAGTACTAGCGACCAGCGACCAGCGACCAAATCAATTCAGAAAAGGTCTAGACGAAATGCACTGTTGGTGCGGACTAAAATGTACTGTTGATGAGAAGTACTGATCTTGTTACATGTTAATTGACGACGGCGCACACAGACGTTGTACAGCTCGGCCGAGCTATCGTCACAGCTGAGCTGACGGCACATTCCATTTTACTCATCCAAACAGTCCTTTAACATCGGGCCTTAATGTTTCCAAAGTAGTTTTTTTATTGTTATCTCTCATCGTCACATTGATTTTATTTGTCAATTTTTAAAAATAAGCTTTAGGATTAGTTCAACTCTTACCAGAATCAAAAAAAAAAAATCATGCTCCAAACGAGACATAAGTGTTTTCCGAAACTCTTTCAGTTGAATTCTAACGTAAAGCCCGAAATCTAAATAAACAATCCAAAAGACATGTACAATGGTATAGATAATTTTTGTCTATAGTACCTTTGCATGTCATTTATAGACCGCACTAAAGACAGCTCCTACAATAGATTGTCTTTTTATATATCTCTATAGATAACTCTTTCATGTATAATATGTTTTGTTTCTCGTACATACGACATAGATAACTACGCTTTCTTATGTTTAGATACCACCTTCCCAATGCATGGTATCCTAGAGTGTGATATCCTGGCCTTTGATATAGAGTATTTACTAGTATTTCTACCTGTATATCGCATGATGAGTGATCTAAATAAGATATCACCTGCTTCTCTTCTTAATTACAGTCTCATCATTTAAGAACTTACTCATGGAGTATTGGGACCATGTTAAGAGATGATCCAATTCTCTATGTTCGCTTCTCTCATCCACATCATTCATAAACGATAAGTCTTACAACAATCACATCACACTATTTTACATGCTTTAATGTAACACGTGACGATGAAAAGCGCTTACCACAGAAGAGGATGTGACGTTTGAGTTTTCAGAAAGAAAAAAAAGTTAATGACGATGGCGATCGCCCATATCAAAATCTTTCTCCGTATCATGTCCTTATGTCCTTATTGGAGTCCCCACTATCACTTGATGGAAGAGGTGTAGCTACAAGAAAGAGATGCGTCATTTCAATGTGCTCAAATACAATGAAAATATCTTGAAAATCATCCCAACTTTAAACAAAGCATTAGGCCATCCGATTTTGCACCCGTACCAAGCCGTCCTAGCACGGGCACCAAGCAAATGAGGGTATATCAAGAGAATCTTGCTAGCACAGGCACCAAGTTTTACTCCGGTTTCAAGCCAAAAATATAGGACGTGTTTGCTTTGTTCCTTGGGCAAATTTGCTTGACGCCAGCAGCAGCCGGGACATCCTGTGTACCATGTTTGATTTGCTTCCACGCTAGGTCTCGCCAGCCAGGCGTTCAAAACGAACGACTGGAGCCAGGCAACTCCATGCCTCCATCCACACCGTTGATTCTTCGATCCGTCGGTCTATTTTTCATTCACTATTTTCAGATACAGCTTTCCAACTAAACAACTCATTTTCAGATTTGTCTGACCAGGAAAAAATCATCTACTTTCTAAGCTACTTCCAGCAATCAGTTTTTTTTCAAGCATGGAACTAGGTCTCAATCCAAACAAACCCATAGTTAATAGACCCACGGAGGGGGAGAGAGAGAGTTGGTGTAAGAAAAAAAATAATATTTTACATAATTGCAGGTCTTGCCATGAGAGAGAAGTGTTAAACAGCCGAGGAGAACACAAACTTAATGTTTACGTGATAAGTATTTTTTTAGCGCTTGTATAGGTATCCTACGCTGCGTCGCGAGCCCAAACTAGAGAGGATGAACCCGTGACCATGAGCCCAAACTATTGTTGGAACGAGATAAGCTATATACATTGCCGTACACTCACAGTGACGAGCCATGAAATGGCCATGCATTACCCCCGTATGTAGACCTCGGATATTATAATCGCCTACTGGGATATTAGCGGGCGTACTGCCTCCCATGCCTGCCTCGCTGTCAAGCTTGTCAGTTGTCACCAAGCAAGATATGTACGCACCTAGGACATGTACAGTAAGTGATATCATATGTCCATCATTCTTGTTACGTAAAATTTTATTTTTTACTATAGAGATGATAGGAAAGAAGATGAGAGAGATAGAAACCGTCTAGTATATAATAGACGGTTTATAAGACCCTTATAGATATCATTTTTACTGTTGTATCTATACCGTCTGTAACAAACATGTTTTGTAGCCTCATTTTGTAAGGATCATATATAGACAACCCATTGTATAAATTGTGTTTAGTTTTATCTATATATGGCATTGCATGTACTACGGACAACCATTGTCTGTACCACTATACATGCCTTAAACACGAGCAAGAAGGTTTCCCGAGGGATATGGATCCAGTGTTTCGCGTATGCTAACAATATTTTGTCTTAGCGCTATAGCAAAACACTGTAGTAACAGAAAGTACTATACCAATTTTACTGTAACAATTGATCTCATCCTTCGCTTTTCGATCAGACGGTGAGATCGCTCTTTATGTTTGTGCACTATAGCATCTCTCCATAATATTTGTGCATTATGGACTTGGTGTCTCGTGCACCCCGTAGCTCTACGTGAATCCGCCCATTGAACTAAAAACAGTATCCGGTAGGACAAAGCTTTGCTTAGAGGAGCTGACCAGCTCAAGTTGAATGTGATGATTGTGCTCGTGGGTTCCAAGCAGGGTGGAGCCAGCGTCCCTATTGGCCGGACACTTGTCCGGGTTTCGCGGCTCCGCCCTTGTCGAGTATGCAGGTAGTAGATGGCAGTGCTTCCTCTTACCTCTTGTGCCTCCTTTCCTTTCCTGTCGAGCTTGCCCAGGCTTACCATAGCCGCTGGCTCCGCCCCTGGTTCCAAGGATTTGTTGCTACCCTTCCATCCGTTTGTAGATAAGAGATATGACACAGGGGGAGGGCAGAGACCTTTGTGTCCGTTATAGTTATGCATAGCAAGGCTCTACGATTACTAGCCAATATTTCTTTCATGCGCCCAATTGGTTATACATAGCAAGGCTCTACGATTACTACCCAATATTTCTTTCATGCGCCCAATTTCCAGCTCAATACGCTTGTTTTCCTATGCGGGAAGTAACCCACGTCAAGGAGAGTAGAGTACGCTCGACGACACCAAATGCTCTTGCACGTTCCTATTGCTGAAGAAAAATCAAGAAATGAAAGATAAGCTCTTCCATGACCACCTCATAAGCTAGCTGATGGTCACTAGTTTACTGTACCACGACAGCGAAGCTCGATCGCGGCGCGGCGCGGCCCGTGAATCTGCCTTGTGGATTCTGCGATCCTCAGCTGCACGCGTAGCTCTATTAGTCAAATGATCGACTAGCCAGCTAGGTACCAGACGTAAATCACGCCATCAAACTAACAAAGACTAGTACCTACTAACTACTTGGGATGATTGATGTGATTCCAATGGACGGACTGCCCAGCTAGCCATATAGCTCAGTATAGCTCATCGATCTAATCGAGCTTTCTGGGTGATTGCAAATTTGCAACACCGATCGCTCCCCGTCGTGTAATATTCCTTTGGTCGATCTATCTCTACGGCCGTGTGACCGTGTCTATCTTTTCCGTGATCGCGACGCGTACGCTCCTTATGTTTCTCACTCTTTCCCTCTACACCTGGATATTTACGATGGTGCGCGTTTTTTGAGCGCGATTGATGATGCCGTCGGTGCTACCTGGCCGGCAGGGGCGGAGCCAGCAATTAGACATAGGGGGCCACGTTAAAAAGTTCAAATTTTGCACAGCCAACGATGCATATTAGTCAGATTAATGTAAGTGATTTTGTAGGCATTTTTTTTTGTGGAAAGTGTATTCGGTGAAAATGCGATGAAAAATCAAACCTAGAAGTTTTCAAGCATTCTAAAAAATTATTAGGTGTAGGGGGAGATTATGTTCTATATCTCAACAAAATTTCAATATCAAACTCAACCGTATTTGCTATATACGAAAAAGATAAATGCAAATGTGATTGAGTTTGATGTTAAAATTTTGAAAAGATATAACCCCCCCTACATTTGGTTTTTTTTTGAGAATTTTTAGAGACTTATGCGTTTCAAATTCATATTTTTCATGTTCTATCGCTCCTTTGTGGTGGTAGAGTTGTGTATGTATGTACTCCACCCACTAAGGTTTAAATCCTGTTGCCTACCTTACGTACACGCCGAAAGCGTTTCAAGAGAATTTTATGAGGTCATGATTTATCCTCGGCATCCGTCTGTCTATACATGTGCTAAGGGGACGTGCTCACGTGTGATGTGCGTGCGTGTGTGTGCGTTTTCCTTGTAATCGCAAAAAAAAAAGCACCCATACCATAACATCATTAACATTACGAAGATGCTACAAATTACTAATTAGATAGATAAACGCGTGCATGTGTTACATAATTGAGTTAGTGCTTGTACACAGTACAAATGGATTAACGTCAGGAAGAAGAAGAATAAGAAAAAGAAAAAGAATACTAACAGGACATCCACTAACAGCATGCTTCTTTGGATGCCTTAGGGACAAATCATTGGGGGGACAATTTGATTAATTACTGAGGACTAATACTAGTGGGCTGGTACAGCCCCCTTCCCTCCGCCCCCTGATTGCCGGTCTCAGTTCCCGGCACGTAGGAGGACGTACGGTTCTTATCGATCCGCTGCCGGTGTGGCCCTTATATATAGCTAGTTTGATAGGCCCTGTCTCGTCGGTCTGGAAACCATCCTTAACCTTGTCTGTATCGTCCAAGTTCCAATCGCAGATGGATGGCTTACACACGCAGACAAGCACGATCACGTTGTTTCATTTTAGAATAGTGGAGTAGACTGGGGGTGTGTTTGGTTGTCTATATAGGGGTTGGTTTGTATGAATAAATATAAGTTTTTGGATGTTTGGTTGACTGGTTGGATGGATGAACCTGACTGAGTAGATGTAAGATTTCCTCTCGGACCAGACCCAAGGAAAACGCTCGATTCGAGCTTCTCTCCTCAGCCAGGTTGAACGCATACAGGCTGGCCAGCGCCCATGAGTCCGTTCACTTTCTCCCGCGCTAGATACAGGCAACCAAACAACATCTCATCATAGCATGGTCTAACAGAAACAGGCAACCAAACAACTCATCACTGCATCCACTCAGTCTGATTAGGTTCAGCCTAGATGATACATACGAGCCACGCTGAGAATATGCATGCAACCAAACACATCATAGGTGATTCACCTTACTGTGTAGATGAGACTAGCTAGCTAGGTAACAATTGCTTCCTAAAATGTCTTAGAGCGCAGATTTTTCAGAGGCCTTTCAGCTTGACAAGAAGATGCAGCCAGCTCGTCTCAACTAGGAAAAAGTTTTTAAGAGAAAGTTGAGCTTAATTAGTTCACATGAACTCCTATCATAGGCACCAATGATAGGAGTCCTATGGGCGCTCGGCCGACAGAACCCAGCCGACGAGGCACCCATAGACGCCATCAGGAACTACTATCAGGAAAAATATCCCGACAGCGCCGTCTCTATTATTACGACAGCGCCGTGCCGTTCACAGTCCAAGCCACTCAAACACCCTTCTGCAGCAATTACTTCTCAAACCAGATACTCCTTCAAGTATACGAAGAAGATCTTGGACGAGAGGCATCCCAAAAATCACAATTAGAAAAGTAACGACCCTTCAACACCTTCTCATAAAGTGACCCCATCTCTGTCATTAGCCGCCGGCCATGACGACCTAACATGGGGAGTCGGCAATGCAAAAGTATTAGAATCTCATCTAATAACTAGATACCAGGCAGTGCACTCAATTTGGTTCAACCGCTGGTGCCCCTACATGCGGATCAAATAGTTGATTTTCTTATACAGGAGGAGCATGGTTCTTAGGATATTGACTTGGTTTGTTCGATCTTCCTTGAGGTGGTGGCTGATCAGATTATCCAGGTGCCCACACTACTACAGAAAAGGCCTTCGCAGACGGTTCAAAAACGTCATCACAGACGATTTTGTGAGCCGTCTGAGTTTATGGGTTAGTAATGACATGAGGTCATCATAGACGGTTTTCGAACCGTCTGTAATACATAATATCACAGACGGTTATAAACTCAAAACCGTCTGTGATAGTAGAAAATCCTGAGACGGTTTGTAGATGAAACTGCTCAGGATACTCGACTATCACGCAGCGGTTTGTAGATTAAACCGTCTGTGATAGTAGAGTATCGCAGACGGTTTCATCTACAAACCGTCTGTGATATTCTTTTGCATTGCTAAATATATTTCTTTTTATTTGCTAGCCTCAGGAAATGCTAGCCATGCCCTCTGAAACAAGCACATCCAATTCGCATTCATTTCAGAAGCAAGCATATCAAATTCGCATTCATTTCAGAAACAAGCACATCCAATTCACAAATCAATTAACTAAAATTAACCATTAATGTACATTAATTTACACACATGTACCATTAAGTTCAATCTATCCCAATCAAGTTCAATCTACACTGTGGAAACTCCCATCTGGATTTATGACCTGACTGTTCAGGAATAACGCAAGGTGTGATCGAACTTTTATGAGCTTGCTCTGTTCCAATGCAGTTTCAGCGATGGTCACAACCTGTCGATAGGAAGATTAAATTCGTGGTTATATAAATTGGTAAGTATATATGAAATAATTGCTGCAAGATTGACAAACCACAGATGTTGCGGCCCGGCGGCTGCTGGTGGCACTGCAAAAATAGAATTGGTTAGTTCGAGAGGCATTACTACGAAGTGTTATATAGGATTAATGTGTGCTAGCTAGCTAGCAAGTACCGGGAAAGTTAGATGGTGTTGCATCGACCTTCCCTTGCAATTCCATCCTGTAGCATATAACACGTGGAAAGATCGTGTTGCATCGACCTTCCCTTGCAATTCCATCCTCTAGCATATAACACGTCGAACACCCTACGTGACTCCAAGAAGTTAGCCTTAGCCATTGCAAAGGAAAGAAAGACTACAATAGAGTTTCTATGGAGGAAATGTGTTTACCTGTTGATTAAATTCCGGATAACTGTGAAGTTGTGAGTGGACCTCTTTAGGGAATCTAGGTATATTACCCATTTCCGTTTTGGTATAATTACAATTAGAATCCAGTGGAAGCTACACAGGTATGTCAGCATGGCCATTAAACCTAAGTTCGTGTTGCTTATAAAGTACAAATCAATAAGTATAGCCAGTAGTGCAACACTTACTCCTGGTTGTAGGGCAAAAGTATGTATTCCTTGTTGCGGCGAGCCAGGAAAAAATCTATAACGTAATTCTCGACGAATGTTGCATTCGCCTTGATGGTTTGCTCGGAGACCACGTGTGGGTCGAGGAAACCTACCGGTGAATTCCTTCTTTCGGCTTCAGACATCATGTATCTATATACAAAAGCAAAGAGTTATATATAACATTTATTGGTATTACACGAACATTGACCGTGATTGTACACACTTACAATGTCCAGCATCGTATGATTGAAACGTCGAGCTCGTCGAGGTTGAAGAGACAGAACAAGTCCTCGAAGGTCACCGTGAAGACACAGTCTTGATGCTCGTGGTTAAAATGATTCTCCTTGAACTTGACGGTGACACTCGAGCGTCGTTGTTCAGCCGGCTTGTTGGACTGTTCCATGTACCATGTATGCAATGCCGTGCAAGCCGGTTCTAGGGTAGGGTTGTCTAACCTCTCGACCAACGGCTCACCTAGCATGAATTTTCGGGCCAACGGCAAGAAGGGGATATCAGAACAGGAGTCGACCGTCTTCGATTTGCCCTTGCTGCCTCGCTTTGTATAGGTCGACTTCACAAGAGTAGACTGAGCACGAGATGTAGATGCATCTGATGCACCAGGCCCTTGCCGCGTCGGTGTAGGTAGCTTCGGTGCAGTCAGCTCCCACGGACTTGACACCGGAGCAGGTAGCTCCAAGCAGATGTCCCCCTTGGGCCACTGGATGAATGTTCCAACGGCTTGCTCTAGAGTCATGACCTTATCGTTTGGGGGAATATGCAACGGGACGGCCCCGAAATTGGCACAAATACCATCCACATTCACTTTTGCAAAACCAGGAGTAAGTGTTGCACCGTGCACCAAAGACCTGACACCGGATGGATACACCTGGCCCCAAGCGGCATCTAGGGCAATAGAGGCATATCTCACTTGGAGCTTGCACTTCATAGCCACCTACATAACGATACAAAATTAGCTACTCCAACAGGCCTATCAATGGATTGAGCATTCCAGAGATAATAATTATTACCTGGATGTCATCGACAGGAAATCTGCCGTCGCCTATTGGGGTAGGGTTGGACGCACAGCTACTTGGATGTTTGGGGGGCTGACTAACACAGTAGGGGCAGGGGCTTCCAACTGATTTGGGATTTACAATTCCCTAATCCTTTGCTCAAAGGTCTCCAACTGCCATTGCGTCACAGCTCTGATCTCATCTCTGAAGGATTTATTGAGCTCATCTCTGAGGGATTCATGAATCTCTTCTCGTAGCTTTGCATCACGCTCGGCTTTGGCTCTCTTCCTACTCCGATACGATTCAGAGTCCACTTGGAACTATTTTGCCCATGTAACATAAACACCAGCGCCTCTTGTGCGATCCGGATGCTCACTGTTTCCTAGGGCCGCGAAGAGTATATCTTTCTCCCTGTCTGCCTGAAATGAGCCTTGGGAAGATTGTGCACTCAGCGTTACCTACAAGAGCCCGACATGTCATTTCACTTCCTATGAAGTTATGGAGTAATTACAAACTAGGTAGTTCGATATCTTACCAGGTGCTGGGAACTAGGTAGTAATTACAAAAGCAACTAACTAATAGAGACAACAAAGAATAGTACCTTCAATCCAAGTTTGTGAGAACAGAGACGACAAATCCTAGCAAAACTGATCATGAAACCAAGGTGCAAACAAAGGGGGTTGTGGCCAAAATCAGGGCACAGCAGGAGAAGCGAAGAACAAAATGAGAAAGCATGAAGACGAACCAGTGAAACGTCACATGACCGTGAATGAATTCTGCAAAATTGATGCGTACAAAGCAGACCGCTGGCGTGCCGATGAGTCGCAATGAGTGAGAATGACGCGCCAACAAAATCGAGTATGGTGCGCCACCGATGCAGACGGGGAGGAGACAACTGGAGGTGGCGGAACTGAAGACCACAACCCGTGTCGCAGCAGCGATGGGTTGACACAACCGGCGTGGATAGTGGTCCGACGTGTTGTAGGAGGAAGAACATGCATAGAGATATACACAAGTAACTAACTAATAGAGACAACCAAAAACGGCGCAAGAGATGTATGTAGCAGTACAGACCTAGTAACACAGAGATAAATCACATAAACAACAACATACAAAAGCAACTAACTAATAGAGACAACAAAGAATGGTACCTTCAATCCGAGTTTGTGAGAATAGAGACGGCAACTCCTGGACAAACCGAGCATGAAACCAAGGCGCAAACAAAGGGCTCTGCGGCCGAAATCTGGGTGCATTAGGAGAAGCGGAGAACAAAAACGAGAAAGCGCGAAGACGAACTAGTGAAACGTCACACGACTGCGAATGAATCCTGCAAAATCGATGCGTACGAAGCAGACCGCTGGCGTGCCAGTGCGTCGCAATGAGTGAGCACGATGCGCCAACAAAATCGAGTACCGCGCACCACCAACGCATGTGGGGAGGAGATTTACCGAGACAATGAGTCAAGGCCACAACTCGTGTCGCGGCGTGAAAGGGGGCAATGGCGACGAATCGGGCGCGGATAGTGGTCCGACATGTTGTTGGAGGAAACAACGGGGAGAGATGCGAATAGGGCGAGGAAACCGAGAAGATATGGTCAAACGGAACAGAAGACCACGAGGGCGATGCAGGCGAGGATAAGCACACTATGCAGCCGCTGAAGTGAAATCTACACAAAGCATGGGACAACACCAGCCAAGCAACAAGGCACGTGGCTCAGCGCGAAGAGAAAGCCGAACGGACGGGAGATGCGTGGGCAGACGAACGGAAGCACAGACGGACAAAGGCACCGACGCGAAAACAAGATGTGTCCGAAGCGAAACGGAACGACGGAGATGGCCTACGCAGAATGATAGGTGGGACCCGAACGAAGGAGAAGCCAGGGATTCTTCCGTGTATAGATCAAAGAGAGATGCCATGTGAATCAATCAAGCGATTCGAACTAAGCGATACATGTGGAAAACATACAGAGGAATTGATCAAACATCTTGCTTATTTTTAGAGAAATTTTACGGTACATTCTATCGGTAGTATATTGTGGTAGTATAAATCAAAACTGACCATTGATTTATTACGAGCTTAATATACTTTTATTTGTATTTATAATTTTTCGTGAGGGTATTATGGATATTTTCAACTAGGGTTGAAAATATTAATGTGATCTCCATATAAGCAGTTACAATTCTACCCCCTTAGGATTCTATTACTCATACTATCAGGTGTAGTTTAACTAAATCCTATCTAATTTAAACCGTTGGATAAAAAAGAATGGACACATTTTATTAAATTGAGTGTACCGAGCTCTATTTTTAAGATGGGCAATTGCCCCGGGTAATTCCCATGTAGGTTAAAGTGTGGCAAAGTTTCTCATGATGACCCATGCATTATCCGTTCTTCTGTCGTCTGTTACAAGCCAGACCAAACTACTTGTGTTTTTGCATACTCAGCACAGTACTCGGTCTATCCTATGATCTCTTGAGATGACATATGATCCATTAATCAATCTTTGCATGGACATCATAGCCTTTTTCCTCCACAAAGGGAATGCTGTGCCTGTACGTCATGATCTTTTTTCTACTAATGTTTCTTGACTAATTAGAAAAAGGTAACAATTGATCGGTTTTGCTATTTGCAATTTGCCTGTTGTTTACTAAACTCTAAGTCGACTTTTATGACCGTCGGATTTGCACGGCGATTTTGTGTGCTGTCTGGATTGATGTTTGATCAAATGGATATAAAAAACAACCACCTTATATAAAGAGTTCTTTTACGGTACACTCAATTCAATATAGTCTATTCAGTCCTTTCGATCCAATGGTCCAGATTAGGATTTAGTTATCTTTTTGATAGCGATGGCGGAACCAGAATTTTGAAGACACAGGCGGTGACCGACTTGTCTTTGGCTCGGTGACTCGCTGCTTCTGGCCGAGTCTCAACCCATGCACGTGCCGCTTAGCCCACGCTAACGCCGTGCCTCGGCCTCTCCCTGCTTGTAGCCCTGCGTCGAGCCTCAGTAGTCGACTAGTCGGTGCCTCACTGCCCCAAGGCCCAAAGACTCCGCCCTCGCCCAGCCACACACTCGCGTCGTGAACCTCAGAGACTCAGACCGCAGCCCCCACCGCTAGAACTGGAGCCTGGAGCCGGATGAATGGGGAATGGTTAGGGAATTGGAGATTTAGGGTTACTAGTGCATCTGTATTTCATTGGGGATTTGGCTTAGGCTACAACTGGGCCGGCTACAGCTTGCATTCGGCACGTCTCGGCCCACAACCACGTCCAACGCCCAATGCGGCGTGGCCGCGCGGGGACTACAACACAACGGCTGTGTGCCTGTGCCCTCATTTAGTAGTCACACCAACCTTGCAGTTTCTAAGTGTCCAGACAGGAATCCGCCAGACATAAGCAGCCTCTCTCCAACCTTAGTCATCAGATTGCCCTTGGACACATACATCACCAGTATTGCTATGCGAGAGGAACTTTTTTAGTGTTCTGACAAGGAAAGCCTTCTTAATTATCTCCCACATACAGCATGTTGACTAGTATGTTATATATGTCAAATCAGTTACCGTGAGCAGCAGATAATATGAGGTGAAATTAATGGGTGAAATGGGTCATGACTACTCATGAGGGCAACTGTGAACTTAGGCAGGCATGCTTGCTCGGACGTTTAAGATCGGATTAGAAAGGGGTTCCGCCGGCCCGGGAGACATGGTAGCGTATAATACATCCCAACCATCCATCCATTAATTACACTAAATCATCTCATGTTATGATCTCATCCTGCTGTGATTTTCTCCCCCTCTCAACAGCACGTGTGCCATGCCAGCCAGAACCCCAAATCTAACTGAGCAATTGTCACAGTAAGTACCAAGAGCGTAGCAAAACGACATCACAATTCACATATCAATCAATCAGTAAACCCCCAAATCTAACTGATGGGAGACCCGGGACAAGCCGGGGCAAAACGACATCGCAGTACACATATCAATCAATTGGTAAAACCCCAAATCTAACTGATGGGAGACCCGGGGCAGCCGCCCCGGCTTGCCCCGGGGGTAGGTTCCGCCACTGCCTGATAGTATGAGTAGTATAATACCGAAGAGGTAGAATTGCAATTGCGCATGTATGGATCACATAACACAAGAGTAATATCTTCAATACTAGTTGGAAAAATCTATAATACCCCCACATTTTTTTTAATAAATACAAAGAAAAATTTATTATGCCCTTAACAAATCAATAGCCAGTTTTGATTTATACTACAACTATATACTTACTAGTAGAATGTACCGTAAAATTTCTATATATAAATAGAATAGATAGTGATGGAAATACTCTGACCGGAAAAAAGATAGAGACAGAATTAACATGACTTAATTTGTGCACTACATTTTTGCATGTCCTTTCATGTTTTATCTTCCAAAAAAATTCACAGGAAGTTTGATTTGCCTTAATTACAACCACCTGATTATAGAAGCCACAACAGCTCTTGTGAGAAAAACGTAACCATCCTTAATTACAAACACCTGATTATAGAAGCCACAACAGCTCTTGTGAGAAAAACGAAACCATCCGAGAAATCTCATTCATGGAGCCTGGAGGGGACACAGCACGTTCGCAACTCGCAATGAATGGCACAGCATCGATCGTCGCACAGAAGAGGGAGCAGTGAAATACGTTGGTCCACGGCGGACGGAGGTGGGGATCGACGGACCGTGCGAGGACCACCGTGGACCTCCTCCCTGCGGGCGCCTGCTGCCTGCACCCTGCGTGCGCGCCGTCCATTTCCAAAAAATGGAGCCCGGCCGGCCCCTGGTCCTCACGTAGCTTCACTTGCTTGGCCACACAGGTTCGTCCTTGCGTCGCGTGGCTCCGTACGAGCAGACTTTTCCGAGAGATCTCACATCTGATCCCACAGTGGCCGGCGCAGCTGCCATAGCCCAGAGCAACGTGGGCATGCATGGCAAAGCGAGGGGAGAAAGGTCAAAATTAGGAGCATGTGGCTGCTGCTGGTTGAAGAACCCTGGAGATGAGATCATGGGGTCTCGTTGTCAAACAAATCGAATGTTATACGTGCATGGTGACTTGGATATTTTCAACTGCTCTCTCTCTCTCTCTCTCTCTCTTCTTCTAAAACAGTTTTTTTTACACCCTGTTTTATCCTATGCTTAGAAGTTACGGTGTGCTCACTGAACCGGCCATGCATGCATCACCAGGTTCGTGTTTTCTTGTACAGGATCAGCTAGATAGGAAGTTGGGAACTAGGAAGGAGTTATTTATTAGTTACATAAAGCTTCGACTACCTGAAGACTTAGTACTAATACGTAAAACAGAATTAACAACCAGTCGAGTCGTCCTATCAAATGTATATGCATCAGACTGACCGATCGAAGCTGTCGACCGATCATCGCACAACGTGTCTTGGGTTACAGTACCGGACGCCCAAAACTGATGGTCTTATGAGCTGTAGAACGGATTGTTTGTTGCCAGTCCAATCAACCGATTGGGGATCAAAGCTGCTATAGATCGATCCAAATGGCCTTGTTGCATTTCCGAACTAGCTAGGTGCCTAGGTGGGTATCTCCGTTTTCTCACACTAGTCTTGTCCTTAATTAAAGCGACCCTGCACGTACGGCTCGACTAAATGTTCTAAGGCTATACATGCATTCTGGCCTGAAACAAGAGCCGCTTCTCAAATTTTCAGCAACAAAGGTCACATGTCTGCGCGTACAGTAATCGCTTCACGTACATACTGTGTACGTAGTGTGTGACGATAACGCGATATTGATCCCTTGGCCATTTCGCAAGTCTACATTGATTTTGATCTTGATTTCGAATATAGAAATGCAAATTCAAAAAAATATATATACTAAAAGGCTATGCTCCATAAAAAAACAAAGGGAAAATCAAATACTCCAGTATATTTATTAACTAAGAAATACTGGACGCTATAGCGTTTCTAACCGATTCGACGGTACAACCCACGCACGTTTGATCAAGCGACAGACACACGAATCCTAAAAGGTTCAGACCACTATTCTCCCAACCAACTTGTCCTATTCCCTCGACGAGGATCTAATAATCCTCATTTATTTGATTATCTATAATTATTATTATAAATATTAACATCTCCATATTTAAGTATACCCCTTAATATTTATAAGGGAGAGGTCAAGCTGTCTAGTCGTAAACTATGGTCGTGAGTCTTCCTGCGACCATGGTATAGTCGTAAGCTGTCGACGTCTGGGACTCTCGTTATAGAACGAACAAACAAGAATATAAAAGAAAATAGAGATTACTATCTATTCGCCAAAGGACTCGAAATGGTGATGCATATTGGAAAGAGTATGTTCTAATTACAGAGAAAAAGACTGTGAATACACGTAGATTAGGGCTTGGATTAGAATCTTTGTTACAAAGGCACATAGGCGGACTATTTATAGTTCTACAAGCGTTGGAAGTTTATCGCAGTGGTGCCTCTTCGCGCTAATGGTTGCGTCTCTTCGAGACAATAGTCGCGTTTGTCCGTGGTGACCGTTATAGCCAATATCTTCACGTGTAGTTGTAATTAACCACACGTGGGTAAGCGCTTCCTAGGACCTCCTCTGCGGGGGAGAGGTCCTGGAGTAGTCCGAAGGAACCTATAGAGGAGGTCCAATCAGACCTCTGGAAGAGGTTTTGAGAACGATAAATGAAAAGACTTTTAGGCCTGCCTTCTGACTGCTTAAATGTTCTTGGGCCCAGAAAGCTAATTTGGGTCCAGTAAAAACCCAGCTTATTCATAAATAAGCAAATAAAGATATATTCGGATAATTGATTAGTCAACAATCCTCGTCAGCTAGCCCCTCAACTTCAAGTGAAAATAACTTACTTGAAAAGGTTTTTTTTTTACTAGAACTAGACTTGGTCAAGAAGATAGTTTTACTCAAGAAGAGCGTTAGCTGTATATACTTATGAGGGTAATTCCCGAAGGGACAGATATGTTTTAGTCTTTAGCAATTTATTAGGAACAAACTCTAATAAAATATTATCTGTCAGACTTCCGTCTGGTTTATTCAATTCTACTATAGGTTACTGGTCTTATAAATAACCACCAGAAGGGCAAGAATAAGAAACATTCCTTCAGAGACTTCTATCAGATCTCTGTCTTCAAAGTTTCTCATGAGTACGAACTCATATTGCTTTGGCATTTCTCTTCCTATGGTTGGAGCATACAATAGACAATATCCAAGGACTAAATTGACTTTTGATCACCTTTATTTTTAGGTGGTCGGACAGTCAGTTTGCTCTATGGATTAAAGTCTTCAAGAGATTGATGGAAGAAAATCCCGATGATCATATGAACTTCTCTCGAAATGTATATCGAGGTAACTTCTATGTTAAGCGGTTTTGTACCTTTCCACCCGTAATAGTTATGGGATGAAGATAACTTTGAAAAAAGAGAAAAAACTTTTCAACTACTTTTTCTTACACATCTCTAACACGTGGAAAAACTTCCTTGACTGGACATGAGTTGTCATGTCATCACTAATCGAGGCGTAGTTGTTGTGCTGTAGAAGTAGTGGGTTTTAAATGCACCAAGAGTATATATGTATGTATCTTTTACCTCTCCTTAGGCACATTTTTACCCTAGTCATTTTCACTTTTCCCTTTCACCGAGAGTCTTTCGTCCTCCACAAACCTTCGAAGAGAAGGTTCCCTCAGTTTGCCATTGAACTGAGACAATGGTAGGATGGAAATCGTCAATGCTGTCCGCGGAGGAGCTCAAAGGACTAGAGCAGGACGGACATCTATTGGAGAAGACTCTCATCGAGTGGCGTGCACTAGGGAGGGAGATTGAACCAAACCCTCCGGTCGGTTTCATGGTACTCTTCGTGCCCTATCTCCGGGCAGGCCTCTGCTTGCCCGAGAGTGATTTCCTGATTGAAGTTATTAATCATTATAGAATTGAGTTAGTTCATCTTGTACCGAATTCAGTTCTGGTACTTAGCGTTTTCGCCCACATATTTGAGGTGTTTTTAGGGATAGCCCCTAGTCTGCGTCTGTTTAGATTTTATTATCAATCATTCGCAACAAGTAAGGTGATGGTGCTTTGGGCTCTTTTTATTTCAAATTTCAAGATGTCAGCAAGAGGATGTTTTCCTTCTTGGCTACCAAAGATGCCAGCCAAACATGGAGCAAGGAATAATTTTATTCTGAAGTTCTGAAAGAGAGTCGAATTACTTACAATCGTAATGCACCACCGGAGTGGTCCTCAAAAGCCGAGCTGCTGACAAGGAGATCAAGCTCTCAGATGATGCGAAAAGGTAGTCCTGGTGTTCAACAACTTGGTAGAGGGGGGTCTAACTAGACGAAAGGTTGTCCATGACTTCCTCATGGACAAGATCCCCCCCTCCAGAAGAGGGAAATACTATCCTGTAATCATGATGTTCCTGAAAATGGTAACAACTTATTTATTTATTTTACTCAAACTAAATTTTCATAGTTAAAGTATAGTAATTTTTTCATTATACTGCAGCTCTTTCAAATAATGAGGTCCTAGCTAGAACCTTAGTTCTGTTAAAGGATTGGGTTCTAGAAAAAGAACCAATCGATATAGAAGCGCAGCCCCCAAACTTGATTGGGGCGACTTTATCACTTAGGAAAGATCGCTCAGTGGTAAATATTCATAGAAATTAACTAGACATAAGAAGTAAATTTTCTCATGCTTAATTTTTATGTTTCTGGACAGACGACATCAAAGAAATGTCTCATGTCAGATGTCGGTGTGAGCTCTTCTCCTTCTTTGGCAAAGGGTGCAAGGATTACTTCCAGACCTCCTATTGCGCCAAAGAAGATGAAATCCACACTGGCTCCAGTTTCAGTTTCCCCAATACCTCTTGCTTCAATCCCAACTCCTTCAAGACCTTCTAACCGTGAGGTATTGAAAACAAAAGTTAAGACTTCTATTTCCTGACATGTCTCTAAACCGCAACCAATATCTTCTATATCAACTTTCATGGCTGGGGTGGTCCAGGGTGAAGGATAATCAGAAAAGTCTGAAGAGGAGGTCCCTCTTTCGAGGGTTCCAAGGCCAAGGACCTCCCTGGCCTTGGTTTCCTCCTCGACAGAGCAAAGGAGAGAGCCTACTTTCACTGTGAATGAGGACTTTATGTCACTTTTTAGCGAAAGTAGCTTCGAGATCGAGTAAGTTCTTCGATTATAACTTTATAATTTTGACTTTTAAAATGACTAATCCTCTCTTTTTTTTTATTAGCCTTTCTTTGTCGTCGGACCCGAAAAGGGGACAACTGATAGCTCAGGAACAAATGTCGCCACCAATTGTATTGGCAACGGAGGAATCCCTGGCAAAAAGATTCCGCCAACGAAAATACCTCCTAGGACCACTGAGGAAGTGGTCCAGGACGTCCTAACAATGACTACTGGGACATCCAAGGGGATGCCATAAGACATAGAGGTCCAAACTGAAAGGACCTCCCAAGAAGATCAGACAGAAGAGGTGGTCCAAGAGACCACTGAAGCTCATGATGAAGATGACCATATCTTGGTAAGATTTTTTATCTTGGTAATTTTATTTTGAATTTACCAGCATAGACCTGACTCATAGAATATCTTAGGAGTCGCAAGATACCAGTACTGATCCAACCGGAGGAGTTTTTCGTCTGGTTCAATTGGATCAACCCAGGATGAAATTCCCTTGGAAAGTTCTCCTCCCAGAATTGAAAAGAAGAACCTCCAGGACCTCATGACATCTGTCAAAAGGTGCTGGAGAGTCAATATTAACATGGTAGAGGAGAAAGAGAAGTAAGCATAGGAAATTATTATTCAATCATAATATTCTAATTAAATAATTAACTAATGCCTTTGTTTACTTCATATAGAGTATTTACTGGCGAAGGCCGGACAAGAAAATATTGAACTACACTTCACGCTCTCAGATTAAAATTGTCTGAGGCGGAGAAAAGATCTAAGAAGAGTGTGGTGGTCATAGTAGAAAAAATCGAAGAAATCTGCCACTTGACTCAGAAGAATGAAAAGTTACAAGAGATCCTGGGTAGACAATATAAAGAAAGTCATGATCTCTTTAAACAGAACACGATGCTCACTAAGGAGAAAGAAGGTAAAGAACCTCTCTTTATTTTTTACAGAGCATTTGACCTATTATTTGCAATGCATAAGTTTTATTCTCTTTTTTCATTTTTTTTCTTAGAACTAGAAAAGGCAAAAATGGATCTTCAGAAGACCTCTTCTAATAAAGATCTTCAGATTCAAGACTTGAAGGAAGTGGAAAAACGGAGTCGTACTGTCGTACAAGAACTTGAAAAGAAGGTGGATACTTTGATGAAGGCTGGTAAGGAAATTACTACGGTTATGGGAAATAGCTTTTCTCAGATTTCAGCTTCTCTACGAGAAATCGCAGAGCAACTGAAGGCTCTGGTAACTCCTTTTGCAACCAAGATGACCTTGGACGACCTTAGGAATGACATTTATACTCAAATTACATATATTAAAAAACACATACCTACTATAGAGACTACCATATATCAATCTTTGACGAGAGCAATGGGTCAAGCTTTAAATCGAGTCTTGTTAAAGATTGATCTCCTTTATGGGGATTCTATCGATCTTTAGAAGCTTGTCCCTGCGCCCAAGTTCAAGAGAAAAGAGGCAGGCATTGCAGCTCAAGCCAAGATCACACCAGTGGTAGCAAAGATTATCAGGAATATTGAAGCCAGTGCTCCTGCCATTTCCTCAAGTACTCCTGGCTCAAGCGTACAAAAATGATATTGTAATGATACAGATATTTTGTTTTAAATTGTATGGGATAATGAAAAGATTTGGTGTATGATAATAGTAATTATTTGTCGGAAGTTGACTGACTTGCTTTTGCAAATTAAATTATTTTTGCAAGTTGAAATCCGTATATTTTTCTATGTGTAGCCCCACGCGCCTAGAACTCGTGGTGCGCAATGGGAGAAGTGTTTCGGATGAACAAATACGTTAGGATTAGGATATCGGTTACAAAATCAATGATCCGGACCAATATGTATTCAGGAAGATGAAGTCAGACTGTTGGGCTCTTATGCAATGAGAATTGGCTTATAGAAGAGGTCTCAAATAGTTATCATTTCCCAAATGTATACCGATGGCCATTTGATAAGTAAAGACACTATGACCCATGAGCAAAATCGATCAACCGTAGGCACTTATAAAAGATGGTTATCATGTATGCGAAATGATAGGAAAAAATTTATGCGGAAAAAATTAATATAATACTGATAGTAAAATGACAACTGAACTTATATAATATGGGAAAATGATACTTATACGTTCAATGTTCCATGTGTTAGATAAAACACAACCATCCTCCATGGCTAATCTAACTGATCCTGGCCTTATGACAGAGACTACAGTATATGGACCTTCCCATCCAGAGGACAACTTGTTCAACTTGGCTTGGTTCTAGATGCGTCTTAGGACCAGGTCACCCACATGAAGTGTTCTTGGACGAACCCTTCTATTATAGTAGCGTATCAGCCCTTGCAGATAGGTAGCCGATTTTAAAAGTGCACGATCACGTCTTTCTTCTAGCATATTGACGTCATCTTTGCACAAGTCTCCTTGATTTATTTGATCTAGGAGGTCTATACGTGTGGAACCTAGCTGAATCTCACTAGGCAGCACTGCTTCTGTATCGTAGACTAGTGCGAATTGTGTTTCACTAGTTGCTCTACTGGTAGTAGTACGCAATGCTCATAGGACAGAGAAGAGCTCTTCCATCCAATTCTTTGAGCATGCCTTAAGGAGATTAAAAACTCTCTTTTTAATACCTTGCATAATCTGACCATTGGCCCTTTTCTACTGCTCTATTGCTCTGTGGATGTACCACGGAAGCAAAGCAGATTTTAGTGCCAATTTCATCGCAATAATCTTGAAACATGTCACTAATAAACTGGCTCCCATTGTCTGTGATAAGACGACTGGGTACTCCAAATCTTGTAACAATGCTTCGCACAAGGAATTTTTTTGTTGCCGCAGCCATTATACAAATGACTGGCTCAGCTTCTATCCACTTAATGAATGTATCAGTGGCCACAAACAAGAATTTATACCCATTTGGTGCTTGCGGTAGTGGTCCAACTATATCAATACTCCAAGTCAAAAAAGGTTATGACAAGGGAATGGTCGGTAATTGATAAGATGGTTGGTGCACTTGCCTGGCATGAAACTGACACTACTCACAGATTTTAATAATGTGCATGGCATCTTGTAGAGCGGTGGGCCAGTAATAGCCTTGCTAAAAGCTTTGCCAAACAATGTTTTGTAAGATGCTTATGTACCACACAAGCCCCCATGGATCTCTTTTAGTAATTTTATCCCGGAGTCTTAGGATATGCAACGCATAAGAACATCATGTGCTCCATTCCTACACAATGATCCTTCGACCAGCTTGTACAAGTGTGCTCTTCGAATTAACATATCCTTCTGTTGTGGATCATCGGGCAATATCCCTGATGTGAGATACGTGGTTAATAGTTTTATCCACTCCGCATCTTGCTCGATGACCCCTACCTCTGAGGTGGTCGAACTCATTTCTATTGAAGGTTTTGTAGGGTTTTCGAGAAAAACACCTGTTGGAATAGGCATTCATGAGGAACCTAATTTCGATAATTGGTCCTCTAAGGAGTTTTCCTTGCGCGGTATATGCTGGACTTCAAAGTCCTTGAAGTGTTTTCCAACTTCCCTACTTCACCCAGGTATTGAGCCATTATCTCATCGGAACAGCTGTATTCCTTTGATACCTGGTTTATGACTAATTGCGAATCTCCCTTGGCTAAAAGCCAATGGACTATGAGGGATTTGGCTGCTCGAAGCCCGGCTAGAAGTCCTTCATACTCCGCCACGCTGTTAGTGGCAGGGAACAAAAACTGTATGACATATTGAAGTTGATCACCCTGTGGTGTTATCAACAAAATCCCAGCCCCCGAGCCTTTAAGCTCATGGGAGCCATCAAAATACAGTGTCCAATGATCGTCTGGCCCTGGACTTTCTTGAGGTTGATCCTTGGTGTTCGTCCACTCAGCCACAAAGTCAGCCAGGATGATGAGGATTAAAATCTCTATGTATTAGTTAATACATAATAAAAGACTATATATGTTCATGGTCGTAACTTCTAAGTCTAACGACCCCTGTGGTCATCAGGATTTCAGAGGTTACATAATAAGTATCCTGGTTGGATGAGGTTCTATACCCAGTCCCTGACCAGATAACTGCTCTTAGAAGCAATGAACTGGCATTCGGATCTAACTCCGAGTATATTTCTTACCGTGTGATGAATAGAACACATGTCATATTTGCTACATACCACGCGACATTTCTTGGTCCTAAGACACTAACAACAACCACCCTACGGTTGAGTGTCTCACCAACACACAACCGCCGAACGGTTGGTACTTTATCAACCGCTGCGTCGCTCCGACCAGTCGCGGTACTTCCAACAAGCGTCTCTTTAGGGAGCAACTGTCATATCTTCGACGGTTACTTAAACATGGAGCGCGAAGCAGACTGCATCGAATTGAAGCACAGCAATCAGCATGAGATTCATGTTTCAAGTCTAATTCCACGATATAACAAGCATTACACTCAGTGTAATTAGGATTAGTCCACTGCCTTATCGAGGGCATCCCCTGTAATAGCCAGTTCATACAATAAAGTGTAATCTCATTCTCTCCCAAGAACTCTTTGTCATTTTCCTCGATTTATTTTGTAAGATCGGTGACTCGATCTTCGACACAGGACTTGGTTTTTTATGGCTGTTCAAGCAGTAAAATGAAGATCAAACTCTCTAAGTTCTACTGCCCACTTGGCTAAGCGACTTGTTACTTCTTGGTTATGAAGTATATTTCCAAAAGGAAATGATGAAGGCACTGTGATTTTATGAGATTGAAAATAATGTCTAAGTTTTCTGGAAGTCATCAGGAGAGCATAAATTAGTTTTTGGATCTCAGGATATCTTTCCTTCAATCCATGTAAGACCTCTCTTACATAGTAGATGGGTCATTGAGACACTTCCCTCTCTGCAATAAGTACTGCACTGACCATATTTGGCGTTGCTGTCAAGTAAACTAGTAAAGGTTCTCCTTCTAAAGGCGAAACCAATACTAGAGGATTTGAAAGATAAGCCGTTAAGCCTTCAAAGGCTTTGTCAGCTTCTTCGGACCATTGAAACTTGTTATTACTCTTGCGGATCACCTTAAAGAAAGGTAAACCACGTTCTCCTGATCGAGAAATGAAACGACTAAGAGCTGTCATTTGACTAGTTAAAGTTTGGACCTCCTTCACAGTGGAAGGTGGTTGTAATTGTTCAATGGCCCGAATATTCTCGGGATTAACTTCAATCCCACGAGAACAAACAAGGAAACCAAGCAACTTACCAGAATTAACCCCAAAAGTACATTTTCGAAGGTCTCTGCGAGGTCCTTCGAATGGTCATATTTAGTACTACTTTTTATAACGAGGTTATCTACATAGGCCTCTAAATTACGCCCCAGTTGACTGTTGAAGGTTTTCTGCATCAAACGTTGGTACGTGGCTCTAGCATTCTTTAACCCGAACGACATCTTGACATAGCAGTAGACGCCGAAGGGTGTGATGAAGGCAGTCTTTTCTTCATCTTCTTTTGCCATGTTGATCTAATGGTATTCGAAATAGGCATCAATAAAACTCATCAGTTCGCAACCCACAGTAGAATCAACTAATTGATCAATGCGAGGCAAAGAGAAGTCATCCTTTGGGCAAGCAATATTTAAACTGGTAAAATCTACGCACATGCGCCACTTACCGTTAGATTTCTTGACTAGGACCGGATTACAAGCCATTCGGGGTGATCCATCTCCCGAATGAAGCTAGCTTCAAGGAGCTTATCGAACTCTGCTCTGATGGCTTCTTGACGATCCAGGGAAAAACATCTCAGTCTTTGTTTGACTGGTTTTTTCTCAGGCTAATAGCTTGCCTGTTCTCAATCACCTCCCTTGGCACACCTGGCATATCAGATGGCTTCCACGCAAAGACATCCGAGTTGGCTCGGAGGAGGGTGAGGAGCGTGTCTTCCTATTTCTCACTTAATCCCGTGCTAATCCGGATTGTCTTGGATTGGTCATCGGGACTAAGAGGTACTACCTTTACCTCCTCACTGGGCTGAGGAGTGGCCTTGATATTTGCGGCTTTCCCTGTTTTATCCTCTAAAGTAAGATCTTTCATAGGTAATTGATCGACAAGTTCTATCGACTTACGATCATATGAAAGCGCGACGACATGATCACCTTGCACCACAATCACGCCTTTTGGCCCTTGAATCTTGATCTTCTGGTATGCGTGGTGTGTAGCTGCCATGAACATTGTTAGAGATGGTCTTCCCAAAATTGCATTATAGGCAAACTCAAAATCAACTACTTCGAAAGTGATTAATTCAGTTCAAAATTAGTAGTTGTACCAAAGGTTACTTTTAATACTACTTGCCCTATTGGTGTAACAGACATACCTATCACTATCCCATAGAAGGGACTTGTCATTGGTTTAATCTTACAACAAGGAATTTGCATCTCATCTAAGGTATTAATAAATAACAGGTCTAAAGAACTCTACCGCTATCTATTAATATTATCCCTACTATGCAATTACTTATGGTAGGAGAAACTACTAATGGTAATTTTCGAGAAGTAGACATACCTTTAGGGATGTCCTCCTTAGTGAAGGTCAGGGAGGTCTCTGACCACTTGGGGTATTCCGGACGACCCGGTGAGACCTCAGCATTGTTGATGTCTCTCCATGCCTCCTTGTACTGCTGTTTGGAGATGTAGGCGGCTGAACCCCCATAAATGACATTGACGTTGTGATCCGTCCTTTGAAACGACATTTCTGTGTCCTTGTTATTTCCTTGGACCACTGGTGGTCTGTAATCTTCTGGTGGGATAGGCACTAGATCTTTCCCATCGTAATAGTCCTCCATTTGCTTCAGCCAAGTACGACAGTTGCGAGGTCATGACTAGGAACCTTATGCAACGGGCACCAGCGCTCATTGCTCCTGGACGTATTCGCAGATTGTGAGGCAGTATGGTCATTTGAATGACCTCCTTGCCTCCTCTTGGTCCAAGGACCTTTGTTTTTGTCGTGGGGTGGTCGCTGGTCAACTGCTGCGACCTCCCTGGTGGACTGCTTGGACCTCCCCTTCTCCTTCTTCTTAGGTTTTCCTCTGCTGCTCGTGGAGGCTTTGGATCTCTTGGATTTCTTTTCTTTTACATCCTCGAGGCCTGGCTGAGGAGGGGTGGTCCCCTTATCCACCATTCGGTTCCACTTCTCTGCCTCATTGGCATCAGAGTACTGGTCAACCATGTTGAAGAGTTCCGACAGGGACCTAGGCGGGTTGATGTTGAGGTCTTCCATGAACCTTCGATATCTCACCACTTGTTTAAAAGCTCGAATCACAGAGTCATCAGAAACATTTGGAATTGTGCTACACACTTCTATGAAACGCTTTACAAATTGTCGTAAATTTTCATCAGGGGTTTGGCAGAGCCGATGTAAATCATCCTCCTTCCCCGGCTTTGCATAACAACTTTTGAAGTTGTTTTGCAATACATTACAAAGCACTTCCTTGTTATATATAGATCTTTCAGGCTGATTAAATAACCAGGTCCTGGCGGAACCCTTTAGAACTATAGGCAAATAATTAGCCATTACCTTTTCATCGCCTTCAGTAGCCTGAATGGCAGTAGTGTAAACTTCGAGGAATTCTGATGGGTTTTGCGTTCTGTCAAAAGTCTCCACACTCCCTAGCTTGAACTTCTCGGGCCAGGTAACATCTCTTAATCCGGGAGAAAAGGCCTTGCAACCTGCAAAAGGTCCAACACATTGTCGTATATTACGACAATTATTTTTACCAGCAGGAGATCTGGGACGTCTACTACATCCCGAAAAATGGGTGTCATGTTCACCTTGGCCTTGAACATGACGGCCAGGAGCACCTTAATTTTGGCTTTGCCTTCGGCGTCCAATCGAGGACCCTTGATACGGGGGATACCCGATCTTCATGACGTAGGATCGATGATAACTTTGGATCCGTGCAACCTGACGAACCGATGGCGCCAACCACTGTCAAAACAGCAACCTGCGACAAAAGAATTCACCTAACCACACGCTCGTGATCCCGTCTACCCGACCACTCAAAGTAGACGTATCGCTGCTCCTGCAAAATACAAGAAATAACAAGAACAACGGGACGGCACAACAGATTGGGACTCCCTATTCTAGTGGAAGCAATATTGCTCAGACCCTAGAATCAAGAATATATTAATATATGAAAATATGACGTCCCCTTTCAACGACGGCATACAAGAGCTATATATAGCCTCTTGGCCTACCCTTGGTGTGCTCGACTTCCGAACCAATTCGGCCACCTGTACTACTACGATTAAGAAAACCGAATACGCTCACAAAGGGAAAAAAACATGACCGACTAGAAGTGGTTCGATCAGATACAACACATTGATTCGGTTTCCTTTTTGCCTTCACGCGCTTTGCACACCGGCCATTTCCCTTATTTCTTTCTTTATCTTGATCACATTGCATTCCTTTTCTTCTTTTATGTGCAAGCACAGCACACATGCAATCATGCACCTTTCTCCTTCCAACATCTCACGTAACAGATGCATGGCATCGGCACCTTCTCTCTTTAGTTGCATGCATGCAGCAGCGTCTTCTAGCTTCGGTTGCATGCATATCACTCTTTCCTCCGTTTCCTCTTGATGCATGCACAGTATGCAAGCCGGTCCACCCGAGAACACTATTTCCATGCGTGAACAGTACTAAACATTTATACATGCCATCAAACATATGTTTACATTAGCAGCAACATCTTCTCTCCTTTGGCCTGATACGGTCTCCTATGCTTCTATACGTATAAAACTGCAGACACACAATAGGAGATTATTAGGCAGTAATATATATTCATTAGAATCAAGATTAAAATTAATTAGGAGCGAGTTCACCTACTGATTAATTAATTTAGCCCTTGCTCGTGTAATTGGTCCATCGAGATGTCCTCATCAACCCTTCTAGGTGTGAGTCTGTTTGGGAAAGCACAGTAGGCGATCAGACAGAAATATTCTCCGCCGCATCCTGTAGCTCTTGTGCAATAGCACGCATTACTTACACTCCTTGCTCCGAGTTAATCCTTTCGGAGGGCATGCAATGGCACTTCCAGTAGCAAATGCACTCTGCAGGGGAATCCTCCTGCATCGAGGTTGCTAAGGCATTTGGATCTCTTACCATCGTTGCCCACGGTGGTGGCATATGCATCATCGGCAGCGGCACCCTCACTAAGGACCCAGGGGCGTCTCGATAGTAGTGGTCGCGAACCTGCGAGATGTGCGCTTGTGTGGTGGCTAGGGGTGAAAATAGATCGGATAGTTTCCGACCGATCCGGAAGGAAATGGATTCGGATTATCTCGGATCGGATTTTTCTCGGATAATTTTTGGATCAGAAACGAATTCGGATTTTTTTTGTCGGAAACGGAAACAAATACGGTAGGCATGCTATCCGACGGATACGGATTATTCGGATAAGACGAAGTTCGGATATTCGGATTTTGGCCCAAAAGAGAAAAGGAGATTTTAATTGATTTTCGAATTTCAGAAAATGCAACAAATCAAATAGCCTTTTAGAAAATAGAAAATAGAGTTAAAAAATTCTAGAAAAAATCACAAAAATTTCTTGAATTATTTTGAACTTAATAAAATTAATTCCAACTTAAAGTTGGTTTTTATTTGGGCACATAAATTATTTTTAATTTCTAAAAAAATAGGAAAAACCTTTTTAAAATCCAAAAATTCAAGAAATTAATTAAAATTTTCTTTTTTCGCTTTAAATCCAATAAAATCCCAGAAAACTCAATAAATTTTATTTTTGACATTAAAAACTAGGAAATTAAATAATTCACTTTATTTTTTAAAGTTTTTTTTCCTTTTAACCAAGAACACTTTTTTAAATCTCATAAAATCCAATAAAATAATAATTTTATTTTTGGTAACATACTTTGGGATGTTACAGTCATTTGCGCATAGATTAACCATCCAGCCTGATCAATGTTAGTGTGAACTAAGTTTTATGTATGTGATGAACTAAGCGTGAATGCGTGATGACTTGTGACTTTGTGAGTTATAACTTATGAGCTAAATATAGTAAACTAAGTGTTATGTTTGTGATGAACTAGTTAATACAGCTTGCTAGTGCCAATATTATGTATGGTTACTGAAAATATGAACATTTCATGAATGTTTGCATCAAATAAACTAGTTATATGTTTTCGTTAATTTCTGACATATAATTTAAGAGGTTTTCATGTTCCAAAAAATATCCGCCACCGTATTCGTTTCGATTCGTATTCGCTCCATATTCGTATTCGATATTATTCGTATCCGGGGTATTTGTATTTGTATCCGGATCCGGGAAAAAAATATGAAAACAAATATGATAGAGCCATTATCCGTCCGTATCCGATCTGTTTTCACCCCTAGTGGCGGCACATATCTCAGCTTGTCGGGCCTCTTCCTCGCGTTGCAGGCATTCCCGTTCGTCCCGCACTTAACATTTATACCTGAATTGAAAGTCTTACTTCCTTTGTTCTTTTTCATCTCTGTCAAGTACTTCTTGTAATTTCTCTTCCAATGCCTAGTCTCATGACAATGGTAACATTCTGTGTTAGACTTAGGACTCAGCTTGAGCTTCTTAAGCTTAGCTTTGAGACTCTCAATCTCATCTTGAGTCTTTCCTTTGCCATTTCCCTTTCCCGACTTACCCTTCTTCTTGAAGCTAGTAGTCTTTTGAACCATCATCACATGATTGGAACTTTTCTTGATGCTCTCCTTGGCACCTTTAAGCATGTCATGCAACTCGGTCATTGGCTTCTCCATGCCATCCATATGAAAATTCAATATGACTGGCTCAAAGCTCGCAAAGAGCAATTGGAGAATCACATCAGTCGCCAACTCTTGGCTAAGGGAAAACCAAGCTTTTCCAAGCTCTCAATGTGACCAATCATCTTGATCACATGAGGGTTGACCGGGTTACTTTCTGACAGCCTACAAGAAAATAATGCCTTTGAGGTATTAAACCGCTCTGCCCTTGCTTGATCCTGAAACATACCCTTCAGACTCACAATCATATTTTGTAAGCATCTGTGGTCTCATATTGCTTTTGAGGCTCAGAGTTCATCGTAGCAAGCATAAGGCAGTGCACATCGACTACATCATTGCAATGCTTCTCATAAGCATTCTTTTCAGCACGAGTAGCATCAGCATTTGGTTCATCAGGATAGGGACCCTCTACAATATATTCCTTCTTTTCTTGTTTGAGAACAATTCTCAAATTTCGGTACTAGTCAACGAAATTTGAACCATTCAACTTTTCTTTCTCAAGAATAGATCACAAATTAAAGGTAGGTGTAGAAAAAGTAGTATGTGACATGATCTACAATATAATATGCAAAAATTCAGCACTATGTTTCTGTAAGATCTTCTATTAAACATTTTAATAAAAGATACTCTCACTATATGTTCTAAACCATGTTTCCCTTTATCATCATATAGTGAGATCAAGATCCTAATATCATTAAGCCCTAGTGAGCTTTGGCATCACTCTAGAAACCTAGTGATTTAGGTAAGCAACCTCTTGCTAATCATATCACATATGACTCTTGTTTGTTGGGTGGCATCTCTATGCCCTGGCAACCAATACTATGCCCCAAGGCCTAAAACTGTTTTGATAGCATTGTCAAGTCAAACCAACACTATGTATATGGGTGTCTGACACCCACCCCATCTTATTATGATAGTTAATAGTACTCTACTTTGGTAGAACTACCAATCAACGATCAAAATCATGATAGATGCAGCAATTGGAAAGACATCAAATTTACTTAATTTTTCTTGAGGGATACTACTCTATCATGTTAAAACATCTAGTAATAAAACATGATTAAATAGCATAACAGGAATAAACACAAACATTCACAGATAATTATATTAAACCATGAAATAGTATGACCCTTAAACATGACGATCTCCATCACCATGCTTCCTATCCTCCAACCTGTATGAGACAACACCGTGCGCTGCAGGGCGTGCAAGACTGCTCCATCGGCCGCCTACCGAAACCCCCATACTACATCTCCTCTGCCTGGTCCCTTCAATGGAGAAAGCACCGGCTGCCGGCTAGACTGGCGGTGGCGCAAGCTGCAAGCAACAGCCAAGAAGGAAGACGCAGATGAAACTCAGGAAGCACTGCAAGGATATTTGGGCCACTTGGGCCATATTTTTTGCATAGTCCAATGTTTTAGACCCATTTTCGCAATCCCCAAATCCCCATCCGGCCAATCCCCGAAATCTCATCCCCAATTTGGAATTCCCCATTCCACTCCCAAATCCCTAATTCATAGAACCACTCACCTGATGACCTGGGCACATGCGGCCGACGGCGACGGCGGGGGTGTCGGGGTGAGCCGACGAGCGAGGGCTAGCTCGGGCGAGGCGCCAGGCGGCGAAGGCAAGACGGGAGAGGGGGGCTGTGCCACTGGCGGTGAGCCTCACCCTCGCTCACCACGGAGGACTGAGTCGGGCCAAGGCCACCACCAACAAGAAGGCCTGGGAGAGACCGAGAGAGGGGCTTGGCCATGGTGAGCCTCACCACGCCAACTGAGCTACGATCAAGCAGGCGGGAGCGGCGGAGGCGCGACGACAGCGACAGACGACGGATTTGAGGGCCTGAGGTCACGCCTCTCACTCAAGACTCGGCCACTCGGGCGTGACTGAGCCGTGAGGCTCTGACTCTCCAAGTGAGGGCTGAGGAGGTTTGAGGCTTTGAGCCTTTGAGGAGTGGATGAATGACTAAATGGGCAAATGGCTAAATGAGGATTGAGGACCGAGTGTCTCTGTGAGACACAGTGAGAGTGAAACAAGCTCACAACTGAGAGGTAAAATTCACAAGTCATGGATATGTCATATGTGATGTTGTATTGTTGTCTATTTGTCTAGTCTAGTTATATGTACTTAATACTCATGGTTATGGATTACATACAATTTATTGTAGAGTTATAAAAGATGGACAAACGAACTTTGCATAGTTATTTCTCCAACAATCCAAATACAAGTATTACTCCTCGAGCCAATGAGAGCACAACTCAACCAAAGAAGCCTCGGATTGATTTTAATCCCGATGACACCATTGCCGATCCAGCATGTCGCATACCAATTGAAAATTATCCTAATACAAGTATTACTCCTCGTAGAATGGACTTGCCTCCTTCCCCTAGTCATAGCTAGCGGTTTTGCGGTATGTTCCATACTTCCATTTCATTTCAATGTTTGTAATTAGTCACAATTTTCTGATTGTCTCACTAATTTAGCTATTTTTGTTCCACAAATTGCTACTCGCACGTATTTATATGCATCCGGACTGTTATGTTTATAATCCAGATACTACCTTAAGTTTATTTTACTTTTTTGCTTTGTCTCTTGTTTATTTATGTATAAATTTGGATCGCATTAGACATTCAAATGTATTATGTATGTTTGGTATGATTTTATCATATTAGTTTTTTTTCCATAAGCACCCCCTCTATTTTTGTTTTACGTACGCCATTGCTCCAACCACCATGCTTGAAGTTTTCGACCGTATTCATCTACTAAGCAATTACTCCTAAAAGCTAGTAATGAATTACATAGGATATTACCAAGTATCACATGTCGGCACGCAAACCATTATACAATAATATGTAGCTCGATGGCTATCTCACAACATTACACGCATGCCATGAAAATCCATACATGCATCTCATACACAATGAGCCACAATATTCACATCAAACCCTGCAAAAACGAGTTATGCATAGAATCCAATTCTATCGGGTGACATGAACACATATTACTACAACACGCGGTACGATTACCTAGCACGGTGGTCCTATTAGGTAAATTTTTTGGGACATGAATCTTATTCACGTAACCGAGCCTCAGAAATCATCGAATTAATCATATTAACCCTATTCTGAATCAATCTGATCGTTGCCTTGATACGACTACCTACTGCGGCATACTCTGATGGCGGAATTTTGACCAGTAGGAGTATTATGCAATGTGGTCGTGAACAAGCATAGAAGTCCATCTGGTACTTTTAATTCATACCTCTCGCAAACCCATCTACTACCGCCGAACACCCGATCGATCTTATCGACCAGCGCCTAGACCGTTCCATCCATATGAACCGATCTAGGTTACCAGACCCAACCAGTAATAGAACCAATCTACTACTGATCTAGATAAAAAAAACTACACAAGATGGCTCTGATACCACTGCAGGGATACAGGTAGGCTACGATAGCTGGCAATTCAAAATTTCAACCACGTAAACTAGGAAGACATGCAAGTAGAAGATCACAAAACGTTACCACTAGACACGCAGTGCAGTGGAAGATGAGTTGGAGTAGCCTGATCCAACGTAGAGCGCTTCGATGAAGTGGTCGTAGTCGATCGTCCAACGTAGTTGATCGTCTCCTCCAGCAATCTTTGTCATTCCTTGTGAAGATCGTGGATCGTCCTTAAGCGCAATAGCAACCGCAGTAGCGTCTCAACGGTATCCACACATCCAGGGATGGGAACATTGTACGGCGGTGTGCTAGCATCGACTCGCATAGTAGGGCTCGCTCGAGAATATGGCGGCTAGGGTTTCGGTGGAGCAACTCACGTTGTCTCGTATGCTTATTCCAAACAGCCTCATGCATCCTCGTATATAGAGCACATGACGGATCCTACCCGAACACGTTTGTTCTAACCTGTTAAGTGTGTGACCCGTTAGGTTCATGCTTAATCAGTTGTGACTCGAAAACCCTTTCTAACCACGAGTCGTTAGCAGTTCCTAGCAGGACATAACAATTTTTGAATACACACAAATAATATCGGACGAACCTTAATGCAATATGATCTACGACCAGGTCCTTTTCACTTGCGACCAGCTCGTATCTCTATATGACTAGTTCATATGTAGTCATGACCAATTCGTAACTCCTTATGACTGGGTTTCGACCACTCAGTGATTTTGTTCGACCAGTTTACAAATAGCTCGTATCTCCATACGACTAGTCTGTATCTTGTCGAACTGAACTACCTGCTCGTGTACAATATCTGGTTGAACTCTAGGTGAGATATTATATCATCCATGGACTATTCAATTCTTTCTCGACGAGTGTCGGATAACTTCATGTGGTCGACTCTTCGACCACTAGTGGCGTGGCCACGCACTTTATTTATCCAACCTCATCGAGGGGCCTAGTGATATCTCTCCTATTATGTTAGGAGGGGCAAATCCCATATCCGACCAGTCAGATCCCTCCGCATGTTTCATAGCATACCTGAAAGTTACCTTACAACTACCCACTTAACGGAGTAGCGTTTAGCAACCCCTAAGAGTGCTATTACGCATGTAGGAAACCATGTGGATCTCAGGTCTAAGGATTATACATCATCATTGCTTGAGACCAACTAATGACACATAAAATCATAACAATCTCAACGGTGTGTCAAGGTGGGTCAATCCAACCCCATATTCTCTAACATGTGTTCACATTATCGATTCGATATCCCCATATCCATGACCGGTGAAACATGGTCATCGATCAATACATGTGCTGGTCGATAAGTCACTAGTGTTCCGACCAGTGACATTCGACCAGGGATTACATTTAGAATGGCATCATATACTAGAGCTTCACCATCAAGTCACATACTTGTTGAACTTTATAACTAATGATTCATTCATGGAACAGAACAACATTTATTCAATAACTCATAAACATAGACGCGATACAATCATCTCTATGATTGCCTCTAGGGCATATCACCAACACCAGCGCCCTTCGCTCTCTCTCTCTCTCTCTCTCTCTCTCTCTCTCTCTCTCTCTCACGCGCGCGCTTGCTGATGAGTGGGTCCTACCCCCACCTGTAAGGCAGCATGAGAGAAGCATTGTGCTGCTTCCCCATGCCAGCTCTACCTCTGTCTTGCCTGTGAGCCACGTGAGCCAGACGCCACGTTAGCTCCACCTCAAGATCTGTAGAAGCCCCTCGAGCCTTTCCCCCTCTCTCACACTGTTGTGACCTCATCCCATCCGTGCACCAGAGCCTCTACACGCTATTCTGCTCTGGTGCCCGCACCATGCCACGCTCACCCTCAGCCGTTCCCTCTTCTCCCTCTATAAAAGATGCAGTCGAGCGTGTCATCTTCTTCACTGCGTCCTCTCTTGCCTTTTCCCCGCTTTGCCCCTCTTCTCCGCCCAAGGTGGAGAATGATTCCACCCATTGATTTCCACCGTTGAGGTGAGCCTCTGCCTCTATTGTCTTGAGTGTCATGGATGCCTCAACCGTCTCTTCCTCGTGCTCACCTTGCCCTGCTTTTTCCCCCATAGGGAGGACAGAGCATCGTCATCGTTGACAGAGCTAGCCAAACACGCCCGCACTGTCGCCACCTCATTCCACCCTTCTCGGTGAGCTTCGACCTCGAAGCCCTTGCCATTTGTGTTCGTCTCGACCTCCTCTATCTAATGTGTCTTCTTCTTCCTTGCTGTGCACCAGAGCCGCCAGTGTGGGAATTCTCCGAAACCATTTACTCTCTGAAAAATAAGGATGAAGACAACAAGCACTATAAAATTGCAGCTGATATGCATAAGGAACCCGCATATAGTAAAGAGGCCAGTAGTATGTCACTTTGCCCCCTATTTTTTTAAATTTGTTGTCCATAGGATGCAAAATGGATAATATTCATGGTTCTTTTTTTTTGTGCTTCCTCTATGTATATCATTTTTATTAAAAAAAAATATTTATGAGGCAGGCCTTGTTCGAGCCTCCAAAAATGTTGCGAATGGGAAAACTAATGGCGTTGATTCGGGCGAGGATGGCACTACCTTGGGTGACAATGGTGCTGCCTCGGGTGACGGCACTGTCTTGCACCATGATGCTGTTAAGCCTAGAAAGAATTTTGACAATGCTCCATCTCCATGCTGTGCACCGCTTCAGGCACGTCATTTTTTTCTATCATCAAATCATGTTGAAACTTATTGAACATTTTTATTATTAAACATGTTGAATTACTTATTAAACTTCATTTTATCCTTGAATGTCATCGCTTCGTTGTGTGGTGCTCATGAATGGGAAGAAACAATCCATGAAGCAACAATGCACCCATTTCTCTCTAATTTCATATATGTGTTGCATATACTTGTGGTCTGCTAGATCATAGCAGGTAACCTACTCATCCCATCTTTCAAATTCTTCAACAGTTAAAGAATCATCAACTCACGATCTAAGGTCATCTTCGAAACCTTCCAACCATGAAACAAACCCCCAAGCTTGAGCTTTGAATTTCTGTGTACATGCCACATGCAACGCATGTGGACGATGTTCGGTAGTATATTTGCTATAGCGATCTCCATTGCTTTGTCCTAATCTGTCATGATACTCTTAGGTGCTTTGCCATCTATCGCTTTCAAGAATGTCTCGAACGACCATTCAAAGGTAGTGACGGAGCTAGAACATTTTCAATTGGTGTGCACACTTCGTAAGGAAGTGTATCATGTATGTTCCAATATCTAAAACATCCTATAACAAAGCTATCACCCTCCACAATTTTATCCCTAGACAAATAACGAACAAAATAAAGCGCATCATTTAAAAAAAATATTCAATCCAATTGCACTTATAAAATTAAAGAGTTAACACAAAAAAGGGGGCAACTCATTCCTACTTCCTTGAGTCTCTCTTCTTCTTGATTTCCTCGTCAGAAATACACAACTTTGAACATGGTGTCGGTGATGAAGAACATGAATCATTTTGAGTCTTCCCATCTCAACCCCGAAAGAAAGAAAGAAAGAATGTACTTATTCCTCTTCAAATTTCAAGGAATAAAATTGCACTACATTCACAAATCACAAGATGAAGAACCTAATTTGCCAATCATCTTTGATATTTTACTAATCCCAATTCCTAAATGGAAAAATTAGGTTAGTAACATTACAAAAAGTTGAAATTAAAGAAGATAATATCACAATGGAACTTGACTGCTAAATAACATCCAAAAGCAAAAAAAAACTTGAAAACAACCCTATAAGGGAATATTACATCACAACTTTCCAAAAAGACACAATTGCCCCTTTCTCGCCCAACTCTATGTCACCTCTTGAGGTCTCTCTCTCTCTCTCTCTCTCTCTCTCCGGCTGTGACGCGCCTCCTCCGAGCGCGCTTCTCCCCGTGGAAGTTGCATCGTCACCCGAAGCTACACCACCATTTGGAGAGCGGCGATGGTGGCGCTGAGGCGAAGCCATGCCTCCGCAACATCGTGGCCACTACCATGAGCACATCGACGCAGTGCGGCGTGGTTTGGAGACCGACGGCGGTGGCAGCACCACTCGGCCGGAGAAGAGGGAGTGAGAGTGAAGCCGAAGAAGAGAGAGGCAACGCGGCTTGGAGACTAGTGGCAGCGTGCTTGGAGGTCGACGGTGGCAGTGGCACGGCTTGAGGAAGGTAGCACAACTCAAGGGAGGTGGTTTGGCTCGGCCGGAGAATAGGGAGAAAGAGTGAAACCGAGGAAGAGGGGGTGCGAGAGAGAGAGAGAGGGGGGAACGTCATTTTATCCTGCTGGTGTTATTTTCCTAATTTTTAGTTGTTCACGGTGTTACCAGGCAGTCACCCACGAATGCGATGTCATTTATCTATATCCCAACGATTGGGATGTCACTAACCTAATTTTACCTTCCTATATCCCCAATTCCCATATTCCAAATTAAACAAAAACGAGAGGGTTACCTGCTACTGCCATGCGCCAGTGCACCACCTGGATAAAGAGAGGGTTGGATGGCGTTGGTCACTCAGTGATACATCGAAGAACAGAGAAGAGACGTGAGACAAAGTCATGCGATGATGGTCGATGCTTGATGCGTCGATGTGTGTCGGATTGCTGTGTTGCTCTCCTCACAAAAATGGGTTGCTAGCTGCCAAGGCCCAAGATGGGTTATCGTCATATCATGTGCTAAGATGGGTTATGGGGCTGAGTTGCGTGAGACCCTGAGATGGACACATATATATCAATTTGACTAATAGATACATATATATTGTATGCTTGTTTGCTAATTTTTTGGGTGTTCCTAGGAATACCAGGCACACCACCTATCTCTGCCCATGTTCAAAGGTCTCTATTGTTCCTTCCTTGAAAAAAAAGGAGTCGATACTTGTTTGTGCAATATGTTGTGTCGAACACAACACAATCACTATTTTTTTTGTATGCTTCCTTTGAAGCTCTAACAACCCAAAAGAGACGAGTGATAGTGTTATTGTTACCCTCATACTATAAAAGAATGATGGATCACCTGCTTGCATCTCCTGGAAGTACTTGATGGTGGCTGCCATGTCACTGGACTCATTTTTTCACCACATAGTTGTTCAGAGGTTGCTCACATCTTTCTCCATGAAGGGGATGTCTCTCATGCTTTCGTACAGATCAGATAGGACAGACGCCACCCTCCTTCTAGGAATGTTGTTTGTGTGGAGAAACTATATGAGGTCATAACGATCATTTGTGATGTTCCTGTGTGACCTCAAGAAATGAACCGTCGAGGGGCTCAAAGGAGGTGATTATGCTCTAGCTCAACTATGGTGGCAACCCACTTCTCAGCCCTCTTAATAATCACCATCATTACCTTACAATTAGTCTAATGCAGCTAGTTGCTCTTCCTCGAATCGCCGCTAGTACTTGCTCCATCATCATTTTTTTGTGCCATGTTCAGAGTGGCAGGCGAACGTAAACCTATTGTATTCTCCTATAATATGGCTCATGGCATTGCTTAAAACCTTTGTATCGAAGCCAACACTATGTGCATACTCATTATAATATCTTTGTGCTTTTTCTTGGTGAAAATTTCCATGCCAACATACAATTTAGTAGGTTGCAAACTGATACAATATGTATCCTCATCATGCGTACCCAATCCTTCATCATCTGCATCTCTATCCCTTCGTACATTACTTCTGCCCAAAAAAGCCTCAACAAATGCCACCTTCAGTCCATGCTCCTATGCAGGAGCAATGTCACACAAAGTCTTGCAAGCCTCTTCATCCATGGAAAAATCTACCTGCACAAGACACCAGATGGATGATAATTGACAACACATTTCATGTTACAAGGAACAAAAACGAAACACCTAAGTGAAATAATTTCAAATGGAAACAAGTCAGGCATTACGTCAGACATGTTGAGTGCAAAACCCAACTAGCATATATGGGAATATGAAACTTACCTGATACATGACGGAGTAGCACACAGGAGGTGGGAGACAGTGGACAACATTTTTCAAGCTACTAACAGGAGCCTGTGGGTGATGAGGGGCGACGGTTGGACGGCAAGGTTTCGCACGCATCCCACACGCTCTAACCCGAGGAGGACGGCATCACGCGTGTGACAAAGGATGGGGGGAGCCAACACACGCTCTTGCGACGAAGGGCGGAGGAGGATGGAGGAGAGACCGTGCTTTGTCTAAGCGAGACAACTGCACTCTGACTAGGGTGGCACGAGTACAATATTGGAATCCTACAACAGGATGCTATCTCCTGTCGGAAATAGGTCTCGACGCTACCTCTCACTTTGGTCTAGACCTGGGCACCGAGCCAAAGCTTTTCGGGCCAGCCCACGGAACGGTGGAAGCACGACATGGCATGAGCATTGTTAGAGCTGGGCCTAGCTCCCCGGCACGACGGGCGACACGACACAGCAAGTTCGGGGCCGATGGGCACGAAGCCGGCACAGCACACGGCAAGGCACGGTGGCATGCGAGAGGACGCGCTGCAGCACCCACATCTCGGCATCTGTCGTGCCTCTCCTCAGCCACCCATGCAACTCCCACGCGCGGACTCGGCGCTCTAGCTCCCGCCTCCACGCCTCTCCGTTGTTAGAGAGGGAAGCCGATGGGGGAGAGGGAGACGTACCTCAGTGGAGGGTATCCTTGTCACGGTGAAGGGCATCGTGGCGGGCGCGAAGGACGGTGAAGTCGCGCTCAAGCCTCGATCTGCTTGGTCTTACAACGCGCGCGGTGGTTCTGGATCTGGAGCCAGACAGTGAGGCCTAGCGCGGTGGAGGTGGAGGTAGCACGCGATGCAGGCCTCCCACTCCGGGTTCAGCCGTCACTTCTTCCCCTCGAGCCCACACGCGTGGACGCGCTGTTGGAGAGGGAGATGGAGAGGGGAGACCGTTGGAGAGGGAGATGGAGAGGGGAGGCGTGGCCGCATGGGAGATGGGGAGAGAGATGGATAGGGGAGGCGTCGGGGAGTGGACTGGGGAGGGGAGATGGAGAGGGGAGTCAGTCGTTGGAGAGGAAGGTGTGGCCACGTAGGGAGATGGCCGTTGGGGGTGATGGAGACCGGAGAGGGAGGAGAGGACGAGAGACGTTGGGACTTGGGAGTGGGCAGTGTGCCAATGTCAATGTCTTGTGTAAGTGGGCAGTGCCAGTGTCTTTTGCAGTGACAAGAGACGTTGTGGTCTTGGGGACATGAGATAACGTTCACATCTCTTCTTCCTGCCTATAAATTCTCCCCCTCCCTCCTCATTTGTTCACCGCACAACACAACCATCTCTTCCTCTGTCCGTGCTCTCTTTTCTCTCTAAATTCTCGTCTTCCAATATGTTTCGTAAGAAGAAGTCAGGAGGGGGGGGAGGAGAGCATGCCCCCGCACTCCTAGTCCTCCTCCCCTAGAAGATGTGTAAGAGTAAGAGATCGATCCTCGCCAACTCTCCCTGTGCATGGGAGACTATGGTATGGATGACCGTCATATGGACGAAATGGAGGGCTTTCAAGATGCCCACATCTCCACCCTGGACGCCGGGGCCGGTGCATCGGTGCATGCAACAGGTGGAAGCTCCGACGGGCGACGTGCATTGTGTTGGCAGCATATAGAGTACAATATAGAAATGGAGGACGGACATCAGATACCTTATGCCACATGTAAATATTATCATACTAAATTGTATGCATGCTCCAGTGGAGGAACAAGTCATCTCAAGCGACACGCGCAAGCATGTTTGAAGGAGATAGCGGCTGGGCAGACACAAGGGGGAACGTCCAGACCCATCTTAACTTTGGGGCCGATGGTTTGGTAAGTACATGGATGTACAACCCTCAGGTAGCTAGAGACAAAATTGCTAGATATATAGTTAGTGAGGATCTTCCGATTAGGAAGGGCGAAAGCTCTAGTTTCGAAAGAATTATCCAACGTGGTCTTTGCCCACAATACCGACACATAAGTAGGAGAACAACTGCGCGTGACATAGTAGAACTCTACCAACGTAAATTATCTAGTTTGAAAGAGAACTTCTTGAAAGTTACCTTTTCTTTTACTTTAACCTTAGATATATGGACTTCGTTCCACCAAAGGGCAGGCTATCTTAGTGTTGTTGCACATTACTTAGATGACGATTATAACTTGAACAAGACGGTCATAGGGTTAAGGCCTATTGATGAGGCACGCACTGGAGAGGCCATCGCACAACGTGTGTTAGAGGTCATTCATAATTTTAAACTAGAGAACAAAAATATTGCCACCACTTTTGACAATGCCTTAGCTAATACGACGGTCATGGAGTTCCTCGCACCGCATCTGGAGTCATACATTGGTGGTTTCATTCTCCACCAGAGATGCATGTGCCACATCTTGAACCTCATCGTGCTGGCAGGCTTGTAGGTAATGAAACGTAGTCTAGACAACATACGCGATGTTATCCAGTTCATTACAGTTTTGGGCCCAAGATATGCCCAATTCAAAGAGTACTACAGGGCCAACAATAATAGGCTAAGTAAATTCAACCTAGACATGAAGGTGCAGTGGAACTCCACGTATACTATCTTGGAGTGGTGCAAGGAGTACGAGTACATCATCACTCTCTTCGTCAATACTAATTCTGGTAAGCAGTTGGTTACTCAAGCGGATTGGCTAGCTGCTGGTCATTTTCGTGATTTTTTTAAGTATTTTACGATGCAACAATAGTTTTACCTGGTGTTTACTATCCTACTTCTCGCTTAGTCATCGAGTGGCTTTGGACTATTGCTAATGCTTTCAAGGAAAACAGAAACAATGACCTTCTGAGACCTATTATTGAACCAATGGAGATAATTTTTTTAAAATATTTTCAAGCTATCCCACATCTCTTCTATTTTGGTACTATTATGGACCAATGGAGAAAATTAGCAGATCTAAAGGAGAATCACGAGGGAATTGGACAGGCATTTGATCTTAATTTTTCTGAGGCTTACACTCACATTCATGATGAGCTTTTTCAAGTTTTCGATTTGTATTATGAAAAGTTTGGCAGCAGAAGTCAATCAAGAATAACTACTTCAACGATGCAACAAGGACAGTGCAATATGAGCGCTTCCAACGTGTGGAAGAAGCTAAAAGGCCTAGCATCCAGTTTGTCCTCTCGTGCGCCGACCAGGTCTCAATGGAATCTATGGGTAGAGATCAACCACTACCTCGACACACCTTTTGCGGACACCGAGCTTGACTTCGCGGAGGGCAATGATGTCAACCTTCTCTTGTGGTGGAAGAACCACCAGTGTATTTATCCCGTGTTGTCACATTTTGCACGATATGTACTTGTGGTTCTGATGTCGACTGTCTCATCGGAAGCCACTTTCAGTACGGTGGGGAGGATCATCGAGCCAAGGAGGTTGTCTCTCACACCTGAGATGGTTGAGACACTTACATGCCTCAAAGACTGGGAGAGAGCAGATGAACGGACGCAACATCAGCTCGAGGATCCGGAGATCGTTGAGGCGATAGCCGACCTCGAGAATCTCGACATCAACTAGTCTATCTATGTGTATGTAGTTGCTGCACTCTTTTCCTTACTAGGGGTACCCTACATTGGGTGTAAGGTTTTTAACGAGACATCAACTTTGTATTTGTACTATACCGAACAATGAATAGATTTTAGTTATTCCCTTGAATATTTATGTGTTTCTGTGTTATAAATATTTTTTATTTTGTTTTTCATTTCCTATCGTATTTTTTTCTTTCCCCCACTTTTTCCCTAACCAGTTTTCTTTTTTTCCCTCCTCTTTTCTTTTTTCCCTCCTCTTTTTCTTCATTCCTCCTTTTTTTCCCCCACTCCCCCTCTGCTTTTTTCTCCTTCCCTGAGAAGCCAAGGGCACCCCAAGACCCTTCTTATTCTTCCTTCTCCCGTTCTCCACTTCTCCCAATCTCCCCTCTTTTCCCCTTCCTTTTGCCGCTCATCCTCCCCATCTCCTCCGCCCCACCACGGCTCCACCCCCACCTCCCCTCTCCACGTTGTCACCCTGCCACTGCCCTCCTCCACCCCCACCTCCCCTCTTCACGTGGCCGCCCCGCCATGGCCGTCCTCCAACCCTACCTCCCCTCTTCACAGGGCCGCCCCGCCACTACCTTCCTCCACCCCACCTCCCCTCTCCACACGGCCGCCCCTGCAGCTCCCTCGCACGGACCCAACGCTCTGACTCCCTCACACGGTCACCCTTGCGCTCGCCCCTCCCCCCATTGGGCCCCTCTGCCGGCCCCGGTGGCCCTCCGCCCCCACAAAGACATGGGTTTTTAGCCCCACCCCGCCTCACGGGCCTCACAGGTCTTGTCAGCCAGACCGGGTCACAAGAGGAGGAGAGAGGAGGAAGTCGACGATGGAGAGGGAGAGGGAGGCGGTGCGGCTGTTGGGGGGAGGCCATGAAGACTTGAAGAGAGAGGCAAAGGTCGTGATTGCATTCCGTGTTGCCCTCGGTGCATCGAGGTTGACGGCAGCAGTCCTCCACGGCAACGGCGACGGTCCTCCATAGCGACAGTGGCCCATGTGACCTTTAGTCTCCTCCTTCAGTCCCTTTCCCTCCCTCCCTCCTTTTGCACAATGCAACTACACCATGCCTGTGCTGGCACGGCACGGCGACGACACGACGTGTCTCTGGGTCGTGCTTGGTCTCGCCGGAGGTGACTCGGGCTGTGTGAGCATGACACGGCGTGCTGACCGGGTTGGACCAGACATGGTCCTGGCACGTGGCCCATTGTGCCCGTACCGTGCCGGCCCGGCACAAGCCACTGCCCATGTCTACTTTGGTCTTCCATTTCTAGAGTTGTTAATTAGCTAGTGGTTACAACTTCCAACTTATCACCAAAAGTCAAAAAAAGGACGGCCCCATTTTCTCGACTTAAACGGTTACGCGAGGTCTTAATGCCAAATGTGCTACCAGTATAAAAGCATACCCACAGTTAACCACATGACCAAAGTCACCAAACAGCATCTTCGCGTGCCACTTTGAGCTAGTGAGCTGGAGGAGCGACGACCACTGCAGCGCTGGCCATGGACGAGCTGCTCTCCCCGTGCTCCTCCTTGTCGCCGCCGTCCCTGTTCTCCCCTGACGGCCACCAGGTACTCGAGTTCACCTCCTGCGAGGTCCCCGAGCAATGGCTGCTCGGCGACATCGTCGTGGCCAAGAACGAGGACGACGGGGGGCTAGGGCCCGTGGGGAGCTCGCTCTCCCCGGACTCTGAGCTCTCCGAGATGCCGCCGAGCCTCCTGGCCTCGACGCTGCGCCCGGCGAAGCGTCGGGGACGGAAGCCCGGTCCACGCTCCGACGGCCCCACCGTCAGCCACGTGGAGGCTGAGCGGCAGCGCCGGGAGAAGCTGAACCGCCGGTTCTGCGATCTCCGAGCCACCGTCCCCACCGTGTCCCGCATGGACAAGGCCTCCCTCCTCGCCGACGCCGCCGCCTACATCGCAGAGCTGCGCGCCCGCGTGGCCCGGCTTGAGGCCGAGACGAGGCAGGCTGCCGCGGCGAGGTGGGAGCCGAGCACCGCCTCCGCGACCCCCTTGCTCGACGAGGCGGTGGAGGTGCGGATGATGGGGCGGGACGCGGCCGCGGTGCGCGTGACGACCGCGGCCCGGCACGCGCCCGCGCGGCTGATGAGCGCTCTCCGGTCGCTGGAGCTGCAGGTGCAGCACGCCTGCGTGAGCCGCGTGCACGGCGTGACCGTGCAGGACGTCGTCGTGGACGTGCCCGCCGCGGCCGCCGCGCTGCAGGACGACGACGGCCTCCGCTTGGCGCTGCTCCAGAGGCTGCAGGACAGCGGCTAGCTAGCTAGCTAGCTAGCTAGACTCCCCCCACGCTTACGTACGTACGCACGCGCCATTCCCATTCCTGATCTTAGCGTGGCACAGATCGAGGCAGGTAGATGCATGCTAATGCTATCATACGGCCGGCCGGATTAAGGGGATCGAATCAAGAAATCAATGGCTATACTATCATGGTTAATCTGCTGTGCTTTTGTTGTCCATGGAATAAACGGCGCTAGCTATAGCTGTTATGTGTTATGTTAGGGCAGGGTCATGCAAACAGAGAAGAAGCAGTATATTCTATTGGCTCCAAGATCCATCCAAACAATGTCCAATGATGTGTCTGTGTGTGTGTGACTGTGTGTGTCAGTGTGTGTGTGTGACTGTGCTTGTTAAATTATTGCGTATATATTGTGAGGCTTGTGTTGGCCGCCCGTGCCAACTTCTGCTTGGATGAATGAGTGGTTGAAGACAAACCTACCAGTGAGTTCCTAAGATCAATCAAATGAACATTTTCTTTCATGCTACGAATGGTGTCAGTTTCATTCATATTCGTATATAGGCAAATTTAGGATTATAGTTTGTACAGACGTTTAGATTGTAGCAAGAGGATTATATAAGACACGAGGAATAAGGATTGAACAAACGTAACATATACGAGTGAGACTATTTGACGGCAAGTCGATCTCAAGGATGTTTGATGTGCTGCTCTTCCAAGAGCACTTGCAGATAAACTATGCAACTGAGTTCAGAATGGTTGATACTCGCAGAGCAATGTGTTGTGTTGTGTTGTGTTGCTACCTATTTTGGCCATGCTACTACCCACATTGGTTTGTCTGTATTGCATTGCCTCTTCCAAAACGCAGGGGTACGCAAATCCTTTCAGGGCTTGGGGTGGGGCCTACCATTGGACTATTGGCCTGTACGTTGGCCCCCATGTGGGTCATGAGGGCCCACATCATCGTTTGCAGTTAGGTACCTACACATAAAGATAATTACATACTGGCAAAAAAAACCTGAGAATGAGAACTAAAGAATGCTAGTTTGTATACAATGGACTGCAATGACAAAGTGTCAAAGTGTCAATACGTTTTAGCTCCAATTTTTTTATTGAAGAAGGAAGAAATGGAACCTAACACACGTATATCGTCATTAATTTCATAAAATCCCAGGTATAACCGTATTACTTGAATTCTGATGCAGTAAGGGCTAGCTATGTCAGTATAGAAAATTAAGCAAGATGAAGTTCTAAAGTGGTGCCAATATGTTCACCTAGATGTTAGGAGCGTACTACAAACAAATTCGTATTTGGAGCTACGGATGGAAAGTTATCAATTTGAAAAGTCTTAGCAAGGACAAGTGCCATTAGTCTGTTTGCGCTTATATGCTACCCTACCCTGACTATGGCGCGTCGTGCGGGGATCGGGATCCCCTGTCGTTGCTAGTACATATATGCTACCCTAACTAGTAGTGGGCATTGGGCTATGCCGTGCCACGGTATGGGTCTATCGTGTTTCGGACCGTGTCGTGTCGTGTTGGCTCGGTCCAGTTACCCCGTCGTGTTGTGCCGTACCGGTCCGTCTCGTCTCCGGCCAGGCCCAAAGCTCGTTGTGTCGGGGTCAGGGCCATGCCGTGCCGGCCCAAGCCCAGCCCTAGGTAACTATAGACGACAGCTGCTGCCGCCCAAGAAGATAAAGACACTCGTGCGCCATCCACACATGCTCTCTCTCTCTCTCTCGCCATAGCCTCCTCCTCCTCCTTGACGTCGATGAAGAACTCTGCCCACCTCGGCCGCGCCGCGCGCTTGCGAAGGGGGTGAGAAGGACAACGACGAGGAGGTGGCTGGAGAGAGGGCAGTGGGCGACGACGTGTGGGGAGGAGAGGGAGGGCGGCGACGCGTGGGGAGGGAGAGGGAGAGGGAGGGAGGTGGCTGGAGGAGTGGAGGGAGGGGGCGGCCGACGGCGCGTAGGGAGGGAGGCGGTTGGAGCTGGAGGGATTGGGAATTTGAGAGTGGGGCTCGGGAGAAGGGGTTGGGGATGGGGGTTGGGGGAGACCAAGAGGGATGTTGGGCCAGGCCGGGTGGCAGAGGGGGGTTATTAGTTGGACCAAGCCAAGAAAGGGAGGGATTGGGCTAGAACGGGAAGGTTGGACCTATTTCAGACGTCGCCTAAGCACGCCCACCTAACTGCAAGCCGCGTCGTACACCCAACGGCCACATTCTCAGCCTAGCCCACCCGTGGCTCAGATCGTGCCCACCGCCCACCACGTGTCATGTCGTGCCGACTGGGCCTCGGGCTGACCCGAAAAAGCACGGCCCAAGTCCCACCTCTAACCTAACTATGGTGCGCTACAAGGGGTCGAGATCCTGATCCTCTGCCATTACAACTAGCAACGACAGAGATGCACAATGCTCTCTGTATTAACACTTCTCAGCCGTTAGATGGAATGTGGACGGATGATGTCGATTGCAATAGTACAATCTGAACATTGTTTTGCTACAGTGTTTTGCAAAGTGATTTGCTGCAACAAAATGCTACATTACTGTGGTATATTGTTGTTCATACAACTGAAATCATTGTTCGCACGGTAATCCTCTGCAGTAATGCAGAGGATCCGGATCCCCTGCTTGAAGTCAGCTTCCCAAATCCTAATAGCCCAAATTAAGTTTTAGGCTTGAGATTTACGCTCTTTCCATTAACAGCTATTTTCGTTTTCGGTCATGCATGTGCACCAGCCAACTAATGGTGAATTTAATCTGTTCTATGTAAGGACTTATATGATTAATGGAATCAAATGCTTTTGAATCCCCAGAATCTTCAAATGGAATTTCGTCACTTGATCACGAATGATTTTTTTTGAGTCACCGCTAAGGGGAGCGTAAGAGGGGATTGCTTTTTTGGATCTTTTTTGCATTTAGTTTAAATTTAAACCCGAATCCCCTTGACCAAACATACCCTACAAGTCAACCCTTTTAGTTCTCTCGGCCCCTTCTTCAATGTGCCCTCCATTGTAGACTTGTCGTCCTGCTTAATGCTGCATGAACTTCACACCAAAATACTCGGCCTTCTCATTAATTCCTGCGCAAGCAAAACAAAATGTACTTTGCACCTACTAGAATAGGCAATCAACATGTATAATAGTAGCTCTCTAGTTGAGCGACATCAGCACAGTAGTGATGTTTAAACTTCCTCTTTCTTGAGAGAGAGAAGTGTATCATCTATCTTTACTATTTAAAAATTGGAATTGGTGGTCATCCTTCCTTTCTACCCTTTCTGGTACCTGTTGGATCGGCGAACAGAGCACCAATAGCTCAGATCGTGTCACTAAGCATAGTTGACGACCTGACGTGATGTGGCTATGATTTTTTTTTAACCCGTAGTAAAGGATGGGCATTGAACTAGTATATCATATATGCACTTCGATTAATTTCTTTAGTACAGTTGTTAGTGGTTAGCATGGATGGTTAAGGGATGCGAAGGCGACATACATAATGGACGAAGCGTGCTAGTTCTTAATCTAACGCCACACTCATGGTGATCTAAGGATGATTTGATCCATGCATGCATATGATGATATGAAGCGTTAGGGCATCGTCGTCGTATGACTGTTGTTAAAACTATTCATGTGCTTGCTCGCTAGCTAGCTCCAACACGCAAGGCATGCATATTAACTAAGCTACGTCGTAATTATGAAATCCTCGATCGATCTAGCTAGTAATTTATGAGGAGATATTAAGTCCTCCTCCACGGGATTCTAAGAGCATGTACAATGGGTTTATGTCAGCCTTCTATAACCATTGCCACGTAGGATTTTTGCTGACATGGATGAAAGAGAATGAAGAGAGAGAAAGATGTTGTCTACAATCCTGTAGTCGACTATAGCACAAGAAACAAGAAAATCATTAAAGGATTGTGTGTTCTAAAAGACAACTAAAAAGACAGTAGTCGTCTATACCATTGTATGAGCTGTCTTTAGTGCTGTCTATAAGTGACATGGATAATTTTTATAGACAGCAGCTGTCTATACAATTGTACATACCCTAAAGAGAAACTGTAGGTTTGTATTGTCAACAGCATTGTACGTAGACCGATGGTGAGCACTGAGTAGGACACGTACTTTCTTCGACTGTGAGGTAGAGATATATACTACTCATTTCGTTCATAAATGTACAAGTTTTAAAAAAAACGTGTTATCAAACTTCTTTAACTTTGACTAATAATATTATTTTAAAAAAAATATTTAGATTGGTCACGAGAGAATGATATCATTATATTTGTCATGATAAATATTTTCATAATATAATAATTTTGCATTTTTTTAGAAACGCAATCATACTCAGTAATAATCAAAGTTGAATATTTGAGACCATGAAGATGTCCAAAACATCGTACATTCTTGAACGGATGGAGTACATCTTAGCACTACTTATGGATGCACCCATTAGGCAAGTGTTCACTTGTTCAGTACAGAGTAATCGCAAGAGTGGTACTAGCAGTCGTGCCGATCTCGGTCATTCTCGGATAAAAACATGCCAAAAAAAAAAGAAAAGGAGGCTTGTTGGAAGAATAATTCACCCTTCGCTCTAACGAGACCCGTTTAGCAGAAGACACGTGCACCAGTTCAATACATACAGTTATGCTCATAAAAGACTGTAATACCCCTCGCTTGTACTCTTAGGTTAGCTATCTCACCAAGGGGTATTCCCATCATTTGTACCGGCTCAAGAACCTATAAATACCCCATGTATCTTTCATTTGGGGGAGAACTCTCTTGAGCAATAAAGAAGCATATTCAAACTGGTGAGCCCTCGAGGCCTTCCTACCTGGAGGTAACCCCCCATTGGCTCACCGATAGAGTATATGGTCTCTCGACCTCCGAACTCAGATAAATCCTCGTATCATTTTTACTCAGGATTTATGGCCCGTCAGACGGCCAATGTTCACACCCTCACTTGTGTTCAGTTTTTACACCTACAACATTGGCGCCATCCGTGGGGAGCGACATAGCGGATCGACGAAAGGCTATAGCTCCTACTAAGAATTACTCCAGGTCTACAAGGCCTCCTCTAGCTCTGAAGCGAAAGGAGCCAGTAAACGACCCATCCACTCTCCAGAGGAGCCCGAGGTGCGTGCTATCTTCGAAGATCGGTACTGTTCACCCCGAGGCAGACAATGTCCTAGCATCCTAGGGCTACCAAGCATACCCACTTCCCTCGCGTCGACCGACGTGGGGTCTGGCCCAAGGCTAGAAGCCCGAGGTGTCATCGAAGCTCTAGGGCCAACCATTGCCTCTGGGGTGCTCGACGCCGCAAACTATAAGGCAATGGTAGAGGCAACAGCAAGGCAAGTGGTGGACTACATGATGGCTACCTATCGCCCTCCTGGCGGCCCTCAGTACATTTCACTACCTCTAGCATCACCTTCAGTTCAAGTGGCCACAGACCTAGGCGCGAGCAGAGCTTTCGCCCTTGGAGGAGGGCAAGGGGGAAATCCTTACAAACTCCCTACACTCACCCTTACAACAGTAATGAGCAGGGCTCCTTACTGTTAGGAGAGAACCCTGTCGTACAAGTCTCACAAATCCCACTTGCCTTGCTCAAGCTCTCGCGACCCATCCCTTGCAAAGGGTGTCACCTCCGTGGTGCCTAGGGTACATGACCCCCCTGGTCTCCCCAGTCAAAGACCAAAGCGGCTTGGGTGCTCGCCACCTCCTCTATGGCGGCTTGTGCCCTACTGGACCCAGGGCGCAAGCGACGACTCGGGCCTAGCAACCGAGCCTGTGGATGTGCTAAGGATTAGTCCCTCTTCAGCCTCCAGGCCATGTGCTGAACGACCTTCGGGTCCCCGCACGCCTAGCTCCATTGCTTGGCAAGAGTTAACCATCTTCATGCATTCTCAATCACCACAAAAAACCCGCCTACGAGGTAAAAGGGCTCCATCACCCTCATAGTTCGGTGCCCCATGACTTATCCCCGTGGGCGTCATTGGTGTGTCCGTGACTTACTGTCGGTGGCACACATCCAAGGTGCCTATGAGTTAGCCACATGGGCACCTCCAAGTCCACTGGGGGCTACCACCCCTAGTGACCATTCGGTGCCCCACGACTTAATCTTGTGGGCACCACTGGTGTGCTCGTGACTGACTGTTGAGGGCACACATCCAAGGTGCCCTTGAGTTAGCCTCATGGGGACCTCCAAGTCCACTGGGGGCTACCACCCCTAGTGGCCATTCGGTGCCCCACGACTTAGCCTCGTGGGCACCACCGGTGTGCCCGTGACTTGCTGTTGAGGGCACACGTCCAAGGTGCCCATGAATTAGCCTTATGGGCACCCCCCAAGTCCACTAGGAGCTACCACCCTTAGTAGCCATTCGGTGCCCCACGACTTAGCCTCGTAGGCGCCACCGGTGTGCTTGTGACTTACTGTCGAGGACACACGTCCAAGGTACCCACGACTTTACCTCATGGACACCTCCAAGTCCACTGGGGCTATCACCCCTAATGGTCATTCGGTGCCCCATGACTTAGCCTCATAAGTGCCACCGGTGTGCTCTTGACTTGCTGTCGAAGGCACACGTCCAAGGTGCCTATGAGTTAGCCTCATGGGCACCTCCAAGTCCACTGGGGGCTACCACCCCTAATGGTCATTCGGTGCCCCACGACTTAGCCTCGTGGGCGCCACCGGTGTGTCCATGACTTACTGTCGAGGACACACGTCCAAAGTGCCCATGAGTTAGCCTTATAGGCACCTCGAAGTCCATTGGGGGCTACCACACCTAGTGGCCATTTGGTGCCCCACGACTTAGCCTCGTGGGTACCATCGGTGTGCCCGTGAATTACCATCGAGGGCACACGTCTAAGGTACCCTTAAGTTAGCCTCATTGGCACCTTCAAATCTACTCGGGGCTACCACCCCTAGTGTCCATTTGGTGCCTCACGACTTGGCCTCGTGAGTGCTACTGGTATGCCTGTGACTTACTTTCGGAGCCACACGTCCAAGGTGCCCATGAGTTAGCCTCATGGGCACCTTCAAGTCCACTAGGGGCTACCACTCCTAGTGGTCATTCGGTGCCTTATGACTTAGCCTTGTGGGCGCTACCAGTGTGCACGTGACTTACTGTCGGTGGCACACGTGTGAGGTGTCTATGAGTTAGCCTCATGGGCACCTCCAAGTCCACTGGGGGCTACCACCCCTAGTGGCTATTCGGTGCCCCATGACTTAACCTTGTGGACACCCCTCCGGTGTGCCTGTGACTTAGTGTTGTAGACACACCTTCAAGATGCACATAAGTTAGCCTCATGAGCGCCTCTAAGTCCACTGGGGGCTAACACCCCTGTTGGCGATTCGGTGCCCCACGACTTAGCCTTGTGGGCATCCCTCCGATATATCCATAACTCAGTCTCATAGGTGCACCTATAAGGTGCCCCATGATTTAGTCTTAAGGGCATTCTCAAGCCAACTGAAAAATGCAACCCCTAATAGCTTTGCGTTGCTCTTCAACAAAACATGTACACCTCCTCCAGGCAGCTAGAATCATCTACCATCGACCTAGCTCGAATGTTGATCAAGGACTATCATATCTGCATAAGGCTGTCACCTCGGAGATCTTAGTATCTAAAGTGATGGGACTCTACTTGTCCCACGGCAATGACTTCGATTATCTATCATGTCAAACGAATGTTATCTCGCTACAAGAAACAAGTGTTGATCATTCTCTCTTTTCACGCAGAGATACTCGTGTTATCTACCTGTCCCTGCAACATTCCTAGCCCGAACTGCAACGATTCTGAAGAGTTCTACTTCGACGACTCTCATTAATCCGCAGAGCAAGAGGAGGACGACTTCAACCACGTGTTTCCAAGCTCACATTCGTTTGGCGGATGATCCTTGCCTTCTCCTCGAAAACCTTCGACCTTTCGTTAGCGACTCTTATTTTCTCTTTGGCAGCCTGTGACTTCTTATTGGTGTCTCTTAGCTTCTCCTTTGTAGCCCTCAGTCTCTCGTTTGCCAAAGGCTTCGCTCCAACATGCCACCCGCCTCGAAGGCTATGCCTCGGCAGGACGGCCGCGCGTCCACGACTTCGCCTACACTGGCTTCACTCCGACGCGCCGCTCGCCTCGAAGGCTATGCCTTGGCAAGACGGCCACACGTCCACGATTTTGTTTACACAAAGCTTCGCCCGACGCCTCGCCGCTCAAGGTTATGCTCAAAGAGGCGGCCGGCCCACGATTTTGCTCGCGACAGATTTCACTCTGACGTGTCGCCCACCTCGAAGGCTATGCCTCGGCAGGGCGGCCGTGCGTCTATGACTTCACCTACATCGGCTTCGCTCCGACACGCCGCTCGCCCCGAAGGCTATGCCTTGGCAGGGTGGACGTGCGTCCACGAGTTTGCCTACATGGGTTTCGCTCCGACGCGTTGCCTGCCTTGATGGCTATGCCTCGGTGGGGCGACCACGCATCCACAACTTCGCCTGCACATGCTTTGCTCGAACGCACCCCCTACCTTGAAGGTTGTGCCTCGATGGTGTGTCCTAGCATCCAGTTATTCGCCTTCAGGAATGGAACAACAAAAACCACCCCACGCGAAGGGCCAACGAGAAGCGGCAATTTGGTACCCACCCTAACATGGAGCACTCACGCGATATGAAGCACTCAACAGGATACGAGACCTCAGCAGTCTTCTTTGCCCCGCGTGCGCCCTTGCAGGCGCCCATGGTACAAGGGGGCTAGTGTTGAGGAATCATATCACCTCCCGTCTAAAATGCTCTATACTTCGACAAGTCTGTACAAGAGGCATACGACGAGCAGTACTACTGAAGCATGCACTGCAAGCCACCTTTGCTTCGCATCCGAAGGGATGGCTTCATCACCCACCACACATTTTGCACACAGGCGCCCTCCTCATCGTTCTACCCTGCCAACGCCATGCGTTCTGCTCATCAGCATCTGGAACTACCCCAGTTCGGCGCGCTCGCGCCCTGGCCCCCTCACGCCAACACGCCCTAGTCGTTCGTCGCCCTGTCGCTCGCCAGCACCTTGGCATCCACTCGCCAGCACCCTAGTAAGGGACGACCACCTAAGATGTGGTGGCCAAGAGGTTAAGACCTGCAAAAGTAGCACAGTAATACTCATGAGTTCCTATAGGACGAGAGAATCCAACTAGTGCAAGGCTCTTCAACTTCAACGTGCAGTCCATTATTTTCGTAGCAACAAGGTTGTTTCCCTCTGCCCGAGAGGCCCTAAAGGCAGCATGCATATGGCCACCTTCAAACAAATGTTGAATGCATGCCTCAACATCCTCTAGGGTATGCTTGATGAACGAGTCCTGCGCAGCTTTTGGAGATGATCTTAACCTCGCAATTGCTGCCCTAACATTCGCACGCAGCTGCTCATCTACGATCACCCACTCCGACTGCACCACACAAATCTCCTCCAAGTAGCCGTTGAACAGCCGTAGTTTTTGCAGCATGGCCTTCGCAGGGAGACCACAAATGCCAGGACCTCCTGTCTGCAGAACTGACATGACCTTTGCCCAAGCCCCGAGCTGGTACTCCATACTCCACTGGCGTATAATACTCAACATTTGCTTCATCCACTCATCACCAAGCAAAACCCCAAGCTCACTGTCATTCACCTTGTGAATAATGTACTTGCCATTATTCATCAAAAAGATGGAAGCAAGCGGTGGGTCCCTATATATCTTAGAATTGGTTTCTAGATCTTTGTGAAGCACATCTATGATCCACACAAGGTGCACTTAAGAAGTGACGGCGGGCGATCAGATCAACAAAGAATAGCCGCCTACCAACAAAGACCCAAGTCACCTTTCATCGCTGAAATTTTTCTACGATTTCATTTATTCATCACGCAGAACCTGTTATTAAGTGGACCCAGAAGATTCAAATGAGCCCCGAAATTTTCGGTTTTGATGAATTTTGTCCCAAAAAATAGAATTTGCTTGAATTTTGTTCGAATTTGATTTTTTAAATTTAAAATCCCAAAAATTCAAGAAAAATATTGAAAATTTCGGCCGAAATTTCCGATTTTTGGCGAAAACCGGTCTTACCGGTCCCCTGCTAAAAAATTGCACCGATAAGTTTTTCCCCGCTTTCATCACCTCTTCTCGTGTCTGCCTTGATCCACATGCACTGGAGTTCATGACATACCGAGTGATTGGGTGTATGCCACCACCGGCACTGCAACACGGCCGGGTCACGCCTCACACCGCCAAGAATGAGCGCCTCACGCCACTCACCCATTCAACAAGGAAGGACTTGGGTTTATTCCTAAGAAAGGTAAGAAGCAAGTTTACAAGTCCGCAAAGTTTGTAAAAGAGAATGGTAAATATGGTAATAAATGTCTTAATATAGGACATTTGTCTAATGCATGCTCTATTGCTAGTAGTAAGTCTTATGGCATATATGACTCTTATTACATGCTTAGAAAAACCGAAGATGGCAAGGTAGTAGCAAAGTTTATTGGCACTTCAATTTTAGGCGCAAAAAAAATGCCATTTTGGTGCCCAAAACCTTGGTCACTAACCTCCAAGGACTCAAATAAATTTGGGTACCTAAAAGAACTTAATTCTTATTTTGTAGGTAAACTACAAGACCGATGGAAAACATTTGGTGCTTGATAGTGGATGCACTCAACATATGACCGACGATACAAAAATATTCACCATATTCGAGAATGGAAAAGGAATTAACAAGATCACATTTAGTGATAATAGCAAAGGAAAGATAATAGGATTGGGTAAAATTGCTTTCTCAAATGACCTTTCCATTTCTAATGTATGTTTAGTTGAATCACTAAATTTCAATTTGTTATCCGTTGCTCAAATATGTGATCTTGATTTAACTTGTTCATTCTCTCAAAATGATGTTTCCATTTTAAATGAAAACGACAATTCTTTAGCTTTCAAAGGATTTAGATTTGGAAATATTTACTTTGTTGATTTTTCCTCAAATGATTCATGCTTGAAACCTTGTTTAATTGCAAAAACCTCTTTGGGTTGGCTTTGGCATAGAAGTCTAGGCCATGTTGGTATGATTCAACTTAAAAGCTTTTTAAACATGATTTAGTTGTTGGCATGAAGGATATGAATTTTGAGAAAATAGACTTTGTAGTGCTTGTCAAGCCAGTAAACAAGTCGCAAATTCTCATCCTTCCAAAAGTATCATGTCAACTTCTAGACCATTAAAACTCTTACATATGGATTTGTTTGGGCCAACAACCTATAAGAGTATCGGGGGAAATAGCTATTATTTAGTCATTGTGGACGATTACTCTAGATATACATGTGTATTCTTCCTAGATAACAAAGCCGAAACCTCTGGTATTTTCAAAAGTTTTGCAAAAAGGGCTCAAAATGAATTTGATTTCAGAATTAAGAAAATCCGTAGCAATAATGGTTTCGAGTACACTAAAATTGAAGATTTTTGTGATGAACTTGGAATAAAGCATGAACTTTCCAAAACCTACACTCCGGAGCAAAATGGAATTGTAGAAAGGAAAAATCGAATATTAATTGAAATGGCTAGGACAATACTTAATGAATATAATACTTCTGATAGTTTTTGGGCGAAAGCAATTAATACCGCTTGTCATGCCATAAATCATCTTTATTTGCATTGTCTTTTGAAAAAGACTTCTTATGAGCTTCTTGTTGGAAGAAAACCAAACATCTCCTATTTTCGTATCTTTGGTTGCAAATGCTATATTTTGAAAAAAGGTGGTCATCTTTCAAAATTTGCTAGTCGATGCGATGTTGGCTTTCTTCTTAGATATTCATCAAATAGCAAGGTTTATCGTGTCTTCAACAAAAATTCCAGTTTAGTTGAAGAAAGATATGACGTTCAATTTGTTGAGACTAATGGCTCTCAAGAAGAGCATAAGAATTGGATGATGTAGGTGATGAAGCCTTAAGGAAAGCTATGGAGAACATGCAAATAGGCGACATGAAGCCTGAAGACGATCCAAATGGTACATCCTCTACTCAAGTCGAACATTCTTCATCTTCAACATCAAGACAAATTCAAATTGAAGAAGAAGACAACAAAGAAGATGATCAACCATCCAACCTACCACCAAAAATCCACAATGCAATTGCAAAAGATCATCCAATAGATCAAATATTGGGTGATGTAAGTAAGGGTATCCAAACTCGATCTCGTGTAGCTTCTTTTTGTGAACATTATTCGTTTGTCTCTTCTATTGAGCCAAAACATATAGAAGTAGCACTCGATGATCCGGATTGGGTGAATGCAATGCATGAAGAACTCAAAAACTTTATCCAGAATGAAACTTAGACATTGGTGGATAGGCCTAAGAAACACAACGTTATCGGTACAAAATAGGTCTTTAGGAACAAAAAAGAAAGTGGAATGGTTGTGAGAAACAAAGCACGATTGGTCGCTCAAGGTTTTTCTCAAGTCGAAGGTTTGGATTTCAGTGAAAGTTTCGCTCCCGTAGCTAGACTTGAGTCAATAAGGATATTAATTGCTTTTGCATTATGTTTTGATATTAAATTATTTCAAATGGATGTTAAAAGTATTTTTCTAAATGGAAAAATATCTGAACTTGTACTTATTGAACAATCACCTGGTTTAGAAGATCCTAATAATCTAAATCATGTCTATAAACTCTCCAAAGTGCTTTATAGTCTTAAAAAAGCTCATAGAGCTTGGTATGAACGCCTTAAAGATTTTTTTAGTTTCAAAAGGATTCAAAATTGAAAAAATTGATTCAACCTTATTCACTAAATTTTTAAATGATGATTTATTTGTATGTCAATTTATTTTGATGATATTATCTTCGGGTCTAATAACTAAAATTTTTGCAAAGAGTTTGGTGATAAGGGTGGAAAAAAAAGCTCGAAACTCGCGAGCCAGCTCGGCTCGAACTCGGTCCCTTAACGAGCCGAGCCAAGCTGGAAATTTAGCTCATTTTCTTAACGAGCCGAGCTCGAGCTGGCTCGTGAGTTGTTCGCTTAGCTCGGTTAGCTCGTTAAGAAAACCAGGCCCAGCCCATTGTGCACAGTGCCGAGTTAACGAGCCTTAGTGAGCCGAGTTAACGAGTTTAGCTTCAATTGTTAGTAACGAGCCAAACGAGCCCAACGAGCCGAGTTAACGAGTTTGAATGAGACGATCCGAGATTTTTATTCTGCTCGTTAGCTTAACGAGCCGACCTGAGCCGAGCTTGTTATTCTGCTCGTTAGCTTAACGAGTCGACCTGAGCTGACCCGAGCTCGTTTCCTTAATGAGCCTTAACGAGTTGAGTCGAGCCGAGCTGAGCCAAGCCAGCTCGTTATCCACCCCTATTTGGTGATATGATGTCTAGGGAATTTGAAATGTCCATGATCGAAAAACTTAGCTATTTCCTTGGACTTTGCGAGAGCCGTCGGCTATTTAACTTGTAATACTTAACCATCCAATTGGTTCTAGCATTACAAATCAAATAACCCGACTCTCAGTGTAACATGTACCTCCCAGGACATTAGTACACATACACCTCACAAAATCAAGCATCAATTCTATACAAGATTACAATACCGATGACAACAAAGTTTTACAACATCCAAAGGACAGGCACATAATAGAGTTATTACAAAAGGGCCAACTGGCCAAATAACATAACCAAGTCAGGAGTTTGCAACAGAAATACGAGCCATAAGATGGCAGCAACAAAAGCCAACCGGCTACCCTTACCCACAAGGCAACCGACTGCACCGCCAAGCTAGTCATCCTGCACGAAGTTCATCTCACAATAGTTGTTCCCTTAGGGATCAACCTCCTCTGAAATTGCAGCAACCGGGTTGAGTACAAAGTTGTACTCGCAAGACTTACAAACAACAAAAATATATAGATACATTTATGTATCAAAGGAAGGCTACTACACTAAGCAATTTTCAGCATAAAGCAATTTTTCTTTGCAATAGAGTAATATATTGTAAAGCAGTTTGTCAAATCTATTTTTATTTGCTTAAAGAACAACGAGACAATAGTTATAAGCATAATTAACATCCTGGAGGTGACTTCCCAACAGCCACCACAACATAGCACGAATTACCTATTTGTACCACCTGAATTCTAGTTTTATCGAAAATGTCATAGTCTAATTCTCACAAGGTGTGTCCAAGCGTGTCCATAACCTAGGATGAGGATATTCGAATTGTTTATACCCTACAGGGGTGTACAATTTTACCCATATGTCAGACCGCTCCTTTTGCCACCGAATAAAGCACACTTCCGAAGGTATGCCAGCAGAGCTAAGTCCTACGAGACACTTTCCAATGGAATGAGTTAATTAAGAGCCGCACGTATGGGGGGTTAGCCCTCCGTGAACCACCCAAACGGGGCTCCCACGGGGAACCCATACATTGTGTCGGAGCCACTGGCAAAGCCTTAGCAACTACCGATGCTCCTCGGGCGTGGGTACCTTCTCAGATCCACCCCGCACATTCCCAACAACAATAGAACATTTTTCTCCCAAACAACTACTACCGCGACTCGTTAATTAACACAACCCAAAGTACTAAGTCAAGAGGGGTCCTATATTCCCCTCATGTGGTTACATGCAAAAATGCTCGGTACAATGGCGCAAGCAATTCGGTCCTTGTTGACCTGGGCACCAACCACACACCCAACAGTACACCAACAAACCAATGTGCCCAAGTCCAAAATGTTTTGTTTTTAGTTTTAGTTTTTTCAAATACAAATACATACATGAGTACCCTGACCCAAGTATTTAAAGTGTTGATATAACGACCATCGCTTAAGCGATGATCCCTATGCTACCGTTCTAAGCATTGCTAAGCAACTCGACTCGCATACTATACATATACATGACTAGAGTCCATCCATCAAACTCCATATCATTAGCAATAATCTAACCTAGGCTCAGTAGCAACGGTAAACATTTACCTATAGCTCATGCATCTATTCGGATTAACTACTCCTAACGAAAATTAACTTCAAAATAGCACATGCACATACATTTGCAATCAAGATAATTTTATCAAAAATAATAGGAGCAATATGTTCAAGGTGGGGGGGTGGTTGCTTGCCTTGCTGGAGATATTCCCCTTGTTGTAGAGGATCACTCTCGTATATAATAGAATCATCGAAACCTAGTGAAAGAATGGAAAAGAACCAATAAGAACGGATAACGCCAAATAAATTGAAAATTTCAAAATCATCCCAAAATCATGAAATTTACACAGAAGGTAGAGAATAAATTTATATGAATTTAGAATTAAAAATTATTTCATTTGGAGTTTGTATGCAAAAGATATAGCCTAAACCATTTCTGTCGGAAGAGAAAACCCAACAATAAGTGTTTCGGTTACTGCTCAACGATTCGACTACACGTAGTCGGGAGGAGGTTTCGACTACCTGGTTGGAAGAGGGTTCGACTACACCTAGTCGGAAAGAGGTTCAACTACACCTAGGCGAAAAGAGGTTTCAACTATCTGGTCAGAAGGGGGTTCGACTACACCTAGTCAGAAAGAGGTTCGACTACGCCTAGTCGGAAAGAGGTTCGACTACGCCTAGTCGAAAAGAGGTTTCGACTACGTGGCGCTTCAACGACGAAAGCTTCACCTAAGCAACAAGAAGGGAAAGGATAGTAGTGGGAGTGTCAGTGACGTCACGAGATGGAGCTTGATGAAAGAATTTGGTTATTAACTCACCGGCCAAAGTGGAGAACGAAGAAGAAGATTTCGGCCGAGATAAAAGAAAACTCAAATTTCGATGAGACCTGAGGAGGAACAACCAAATAGGGTTAGAGGATTTGATACTCGTGCCTCGGAGCACAACATGACGCATGTAGAGAAAAGAGAGCAATAATGGTTCGCCGGCGATGAAGTGATGGCGCGCCGGCCGTGAACCAGAGCTTCGGATCTTCCTCAGATTGGAGCCTAATCGAGCTGGGAGAATGGTATGGAAGGGGAAGGCCGAGGTGGAGAACTCGCGTAGAGAGGCCAGCGGGGTGAGCTCGGTTCATGGCTCACTGCCATTCTTCTCATTTTTATACATTTGAAATACAAATCCAAGATTGGGATGTTACAAATCTCCCCCCCCCCCACAAGAATCTTGTCATGAGATTTCGTTCACTCGAAAAAGAAAGGCTGGTAGTCTGCATGCAGGCGACCCTCCCGTTCCCAAGTTGCCTCGTCCTCGGAGTGATTGGTCCACTGAACTTTAAGGAATTTGATGGTATTCCTTGTCCTCCATTCAGCTTCTTCGAGGATGCGAAATGGACGCTCCTGGTAGGTCAAACCTTCTTGTACATCAAGACCTTTCAATGGAGCTTCCTCGGTTGGGATGCGAAGGCACTTCTTCAACTGGGACATGTGGAAAACATCATGTATCTCTGAAAGTACAGCAGGTAATTCCAACTTGTAAGCAACAACTCCTTTCTTCTCGATAATGTTGTAAGGTCCGACATATCGAGGAGCTAACTTGCCTTTGATGCCAAATCATTGATGGCCCTTCAAAGGAGAGACTTTGAGATATACAAAGTCATTTGGCTCAAAGCTCAACTCGCGACGACGATTATCTGCATAGCTCTTTTGCCTTGATTAAGCCGTGCGTAACCGGTCTTGAATCAACTGAACTTGACTTTCGGCCTCATTGATCGAGTCTAGGCCAAAGAATGGTCTTTTGCTGATCTCTGACCAATTCAACGGGGTCCTACATCTTCTCCCGTATAAGGCCTCAAATAGTGCCATGCTGAGACTAGCTTGAAAGCTATTGTTGTAAGAGAACTCGGCAAATGGCAAGCATTTCTCCCAATTCTTCCCATAGAAGAGAACACAAGTACGGAGCATGTCTTCCAAAACTTGATTCATTCTTTCAGTTTGGCCTCCGGTTTAAGGATGATACGCGTGCTGAAGGAAAGACGAGTTCCCAAGGCCTCTTGTAGACTATGCCAAAACCAGGAGGTAAAAAGTGAACCACGATCGGAAACAATCATCTTTGGTACACCATGCAAACTCACAATGCGGGATATGTAGAGCTCTGCCAAGTGACCTATACAAATCTTAGCCCACGCTGGCAGAAAATATGCTACTTTCGTCAAACGATCAATAATAACCCAGATGGCATCTTTCCCTTTTGATGTACGGGGGCAGACCGGTGATAAATTCCATGCCGATAGAATCCTACTTCCATTCAGGCACTTGCAAGGGTTGTAGCAAACCCGCTGAACATTGATGTTCGGCCTTTACACGATGACATACGTCACACTCGGCAATGAACCTTGCGATCTCTCGCTTCATTCGGGTCCACCAGAATCACTGACGGAGATCTTGATACATCTTTGTGGCTCCAGGATGGATGGACAAAGGAGAATCATGGGCTTTGTGGAGGATTAAATTTCACAATTCCATGTCCTTCAGAACCAGAAGGCGTTGTTCAAACCACACAACACCATGGTGATTTTTCGAGAAGCACTTGGCTGTCCCACTCTTCATATTCTGCTTGATTCGGCTCACCCCAACATATGATTGTTGAACCAGCTTGATCTGATCTTCCAAGGTGGGTTGTACCTCCAAAGAAGTGAGGAAACTATGCTCAACCACTCTCAAGTTGAGCCTCTGAAATACTTCATGATGGGCGGGCTGCTGCTCCTTGAGCATCAAGGTATTGCAATAAACCTTTCGACTGAGAGCGTCAGCAACAACATTGGCTTTGCCCGAATGATATTGGAGTCTCATGTCATAATATTTGATCAACTCCAACCACCTTCTTTGCCTATGGTTCAGATCTGGTTGGGTGAAAAGATATTTCAAACTCTTGTGGTCCGAATACACCTCACAACGATTACCGATGAGGTAATGTCGCCAAATCTTCAGTGCATGGACCACTGCAGCTAGTTCCAAGTCATGGGTTGGATAATTGAGTTTATGATGTCTCAATTGTCTTGATGCATAGGCCATCACCTTGCCTTCTTGCATAAGAACACACCCGAGTCCTTGACGAGAAGTATCGCAGTAGATATCGAAGTTTCGGTGAACATCGGGAAGGACAAGAACTGGGGCTGTGGTCAACCTCTTCTTGAGTTCTTGAAAACCCTCCTCACAATCAGCGGACCACACATACTTCTTGTCCTTCTTGAACAACTCCGTCATTGGCTTTGCGATCTTGGAGAAATTCTCGGTAAAGCGACGATAGTAGCCCACTAAACCGAGAAAACTCATCACGTCGGTCACCGACTTGGGCTGACCCCATGAGAGCACATCGCTGACCTTGCTAGGATCCATGGCTAGGCCTCCCGCTAAAAGAACATGGCCTAAGAATACCACTTCTTCCAACCAGAACTCGCACTTACTGAACTTCGCATAAAGCCGATGCTCACGCAGCTTTTCCAACACTAGTTTCAGATGTACAGCATGCTCTTCATCATTCTTCGAGTAGATAAGGATATCATCAATGAAGACCACCATAAACTTGTCTAAATACTCCATGAATACCATATTCATAAGATTTATGAACAGGGCAGGAGCATTCGTCAAACCGAAAGATGTGACGGTGTACTCGTACAGTCCGTAACGAGTAGAGAAAGCCGTCTTCAGAATATCTTCAGATCTGATTCGAATTTGGTGATAGCCCAATCTCAAATCAGTCCAGGAGAATACCCGAGCTCCGGTCAATTGATCGAAAAGGTCGTCAATCCGAGGCTACAGGTACTTGTTCTTCACCGTCACTTTATTCAACGGACGGTAATCGATGCACATACACAAAGTCTTGTCCTTCTTCTTCACAAAGATCACAGGATAGCCCTACGGTGATGAGCTTGGATAGATGAAACCCTTCTCTTGAAGTTCAACAAGTTGTTTCTTCAACTCCTCCAATTCATTCGGAGGCATCTGATATGGCCTCTTCGAAATCAGGGCGGTACCGGGCAGCAACTCGATGACGAACTCGATGTCTCAGACTAGAGGCGTCCCAGGCAATTCTTCAGGGAATACATCAATGAATTCACATACCACTGGGACTTCATGAATCTCCAAGGCTGGCTTGGCTTCAATTGCAAAAAAGATGAGGTGCTTGAAGCTTCAGCGCAATTCCAACTTGTATGTCGGAGGGACTTGTGAGGGAGATGAATTTCTTGGCACAATTGATTTATCCAAAATATTCAAACAGCCAATTCATGCCAAGTATTACATCCAAACTCACTGAGTTAAGGAGGATGAGGTTTGCCAACAATCCCACTCCTTCGATTTCAATAGATACGTCCCGACACTCATTTTCAGCTATCATTTTCGACCCCAAAGAGTGAATATCCAAAGGGACATGCATAGGAATAATTTGAAGATCACCAAGAGCAAGAAAGGATTGCGATATAAAATAAGAGCAAGAAAGGATTGCGATATAAAATAATGTGAAGCTCTAGAATTGAATAAAATAGTAGCAGGACAAGAGTTGACGAGAAGCGTACCAACACGACATCGGGTGACTCCTGCGCTTCCTCGGTCGAGATATGGTTGACTCAGCCATGTGCAGCCTTCTGGAATTGTTGGGCCACCTTCTAAGCTAGGGGATGACCATGTCCTTACCCTTGCACTTGCCCTGGGTTAGGGCGAGGGGCTGCTCCAATCTTCTGAGGGCAACTATGCACGTAGTGGCCCTTGTTGCAGTTGAAGCAAGTGACCTCAGTATCTGGATTGCAGAGGCCACCTTGCTATTTCGCAGGTGATTGTGGTTGAAACACGGCCTACAGAGGGCGAGGTACGAATGTCGACAGCCTCGGTGGCGGTGGAGCTTGAGGGCGGGGTGCCGGAGCTTGCCCGAAGCGAGGACGGGGAAAGTTGTCCTTTGCTGATTTCTGCGTCTCCCACTTGCACTTGCGGGACTTGCCCAGTGCTCTCCCCTTGTGCTCAGCAACGATGGCCTTGTCGACCAATGTTTGGAAGTTGGGGAAATCAACAATAGACAGCTTGTCCTGCAGCTCCTCGGATAAGTCGTCCATGAACTTCTCCTGCTTAGCCTCATCGGTGGGCACATCCTCTAGAGCATATCGAGCCAAATGGTTGAACTCATACAAATACTCTATCACTGTCTTGCGTCCATGGTTGAGTGCAAGAAACTCCTTGTTCAGCTTCATCAAGCCGGCGGGGACGTGAGCCCGTCGGAAGGTAGTACGGAACTTCTCCCAAGAGACGGCTCGGCCGACGGGCTACATGGCGAGGAAGTTCTCCCACCATGAGAGCGTTGTCCCCTCCAGTTGATGAGAGGCGAAAAGCACCTTCTCATGATCCTGGCATTGGGCAATGTTGAGCTTCCGCTCGACTAGACGCAACCAGTCATCTGTGTCAAGCGAGTCTTCAGACTGTGAGAAGGATGGTGGCTGAGTGCATAGAAATTCAGAGAGTCCTCTCCGCTGTTGATGTCCACCACCTCCTCCTCCTGATCTAGAGGCGCCTGATAGAGCGGAGGTGTTCCAGGCTATCACCTATAGGATCCGCGTTTAATCCATTTGGTTTCGCTCGATCTGAGCGAGAATCTCGTCCATAGTCGGAGGAGGCGGGAGCTCCTCATCATGACCAGTGGGCTGACCTTGACCACTACGGGTTTTTCCGGCCATCCTGTTCCGACGAAATGGGTTAGCAACAACACTCGAAGACTAGATGCGAAAGGTAGCAGTAGAGAAGCAATTCACTAGGGGAATAAGATATTACCCTAACATAAGCATACAAATATTAGCAAGAAATGAACTCCAAATATTTGTATAAAGACATAAGAACTAGCACAAAACCATAAACCAAAAGGTTATTTTCCAGACACGACTAACTTGTATTGAATGAACGAGCAATCGGTTGGGATGAAAAATTTCAGAACACAACTCAAGTTCTATCATACCTAAAGAGCATGGCAAAACCATCTAAGGGTGCATTAGGAACTAGCCAACTAATATCACATCTTACCCTTTTAATCCCATGAGTTTTATTCAAATTATCCTCTCATTTTTAACCCTAACGATAATCTAGGTGCTTGCTGTCCAAAACTTGTACTTGCTGTCCAGATTTTGTATCCGAGCTCCAAGATGAAACTTCCAATTACAAGTGCTTCTAATCTCCATAAAAGGACAGCCAACACACTATATTTTCAACTCTCATTATTCCTCAAACCGAATTTAAATGATAATCAACTAATCTTTGAAAGGAGATGAGAGGGAAACAACTTTTCAAAAACTCAACAAGAACAAGGTAAGATGAGAAAGCTAAGATAGGTAAGGAGTAAAATCTGAAAACTTACTAAGATTTTCATCAAATGTTTGAAATTTTGAAACTAATATTTTTCAAATAGCCTAAGGACAACCAAACTAGGGGTTTCTTCGGTCAGTATGGCTATGATACCAAGCTTTATGCGAGAGCCGTCAACTTTTTAACTTGTAATATTTAACCATCCAATTGGTCCTAGCATTACAAATCAAATAACCCGACTTTCGGTGTAACATGTACCTCCCAGGAAAGCGGTACACATACATCTCACAAAATCAAGCATCAATTCCATACAAGATTACAATACTGATGACAACAAAGTTTTACAACATCCAATATACATACACATAATAGAGTTATTACAAAAAGGGCTGACTGCCCAAATAACATAACCAAGTAAAGAGTTTGTAGCGGAAGTATGAGCCATAAGATGGCAGCAACAAAAGCCAACCGGCTACCCTTACCCACAAAGCAACCGACCGGACCACCAAGCTAGTCGTCCTGCACGAAGCCGTCTCACAATAGTTGATCCCTTGGGGATCAACCTCCTTTGAAATTGCAACAACCAGGTTGAGTAGAAGTTGTACTCGCAAGACTTACAAATAGTAGAAATATATAGATGCATTCATGTATCAAAGGAAGAATACTACACTAAGCACTTTTCAGTATAAAGCAAATTTTCTTTGCAATAGAGTAATAGATTGTAAAGCAGTTAGTCAAATCTGTTTTTATTTCCTTAAAGAACAACGAGACAACAATTATAAGCATAATTAACATACTGGAGGTGACTTCCCAACAGCCACCACAACGTAGCACGAATTACCCATTCGTACCACCCGAATTCAAGCTTTATCAAAAATGTTATAGTCTAGTTCTCACGGGGCATGTCTATAACCTAGGACGAGGATATTCGAATAGTTTATACCCTGCAGGGGTGTACAACATTACCCATATGTCAGACCTCTCCTTTTGCCACCGGATAAAGCACACTTCCGAAGGTATGCCAGCAGAGCTAAGTCCTATGAGACGCTTTCCAATTGAATGAGTTAATTAAGAGCCGCGCATATGAGGGTTAGCCCTCCGTGAACCACCCAAACAGGGCTCCCACGGGGAACCCATATGTTGTATTAGAGCCACCGACAAAGCCTTAGCAACTACCGATGCTCCTCGGGTGCGGGTACCTTCTCGGATCCACCCCGCACATTTCCAACAACAATAGAACATTTTTCTCCCTAATAACTACTACTACGACTAATTAATTAACACAACCCAAAGTACTAAGTCAAGAGGGGTCCTATATTCCCCTCATGTGGTTGCACGCAAAAATGCTTGGTACGGTGGTGCAAGTAATTCGGTCCTTGTTGACTTAGGCACCAACCACACGCCCAACAACACACCAACAAACCAATGTGCCCAAGTCCAAAACGTTTTGTTTCCAGTTTTAGTTTTTCCAAATACAAATATATACATGAGTACCCTGACCCAAGTATTTAAAGTGGGGATATAATGACCATCGCCGAAGCGATGATCCCTATGCTACCATTCTAAGCATTGCTATGCATCCTGACTCGCATACTATACATATGCATGACTAGAGTCCATCCATAGAACTCCAAATTATTAGCAATAATCTAACCTAGGCACAGTAGCAACGGTAAACATTTACCCACAGCTCATGCATCTATTCGAATTAACTACTCCTAACGAAAATTAACATCAAAATAGCACATGCATACATACATTTGCAATCAAGATAATTTTATCAAAAATAATAGGAGCAATATGTTCAGGGGGGGTACCTAGTGAAAGAATCAAAAAGAACCAATAAAAACGGATAACGCCAAATAAATTGAAAATTTCAAAATCATCCAAAAATCATGAAATTTACACATAAGGTAGAGCATGAATTTATATAAATTTAGAAACAAAAATTATTTTATTTGGAGTTTGTATGCAAATGATATAGCCTAAACCATTTCTGTCAGAAGAGAAAACCCAACAATAAGGGTTTCGGTTACTGCTCAATGATTCGACTACACGTGGTCGAAAGGAGGTTGGACTACACGTGGTCGGAAGGAGGTTTCGACTACTTGGTCAGAAGGGGGTTCGACTACACCTAGTCAGAAAGAGGTTCGACTACACCTAGTAGGAAAGAGGTTTCGACTACCTGGTCAAAAGGGGGTTCGACTACACCCAGTCGGAAAGAGGTTCGACTACACCTAGTCAGAAAGAGGTTTCGAGTATGTGGTCGGAAGGAGGTTTCAACTACGCCTAGTCGGAAAGAGGTTTCAACTACACCTACTCGGACAAAGGTTTCGACTACCTGGTTAGAAGGGGGTTCGACTACACCTAGTCGAAAAGAGGTTTCGACTATTCAAAAAGAGGCTTCGACTACGTGGTTGAAACGAGTTTCGGCTACGTGGTCGAATGGAGTTTCGACTACGTGGTCGGATGGAGTTTCGACTATGAACTTAAGTGGTTGGGCCCGCATGCCAGCTACTCAACACAATCACTAACCAATTATTAATTAGCCAATTCTGACGCAGGTTAATTCTATTCACCGAGCTACAGTAACAGTCAGCATCTGACAACAAAGTACTCTCACAGCCGTGACTTCATTGGGCATCTCGCTGGCGAAGTAGGCCATAGCGACGCGAGCTAAGAGCTAAAATGGGACCTACGCGCTATTGCGCACTCAAAGGCACCGGTGGCGATGGCTGGGACAATTGGTAGCGACGGCGCAATGAGGAGGAGCGGAATGGAAGCTACGGCCAAAATGGCAACGCTTCTCGCGATCTAGCGCACGCATGAGCACCAGTAAGGGTTAAGGACCTTACTGAAAAGAAGAGGCAGGACAGAAGATGTCGGAGATGCTCCGGCAATGAAGACCAGAGGCGATGGTGGTGCTTCAACGAGGGAAGTTTCACCTGAGCAACAAGAAGGGAAAGGAAAGTAGGGGGAGTGTCAGTGAGGTCACGAGATGGAGCTCGATGGAAGAATTTGGTTATTGACTCACCGGCCGAAGTTGAGAACGAAGAAGAAGCTTTCAGCCGAGATAAAAGAAAACTCAAATTACGGCGAGACCTGAGGAGGAACAACCAAATAGGGTTAGGGGATTTGATACTCGTGCCCCAGAACACAACATGACGCACATAGAGAAAAGAGAGTGACACAGGTTCGCCGGCGATGAAGTGATGGCATGCAGGCCGTGAACCAGAGCTTTGGCTCTTCCTCGGATTGGAGCTTAATTGAGCCGGGGGAATGGTAGGGAAGGAGATGGTGAGGCTTGGGGTGGTGAAAAGAAGCAAAGGGGAAGCTCCAATGGGTTTTATAGAGGCCGAGGCAGAGATCTCACGAGGAGAGGCCGGCGGGGTGAGCTCGGTTCATGGCTCACTGCCATGGATGAGTTGAGTGTCGGGGAGGGGATGGTGAGGCGATGTGGCATGGGCGAGTGTGGAGGATGTGGTCAAACCACGGGCGCACGGTCTCAAACCCAGGGCGTGCAGGTGGCCAAACCGACAAACTGGCACAGGCGGAGCTACCACGGTGCTCTCCTGGGTGAGCTGGCACGGGAGCGGCTGTGACGTGGAGAAGATGAACTACTCGCGGGGCCCACAGTTCAAAGGAAGAGGTAAGGTGGGTGGGTCGGGGTTCGACTCAAGTTCGGTCGGATGGTCTGGTCGGACCTGGTCAGATGGTCTGGTCAGAACCAAGTGGTTCTGGTCAAAACCGAGTTGGTGGTTGAAATCGAGTAAGCTGATCGAAAATGAGCAGCATCAACTTAATTGGTTTGACTGAGTTGATTTCAAAAGGCTAAGAGGGTTGCGAATTTTTAGACAGAGTTTTAAATCCCCAAAAATTCTAAAAATTTTAAGGGAGGCTGCAGACTCTAAGAACAACCTCGCATAAATTTTCTAGAGTTTTTTATTCACAGCATTTCCCTCTAGAAATGATTCAAGGTTCGGTCCTAGTGTTTTGACCAAGGATCAAACTGGTTTGACTAACCACTTTAAAATAGCAAAAAAAATCTAAAAATTATGAAAGTTTTCAGAGGGGTCACTGAGATGATCCAAAACCTAGAAAAAATAATCCCAGAGGATGATCATAGAATTTGTTTTGAAAGGTTCAAAGGATTATGCTTCTAGTCAATTGAAGCATTAGGATTTCAAAATGCACAAAACCTTTGCAAGAATTTCCAGAAAAATCAAATGACAACAAGATGCATCAAAAGTTTAAAATTCTTCTCATTTTTATTCATTTTAAATACAAACCCAAGATTGGGATGTTACAGACTTCAAATCAAGCAACTCAAGGATGGAACCATTGTGAGCCAAACAACGTATACAAAAGATTTGATCAAGATGTTTGGCATGAAAGATGTAATGCCCATCAAGACTCCCATGGCAACCAATGGTCATATCGACCTTAATGAGGTAGGGAAACCGGAAGATTTAAAGCTTTATAGATCCATGATTAGTAGTTTGCTTTATCTTACCTCATCTAGGCCCGATATTATGTTTAGTGTTTGCATGTGTGCACGATTTCAAACATCACTAAAAGAATGTCATTTAGTGGCTGTAAAAAGAATTATTAGATATCTAAAGCATTCCTCTAGCATTGGCTTATGGTATCCCAAAGGTGCAAAATTTGAGTTAATTGGATATTCGGATTCCGATTATGCGGGTTGCAAAGTGGACATAAAAACACCTTAGGTAGTTGTCAATTCTTAGGAAGATCTTTAGTATCATGGTCATCCATGAAACAAAATTCCGTAGCCCTATCTACCGCCAAAGCCGAGTATGTTTCCACGGGTAGTTGTTGTGCTCAATTGCTATGGATGAGGCAAACATTGATGGATTATGGAATTAAATTTGATAATATGCCTCTTTTGTGTGACAATGATAGTGCCATGATGATTGCAAATAACCCGGTCCAACACTCATGAACCAAGCATATAGATATATAACACCATTTCTTGAGAGATCATGTGGGCAAAGGAGATATAAATATTAGCCACATAAGGACCGATGACCAATTATCTGATATCTTCACAAAACCTTTAGATGAGAGCCGCTTTTGCAAGTTGAGGAATGAGTTAAATGTCATAGATCATTCTAATGTTGCTGGAAACTCATGGCTCATGTTATTTGCTGTCATTTGGTTTTTATTGAGGTATTTATGAAACTATTTCAAAAATCCTATCAAAACCCCTAATTTTGGTAACAACTATGTTAATTGGAGTTATTATTACATCTCTCATGCATAATGATCCTAGAAATTATTTGTTGAGTGATTATTATAAAGGATCATTTGCATTCAAGTTTAGCTCTTGAAATTTTAGGCAAAACGGTAATACTACGTTTTAACGTCGGTACTACCACTGCCCGGTAATACCACTCTTCAACGGCAATACTACCGCTTCAGTTGGTGGTTCCAAAAGTGGTTATGACCGAATCAATATCCTTTTAACAACTTTTGCAACCGGTCCTACCGCACTCCTCTTTTCTAGAAACGCCAGCACTCTCTCTCTCTCTCTCTCTCTCTCTCTCTCTCTCTCCCCCGTGCTCCTCTCCTCCAAGAACCCTTGTTGGATCTTTTGATTCTGTGGAGCAATCTAGGATTTCTTTGTTGGAAGTGACTCATGTGATCATTTCTCTCCCAATCCCCGAGGTATTTGCCTTGATTCACTTGTTTCTCATCTACTTTTGGCATCTGTCTCACTTTTAGGTTTTTGAATCAAAATGTGCATGAATGAATCAATTTCTCTTGGGAAAATTGGTAGTAATTAGTGTTTAATGACTTATCATGTCTATTTCATGGATTCATTCATGTCAAACACTAGTTAGAATCAAAATCGTAAGATTGCCCTAAAATCTGGAATTGCGAAACTACCGCTTCGAGGACGCCGGTACTTCTGAGTTGCGGTAATACCAGATATCAACAGCGGTACTACCGCTCTAGAAGAGAAAAAATAATTTAATCATACTCTTTTGCATCAATCCTATCCCGATTGTCGTTTGTTGTCTTAGCAATCATACCAAAGACAAAGAGACCATCTCTTCGCAAAGGGGTACTCTCGACAAAGATCCCGAAGAACACTATGATCCCCAGCCTCTAGCACTGGACCTTCTCGCCAAAAGAGACCTTCCAGGAAGGCAGCATTGAGAAGATCTCTGAGTGAAGAAAGTGACTCAGAGACATAGTCTTTCCTTCTATCTATGAGGGAGAAACATAAAGAGACATCTTCTAAGAAGCAAGCTGCAGAACCTAAAAGTGAAACAGATGATAGTAATGATGAGACCTCTCAAGAGGAAACTGAGAGTGATGAGGAGATGGAAGAGGTCGGAGAACCTATAGTGGACCTCATGCAGATTCACAGTGATAACTATACTTTACTTCGACATGTCAATCAATATGAGAAGGCTAACAATTCCACAGATGCCAGGTTCCATACTAGATTTCAGCAGGAAGTCTTTGCTTAGCTCTACAGTCGTCACTGACAATTCGCAGATCACAAATATGTGGACTGGGCTTATTTGAATTCACTTGACAAATATGAGGGAGCCTACAGGTTGTTTCAGGCAGTTGGTCTTCATGATCTTGTGGCATTGAAATGTGACTACAATGAGGAGATTATCAGACAATTTTATGCCACTGTCCATGTGTCAACAACCTTTGATCATTTAGTTTGGATGACTGGAACTCAAAGATATCAAGCATCCAAGGCTGACTTTGAACGTGCCTTAAGGACCTACATGGGGACTCAAGAAAAGATTGATGACAGCGAAGCTCTTAGAGTTCCAGCATGGAGTCAATTCTATGACAAAAATGTAAACTTTGTACCTAAAAAATTGGAGGCCTTCTCCCTTTGCCAAGCTTAATCAACAGGATTATCAACCATACCCTCTTTCCCAAGAGTGGAAACTTTGATGTCATTTGAGGGTATGCATGGAACATCATTGACAATATTATGAATGGCAAGAAGTTTGATGTGGTTGACGTAATTATAAAACAGATTAGCTCATCCAAAAATGACATAATCAAGAGGATCTACTTTATACCATATATCATGGCTCTCATAATGAGATTGACTCAGTTTAGAGGAGGGCGGCTAGGAGTGCATAAGCCTTATAAGCCCAGGGAAGGGGCCCTAGTGACTGTCATAGTCCCACCTCTTGCTCTAGCAGCACCACCTCAGGCTCCAGTAGCAGCTCCAGCAGATCCAGTTTCACTCTCTCATATACTCTCAATGGTCATGGAGATTAGAGATTCTCAGCAGAGATTGGAACAGAATCAATAGAGATTGCAGGAGGCTCAGACAGAAACTAATAATAGGATTGCTGCTCTGACAGATCAGGTTCACACACTGGAGCAAGCTTTGTCTACTCCAGCCCATTATGGACACAGACGTCGCCTCAACACTCCTCCTCAAGATCCTCCTACACAAGATTGATACCTTTTGGTCCTTGATGCCAAAGAGGGAGAAATTTAGAGATAAAGATTGAAAGATTAAGGGGGAGCTTAGCTTTTGGGGAGCCTATCTATCTATCATCTTATTAGCTATTATCTATGTTGGAACAATGTTTTATGTCTATGTTTGATTGTGAGACTTTGTTGGTTTTTATATGTTGAACTTGTTTGTTGAATGCTTATGTTTAATGTTATCTCCAGCACTTTCTAGTTTGGATCAACATCTTGTTATCTCAAGCATCTTTTATTAATTATCAGATCTATTGTGTACTTTGTTCCACATATCCAATAAATAAAGGAAACTCCGCCGAAATTTTCAAAATCCTACACATGTGCATAAAAATCACTTCATGAACCTTGATGCACATATTTAGGGGGAGCTTTCTCTATTTATGGATTGACTTTGAAAGCAACAAATTCTTCATCTCTTTTGGGCTCAACTCAAGAACTCGTTGCAAATCAAATGTCAAAACAAGAATATACAACCTTGTGTATATTCAAAATCTTTCATATCCTTTATATCATTTGGGTTGTCATCAATTACCAAAAAGGGGGAGATTGAAAGTATCTAGGCCCTTGGAATTGTTGTTTGGTAATTAATATCAATATTATGTTAAGGGACTAACATGTGTGCTAAGATGTGTTAAAGGTTAAGTCCCAATTATTGATTGATGACAAGGATATTGGCAATGCTAATGTGATGAAAGATCAACATGGATCAAGGCAAAGGTATAGTATAGCCTAAGGACCCTTTTATAGTTTTTACCAGTCTCATTGTTTGGAGAAAAGACTGGGTTTATAGGATAAATATCATACTATAAAGGGGGGTCATGGCTAGTAGCTTGAGAGACTATTTTTGTGCCATAATGACCAACTAGAGTTTATGCATTGCTTTGTTTTAAGCTTCTAGAAAACTGTTTTGAAAATCAGTATAGCCACAAGTGATAGGCGGTACTACCGCAGGTCGGTAGTATCAATATTTACATGGTGGTATGTATTTTCCAAAGAGCTTGTTTTAAGTGTTTTTTATCCTCTCTGAAAATCGGAATGACCGCATTTCAACTGCGGTACTACCATAGGTCGGCAGTACCGATATTTATATGGCGGTACGTAAATTACAGAGAGTGTGTTTTTGGGAGTTTTGATCTCCCTTGAGAATTGGTATGACCACAAATTCTTGAGCGCTACTACCGAAGTGTGGTAGTACCTATTTTTCAATGGCAGTACGGTTTTTTCCAGAGAAGGTGTTTTTCTGATATTTTTTGAGCTCTGGAAAACGGTAGTTCCATTCTAGCCGAGTGGTACTACCACGCTGTGGTAGTACCGATTTCTAGTTGATGGTAGTACCACAACTTTATTTTATAACGGCTAGTTCAAAACATTAAATGCAACTGTTCCGATCGTTGAGCAAAAATCGGTAGTACCGGGTTTCAACGGTGTTACTACCGCAAATCCTAATTTTTTTTTCAGGAAAGTGGTTGTAACGGCTAGATTTGTTGGTGAATGGTATAACTACCCCCCACCTACCTTCTAGTAGTAACTCTTGAGGACATTGAGTATTATACTCTTGCGTTGAACTTCTTGAGCTCATATACACTCTTCAACTACTCCTTTGCATTGATTGCTTATTCTTGAGGTAGTTGAGAGCATTAAAGTGCATTGATTCATTAGTTAATCATTTAGGCAGTTGTAGTTCCTCAAGCAAAACTCGTGATCTATTACTCTTGGTGCTGCCGGTACCTAGACGGCTTGGAGGAAGAAATTGCGCAGTGAGCTCCTCAAGTAGATTGTGAAGAGTCCTGGCAAGATTGTGATTGGTGTTGTGCTCACCAACTCTGGAGCGGAGGAAGATCAACTCTAGTGATCGAGGGTTGAGGCTTAATTCGTGGAGCGGCTTGATTCGTTCAAGTTTCCTCAACGTGGACTAGTGAGGACTGACAAGTTTTCAATACCACGGGAAAAACTTTATTGTCTTCATTGTGGTTTATTCTTGTCTTTACTACTTCCGCATTTACATTTCTAGCAATTTACTTGTGTAGAATTGCCTAGCTAGAATTGTATCTAGTTTTGACATAAGTTCATAATTGTCTTAAAAAGCTTAGTAGTTCTTTCATTACATTTGTGCTACGAAGTTTTGTCAAGACAATCTTGTTTAAAATTGTTAATTAGCCGAAAAGTTTTAAAAACCTCCTATTCACCCCCCCCTCTCTAGTCAGTTATCCTTGATCCTACACCCGGCCAGCGCCATGTAGTCTGAGCGCCCTCGTGCACTTGTCTTGCTTCGCGGCGCCTGTAGTCACCCGGCTAGCACCTGCGGGCGCCAAGACGCCTTCTTTGACGCCGAGCATGCGCTCGCATGATGTAGCGCCCACTTTTTTATCCATCGTGCCCAGAGGATGAACTGCGTAGGGCCCGCATGGGCAGAGCCGGGCATGGGCGCATGCGGGAGAGAAGCCGCGTGGGCGGGCGCAGGAGCCGAGCCGGGAGAGGCGACAGCGCACGGCAGTGGTGTCGGCAGCTGTGTCGGGCCGAGCCAGGGGCGGCGCCAGGGGAGGCACCGAGAAAAAAAAAGGCCAAGAGCTCCACCGACTAAAGCAAAGAAATAGAATGGGGAATCGTGAAGAAACGAGCATGGTAGAAATCGCCTAGAGCTCCACCGGCCAAAGCGAAGAAAAAAGAAAAAGAAAAAAAGAATAAAAATTACCTGGTCTTTGACAACTGAACTGACGAGTGCAAGGTCGTTCATCTCTTTCACCAAGAAGAGATCGATTTCATGTGCGGGAGTTTACACGCTCTCTGCCCAAAATCGCCAGTAGAGGCCGGCCACCGGGAACATACCTCCACCTCTCGAGCAGCCGGCAATGAAAGCCGTGGAATTTCAGGATGCGGTGACCAAGGTACCACCAGTGTTGTTTATAAGAATTTTAAAATGTAGCAAATTAGTTCAAAAAATTATGAAATTTTATGTAAATGCTCCTAACGCAATGTACTTTCTTGTGTAATTTTTCCATAATTTTACTCGTTCTGTTTTTATCTCGTAATTTTATTTAAGTGTATTGTTTGTACGAATTTGTAAATGTAGAAAATGAGCTCAAAAATTTATGAATTTTTTTTTGAAGGGTCCTGACACAATGGAATTGATTGTGTAATGTTTGGATAATTTTATATGTGTTCTGGAATTATCTCAAAAATTTAGGATTTAGGTCACGAAAGTTTGGATTTTAGGTTTCGAAAATTAGGGTTTCATGAATTTGCACACAAAGTACCCCTCGCAAAATAGGCTTAATCATATCTAACAGAATTTGCTAGCCTCTAGTACAATACACTATTACTCGAACTCCAAAGGCTAAGGGTCCTCCTCAATGTCCACCCTGATGATACGCTCCTCGAGGTCCTTTGGATGGTCACTAAGCCACCAATGTCCCTACACTGAAGAGTGTGAAGAATTCTCTCCCCTAGTAGTTGTAATCGGACCGCGGGTCTCCTGAACTGAAGGACCAACAGTCTCTGGGCGACACACCTTCTTGCGTGTGGCCATCCTGTGGGGTACGTCTCTAAGGTGTCTAGCTGGCTATAGGTCTGGAGTCGCTCCACGATAAGATAAATCATCCTGAGCTGGTGGAGGTTGATGCTGAGCTGTCTTCAATTGTGCGAGCTCTCTCTCTCTGCAGCATTCAGTCTCTCGTACACTCTCTCCATCTCATTGGCCATGAACACATAGGCCTCGTCCTGCGCCATGTGAGTGATGGTGGTGTCCTACTCCCCCTTAGTGGATCTAAACCTGCTGAATACCTCCCCTTTCTTGCGGTGGGGAAAGTAGTGGAAGGCAGTACGTCCCAATGCACTGAGGTAGTGGAACCCCAGATGGATGATGGCCTCCCTGGCAGCATCCTACATCCCGAGCTTGTCTGTCTCCCTCTCTACCATGAAGCGGTAGTGCCTGTCTCCTCGTAGATGGCTCTTCGAGTAGATGATGACCTTGACGCGCCACATTTCCTTAACGTACTTGTTGATAGTGAAACCATGATACTCCGGTCGGTGGACGTAACCCAAACCCTAAAGTATGCACCCCAACTCTGCACAGAAACCGCCCTCCTTCTTATCACAGGTGTTCATGAAACATATCAACAAAATTTTGAAATTAAGAGAAGATCAGTATCCAATTTAAATAATGAAGGTAAAGACAAAAAAAAATGTACTAAGAAAGAAAAGAAACTAGCAAAGAAACTTAATAGTTCATAAATTGTGTTCTGCAATTGTCTCAAAAATTAAGGATTTATGTCGCAAAAATTTGGATTTTAGGTGTCAAAATTTAGGGTTTCTTGATTTCATGTGACTTGGAATGTATGGAAAAAAAATCTGCATTGCAACTCCATTGGAAATGTTGATATACAATATGGCATAGGAGTTTTGTGATCGCTGTATGTTGTTGTAGTGTGGTAAATTTTAGAAGAATTTATTGAGGACGATTAAGGTAGCAATGATTCGTAAGTAAGAAGGTAACTGATATTGCGATGCGCTAATGAATTCATACACGGTGAAGAACTTTGGAGAAATAGTGCAAAAATGACAACACAACAGTTGATACTACAAGGGGGTTACATGGCACGCAGGCTAACGAATCAAGGACGGTACACGCATGTTTTTAGAGAATTAGAAATACAAGAGACATATGCACGAAGAGGGTCGAACTACTATGTGGAATGTGGCCATTTGCTCTTGCGGCCCAGCTCGGCGTTGTACTCCTTGCCTTGCACCTTAGCTTTCACCGCGATGGCCTTCTTCTGCGCCCTCTCGACCTCGCGTCACCTGGAATGCTAGCACTCCTACTCCTCGTGCAGCCTCTCCCGCCTCTTCTATTCCTCCATCGTAGGGGTGGATTTTGTCGTCGATCCACTGGCTGAAGTCGCATAGGCGCAGTGGAGACTGCGGGGGGAAGAGAGACGTGATTACGGTATAACGGGAATCAAAATAGTGGTATACACTAAAATACGATTTCATTACTGGCTGCCTGTGGATCGGCCTTTGAAACCTGCGATCGGGGTAGGCCACGTAGTAGTTTGGGCAGCACCAGTAGCGCTGCCCAATGGTCCACTCGTCGGTACCGACACCAGCAAAGGGGTGGCGCCACCCCCGCGGGGGGCCCTCTGGAGGGTGTTCAGTGGGCATAGGAGGGGGCGTGGCTCGACCTGGGATGGTGAGTGTAAGGCTGCTAACTAAATGCCCTGTGACGAGTGGAGGTTTTCTATAGCGGCCGAAGTGCAATGCAGTTGAAGCAAATTCGCGTCCGTAAGAAGGAATCTTGTTGTAGCGTTGGATCTCTTCGCTGCGCAAAGCTGCCTCATTGGGTCACGCCGCTGCGCAAAGCTGCGTCGTTGGGTCACGTCGCTCTGCAATGCAATGAAGTACTAAAGACAATACAATAGAACTCATGGTTCATCTAGATAACAGAATTAGGGTTTGCAATGAAGTTGCATTGTCCGTTTTCATACAGATAACTGTCGACATTTCACACGTTACAAGTGTTACATGAAACACGTGCTGGTTTATTGCAATTAGGATGAAGGAGGACAGGGTATTATCACATGTAACCCGATCAAATAGGACACCTTTTTTTACTTTATCAGTCTACTGTGAATGATATTCTTTAATACCGTATTGTACCACAGTCTAGATAAGCTTGTGCATGAACCAATTGAGGGAAACGTGTGGCATGCAAATCATATAACGATGTACCGTAACCTCCAACTCATGTGCGTTTTGAAGGCTACGGTACATCGTTATATGATCCACATACCACACATTTCCCTCAGTTGGTTCATGCACAATCCTATGTAGTATGTGGTATAATACAGATCATCCTAGGCAAACTGATAATTTGACAAAGAGTGTCATATTTAACGATGTGTGCAACTAGTCTCCACGGTGGCATAGCGAGTGGCCCTTGTCTCGAGGCTACCCATGGTGGCGGCGAGTGTCAAAGTAGTCCATGACATGTGATTCCATGATGTAAGTGGATCGTACAGTAACAAACATAACAAGGATGTAAATTGTATATAACTCATGTCTTCGATACGGAGTACAACCAGGCAGCTGGATACACTACAACGTTGGCCGATCTTAGTCATAGGAGCCTTCCCTTCCCCTTGTCACGGGACTCTCCACGTCGGGCTGGTATATCGAAGTCGTCCATGTCCTACGATTCTATGATGTAAGTGCATCGTACAGTGAAAAATGTAACAAGGATGTAAATTCTTCATAACTCACGTCGTCGATATAGATTATGCCCGGGTGACCGAATATGCTATGGTGGCCGGGCTCAGCTGCAAGAGCCTTCCCCTTCCCCTTGTTGTGGAACTCTCCACGTGGGGCCGGTATGTCGAAGTCGTCCATGTCCTGCGATTCCATGATGCAAGTGCACCGTACAATGAAAAACGTAACAAGGATGTAAATTCTTCGTAACTCACGTTGTCGATATGGATTACACCTAGGTGAGTCCTGGGCTCCTTCGGTGTGTCCTCAACCGGGTCCGGTATGTACGGTTTCCACCGTACGAAGGTCTCAGCTCGCATCAAGTAGTTCAGCATGTATTTCTGCTGGATGAACGTCCTGTCATACATCTCCGGGCCATCGATCCACTGGAACAAATGGCAGTGCATCTCGGGTTGCCATTACATGAGGATGAAGTTTAAAATTTATGGAAATCAATGTAGAAAGAGGAAAATCGATGTGTGCGAAAGCAACGCTTACGAGGTGGTGCCTGCACGTGCAGTACGCTCGGGCAAAGGTGTCTGGGTGTGTGGACTTAATGATCTCCGCCGGATCGCCACACACACACTGTGGGACCGAAAACCGTGGTGGTACCGGAGCATCTTTCATTGAATAATCTGGGCATTATAGATGTTTGGCCTTCTGCGCATGCCACTTGCGCTTGTGCAACATCCTCACATAGAGGTTTGCCTATGAGTCTGACATATCTGGGTGTCGTAGAAGTTTTTCTGTACATAACAAAACAAGGTGGAGAAAACATTACACCACGACACTGAATGACGACCGGATGAGCTGGGTCTGTTGGGACAATCCTTCGTTGAGTGCCCAGGGGTCTTGCATATCCTGCACTTGTTTGTGTGGCTAATACTGGTACGTTGGCTGGCATCCATATCGTTCTAGAAGCACCGCGTCTGCCGTCGCCCATTCCCTATTGTCTTCAAGTCCTTGTTCAGGCCCTATTGCACTATGTCCAGCCAAAGATCCTTGTAGTTCATTTTCAAGCCGTACAAGTGAAACTCCGTACTCCATGTACCGAAAAGGTGCTACATGTCGTAGTACTCGGAGATGTACAGCGTACACATCTACCTCATTTGTGCACACGCCTTGTACACGTGCGAGCATGGCTTGTACAGGAGCTTCGGCTTGTTGCAGGTGCATGTTGCCACATCACCCAAGGTGCATGCCTGTTTCCTTTTCCCCTGGCATGACTGTTGACGTATTTCTGCCATAGCCTAATCTCGGCACAAAGTTGGACTCGATGACCTTCTGCTTGGCTTGTCGGACCTTGTTGTAGCTCACTAGATAACCAACCTGATTGGCAACTTCGAACATCAGCAGCCTGGGGGAGACGAACATGTCCGCCACAACTAGGTTCTTGATGAGGTTTGCTACATATGTGGAAGTCACGTTTCGATGCTGCCGTAGGGGCTCGCTAAGCTCGCAAGTGTGGTCAATCGCTGCCTTGACTGCGAATACCGAGCCGAAGATCTTTACTCGGTGAGCGCTAACCTTGCCAAGGTAGCCTTCCACTACGCACCTCACTGTGTAATGTTCAGGATTGGACCAGTGCACTCCGTACACACGGCTGATGGACAAGGCGTACCGTGCTATAGCTTGTTGCATGGCCTCCTTGCTAGGGAAGCGCTGCCGTACTAAGGGGGTCTCAGCATCAAACCCCCAGTGGGAGCCTTCTTCTTGCCGCAGTACGAGCGAACACACTGCGACATCATCAAGTCTTGATACCACGTAAGGCACCTCCGATGACACAATTCCCCCAGTTGGACCACCAGCCAGGTGTGTGTCCTCGTCGCTACCATCCAAGCTTGGGTCGGCGTCCTCGTCGAACTCCAATGCAAGAGGCTGGTCCGGTAGATAGTCATGGTAGTCAATGCGGGCCGACCACCATGATTTTGCCCCCTCATTTTGCACAAAATTATGCGCGAGTCTCCCTTCCGAGGTAGCACATTCTGTGCTCCTGTTTTCAAGCTCGGGCTATGCTTGCTCACTTGTAGAGGCCCCGACATCATCAAGGTGGCCCGGCGCCCTGTGTATGAAATTCACGTACACCATCGGCTTCCCGTAAATGGCCGCCTCAGGCTGGGAGGCAATCTGCATGTACTAGCTCTATGCTACGCTTCCAGCCACCTTGACGAGTTCCCACACGTCATTCATGCTAGTGATCGCCTCGATCATAACTTTCTTCGTCGTTGCCTCCATGACGAACTCCCTCTAGATGTAGCTCCGAAGCTCGTGAATATTCATCGCGTCGAGCCCCTCCGCCCGGACCAGCTTGCACTAGCATCTCGACAGGTCCAACCCGTCGAGTCCGGCCCGTATGAGATCATCGGCCACAAAACACTAACAAGGCTTGCATGTTCAAAACTATCTAAAGCCACAACAACCCCATCCGCGGTACACATGTGTAATTAAATAAGACAAATTGCGTGCAAGTGATGGATTACATATGCGTAATTAAATATTATTAATTAATTAATTAATTACCAATAATTTCCAAAACTTAATTACGAGTAATTATTTACCGCTAAGCTAATAGCTAGTAGTTAATTTGCACTATTATAATATGGCGAACTGATAACCACTAAACTAATTACGACTAATTATTTACTACTAAACTAATTAACTACGAATAAACTCACTAATCACGACTGATTAATTACCACTAAACTATCTAATTACGATCGATTAAAAACCATTAAATAACTACGATTTATTAATTTGAACTAATATAATATGGTGGATTGATAACCGCTAAACTAATTACGACTAATTATTTACCACTAAACTAAGTAACTATGAATAAACTAACAAATTACCACTAATTAATTACCAATAAACTAACTAATTACGACTGATTAATTACCACTAAATAAATCACGAGTAGTTAATTCGCACTAATTTAATATGCGGGACTGATAACCACTAAACTAATTACAACTAATTATTTATCACTAAACTAACTAATTAATTACCAGTAAACTAACTAATTAATAACCAGTAAACTAACTAATTATGGTAATTACGATAAAAGCATCCAACAAATTACCTACCCTTCGGGGGTAAGCTATCAAAACAAGCCGAGCGACGAGCAGCAAGCAAATACTTAATCTCCAAAAAAAATTAATTATGTTACGTTCTCTGAGTTCTTAGCGACAAGCACCAGAACGAGAAACGAAACGCAATTGGGATGAGCGAAGAGCGATAGTGATATTTCAATATTTATAGCCGAGCAGAGGAGCCGCTGTGTTGGCACCAGGAATATCGGATGTGTTGTTTACATGCAACCTTGCGAGTAAGAAGCGATCGCAAGGAGTCGACAGATGTGCGAGTAGGGAGGATGGGCAATCGAGAAGGTGGGTGGCCGTGTGGGAGGGGGGAGGAGGGCTGGTGGGAGGGAGGCCATGTGTGCGGGAGGGGGAAGGGGTGACACGTGACGGGAACAAATCGGTACACTTAAATGAAATTGTGAGATAAAACCAGAATAAGTAAAATTATGGAAAAATTATACAAGAAAGTACACCGCGTTAGGAGCATTCACATAAAATTTTATAATTTTTTTAACTCATGTGCTACATTTTAAAATTCTTACAAACAGCGCTACGGGGACACGAGGCGGCGACAGACGGGAGGGAGGCCATGCGTGCGGGGACACATGGTGGCGGCAAGGCACTACCTCACGACGGCTGTGCGGCAATGCCACCGTACAATGATCGTGCGGTGGGAGGCGACGTGGCGGGCGTGGAATGGCGACCTCACGGTGGCCGTGCGGCAGCACGCCAAATTTACAAAAAAAAAATTGTACATGGCCATACCTGTAAATGCAGTTCAGAAAAGTGACAATATGGCCAAAAATTCGATACATAGGCAATGCACAACATGAAAAAAGATATGAGATGATGGTCTATCTAGCTATGTACATATGTGCCACCACGTAATTGTTCATGGCAAGTTGTCTTTGATCACGTACTTGCGTGCACAGTACAATAATCCTACTGGATAAAAGGGCGCATGTTTCTGCGCAGCTCATGGTGGCCACGTCGCCTAGATTCTTCTTGGTCGCTGGATCCCGCGCGTAGCTCGTTCGCGGCTGTCCAATATTTTTTGGTTTTACATGCCTACGGCGTCGTCATCCTCTCACGATTCTTCGGTCTTTGTTCCATCGCTCCGCGTTTCGCTTGTGTCACTGGCGCTTCTTCCCCCCTCGCGACTGCTTCCTCCCCGTCTCCTCTCCCACCGTCGACGTCGCCAGCTTCTTCCCCCCGCTTCCACCACCAGCAGGCGAGGCCTCCCTCTCCTCCCCTTCTCCTCCCCGGCCCCACCCCCATCCCCTCCATCTTCCTCAGCATACCTTTGGTCTTCGTTTCCTCCGTTGCTTCCCCCTCTCCTTCGAACCCTACTACTTCGGCCTCGTCTGTTGGCACCGCCACTGCTTCGTCTTCCCGCTCCCTCACCCTTGCTTTCCCGTCCTCCTCCCCCTCCCTAGCCCCTCGCTTGCACCACCAGCAGGCGAGGCATCCCTCTCCTCCCCGGCCCTGCCCCCATCCCCTCCATCTTTCCCCCGCGATCCCATGGATGCTCTTCATTCCGCGTCTCCCACGGCCTCCCCCACATCCTTCCGTCTTCTCCTTCTGTGGTCTCGTGGTGGCCACGACTACTGAGAACCCTGTGCTGTGCTCCCGTTTCTACGCCTCTCCATGATCCTACTCGCAGTCGAGCTCGCCGCCTACTTCAACTTCTTGAATCTCGCTGCCTCGGCCCTCACCCTCCCTATCATGGGCATCGAGTCGTTATACGCCTCTTGGTTGTGCTTCTATGCCACCTACGTCGCACCACTGCTGTAGTTCCTCACCGACGCCCGCGTCGTGCTCTTCCTCATCTAGAGTGCCGACCGCCTCATCCAGTGTCTCGGCTGCTTCTACATCCACCTCAAGCGCATCAAGCCCAAGCCCAGGTCGTCGGCATTACCAGACGCCGAGGACACTAACGCCAAGTACTACCCCATGATGCTCGTCCAGATACCAATGTGCAACGAGAAGGAGGTTGGTGCTATTGCTATCGCTATTAGAGTTGCAATTTTTATCACCAAACGTGCAATCTTTTACCTTTTGTTTGTTGTTGGTTTCGTTCAGGTGTATCAGCAATTTATTGCGGCGGTGTGCAACCTTGATTGGTCGAGGTCCAACTTCTTAATTCAGGTGTTGGATGACTCCGATAACCCGATGACGTAGCCACTGATCAGAGAAGAGGTGGCGAAGTGGCAACAGAACAGGTCTCAGATTTTGTACCGGCACCGTGTGCTCAGAGATAGGTACAAGGCCGAAAAACTCAAGTTGGCAATCGGTTGCTGCTATGTGAAGGATTATGAGTTTGTTGCCATCTTTGACGTGGACTTCCAACCAAACCCGGACTTGTTGAAGCGCACTGTGCCACATTTCAAGGTAATTCAAGGGCAATTTTGTACATATTGTTATTAGTCATCTGTGGTTTAGGATTCCAATGTTGATTCATCCATTTGGCTTTTGCATGACAATGATGAATTGGGGCTGGAGCAAGCGAGATGGTGCTTTGTGAATAAGGATGAGAACCTATTGATGTTGCACTTATTATCACAGTTCATACATGATAGATAAACTTTAGCTTGCTATTGTTTTATTTGGTATTTATAGAGGTTACCCTTTAACTCATGGTACCCAGAAAAAAATCTGCCTTTCGATCGTGTACGACACTTGATCAATGGAGGGATTTGCAAGATGGCAAAAGCTGTAATCACAAGTTACTGGTACTATGAATGTGAGCAGGCCATTAAGAAGGTAGTTGCTGAAATGTGCCAGGATATTTTGTAACTGATTAGAGGTAAAAAAAAAAGAATGTTCGCTATGTTACAGATTTTCAAGCTGTCTCGCGTGTAATTATCAATCTTCTAAGTATTCTGTGAGTCATTGTAGAATGGCACAAAAAAAAATTTCAGATGCCAGCGTATCTGGGAAGCAGTTATGAATGAACTTCTACGGAAGGGGCTCGAGCATGCTAAACAGGTCATTCCTTGCAAGCACTGCTTATTTTGATTTTCAAGTGTATACATGATTCAAATAATCCATCAACCATCTTAAAGATGTTGTCACTTATTTTTCTTGTCTTGCTTGTATATATGTGTTTTTATTTCAAGTTAACGGGATAAAATACGGAAGTTTGCATCATTAGCACACAAGGGATCTATTTGGTTGGTTTATTTGGATATCAGTTAAATATTGTCTTATTGAAATATAAAGTGTCTCCAAAGAAACACAATATGCACTTATTTGCATCACTAATCAGTGATCAATAAATGATATGGACCCACTGCATATCAACAATAGCAGTCTCATTTTACTTCTGTGTTTACCTATGTGATTTTTTTTTCATCATTTTCTATGAACTACTATAGGACTATTTGACGATTTCCCCGGATGTTTTTCTTGCTACACAGTATGTATTCGCATGTTTACAAAGTTTACAAATGACTGGATATGATTGATAGCCATATATATGGATATGGTAGACTCATTACCTTGTCTTTGCCCATATAAGCAATTCGACAACTGTACTGATGGTGTGATGCTGATATTCTTTTTCCAGCTTTTAGGCTTTTCTAACAGGATGCTCCGCAGGTGGGTTAGCCACTGACATTCACTATGATAATTTTCGTACACTGCTACCAAAGGATTCTAGGGTCAAGTGTCTTTCAGATGGTGGTTTTTTCCTAGATGTGTATGTTTTGAAATCACCTTTGACTGTTGTGGATACATTTTACGATTCCTCCTTTTCTTTAGTTGATTTATGTGTATGTGCTTTGTGATTTCATTTTTCAAATGCATGCATGGAGTAATTGCTCGATGTCCTGCTAATCTTCTAAAGTACTTTCATCTCTCAGCATTCAAATGCCAACTAGAACACTTTAAGGTTTAAACATTCAAAAAACCATTTTTAGCATCTGAACATTGAAATCTTAAGCTAAAGTACTTAGAAACTAAAACTGTTCAAAGAGAGGATATTTTGTTGTCCTAACTACTGAGTTCTGAGATGAATCATTGCTAGAGCAACCAATGGTGGTGCATGTGCGTCCAGTTCTGACTTTTCAGAATGGTTTTCTTCATAGTTAACAATTCCTCTCTAGCATCACCTAGCTTACTAATTCCTTTCAAGGCATTGCCCATCAGCAAGAAGAAACACTACATGTACTTTTGACTCTTGTTGTAGGTCATAAATGAGAAAGTATCTTCAATATCTTATGTTCCTTGAGACCTTGATCCTTTTATGTCATAAACAAAAACATTAGAGAACAAAAATCGTACTGCTTTACTATCGTCGTCAGCTTGTATCTAACTCATTACATTCTTTTCTCCATGACAGAGAAGACATTTCCAGGCAAAGGACTATGTGGGATTTCTATAGTGATGTTGTCTATCTTCAAGTCCCTTTCCTAGCTCCCTCCCTCTTCCAAGATTCTCCATTTCTAATATTAAAGTTTTCTTTTTCTAAAGGCTTTGTTCTAGGATCTGTGGAGAAGGTTTTCACACGGCAGTTCAAACATGGACCCAGGCTAGGTTAGTCTTTGAATTCCCAACAAATCATCTGCCACAATTATATCATTAGTCTTGCTACCACCGAAGTTATGGTATGCTAAGCACTGCCCCTTTAACTGTGTTCCAGTGCTTCTTTCCACGTGAAGTTCTAAAAGACATCAATACCCCAGTATTGGTATCCATCATAGGTATTCTACTGTTGTGTTAAAATATCAATATCAACATATATAGTAATTAAAATTTTGGTTTCAGGCACAACATGTGTTGGCTCCAGAAGCATCTGATCCTCAACATTCATGGCTAGACTACGGGCTGGATATTAGCAAGTGCAATTATAACCAACTTGAAATTCTCAAAGGTTGATTCACCTTGCATCTTACTATTCAATTGACTTATTTGGTTTTCAGGATTTATAGTCATGTTTTGCTATGCCAAAACCAACTTTTGTAGGTTTTAGCAAAGAACTGCATGACACTATAAGTGAACTTAGGAAGAAAAGGGTATGGGGTATTTTTATTGACTCTTGCTTTGAAAACAGTTAGTCAATGAACTCCTTGACTTGGCACTCTCCATCTTCACCTAGAGTCAACAAAAGGTAAAACTTTTGCCTTTGAAAGAAAGCAGTAAAAAGAAAGAATGTGACTACGTTGTGATGCCTAGCATTTCATGTCAAGTTGACAAATTATAGGTTAATCTGTGTTGAACTGCATTTACAAAATTACGGTGACCATCATTTCTCTTAATATTTTTTACAGTAAAGTCGTTTAGAGATTGGTGATTAGGGTTTAAATTATTGGAAAATAGAAAAAGTTTCCTGTTACTTTGCCATCACATAATATTAACTATTGTCTTAATATTTATAAACTTTTGTAAAATAGGTGTACTGAAGCAAGCCCCATGAGAGAATCTATAAACAGTTTGAGGAGGACTCACAATCTATATAAAAAAATATTCCATCTATTTCATGTGTTGTACAGGCTAATGAAGCTCAAGCAGTTCTGGCCAACACAAAGCAAGTTCTTGATCAGTTTCTCCAAAAGTATAAATCGGTTGACGCAGTATAAATCGGTTGAGACATTTATGGCCAACAACATAGGCTACATTTGTATAACTGAAGTTCAACTTTTAGTACACATGTAATGGCAATGTACTTCTCTTCACCTTCATGATCTCTCTAATCCATCGTCATTTATTAACGTTAGTGTGTTACTCATGTTGGTATTATTTTTGTCTTCTCAAATCCATGTGAAATCCAGAGTTTCACCTCAAATGATTATTTTTAATTAGGATTAATGGCTCAATATATAAGCATTGTGCTTTATGGACTTTTATAAAGGAAGATGCTAAATACCCATGCATTCACCCCTCGTGCCAAGGCGCGCACAGGATTCTAGTATATATGGATGCATAGATGTGGTGCACGTGTATGCGGCGTTGAGAGGAGATCCTGGCCACGCGTGTAATATCCCAAAGTTCTGTTACTATTTCAAAATCAATAAAGTTATTATTTTATCGCTTTTTCTAAGTTGTAAAAGAGTTTCCTTGATTTTCTAAAAATCTAAAAGAGTTTTATTGCTTTTCTTGAGTTCCCTAAGTTTTAAAAATCCAAAAAGAAAATTTATTGAGTTTACTGGGTTTTATTGGGTTTCAAGTTAAAAAGAAAATTCTAAGTATTTTCTTGGATTTTCTGGTTTTTAAAAAAGGGTTTTTCCTGTTTCCCAAAAATTAAAAATAATTTAGTTGCAAAACTAAAAGATAACTTTAAGATGTAAATAATCTTATTAAGTTCAAATCAATTCAAGGAATTTCTTTGTATTTTTCTAAAAATTTTGAACTTTATTTACTACTTTGTAAAAACCTATTTCCCTTTATCTGTTTGTTCCGAGTTTCCATCGGCATGTTCCTTTCACCGCACGCCGATCCGCACCACCTTCTCGTTGTCAACTAGCCTTTCGATTTTGACCAGCCCCGCCTATCAGCCTCTCCTGGCCACCTTTGCCTCACTCTTTTTACTCAGCGATGTGCGCATTAAATGTCGTTGTCTCCGCCGTGACGCCACGAATCTTGCTGCTCCATCTTGTCGCTTGGTCCCCTCATTCCTCTATAAATGGAGCACCAGGGAGCCCCCGCCCTCCTCTTATTTTTTCCCCACAACTCTCCCTCTCTCTCTCTCTTCCTCATTTCGTCGTGCTTTGAGCTTCGCCCGCGCCGTCTCCGACCACCTCTAGTGTTGCCGTCAAGCTTCCCCGCCAATGTGGTCTTCACCTCCAGCTTTGCAAGAGCTACCCGAGGCTCCCCTTGTCTTCGCTGAGAGTTCACTAGAGCGCCATGCCATCTTCAACCTCCGCCGTCCACCGACCTCCTCCTCCAGCCTCTCTCTCGGTCTTGGTGAGTTTCTTGTGCCCTGTTCTCTCTCGCGTTCTTTCGACCACGTTGAGCAGTCAAATCCTCCCTTCTTCTTTTGACCGCATCGAGCAGTCGAATCCTCCTTCCTTCTTTCGACCGCGTCGAGCAGTCGAATCCTCCTTCCTTCTTTCGATCGCGTTGAGCAGTCGAAACCACTTTCCTACCAGTCGAACCTCTTTCGACCAGGTAGTCAACCTCCTTCCAACCACCTATAGTCGAACCTCCTCCTGACCAGGTAGTCCTTTCGACCACCTGTAGCGAACCTCCCTCCTACCAGTCTAACCTCCCTTGACCAGGTAACCGAAACCTTCCGACCAATCGAACCTCCTTCTGACCTTGTGATTTCAAACTTCCGAGAGCCCGTTCTGCTTCGTTCGAGCTCCGATTCAAGTGATTCAAATTTCTAATTCATCCAAGTTTAATATCTTCCTCTCGAAACCAAAATTATTCAATTTGGAGTTCATTTGAATTTTATTTAGATTTTATTTGAATTTGGCTTATTTTCGTGTGAAGATTGCGACGACTTTGGAGAGTCAGATTTCGAAGCCACTTAAGAACAACAACTAAATGAGCAAGGCAAGTTACATCTTTTGATCATATTTGAACCCCAGTATTTTAAATTATTTAAACTTTGTTTTACATTATTATTGCATACTTATTTAAATTCCTGTTTTAAGTTTTATAGTTATTCCCAATTCCATTGTATGGCCATTTATTGTCAAGATTGATAGTATAGAGAATCTTTCCGAATGTGATGTATTTAGGGGTTAGAAATTGAAAGGACTTGTCGGTGTTTTAAAACCGATCTTACGTAAAGATTGTTTGATTCGGGGGGTCTCCTAGAATAGAATCACGTAGAGATTGACACGGGTATTTTTATACTGAGTTCGAGCCTTCTCGAGAGAATAACAACCCTACTCCCTGTGTGTGTATGGTATTGAGTGTATTCTGAACAACCAGGAGAAAAACTAAGACTATTACAGATGATAGTGCTTGTCTTCCTAATTGGTAAAGGATGCAGCGGTACGATCCTATAGAACAGATTCAAACAATCTTTACGTAAGATCGGTTCTAAAACACCGACAGGACTGGATTGTAAGAATACATTAATGTTGGTTGTTTGATCATAGGAATACTTATTGTTGGATTATAGCAATACCTGTTTGATGGATGTTGGATCATTGGAAATACATGAGTATGGGATACTGGATTATATGAATATATGATTATTGGATGATTAGGCTTACGCGACACTTGGACAATGGTTCATAGAGTTAGATTATTGTTAGAGATTGGATTATAGAACTATATTGTTGAATAATGGAATGATGGATGTTGGATTAAAGGAATACATAGTTGTTGGATTATGATTGTTGGATGTTAGAAATACATGATTATTGATTATTGGATTATTGTTGGATATAGAAATGAATGTTGGATTTTAGGATTAAATCTTGGTGGGATTTTAGAAATAAAGCTGGATTGGATTATAGAAATATATCCTGGTTGGATTATACAGGTACATTTTGCTGGATTAGTAGAATAGATCTCTATGGAGATCGGATTGTTGATATCGGATTTTAGAAATGGATCTGGTCGTGGTCGTCGATCTAGTCATGGATCTAGTCATGGATCTAGCCATGGATCTAGTCGTGGACCTGGTCGTGACATTTCGATTAATGGATGGTTGAATTACTTATCTCGTACTTAACAATTCTTAGACATTGAATCCCTCACACCTTGTCACCCTAGATAAAACTCTGGTTAGTATGATAGTATTAACAAGATGCTTTTGTTTAAAAAAACTATGCTTAGTCAAAACTTAGACCAAAAATCTTAATTTGGGGAATTTAGAACCAAATGATCAAATGTTGTCTAAAACTGGTATCCCTAAGATTGGTTTGTCATAGAAGTTTGCAAATGATTTTGAAAAGTGAAACAAAATGAAAATTGGTTTGGACTTGGGTGAAATGGATGTTTGATTAGGTGCATGTTTAGGTTCTTTTGGAAAGTCACCAAAGTCAGTTAAGGACCGGTCTTCGAGCCGCATCTTGCTAAGCCCTATCGTACTACCACATGTTCTGAGTAGGCAGGACCTGGCTAACTAATTTTCAACATTTCATCGTGGTCATGTTATCCGGTTGCGTAGGTGTCTTTTACAACCTACTTTTATGTATTCTCACGAGGTGCAAGAGAGGGCTTAAATCCGGTGGGTGGTTAGCCCAATGGAAGTGAAGCCTTAGTAAGACGGGACTACGGTAGGATGGCGCTTTGTAAAGGCCTTGTCACATGCTCTAGACTACTTACCTAAGGTAGTGAGCGGTGGTATCGACGGATGCCAACAAACTAGAGAAGTCGTGTCATGTGGATAAAGATGTACAACCTCTACAGAGTGTAAAACTATTCGAATAGCCATGTCCACGGTCATGGACATGCTAGCAAAACCACTCCAAGTTAGATTTTGGTTTTGATTTCAAAAGACTTTATCAAACGGTTTTGGATTTCTTATCCAATCGGGAATTTGGGCGGGTAGCCTTGTGATAGGATGGTATCCTTTACCACTCTTGTGTTAATGTTATCTGACTATAAAACTTGAGTTTTAGAAAATGAATTTTAGTTATAGAATAACTGCTTTGGAACTTAGTACAAGTATTTGGAAAAAAAAACATTGTTTTATGCAAAATAAATTCTATAAGTCTTTATTTGTTATATCCCTGCATGCATTATAATTCTGTTATTAGGTGTAACTTGCAGGGCACGGTTGTTTGTACTCACTCTTTCTTTATAAAATATTGTTCAAAGGAAAAGGACTTTACATCTGCTGAAGATCGCGATGACTAGGCCGCTGCCCCAGTTGGTTGCTTGTGGCAGATTAGCTGGGCTCTACTGCTTCTTGTTTTGTCTTCCACTGTGTTCTGTTTTGTCGGCTCGTAAGCGTATCTGGTAATCAACTCTGGTATTTATTATTAAAGTTTTGTGATTATGGATGTTACCACATTTGTTTACCGTGTGAATTATCCATTGATCATGGGACTAGTTCAGTAATACACAGTGGATTTAGGAGTGTTAATCCCGAGACCTTACAAAGTGGTATCAGAGTTGTGTCGACTATAGGTCGTGACCTAGTTAGAATGGCTGTTAGTTGAAAACTTCGAAACTTTTTTGTGTAACAAGAAAAATAAATTGTTCTCTCCTCATCTTTGGTCATCTTTATATTCTTACCTTCTTCATGGTATTCTTTCTTACCTTGTTCTCTCTTCACCATTTTATGATGTTAAATGGATCCTCTTCTCCTTGAAACTTTCTATAGATGGTCAACACGTTGTACCATTACGTTGAAGACCACAAGACATGAAGCCATCAAGGAAGTATCATCATCTCCACCATCCAAGGACGACGGATAGGATTAATCGAAGACCATGAACCGAAGATCGTTTTGTCAGACCAACCATATAGCTTAAGTTTGCCAAAGACTCATTCTGTGTATTGAGTCGTTTCACCAGCTTAAGAGTATCGATTGAGTAGAACGTTGTATTATTTCTTGACTTGCATAAGATATCTTCTTTTGGTATAGCTTGTTGCACGACCGCCCTGCTAGGAAAGTGCTGCCCAACTAAGAGGGTGTTGACATCAAACCCTGACTGAGACCCTTCTTCTTGTGGCAGTACGAGTGAACGCACCGCGATATCATCAAGTCTCGATGCCACGTAAGGCACCTCCGATGACACAATTCCACCGGTTGGACCACCAGCCTCATGTGCATCCTCCTCGCTACCATCCAAGCCCGGGTCGGCGGCCTCGTCAGACTCCAATCCCAAGAGGCTAGTTTGGTAGATACTTGTGGCAGTTAATGTAGGCTGACCACCACAGTTCCGCCCCCTTATTTTGCACAAAATTATGCACAAGTCTTCCCTCCGAAACAGCACATTTTGTGCTACCGTCTTTGAGCTCCGCCTATGGTTGCCCACTTGCCGAGGCCCCGGCATCATCAAGGTTTCCCAGCGTCTTGCGTACAAAATTCACGTACACCATTGACTTCCCATATATCACCGCCTCGGGCTAGGAGGTGATCTACATGTACTGACTCCATGCCACGCTTCCATTCACCTTGACCAGCTCCCATACACCATTCGTGCAGGTGATCCCCTCGATGACAAGTTTCTTCGTCATTGGCTTCGTGTCGAACTCCCTCTGGATGCAGCTCTGAAGCTCGTGAATATTCATTGCATCGAGCCCCTCCGCCCGAACCACCTTGTACTAGCATCTCGATAGGTCTAACCTATCGGGTCCGACCCGTACGAGACCGTCGCTATAAAACACTACCAAGTATTTAATGTTCAAAATTACCTAAAGTCACAACAACCCGATCTGCAGTACGCGATATAACAAACATGGTATGTAGTTACCACAAATTTAATATGACTAAACTAATTAATATTATTTAATTACAAGTAATTTAATCGTTAGTAATTACGCACGGCACAAACAATAACGACAAATTGCATGTAAGTAATCGATTAAATACGAGTAATGAAATACGATAATTAATTAATTAGCAACAAATTGATTACTTGTCAAAATTACTTATGAGTAATTCATTATTAGTGTAGTTACCACTAATAAACCATGACTAAAACAAACACGATTTATTAATTACCATTGATTCATTACCACTAAATTAATTACGACTATTTAATTTCCACAAATTAATTATGCCTAACTAATTACCACTAAACTAATTACGATGATTAACTACCACTAAATTTTATTACATTGATTAACTCTACTAAATTAATTATGCCAAATTGATTAATACTAAAATAGTTGTGACCGATTATTTACTACTAAAATAATTATGAATAATTAATTACCACTAAACTAATTACGACTAATTAATTTTCACTAATTTTTAACCACTAACTAATTCATACTCAAATAATAAAGTCTAATTAATTACGACTAATTATGAAGCACTAATAAATTACCGATACAGCAGCACGACTAAATTATTAACAGTAATAAACTACGGCTAAATTAGTAATAGCTATTTAATTAAGAATATAAGCTACATTAATCAGGACTAGTTGGGTAAGACTAATTAACTACGACTACGGTAATAATAATAAATACAGTATTCAAAAAATTACTTGCCTTTCGGGGGAACTGTTCAAAACTGCTACGGTCCTAAACCGCTACGAACTTTAATCTCCAAAAAAAAATTTATTGTGTTCTCTGTATGCAAGAGTCCGGTGTTTATAGCAAAAGCCTTGCCTTCGTTGGTGACGAAAAATCCGGAGCACCTTTGATCAGTAGCACTCGGGCTAGGAGGCAGCGATAACAAGGCGACACTTGTTCGGAGGAGGTTTATCCGAGCGGACACGCGGAGGCAGCTGGACGGGACGGCGGTAATGTTAGAAATCCGTGCAACCCTCGATTCCGGGCGGTATTATTTGAAATCCGTGCAACCCTCCCCTTCCATTCTCACCAATCCCCATCCAAACCGACCTGCCTTGCCAGTTGCCAGTCCATCGCGTTCTGTGGGGTTGCACCCGTGGGCGGAGGTCAGTGCCATTCGACAGTTCGGCCCATTAATCTCGTGAAAAGAAGCACACGAGACGAGGCGGAGGCTCATCCGGCTCGCGAGCAACGTATGCACGCACGCCCCACGGGCCACGGCAAATCCAGTCCAGCTAGGCGAAACCGGGAAGAAAAAAGCCGAGAGAGAACCTGCTCTCTTCGTCCCACGCGCCTTTCCATTTCCGCGCACCGCCCGTGCCCCGTGGCTGTGCGCACGCGCGCACGCACAAAATCCTTCACGTTTTGCTCGATGCATTCCCACTCGCGTTCGCCCGACGGCTCCTCGCCGCCGGCATTCCGCGTTCCGCTTCCGCCTCGCCTTATTAGTACCCTCCCAAACCCTAGCGGCCTCCTTCCTCCCCCCTCCCCATGGACGACGACCCCGCGCTCCGCCGCCGCCTCTCGCTGCCGGGTGGCCAGCCCCTGGCCGTTGCCGACCTCTCCTCCCACCGCCGCTTCTTGCCCTCAATCCTCCTCCCGCCGGTCCACCCCGCCGCCATCCGTTTCGCCTCCCCCGTCCCAGTCTCCGGCTATCAGGTTCCACCGCCGCCGGCTCCCACTGCGGGCGGTGGCGGAGGCAGCAGGTCCCATCACGCGCGCTCGCTCTCGCAGCCCCCGTTCTTCTCCATGAACTCCCTCGCCCCACACCCGTGCGCCGATCTGGCTGCGCCGGCGGCGATCCCGCTCTCCCCGCCCCCGCTGTCGTCGAGCTTCGACCGGGCGCCGTCTGGCCTGCCACCGCTGCGGGCGGGGCACCGGCGGTCGCAGAGCGACATCTTCCTGGGGTTCTCCAAGCCGAACCTGCACATGCCACCTCCGGCGCCGGTGAAGCGGGAGGCCGCCGCGGCCGAGGGCTGCAAATCGGTGGACAACACCACCCTCGACGGGCTCGTCGGTTCATACATGAACTCGAAGGGACTGGGCGTGATCGGCTCCTCCGGGGACGGCACCCAGGAACGACGCGACCACTTAGACAGCCAAGTGTGCGACCCGCGCGCGCGGAGCCCGGCTGACAGCAGCGAGAACGAAGCCGGGAGCGTTGGCGGAAGCATGCCCCGGCATTGCCGCAGCTTGTCGGTAGACAGCTTCATAGGGAAGTTCAACTTTGGAGCCGCCGGCCAGGAGTCGTCCAACCTGCCTCTGCCATCTCCAGGGGCGGGTGGTGCTTGCTGCCTATCGCGCAGTGGAAGTAGGTCCATTGGCGGTGCCGCTGCTCTCATTGCTACGGAGTTCGCCAATGGGGAATTCAGTGAAACTGATAAGAAAAAGATCATAGCGAATGAGCGCCTCACAGAGATTGTGTTGACAGATCCCAAGAGGGTCAAGAGGTGTGAATTTCTTTTGAGTGTCGGGGGGTCCATTTGGCAGGGTCGACAAAGTGGTTTGGTTACTGAAATTGAGCATCTTCTTATAAAATTTCCAGGATTCTAAATAATCGGGTATCTGCTGCGAAGTCAAAGGAGCGCAAGGTAAGATACATGTCGGAGCTTGAGCGCAAGGTTCAGTTGCTGCAGATGGAGGCTACTACATTATCTGCACAAGTGACAATGGTGCAGGTTTGTTCTCTGAAGGTGGTGAGCATTTTGATTTGGGCTTAAGTTTTGACAATATTAGTTACTGTTGTAATATCTGTTTGCAGAGGGACTATGCTGGACTTACAACTCAGAACAAGGAGATGAAAATCTTGCTGCAAGCGATGGAGCAGCAAGCACAGCTGAGAGATGGTGTGTTTGCTTCATTATTTTTCATCATTTATGTTCATTTGTTGAACTGGTTATAGAAATAGATGATGTATTGCAGTAGAAGTCAGTAAAATTTATGTATGCTGCGAGTTGATGCACGATGCCATACGTTCTGTTCATGTGTAACTTGCCCTATTAGAAAAGTTGTGATGACTTCTACATTCAGAACTTCGCTTTAGGAGTGTACATGAAGTGGTCCACAGATAAGATGTAGGGGCAACTTGAATTGGATAGTCAATAACAGGAATTGAATATGTAGTTCAGAAATCCAAATGGTATGACTTATGATCAGTTGTAGTCTGGACATAATACTGAAAACGTTATGCTGAATTCCGATGCAGCGTTGTCAAACTGGCACATGTATGCTTGCCTGGATAGGTTATTGCACTTGATATCACGATGTGCTGAATGTGCCATCCAAATTGATCTTATTTGATGATGGTTCTTTTTTTCCCAGCGACTGAATTCAAACGGGACCTGCATGTTATTGCTCTATCTCCTCGTAATGTTCTCATTTTGTTGGTCATGTGGTAGATTTATTGTCTTCATTCACTGACATATTGTAATAATTTTCCATTGATTTGCTGCGAGTTGTGTCAATGTAGTTATTTCGACAATTTGATTGTAGAATATCAATGTTTTGCACTATGACTTGAGTTCTGTTTACTTTTGAGCTTCATGCAGTCTCCCACTGGTCATTATGTTAATGTGCTTTGTGCCCCTGTTTTGGCCATGTTGCAATGATTTTTTTGGCATATTCAACCACTAATTTAATTTGGGTATCTCGTTATCTGTGTCCAGCTCTGAATGAAGCATTGAGTGCTGAGGTCCAGCGCCTAAAACTTGCTGCTGGTGAGATAAGTGATCCTCGTATGCCCAATGGTTCACACCAACGAATGAGCTCCCAAATGCTTCAACTGCAGCAGCCTCAAATACAGAATCAACCATCACAGACCCAGCAATCTCAGCAACAACAGCCACAACAATCAGCGTGGCTCGAGGCCCCACAACAGCAGTGGAACTTCTAGGATGATTTCACAAAGGAGATCTTTGAAGGGAAATTTCATATTACAGATTCAAGTAGGAACACCATATATCCTGGATAATATTTCGCTTAGGTTGCAGGGGTAACAATGATAGGATAAATTCATCTTTTGTGTTTTGTGCCAAAGTTATTTTGTTAAATGTTGGATAATACTTGGGTTGACCTTGTATTGTACAAAGTGCCCGTCTTGACAGTTTTGTGCTAGAATTATCAAAATTCTTTTTTGGTACATTTGTGCTTCGCTTTAAAGGGGATAACTTGAAGGCAATATTTAACATATTCCTTTAGTAATTCCTGTAGCATGCTTTAGCGTCCGTAACTTATATGTCCTTATGTTTCCAGGAGTCGTTTTGAGTGCATAATGGTTTTAATATTTTAGCTTCAGTTATAGAAAGATACATGAAGCTGCAAGATGACTTTAGTTCTTTTTTACCCACCGTTGCAACTTGGGGCTAGTAGGTGTTGTGGGTTCTGGTTCTGAAGCATGGTTGAGTAACTTGAGTTCAGGCTTCAGTTTCTGTGTTACAATTTTTTTGCCATTAGATGATGTTTTAGCTACAAGAGTCTGCATGTGCATGTATTTTTTCAACAACACTTCACAAAATAGTGGCACATATCATGCATTGCCAAAAAGAAATATCAAATAAAAGGGGGAGATGCCTATTTAAAAAAGGGAAAAGAAAGATCAGCAGGGATATGTGGTCCTTCTGCCTAGATATGCTAACGTTCCTGGCTTTTGAGCAGAATGAGAAGGCTGGAAAGATTTCTTGCTGACCCACACCTGTGAGAGTGGCAGAGTTTATCGTATTTGGCATTCGACGGTCAGGACTATAATCTTTTGCCTTTTAATTTTTTACATTTAGCAAAAGACAGTTGAATTGACATTTGTCCTTTTGATCAAAGCTGCTTTTGTTTCCCTTTCCCTCTCCTTCCAAAAGAGCTAGCCAAACAAATTCTAGTTAATTCCTGCACTTCAAACTTGGAATGTGCAAAGCATCATGCCACAAAGCGCACAAAAGAGCTCCAAAAACCTAGTGACTGATAAGCACAAATCAAACATGGCAGAGCCAGCCATCCCCAAGGGGCCGATAAGCTATCATCGTACCTAGGCAAACTAGCACAAATACCACAGAAGTACTAAGGAGAACGCCGAGAGGCCACTCCATGTTCAGCAGCCAGAGCCGGCCCCTGCCCCTGCCGCCGGCAGCACGGCCGCCGTCTTGCACAGGTTCGCGCTCAGCGCGAGGTTCTCGTGGCGGAGCGCGCTGGCCCTCTCCCGGAGCCTCTCGTTCTCCGCCCGGATGCACCTGTTCTCAAGGTAGAGCTTCAGGTTCACCATCTCCATCTCTGCTCCAGCTCTCCTCAGCTCTCTCCTCCTCAGCCTTAACCTGTACATATATAGGTTTAAGCATCCAGCATCATGTTCTTGAATGCATCAGAGAGATTATTCACACAAGACACAAACTCCATTACTGCTTCTGCCGCCGCCGCCGCCGCCGCCGCCGCTGCTGCTGCAAACTAGAATCGAAACAAGTTTGGATCTCACCTCTTCCTCCTAAGAGTCATTGAAACGTGAGGCTCCTTCTGCTGCTGCTTGTGCTTCTGCTGCTGCCTGAGGACAACAAAAGATGAGTGTTTCTTGCTGTTCCAGGAACCAGAGTACATGTTGCTGGATAGTGTATGTGTGTTTGCTACTAGATTCCAGTCATTTGTGGAGCTCAAGGACATTGAAATGAACCGTTTGCCGGTGACACTATATATAGATGGCTTTGGTGCCGACGTGCCGTACGTGAGTCGTGGTGCTTTAGGTTTTTGTTTGGTGGTGCATGCACACATTGACATGACGAGCCTCTACCACCATGGTGCATGGACTATGGGCCAATGGATCTTCCAAGCATTAATCATTTACTAGCATATTTCATCAAAAAGAAAAGGTGGAGTGGAGAAATTAAATTAAATATGATTCTGGAGTTTTGGATAGGAGACCATCAGCACATTGCTGGTGAGACAGCAAGATCTTTTGACAGGAGGAGGTTCGAGAACAGAAGATAACAGAGAAAGGGGATCGTTTCAGTTCAGTAGGGAGCTCCTGGACTTTAAAATTAGCTGAATACTTGCACTGTCTTTATTATGCTATGTTAACCTTTTCCTTCTAAAGTTGACAAAAAAAAATGACAACATTTTCGTCTAAAAGCAGATGGCTGAACTGCTATGTCGAGCATTATTGATTCCTGGGCGGGGGTGTTTGCATGATGAAGCTTTGGAGTTTTCTTGGATGCAAGGCGCAAGGAGTCAAAATGCTTTCAAGGCATATCATTCTGTTTGCTCATGTAGATTCTTCACTAAAATGATACCTCGGCGCCTTTTCTGCTCTCCATGATGCTCCCCCCTTCTCTCTCTCTCTCTCTTTCTCTCTCTAAATATGCTACGACATGCCATCTTCGTTCAGCACTCTCGCCGCACTGTTCCAACATAACGAGTATGCCTATCAGCTTATGGGGAATTCCATTCGCTGTGATCTGCTGCATTGCAAGCCTGAAAGTGATCGGTCGCCACTATTTCTGCCAACTTGGGAGGCCAAATTTCCGTGAGATGCCCTTCCTTGCATGCCATTTTCACCCCCAGAGACCAGGGACACCAAGCGGCCATTCATCGCCATCACAAACCATCATGGAGGGGAGAATCTTTTGAGAAAAACTTGGAGCCGGGAAAGACACTTCGGGCCACTGGCCCCCTGCTTTGGCCAAAAGTTGCACTCATTGCTCACACACAGTAGCCAGGCAGGAGGAGGCCACACACACACGGTGACACAAACACTCAGCAGAACCACATCACTTGTGCTTTGGATCGAGCTGCCCCGGCCCTCTGATGCCGATCGAGCGGTCCCGACGCGCGACACGTGTCCATGCGCTTCGCATCCGGTTCCTGCATCCACTCATTCGATCCATATCTACGCGAGTGGAGGTTTCATTCCGATGCTTCATGCTTGACCTCCCTGCACATTGACAGCGCACCATTGATCATCGCTAGCTGCAGCTTTGGCCCCGTGCGTGAACCTGGTTCCCCCGTGGAAGTTCTGCCGCCAATGCGCATGTGAATCATGGATCGTATCGTTATGTCCAGTTCTCATGGGCGAAATCACCGGAGAATCGGGATAACATGCGTGTGAACACGAGGAGAATTTGGGGATCGGGAAGGAAGAACAGAGGAAGATAGACGAGGGACTATTTCATTTCATCGACCAAAGCTTCCGATACACAGTGTTCGCCTTTTAAGAGCGCCCCACTCACTCAACTCAATGACAACCAGGACCCACAAAACAGCTAATACATTAATTAACTTAACCAGTCACTGCATGCCAGCTCATGCCTTTTTCACTTCTGAACTCGTCATATGCGACTTTGTATTTGCCGCTTCCATCTGCTGCTTCTTCTTCCCTTGCTTATCCTCCGTTCCTTCCATGGTCGACACCGCAGTGGTGACAGTGCTGCCCCCTTAGACCCAGCTTGCATCCGGAAAACGGTCCTTCAGGACATTGTAGTCCTCCCAAGTTGCCATAGCCACTGGTAGCGATTTCCAGCTGATAAGGACTCGTAGATGTGTGGCATTGCCCTCCTTCACCAAACGTATGCCCAAGATTTCTTCAGGAAGTAACTCTGATACATCCAATTCAGCTGGAGAGGGCAAAGTAGAGAACACAGAAGTGTAATCAGTAGTGAAAGGTTTAAATTGGGACACATAAAAGACCGGGTGAACCTGACTGTTTTATGGCAATTCCAATTTATACGCTACCGCACCAATCTTTTCCAGGATAACATAAGGGCCAACATACTTGAATGCTAACTTGGGATACGGGCGATTCACCACAGATTGTTGAGCATAAGGTTGCAACTTGGTGCGTCATTGATCTGGGCCTTACCGTACAACCACATGTCCAGTAAAGGATAAACCTAGCTAATTAATTAGCGATGCCTTGATTTTAATTCTGTTTTGGTGGAAGTGTGAACCCTAGGTTAGACATTCACACTGGTGCAAGTGGGAGCCTCAACTGTGATGTAGAGATGAAATGTTGTGAATTTGTGGAACCAGTCGGTGGTGGAAACCTTAGCGAGCAGAACTAGATTAAGACATAACTTTGCAAAAACCTTGTGATAATCACTTAGTCGCACGCCTATGGAAGCGTGCCATAACCGACATTATAAGTTGATTATCTCTTGTGAGTCAAGCTGTATAACCTCTGTAGAGTATTAAAAACTATTTGAATAGTCGTGTCCCCGGTTATGGACAATGCCCGGTGATTTCACACGAGGGGTAAAGTTTTCTTAAAATGTTCGGATGGTGGTATGGATGGGAAGTGAACGGGTAGTTCACTGGTTGTTGGTTAAAAAGTAAACGAGTAGTTCACTAGCCGTTTCAAAGTACTTGTATACTTATGTATTTAATCTTTTAAATTGGGTCTTTCAATCTATTTAATGTTATACTGCTTTCTGCAAAATAGTCATAAAGCTACTCTTGTTCAAGCCTTGCATGAATATCATTTGCATATATTTTTCTACGACTTACTGAGTACTTTATGTACTCACGATTTTATACCATTGTTGATCAGTCTTTGAGGAAGAACCAGGGAACACAGAGTTCTATTAGAAAGAGTACTTTGAGGACTATGCGAACTAGGCCGCGTTCTCCACTCAATTGCCTGTGGGCGTATCGGATGGCTACCACGAGTTGCTTTCTTCCGCTCCAAGTTTATTTATTTACCTTTAAGCCTTGCGTGGCAAACTTTGTGAACCTTGACCATAAGGTCTGCTGCTTCTATTTAATAATATTTTGCTTACTTCTTAGTTGTTTCGTTGTATGGATATGATTTCATCAATGTTGCCTCTGTGTGAACTAGCTGCTGATCATAGGACTAGTTCAAAATACACAGAGGGTCCGGATTTACATATTCAGGTTCCAACACCACAACACATCTCAAATACATCTCTAAACATTTATTGACCTTCTCACTTTGGCCATCAGATTGAGGATGATAAGTTGTACTTAAATTCAATTTGGTGTCAAACTGTTTGAATAGTTCTCGCCAAAAACTACTTGTGAACACTTTATCTCTGTCTCATACAATGGATTTAGGTGTACCATGAAACTTGGCCACATTGTTGAGAAATACTTTAGCAACTTGAATAGCAATAAAGGGATGCTTCAATGGTATAAAGTGAGAATATTTTGTATACCTATCCACCACCACCAATATCACATTGTAATCCTTTGATTTAGGAAGCTCCTCAATAAAATCCATTGTAATATCTTGCTAAGCTCCATGTGGCACAGGCAAGGGTTGGAGCAGCCCTGGTAATTTGCAATATTCATGTTTGGTCTATTGACATATCTGACATTGCTTGACAAACTCTTCCATGGCTTGTTTCAGCCCTTTCCACTGAAACAGTTTCTTCATTCTATGATAATTGGCATGCATGCCTGAATGACCTCCTATGGCCATGGAATGACAAGCTTGAATAATTTTGGTTTGAAGGCTTGCATTGGCACCTACCCAAATTTTCCCATCTCTGCGAATAAGGCCATCTGAAAGAGTATACCATTTGTTGTTACCTCCAGAAACAGCCAACTCTAGGAGTAGTTTCTGAGCTGTAGAATCCACTGCATAAGAATTAAACACCTATTGGAGCCACACTGGTTGAACCACTGAAATAGCTTGCAACTCCAGTAAATGACCCACCCGAGACAAAGCATCTGCTGGTGTGTTATATGAACCCTTCTTGTATTGAATTATATACTGAAGACAAATGAGTTTAGCCATAGCTTTCCTTTGCAATTCAGATGTCAAGGCTTGATCTTCTAGATGACATAAGCTCATGTGGTATGTTTTAATGGTAAAAAGGCCCCCTTATCAAATAAGATCTCCATCTATCCAGTGCCATCATGATGGCCAAAAACTCTTTTTCATATATAGATAACTTCTAATTTATTGTCGCCAATGCTTTACTATAATAAGCTACTAGATGGCTCTCCTGTAGCAGCACGGCTCCAATCCCCGAATTGTAGGGATTTGTTTCAATCACAAAATATTTGTTGAAATTTGACAAGGTGAGAACAGGCACAATGCTCATAGCTACCTTTAACTTATCAAATGCATCTTGTGTTTGTGTTGTCAATTGAAATCCCTTTTGTTTCTGCAACAAATTAGTGAGAGATTTGGCTAGCAGATCATAATGCTTCACAAATTTTCTATAATAGCCAATAAGACCAAGAAATCTTCTTAACTCAGTTAAACTAGTAGGGACAAGCCACTGCATCATAGCTTGAGTCTTAGTTGGATCAGGAACCACTCCTTTATCAGATATAATGTGTCCCAAATACTCCAACTGAGGAGAAGCAAAAGTGCACTTGGATTTTTTTTAACATACAATTGATATTTTTGCAAAACTTGAAACACCAGTTCTAATTGTTGTACATGTTCTCCAAGAGTTTTGCTATAAATGAGGATATCGTCCATGAATATCAAGACAAATTTTCTGATGTATTTAGCAAATATGGAATTCATAAGGCATTGGAAAGTTGTCAAAGCGTTGGTAAGACCAAAAGGCATTACCCTAAACTAAAAATGACCATGATGAGTCTTGAAAGTTGTTCTCTTCATCTTCAGGTATCACTCTTATATGATGGTAACCACTCCTAAAGTCCAACTTGGAAAAATATTTAGTTCCAGCTAGTTCATCCAGTAATTCATCCACAATGGGAAGAGGAAACTTGTTTTTGATTACCAATGTGTTTAGTCACGTATAAACCACACAAAACCTCCAACTACCATATTTCTTTTTCACTAACAAGACAGGAGATGCAAAAGAACTTAGACTGGACTAAGTGTGCCCATCTCAATCATTTTAGTAACTTGCTTTTCTATATCAACCTTTTGTTGTGGAGAGTATCTATATGGTCTAGAATTAACTAGAATTGCTCCTGGCACTAAGGATATAGCATGGTCATAGCTTCTATGTGGTGGCAACTCTTTTGGTTCTTGGAATACCCCTTCAAACTTCTTCAACACTTGTTATACTTCTGCAGGCAGGACTTCTTCCGAAGGACTAGAGCTTTTTTCCACCATAGTTGTAGCCCACAGATCATTACCTTTAAGCCATTTGAGTACTTGATCAATTGACACTTCATGAAGTTTAGTGTTACTTACATCCTGTAATCCTTGTACTTGATCAATGGACACTTCATGAAGATCATTATCTTGTAGTCAAATTCCACCCGTTTCTGAGCCCATTCACAATTCATGGGGCTATATTGTTCCAACCAATCCATTCCAAGTACTGCATCATATCCCCCTAAGGCCAAGACCTTCATGTCATGCTGGAAGGTATGCCCCTGAATCCACCATGAAAATCCTTGAAGTTCTGCAGTGCAACTCAGTACCTCCCCATTAGCAACTTTCACAGGCATTGGTGGTACTTGCTTGGGCTTCAAACCTAACTTGTGTACCATCTCAATGTTGATAAAAGTGTGTGAACTGCTTGAGTCAAGGAGCATCAACATGACTTGTTTACCAACTAGGGATCTCACTCTTATTGTTTTAGCATCTGTGGTACCTGCTAAAGAATTTAAGGAAAGGAACATTTCTTCCTCATACTTGGATCCTTCAATGGAGGTAACTACATCCAACACTTCATCTGACAAGAAAACTAGGCCATCTTCTAATTCTAATGCCTTGAGCTGAGCTTGATTAGCACAATCATGGCCAGGAGAATACTTTTCTCCACAATGAAAACAAAGTCCATTGGCCCATCTGTATGTCTTTAGCTGTTGTGCCTTCCACACTTCATTCGGGGTGAATTTACTTCTATTGTCCCCTTTTTGGCTACCCCCAAACTGCTTATGTTGCTTGCTATTGTCTCCCTTGTATCCCACTTTTTTAGTTCTGTCAAGCACTCCTCCTTGCACACTGGCATAGATCGCAGCTCTACAAACTGATTCAGGTATTTGTATCTCGCCTGCAGCCCTAAGTTCATCCTTCTGACCCAACACGAATTGAGTTACTAACATCATCTCACCTGCAGTGTTGTCATAAAGCCTGATATGATACACTAGCCGATCAAAAAACATTCTTGTATTCCTCTATTGTCCTTGTCTATCTCGGTTGCAGTAGCTCTCTCATCTTTTCACTTTGAGTGTTTGTTTCAAATTCCAACAATATAGGCTATTGGACTTGTTCCCAATCATGCCAAGTATGAGCTGCTTTATAAGATTTGTGCCAATGGGCTGCACTATCCACCAAATACATGGTTGCAGCCGCCACCTTAAACCCATCTGGAATTTGATACATAGTAAAGAATGTCTGACACTTCTGTTCCATCAAATTTTGGAAAATCTATTTTTGGAACCCAAGTTCTTCTACCTCCAGACTCTCCTGTTCTACTTTGTTGAACCTGGGAGCAAAGGATCCTGAATTCTCTGTGTTTCATACACTAGTCCAGAAACTGCTAGTGTACACAGTCAAACAAAAATGATAACAAATTCATATCACACGTTTATTGAATAATCATCAGAGTTTATTACAAATGGGCCTGAGGCCAAATAAAAGATACAGCGGAAAAGTGTAAATAAATAGATAGGCCACACGATCTGCCACAGGCAATCATCTGGGGGCACAGCCTAGTCCTCCAAGTCCTCACCGTTCGGGTAGAATTCTTCTCCTAAACAACAATTACTAAGTAAGGGTGAGTACAAAATGTACTCCACAAGTTACACCCAATAATAGATATAATGCATGCAGGATAATGTCAAAGGAAGGTTCATATGGTTGTTTTTGCATAGAGCTATATTTTCAAGTTTAAATACAATTACTAAGTTTCAAGGCAATTTTTCATTTACAATTAAAATTCAAACTTTTATTTTGATTCATTAATCTTAAGTGTAGGATAAACCTCCATACACAAATGGTGAAGGACTAACCCCCTTACACAAGGCTTTCTGCCCAACTTTCCCAATTGGATGAAATATCCAAAAATATCTTAGTTTGAAAATTATTTTTAAACAAATCAAGTCTACTCCATGAAAGGCTTTGCTTAGCAAGTCCATGACCACGAACGTAGCTATTCGAATAGATTATTACTCTGCAGAGTTTGTACAGCTTTACCCACAAGAGACAATTTGCTTAACATGTCGGCCAACACACGCTTCTGAAGGCGTGCGACTAAGCAACTATCATGATGCCTTTACCCTACACTATTTCAACATAATTATGCCCGCTAAGGTTTCGTTATCATAGGCTTCACACCAAACAATAACCCCCTCTTGCACCATGTGAGTATTAACAATAAGTCTTCACGACACCCACACCTCTTCATGACATAATTATGGTGAAATAATATAGTTTAATTGGCTAAGTCTGTATCACTCCAAACTTGTGGTGGTACGAGTTTGGCTTAACAATCCGCAGCTCGCAGACCGGTCCTTACATGAATGGGTGACTTCCAAAACAATCCTTGGGCCTCAAACATTCACTGAATTGAGCCCGTGCATAAACCTGCACCCACCAACGGTCCAATTCACCCAAGTCTAAACTAGTTTTATTTATTTTTCATGTCAAAATATTTTCTAAAACAACCTATGGTAAAGACAATACTATATTCTCAATTTTAAATCAAGTTTGGAATATTTGGCTAAATTCTCCAAATTCAAGATTTTGGTTTAAGCATAAAGTTTTCCAACTTATTTTATTTTATCTAAGGTGATAGGTAAATGACTATTCAAACATCAACATTGGCCATACAAATGAATTGGATTAACTAGGAATTTAAAATACTGAATTATAAATAAGCATCCAATAATTTAAAAAGAATTTAAATAACTTTAAATAATGGGCTCAAATATGATCAAAGAGTGTAACTTGCCTTGCTTAAAGTCTTGATAATCTAACTCTTCAAAAGGGTCAAGCTCTCCGGAGCCGTCAAAATCTATACGCGAAAACGAGCCAAATTCAAACAAAATTCAAATGAACTCTAAATTAAATAATTTTGGTTTAGATAGATAGATATTGATTTTAGATTAATTTAGAAATTTAAATTGTCGAAATCGAAGCTCGTATGAAGGAGAACAAGTCCTCAAAAGTTTAAGCCCTAAAGAAAATAATTAAATCTAATTTTCTAGAATTTCTGAATCATTTTTCTAAAGGAAAAGCTATAAATGACACAAGCCTGACGTCAGCGTTCGAATTTCTTTACCGACCAAATTATTTTTCTATTAGAAATCCTATTTATCTCTCTGACATGTGGGCTCGAAGTCCATAGACTTGGTCCACAAGAATCCAGAGTCTATGGTGAACTCGGTTTACGAAACAGTGAAGGGCTTTACGGGTGTGCTAGTGTAGGCAGCCATGTGGGCGGCCACGTGGCGCTAACTTGGCGGATGTGCTGACATGGCACTGGCGTGGCGCCATGTGGCGCTGACGTGCACGAGCCACGTCACTCCAACGTGCGGCGGCGCTCGGCCGATGTGCTCACCGGCGCTTCACACCACGGCAAGGCTCGGGGATGGTACCAATAGAGAGAGGGCGCTACGGCGATTCTATTGCACACCTTTGCGGCGAAGGAGTGTGATGATGTCGTCGGCAACAAGGAAGAAGGCGGTGGAGCGGTTCGGGCTTGTGGTGGCACGGTGTTCCGGCGAAGCTCCAGTGATGTGAAGGTGCGCCTCGAGTAGCACACGGCGCGGCAATGACAATGGTGCGGTCGATGGTGGAAGGTCGTCTTCGACGGCGAGGCAATTCGACAGCAAAGCTTCGGCGGCCGACGAGCTCCTACGATGAAATCCAGCGGCTAGAAGCGGTGGGAGGCTACGAGAGCTGGAGATGGGATGAGGAGGTAGAGGGGGGTCTTGGGGTGCCCTTTTATAGTGCAAGGGGGTGGCCGAATTGGCGACAAGCCATTGGGAGTCCAATTGGATTACACGACAAAAACGGAGATTGGCGGTGCTACGGGATAAGATGGAGTTTGATTCAGGTGCGGAGAGATAAGGGGGTAAAAACGACAAGGTCGGCACTGAAAAATCAGGTTGTTGCGCCCATTGTCGAATGGAGCTCCAAGCCCTAGCAATGGCGGATCTGCGCGAGAATGAAGGCAAGAGGGAGAAGACGGGTCTGGCAAGTGGGGTCCGGTGGCAGTGAGAGAGAGAAGTGAGGTGAGGGACTGACTAATGGGGCTCGTCTGTCAGTGAGAAGGACAGAGGAGGCACGGGAAAGGAGTGGGCTTGTGGGGTTGGGCTAGGAATGGGTCGCGCACACGAGGAAAAGGAATGGACCGAGGGAGATTTGGCCCAAAACAATTTCCGGATTTTTCTTTGATTTATTGATTTCATAAATGAGTTAAATTAATTTAGTTTTTAGAAAATAACAAATGAAGTCCAAAAATTATAGAAAAATCCACAGAAATTCCCAGAGACATTTAGGACTTAAATAAAATATTTCCAACTTAAAGTTGGTAAATAAATTCGAAAATGATTTATTTTTCCTTTAAAATAATTAGGAAAAACCTTTTTAAATTCTAGAAAATTCAAAAAACTCAAGGAAAATAATTAAATTTTATTTTAACCAGAATTTGAAATTTTGGACTGTTACATACTTGCCTCAAGCACCTCTGATACAATCGGTGTGTTGGTGGAAAGGATATCTGAGGGACGTCTGTGCTGGTGGTGGTACCTGCACCTCATCCGGCCTTGCTCCCATGATTCCAAGCTCATCCCTCACCGAATTAGAAGAGGGGGATGCGTCGGTCCCTTCATTATCTTGGGAGCTTGAACTTGCTCTTGTTGGATCTTGCCAATGGAATCCAGGGAGAGATTCACCTTCATCTGCATCTAGTCCAATCGCTCCCCTTGCTGCTCAAGCTTTTGGTCTACTGCCGCCAACTGCGCCACCGTCACTACCTTCATCTCCTCCACCATCTTGTTTTTAATCTACACCATCATTTCCATCATCCTCACCTCCATGTCCTCCATCGCCACCACGACTTGATTTACTTGAACTCCTTGCTTCGACAATGCTATTGCTATTTCTCCTCCAAGCCAACCAAACCCGGATTAGGACTTACACCGATCAAGCCTAGAACATGATCAACACCCTTCTCTGTGGATTTACCTATCAAAACCGAGAGAGTACGAGAAATATGCGCAGGATCAACGAAGCTCTGATACCAGATTGTTATGTTCAGTTCTCATGGGTGAAATCACCGGAGAATCAGGATGACATACATGTGAATACAAGGAGAACTTGGGGATCAGGAAGGAAGAATAGAAGAAGATAGATGAGGGACTATTTCATTTCATCGACCAAAGCTTCTGATACATAGTGTTCGCCTTTTAAGGGCGCCCCACTCACTCAACTCAATGACAACCAGGACCCACAAAACAGCTAATACATTAATTAACTTAACCAATCGCTACATGCCAGCTCATGCCTTTGAAAGCATCTAGGCCCCTAAAAATGGTTTCGGTAATTAATGATAATATGTGAATATGGGATTAACATGTTTATTGAGTATTTACAGGGTTAAGTCCCATTGGTGAATTTGATGCCTTGAAGATGCATGCTAAAGGACAACATGAAGATCTTTTGGATAAAAGACAAGTTACAAGTAGTCTAGGATCCTTTTTGTATTTTACCGGTCTTAGAAGAAATGGTTGAAAGACCGGATTATAGGTTAAATGCCGTACTATTAAAAGGGATCATGACTAGTAGCTTGATAGCATGTTCTTGTGCCATTTGGATCAATTTAGGATCATGCATGCATTTGAATTTGTTTTTTTTTAAAGCTCTCTGTGCAATTGTCAGCACAAACGATAGTACCAGAGGTTATCTGGCGGAACTACCACTTTGCAGTATGACCGCGCATCCCTTGACGGTATTACCGTGGGTTGTTCGGACCGTCTGAACAGCACATGATCGTGTAGCTTTTAAGCGTGGTCCGAACAACCCATTTAATCTGGAACGTCCATGTGTGCAGTTCAAACGTGCCTGTCAACTTATTTGCTGGGTGGTACGACCGCCCTTGTGAGCGGTACAACCGCATCACGGTAATTCTGTTTTCTATTTGACGGTACGTAAAATCCAGGGAGACTCCATTTTGGTTAAAATTGCAAAACCCTTAGAACTGTAGTACTACCGTTGTTTAAACGGTACTACCGCTCTACGGTACTTCCGGAAAATGGAGCGGTGTGTATTTTCCAAATAGACTCTTTTTGGAGCTCTTGTGTTGCCTTGGCAAACGGTAGTACCGGGTGTTTCTTGGCGGAACTACCGCTTAGCGGTATTACCGCACTTCCTTTGGCGGTACTACCGTTGGCCGTTCGGATTGTCCAAAAGTTCAAGATCGTGTGGTTTAAATGCATGGTCCGAACAGCACATTGCATTTGAGCCATCCACGTGGCTAGTGTGTTTGGGTGTGCTGGTTCAAGTCTGTGGTGCGGTAGTACCGGAGCTTTAATGGCGGAACTACCGCTCCACGGTTGTTCTATTTTTTATATGGCGGTACGTTATTTTCAGAGAAGCACTCTTTTCAACTGAGCGGTACGACCGGCCTTAGCGGTATGACCGCATGATAGTTGGCGATAGTACCGCGCCACGTTTAAAACGACTATGTCAGAGGCAATTAATGCTCCTGTTGTAGCCGTTACAGAGCGATTGGTGAGAAGCGGTAGTACCGCACCTTGGTTGGCGGTAGTACCATATTTCGCTAAAAAGTTGGGACTTCTCTCATAACGGTTGGATTTGGTTGTGGGGGTTATAAATACCCCTCCACCTGCTATAGGACAGAATACAACACTTCATTTAACATTCTTAGAGCCTTGAGCATTCATTTCAACACCTCAAATACACTTGTGCATTCATTGTGAGGTGGTTGAGCTCATTCAAATGCATTCATTCATTCTAGTTGATCCATTTGCACTTGAGTGCCATCAAGCGAAGGTCATTGATTTATTACTCTTGGAGTTTTACTGAACTCCTAGACGACTTGGTGGTGGGAGCACAGTGATATCTTCAAGAAGCTTGTGAAGAGGCCCGGTGCCAAGATTGTGAGTGGTTCGGTGTTCACCATCTCCAGAGTGGAGGAAGAACAACCAATAGTGATCGAGGGAAGGCTTAATTCGTGGAGCCGGCTTGATTCGTTCAAGCTTCCTCAACGTAGACTAGTGAAGATCGGCAAGTCTTCGATACCACGGGAAAACATCGTTGTCTCTTTGTGGTAAATTATTGTCTTTACTTATTCCGCATTTACGATTCTAGCATTTCTTTTGTATTAAATTGCTTAGCTAGAATTGTATCTAGTTTAGACATAATTCATAATTGGCTTAAATTGTTAATTTGCTAAAAAGTTTAAAAACCTCCTATTCACCCCCCTCTAGTCGGTTATCCTTGATCCTACAGCCTTCTTCACTTCTGAACTCATCATATGCACCTTTGTATTTGCCACTTCCATTTGCTTCTTCTTGTTTCCTTGCTTATTGTATGTTCCTTCCATGGTCAACACCGCAGTGGTGACACATATTAGCTAGATGTGTCATGATTCACGAACACACACAAACCTCGTCTAGCAGCAACAGGGAGGGTGGTCTTGGTTCAAGGTTAACATTATGAGGCCACGTGCCCAAGGACATCTCAAGATGGATAGGTACTTTGATACCTTGTGGGGCTTGTTTGGGAACTCCAATCCCGGCGGGATCCTTGCCAATTCCCAGAGATGGAAACCCACGGGGCAAATTTCCCTGGGCCAGCCAGAATGTCTGTTTGGATGCCCACGAGACAAGGATTTTCTGCCCCAATCCACATCGTTTCCACTGGGGAAAAATCCTCAACTCCCCACATTGGGAAAGCTCTCCCCATCGCGTCGCCTCTCCTTGCACGCACCCCCATCTCTGCCTCATGACTACCCTTACGACCGCAACCGCCTCCGCCTCCCTCGATAGCCTCGACCTCCACCTCCCTCACTCGCTACCACCTCCACAGCGAAAAGGGAAAAAAAAACCCCAAACTCTGCGACTCGGATCTAGCTATATACCAATCCATTTGCGAGGGTTTAGAGCCAATTTTTCGTCAAAAAATTTGAAAGAAAGAGAGGTCGAGGGGTCGGTAGGAGGCGATGGTAGCGTGGGTGGCGGCGGCGGCGAACAGGAGCTCAACGGGGGCTATCACCACAGCGACGGTGGGAGGGGTCAACATCGGCGTGGTGCAGCAGTTCCCGACAATATCACTGTACGTGGGTGACCTGGATGGGTCGATGACGAACTCGCAGCTGTATGAGCTCTTCAGCCAGGCGTGGCAGGTGGTGTCGGTGCGTGTCTGTAGGGACGTCAACTCGCGGTGCTCGCTCGACTATGCCTACATCAACTTCGGCAACCCCATGGATGGTATTGCGATCCCCTCTCCTCTTGTATATCTCTCTATTTGATTTGGGATTAGGGGACTAATCGAGGTATGGATGTTTTTGAATCGTGGTATAATTAGATGGGGGAAGTTTTTGTGTTTGGTTCGATCCGATAGTAGATGTAAACTTGTTAACATCAATGGTGGTTCAATTAGTTTGTGGTTGATTGGATTTGTTTGGCAACTTGTTGAAATTGAAGCAATCGTACTGGCTGAAGTCAATGTAAATGTAATTGATTCTGTGAATCTACTGCCATCATGCAATGTCACTTGGTTTTATTGTTTTCGGGGTGGTGGGGAGCATGATTGTGTCATTTGGATTTTTAGTGTTTTGGGAAGTAGGGAGGATGATGCCTAGCAATTGGTTTTGTTGATCCTGGTTTCATGCTTGTGTTAAAGACTATGGTGTTTAGACAATCTTTTTTTCAATTGAATTACCAGGTTGATTTTCTGTGTTTTTGGTAGGTAGTGACATGGTTGATGCCTTACTAATTGGTTGGAAGTTATGGCATTGATGTTCTATACAGCTAGCCTTCAGCTATTATTGAATTGTTGTGTGGATTAGTTGTGGCATAGATAGAATAAGAATGTACATTGGCCCTCATTCAATACCAAAGTTAAATTTGGGCACAGTCTGAATATCCTAGTCTTAGAGGAGGATATAAGGTGCAACGATATGTAAGATACATGCAAATGTTGCATAATGTAGATAATGGGTAAGTACATTTGGAGTGTGTGCTTTTCATTAGAGCAATTGTTAAGCCTCATCAAACTACATCATCCATCATGAAGATTGTTAGCATTGTTGTTGTACTTTTGCAGTTTTGCTACTAGCCTATTACAGCTAAATGTGGAGCATATTTCTTCGCTAATTACCTATTCCATTTGACAGCTGCAAAAGCATTGGAAGTGCTGAACTTTGCTCCTCTGAATAACAAGCCCATTCAGGTAATGTATTCAAACCGTGACCCAAGCAGCCGTGGAAGTGGATCTGCAAACATTTTTATCAAGGTATCGTCTCATCTTTTAGTTTGCATTGTCACTCTAAACTGACCAGCTTCTTTCACCACTTATCTCTGATGAGAGCACTTTCAACTGTCTTTCCAAAACCTTGACAAGACAATAGACAACAAAACTCTTCATGATATATTTTCTACATTCGGTGCAATTCTCTCATGTAAGGTTGCCACAGATGAAATGGGCCAATCCAAAGGCTTTGGTTTTGCTCAGTATGAAAATGAAGAAGCTGCACGGTCTGCAATAAAAAGTACAAATCGGATGCTTATCAACGATAAGCCTGTTTACGTTGGGCCTTTTCTTCACAAATAAGAGAGGGACAATTCTGTTGACAAGGCAAAATTTAACAATGTCTTTATGAAAAATTTGTCAAAGTCTACCACAAAGGAGGATCTAGTCAAAATTTTCATGGCCAGAATTTTTATCCCTGTTGTTCCCAAATAGCAACAGGGATTTTGTTCTCGGACGGGAAGATTTCCCCTTGTGTTGAGGGGGGTTCTATGTGCCCTTAAAATCCTCCACAGGGATTTTGCCTTCTAGTTTTCCCATCCCTTGCTTCCAAACAAGCTCTTAAAGAAGGGTTGGTTAATGGCCATGAGCAAATGAAGCTTGCACCAACAGAGAAAGCTTGCACAAGCGGCGCTGGTACTAACATTCAGTGCTCAGAACTGTTGCAGACCAGGCATGGCAGGCGCATGACAATTCTTCTTATCTAAGGAGTTAGGTAAATTTCTCATATAAGTTAGTACACAACTTCCAGGGTGGTTTTTTGCTGGCATTTGCAGGATATATACAAAATCACGTCTCATTCAGTCTGGTGGCAATCATCTTTATGGAAGTAGTGTTGAGCGGTTGAGCCGTTTGAGCAGCTTTCTTCGTCTGCCTTCTCAGCATCGATCTTGCATTTTTGAAATCAGGTGTGTAACTGCTTTACAAATCAAGAGAATTATTGTTCGAGTTTACAGAAAAATTATAGTAGGAGAATGCCATTATCAAGAAGCTTCTACCTGACAGATAGATGTTTCAACTATAATTAATCCATTTGCAGTAATGTCAAGAAAAAGCAGGACCATACCACTCAATTTATAATGTCAGAACCAGTTACAACAACGTAAGCATACAGGTTGTGGCCTATGAACTTTTAGAGCCTTCCTGGGACGCTTTGAAGATGCGAAATGCAGCTATGCACATTGTTATGTTACCAATAACTGTTAGAGCACCTTGAAGCGCTACAAGTACCTACAGATTTTTTAAGAAAAAAAATCATTACAAAGGAAAAGAACATGGACAGAATAATTATTTGAAACGCTACTTGGATTTTGCTTTTGTCTATTTTCGTGAGAACAACTCAAGGGCTACCAGATATCATACTTCTGTAGCAAAACTCCACGAGTATAAAGACTTCAGCAAAGAATTGCTGAAAATAGTTATTAGTGTCTAATCATCTAAGATTCAAGTGCCTTGCATTTAAGGCAATGGACCCACTAAAATTTCAGGGTAGGCCAGGTGCACAATGACATTTGACAAATGAGAACAGTTAAAACAACTTGGGACAAGTAAATGACAATCATGTGGTGAACAATAAAAAAAGGAACTAGTGTTATAACTTGAGGGAAATATCTAGGTTTTTTTGGAGAGGGGCCAGTGACAAATTCAAATATCACATGGTCAAGTGGGGTGCAATTTGTAGACCAAAAGATTATAGGGACCTGGGGGTGGTTAATACTAGGCTGATGAATGATTGCCTTTTAAGTAAATGGTTTTGGAGAATGAGTAGGACCAAAGAAGAGCTTTGGTGTAGGATTTTGAAGGCCAAATATTTTCCTAGGAGGGGTGCGAGAGAGTCTATGTCCATCAAGGGTTCTCAGTTCTGAAATTCTTTGCAAAAAGTTAAGCAGCTTTTCAAAGGGGGGACTTCACATCAAATTGGAAATGGTAAAGACACCTCGTTCTGGAAAGATGTTTGGCTTAACAATTGTTCTCTAAAAATTCTTTTTGAAAGGCTGTTTAAAATCTGTTCGAATCCTGATGTGAAGATAGCAGAAATTTTTGAGAATGGAGAGTGGAATATTAGTTTCAATAGACAGTTTGGTGAGGTAGAGGAAGATTTATGGTCTAATTTGAAATTGGCCTTAGTTGGGGTGGAGCTGAATAATAGTAGAGATAAAGTGGTGTGGTGTCTAGAGCATTCTGGTACTTTTTACGGTGAAATATTTATATTGGCATTGGTCCTTTGGGGGGATCATCCTTAAGAGGAATCAGAAATTGTGGAAGACTAGAATTCCGTTAAAAGTGAAATTTTTTGTGGCTTGCTTTCCAAGACAGGCTTCAAACAGCAGTCCAACTTAATAGAAGAAATTGGAAAGGGGGCGACAAATGTATTTTGTGTGGGGTGCTGGAGAACACTGATCATATCCTCTTTAATTGTGTCCTAGCCAAATTTGTTTTGGTTTGTGTAAAAGAATTCTTGATGTGGGAAAAGGTCCCGAAATCTCTTGATGATTTTCATCTTTATTGGTTAGGGGATAGGGGTGCTAACAATTACCACGTTTACCTATTTAGTTTTGCAGCTGTGGCTTGGACACTTTGGAAAACCGGAAACAAAATGGCAATTGAAAGGGAATTCCCTAAGCGACCAATTGAAGCTATTTTCAAATCTGTGTCTTATTAGCAGAAATGGTGAATTCTGATGAAAGAAGGTGATCGGGAAGATTTGGACTGGGTGATTAGCTTGGCTAAAGACTGGTCAAAATGATTCTATGCGATGCATGCAGTTTAGCTTTTGTCTTGGTTTTCTGGTTTGGGGGTTGTAGTAGAAGGGTTCTATATTAGCTTCTGTGTTTTTGGTTGTGTTGTTTTTGAAGTTTCGCTTAGTTGTTTGTTGAAACTGGTATCCCCAGTGTGTGTGGTCAGATGGTCGGGTTGTAAGAACTCCTTATTAGCTTTCTATAAAAACTGGGTTTTCCCCTTTTTTAAAAAAAATATCTTACCTCAAGAGACTCTGAATTATAGAAGAAATGCCACGTACAAGCGCACATCGCTCCACCAAGAAGTGGAACCTATTGGATAGCAATGCAAATTTGTAAGAGTAGTCAACAAAAATAAAGTAAGCTGTGACAAAAACAAGTTGAAAATTTGTGAACACATGAACTGTCATCAACAAGACTTCGTTATTTGTATATAGCCAATCTCAATTCATAACTATGCAGATGTCACACATCATTGAAGAGGGTTACTGAAGAATAGTTTCATTGAAGAAATCTGCTAATGAAAAAAACACTGACTGAAGTGAACCATTCCTATATCAGAATCTTAGTACATGTATGTATCTTGCAATGTTCCACACAAATTGATATTAACCACCACAAATTTCGTCGGCAAATTATAACTTAACAGATACCAAATCTTTATCTATATTTACACTCACCATCCCCCAAGAAAGGCCCTTCCAACCCCTTAGCCCCGTCCTCTCCCCGTAGTCCCAAACCAGCGCCATGGCCGTGACCCTGCAATGCAATTCCCCTCCAAGATTTGATATTTAGAAGCACCGAAGCAAGCATGGGACAAATCACTTGGAGCTAAGCAATGATAGAGGCAGTACCACTCAACAACGCTGGAGACGTGGACGGTCCATGTGGGCAGCGAGAGCGCGTTCGCCGGTTCGGCCAGCGCGGCCAGCGCCGGCGGCGCGGCCGCAGCCACGGCAGCCGCCGCGAAGGCGACGCCGCTCGCCAGGTGGACCGCGGACGGCGGCCTCCGTGGCTCCCGTGGAGGTGGCGGAGGAGGAGAGGGTGCTAATGCTGCTATGAACCGGAGAGATGTCATGGGAGCTTGCTTGGCGTTCACAGAACTCGCGAGTCGCTGAGGATTTTGTGCAGGATAACTGAACATGCGTGGTACTACTGGTCTGTTTGGATTGAGAACTGGATTTCATGTCTAGAAAAAACTGATATCTGAAGGTAATCTGAAAAGTAATGATTTTTGTTTGATCAGGTAAATCTGAAAATGAGTTGTTTGGTTGGAAGCCTATGTCTGAAAAATAGTGAATAAAAAATAGACCGATGGATTGAATAAACAACGGTGTGGATGGAGGCATAAAACTGCCTGGCAGGCATGGACTCCAGGATTTCTTTTTTGACGGCTGGCTGGTGATACTGGCCTGGCAGACAGTAGTGATCATGAAGCGATCCAAACAAGACGCAGGTTATCTTCAGGCTGCTACTCGCGCCAGGCAAAATGGTCCAAGTAACAAAGCAAACAGGCCCTATATCTGTATCCGTATATGCAGGGACGGAGGATACACTCGGCAAACCTGGAATTTTTGACGGAAAGAGCACTTTTTCAATATGTATTTGTAGCATTTTTTCTTTGTTCTTTTTTAAAAAAATATTTATGCATAATTTTTGTAGAAAATTTTAAATATAGCAAATGAGCTCTAAAAATTATAAATTTTTTTGTGGAGCCTCCTGACACAGTGTACTTACTTGTGTAATTTTTAAAAAATTTTATAAGTTCTAAATTTTTCTCCAAAATTCATTTAGTTATACTATTGGTAGAAATCTTGTAATATAGAAAATGAGGTCCAAACGTTATGAATTTTTTTAAAGGCTCCTTACACAGTGGACTTGATTGTGTAATATTTTCTAGAATTTCATATGTTCTGAAAATGTCTCAAAAATTAAGCGTTAGGTCTCGAAAATTAGGGTTTTAGGTTTCGAAAATTAGGGTTTCATGATTTCATGTGAATTTGAATGTGTGAAGTTTAGTACCACATGGACCACTCTAGGTGCAGCAGGATTACTATAGCAGTAGTGACATAATTTGAACTCCCATAGTAGTACTAATCATACTACTATTATTTAGATTTTCGATACCATACAGAACATGTAAAATTCTAAAAATATTACACAATCAATTTCACTGTTTAAGGAGCCTTTTAAAAAAATTCATAACGTTTGGACCTCATTTTCTATATTACAATATCCCTACCAACAGTATACTTAAATGAATTTTAGAGAAAAATTCAGAACTTATAAAATTTTGAAAAAATTACACAAACAAGTACACTATGTCAGGAGGCTTCACAAAAAATTTCATAATTTTTTAAGCCCATTTTCTATATTTAAAAATTCCTACAAAAATTATGCATAAATGATTTTTAAAAAAAAAAGGAAAAAAACAAATGCTACAGTGCCACGTGGCGGCAGCAGGTGTGTTGCCGCACGGCCACCATGCAGCAACGGGGCTGACTTGGCGACGGGGCTAGCTGGGGGAGGCCACGTGGCGGCGGCGGGTGTGTTGTCGCATGGCGGCCGTGCGACAACGGGCTGACATAGCGCGCGGGTAGGTATTGCTGCACGGCTGCCGTGCGGCAACGGTGCTATATGTGCAAATACAGCTCGCGTGTGGTCATTTCTGTAAATACGGGTTGAAAAGGTGTTGTATCTGCCAAAAAATTCGCAAACCTAAGCCGTGGCCCCAGTATTTAGAAGAAGAAAAATTACTAGTGTTTATGTAGTCTATAGCCTATCCAATTTAGTTAGGTCAGGTTCATCTAGATGGTCCATTGTTGCTGCCTGCTACTAGTTACGATATTACTTAGCGAAACAACGACTCCAATCATACGATGGCGAACCCTAAAAACAAAGAGACGAGGCGATAAGACGCCCGGTATTGATGCTGTCATGGGTTTGTTGCATGCCAAGTTCGTGGTGACGACAAATGTGCAACCGATAGCCGGAGAGTTAAGCCTGTGTACTACGCAGGACATGCAGCCAGTAGTGAGCAGTGTGTTTCTGAATTTACTTTAATCTTTGGCCCTACTTGAGGCTTTGCTCAAGCTCCCTCACTGCATATATGTACAACGTGTACTCCTATACGGCCGTGTATGACGTACTAAAGCCGTCACTCGCATTTACCCTAGCTTTGTAAGAAGGGTATTAAAGCTTTAGGTTTTTTTAACGTGACAATTTTAACAGGAACTTCATAAAAAGAAATAGTTCAGTTTCCATAGAAACACAGAATATTTCTCGTAGTTCGAATGGGGCCCTAGATTGCTCAGGTTGGGATAGACTAGCTAAGAGAGCAAAGGGCAAAAGTGAGAAAGAATTGACACTCGGCACCAAATCCTTTTCCACCTGAAATGTCCATGGCTGCACAAGGCATTTCTTCTTCCAGTCACCAAAGAGGCAAAGAGTGACACCCAAGAGCGTGGAGTCAAGCCATATAAATTTTGGTAAAAAATATTGTTTAAAACATTTGGTTTGGATAATGAAATTGATATGAATGAATTTGTTATGAAAAATACATTCATATCATTGCACTTTCACAACTATTTTTGAATACATGATAAGAGAATTTAGCGGTCACATGAGTGTCTTGTTGACTTTGAAAGTATTAAAAAAAAAGTCGCTCTTTTGTGACCGGAGAGAGTATAATTTTCTTTTCTTCATTGTGAAGGATTCATTTTTTTATATGTAACTTCGCTGCACATGTTCTCTGCTCAAGATAGAATGGAAATAATGCACAATGTTTGGCATAGCATCAGTTGGTTGTGATACCTCCAAATACGAAATGCAAGTAACACAGTGACAATCCAAAGGCGAAGGGCTAAGTATGGCATATGTATTCGCTTACAAAGCAATTGATGTAGTTAATCACATAAGGAAACAAAGGGCTTGGCCCATGTAAGCTAATCGAAGACATAGCAAGATAAACGCAAACACCGTAATATCCAGACTTTATCGAAAAAGAAACAATCACATCTTCTTGCTTCCTTCTTCCTATCTTCTGTTCTCGTCTGTTTCCGTCCATAACACGACTCGCTAGCATCGAACACATGACAAATTGGTATCAGAGCTTGTTCCGATCCGCTGGTTGTTCCTAGATCCTCGCAGTCTTGATCGGTCAAATTCCAAAGGAGGGTTGGTGATTGCTTCGGCGATTGCTGTGATTCCTGACCTGAGGTTCGATCGACTAAGAGAGCAGGAACACCACGGCTCCGGCTAAGCCAGGTCTTCAGGTCCGTCAGGTTGTGACGGCCATGGAAGGAATGGAGGCGCGGTTGGGAGAGTTGTGGAAAACCAAGATGAGGATGATGAGGGAGGAGCTCAACTCCCATCTGGCGGCGGTAGACCAGTGATTGGAGAATCAGGGATCTAAGTTGGAGGAGATGCAATTAAAAGTAACCATGTCAATGGAATCGATTGGGCAGGTCCAACAAGATCAGAGGATGATGAAGAAGGCGTTGGATGGAAACGCGCCGCCACCCCTGGTGATTCTAGCCAGAGAGGATAGAGGAATACTGGCAGCCCCGATCAGAGGAGATGCGATCCAAAACAGGGTGCGACTAGAGGCACCAGTACTACCAAATACTCAGGGACTGATTCAGTATCCTCCTCCGACACCAGTTTCAACAGAAATAGGTGAAGGAAACAAGGGAGCAGCAGATACAGGTAAAGGAACATGGATGCCCAAGATGGACTTTCCCAAGTTCGATGGGGAGGATGTGAGAATTTGGATTGACAAATGTCAGACATTTTTTACAATCTACAAGATTCCAGAAGGTTTTAAAGTTGCAGCTGCAACTATGTACATGTCTGACCGAGCTGCTCATTGGTATCAGTCTTATAAGATGACAAACATTTGGCACGATTGGGAACACTTCAGAGAAGCAGTGGTTATGGAATTTGAAGGAAACTCAAGAAGGGATAAAATGAGGGACTTATTGCTCTTGCGGCAAACCAACTCAGTGGAAGAATACAAGAAGAAATTTGATGCACTAGTATATCAAATCAAGTTGTATGACCACACCATTGGGGAATTAATGTTGGTAACACGGTTTTATATTGGGATTGAAAGAAGAATTAAGAGCTGCTGTCGAAATTCAAATGCCAACAACAGTCGCTGCTACAGCCACATATGCTTATGTGCAGGAGGGAATTCTTGATAGAAATAGAAAGTATATGTATAAAGGAAAGGGTACAGGATACAGTTTTGGATATGGAAAAAAAGAAGAAGCCGTGAAAACTAAGGAGTATCATCAACATCAGAAACTTGAAAAGGGAGAACTATGGAAGGCTAAGCAGCTTAAAGAATATAGAAGATCTAATGGATTATGTTTTAGATGTGGAGATAAGTACACTCGGGTCATAAATGTCAAACTCATTTCGAGGACAAATCGAAACAATGCAAACGCAAGAAATCTTATCGGATGACATATTGGACACTCTGGTCACCGAAGAAGATGAGGAGGAAATGCATCTTTCCATAAATGCAATAACAGGTGCTGACCATCCGAAAACACTGAGGATAAAAGCATTGATTGAGGATCAAGTGATGTTAATGTTAGTTGATTCGGGAAGCTCCCATAGCTTCATCAATACAGAATTGGTGGAGAGACTAAATTATAACTCAACAAGAACCAATACTATGAAAGTCAAGGTGGCTAATGGAGACATCATGTACTATAATCAAGTAATTCCAGAATTGACATGGTGGGTCCAAGGACACACATTTCAACAGGATATGAAAGTGTTGGCATTAGGTGGTTATGATGCAATATTGGGAGCTGATTGATTGGAGAAATGGGGTGTTATGAAATTCCATTGGTTGGAAAAATGGATGGAATTTGAACACAAAGGCAAAACTATTAAGTTGCAAGGGGTTATCAATGGTGATAATGATATGGAACTGCAGGAAATTGCTGTAGAGAAGGTGCACAAGTGGCACATAGGAAATGAAATATGGGTGATGGTACTACTAGAGACAACTGAGCCGACAGCCACAGAAGACATTCCCACACAAATACAAGCAGTATTGCAATGGTTTGATGATGTATTTCAAGACCAAAAGAACCTACCACCTCACCGAATGTTTGACCATGCTATTCCACTGTTACCAGACACCACTCCGATCAATTCAAGACCATATCGGTATTCTCCTTTACAAAAAGATGAAATTGAACGTCAAGTGCATGAGATGATTCAATCCGGTATTGTCAAACCAAGTATGAGTCCTTTTGCATCACCAGTACTCTTAGTCAAGAAGAAAGATGGGACATGGCGATTTTGTGTCGATTATAGAAAATTGAACACAATTACAATCAAGAACAAATTTCCTATACCCATTGTTGATGAACTATTAGATGAGTTGGCAGGAACAACATACTTTTCCAAGTTGGATTCGAAATCAGGATATCATCAAATACGCATGGTAGAAGAAGATGAGCACAAAACAAAGATTTAAGACCCATCACAGTAATTTCAATTTAGGGTTATGCCATTTGGACTCACCAATGCACCGGCAACATTTCAATGTGTTATGAACTCCATCTTCAAACCATATATGCGAAAATTTGTGTTAGTTTTTATGGATGACATCTTGGTTTATAGTAAAGATTTACTGACTCATGCACAACATTTGGAAGTGGTATTGGGCGTCTTAAGAGAGCATCAATTGGTGGCTAAGAGAAGTAAGTGTAGCTTTGCTAAAAAACAATTAGAGTATTTGGGACATATCATATCAGCTCAAGGAGTTGCAACTGATCAGTCCAAAACTAGAGCAATGCTCAACTGGCCGGTACCTTCAACAGTAACATAACTAAGAGGGTTTTTGGGTTTGACAGGATATTATAGAAAATTTGTGAAGCATTACGGTATACTAGCCAAACCTTTGACTCTTTTATTACAAAAGAAAAGTTTTATATGGACAGAAGAAGCCCATATTGCATTTGAGAGACTCAAGAAAGCAATGAGCAGCACACCGGTATTGTCTTTACCTGACGTTCATCAACCATTCATAGTTGAAACCGACGCATGTGATTCTGGCATTGGAGCAGTGCTAAGTCAAAAAGGACATCCCATAGCATTTTATAGTAAAGCATTGGGAGTTAAAAATCAGCAACTATCCATCTATGAAAAGGATTTTCTAGCTATTATGATGGCACTGGATAAATGGCGGCAGTATTTGCAACGAGGACCCTTTGTTATCAAAACGGATCACAAAAGTTTATGTAATTTAGAAGAACAAGTCTTACATTCAGATTTACAAAGGAAAGCGATGACAAAATTGATTGGATTGCAATACAAGTTTCAATATCAAAAAGGGGTGAACAATACAGTGGCCGATGCCTTGTCCCGAGTAGGGCATCTATATCAGATTCAATCAGTATCCACTGCACAGCCTATTTGGATACAGGAAGTACTTAACTCTTATGAACTAGATGCTCATGCAAGAGAATTGCTAACACGCTTAGCAGTTCTTTGACGTAATCGAACAAGGCTATAAGTTGGTGGATGGGATTATCAGACATCATGGGAGAATTTGGGTGGGAGCTAATGCAGGGCTGCAGACCAAATTGATTCATGCTTTACATGCTACCCCGGTTGGAGGTCATTCCGGCAGTCAAGCCACTTATCAACGAGTCAAGAAAGTATTCAGTTGGCCATGCTTGAAACAAGACGTACATGAATTTGTTAAACAATGTAATGTTTGTCAACAAGCAAAACATGAGCATTGCAAAGTGCCCGGGCTCTTATGTCCTCTCCCAATTCCAGCAGGAGCTTGGCAAGATGTGACTATGGATTTTATCGAAGGTTTACCAAAATCAGAAGGTTACAATGCTATCTTGGTAGTTGTTGATCGCTTTACGAAATATACTCATTTCATTTCTTTGAAGCATCCATTCACTGCTAGTCACATTGCAAAGGTATTTCTTAACAATATTGTCAAGTTACATGGTATCCCAAGAACAATTACTTCAGATCAGGATAGAATCTTCACAAGCTTGTTTTGGAAAGAACTATTTAAGCTATTGGATACCAAATTGCAAATGAGTACGACTTACCATCCATAAAACCGATGGACAAAGGAAAGAGTTAATCAATGCTTGGAGATGTATTTGCGTTGTGCGATTCAAGACACACCAACTAAGTGGCAGCAGTGGTTACCTCTTGCGGAATTTTGGTATAATACAAGCTATCACACATCATTAGGTTGCACTCCATACAAAGCATTATATGGGGTTGAACCACCAAAGACACATCATACCGATATGTCTACAACAAGCAACACTTCACCATTGATTTCATTCTTGAAAGGAGACATATTCAATTTGCTCAAGCAACAACCGACAAAAGCACAAATACGTATGAAACAATATCTTTGATCAAAAGAGATCTTGGAGGAATTTCAAGTCCGGGAGAAGGTTTTTCTTAAGTTACAACCATATACTCAATCTTCAGTTGTTAATCGACCTTACCCCAAACTATCTTACAAATATTTTGGTCCCTATACTATTCTCGCACAAAGTTGGACAGGCGACATACAAGTTAGAACTTCTGACAAAGGCATTAGTGCATCCGGTGTTTCATGTGTCTCAACCGAAACCTCAAGTGCCCGACCATACTCCAGCCTTCTCATCAATACCTCAACCGGTTGACTTCTCTCAAGTAGATGTACAGTAGAAAGATATTCAGACGAAGACTTGTGAAAAAAAGAATTTCGCTCATTTGCAAGTATTGATCAAATGGTCTTCACTACCGGCGACTATGGCTACATGGGAGGACTATGAAGTATTAAGCACGAGTTCCCAACGGCTCGGCTTGGGGACAAGTCTGAATCTCGAGCCGGCGGCGAGTGATACCTCCAAATGACGAGCGTGCGAGAACACAGTGACAATCCAAAGGGCGAAGGGCTAAGTATGGCATATGTATTCAGTTACCAAAGCAGTTGGGCTGTAGTTAATCACATAAGGAAACAGTGGGCTTGGCCCATGTAAGCTAATCAGAAGACATAGCAGTATAAACTGCAAACACTGTGTAATATCCAGACTTTATCGAAAAAGAAACAGTCGCATCTTCTTGCTTCCTTCTTCCTCTCTTCTGTTCTCGTCTGTTTCCGTCCAGAACACGACTCACTAGCATCGAACACATGACATTGGTGAATTCAGACAAATCCACCAGGGACAGAGGTTCTTCTCTGTTTTCTTGAGTAATCTCTTTTTACCTTTTATCAATCTAGGGGGAGGTTCTATCCATGAATCCTACAAAATATTACAGACATCCTTTCACATGCGTTTTTGCAATCCTAGCTGCTTTCGAACCACTTGAAATCTAGGTTTCCAGAAGTAAGATCAGAACCAAAAGAAAAAAGGGTCAAAGGAAAATAAAATGAGAAGGATCCAGACCAGAAGTGTCATGGTATGGTCACTTGGCAACCCTAGCCATTTATGGTCTTGGTCTGAAATCTCCACCTCCAGTAGACATTGTGATTGGTTGTTCTTGGTGATTTAGTTGACTGACTAAACGTCCACAAAGAATTACATCGGGTGTGAATATGGAGCTGAGTAGCTTCAACAAGGGCTACACTTCTGTTCTCTTGGACCATACCATGACAAGAGCAAACCCCATTAGGGACATCAGCACAACCTGCACACAGAAGCAGGAATCGATTTAGATGTCAAGTCCTAGTTATATATGAGCAACAGATTACCAGAAAAATTCCCCCTTTCCCAAAGCTTCAAAGATATAGGAATCAGAAGGAATGATGCTACAACAAGAATTACATAGTACTAGCTCAAATTGATTTCTAGGTCCAGAGGAAGTATTTCATCTGAATTAGCCACGTCAAAACATATTTTATTAATTTGATAAATAGATGTTACACCGTGAAACAGTTGTTAGTCGCTCGATTCTTGCTCTTGGTGATAGCAAGATCCTTACTCTCATTGAGAGGATGACACTTGGAGATAGGGCAATTTTCTTTGTTTATTTCTCACACAACGCCATCCCATCCTGAGAGGTTGGGGATACAAATTTATAGGCTGTTAACCAGCCCCAAATTTATAGGCTGTTAACCAGCCAAGCATATGCTAAGATGCTAGTCTAAGATGCTGTCCTAGATGCTAGTCAAAAGCTGTCCTAAAGATGCTGTCCTAGATGTTAGTCAAAAGCTGTTCTAAAGATGTTGTCCTAGATGCTAGTCTAAGATCTTTGTCCTAGATGCTAGTTAAAAGTCGTCCTAAAGAGATCTTTGTCCTTGAAGGGCAAACAAAAGCCAACACAACAGAGACTTATCTATCACTCTCCCCTAAGTCTTGTGTGTCTCCTTGTGAGAATCTGAGCCATCCCGATCTGGCGAAGCTCCTGAATTTGATCCGCCCAAGAGACTTGGTCGAGGTCATGAAATGGTCTTGGGTGTTGATGTAGTTGGCGGGACCTTCCCTTCATCCAGCAACCGATGAAGTGATACCTCACCCGGATGTGCTTCTGCGCTCATGGAAGACAGGGTTCTTCGCCAAGGCCAAGGCGGACTTCTTTGTCCACCCCGAGCTCCACCGCCTCTGCGTCTCGCCAAGGAGATCGCCAGCGGCCGTGCCGACCACAGAGCTCTGAGTAGAAGCGGTAGTGGTGCAATGTACTCTGCCAGCAGACTAGACAAAGCCACTACCGCCGCTTGACCGATCGCGGTGATCGGACACTTGCCGAAAAGTGACATCCGTGGTGCTCTTGCTCGTGTCGATGTCGCCGTGGTCGCTGCCGTCGTATGCAGATGAAGTCTTGCCAGCGCCGGGCACCTTGGGTAGTGCAAGCCGTGGTCGGAGGTGCCCGCGACGTGGCGGAGGATCCTTTCACGACTGCTTGGTGCTCGCGTCGTCGATCATTTGCATGAACCGGCCGACGTGCCGACGGCGAACGCCAAGTCCGGCCGGCGTGTGGACAAGGTAGCGAAAGGCGCCCACAATCTTGCAGATCTTTGCGTCGCGTCCGCCTCCTCCGCCAGTACTCTCACGACTTAGCTTCACCTCTCCTCCATAGGAGTGTGGGGTGGGTTGCGATCGGTGAGGCCGCCACTCACGATCGCTTGGCGTGGCGGTCTGGCGAAGAGAGATGCCGAGTCGTCTGGTGGACCTCGATCCCGAGGTAGAAAGAGAGGGCCCGAGGTCGCTCATCTGGAAGGTGGCCTTCATCTCCGCCTTTGAACGCCTCGATCTCCTTCTCCTTGGTACCGGTGATCACAAGGTCGTCGGCGTGACGCGCTATCGCCAGGCATTGCCTCCCTTGCCCGCCGTGAACGCGGCTGACCTCGTGGCCTTCTCTTTGGAATCCCGTTTGCTTGAGGGTGGAGTCGACTTGGCGTTCAAGCTCATGATGCTCGCCGCAAGCCGTAGAGGCCTTCGCAGCGGAGGACCTTGCTTTCTTTCGGGGATGATGAATCCGTGGTGGCGGACGACGACCTCCTCCTTCAAGTCGCCGATTGAGAAGCAGACTTGACGTCCATGTGATGGACGCTTGACCCTCTGAGGCTGCGAGGCGAGAGGAGACGACGGACTCCATCCGGTGCAACAGCGCGAAGGCATCGTCGGTCGACTCCTCCTCGCCGACGAAGCCTCGTGCCACGAGACGCGCCTTGTGCTTGATCACCTCTCAAATTTCGTTTTCTTGAGCTTGAAGACCAGCTTGAGAGAGATGGGCGTGGTGGCCGTTGGAAGATCGGCCAGGCCCACGTCTTGTTTCGCTCGGCGGCGTCCATCTCTCTCTGCATCGCGGCACGCCATGCGCGCGTTCTCTCGCCTCGGCGAAGAGCGAGGCTCGCCGTAAATCTGTCGCGAGGTGCGGCTACTGCCTCAATCGCTGCTGCGCCCGATTCGAGGACCGGCCGCTTTCCGAGGAGGTCGCCCATGGTACGCAGATAGCGAGAGGCTCGCCGCCGTGGTAGCGTCGATCACGATCTCGTCGTTGGACGGTGCGAGTGGCGAACTCCACCGTGTGCTACTTGCCGTGGTAAACTGCCGCCGCCTTAGAAACTCGGAAGAGTAGGCGCCGGTGTGAGAACGAGGCGTGGCCGTGCTTGGCGGTGGACTCGCCGAGCTCGTGGGCTTGCCGAGCTGATGGTGGCGGTGGTGGCGAAGCGGAGGTGGTGGGAACGAGCTCGGTGTAGGCGAAGCTGTGTTGGCTCGACCGCCGAAGTGGGCGTGAGTCGACAACGAAATCGCTGGTCGTCGGTCGAGCCGTCATCCACCATCTTGTCCCGTCCGCCGCGCCGCCGTCGAACACGACGTCACGCCCGATGTTCACTGGCGCCGCTTAGCCCGCTTAAGCGGCGCCTAAGCGCGAGGCGCACCACCGCCGCGATTGGGGCTGTCGGTGAGCTAAGCGCTCCACCCGCTTAGCTGGTCAACGTCGGACCGTGGCGGTCAAAAGCGGCGTCGAGCGAAGGCAAGGCAGCAGCAGCGAAAGTGGGTGGATCAATGCGTTGCCTCCTCGTCGCGCCTCCTCCGTCGCCGTTTTGCCCTTGCCTCCGCTTCGTTACTGCCTTTGCCAAATCTGAGTCGAAGAAGGAGCCGAGGATTGAAGTAAGAGTGGGAGGAGGAAGACGAAGAGGAGTGTGGTGCTTTTCTCAGAGTCTGCAGGAGGGTGGAGGCTTTACTTTTTCATGCTCTCCCATGCTTTTCTTTGTATGATGAGAGGAGAGTCAAGACTTGAGACTTGTAGCCAAGAGTTGCTTTTTATTTGTCAACACGCCATCTCGAGTCGCTTTTGTCGACCTACAAGGCTACACGCCTTTTTTTTTTTTTGCCACCGCCTCCTCGATTTTGTTGTCCTTTTTCAAGTGCAGTTGCCTCCTCGGTTTCTTGCCATTTTCTTTCTCTCGGTCTATTTCCTACCTCATATCTACTTATTGCTGCTCTGCTACCTGGTACATACCCTGTCCAGCTGCAACTTGCGTGGAGTTGGGTCTGCCGCCTAGGCGCCGTCTAGGCCCCGCCTAGGCGGGCTAGGCGCTAAGGCGGCTACTTCGCCGCCTAGCGCCTAGGTAAACTCTTCACGTCCTGGCGTGATGCGCGACGCCGCCGTCGTGGGATCGAGGACGCGATGAACCTTGGCGCCCTCGCGTGGCCGATGAAGACTCTGGCGTGCTCGGTCGTCGAGCTTGCCGACGTGGTTGAGCTCGCTTGACGAAGGCGAGCAGCCGAAGACACGGAGGTGGCTCGCGCGAACTTGCGCCGTGCGAACCTCGTATGGCGCCTTTGCCGTCGAGGGCCTTGGTGAGGAAGCGGTTAAGCAAGTGAGCAGCGGTCATCACCGCCTCGCCCAATAGAATGCCGCATCCTCTGCTGCGAGAGGCGCGCGGTAGCCACCACCGCAGTTCGCGGCGCTTCGACGACGCTGCTTCTGGCTGCGGGGTGTACGGCGCGAGAAGCGACGATGGATCCTCGTTGGCGCGATGCGCGCGAACTTCGCCGCCGTGAACTCACCGCCGTTGTCCGTCGTAGGACCCTAAGCTTCGGCGCGCTCGCCTCCGCAGCCTTGAAGAAGCACTTGATGGCGTCATGCCTTGGTACGCCTTGACGTCGGCGGGGACAGCCCACATGTAGCGGGACACGTCGTCGGCGAGAGGAGGAAATGGCGCCGGCCTCGGTGTAGCCGGTGTCACGGGCCACAGAGGTCACCGTGTCTGACTCCGGCTCTCCTTGGCGCGAAGCTTCGCTGGCAAGGAAGAAGCCGCCGCAGCTTGGTGAGACGCAGTGTCGCAGAATCGCTCCACGTGGTCGACGTCGCGGCATGCCCCGCGCCATCTCCTTCTTCGCCGAAGCGTCTCGGGGCCTCAAAGTTGAGGTGCCCAAAGCGCGTGCCACCTCCAAACGTCATTGTCGCGGCGGTACGCAAGACAAAGAGGTTGCGCCACCTGCGCGTGAAGGACGTAGAGGCGGTTGCTTCTGTTTACCTTGACGAGGAGCCGGCGACGATGATCCCAGATGCGCAGCACCCCGTGCTCAATCTCCACGCGCGATCCGTTCTCCACCGCCCCCAGCCGATGATGGAGTTCTCAACGCGGGATGTAGTGAACCGGTGAGCGGCCGGTGCTTTCGCTGTCTTGGCGACAAAGATGACAGAGCCGACGCCCTTGATCTCCACGGCGGAGGCGTCGCCGAACTTGACGGTGCCTCGAACGCCTGAGTCGAGCTCGGAGAAGAACTCCCGCCGCCCGGTCATGTGGTGGGTGGCGCCGGTGTCGAGCACCGCCCGTCGGTCTTGTCGTTCTTTAATCTGTCGCCGGCGAGGCATGTGCTTTTGGCTCGTCAATGTGGAGGAGAGCCGCTGCGGCCGGCATCTTGCGTGGAGGTAGTTCGATGCTCGCGCGAGCAATGAACAGAGCTACTCGCTCCCTCCTCTCTTGCGACGCTGGGCTGGCCGCGTCGTGGTATCGACAATCCTTGGCCCAATGACCGGGCTTGCGCGGTTGTAGCAAGAGTCGTCTCGTCTTGCGCTTTTGCTTGCCAGCCAGCTACTGGCGCCCATCAGTCATCACCCTCGGCGCGTCCTCGCGCCGCACTGGCGTCTTTACGCGGCTTGCCGCGCTTGCCACGCTGCGGCCGCTGTCGTGGAAGAAGGCTCTTCTTCTGTCACCTTATGCCGGCACCAGCTGCTCCCGAGTGAGAGGAGCTTCCGCCAATAGTGACGGGTCCCAAAGAGACGTTGTGGCTCATCGCCGTCAACGACCTTGAGGCGACCGCCTCCTCGATCGTCATCGTGGAGAGGTCAGCGAGAGACTTCGATCGGCGAGCCATCTGCTTGTACTTCTCGGGGACGCGGCGGAAGAGCTTCTCCACGGCTCTCTCCTCGCCGTAGGTGTCATCGCCGAATCGCACCAACTTCGCAACAGAGTGTTGAGGCGGAGAGCAAAGTCATCAACGTCCTCGCTTTGGCGAAGGCGGGTTCTCCCACTCCTGCGTAGTGCACGCAATGTAGACTTGCGGCGCGATCGCTGCCGTCGTCGTTGCGGCGATGGCGTCCCAAGCTTCTTTGGCGATCGCTTGTTGGTAGCGAAGCGCATCTCGGCGGGGCTGCGGCGATGAGAGCATCCAATACCCGTCGATCTGATGTCGAGTCGGCGTCTCCGTCACCGGATCAGATCCCACATATGCGCGCTGGAGCTTTACCTCATCACCGCATGACCCGCTCGGCGTAGTTGGTCTTGGTGAGGTAGGCCACTCCGCCGGGCCGACGTCCCTCGACGACGACTGGTACTCGTGGTGACCACGATGCAAGCAGGGAGAGAGCGCGTCGCTGTGAAGGCCGCGCTCTCTGTCGACCCGTCTGCCGCCAGCCGTCTGCGTCTCCTCCAGGCGCCCGCCGCGTCCGCTGCCTATCTGGCAGCCGCCCGCATCGTGGCGTCTTGCGGTTGCTTCATCGCGCCTTCATACTCATGCCCTCCTTCTCCAGTGACTCAAGTCGCGTCGGCCTTGTCATCAGCGAAGATGGAGTCTTTATTCTTCCTATGAAACCTCGACCTCCATTCTTTGCCTTGTATTCATCTGCCGCCGCTTGTTCTTCCGCTCTCCGCTCCATTCGCCGCTCACTTTTGACGCTTTTTTCTTCGCTTGCCGCAGTCTGCCGCTTCGCTCGCGTTCTCTGCTTACGCAATGAATCGGCTTCTTCCGCAGCGTTTCGAGTCTTTCGAAGGCCGAGATCGCCTGCGGATATGGCGCGCCAGGGAAGCTAACTGCGTGGAGAGAGAGCTGCTCTTGGTTGAAATTTCTTCTTGAAGCCGAAGCGAGGCCGGAGAAGGGATTGAACAGAGATGCTCGAAGTTGCGAGGATAGTCTGACTCGATACCACTTGTTAGTCGCTCGATTCTTGCTCTTGGTGATAGCAAGATCCTTACTCTCATTGAAAGGATGACACTTGGAGATGGGGCAATTTTCTTTGTTTATTTCTCACAACGCCATCCCATCCCGAGGGTTGGGAATACAAATTTATAAGTCGTTAACCGACCAAGCATATGCTAAGATGCTAGTCTAAGATCTTGTCCTAGATGCTAGTCAAAAGTCTGTCCTAAAGATCTTTGTCCTAGATCTTTGTCCTAGGCGCTAGTCAAAAGCTGTTCTAAAGATGATGTCCTAGATGCTAGTCTAAGATGCTGTCCTAGATGCTAGTCAAAAGCTGTCCTAAAGAGATGCTGTCCTTGAAGGGCAGCAAAAGCCAACACAACAGAGACTTATCCATCAACAGTGTCAAGAATTAAGACACAGCTATAGCTGTTCTCTGGATGAAAGTCGCTTATCGCATTTGAAAGAGATAATCGGTAAGAGACTTAGAGTTCACGCTTAAATACTGATATAAAAGCAACAGGTGGGAAAAAGAAGACATACCGATATGGCTGGAGGCACTCCCACTAGTGGGTCTGGGAAGAACCTGTTTGCTAAAGCAAGAGCAAGAAGGCTACTTTGCATTCCTGCATGAAATATTGGTGAGACAACAGAAGAAATTGCAAAGAACATATCCTAATGCAACTGGGAAACCACATATACCTGTCTCAAAAGATATTGTTCTTTGTAGTGCCTTCACATCAGCTGACTTACGAAACCAAGTACCAGCAAGATGATATCCAGCTACAAAAGATGATGTATGGAATGCAAAAGGAGAAGCACAATGGCTAGTCCAAATGGCGACAAAACAGCCTTAATATTTATAGCCAATGGTGAGCCAACACATAAAGCAGTCACAAACACCGATAGCGGAGGGAGAAATGGCTGAATAGCCGAACAAAGCTTCGGAAGAAATCTTCATAGTATTATGAAACAAGTTAGACACATTAACACAAACTCTTATAATTGATATTACTCTAGGTGGGCAGCAAAAGATCAAAAGCATATACTAACAGAAATGTCAGATCTAGCACAGTTGTCTCCTATCCTTCAGACAAATGAAGGGAATACCTATTCAGAAGCAATCCAGCTGCAATTGGAGCAACCACTATTTGAACAATGCTGGACATCATCCCTTTGACATCCACAGGTAATTTCTTTCCAATAAGCAAGTAAGATAAAGTTGGGGTGACAAAAACCGCAGTAGCTGTCGACAATGATGTCATAACAATGCTGAGGGGAGCCATATGTGGATCTGTCAGGAAAGTTGCATAGTTTGACAGTTGTGCTCCACTCACACATGAAACCAACATGATACCAGCACCTAAAAACAAGTCCAAGTCAGGTTCACTACATAGACTTCAATGTTTCTTATGAAATCATATTAAATACTGGATAAATTCAATCCCCCTACCTAGAGCAGTAGGAAGATTGAAAGTTGTAACTGCAAGAGTGCCAAAAAGGAATCCAAAGAAAGGCTTGACAATAAACTGTCCAACATAGCCAGCAGCAATAGCATCTGGCCTTTGTATTGCTTCAATAAAATCCTTAAGGCTTGAGTTTACACCTACAGCAAACATCAAGAACCCCAATGCTGGTGCGTAGTATCTGCCAAGATATTGACACACAGTCACACACACAGTCACACACACATATAAAAATTGTAAATAAAAAAGTCAATGTGGACCACATTATCACTAACACAATAATGATAGTATTACTATTACATTGAGCTGTAAACAATGTTTAACTTCAACATCTTCATAGCTGTCTGATTGCACATATAAAGGCTGCTTTTAAGTGATAGGTAGACCTTTCATAGGAAATCAGTAGCAGAAACGATATAGTGATCACAAGCAAATACCTCATCTCTCATCCTCACTCGTGACCAATCAACATTTCCTTTATCAGCAAAGATGAACGATCAGGGTCCTATTTCCAGAGTGTTTTTTATTGCCCAAAGACCAACTTAAACTATAATTTCTGCATTAATTTCAATTCACAAAATACAGTGAATGGAAGATGGTGAGTTGGTGACTAACAAACATTCCATGTATTAAGTTAGAAAGATGGCACCTTCAAAGGTATTAGGAAAATAGACACGAATGCCAGTTTGGGTTAATTCATTGGGAATGAATTATTAAGCATACTTGTGAAAGAACACAGAAACCAACATTTATCACCTGAATGAATGATTCAGAACCACTTAAACTTCAATAACTGAATCTAACTAAACGGGCTAAGTCATCAGGTGACTAGTCAACGAACAGGGCTGCTTTCCGCATACTGCTAAAAGTATAGCCGAAATATACTAACCGGCAATCCAGAAACATGTAAACACAGCTATCCAGTTCAACAACTGAATCAAAGCAAACAGCAAGAACATTGCAAGACTGACCTGGTTGTGAACCATGTAAATGAAGGTGGGTACACCAGAGCAAGAATTGTGCTCCCCAGCACTATATGGGGAATAATGGAGTTTGCACTCTTCAGGATCTTCAGTAAATCAATTTTGCTCTCCTCCACACCCTGCAAAAATATAAGTCCAAAGGATAAAGCAGGCACTAAGGCCATCTCCAAGGCAGGTTCTTAGAGGGGTGCTTAGAGGAAAAACCCGCTTTTCTTTGCCACGTAAGACAACTATAGATGCTTGAAAAGTGGAACCGCTGCTTGGCTAGGAGTCGATGCTCGGGAATTGCTCTGCTTGTAACCATCCATTCAACTATTGCAAAGAGAACTAACTAAGCACCAGTAAGAAGAATACTTGCATTGGAGTGTCTTGGGAATTGCTCTGCTTGTAACCATCCATTCAACTATTGCAAAGAGAACTAACTAAGCACCAGTAAGAAGAATACTTGCATTGGAGTGTTATGCTCTTATATGAATGCGTGGTTACATGTCATACTGCTTTTTTCTAAGCACGTTCTTAAGCAGTTCTTCAATTGGAGATGAACACCCAGTACTAATAGATACAAAAAGTCACTAAGGCACAAATAACTGCATCAAAAGGGCACCTGAGGAGAAGGTAATACAGCGTCCTCCCCAATACGGTCTTGCTCGAACGAATCACTCGCACTCGCCCAGACGCGCCCCCTAGCAGACACTCCAGATCTCTGCTCTGCTTGTAAACAAGAACCAGCGAGATTTTTTTAGAGTCCCACAATTCTAAGTTCCTAACCAAAGCAGTAAAGTTTCAATAAGATTTTGATAGAAAGATGAGATATCGAATAAAAAAATCCACACTTTTACCCAAAAGGAGTAGGAAAAGAAAGGATCCAGGGGAGTGTTAGATTAACAAAGAACGACGACGATGCTACCAATCAATTAGGGGGGAGAATCAAAACAAGGAGCGTGAGCTTGGAGCTTTTTAATCCCCTGTAATTAAGGCTTTTATTGTCTAATTGTACCTTACGGCTTTGTTTCAACCCTTCTATTAATATAAACGGGCAACCTCCTGCCGGTTTCTTTAAAAAAAAGGAGCGAGAATTTCTGAAGATTGCTACCCCAAGGACCTCCAGACTCCACTAATTCATACAGCATGGAAAGCTTGAGTCGAGCACATACGCCATGAAACGCGCGGCGGCGAGCTCGCCGGGAGAGCCAGAGAGACGCGATCCGCCCCGTGCGGACTCCGGGCGGCCAACGGGTAGAAGCTGGCGAGGTAGGGCCGCCTCAGGACGGCTGCGGTGGGGGCCATTTGACCGCGAGGGAGTAGGAGCGGCAGCCGGCAGCAGCGAGGAAGAAGACTGGGTGGAGTTTGGCTGGTTTGGACAGGATGGATTAGAATCATCCCTTCGGATGAATGGGTTTTAGTTTAAATTCTCAATCAATTCCAAGAATTAAGTCGGATCATAATATATTCAGATAAATCTTTAAATATCATTTATTCTGGAGTGAAATAACCTAAAATAGTCCATACAAAATTACGAACGAATAGGTAAAAATAGCATCCGTACTTCATAACTACGTGGCGACCACACGGGGGTCGGTAGACCACCTACCGTGAACAGGACGTGCGGTAGGTGGCCAGCACACATCATCTGCTGCGCACCTAGTTCGCGATAGGTAGCATGCCGGCTCCCGTGCGTCTGCCACGTGGTTCCTCTGTCGTGGGTTTTGAGCATAGCACGGGTGTCATTTTTGCTAATTCATTTGCAGATGAGCTATGTTTGCTATTTTCTCGTGTAACAGTGCTCAGTTTAGCTTTTTACGTGTGTTTCAGAGTCCGGAGTTTGATGATGTAAGGAGGGCCGGAGAGTGTTGGGAGTTTGGACAACGACACACGGAACTATTGATTGGGACATTATACTATGGCTTAGCACCTTCTGATTTGGAATTATTCGGCTAATTCCTGAGTACTAGTATGGATTGCGCGCTACACTGCGCTGAAAGGAATAGGAAAGAATTTATGGTTGCTATGCTGTAACGTCCGCGAAAAAATAGTCAGTGTCTGCAAAGGAACAAAATGTCTTTTGAAGCACATTATTCAGGTCGTCATTGCATACAAAAATAAAAGTATCATATAGAAAATAACTTGGTTCTAGATACAGTGTATACTGTGTAGTTTATAGAAACAATTGTTTCAGCTGAACTTGAGTTTATTTAGCGTTCTAATAGCATCTCTGACAAACAGTGCGCATGCAAGAAATTTATAGTATTTATAGACAGGCAGGCAATCAATCGATTATAAGTATTCTTTACGCAGAGAAAGTTACATGGATAGATAATTGTTGCATAAAAGAGAAGCTTAATTGTGGCGGGCGATGAGCATCATAGAGACATCGCATAGTAAACCAGGTCACATGTGGCGTAGCAAAAGGGTGATGGTTCATGATGATTGATGGCTGAACAAAAGCAGTTGTATGTTCATATCCATTCATGTCATAAACGATGTCTTGTGGGAGAAAAGGGACAACGACATCGCTTTGAGTATCATGCATGGCCTACAAAAATTTATTAGTGTGTAATATCATATGGTAGTCAATTGCATGAGGAAGATACATGTTATCTCTACAGTAGAAGTCACAATTGCATGTGATTAGTAGAACTAATGTTGAGTTACAATTACATGTTATCTCCATAGTAGAAGCCACGCCGCACTGACGACATGTGCATCATCGACTATGGGTAAAAAAATGTAATGCTAAGAGCGACGATGAATAGATATGGTGATTCACGACGTCTAATATGAAAACACATGACATGGTATCAGATGATATCGGTTGATGTCCTCTTAATTATGCAGACATGAAAAAATAAATAGAAGAAAGAAATAATATGTTGTTTTAAACTAATGAGCTAGTTATACTAATATATCATCAGCAGCTAACGTAGTTTATTTTGCAAACCTATTTTCTAGCCAGATCACTTACATCAAGAACCGACATATATCAGACTCGTAGACTGGATTGGCATGAAATCAACATGTGGGCTACATCAAGAACATGTGGGTTAATATCTGATATGCTGAATGGCCATTGGTTCATTCAATATGAAAAGACTCATACACTGTAACATCCTACTGCATTGCACCATGCTAAGATCAACGAGGAAGCGAATCTATAACCCAATTTTGCCAATAAAAAGTTTGTCAACCAAATCAAAACAAAACAATATATTTGTCTAACAATAATGTGTTTCATTTGCCTGTCAACAATTATTCCAGTAGGAAACAAATCAAGGAAGATCTAGTTTATTCATAAGATCATACACTGTCAACCAAAAGGATCCACATGTTTTGTAGATGAAGGCATTTTTTTAAAAAAAGAACGATGAAGGTAAAGTGAATTGCAAGGATAAACACTGTGTGCTGAAGCTATAGATGAACTCTTACAAATCCAATTTAGTGAACACAAAAAAAAATCTGGTACAACAAATGATAAGCAAAATAGACACATACTCTCTTCATCTTCGGAAGAATCCAAATAAATGAGTGTTCATATATTCCTCTGGTTTCTTCTAATATTATCATATTCCATAGCCTGATCATCCATCTAGACTTCTTTCCGGCTTGCAGTTGAAGAGGTAGTTTAGGGAGATGGTAAGAGATGCCACTATAATAGCCAACAAAAGATGAAGACATTTAATCTAGGTACAGAAATGCCTTGCAAGATAGCAATAAAAGCAAGGAAAAAGTCTATTTTCCAACCTCGAACTTTTCAAAAAGTTTGGAAAACAACCTTGAAGTCAAAAACCAGACAGCATAGGACCTCGATGTTTGCAAACTGGACAAAATACCCCTCGCACCGATTCTGTGGATATCATGGGGATATGCGCACGATCTTAGGATGATGATACAATTGGCAATGGCGTTGAAGGTTTGTCGAAACACTCGTTTTCGGCGAAGTTCATATGTTGTCAGACTCCAGGCGGTCAGACCAGCTAAGGTGGCGGTCAGACCAGCCACCTCTGGCGGTCAGACCGGCCAAGCCTCAGGTCTAGTGGGTGGTGGTCATATTGGCCAATGGGTAGCGGTCTGACCAGCCATTAAATGTTTTTGAGTTTGGAGCTGGGCCAAAAATAGAGGGTGTAGACAAGAGAAGGGATTCTTCTACACTTGGTCTCATAATTTTTGAAGCTTCAAGTCAAAATATCTATTCGTTTGAAATTTCTAGAGAGTTTCGAATTTCCAAGGAGAAAATTTTGGTTAAGTCCCTTGCTGGGCGGTCAGACCGACCAAGTGGCGGTTAGACCGGCTAGAGGGCGGTCAAACCGGCAGCGGTCAGACCGGCCAATGGGTGGCGGTCTAACCGGTTTTGACTTGTTCGTCGGCCATCTTGGCGGTGATGATTGTTTGGTTAGGTCAAATTCATGGGTTTCAGTGCATATGTGTTGCATGATGCATGTTTTGACTAACGTAGGTCAAGTTGCGAAGAACTTGTTCCCGGAATCGATTTCTTTGTCTATTATTATGCAGGAAGCTTGGAGGTCAACGACTGTCAACGGCGGGGATGATCGGGACTAGGCTTGGAGAGCTGAGGTTTAGAACGATCGAGGATGCCAGGTGAAGTCAGGAGACTCAAGCATGACACAAAATGGACAAGGATGACCGGATGGAAAGTTCGGTGCGACGGGTTGCATCAAGCGGCGCGGGGGTCGGTGCAAGTGCCATGGTGGTTTCGGTGGAAGCTGGATGGGAGAGATTTGCCGACATGAAGAGAGCCGTTGATCAATCTACACGTGGCGAAGCATGGAATTGCTTCATGAAGATTGGACTCGGTCTTCGGAGAAGGATTGAGAAGGAGTATTTTGATAACTTCACCTAAATACCACCTTGGTGACCTTTTGCTAACCCGCAGCGCAAGACAGTGCAAGGAGAAGCGGTTTAGGTCAAGAGGAGATGAAGACGTCGCTTTAAAATACATGCGTAAGTGAAACCCGTTTGTGTGTGGGCTTAACGGGTGCCCATTAGGGATATCCTTCTAGAAGCTAACTCCCACTATAAATAGGAAAGGGTGCTAGTTGTGCACCCCCCAACCCTCATATATAAAACCCTAGTTTGTGTTTTAGGGTTAGGAGAGAATAGTAGAGATATTAGGGTTCTAGGGAGTTGGATTGATTGTGTGCTCAAGTGTTGAGCATTTGTCCTCTTGGATAGAGTAGTTGTAAACCAACATCAATCTCAAATCAATCCAAGCAAGATTCCTCAAGATGAGTCTCTTCTTATTTTTGCTCTCTATTTTGTGATTTTGGGGCTTTCTTTGATCCGTTGGTTTTCCTTTGGTTTCTGGCCTTGATCTTGCTTGCTGTAACATGTGGGAACACATCTAGGATCATCTTGATCATCTATTACCCACGAGCAAGTTTTTAGATCACGTTTTGGTTTTAACTCGGTTTTGAAGCAACCTTCACTCAAATGGAAAAAGGTCGGAAATTTGGCAAGTATTTTTATGATTGTTGATTGGAATAGGTTCCTGACATCCTAAATAAGGTATGTTTCAAGTTTCGTGAAGTTTGGAGTTGTGGATCAAAAGTTAGACCAATTTGTGATTTTGAGTTCGGGCTGATTTTACTATTTATTGGCCTGGAGGTCAGACCACCCATGGTGAGAGGTCAGACCGCCCCTGGTGAGAGGTCTGACCGCCCAACTTATTTGGATTTGAGTTTTTGGTGATTTGGGTCTATTTGCTTTGGGGTTTTGATTGGATTCAATACAAGTCTTCCGTTATGCTTGTATATTGATCTTTATAGCTTTCATAGCTATTGGAGTGAAAATCGTGTTGAATTCGATCAAGGTGAAAAAGAGATAGTGCTCCTATTCACCCCCCTCTAGTCGCCTTTTCGGTCCAACAGATTCCACCCTGGTTTTGTGCTGACGTGGAGGTCCACCTGGCATCCTAATATGCGGCTCTGTATAACACGCGGGCATCCCAGCCTTTCCCCTTCACACAAGGCATTTGTGGAAGTGGAAATCCCCTTCGTCCCGAGGAACCCTAGGTACAGAAATTGCGTCGACGCGGTGCATGGCAACCTCCGGGAGCTCAACCACGTCGCGTCGGTCGGTTGATTCCTTGTGGTCGGCGTCGGTGATGGGAAGTTTTCCTCCCTGGTAAGGTACAGGGAGGGTCCGCTTGATTATGAGTCGGTCGTCTGTTGCAATTGCTGGCAGAAGTCAGCTAGATGGGTCTCTCGGAGTGACGCGAACCCTGGGAGGAGGTACTTTACTTGCGCGAAGGCTCGGGTGAGTGTTCTTGTGGTCAGCGTAGTGTGTTCTTGTGGTCGTCCTGTTTTGTGGTCGGTGTTCTTGTGTTTTTGTGTTTTTGTGTTCTTGTGCAGCCTGTTTGATTTCTTCTCAATTTGGGGGCATGTACTTGTGTTTGTGTAGGTTGGTGGTTGCAATTTTTGGAGATGGTATGATCCGGAAGCCAGTGATTTTATTAACCAGAACTTGTTGGATTTGCGTGACTGTGTAAGGGCTTTGAGGATGGAAAACAAGGAATTAGAGGCCACGGCCAGCGATGAACAAGCCAAGGAAGAGGTGTGTGCTGAACTAAGGAGATTGCTGGTTGCAAAATCAGAGGAGTGTGTTGAGTTGAGGAGAATTGTGGTCCAAAATGAGGCTGTAGTTGTTCATCTCAGTGATAGGGTCAAAATGGTAGAAAATGATAGAATGCTGATCATCTCAGTGTTTGCATGTACTCTCTTTGTTGTAGTTGGCTTCATGTTCTAGTAGTAATGCTGTTAGTTTGCTGATGTAAGTTATGAAACTGAGTGCTCACTGGAATGAAAATGTTATTTTGGATTGCTTGTCAGCATCATCTTTCAAAGATCACTTGAATGGGAAACATTTCAAGTAACATACTGCAAACACATTCCTATGATTGCCAGTACAGACACATTACCATTACCGGTACAGACAAGTTCACTAATGCAAGTACAGACAACTAACAGATAAGTTCACTGCCATTGCCAGTACAAACAAGTTCACATACTGCATAAGCATAAGTTCACAGCCGGTTACAGAAAAGTTGAAAATGCATAAGTTTACGAAATCGTAAGCTATAAAAATCCACATCAAATACACACACATTGCCAGTACAGACTTTCACTGCTTGTTGTCGTTCACATCGCTAGTGGACATCAGGAGCTTCGGCAGAGTTGTGGACCTCTTTTTTGGAGGTTTCTTCCTTGGTGGCTCTTTAGCACTGACATTAGCTGAAGCATGACCAGAGGAGAGTTGGCTTGTGGCACATGAATTGGCCTGAGAAGTAGGGACAGTAGCCTCTAGCCTTGTAGATGTAGAACCACCTTTTGATGTTGTCACACCAGCCTTAGCAGATGACTTGATGGTCATTTCATTTGGCACACCAGACTACAACAAAACATGAACAATGCTAAGTCTTAGAACTGAGTAGGGTCAAATATATGTAGTAAAACTTGAAGATGCTTACATGCTGGATTGTAGTTGCAGAATTTTGTGAGTACAGAACCCCAGTGCCCTTCTTCTTGCCCTTTGAGTTGGCAGGTAGGCTTGCCCTTTTTTATCACACTTGTAGAGCTCTGTTGTGATCCTTGCATCATTACCTGACAATATACAATGTTAGTAGAAGATATGTTCTGGTGTATTAGTGAAGCAAGAGTGACACATTACCATGGCAGATGGTGCTACAGGAGGGATATCTTCTGGTACAGCTCTTGCACTTGTATTAGATGCACCCAATGTTTCTTTCCTCTTTGAGCAAGAAGATATGTTGTGGCCTGTCCCTTTGCAAAATCTGCACCTAATGATAGTTCCCACTTTTGAGACTCTTGTGGCCTTGGGCTTCTCATGAGGCTCTCTTTTCCTTTCCTTCTTTGGCCTTCCTGGTACCCTAACATATTTTGGGGCTTATGGTTGTGGCCTCTCAGATGTGGGCCAACTATGCATACCCTCCACAGGCTCTAGGCAATGCTCATATGTCTTGTTGAATTTATCAATTAAGTAACAAGAGGCTATGTAATCATCTAACCTGTTGGTGTTGTAGTATATGCATGATATGACATGACAACATGGCAATCCTGACAATTGCCAATATCTACAAGAGCATGTTTTGTTTTGAAGGTTTACTGTAAATCTGTCATCACGATGCTTGACTTCAAATGAATCCTTTTCATTGAATATTGCATGGCAATACCCTTATTCATTTATATATGCATTGAGTTTCTTTGAAATGTTGGGGCATATGATGCCCTGCCACTTGTCTGCCTTTGTTCTATTCAATTGGATTCTAACCATGACCTTACACCTAATGGCCTTTAGCATACTAATTATTGGCAGAAACCTTGCCTCAATTATCCATTTGTTGAAAGATTCACACATGTCATTATCCATAGAATCGTAGTTAGAACCTAACCTGAACCAAGCCCTGCTCCAATGGTGTGGGTCAGTGTTCATCAACGCCTGAGCCCCTTCCCGCGTGCTTTGGGCCAATTTTTCCCTGGCCAGGTTGAAAAGGCTTATGCAAGGTGCCTTGGCACATCTCCAGAACTTTTTCTGTCACTCCCTATCCTTGAATTTCTTCCTCCAGTTGGCATAGATATGTCTAGCACAATTCTTGTTCTCGGCATTAGGGGCTCAGGTTTCAACAACATTCAAAAGTCTCTGCATTTTGCCCATAGTTAGTTAGCAACACATTATGTAATACATAAGTAATGAATATGCAATTAGTTTAACAATTTCACTAAACTTTTGCTAATCAGAGATGATCACCCATCCCTCACCATCCATAACCCTTAGATCTTTGAAAAGCAGATATCAAAATCAGTCCCAACTATCATTTGTCTCCTTCTCCACAACTGCCCAAGCTATGTGATATATTTGGTTATTTGCATCCCTTCCCAGAGCACAAAGGTGTTCACCATTGGTAGCTCCTTTGAAGAACAACCATCTAGCCCAATGACCTTCCTACACCCAGCTATAAAGCATTTCTTGCATGCTTCAAGATAGATGTACATTCTTTGAAAGGTGGGGATCTCAACATCATTGCCAAGCTTCACCACTACTGTTCTGCCTGAGTTGCTCATCAATAGTTCTAGCTGATAGTCAAACACTCTAGAGTATTCATCTTTGGTTGCATCCAGGATCCTTTACATCACTATGTGCTTGGCTCTCTTGCATTTTGGGATGCTGACATCTACAAACATTTCCTCCTGTATTGTGGCTTTCATGCTCTGCACACTCCATGTAGGGTTTGCTCTAATCAAATTCTCATATTTGTCAGCAATCCTTCCTACAGTTACAAGCTTGTTGTGTCTTCTTGGAGGACATTTGTGCACATCATTGAAGTTGGTGATTTGCCAGCTAGTATTTCTGGTGTTAGTTGCCAACAGACAAAACTAGGGACATTGTTTCTTGTCACACTTTGCCCTTACTCTATCACCCTCATCCTTTACAAACTTAATTAACTTCATGTGGGCCAAACCATATTTGATGATTGCTTCCTTGAACAACCGCTTATCTCCAAATTTCATTTCTAGGGAGAATGTTGGCACATGCCTCTTTGGGACAAACCTAGGGTACTTAGACTCCTTCCTCACCAACTCTTCTCCACCGTGTACCTCATCAAAAGAGTCATCATCTTGACTGCTATCAGCATAAGGAGTTTCATTACACTCTTCTTCTACTTGTCCCCCATCTGCACATTTTGATTGTACAGGGGGACCTTCAAAGGGCATATAATCAAGATTAGCTATTTCACTAGCCTTCATCTTCCTCTTGAACTCTTTGAATTGCTTCATGATATCGAATGCTTCCTCAGCTTCCTCTGATGTACAATAGTCATCAGGAATGTAGTCATTGTCAGAGCTCTCACCATCCTGTTGCCTCTGCGGCCTCTCCACTACTTCTAATTCCATCATTTTCCGCTCTGGTGTTCCAGTCAAAATGCTTACTTCCGTGGAGCCAGCAATGATGCAGTCATCGTCATCCTCTCCTCCTAGAGACATTGCCTCAATCTCATCCTCGTAGTCACTATCTTCCTTCTCAGCTTCATCTTCAGAATCCTCTACAGCTATTGGTGTTTCCACATATATTTCGGCAACACCTCCTTCCACAATACAATCATACATTATTTGGCATGCCTTGTCATCCACCAAAACCTTCAACCCATTACCCAAATCTTTCCCTGGGAACAACCAATGCAGTAACATCCCTTCAACAACATCGAGTGCTCCTTGAGGTGTCCATTGATCTCTGGTAATGACATCTTATCACGTTCTATGTAAGATATTCCCTCCGACCCACCGCAGTAATGCAAGTCCTTACCATCATGCATAAACTCGCCATTGAAGTGAAATTTAAACGGAAGAATGTTCACAACATCCATCCCTATATGCATGCAACTAGGAAATTACCACAAGATAAACTCTATTTGTTCTTGCAAGCAGAAATACATGTTGGAACTAATTAGTAAGATCCATTCGAAATCTCTAATCTAGTATAGTAACTGCCGGCTGCATAATTTTGACCACAACAGTTCATTAGTTGGCCTACATGTAATCCACAGAATTGCCGCTTATGCGTAAATCCCCGAATCCCCACGAACCCTAAAATCCCTAAATCCCCAAATTCCTATAACCCTAAAATCCCTAAATCTTGAAATGCATCAACACCGACCTTTACGATTTTGCCACAGATCTGCGATGGCCTTGCTCTATTGAATCATCAACTCCCTCCAATCGATTGTTGCCGCCATCAGCGCAACTCCAGTCGGCGCCTCCCGGCCTGCGCCACCACCAGAGCCCAGTTCAGACGAGAGTAAGCGCGAGAGTGAGGGACTTGTGCGCGAAGCAGACGAAGGGGGAAGGCTAGGCTGCCCGCGTGTTATACAGAGCCTCATCAACATAAGGGTCCAGGTGGACCTCCACGTCAGCACAAAACCAGGGTGGAATCGGCGCAAGGGGTATTTTGTCCGGTTTGCAAACGTCGAGGTCCTATGTTGTCTGTCTTTTGACTTCAAGGTTGCTTTCCAGACTTTTTGAAAAGTTCGAGGTTAGAAAATAGACTTTTTCCTAAAAGCAAAGGACACATAAGACTAAATTTGTACTATATGCCAAAAACTCAATTCAATTGGCTATCTTTGGCCTTTATGACGTAATACCTCTTCCACTGCAAGTAGACTTAAGTAAATGATTCAAATTGTACTCTCCTCATGAGAAGAAGAATGATATGACACACCATAGGAGCAAGCGCCAGTTTGGATAGTCCAACAAACTCTTGGGGTACGCAAGGAAGGCTTAAATAGCACAATAAAGTAGGCCAACAAAAAAGTTTGTGTAAGAACTCACATAATGGCATATAACTTAAATTCTACACATCAAACCTACGCTGCACCAAGCCTGTTTGGTGCACAATACAGACTTACACAACAATACTGATATGTTAATTCGATGAAGCGTAACATGTATTGTTGTGGCAATATTTGGATTAATCAAGTGTAATTAACGATTAAGATAAGCTTGCAGCTATGGTATAGTCTCATAAAAGAACAGAGAAACATTGGTTCTATTATAAGCTATAGCTAACAAAATTAAATGGCCCCTCACTCTAGACCACCTCGCACGTAGCGAAGGGGGTCCATAGAGCCTTCGTTCCGGATCCACCTTGCATAGAGCGAAGGGAGTCAAGTTCACTTGTGGATCGGGAGAGCAGTCATGGTGGACCAAGCCCATTAAGGTCTACCGTGCACCAGAGACTACGCCTAGGGAGGTGCAAACTGCAAATACCCTTAAGCCCCTATACACATATTATCTTTTTAGGGGTAGAGTTGTAATCTCATGTACCCTGGATGTAACATAAATAACTCTTTTCCTCTTGTGGTGAGAGAGATGAGTTTTGTAGCAATAAAGAGACATTTAACACACTTTAATACAGTTTCCCTATCTTTGAGGACCTCCAAAGTGTTCCCCCTTCGCATTGCAAGGAGTCTGAGGGCCCCCTTCTATACTGTCTAGTTTATAGCTACGACAGGGCGATCTTTTAAATAATCTCCCTTCAAAATTGCCTATGAAATTTGAGTTCAAACTACCCTATATTTGACAGTGCAATTATGTATCTCTCTATAAATAAAAGTTTGGTGTTTTTTGCAAGATCTGTCAACACAATGATTTCTTTTTCTTTTAAGTTTTAGAAGATTGAAACTTATGATATAAGTTGTCCGGTTATGTGAGAAAGTTTCCGTCTTGTTTAACTTCGGGGAAGATAGTAGCTATCGTTCCATGAGAAGCCATCAAAGACAAGGCTTTCGATAGTTTAGGGCATCTGACTTAAAAAAAAACGAACAGGCAGGGAGCCATTATATTAATAAAGCAGGAGTAAACAAGGTGAAAGGTACAGACACCGACCGCTACGAGGATACACCACATGCTAGGAATACACCCCCAAAACACCTGGCTAAGAAGCCAAACACCACCTAGAACAATGCCGAGCACACTGACCAACTCGCACACATGCAATACACATACAACAACCAAGGGAAGGACAGACGTCCCACCACCTAATATGTTGAAGCTTCAAACTAGCTAACAAGTTAGACATGCAGAGGATCACCATTGCACAGTGCTTGAGAGAGAAGAATAGAAGCAATCACATGGAGAACCACAACTCCACCACGGCTGAAGACCATCTTCTCTTGCAAGGGCTTGAAGTGCGTCGATACCAAGGTGCACACCACGGAAACAGCCCTACCACAACTCACCACCTTGAGCCCACCACGACACACCACACCATTGGACTGCACCAACACCGTGCCGCCAACACGGTAACACCTGTACGACAAGCCAAGAACAAAAGCACGAAGAACCACGGCAAGCACCACACACTAACATGACACCAACAAGCAGCTTCAAAATGCAGAGGATAAGGACGCCATCCCTCCACTCAATAACAATATTGCACGAGGCCGACGACGACTGGAGGTGCCGGCAGTCAAGACGCCAACACCGTCTTGACAAACACCACGGCCGGTAGCAGCGGCAGAGAAACCGATGGCCTGGTGCTCCTCTCCACTTCGTCAAATCCGGTGGCGCCGAGTAGGCTCGCATCCCGATCCAGCCGGCCTCCCGATCGACGTACTTCTGGATCTAACCGAGGTCCCCGGCTTTGGCTGCCCCCTAGAGACACCCCTCCCTGGGATCCTCCCAGTGAACACATCGCCATCACTGGCCGCCGTGACCCCTGGGCCAGGTCTGTCAACGTTGTCCTCGGGGGCACGGAGAACCAAAGCAAGCAACAACAACGGTTCGTTCCATGAACGAGGACCTCAAGGAGTAGAGGGCACACCCCGCCGACCAGGACCCGACGGCGGCAGCGACTCATTGCCGTCGAGGCGCCCGTATCTGGCCCCAACGATGATTGTAGGACGGGATGCACAAGATCCAGAGAGAGTGTGTGTGTGGGGGAGGGGGGGAGAGGGACTCTAGATCCACTAGGATCTAAGGCCAGCGACAAAGAAGAAACTGGCGGAGGCCAGATGTCGATGACTGGTACTTCTAGATCCAAACAACGACGGGGGAGGAGAAACCGAAAGAGTGGGGGAGAGGAGCTGCAAGAAGGAGGGGGCGCCCTGCCACCACCGCCGCACCAGTTGGGGAACTGCAAGAAGGCGGCGGCGGCGGTCGGGGGGCTCTTGCGCGGTTTGTTTGGGTTGCCTCCTGAGTCGCTCGAGAGTGGATCAGGAGACGAGCTTAGGAGGTTAGGCATCCAAGTTTAGGAATATTTTAAGAGTAGCTTTCGACAGTTTAGGGCATCCATAATGTGTATAAATATCATCCATAGTGCGTATAAATATATAAATGGTAAAAACTACCGTACTAAGTTTGCTTCTCTCTTTAATAATGTTTAACACATATTCTCTCTCTAAAGTAGGATATGCAACTAAATAAAACATCACTTCTTTTTCTCGCGCCCAACTCACTCTTCTTCCCCATTTCACTGACACACGGCCATTAATATTTTTTTCTTGGAACTGCAGCAAAACTTGGTGCTGGTGCTAGTAAGATTCTCTTAGTACTAATGGCCCTTGCGCGCGCCGCTTGGCACGCAGAGCTGCGCAGCAGCGCGCAGGCCAACGGGAGCGGCCACCTCGTCACGTGGGTGGGGCCCGCGCATGGAGACCTGTGGACGCAGCTCGTGCGAGCGAAGGTGCGAGATCAGAAGCCGCGCTGCGCACGGCGCGCGAATCGGGCGGGCCAAAAAATCTTACCGACGTGGCGCATTTTTTTGCGAAGAAGTTCTACGGCGATTTACCTGGTAAGATCCTCACCCTGCAATATTATCATTTTGCTTAATACTGGTCCCAAGAGGGCTTAGTACTGGTTCAAAAAATACAAGTTGTGGATGGCCTTACATACATAATTCCAGCAAATGTCATTTCCATCCAAGTATAAGTCTTAATCGTGTCCTTTTGATCTTTTTATTTATGTACTATTGAGCATATGGGCGGCGGATGGTAAACCTAAGCAAATCTGGCCTTCCTCAAAGCGACTCTTACAACTAAGCATTGTTCAGCGAAAATAAATATGGGCCACAAACTAGGCCCAGGCCCGGCCTATCATGGTCAAGCCAACACCTCTTATAGGTAGCCAAACCAAGTATCGGCCCGGCCCAGGAAATGCTCATGTCTAGGTAGGACAGAGTGCGTGGCCCGTTGTAAGCTGGCCCATCCATCGCTGGCCGTCCGATCTGGTTCAAGACAGGTCGACGTTTTACACGGTGGACGAAACGTCACCGCCACGGAATCCCCACCCGCCAGCCACCAAAATATCAAGTGCCACGTAGGCGTCGCCGCTCAGCCGTTAACTCCTCCCCGTCACGTGCCCCTCACGCGCTAGGGTTTCCGCCGCATAACTACATATACCTCGAAACCCCGACCTCTACCCCCCTCTTTCCCGGCTGCGCCTCCCTTGCAGCCGCTCAACCCTACGCGCCGCCGCCGCTTACCCCTCGGCCTCCCGATGCCTTCCCTCCCTGCCGCGGCCTCCTCCGCCGAACCTATGGCCGTCGACGACTCCGCCTCCAAGAAGTCCAAGCGCAAGCTCAAGGCCGCCGCCGCCGAGGCCGAGGCGGCCGAGATGGAGGCCTCCTCGAACAGGAGGAAGGAGAAGAAGGAGAAGAAGCGCAAGGCAAAGGATCCGTCCCCTCCCGCGGCGTCCTCCTCCGACGAGGACAGGAGCAGCACGAGCTCCGAGGAGCCGGCCGCATCGGCGCCCGCCGCGAAGAAGGCGAAGAAGGAGAATGGTAAGAGGAAGGGGAAGGCTGTGGCTGATGAGGACGACGACGATGGCGAGCTCACGGCCAGCGGCGACGAGGATCCCGCCGACCCGAATGATCTCTCCAACTTCCGGATTTCGGAGCCACTGAGGCAGAGCCTCATGTCCAAGGGCATCAAGGCGCTGTTCCCCATCCAGGCCACCACCTTCGACCTCGTCCTCGACGGCAGCGACTTGGTCGGCCGCGCACGCACTGGCCAGGTGATAGTTCCTTTCGACTTGTGTGGCTCACTTGATATAATTGTAGGGTAGAAACTGTAGTTGTTTGAGTTACTATCCTGTGCGTTTACACTTAATAGAAGGCTTGCTGCGCGACACGACTACTGGTTTGGCAGGGAATTCCGTCTAATTTATCTCACTTACCCAATTCGAGAAAGGGATTTCTGCATTGTTGTACTAATTGCGTTTGTTGCACAATTTGAATGCGATCATGACAGTACATATGCGGGTTTAAAAAGAAAATTGATGTTTCTGTACATAAGTGCGCGGTTTGCACAATTTTGTCAACATAGGGTTGTTTTTTTTATGCTACCGGGAGGGGAGTGCTTTGTGTTCATAGTGATGGTTTTTGGTGTGGTTACACTGAATTCCATATTATGGACTATGGAGAACTGGCCATGTGGAATGGACTTATTTATTTTGATCGCGTTTGTCTCTGAAAACTTGGTATGGTCTAATAAAAGATGGTGTTATTATTATTATAGGGCAAAACTTTGGCTTTTGTTCTGCCCATATTGGAGTCATTAGTTAATGGGACACACAAGTCATCCAGGACTGATTATGGCAGACCTCCAAGTGTTTTGGTTTTGCTACCAACCAGAGAGCTAGCCAAGCAGGTAATATTGTACCACTTTCTGTTTCTCAAGAAAGAAAGTTCTTTCTATTTGTTTTGACTTTGCCAAAATGAATTTCAGGTGCACACGGACTTTGCGTTTTATGGTGCAGCATTTGGGCTTTCTTCATGCTGTGTATATGGAGGTTCTGATTATCGTTCTCAAGAAATAGCAATCAGAAAGGGGGTTGACATTATTGTTGGGACTCCTGGCCGTGTGAAGGTAATTATTTTCCTTTGTTGATATCTCTAGCTGACTGGACTCAGAATCTCTTAATTTATTCTCATATTTGCTGCATTACTTTCTCGCCCAGGATTTTATTGTAAAGGGAACTCTCAATTTTAAGTGTTTGAAATTCCGTGTCCTTGATGAAGCTGATGAGATGCTTAATATGGGATTCGTTGACGATGTTGAGCTTATTCTTGGTATGCCCACAACTTCTATTCCAGATGTTCTTCAATTTTCGAGTCTCATGTAGTTAGTCATGTTGATCGTATTTTTTGTAGTTGAGCAAATTGTTCTCTTTTTGGCTGGTGTTATTCACTTTTTCTGATATAACCAAGTCCTTTATTGTTATAAACAGGCAAGGTTGAAGATGTTACAAAAGTACAGACGCTTCTGTTCAGTGCTACTATACCAGATTGGGTGAAGAAGGTATGATTCACTTTGACACAATGCATTACTATTGTTGAAGTCTTCTTCATAATTTATATGAGCTGACGATGCGTTGGTATGGCTAATCTGGAATGATTGTAGCTCTCCTTGAAATTTCTGAAATCTGACAAGAAAACAGTTGATCTTGTTGGCAATGAGAAACTGAAAGCTAGTGCATCCGTTAAGCATCTTGCTCTTCCTTGTAACCGTGCTGCAAGGGCACAAGTTATTCCCGACATTATCCGATGCTATAGCCGGTATGTACTTTCACCAAATGGTCCTCATTTATGGGAATACTGTTATTTTCATCAATTTTTACTAAACATTTTTTCTGGGTTCAGCGGTGGCCGGACCATTATTTTCACTGAGACAAAAGAATCTGCATCAGAGCTCTCTGGTTTGATTGCTGGATCCCGTGCCTTGCATGGAGATGTTGCGCAAGCTCAGCGTGAAGTAAGTGATTCTTTACTGACCAATCTATTATCTTACTGTGCTTGTGTCCAATGCACTCAAGTGAAGTAATGTGTCATCCTCTATATCATGTTTTGAAAATTCTACTAACATGCCTGATTGCATTTTTTTTATTGTGCTACTAATGTGTCATATAATTGTTGATGACATGTGTATATAATGTACCAATTTAAATAATCTTTGTTTGCTATTTTATTTTTTAAGCAGTTGGACCCTGTTTTTTAAACTTGTCGTCTATGCTAATTGATTTTATTTGTGAACCCTTATTTCAGTATTTTCTCCACCCATTTGTGATGTTTTGATAACTGTCAAGCCCAGCTATTTGAAGTGTACTGAATGATTTTGTAGGTCATTCTTGCTGGATTCAGGAGTGGGAAGTTTCTAGTTTTGGTTGCTACAAATGTGGCAGCACGGGGGCTCGATATTAATGACGTGCAGCTTATCATTCAGGTATGACATGTTCTGCAGTTTTACTAACTTTGCTAAGTACTATGCCTTACCCGCTCATTGATGATATTCCAAACCTCCAGTGTGAACCTCCACGTGATGTTGAAGCTTACATACACCGGTCGGGTCGGACAGGGAGAGCAGGTGGGTTAAATAGAATAATCATTTTTTTAGTTTGCTGTTTATAATGATTACCCTTTAAGCAACGCCTGTTGATTTTCAGGTAATACTGGCGTTGCTGTCATGCTTTTTGAACCCAGGTATAAGCACAACGTGAGCAGAATAGAAAGGGAGTCGGGGGTGAAGTTTGAACACATCTCTGCACCGCAGCCAACTGATGTGGCACAATCTGCTGGCACTGAAGCAGCAGAAGCCATTGCTAGTGTGTCAGACAGGTAAGATATTTTCAAATTAAAATTTGGGGTAAGCATATTTTGCAGTAGATTTGTTCGTTAACTATGTATTTGGATGCAATGCAGTGTTATTCCTGTTTTCCGGCAGCAAGCAGAGCAACTGTTAAGCTCTTCCAGTATGTCTGCAGTTGATCTACTAGCCAAAGCACTTGCAAAGGCAGTTGTAAGTTGGTTTCTAGTTATATATTTCTATTGTTCTGTTATATTGGCTGTAATAATTAACAGGAAATGTTATTTCTTAGGGCTACACTGACATAAAGAAGAGATCCTTGCTTTCTTCTATGGAGAACCATACTACATTACTTCTTCAAACTGGCAGATCGATGTATACACCAGGGTGAGTGACATTGCTGTTTAGTGTTCACCCCTTTTGGGTCATGAGCGGCCTAAGATGTTCAACTGATTGGTAAACTTCTGCGTACAGGTTTGTTATTACCACATTGAAAAGGTTCATGCCAGAAGATAAACTTGCAGATGTAAAGGGTGTGACCCTCACTGCTGATGGGACAGGTGCTGTATTTGATGTTCCTGCTGCAGAAGTTGAAGACTATATTCAAGGTATAACTTTGGTACTGGGTTTCACTTATTTTTATAATGGGAACATAATGCAAATTTGTAAATGTGTTAATACTGTATATGTACAATCCGCAGAGAGTTTTTAATCTTATTTTGGGATTCAAATTAAGGCATTTGAACTTGAATTTGTGTATTTGGGGGTATTACTGCACCACTCAAATTTGTTGCATGATTCCTGCAGGTGCAGAGAACGCTGCCATGGTGACAATTGAGGAAGTGACACAACTGCCACCCTTGCAAGAGAGGGATCAGTCAAGGGGCAACTCTGGCGGAAGGTTTGGCCGTGGTGGTGGCGGTAGGAGATTCTCGGGTGGTGGTGGCCGAGGGGGCGGTGGGAGAGGGTTTTCTGGCAGGGGAGGCGGTGGCAATAGGTTTAACAAGAGGTATTAGTGGCTGCTGCAGGTTTAGTGAACACTTAAAATCAGTTTGTTATTTTTTATGTAGTCTGAGAAAGGCACAGGGAGTCGTCGCAGTTTTGACTGCGCCGTGTATCGGTTTTTATTTGTTTGTTTATGTGTTGTACCCGAGATTATGGTGATCAATTTTGCCAACGAAGAGTGTACAATTTTGATCTGATACTCCAAATCAACTGTTATGAATGAAGCTATATATTTGTTGTTTTGAAACGCCTGAAGTAATCAGCTTTTGCATGTAAATCTATCTTTGGATGATGTCGCTGTTTGTTTCCCTCTTGTTTGGTGCGTTTCTAGACGTAAACCTTTTGTCGCGCAGGCACCTGCCGTTGCTCCCATGCTTCTGCAATGCTGATGTGTATATACATAATTAAAGCCTTCTTGTTACTACTAATCGGCATTGGTGGAGGCGTCACACTATATGTTTAAGTAGTGGTTGCACGCCTCAGGAATGGTGGTTGTGTTGTTTATTCCTACTTGGAAGCAATGGTGCAGCGCTATCAAATGAGAAAACGGGACACAGCGTAAGCTTATGAACGCGAGCGAGCGAGCGACGGTGGCGAGTGACACGGGTCACAGATATACCAGCACAGACTGCAATGCACTGAACTAGATATCATTGCACCCAACAAATTATTCAAAAAAAGGTGTGGTTTGATCACGAAAGATGGATCGATCCATCCAAAATAACGCCGCTTTATCGCCAGTGCGCCGTCCGTTGCGCACGTCGCGAACGAATTGCCTTGCCTGGTTCGGGCGACGTCGACTGACCACTAAATACCAATTATTGGCGCGCGCCACGCGCGGTGCACAGCACAACGGCCGTCACACCACCTTCGTTGCGAAGGGGTCGAGGTGGAGGCCCACCGCCGACACCAGCGGCGGGCCCCGCCGCGCCGTGAACCATATCTTCACCGTCCGGCCGGCGACGGGGCATGCCAGCCGGTGCAGCCGCTTGTGCCCCACCGTCGTGCCGTTGGCCACGGGCGCGCCGTCCACGTACACCTCGTGCCGCTCCACCCGCTGCCCCATCGCGACGTGCTCCTGTATCCTGACCACGTTGAACGCCTGCGCGCCCGACCGCCGCAGCTCGATCCAGTACCCGTTCCTGCGCCCGTCCTCGGCCGTCGGCGCCCAGTACGTCTCGTCGCAGCCGTCGAGCACGTTGCCTGCCGCGAAGCCGCCGTGCCTCCCGCCGCGCTCGCTGCTGGCCCTCGCTGTGCTGCCCGCGGCGAGGTCCGAGCCGAAGATGGTCGTGATAGCCGCGCGGAACTCGCGGAGCCTGGCGATGTCGGCGTCCTCGACCAGGCCGGTGGTGTTCGGCGGCGCGTTCAGCAGGAGCACGCAGTTCCGGCCCACCGAGTTGTAGTATATCTCGAGCAGCTGGCGCAGCGGCTTGGCCGTCTCGTTCTTGTGCCAGAACCAGCCCGGCCGGATCGACACGTCGCACTCCGGCGGCACCCAGTCCCTCCCCCGCGGGTCGCCCTTGTTCAGATACCTGACACAGATCAACAATGGCGCATGATCGCCTGATTGGTAGCTAGGCTCCATTAACAGAGGAAGCTTTGGCCGTGCATGGTATGTACGTACTTTTCATTGCCGGCCTGCCCGATCGTTATCATGGAGCGGTTGACGGTGGACCAGCACGTGGTTCCGGCGAACCCCTTCTCGTCGCCCACCCACCGGACGTCGGGTCCGGCGTCGGAGAAGATGTTGATGGAGCTCTGCAGCTGCTTCACGGTCTGGAACCACTCCTGGAAGTGGTACGTCATGTTCGTCGCGTTCTTGCCCTTGGCGCCGTCGAACCATATCTCAGACACGCTCCCGTACCTACACAATCGTATTTGCAGATGCACCTAAGCATTTAACAATGGCAAGTTGCTTGAATCGTTCGCATGCATGGGCACAGGCGCTTGACACTGACCCGGTAAGGAGCTCGTGGAGCTGGGCTAGGTAGTACTCGTTGTAGGCGACCTCGAGGCCGTACCTCCCGTCGTGCCGGTCCCACGGCGAGAGATACAGCCCGGCGTCGACGCCGCGCGCGCGCGCCGCGTCGGCGAACTCGCGCACCACGTCGCCTCGGCCGCCGCGCCAGGGGCTGCTCCGCACGGAGTGCTCCGTGTATGCGGACGGCCAGAGGCAGAACCCGTCGTGGTGCTTGGCGACGAGGATGGCGAGCGACGCACCCGCCGCGGCGGCCGCGTCCATCCACTGGGTGGCGTTGAGCGCCGTGGGGTCGAACAGGGACGGGTCCTCCTGCCCCGTGCCCCACTCGGAGTCGGTGAAGGTGTTCATCCCGAAGTGGAAGAACATGATCACCTCCCGGCGCTGCCACTTGAGCTGCGGCGCCGACGGGACCGGCAGCACCGGCAGCGGGGGCGTAACACGCGTCGCCTCGGACAAACATGCCATGCGGACGAGCACAGCGGCTAAAGCCAAACACAGCAACGTGCTCCTCATCTTCTCGTGCACTGTTCTCCCCTCGGACTAGCTTGCGATGGGCAAGTTGCAGTGATATATACAGCGATGCGTTTGGACGTTAAGCGGATGGGATTCGGGCGATCAGATGCGTGCCGGGAGGACGCGACGTGCGAATGTGTTCGTTCCGTGCGGTGGCCATGGACGCATGTGACTGTGAATCTGCCTCTTCCGGCTTTGTTTTTTTGGGCAGAAACATGCATGTGACGCGTCCGGAGTTGTTTTATTACGCCTGGTACGAATTTGATTTATTTTTCAGGACGGCTGGTTCCAAACTTCCAATGAGACCATTCTTTGTTTCTCGATTCCCTCCGGATTTTGTCCAATTCCCCGGTCAGATCAGGCGGGTCAAGAATTCAGGAAGTGAAGATTTGGCACTTGTGAAGCCTGCCATACATTCGTCGAATATCTTGTTTGATCTGTGGTTACAAGTGAAATGATCGTCTTTTTTCATCAGTTTAAGGTTTTAGATGAATTAGTTATGCATGTAATTCAATATGATATCAAAGTCAAGAGGTCCTATGTTCAAAACTCGATGGACACAATTAAAAAAATTACAGTCTACTTCTATTTCACACATCTTATATCTGATAAAGCATACACGTGAGGAGAAGTATTAAAATATAAATGAATTGTTCATCTTTTCTCATCAACTTAAGCTAAGCAGCCCATCATGTTGCTTTTGGATGTCGCCGTTGGTTGCACTCGAGACCGAGGTGTAACGTCGCTGTAGTTAGGCAGTCACCAGAGCACTGTCCTGAACGTTGGATCGCTGGCGTCGCGGCGTGCTGCGCCTACCGTTCTCTGCTGTCCGTGCGTCCTGGTGAAATCCGTCCAGGAATTTAGCTTGATTCCGCAGTGTTTCTGGCGGTAACTTTCGGCTTCTTCGTTTTCAGCTGAGATGGTGGAGTGGTGGAATTTGTTGAGGACGGGGGACAGCGTGCGTCCGATGCTGTGTAAGAATGAGTGGCACTGGATATTTTATAGGTAAGATTTTTTGAAACGAAATTTACTGGTAAGATTTGCCGGGCGGGAAAAGATTTGTATCCTACTACACTGACATTTCATCCGATAAACTTGAGACATTCATGTTGAGTCGCCCAAAAGCTTAAGCTATGAGAAAAGAATGATAACAAACTCATACATACTTCAACAATTCGTGTTCGGTGTGTTGACTACCTAAAAGACTTAGTACCCAGTAAAAGGAGATTAACCGGACTCACCAAAGCAAATTGGATACACGGGTTGGTAACTGCCTGAGCAACTTACTATCTCAGCTGCACTTGGAAGTGATGGTTAAGCAGCAAGCTAGGATTCAGTTTCAGTGCAGGCATCTTCAATAGTGTTCGAAACAAACTCAACGTACTGATTGGGCTGCTACACGGGCCTGCAACTCCAGAACGACGCACATGTTGGGTCCAATTGTACAGCCCCAGCCCTGCCATGGCCCGCAATAAACTGCATGCCACAACTTTAATCAGTAGATTGATGTGCTGGGTGCCTGGGTTTGGAGAAATGTATAAGACCATTTGACTCTGAACTACTGTAAAAGTCTAACCTTCAACCTCTAACTACAGTATCGAATATCCAACACCTCTCAGCTACCATGTGTATTTTAACCCCCTAAGACCATTCCACCCTGATTTTCATCCACGTGTAAGTGGTTTTTGACACGAGCTGGTTTTGGGTGACATCATAACTAGTCATAACTAGTCATGGGAATCAACAAATTAAAATAAGGTGGGCCCACATATCATCTTTATATATAAAAGAGAAGCAACTTTGAGCTCACCCAGCTGGCCACGTCACCCCGATAAGCATCAGTCGTCGGATGCACACACGACGGCCGAGATAGCGTCTTGAGATGGCGCCTGCGCTTCTGCGTCATGCTGCCAGTCGCCTTGCCAACGTCTTCGCGAATCTTCTTCGTCTTATTTCTATCCTCGGTTGCCCAGATCGGGTGCTCACGGAACAAATCTTCCACCCTCCCTTCCTCGCCGCCTCTCGGTCTCTCTGCGGCTCGAATCAAATCGATCTTGGGTTGGGGCCGCCGGAACCGACCTCGCCATGTTGCTCGAGGAGAAGAGCACTGGTCGAGTCATCATCCGCCCATGACAGCTCACGGCCGTGAGCGAGAGAGAGGGGAGGCGAGGCGGACGGCGGGCAGCACGGAAATACCTCTGCTGCGTCCCTCGCTTCCTCCCTAGATCCCTTTCGCGCGCCGCTCGATTAGCGCTCCTCGCTTCCTCCCCAGATGCCCTTCTGCGCAGAGACCACTTCCTCTTCGTGCGCCCGGTCCGTGATCCTCCAGATCGTGCCCGTTGGGCTCGACTGGTCTGCTGACGCTTTCTACTTAAGCCGTAGCAGCAGGCTTCGAACTCGAGTTCCGCCGCTCAGCCCGTCATCCGCGTCTCCTCATCCTCTCCCGCTCGCTGCGCCATCATCCAGGCCGTGCCTCCGCCCAGACAACCACGCCAGGGCCGCCAAGCCGAAGATGAATTCCTCCCCGCACGGCCGGCCACTTCCTCTTCGTGCGCCCCGGGTCCGTGCTCCTCCAGATCGTGGGCTGCCGACGCCTTCTACGGCAGGCCGGCGCAGCATCCGGTTTCTTCCCGCTCGTGCCTCAGCCTCCGCGCTCGTGCCTGCTTGCTTCCGCCTGGATCCGTGCCCTCGCTTCCTCCCCCAGATGCCCTTCGGCGCCGCAGCTACGTTGCCTTTTTAGATGTTTAACTATTTTTAGTGCGTATAATTAAAACAATGAGGAGATCAAAAGTTTAAGCAGTAGTAGTAGAAAATATAGTATCATCTGAGCCACGCATGAGGAGCTAGCAAGCACTAATGTCCTGAATATTGTTCTTAAAAAAATGTCCTGAATATCCGTAGTTCACGTACTAAGCTACTTCACTTCACACTGCTTGAACAGCAAAAACAACCAAGTAGTAACCTTAAATTTGCATAAGTTTGGCAGCAATGGTCGGCGTGTTAGAAACTTAGAATAGTAAATTTGTCATGCTAAATGTCTATCATATAAGAGATGATTGATGTTTATGTTAAAAAATAAATGTTTAATTTTAAATTTTAGTATAGTACATATTTTGGTAGCATGATTCTCTTCATGAATTTGATTTGTGCAGAAGCAAGAGAAAGAGCAATGTACTAAAATTGCCTTTGCTTGTTCCGACAAGCTTGCGACACTCGTATGCATATGTTTTGTTTGGATTCGCGCATGCAGAGGTCGAACATGAGTTTTCTCCTTCCTTTTTTCTTTTTCTTTTGTTTCATATATTTCATCATCCTCCTTGGTCGCATAGCGTAATTATGTTTAGTATTGTTAAGACATCAGATTGATATTCTTGTCGAGCAAGCGAAGAATCAAGAAATTTTGGGAAAGAAAGATGCAAGGATTTGAGCGTTCGATGAACTTGGGGATGGAAAACTAGAATTTCCTTTTCTTAGATTTAGAGAAATTGTTTGTTGCAACAAACAATTTCTTGACTCCAACATGCTTGGGCGAGGAGGTTTTGGTAATGTTTATAAGGTAATAAGATGTCTTTTTTAAAAAAATTCAGTAGTAGAAACTTATGTTATTTCTTTTCCTCAAGTAACTTATGGCGGGTCTATCTTATCTCATTGAATGATTATGAAATTCTGCAGGGAATGTTAGAAGGTGGTACTCAAATTCTCATTAAAAGGCTTAGTAAGAGTTACGGTCAAGGAATAGTGGAGTTCAGAATGAAGTAATTCTAATTGCCAAGTTGCAACACGAAGCCTTGTGAAACTTTGGTTTACGCATTCATGGAGATGAAAAGCTATTGATTTATGAGTATTTGCCTAACAAAAGTTTGGATGCCTTCCTTTTACGTATGTTCGAATTCGTTGAAGTCTTGCAATATGTTTTATTGGGCGGTGTTTTTACATACTATAGTGTTTTTAGAGAACACTTTTACGGACTATAGTCATCTAGAAAGAAAGTTGAACATAATAGTCTAAATAACTTAACAACAATTACTGTTAATGTGCACTATCATCTATGTTTTAGCTTTGCTTATTCCTCCTTGGTACATCTTTGTATAGTCTGACTATCTACACCGTTTTTTTAGAGTGTTGGTGTTACATTGTTTACTTTTTCTATTGACAACAAAAAGAATAAAGATTAATGGACTATTTAGCTAGTCGCAAATGATTATGCTTCGATACCTACATTACGGTGATGTCGATATGAACAATAAGAGCTTGCTCAGAGTCTGCATTGGATTTTGGAAATGATGTCTTTTGGGTGAGGTACGCCACTATCTCGTACTTTGTATAGCTCACCTCAACATTTTTATACCACCGTCTTCGTTTGAATGATGCGTCGCTTTACGTGGTTCATGCTTTCCGAAGCACCGAAGATCTTGGAGAGTCGAGGACCACACTATTCCTAATCGCATATGTTTGTCTCAGGCTATTACTATGGCCGCACGAACTAGAGACAACCTCCGTGCATATCTGGTACTTTCAACCCATCTCCATAGTTTCGCGATGATTTTGAGATCAATCCGGTTTTAATCACGGTTTCAACTATCAGTTAGATTATACTAGCCATAGAAGAGACAATATGAGATTGTCATCATTCACCTTTGTTTTGGCTATGTTTACGTTTGAGAAAAGAAAGGACAATGTAATCATCCTGCTTATGTTTACGTTTCTAACAAGATTGTCGATGCCTACTATCCAATAATTGAGTTTCTAATTTCCTTCTTTACTACATAATAGGTTGCGTTATCATGTCTAAAACATTTGTTACCAAAGTTCTATACTACATCGGATCGTTTTCCCCCTTTTCCTTATTACGGCAATTTTTTAGCTGATTCTGAAATTGTTGGAGAACGGTATATTCTTTGCAAATAAAAGCGCTTGCTATGATCGATTACGAGCATTCTTGATCGAACATACTGATTATCGTTGTATCTGACATGGTAGTTCTTGTTTTGACAAAATACTGTTAGTTTCTTGTTCTAAAAAATTACATATCTTGCATGTTTCTTCTACATCCCAGATATCTCAAAACTTTTACACCGATAGTCTCTCTTTTTTTTTAGACAGTACTTATTCATAAAAAGTTCTAAAGTACCGATAGCAGGTTTTACATTCAAAAGGAGATGCATGTACGGAATCCCATAGCTCGAAATTTTTTCTTGCTTTAGATACTTATTGATGTGTCGTCTAATGTATTTCTACATTTTTCTACTCTCTACCGTGTCTTCATTCCTCACAAACTAGGTGTATAGTCTCTTTAGTTAGTACAATGAAAGCGGTTAAGTTTTTACGTATTTTTACCACATATGTATCAAAGCATTTCCTATATGTTTTTTAACGTACTTTGTGTTCATAGTACTATTGCGGCATGCATGTGTACACACATACACAAACAAAACTTCCATTAAATGCGTTATCGTCACTTTCCTTTTCGCGCAAAGAACGCTACGGTCTCTACTAGTGTTATTAAATAGAGAGCAGATTGGGGCGAGCTCACCCAGGCCACGTCGCCCTGATTCCTCTTTCTTGTCTGATCCTGCGCATACCTTCGCCCTCGTCGTCCCATTTTTTTTTGCTTTGCGTGCTCGTTCCTTCGTGACTTCGCGTCGACGCTCTTGCTTTGCTTCCTTCGTCGGCCTCATCCCTCCAGGTCTCCATCCAGTCTCCCTCCACGCTTTCTCTGCCACCGCTCCTCCCCTTCCCCTCCCCCGGCCCCCGGCCCCCGCCTCAATCCCATCCACCTTCCTCTCCTCTGGCCCCTGGACTCATCCCCTCCACCTTCCCCTCCCCTCACCGCCCCCGTTCCCTCCACCAGCCACCAAGGTCTCCTCCCTCATGTCTCGCTGTTTCCTTGCCCACTTCCTTTGGTCCTCTTGTCCTCCACCGTTATGGCTTCGTCGTCATCCCCGGCGGCCCGCCTTCCCTCCTCCTCCTTCACCCCCTGCGCTCTAGTGCCTTCTTCTTTTTCCCCGCGAACCCCCCTCTCTTTTCCTTCCTCCACGGGTTTTGTACGCCCCTACCCCCCTCCGCCCCTGCTTCCACCACCGGCAGGCGACAATGCTCTCGCCGTGCCGCCCCTCTTCCCCGCCACCGCCGCCTACCCTCCTCCTTCACCGCTGCATCCCTACTTCCTGCTTCTTCCACCACGAGCTCCACACGCTCCCTCCTCCTCTCTCGCACCCGCCTCCGCTAGCGTCCTTTGCCGCTGCATCCACACCTCCTTCTTCTTCCCCATTGTTGGCTATGTTTCTTGCATCTGCTGTGTTTTTTTGGGAGGTGTTTCTTCATGGATCTACGCCAATATGGTTATCCAGTGTATTTGTCCTCAGCCTGATCTTGTTGCCCGCCGATCTGCTGCACTTCTGTTCTTGTAGTTCCAAAAAAAATGTTGTCCATGTATGTTCGGCGCACAAATCGTAGAGTACACTGAATGTAGATGTTTCTAATCAAGTAGTAGTAGGAACATGACTTAACAAATTCCTTTTTGCATGACACTGATTTTAGATCGGTCTTCCTCTGATGTTTTGGAAGTCGAAAGGCCAAAGCTACATATTCTGATACACCGTAGAATTGGAACATATTTTTGTAAGGTAGCAAATCTTACATGAAATGTAATTTATCTGAATTTTGACTGAATTGTATCTGATGTTTACTTTCTATTTGCTGGAGCATCATCGTATTGTTTGGACTGCCCTGTTTTCATTGCAGGGTGCTTTGTGTGGCTCGGTTGGATTTGTTTGCGGTATTATAGGTCAATGAATTGCTAATATGCTATTGATTGCAAGAGGTAATGCTTATGTCTTTGTTCTTTTGACACAACCAAAATCTAGGATACCGTTGTTCAGTCAAACACTAATGTCATGATCAATTGTCCATCAGCTTTGCCTTTTGTTGTCTTTTATTATTCCATACTTTTGTACAAATGTTTCCATGGGATTTGTTTATTGGTTGTTCACTACCTCAATAGTGCTAATGAACATTATTCTCACATTATTTTCTCGACTACTTTGACCTGTGTGGTGTTGCTTCTATTCAGGAGTGGCAAAAAATCAGATGAAGATATTCATGTTCCACCCATTATTAAAAGTGCTACTCTTTGGGATATGCATATTACCAGTTCCCCTTTTATTAGTTCTTTTACTTCGACTGAGGTACATGCTCAATAATTGCACATATGGGTTAGATGCCTACTGAAGAGATATCAACAGTTGAAGTAACATACATATAGGAAAATTTCAATATCTAATGACTTGAGTTCCTCTTAACTTGGACTTATATTTTCTCGAAGATTTATGTAGCTATCTTAATATTAGATAGTCTCATACAATGAAAGTTCAAATTGATTTTCTTATTTGCTACTGTCATTGATTATTTTATTTCCTGCAGTGAACTCTCAAAAAAATTCATTGCCATTGTTACATGGGGACCATGCATGTTGTTCAGATAGTACACAATCATTTTTTGCATTCTTGGTTTCATAGGATTTGATTACGGTAAGATAGCCTTATAATCAATCTATTGGTGCATTGTTTTAGATGTCATGTAAGAAATTTGTCCTTTTAAACCAGACCTGTCAAATGTCTCTAAAGATTACTTTGGTACTTGTCATGTCATCACATGAATTAATTTAAAATTCATAGAAAAGATTATGCCAATTATTTAGATCAATATTGTAAAGATATAGAGCATAGGTCAACCTCTTTGAATTAAATTGAATATTCTGCTGCTGCTGTGGTGAGGGCCTTTTTTTTTGTGAACCAAGTAATTGTGTTGCAAAATCTGCATTCGTAAAATGTATAATTAGTAGGCTAGGGGTTTCCTTTTTTTGGCTTCAACACAAAAAAACTACTGTACCCCGCTATTTTGACTATGTATAAGTTAATGTTTTACAATCTTGAATTAATAAACTTTTATAGTTCTATTCAATGATAGGATTGCTCTTACGGTATCAAGATTCAGCAAGATTAATATTATCCATGTCTTTGGCAGATTTAGAGGTTATAGGTTATGGATCATCCTGCATACTTGTTTCAAATTTTTTATATATAGCATGTATTGATTAGCACTTTTCGGTCTGTTAACCATTTTTCACATTTGGAATTCTTGCCCTGCTACATGACCTTGTTTGCCAATGACTTCAGAGCCCATAAATCCAATGCCACATTGTTAGATCATAGAAATGGTAGATTCGTGGATTGCTTCTTACACAAATCAAAACAACTCATATATCCACGGCTTCAAAATGCAAATGGTTCAAATAGAAAACATGCATGTTTTGCAATAACATTGCAGCTTATTCATATTTTATTTATTGCGTAGAAGAGTGTCCCTATAATTATACATTGCAGTTCCTTTTTTTATATAGTAATGTAGCTTATTGCCAGCCCAATAAATCTCTACTACAGGTGATTGCATTTTGCGAGGTTCTTTGTAATACCGTGGGATTTTTGGTAGTGTAGGTATGCTTTCTCTAAACCCATTTATGGCACTTTTTTTTAATAAAGGACCAGCACAATTATAGGGGGAAAAGGGAAAAAAAGAGCTAAAGGCACGGAGCACCTTGCCATGTAATATCCAATTTTAAATGTCCATAAAAAAAAAGAGTTGTTCCATTTGATAATATAATTGTCCTTTCTTTGGATTTCTGCATTTATAATGGCTTCGTCCAGACTGATACACTACTACCTATCTTACCATCTTCTTATGCGTGTATACACTACATGGACGTTTCACTTTCACTGCCTATGTGTTGACAATTTGCAGACCACACAGCCTGAAAATCCTCCTGAACACACTACTTCGTTCACAAGCGATCCAGTGATAGTTCATAATCCCGAGAAAGAAAAAAGACCCATGTAAGTATATCCAACTACTACTCTTTGATTCACCAGATAATTCCTTTCTATTTCCATCTGAATTTTAACTACAAAGAATTCTCGCTGTTTGTAGATCTTTATGTACATCCTCCACCTGTATAACTTCCTATGCGTCTTCCATCGTGGTTCTAGAATTACCTACAAACCTACCTTTCTATTATCTAGGTTTATTACTACGTGCATTTCATTATTGTTACATATTTCCTCCTGTATAGTTCACAATATGCTTTCTATAATTTACTTGTCAGTTTTGATACAGTTTTTTTGGTTCTGATGTTCATCAAGATTTCCACCAATAAATAGAACTTGCTTTTCAAGTTGGCAGCATTAATAAGTACAACAACATTTAACATGTTACACACATTTCACACAATATACAAACCACTCAACGAAGTTCTAGCGCCATCCTAATATCTAATATGTATGTGGTTGTGTGATAGCATTTCCATGTTAAGAAATGCTTCTTTAATATCCGCAAAATGCTATAACATAGCCAAAACCATATTCTGGGATTGGCCTATTTCAGAAACAAACAGGTCAAGCAATGGATTATTGTTTACTTCTACTCCTATTCATTATTATGTGTTTACTACTATACACCTTCGAACCTATAGATCGAAAACTATTCATATTGTGTCCTCACTCTTCGCAACTATTTTGCAGAAACAAAAAATGCGTTGGCCAAGGACATTTCTCCTTCGATTTCTGAGAAAAAACACCGAGATGCGTATATGCTAGTTTAGTAAGTATGTTCTATAGCTCATCTATAGACATCCCTACTAAATTCCTTATTCTAACTAACTCGAAACTTTTCTATCACTTGGCAGTCACTCCGAGAAGAAATGGAGCAACAACATACCTTACCTTTTGCTTGAACTCTACTACTTCCTGGTACATCATCTACTACCTTTTTTTTAAAATGAAATCTATCCTTTCGAACGTCTAATGCATTCTATGCTTGTCTTGTAATATTATGAATTTCATATAAATGCTAATACGCTCTGCACCAACTCAGTTTGCTATACTACTAGGTACTAGCGTACAATTTGCTATCAATTTCAGAATGATCAATATTCTCTTTTATATTGGATGAGCCTATTGATGAAACCAGCCCAATTGCTTACATTGTTTATTATTGTAGATGAAATTGCCTTTAGACAGTAGTATTATACATATCTTTGTCTATTTCTTTGCTCCATAAATTACAAACTAGCCTATATGTATATACATACATGCACATAGAGCTGGGCATTGGGCCGTGTTGTGCCGGCATGGCCCGGGCCCACCGTGCTTCAGGCCACGTCGTGCCATGCCGGCTCGACCCGGTCACTTCGCCGTGTTGGCTCACCTCACCTCCGGCCAGGCCCAGGCACGGCCCAAAACCCGTCGTGCCGGAGTCGTACCGTGCCAGCCTAAGCCCAGCCCTAAGTAACTATAGACGCTTGGAAAGACGACAACCACTGCCGCCCAGGAAGACAAAGACACTCGTGCACCATCCACACCCACTCCCCCTCGCCATAACCTCCTCCTCCTCCTTTTGGTCGTCGATGAAGAACTCCGCCCACCTTGGCGCGTCGCATGAAGGGGTGAGAAACAAACGATGACGAGGAGGTGGATGGAGGGAGGCGATGGCGGCACGCGTGGGGAGGGAGAGGGAGAGGGAGGGAGGTGGCTAGATGAGTGGAGTGAGGGGGTGGCCGGCGGCGCGTGGGGAGGGAGAAAGAGGGAGGACGGTGATCTGCGACGTGTGGGGAGGGAGGTGGCTGGAGCTGGAGGGAGGGGAATCAGGGAATGCGATTAGGGATTAGGAATTTGAGAGCCAGGCTCAGGATAAGGGGTTGGGGATGTGGGTTGGGGGAGGCCGAGAGGGATGTTGGGCCAGGCTGGGTGGCAGATGGGGGTTATTGGTTGGGCTAGGCTGGAGGGGGTGTGATTGGGCCAGGCCAAGAGAGGGAGGGATTGGGCTAGAATGGGAAGGTTGGGCCTATTTCGTGCCAGACCGGCCAAAGCACAGCCCAACTGATCATGCTTGTGTCCGCCGCCTTGCATAACGGACGCATTCTTAGGCCCGGCCCGCCTGCTTGCTCGTCGCGTCTTGGCACAGCCCTACGATGCCATCACTACTACAAAAGGCTATCTTCGGCGCCTCATCACGCACGGTTGCCCAAACCCGTCAGTATTACATCATTCACTGACGGTTTTGGTTTTGCGGCCGAAATGCGTATTCTTAAACTCGCGCTAAAAACCGTCTGTGAAGAGGTAATATCACAGACGGTTCATGTTGAAAACCGTCTGTGAAGTATCACAAAAGGTTTTGAACCTAGTATCACAAACGGTTTTAAAAAACAATCGTCTATGATACTTTACAGACGGTTTTAATAATGAACCATCTGTGATATGAGACCATATCACGGACGGTTCTATTGTGGAACCGTTTGTGATAAGTATCACTGACGGTTCCATAATAGAACCGACTGTCATAAATCTCTTTATTAGTAGGAGCCAGCTAGGGTTTGCGCTAACTCGTCGACACTCCCGGTGACCTTACTCTCGTCTTCCTCCTCCCTTTGCCATTCTTCCGTCGCCGATGATAAGAGTGTTATTTGCGGTGTCCTTTGTTGTGCCACAACTTCTGATGGCGCCCTTCCCTCTTCCTCCTCCCTCCGACGTGCGCGACCCCAGTTACCTCTCCACCGGCGATGTCGAGGTAAGACAGATCTATCACCTATTGGCTTGTGCTGCTAGTACTCATGTGAACCGAGCTCCTCCTCCCTCTCACCGCCAGCTCCTACACCTCCGGATCAAGCTCCCTCCTCCCTACGCCGTCGGATCACGCTCCCAGTCCTTCCTCGTTGTGCCGCCGGCCCTAGCTCCTCCTCCCTACGCTGCAGCTCACCTCCCTCGCGCCTCCAACCTCTCCAGCTCTCCCACTAATGCGCAAGTCACCTTCTTGTCTTCTTGATGTTGTCTGGTTGTTGGTTGATGCTGATGGTGATGGCCATTGGCGAGCCGGATGCTAAATGTGTAATACATACATACATGAAGAGAAGTGCATGCATCATTGCGAGAGAAGTGTAAATGTGTAATACATACATGTAGAGAAAGTAGAAAAATGAATGCAATGATTGTGCACTTGTCTTTGATTCTTTGATTCTTTGAATGAGTGAATTGAAGTGTAAGTGTTATGCGCTATTGAAGTATTCGAAGTGTCAAGTGTTGTCTCTTCTATTGATATGTATGGGTTGTTGATATGTTATGACTTATTGGGTTGTTGATATGTATGGGTTGTTGATATGTTATATTGTTATGACTTATGACTTATTCAGAAGTGTCAAGTGTTGTCTGCTATTGATAGTGGAAACTTGCTTGGTGAACCATGGGCTGTTGATATGTATGATTGATGATTTACAAAAATAGATGTATAAAATGTGTGATATGTATGTTATGACTTATTGTTTATTTGTCATTTTGTCAAGATGTCATCCGTTACGTCCTACCATTCCATTCCTAATCTTTTCTCTATAAAGTCTCCAAGTAGTGGCTGCTTGTGCCTTTAAAATCGACATCATATATATATTATACATATATTGTTCTAAGTCCCTCAGCCACTTTCGGGGGGTCGTCCACGCAACATGAGGAGGATGAGACAGTAGCCACGGGCAATTTCATCGAGTCCGTGCAAGTTTAAGAAGCACGGTTGCCAGGTTAGCATCAGGACATCTAATTACTTGATTGCTAATACGTGATGCCACTTTCCAGTCGGAGTACTTGCGTGTTAAGAAAGTGACGTGGACGCACAAGTACTCCGACTGGGAAGTGACATCATGTATCAGCAACCAGGTAATGATGTCCTAACGCTCTCCTGGCAGCCGTACTTCTTAAACTTGCAGGGGCTCAATGAAGTTGCCCGTGATTGCTGTCTCATTCTCCTCATGCTGCGTGGATGACTCCCCGAAAGTGGCTAAGGGACTAAGAACAATATATATATGATGCCGGTTTTAAAGGCACAAGCAATCACTGCTTAGTGGTTTTATAGAGAAAAGTCATCACGGACGGTTTCAGCCACAAACCGTCTGTGATATATCAGTCATCACAGACGGTTTCAGCCACAAACCGTCTGTGATATATCAGTCATCATAGACGGTTTCAGCCACAAACCGTCTGTGATAGTATGCATCACAGACGGTTCGAAAACCGTCTGACGGCTCACGAAACCGTCTGTAATGACATTTTTGAACCGTCTATAAAGATCTTTTCTGTAGTAGTACGTGCCGTGCCGACCGTGCTTTAGGCTGACTTGAAAAAGCACGGCCCAAGTCCCAGCTCTACATGCACGACACATTGTAATCCTAGCCCTACCTTCTATATCTGTAGAAAACACGATAGAACCATTAGGTCTCCTCTACCTGCGTTTGGACGCACGCCAGACTCTAGTATGATTAATTACACTTCATTTTCTTACCCTCCCCACTCCTATTCTCTCTCCTCTCTCTACATCATCATCGTCGCCGCCCCCATCAGACTCCGCCGCCAAGCCAACTGAGCCACCACCATCCAGTCGAGGAAGTGGTGGTGGAGCTCATGGTGGCAGAGGACGATGCCGACGGTGGTGCACCTCGGGGATGGCGGTGGTGACACACGCTAGGGACAGTAGTGGCGGCGATGTGCCTTGATGAGGGAGAGAAGAAGCTTCTTGCACAAGCCATGGTTGCGGGTTCTTCCTCGCCTCCGGGCAGGACCCCCTCCGCCTATCCCTCTCGCTCCATCCCCGCCTTCGTCACCATCACTGTCTGTTGTTGTTGCTTGCTCCATCTCCGGTGGCCTAGATCCGTCATCGCTGAGGCTGCTGCTCTGCTTCAATCCCCCACAATGATGGCCTAGATCCAGTCGAAGGTGGAGAGGATAAGGCCTAGAGCCCATGGATCTATGTGCCCTGGTCGCTAGGCCCCCTCTTCTGCCTACTTTGCCATCTCTAGTGAAGATGCGAGCGTAGAGGTCATTGATGGTGTGCCTTCATCCATATTGCGATCTCTACCTCCAACACCGATTAGATCATTGGTGCCATGGTGAAGAAGAAACATGGTGGTGGACCTGGTGGTTGTGGTTGTTTGCGGCAGTTAGTGGCATGCCTGGTTGTGATAAAGAGAAGGGAGGGCATGAGGCTGACGGGTGGGCCCACTATATATTTCTGATTTATTTGGTGATTATGCTGATTGGGTTGCTACGTCACCCTAAAATAAGCCTACATGTAAAAATTTGCTTCCACGTTAGTGCCATCTCAGATCAAAACTAGGGTGGAATAGTCACGGGGTAAAATACCTGATTTTGATAGTTGAGGGGTGTTGGTATCCAGTTTTGTAGTTAGAGGTTGAAAGTTGGATTTTTTGCAAGAGTTTAGGGTCATATGGACTTATTTCTTGGAGAACTAACATAAAAATAGTGCTTTTATGCTTACCTTAAAAAAAGGGCATATTTGAAATGCAGGAATTTCTTAGGAAACAATTTAATTCCTGCAAAAATCAAGAAAATTATGAATGTAGAAAACAAGTCTAAACATGTTTGCTATTTGAAAGTTGCCTGTTTTTTTATAAACTCTGGGTTGATTTTCTCGGCATTTGGATTAGCTCGTAAATTCACGTGTCTGGCTCTCAATTAACCTAATAGTTCAAAAATATGACTTACACGTAAGAAACATAAGTCACATTATAAGACATCCCCAAAGTAAGTTACACATATTTCGAAGCAGCACCATTGGTATGTGCAAGACAACTGTTGTCTATAACAACTATCTATGTCACTTGTAAAGCGATTAAAGACATTTCATCTGATGGTATAGGCAATTCTTTGTCTTTTTAGTTGTTTTTATAGAACACACAATCTTTTAATGCTTTTCTTGTTTCTTGTGCTATAGTCGACTACAGGATTGTAGATAGCATCTTTCTCTCTCTTCATTCTCTTTCATCCACGTCAACAAAAATTCTACGTGGCAATAGTTATAGACGGCTGACATAAGCCCATTGTACATGCTCTTAGCAGTGGAGTTAGGGGTTGGTTGTAATCATGCCCTCAATAAGCTGGCGTAATTCCCATACAAGATCGAATAAGTTCATGCAAATTTCATTACTGTGACCGCCACGAATCCGGACCGCCCCAAGGCGATCCGACGGTGGATAAAAAAGTGTACAATCGGCTGTAGTTTATAACATGAACTGCAGTCCATCCTCAAAAGTTGATATCGCGATGACCATTTCCGGTTCGGCGGCACTGCAGTTCAAGTCACCGGTCACCATGGACATTAATTCCACCCGTCTCCGAACGGTGCAAACCACAATTTGATATTAATGCTGTAGCTACACGCAAAATAGGTCTTGTTTGGAGGGATGTAGCTTTTGCCATTAGCTGTGTTTTTTTTTCCGGCTAAAAAACAGCTGTAGCCTTTTCCCACAGATCATTTAGCAGTCTGTTTTTTTTTGTTGGACTGGATAGCTGCTTCAGCCGTAATGAAATGTCTGACGTACATTTGAGAGTTCTGAAGGCATATTTGTGTGCTGATTTAGCATAAATATGGTTGATTTTTCTTTCTTAGAAATAGTGATTAACCAACATGTAAACGTGTGTAACTAGTGCAAACATTTTTATATGGTTCAACCATTCCTTCGTGATAGCCAATCCTAAAAGAATTCCCCTTTTGAGCTAGCCAAACTGATATGTTCCAGTATATATGATGCAACAGACTCAAAAGTATAGTATCAAATCCACAGCAGGTAAAGGTAAAGGGGTTCTGGAGAAAGGGGGAGATGTTCTTGAGAGAAAAGGTAGGGAGGAGGAAGCAGTTGGGGGAGAAACAGAATCCTTTCTTTTTACAGTTCGATGCCGTCCTTGGCACGCAGGCCACGGCTTAAGTACTTAGCGACAAACCGACAACACAAACGAGTTCCCCTGTTCACCGTCAGCCCAAATCATATGCCCCACTCGGAAGAGGCGAAACGTTCATTGGGCTTGCGTCTTCTAAGCCCAACTCTTCTCCCGCGTATATCCGAAGATGGTAAGGCACCTCGGGGTGTGACATCCCCCTCTTCTTCAGCAACAGCTTGACCCCAAGCTGGGGCTTGTGGAAAACGCTCCTGAAGCTCCTCTCGGTCTTCCCAGGTAGGAGCAGGTGTTGGAGAACCCGACCACTGCACCAATACTTGTGTTGTGGAAGTAGAACCTTTATCTCTCAGCCTTTGTTGTAGCACTCGGAGAGGAATCTGCAAATCCATCGTCTGTTTGGGCGATTCAGGTAGATCACTTGTAAGGGTGAACCGCTTCCGTGAATCGAGACACATGAATAACTGGGTGTATTGCTGATGTAGAAGGCAACTTCAACTTGTAAGCCACCTGGCCAATTTTCTTCTCTACTTGGAAAGGACCAAAATAGCGAAAAGCTAACTTGTGGTTGGCTCGAGCTGCAACAGAAGTCTGAATATAAGGTTGGAGCTTCAAAAACACCCAATCTCCTTCTTGGAAGGCCCTATGAGATCTTTTCAAATCAGCTTGAGATTTCATATGTTGATTTGCTCTATTGAGGTGCTGTTTCAATAACTCAGTCATCAACTTTCTTTCTTTAAGCCACTCAGACAGCTCATTGCTTCGGCATACTTCTGTGTTTTTGATGCCAAAATGCCTAGGGCTATAGCCATACAAAACCTCAAATGGAGTTTTACCCAGAGTGGAGTGGAAAGCTGTGTTATACCAATATTCCGCCAATGCTAGCCAATTGAACCATTTGCCCGGGCATGCATGAACAAAACAGCGTAAATAAGCCTCGACACACTGGTTTACACGCTCGGTTTGCCCGTCGGTCTGTGGGTGATATGCGGAGCTCATTCTCAATTGAGTTTGTGCCGCCCGAAACAGTTCCTTCCACAGCACACTAGTAAATACTCGGTCTCTATCCGAAATGATAGATTGAGGTAATCCATGGAGTTTGAACACCTGCTGCATGAATAATTGAGCAACCTGGAACGCGGTAAAGGGATGAGCCAATGCTAGGAAGTGTGCATATTTAGAGAACTTGTCAACAACTACCATTATGCAATTGAAACCAGCTGAGCGGGGTAGCCCTTCGATAAAGTCCATCGAGATGATTTGCCAAGCATGATCTGGCACTGGAAGTGGCTGTAGCAGTCCCGGATACTTCACATGTTCCGACTTAGCTTGCTTACAGATTGAACATTGGTCCACCCATTGCCGAACCTGTTGTTTAAGTCCCTTCCATGCAAATAGTTTTCGTATTCTGTGATACGTTACTTGAAATCCTGAATGACCTCCAATTGCACTTGAATGTAATGCTTGCAGGATGTTCTGTTGTACAGTTGGGTTATTTCCGACCCAAACTCTGTTCCCCAGTTTTATAACTCCGTTGTGTAATTGAAACTTGGTAGTATTATCACCTGAAATCATCAAATCTTTAAGTAGTTTGCTGGTTGTAGGATCCTGCTGATAGCCGCTAGCAATGGACTCCATCCAATCCGGAATTACGGTAGAAATTGCCAAAACTTCCTCAATATCCCCCTTCTCCCGACGTGACAAAGCATCAGCAGCTTTATTGGTTGCTCCTGTTTTGTACACTATGCGGTACTGCAAACCCAAGAGCTTGGTCATTATTTTCTGCTGCCAAGTTGTAGTGAGTCGTTGATCTCCCAGATGGGCCAGGCTGCGCTGATCAGTCCGGATTATGAACTCCCCAGATTGCAAATATGCTCTCCAATGTTCAACCGCCAACAATATAGCCAGCCCCTCTTTTTCATAAGTTGAAAGTCCTTGAGTTCTAGGTCCTAAGGCCTTGCTAAGGTATGCTAATGGGTGCTTGTTCTGCATTAACACGGCCCCTATACCCTTATCCGAAGCATCGGTCTCCACTTCAAAGACTTGAGTAAAATCCGGCAAGGCTAGAACTGGTGCTGAGGTTAGTGCTGCTTGTAAAGCTCTGAATGAATCCTCTGTGTTTTTGGTCCAAACGAAGACTGTATCCTTCCTCAATAAATCAGTGAGGGGACGGCTTATGATCCCGAAATTACGGACAAACCTGCGATAGTAGCCCGCTAGGCCTAAAAAACCCCGAACTTGTTTGACATTGACTGGTATTGGCCACCCTTGAACAGCTGAAATATTCTTCGGGTCTGTCGCCACTCCATCTCGGCTGATTATATGCCCTAGATATGTTAACTGATTTTGAGCAAAGGAACACTTGGACCTTTTTATCTTCAAATTGTGTTGCTTCAATATCTCCATAACTTGCCTCAGCTTATACACATGGTCTTCCACTGACTTACTGTACACTAGAATGTCGTCTATGAACACTAAGACACCTCGGCGCAGTAAAGGCCCCAAAATCGTGTTCATCAAACTTTGGAAGGTTGCTGGCGCATTGGTTAGACCATACGGCATAACCCTGAACTCGTAATGACCATGATGCGTTTGGAAAGCCGTTTTAGGTTCATCTTCAATCCTCATTCGGATTTGGTGGTATCCGGCTCTTAAATCCAAGCTTGTAAACCATTGTGTGCCAGCCAATTCATCCAATAGTTCTTCAATTACTGGTAACGGGTAACGATTCTTGACCGTGATTGCATTCAAGTGACGATAGTCCACGCAAAGGCGCCAGGTACCATCTTTCTTGGGCACGAGCAGAACTGGCGAGGAGAAAGGACTGTTACTGACTTGTATCACTCCTTGCCTAAGCATTTCAGAGATTTGTTGTTCTATTTCATCCTTTTGTGCAGGCCGGTAACGATAAGGTCTCAAATTGATGGGTTGAGCCCCAGGGATTAAAGTAATGGTATGATCAAATTCCCTTTGTGGAGGTAAACCTTCAGGTTCTTCAAATGTTTCAGCAAATTCCAATAAGAGTTGCTGAATAGAGTCTGGCAACCTGCATGGTTCCGCTGCCACTGCATTCAACCGAGCACCATCACTCACTGCTGTCTCTTCAATTGGAATGTTTCCTATCCTGTAGTTAGAAACATCCGACCTGATCCCCCTTAATAAGACTTTCCTCCCTTGATGTTGGAATGACATAGTTTTCTTGCGCCAGTGAATTGTCATTGGGCTATTTTGCTCTAACCAATCCATGCCTAAGATTAAATCATAACAGCCAAGAGCTAACACCTTCAAAGTGGTTGAGAATTCTACACCTTGCACCTTCCAGCCACAATCAGGTAATTCCTTTATACAGGTTAAGACCCCTCCATCTGCCACTCTTACAGACAGCAAATTGGGCGATTTTTGCACCCCACTGAGTTTATCTGCCAAAGATTCTCTCACGAAACTATGTGTGCTTCCAGAGTCCACTAAAATGGTAATCTCCATCCCTTGAATTATCCCTCTAAGCCGCACTGTTTTGGGTGATTCAGCATTACTAAGGACAGCTACAGATATAGCCAAGACCTCTCCACTATGTGAACTAGCACCGTCTGAGGCTGACTCTTCCAATTTCGGACTCTGAATTAAATCCCATAACTCCTGGACTAAATGCAACTGTACCATTGGACCGCACCGATGCTCTCTGCTCCATTTCTCACCACACGTATGGCATAAACCTTTGGCTCGCCTATAAGCTCTCAGTGCCGCTACTTTATCATCAGGTCCGGTAGCACGGGCTCCTTCAACACCTCTCCTATCATCTGCTCTATTACCAGCAAAACCAGGCTGCCTTACAGGTGGGGCTGGTAAAGGCAAAGCAGTTCGAATCGATGATCGCCCAACTATCGATCCTTCAGGTCGACGTATGTCACGCCTCAAAGTTTCCAACACCTCCTCTTGTAAACAAGCAAGAGACACAGCTGTGTCGAGATCTTTTGGTTGATGCAAAATCACTGCTGCCCTGATTTCACTCCGCAGCCCATCAGTGAATTGCGTAACGAAAAACATTGGGTCCCATGAGTGATGAGCAATAAGATTGTGCATTCCCGCACTGAATTTTTCAGCAAAATCTGCTACTGTTCCACTCTGCTTGAGACGGTTAAAGAGACGCAATTGTTGCTGAAACTCTTCTCTACCAAAACGTAAACACACAGCATCAGCAAAGGCATCCCAATTTTTAAACTCAATATGAGCACCTGTTGACTGCAACCACAAGATTGCCTTGCCCCCAAAATACATTGCAGCCACACTCACCCAAATCTCAGGACGGGTACCACAAACCCGAAAATATGTTTCACACTTCAATCTCCAAGCCCTGGGATTATCTCCCTCAAATGCAGGGAAGTCCAACTTAGGAGGTGCCGGGTAATGTTGATAACCCCCCGAAACTCTATTCAGCGAATCACCAGCATCATAGGATGATATAGGTAAGTAAGGCAAACCACATACATCATCATTGGAATTAAAATCAGAGATGATATTACCCATCGCCTTTTCTTTACTTGAAGTTGCTGCGCAGAAATCAGTCGCCCCACGGTTGGTTCCTTCCTCCTTTGGCTCTTTAATCTTTAGATGTTCCGGGATCGGCAGCAAGGGGGGTAAACTCGTGAGTTTAGCTTCGGCGATCGTGCTGCGAGGAATCTGTTGGACTTGAGTCCGCAGCTCTCCCATTTCCTCACGCAGGTCCTTCACCGCCGCCTCCATGTTAGGTTTCCACTCTTTCAACTCCATAACCACTGGTTTAATCTCAGCCACGGATTCCACCAAGGACTGAATCGATTGTGTAAGCGCAGCTAGTTCTTGCTCCATAGCCAACGCCTTCTCCTGCGCGCGAGTCTGGAACCTGGGTTTATCCAGCTTGCCCAAATGCCGAGGAAAGAATTGCTCTGATACCAATTGATATGTTCCAGTATATATGATGCAACAGACTCAAAAGTATAGTATCAAATCCACGGCGGTAAAGGTAAAGGGTTACGGAGAAAGGGGAGATGTTCTTGAGAAAAAGGTAGGGAGGAGGAAGCGGTTGGGGAGAAAGCAGAATCCTTTCTTTTTACGATTCGATGTCGTCCTTGCACGCAGCCCGGCTTAAGTACTTAGCGACAAACCGACAACACAAACGAGTTCCCTGTTCACCGTCACCCCAAATCATATGCCCCACTCGGAAGAGGCGAAACGTTCATTGGGCTTGCGTCTTCTAAGCCCAACTCTTCTCCCGCGTATATCCGAAGATGGTAAGGCACCTCGGGGTGTGACACAAACCTAGAGATATTTCGAACAAAGAACAAGAAGTAATGGCGAGGAACTGTGCCGAGAACAAATGTGTACAAAAAAATGCTATACTGATAGTTAAAAAAATGTACAAGGAACAACAGAACCCATGGACTTATCAAACAACAAATTAATCGTGACCGATCATCATTGAACCAACCATATTTTAGCTTTTACATTCCGTACATCAATTCCGAGAACATCAACTGGACATATGAAGTCATATAAATACCAAAGTGACATAAATCTTCTATACTTCTATTCCATACGAGCAACAACAGCACCGCGCCGCGCTGGAGGCATGAGCATGATCAGGGAATAACTAAATTACTTGCAGGCTTAATTGAACAGTCTGCACAGCAATGCCTTGATGTCCCTGAAATAGGACAATATAAGAGCTTCAACAATAAAAGGGTTTTCAAACATAGCTCTTAGACAACATGTTTTGCGAAAACAAAGAACTTGATTTTTAATAGCAGGTATTAGAACAAAAAATCTTTAAACTGAGTGGACAAACAGATGTTTGTCATTTGGGACATTAAATCCAGATGAACATAACATAAGAACAAATCGGTTCTAAATTTTAATCTAATCGAGCATGGCTGCTAGCTTCAATTCAATGATCCATCACCTTTATTTATTTATGAAGCAATCATCACCATATTTTCATTGATACATGTAATGTACTATAAAAAACAGCTAGCTACTCAACAGTGAATCAACTAAACCATAGGGATGACTTAATATGTATATTTTTCCACAACTTGATCAGTATATACATGCATAACAAACTTTTGATTAATTCCCATGCCTCAACGAGGTTATCATCGGCCTGAGGTAGCGCGGAGACTCTCCCCCGACAGTCAGTACCACTCCATACGTGTTTTATATGTACTGACATCAAAGGTGTGAAAAGATGATTTATTTCCTTTGCTCAAACCATTTCTTACTCAAAAAAGAATTGAAACGTGTACATCAATTTGGATACCCGTAATAATGGAAATTGACTTCATTCCAGCATCCAGCAGGAAAATACAGAAAACCAAAAAAAATAAAAATAAAAGAAGGGGCACATAGTTCAGAATGGTATTAATGGATATGTGTCCAGTTAACTCTAAATCATGACCATTTTGATATAAGTAAAATTCAATGCCCAGTGATTATTAAAAAAACTCCCAGACCAAATCAAACTTTTTGAGACCAAACCATTCAAATCCATACAATCTCAAGCCTAACAGCAGAAACTACACTAATGATTGCAGATGATAAAAACTGTTCAAATTCGACTGATTTCTTCATAGATTTCAGATATATTTATGCTATGTTGGTTTTTCCAATAAGCATAACCATACTACTACGGAGCAAAATCAGAGAAATTACACATCAAATTTATTATATTAACTTTGCTGTGCCATTGTAATATAAAGTCTCAATCATATCTAAAGTCCCAAGGAGAGATAGACCTCACCTGACAACAAAGACTTTGTAATTCTCCCGATCCATGACAGACAGCTGTTTGGGTTCCTTCTATAGTTCTATTTATATCACAACAAAACCCTAGAAACCTTTATATCCAATTTAGACTAAACAATAAGTATATCAATAAGCATGTTAGTCTCACTAATGCATTTGTCATTAATCACCAAAACACTCCATTAACATATAATGGCGGGCTAGATTCTTCAGCTGCGGAAGAACACTGTTTCAACAGTGTCTTCATTCCTTTGTCTGAGAATTTGCTGGAGCAAGTGACGGCTACCTTCTGCCGTCTTAACACCCTCCTCCGTCGCGTCTTCCGGGTGATATCCCACTTTCGGCAAGTTTACCGCGTCATCGACGTGATCCTCCACAACGATGTTGCACGTCTCCAGGAGGCTTGTCGTTACTTCGACTGCTTAACCGAGGCGGCAAGTGACCAAGTCGACCAGGCTGAGACCCATCAAACAAGGGAAGAGAGCCTATGGGCTCAATTCTTCTTGATTCAATAGCCCAAGGGTCTTGGGGAGACACTCGAACGAGCGCTTCAGCGGGTGGATGCATTTCAGACTTCATTCGATCACGAACCGTCCGACGTCGCCGCCTACAAAGTATTGAAAATGGAGATAGCAGCCTACCTCCGCCACTAGAAAATTTTGTTTATTTATAGGTTTCTACTTTTTTTTAATCTTTGTAAGCGGTAGCCACGCTGTTTGGCCATATGAAAATTCAAAATGAAAAAAATCTAGTTTGGAGGTGAAGTTACTATATTAATTATATGTTGAATTATATATATATATATATATATATATATATATATATATATATATATATATATATAGTTAAAGCAAATTTTCAAAAAAATTTTCATTTTAAATGACAAAATTGACATATAAACATGTAATTTCTTCATGTCATGTAAGTGTATATACATGATAATATACTTGAGAAAAACCATATCACAGACGGTTCCAATTATGGAACCGTCTGTGATAACTATCACTGACGGTTCCATAATAGAACCATCTGTGATAAGTCTCTTTATAAGTAGGAGACCGGCTGCTAGGGTTTGTGCCCGCCCTAACTCGTCACTCCCCAGCGCACTTACTCTCGTCCATTCCCCTCCCTACCTCGACGCCATTTGCCAGACCCGTCGCCGCCCTTCTTCCATCGCCACCGGTTGTGACACCACTGCACTACACAAGGCAATCGACGATAGGAGTGTCTTATCTTGATGTCGAGTGGTCGTGCCACAACTACGGTGGCCGCCACCCAATCCATCGCCGCCACTGCACCCATCTGCATGCTCGCGTCCATGGCTTGGTTCTCCTGCTTGACCTCCTGCGCTCGGGCCCTGGCCCCTGGCTTTGCTTTCCCCATCCTCCCTCTATTCTCCTCTCTGTTAGCTTAATGTCTTTTGTTGAGTTTGATTTTTATGCTTGAGCCTTAAGTTGTGTCATGATGTTTGTGTGATTTATGCAAGGTGTAGGAGATAGATGAGGGTTGTGCTGGTGGTGGGGTGCAGCCGGGCTGCGTCGTGCCCGTGGGCCATGCCTGGCACGGCCCCAAAAATTCAGCCGTTGGAGGGGTTTTTCACCGTTTTGACCGTTGGGTGCCTTAAAAAATAGCAAAAAAATAAAAAATTCCTATTTTTTTCTATAAATAGCCACCATACCCCCCCTCATTTATCACCCCTTCATTCTCTATTCTCTCTTTGAAATTGTGTTGTGCAAATTCAAATCCGTGTTGAGCAAATTTGGCAAAATTCAAAAAAATTGTGTCAAAATTAGGAAATTTCAATTTTCATCAGCAAGTCAGCGAAAGAGGTACAATACTATTTTTGTAATACTTTTATTGTTAGTTATTGTTATGCTAAGATGAAAATAGTAATAGTGATAGTTTCAATTTTGCTGTTTTCGTTATGGACAGTCCTTACAATAGCTTTGCTCTTGGTGATTACGGACTTTCATCGGAGGAAATTGTGTCTATGAAGGCGGCTGCAGCTGCGGCTGCCTCAAACCAATCGGAGGTTTCGCCGGAGGAGCAAGGTGGAGTTCCATCATCAGGCTCCACATCAGCATCAGGCTCAACAGTAACCGGAGCAAAGAGGTCGAGGCCGTCTACATAGGGAGTGTGGGAGAATTTCGACAGGACAACCAAGCAAGACGCAGCCGGAAATAAGGTACCATATGCTATTTGTAAAAGTTGTAGCCATGAATTGTCTACAAAGTCTACAGGTGGAACGTGGCACTTGATTAGACATGCTACAAGAGTCGAACCAAGCAAGGATTGACGATGAGGCAGACGCAGCTGCAATACAACCCCGACGGTACGGTATCTAGCTGGAACTACAATCCTTAGGTAGCCCGCCAATCTCTCTGTCGTTTAATTGCTTCTAAGGATTTACCGTTAGGCTTTGGCGAGTCGACTTCTTTCCAAAATTACATTAGAATTGCGCATAATCCTAGATTTACTGCATTTCAAGACGCAGGACAACAACTAGGGATCTAGTGAAATACTATAATGAGCGTCATAATAAAATAAAGGAACTGCTTGAAATGCGTGCACATTTTGGTTGTACGACCTCGAACATATGGAGTGGTCGGGCTAGAGAGGATTACCTTAGTGTAGTTGCACATTATGTTAACGACGACTAGGTAATAGAGAAAAGGATTATAGCTTTGAAATTAATTGATATAGCACACACGGGGAGAATATTGCGAATCAGTATTATCAAAGTCGTGGAAGACTTTGGTCTTCTGAACAAAATATTCGCAATTACTTTAACAACGCCGCTTCAAACTCTAGGGCCATGGACATTCTTACTCCAGTGTTGAGTACATATGCCGATTCCTTCTTGCTACATCAACGATGCGCTTGTCATATTATCAACCTTATAGTCAAATGTGGTTTGAAGAGGTTGAGTCTGTATATTGAAGCTTTTCACGATGCGATTTCTTTCTTGAATAATTATAACGTAAGAATAGCACAATATAAGAACTTTTGCAGGGCGATGGGTGTACGTCCAAGAAAGTTTGGTTCGGACATGGAGGTAAGGTGGAACTCTACTTACCTCATGCTTAAGAATCTTTTACTATACGAGAGCACTTTTTCTGTATTTATTCAAACACACTATCCTAGCATTGACGGTGCTATGCTATTAACTGAGCAACATTGGTTCGTTGCTGAGAAGATATTGTCGTTTTTAGAACTTTTTTATGAGGCAACTGTTGCTTTGTCCACTGTCTACTATCCAACATCTCCTATCATTGTGCATACTATTTTATGGATTGCTACTCAATTGAAAATGTTTGAAAATGACATAGTTTTATGCGATGCTGTTATTTCCATGAAATCTAAATACCTTAAATATTGGAGAGAAATCCCTTACCTATATGCATTTGCATTTCTTTTAGATCATAGGGCTAAAATTGATGCATTTGGTACTGTACTTGATGTTCTTAGTGATGCTACGGGGCTAGACTATACTGACTATTTTGCAGAAGTTCGTTCTCAGTTATACGAGGTTTACCAAATGTATGAAAATAGGTTTGAAGTCAGATTAAGAGCGACCTCCGATAGCCCCACCTCAAGTGAGAAGACAAATATGTGGGGCGCGATCTTCGGTGCCTCTTCCTCCAGGTTCAGGTCCAAGGCTTCTTCTTCTTCTTCTACACCAACGCCTGCTCAGCCAAGACCCACAAAGAGGGGGGAAATATCCACCTATCTGGACAACGATACGGTGGATTTCAACTCAGAAGGCTTCGACATCTTGCAATGGTGGCAAGCCCATAAGTTAACATATCTCGTGCTATCCATACTTGCACGTGATGTGTTAACTATTCCTGTCTCTACAGTTTCCTCCGAGTCTGTTTTCAGTCTTTCTGGAAGAATATTGGAGGAGAGAAGAACAAACCTCACAAGTGAGATGGTGGAGATCCTTCTAATTGTGAAGAACTGGGAACAAGCTGATTCACGAACACAACACTTTGTGGAAAAATCCAGATTTGTCGGAGGTGTTCGAAAATCTGTACTTAGACAATGACACCGACACATAGAACAAAGATGTATCACGTATGTAGAATTGTAGAGCTATAGGTTGTACTCTTTTTCCTTTGGCAAGGTTTTCTCATTTTGAATTTTTACTTGGCGAAGGTTTTAACGAGGCAGCTAGTTGAACATTAATAAAGCTCTTTATTACATTTTCAATACGATTGTCTCATTTTTTTAATTTTTATGTCTACTTTTGAATTCTACATATTTTTCTATTTTTTCTGGATTTTTTTATTTTGTTGGATTTTTTTGTTCTGATAGACCAAACGAGCCACATCTAGCCCAATAGGCCAAACAGGCTCTGACCGGCCAGGCACGGATGTTTGATAGGCCGTGCTTGAGCCGGCCCGGCACGGCATAAATAGTACATGGATCAAAACGGGCCGGGTCTAGCTGGGCCATGCTGTGCCGGGCCGTGCGGCCCGTTTGGCCAGCCCTGGTTGGATTAGGCCAGAGTCTTAACCTAATCTCTGGATTGGGCTTGTGACCTGCTACGCTACTATTCGGAACTGGAATCCGTCATTGCCTCGCCGTCGTAGTCGCCCTCCTCCCCCTGGGGCTGGTCGACGACGCTCGCCTTCTGGCCACCGGGATGCTGGTCCTGTGACTCCCCGCCGGCGACGAGATGCTCCGCGCCGTAGAACGCTTGATGATGGAAGTTGGAGACGTTGATGGGTTGTGCGCCGGCGAAGTTGATGAGTTCAGGGTTGGTTTGGAACGCCCAATAATGAGTCGGTTGGTTGGCCGCGCCTGCGCCGCCGGGCGGCTGCGGAACCATCCACACGGCTGCCGGTGGCATCATCTGCTGCTTGCCGTCGCCGGCCGCGCCGGAGCCGGGTGCCGGTATTGCGATGAACGGGATGCCGCCTCCTGTGGGCGCCGAGGCGGCCGAGACGGGGGCGAGGCCACTAGACATCGAAATCGCACCACCGCCGTTGCCTTGCAGGAGGGGATCGGTGACGACGGGGTAGTAAGCCACGGGGGTCGCCGTGGCGAGCGGTGCCGCGCCGGCCGCCGCGCGTGTCGGCTGGAGCTTGCGCCGCCGCTTGGGGCCGGCTCCACGCCGTCGGCCCCGGCGGCGGAGGGCGACTCGGTGGGGATGCGGAGCACGCCGTCAACGGGGGTGGCGATCGCGGGCACGGTGCCCGTGCCCGTGGCGGCCACGATGGCTGGCTCCGACTGCTGCAGCAGCCAGCGGATGGTCTCGCCGTCGGACTTGTGCCCCAGGTCGCGCGTGAGCTGCGCGACCCTCGCGGCGCACGCCGCCGCCATGCGGATGCGCCGCCCGCGGCCCTCCACCTTCGTGTGCCGGTCGCGGTTCCGTGGCGGGGGGGCGACGGTAAGCCCGCCCAAGAACTCCACCGGCACAGGTTCCGGCTTAGGCACGACGGACCCATGCGAGCCCGTCGGGCCCATTGCCATTGCCAACACCGCATTGCCGGCAGCCGCCGCCGCCGCGTGGTAGCTGGCTTCTGCGTCCTCCTCGCCCCTGTCCTGCAGCTGCGACTCCATGGGAGATCGGATTGGCGAGTTGTGCTTTTCGCTTGGGCTCCCCTTGCCGTCTTGTGTTTCTTCGCGTGGATGGAATGGATGCGCCGGTTATGACTTGGCGGCGGCGCCCTGGGCGATTTGTTTGGCTGAGAGCCTCAAGTCTATCAGGAGTCTGTCTCGCTGAGCGGTGGGTCCCGCGGGATAGGGTTAAGGGACCACCGCCCCACCGCGCACGGTGGGCGTAGGGACCGGACGATTCGGCCCACGGAAAATACGAGGACAGCGGCACGTATTAATGAAAATAAAAATAAAAGCAGTGATTAATTTTAATGAATAATTACTGTATTAGTAGCGGCTTTTAAGGTTGCGGCTACTTATCAATCGTCTCTCTGTCTCTCATGATATAAGAGCATCTACAATAGCTCGTTCCTTAACTTGTTCTAATGGATTACTTTTTAAGTTTGTGTCAAAGACTTTAATTAATGAAGTATAACTTTGTGACCTATATATTTTGGCTCATTTATCATATTAATAATGAAGTCGAGCTACACATGTGATCCGGTGGATATTTTGCTTGGAGATAGTGGGACTCACAAAACGTGTTTTTTAAGTAACAAGTAAATCTCCAATAGAGTATTTGATTGTTTCTTGTATCTTGGTATTAACAATTTGCTGGATTCTTCATCTAGAAACAACATCACCTTCTCTTATTCATATCACCTAACTACTAATGTGACAACTCTTTCGTAACAAGTGACGTGGACTGTAGTAGATATTCTGACCAAGAAAGAAGAAGAAAGCATGTATGGGCTCGCTGTTTGAGCAAAGCGTGTCGTGGTTGGTCCCACGGGCCACTGGTGTAAATATCCTCTTTGTTTACAAGTTGACTAGCCACAAAGTAAGGTCGTTTTTACTCATTTGTGGAGTACATACAAAGTTGATTTACCAGGTATTTTCTAAGAAATTGAAATGGTCAATGGTTGAAGCTGCAGCAATTCATGTGGGTAGTTTCTGCCTGAAGTGCAGGTCCCCTCTGACCTTTTGTTTTACCTCTCTGTCCTATACTCCTATGAGATGCCTAAACTACAGGCGTATTCCTCGCAATTCATGTGCTTACCAACCGTAGTGTTTCTCGAATGGGGGCTCTACGGAGGAGATGGAAGAGCAAGAATCGGCTCCTTACATGGGAGCCCGGCATGTGTGGTCTGGGCTTTGCATGGAGACTGACGCCAACAAATAGAAAATAATGGATTCATACAAGAGAAACGTAGGGTTGTTTGGTTTATAGCCCCAAATCCAATCAACCAAGCTAAAATTTGGCATAACCAAAATTTAGAGAAAAAAATGTTGTTTAGATTGCGGACAAGCTAAATTTTAGCATTACCTAAAGTCTTGTGAGCGATGTTCTTGCCATCGGATTGCCCACGTGTAACATTAGATTTTATTTACGTTACTAAATTTTGGTTAGCCTTACCAAATATTAATAGTAAACGTTGCTACCGAACCAAACAAACCGTACTGCTGCCTATTCTCGCCAATGGTGTTATTGATGTGGTGCATCCTCCGCCACCTTACTAGTCACAACTAACATGATCAACACCGCCATAGCTTTGCTAAAATCTGCAACCACTAAGACATGCGATTGTCTGGATCTCAAGTTGGGGTCTTGCCACCAAATCTCACCAGTCAGCACCGTGGTATCACTGACGGTGTCGAATTGATTGACGAAGATGCTCCATGTGGAAAGGTGGGTGCGAGGAGAAAGGGGATCTGATGAGAGAGAAGGGAGAGGGCTGGAATGTTCAAATTTAGGCGCACCCATTTGTGGGTCGTTCCACCTTAGAGCCGCACATCAGGATCTACAAATTGTGATCGCTGTCTGGAGCTGGCCCATAAGCCCGTTGTCGTGTCCGCTCACGTGCCGTGCCTGTCGGAATCTCGCGGCGATCCATGTATCCCACTGAGATTTTTTTTAATAATGTTATTTTAAAAAATAATTATAAAGATAAATAGTCGTCTTAAACAATTACAAAACTAAGTGTGTGTCGACAGAGACCCTGTTAACCTCGTGTCATCGGTCCAACTCCCTATCGCTAGTTTAACTAACCGGCGACACGTAGTGAACAGTGTTTCTGTCAACAGTTGAACTGACGATTTATAATAATAATAATAATATTTCATTAATGTGAGAACCCGCATAATTAAACTAAGCTAATCAACAGTAATTGGTAATTAGTTTAAGTCAAAATTTTCATTAAACCAATGTCAAGCATAAACTCAGTTAATTTTAAATCACACAATCAAACAATGGACATTATAAATTGTGCATTTATCATTCCACATCACAGTTTATAACAGTCCGTTTACACATCAGAATTAAAATATTACAATCCAAATTCTTGTTACAAAATTTATTCTACAACTCAATAATGGATACAAGATTAATTTTACAAAACAATTACAAGAATTAAATAATACAGTTTCATATGCTTGCATCCATTTTCATCGGAGCTTTCCTTGCCTCCTCGTCCCACCATTCTACACCTTTCCTGGTCATGCAACATAGAATTGAGGCGTAGTTAGCAAATCTGAAAAATGCAATCTTAGTTAGATTGAAGAAAGGTTGTCGTCGAAATTTCAGAAGTACAATAGGTTTCCATATCAACCTAGGTCAGCCGGTCCTCGATCACCAAGGCACCACGACCAACTTTGAGTTAGTCGACTCCTTTAGTAATCAAGGTATCGGATCAACGAGTCAATAGGTACCTTTTACTTCCAAGGATCTCATCATCGGCGTTAAAAAGCCCAACACCCACCTTTCAATTTGCTTGCCTCAACGCATTAGAATCCAACAATGCATTCCCATTCATTTCGCCCTCTGTTCAAAACATCATCAGACCCCAATCCAACACCCACGATGTATCATTTCGATCAACCGCAAAGCCCGATGTCGAGCCTAACCAAAATAACGCCTCAATTCAAAGCATCCGACCCGCCCAAGCCAACCCTTGCACAAAACCCTTTCATTTGCATACACGGTTGCGATTTCAATCAATAGGGAGAGCAATGAAGAAGTGGAGCCAGAGGTCCAAAGCCAACACCATAATTAGATCAAGCCAAATAGGCAACCTGACCCATTGACCAGGTGAAGCATTTCTTTCCCCAAAGCCAACACAATCCTTGCAAGTATTGGGTTCACGAGAGGCGACCATGTATAGAAGGTAGTAGGAATTAGGGTAAATAGGGTTATGGTAAATAGGAATAGGAATCTAGTAAGCGAAAATTACCACAAGGCGGGATGAGATCAACCACGACCAAAGGATAAGATCACCCATTAAGCCATTCCCCATTTCCCATTCTCACGACCCACAAGAGAGAGGGAGAACACTAGAGCCTCGCCTCAAGGCCACCATCCCGACCTGCTGCAGGAGGAAGAAGGGGAGGCACAAGAGGAAGGGAAGCAAGGAGCACCGACAAGCCAAGACCTTGCAACTTCTCCCCATCACAAAACCCTAGCAGAAGGTAACCCAGCCATCTCCCCTAATCCATCAATAGTTCCCATCATCGATAATGCATCATGTTTAGCCATCCAAATTAAGCATCCTCAATCTTGCACATTCATCAATCCCAAACATTCATCACAGAGCAATGGAGGAGCAAGGATCGAGAAGGGCACAAGGGGAGTGATACCTCGGTAAGCCTCGGTAAAACCATCCCCATCACCTCCTTTGTTGCATCATCGGTAGTAGCCTAACCACCTCCAACATCATGCATAAGCATCAACCAAACATCAATAAGCATAAGTAAAATTGAATCAACCAAATCAAGTAATTTGTGTTGTCGGAGGGTTAGGGGAGGTTAGGGAGGTAAGGAACGTCTTTGGGCTGCTGCGTGAGCGGTCAGAGTAAAGCGAGCCACGCGAACGGGCCGTCTTGAGTAGGGGAAAGAGAGGAGCTCGATGGCAGCCTTGGCCTTGGCGAGAGGAGGCCGCTGTCGGAGGAGTGGAGGCCGAGCAGGTCGGGCCGGACACCGTGGGGTCCGACGAGCAGAGAGGCGGCGGGGCCCCGAGGAACCGAGGGCCGACAGCATGAGGGCCAGGCGGCGAGCCGAGCAACGTGGGGAACCGAGCAGATCCTGTGATGGACCGCGAGGACGGCAGAAGGAGGATGTGGCGGGAGAGGAGGCGATCAGGTGGAGGCAGCCGGCACCAAGCGGCAGCCCTCATGGCGTAAGCAGACCAAGGGAAGCGGTGGGCGCCAAACATCGAGCCACGGGAGGAAGTAAGCTGAGAGGAGTAGCACTAGGGCATGGCCATGTGGGAAGATAGCGACGTCTGGAGGTGAGGCGCCTGGAGGGTGAAGTGAGGAAGAGGAAACATAGGAATAGGGGGATTGGGGGAGAAGAAATGGGAATAGGAGCCTGGGGTTTTCGGCTGGGTAAAGATAAGGTGGAAAAAAATTAGAAAATGGGAAAAAGAAAATAGAGGAAAGGAAGAAAAAGATAGAGGAAAATTTTTGTAGAAAATTGTTGTAAAATTCGAATTAGGTAGAAGATTTGAATTAGTAAATTTAAATGCGATCTTTCATTTAAGTCACCAATAAGGTAGGTTATTTAACCCACGCTAATTTATTTAGCAATAAATCGACCGGTAAGAATTAAAGGCGAGAAATGTGTATAAATTAAATTGAACTTCATATTTGAGTTGGTCACCAATAAGAATTCTCAAATTAAGTAAATAAGTAATTTGAGCGTTAGAAATAATTTATTCTAGTAGATTTATTTATTTAGCGTCGGCATAAAATCAAATTAATCATTTAATTGCCCAAATAAAATCTGGTGGACTTAGTTTTGTGCGAACAAAATTTGTTAGACCTAGTAATATGCAATTATGTGTAGTAATTTATTTTCGCCCAATAAAACGTGAATGTCAACTATCCTAATCCTAGAACCGATAAACTATAGAACGACTGCGCTGGGAGAGTGCTAACTTAACGGGGTTTCAAAATGGTTATTAAATTAAGATCATTATGATGAAAGAATAATCTAAATAGCATGCACATAGTCCCACATATTATTGCTAAGTATTTAATTATGTATTTATTATTTAGCACCATCATTATAAATTGCGGCGGGTGAACCAACAGGAGTAGTTAATATCGATTTAAATAAATGGCGATCTTTCCTACAATTCATGAGCAAGCTACTCCCTTGATCATAAACCTAGCTATTTTAAATCTAAACTGTATATTGCTCTATCATTATGTATTGCATCAAAACTATTTTCTCAAAACTAAATTGAATTAGAATGAAATTGGGAAGATAAGAAATTAGATGAAAGAAAGGAAGCAAAGAAAGATATTGGGTTGGTAAAGGGGGCAGGCGAGAAGCAGCGGCAGCGATGATGTTGAGGTAAGAGGTGGGCCCCTTTTTACAGGTGGTTATAATATAAGGACAAACAAATCTCTTACTCGGTCAGAAGCCGTAAATCAGTACCAACCATTTTCCCGTTTCGACGGGCAGAAAATGTTACCTGTTACGTAATTATACTCTCCACATCGGGTAAGTAAATACGGGGAGGATCCCAAAGAATGGGGACCCAGGCGATATACTACCGCCTGAGTGGAGTGTTGGGACGGATCTTAGGCCAACCAACATTCTTGAAACTTCGGTGTATGGCGAGATCGACAGCGTGATTAAATCGATCTGAAGCGAAAGGTAATGGGTGGAGACTTAATCACGTAATTGGAAACGTTACGTATTACGAACTCGAACCCGCATCAAAGGAAATCAGAGGGACCCGACTCATTTAGAGCTCGAAATTACTATGGGTAAAGTGGTACAAGCTCAACTGCATGGCCTATCAAATCATGAATTCATGCCGGTCTCTGGATTGGGGTCTCTGAGGCTGCTCGGGGTCTTTCTTCTCTCCGAATAATCAAGTAGTCTCTTCAGAAGTAAAATTGTAACCTAAGTTTTGAAAACTATTTTCAGAATAAGAGAAGAGGTAAGAATTTTGATAAGGATGGAATTTAGAGTCATCCATTGCATTTTAGCTATTAATACTTACTGAGTACACTATAGTACTCACTCTTGCTATCTCTCCCTTTGCTTAGATCCACATCCGTCCGGGAGTTATCCTGGGCGGGATGAGGAGCTTGTAGGTACCAGTCTGGCAAGTAGAAGGGGGCGCTCATCCACGAGGACGAGGCGATATGGCGCCATCTTTGACTCGTGGGGCGAATAGGTGGCGATGCATCGATTGCAAGCGAGTCGTGAGAGAAGCTTCCTTTGTAGTTGTGTAATACTTGTAATAAGAACTATAGTCTTGTGTGGCTATTTACGTAATAAAGATGTCTGATTTCTATCTTATTGTTACTGCTGCGTAACTCGATAAATGGCTTGCTATTCGTTGGAAGCGATGTTCTCTTGGGCAAGCGAATAGTAATCCGTGTGCCTAAGTGTGATTACCCTCGGGGTAATGACACGAGCGTCGCAGTGTCAGCGGAAATAATTGTGGGGGAATAAATAACAATTTTTTAGGTAATTGACGAGGATTGTTGACTAATCAATTATCCGGGTATATCTTTATTTGCTTATTTATAGATAAGTCAGATTTTTACTGGATCTAAGTTAGTTTTCTGAGCCCAAGATCAATTAAACAGTCAGAAGGTTGATCTAAAAAGTCTTTTCTTTTACTGTTCCTAAAACCTCTTCCGGAGGCCCAGTTGGACCTCCTCTATGGATTCCTCCAGGACTACTCCAAGACCTCTCCCCTGCAGAGGAGATCCTAGAAAGCGGTTACCCACATGTGGTTAATAACAGCTACACGTGGAGATATCGACGATAACGGTCATCACGAAGAGACGTGATTGTTGGCTCGAAGAGACATAATCCTTGGGCGAAGAGGCACCACTGTGACAAACTATCGACGCTTGTAAAACTATAAATAGTCCGGCCTATGTGCCCTTATAACATAGATTCACATCCAAGCCCTAATCCACGTGAATTCATAGCCACTTTCCCTGTAATCAGAGTATACACTTTGCAATACACATTCATCATTTTGAGTCCTTTGGTGAATAGATAGTAATCTCCATTTTTCTTTTATATTCTTGTTTTGTCTGTTCTGTGGCGAGAGTTCCAGACGTCGACAGCTGGCGCCGTCCATGGGGAACATTGTCATCATCTTCGCATACTCAATTCTGGTAATGTGTCCCGCGCTTTGTTGATGAATCACAATTTGCCTGCTTGGAGAAAAGTAAGCATCATCGACGTTTCTGACTACGATGACGACATGGAGGAAAACTTCGTCCTCGTATCCGGCAACACCTATGGTTCCTCCAGGGCCATTGTTAAGGCACCATCGCCCACCAAGTACGCATTCGCTGGCTCCTCGCTGGCCGTATCTTCGTCCACAAGTGCCGCTGTGGACGAGTACTATCCTGAGCCTGTCTCCCTTGGAGGAGGAGATTCGGAAGGTCTCCCTAGAGCCCAGCAAATCATGATGATCTCACTAGCGGCCTCCACACTGAAGCCTTGAAGAGAACATCTGGGGAGAATCTTCTATTCACCCTACAATACAACTCGTCATCTTCCTTAGAGGACGATGGCATGTTCACCCCTTCCACCTGTTACGACGGTCGTTAGGTCGCCGCCATCGGTGACAATCAACCCAATCCCGATGATAACCCTGAAGCATTAGGGCAACGCCAGAGCGGGAGGAACGGGAACACCTCCAACGAGAGGAAGAGTCTCGACAAGCCGAGATACATGCCGCCACACAAGTGCACATCTTGCAGGTTCGCGACCACTACTACCAAGACGCCCATGGCTCCTCAGTGAGGGCGCCACCGCCGACGATGCATACGCCACCGTCGCGGGCAACGATGGTAAGAGATCCAAATACCTTACCAACCCCATGCAGGAGGATTCCCCTGCAGAGCGCATTCGCTACTTAGTAAGCGCCATCGCACGTCCTCCGAAAGGATTAACTCCGGAGCAAGGAGTGCAAGTAATGCATGCAATTGCACAAGAGCTGTAGGATGCGACGGAGAACATTTCTACCCGATCGCCTACTGTGCTTTCCCAAATGGATTCACGCCCAGATGGATCCGCAATTGAATGCCAAAGGCAAAACCGAAATTATGGTGCACCTGGCCGTCACGTTCGAGGCCTAGGTGAGCATGACATTCGTTTTTTGGGATGTAGTAGACATCCCAGATCTCCTACTGGTCATAATAATCGTCGTAATACACGACAATGTGTTGGACCTTATGCAAGTTGCAAAGCTTTTTCTCCCAGACTAAGAAATGTTACCTGGCCGGAGAAGTCCAAGCCAGGGAGTATGGAGACTTTTTATGGGACTCAAAACCCGTCGGAGTTCCTCCAAGTCTACACTACCGCCATTCAAGCTATTGGAGGCGATGATAAGGTAATGGCTAATTATATGCCCACAATTCTAAAAGGTTCCCCCAGGACCTGTTTATTCAACCAGCCTGAGAGATCCATATATAACTAGGAGATGCTTTGTAATGCATTGCAAAACAACTTAAAAAGTTGTTATGCAAAGCCGGGGAAGGAGGATGATTTGCATCGACTCCGCTAAACCACCGAGGAAAATTTACGACCGTTTGTAAAACGTTTCATAGAAGTCTGTAATACTATCCCAAATGTTTCTGATGAATCTGTGATTCGAGCTTTTAAACAGACGGTGAGATATCGAAGGTTCACAGAAGACCTCAACATTAATCCGCCCAAGTTTGTGTCAGAACTCTTTGACATGGCCGAACGGTACTATGATGCCCATGAGGCAGTAGAGTGGAACCGAATGGTAGATAAGAGAACCACCCCTCCTCAGCCAAACCTCGAGGATGTCAAAGAAAAGAAATCCAAGAGGTCTGAAGGCTCCATGAGCAGCAGAGGAAAACCTAAGAAGAAGGAGAATGTGAGGTCTAAACAGTCCACCAGGGAGGTCGCAGTAGTTGACCAGCGACCACCCTACGATAAGAACAAAGGTCCTTGGACCAAAAGGAGGCTAGAAGGTCATTCAAACGACCAAACTGGATCTACGAGTACGTCCAGGAGCAATGAGCGCTGGTGCCCATTGCATAAAGTTCCTGGTCATGACCTCCGCAACTGCCGTACTTGTCTAAAGCAAATGGAGGATTATTACGATGGGAAAGGTTCAATTCCTGTCCCACCGAAAGATAGCGGACCACCAGTGGTCCAAAGCAATGACAAAGACACGGAAAAGCCGTTTCAAAGGACGGATCACCACATCAATATCATTTACGGGGGTTCGGCCGCCTACACCTCTAAGCGGCAGTACAAGGCGGCATGGAGGGACATCAACAGCGTTGAAATCCCACCTGGTCATCTGGAATACCCCAAGTGGTCAGAGACCTCTCTGACCTTCACTAAGAAGGGCGTCCCTAAAGGTATGTCTACTTCTCATAAATTACCATTAGTAGTTTCCCCTACCATAAGTAATTGCAGAGTAGGGAGACTATTAATAGATAGCGGTAGTTCTTTAGACCTGTTATTTATTAACACTTTAGATGAGATGCAAATTCCTTGTTCTAAGATTAAACCAATGACAAGTCTCTTCTATGGGATAGTGCCGGGTATGTCTGTTACACCAATAGGGCAAGTAGTATTACTAGTAACCTTCGATATGACTACTAATTTTCTAACTGAGTTAATCACTTTCAAAGTGGTTGATTTTGAGTCTGCCTATAATGCTATTTTGAGAAGACCGTCTCTGACAAAGTTCATGGAAGCTACACACCACGCCTACCAGAAGATCAAGATTCCTGGACCAAAAGGCGTGATTGTGGTGCAAGGTGACCAGGCCATCGCGCTTCATGTGATCGTAAGTCGTTAGAACTTGTCGATCAATTAACTCTGAAAGATATTACTTTAGAGGATACAACAGAGAAAGCCGCAAAGATCAAAGCCACTCGTCAGCCCAGTGAGGAAGTAAAGGTACTGCTTAGCCCCGATGACCAATCCAAGACAGCCCAGATTGGCGCGACATTAAGTGAGCAATAGGAAGACGAGCTCTTCACCTTCCTCCGGGCCAACTCAGATGTCTTTGCGTGGAAGCCATCTGATATGCCCGGAGTCCCAAGGGAGGTGATTGAGTACAGGCTAGTCATTCAGCCTGAGAAAAACCAGTCAAATAAAGACAAAGATGTTTCGTCCTGGATCGTCAAGAAGCCATCAGAGCAGAGCTCGATAAGCTCCTTGAAGTCGGCTTCATTCGGGACGTTGATCACCCTGAATGGCTTTCGAATCTGGTCCTGGTCAAGAAATCTAACGGTAAGTGGCGCATGTGCGTAGATTTTACCAGTTTAAATATTGCTTGCCCAAATGATGACTTCACTTTGCCTCGCATTGATCAATTAGTTGATTCTACTGTGGGTTGCAAACTGATGAATATTCTTGATGCTTACTCTGGATACCATCAGATCAGCATGGAGAAAGAAGATGAAGAAAAGACTGCCTTCATCACACCCTTCGGCGTCTACTGCTGTGTCAAGATGTCGTTCGGCTTAAAGAACGCTGGAGCCACGTACCAGCGTTTGATGTAGAAAACCTTCAGCAGCCAGCTGGGGCGTAATTTAGAGGCCTGTGTAGATGACCTCGTTGTGAAAAGTAGCACCAAATATGACCATTTGAAGGATCTTGCGGAGACCTTTGAAAATATAAATAAACATAGAATAAAGCTTAATCCTGAAAATTGTACTTTTGGGGTTAATTTTGGCAAGTTTCTTGGTTTCCTTGTTTGTTCTCGCGGGATTAAAGTTAATCCCGAGAAAATTCGAGTCATTGAACAATTGCGACCACCTTCTACTGTGAAGGAGGTCTAAGCGTTAACTAGTCGAATGGCGACTCTTAGTCGTTTTATTTCTCAATCAGGAGAACGTGGTTTACCTTTCTTTAAGGTGATCCACAAGAGTAATAAAGAGTTCCAATGGTCTGAAGAAGTTGACAAAGCCTTCGAAGGCTTAAAGGCTTATCTTTCAAATTCTCCAGTATTGGTTTCACCTTTAGAGGAGGAACCTTCACTAGTTTACTTAGCAGCAACGCCAAATGTGGTCAGTGTAGTACTTATCGCAGAAAGGGAAGGGTCTCAATGACCCATCTACTATGTAAGTGAGGTCTTACACGGACCGAAGGAAAGATATCCTGAGGTCCAAAAACTAATTTATACTCTTCTGATGACTTCTAGAAAACTGAGACATTATTTTCAATCTCATAAAATCAAAATGCCCTCATCCTTTCCTCTTGGAAATATACTTCATAACCAAGAAGTAACAGGTCGCATAGCCAAATGGGCAGTAGAACTTAGGGAGTTTGATCTTCATTTCTTGCCCAAATGACCATAAAAGCCAAGTCTGGCTAACTTTGTGGTGAATGGATGAGCTGCCGAGGATCAACCTAAAAAAGTCGGTAGCAGACGATCATTCGCCCTTCATATTTTGATGGTTCCTTGAGCTTAAAACTTCGAAATTTGGGATTTTGTTGATAACACCATAAGGTGATTGGCGAGGATATAATAATCCTCATTTTACCTTTTATCTATAATTTTTATTATAGGTAAATATGGCGTCATGTGAACCACGAGTGTACCCTTAATGTTATGAAGGAAGAACCAAATGGATGGTCGTAAGTTCTTCTCGACCACCCCCATAGTCGTAAGTTATGCTACGACTATCCCATAATCGTAAGTCTTGCTACGACTACCTCATAATCGTAGATTCTTCTCGACTAGGTCAACCACGACCACCTTATAATCAAATGAACTGCTGCGAGACAAGTGGGTCTTATTGATTAAGGGATTCAACGATCATCATCTGTTGTTATTCTCTGAGAATAATGTACGTAATACCCATTATCTACGGTATATAGTCATTGAGCGGCGTGGAGGAATTAATACACGGTAATTACTACCAACATGCTTGAATTCATGAGGTGATGAGTAGCCGCTTTACTGATGCTTGCCGCTCCTTCATGTACTATAAAAAGCGGCAACTAGAAAGGGAGAAGATCGAGCCATCGGAATACAAGCACTATCTGTAATAGTCTTAGTTTTTCCCCGATTGTTCGATATACACTCAATACCATACACACACAGAGTAGGGTTGTTATTCTCTCGGAGAAGGCGAACACATATAAAAATTCCGTGTCAATCTCTGCATGATTCTATTCTAGGAGACCCCGAATCAAACAATCTTTCGTAAGTTCGGTTCTAAAACACCGCAGTTGGCGCCAACCGTGGGGATCTTCGGTAATTTCTTGTCAACATTCTCTCTGTTTTCCAAATCTCATGCACTCATGGCGGGAGAATGGAGCGAGGAGAACTGGTTCGACTTGGCGGTCTGTGACGTCGACATGGATGCCGGATTCGATTCTGAACAGAGTGATGACTCATCCTATGGCATTCTTGCCTCAGGATCTTCCCACGATCCGAGGAGACAATGTCGCCGGTGGAGTTGAGGAGGATCCTTATCCCCACAACATGCGTCCAAGAGAGAATCTACCCTCTCAAGGGGCAAGGTCAATCGACCGGGACCACACCAGGTGGACTCACGACCACGAGAGTTTTTCCTCGAAGTGTCCAAGTTCCCCTAAGGTGGTCCGACTTGGTGAGGCAAGCTCTAGAAGCCTGATGCAGGACTTCACGGCATCTGGTGATTCTCTCTCTCTGGATAACGCCCGAGAGGCGGGATCAAGCATGCTTTTCACCAAATTCGACCATCTCTCCTTGGTCACACTGCCGACGGAGCAGTTATAACCCGGACTTCCCTACTTGGAGGATTACTCCAAGTCGCCAGATGGTGTCTCTCGGCGACTCCTCAAGCGGAGAGGCCTCGGCGCAAGTGAGAATCATCAGCAGGAGGTCTTCGTCCTTCCCTCGAGATCAAGATCACTCTTCTAGAGACCGAGATGGAGACCCTTCGAAGGTCACACATGCGCCCCTCGTGGCAATGGCGGGACACCACCATTGGCGGACCACGACCAACGCCTTCATGAGCGCTAGGAAATCCTCGACATTCTCGCTTCATTGAGGCAATCTCAAGAGTCTAACATGGAAAATCTTGAGGCAATTGAAGGAAGAAGATTGAAGCTCGGAAGAATTTGCACGGGCGTATTCAATATCAATCGAGAGGAAGCTCGAGAGCTCGGCACATCAATGATTTGCTCGAGAATCCAACTCAAGAGCTAGCGAGCGCCAGTTCGACCTCTTATTTGAAGAGATCGCACAAAGGCTTGAGTACAATGAAAAAAAGAAGCTCCTCGTCGACATCATTCAAGTAGTCGTACCCATCGACTTCTTCGGCTACCGATCAATCCAACATATCACCGCGTAGAAATCGGTATAGCGACAAGTCGTGTCGATCTCCTACTCGAAGAAATGTCTTCAAATGGTGATGATCAACAAGCTCCTCGGAAGGTGATCGTTCACCACTCCGACATGGAAATCTGCAGCGAGATAAACTACGAGTATTCCCTCGTAGGACCGAGACCTATTACAGGTCGGGTCAACCTGTTACATCTGTTACTGGGTATCGTCGAGTACGACCACCTGATGATATCAACCCTTCTTTTCTGCAAAGGAGGCGTCAAGAAGTCATTACTGGATGTCGGGCATTCTCGCCTGATCTCCGAGCCGCTCGCTGGCCACCTCGTTTTCGACCAGTGAACATGGAGAAGTTTGATGGTTCCCAAAATCCCATCGAATTCCTTCAAATTTACTAGCAAATTGTTCGAGCGGCGGAGGAGGAGAGCATGTGATGGCAAATTACCTTCCAACTGTGCTCGAAGGATCCGCTCGATCGTGGTTACTAAACCAACCACTCGAGTCGATCTATTCTTAGCAACATCTCTGCGATCTTCTACTGGCAAATTTCCAAGGCACATACAATCGCCTCGAAAGGAGGGCGACTTGCCGGATGAGACGAGCGACAACGAGACATTGCGCCACCATCAAGCGCTTGATCGGGTTAAGTAACTCAATTAGGAAGTTTACGATTCATCTGTCATCGGGGCTTTCAAGCGAGGAGTCCGTAGTAGAAGGATAACGAGAGGATATTGCTTTAAATCCTCCTACTTCGCGAACTCTTGAAATGGCGATCGATATACTCTCGCCTCTGAGGCGGTCGAGTGGAACAACACAATTGATCGTGAAGACAATCCATCTCGAGAGCGGTGAAGTTGGTAAGAAGAAGGATAAGAAAGCAAAAAGTCCAAGAATAAGATGAAGGGTCAAAAACCAGCGGTTCCAAGGAGGTATTGGTACATGAATGATAAAGAGCCACGCACATCAAGCCACACTCCAGAGAGCAAAGGTAAGCGCATACGATCGGAAAAATGATAAGCCTAGGTGGTGTCCTTTCCATAAAAGGAAGGGCATGACCTTCCATAGCTAAGGTCTTCCAACAAAGCTTGAAGACTACTACAGCGACAAGGACCACTTCCCACCTCGGCGGGTAGGTCAAACAAGTGGTCATAAATCTTGAGATGACGAAGAGGAGATGCTGCCTTCGAGATCCGCAACACACCATTGAACACATCTACGGGATCATCGGCATATGAATCAAAGCGGCGACTCAAGGTGCTGCGAGCGAGGTAAACTCCATAGATCCTCCTCTCGTCAATAAATTACGAAGTGGTGGAAGTCACCATTTCTTTCGAGAAGAGTGATTGCCGATCCTTCGACTCGACAGTCGATACCCAATCGTGGTCGAACCCACCATCAACAATTGTCGGGTCAATCGAGTTTTGGTTGATGGTGGAAGCTCGTTAAATATTTTATTCTGAGTGCCTGGATGACATGCAAGTACCGGGACCAAAGTAAGACCGATGCGATACTCTTTCCATGGGATTGTCTGGGATCTTGACCAAACCAATTGGTCAAGTTTCTCTTCCTTTAACATTTGGTTCACCAAGTAATTTCGAGACGAGAAAATCTCCTTTGATGTGGTCGATTTCGATCTGACATATAACGCCATACTCGGACGACCAACTTTGGCAAAATTCTAATGGCTACTCATTATGGATATCAATGTATTAAGATGCGGGTCCCAAAGGAGTAATTACAATCCATTGTGACAAGAAGATGGCGCATACTGCGGCCGTCGATCCCTTGAGATGGTAGGACAAATACCAACTCGAGAAGAAAGTCGACCTTCGACTAGCAAGTCGAAGCCTAAAAAACTACACCAAAGCGAGCGACAAAGTCAAAGAGGTTCCTCACGGGCCTTGGGAGCCCTCGAAGGCTATTAGCATCGAGGATACTTCCGACCCCAAATAGGAAGGCGCCCTCATCACCTTCCTCCGAGCTAACGCAGATGTATTCACGTGGCAAGCATCCGACATGCCCGAGTCCCGAAGGTGATCGAGCCGCGAGCTAGCCTTACGGCACGACAAAGTACCAGTAAAACAAAAATTGCGGAGATTTGCCTGATCGGCGAGATGCTATTAAATCGAATTGGATAAGCTACTTAAGCGGGCTTTATAAGAGGTCAACCATCGAAATGGTTGGCTAACCTGTAATGGTTAGAAAGTCAAGCGGCAAATGGCGTATGTGCGTGAACTTTCTTGATCTTAATAAAGCTTGTCCAAAAGACGATTTTCCTTTACCTCGTGTCGATCGGTTGGTTGACTCTCTGCGAGTTGTGAAATGTTAAGTTTTTAGATGCATATTCGGATATCACAGTTAATATGTGTCTAGGCGATGAAAGAAAAGACCGCATTTATTACACCATTTGGTATATTTTGCTATGTCAAAATGCCATTTGGTCTAAAAATGCGGCGCTTCTTTTCAGCGCTTGATCACGAGCAACTTTTCATCTCAATTAGGCGAAATCTAGAAGCCTATGTTGATGACTTAGTTGTCAAAAGCATCAAGAAACTTAATCATATTACCGACCTACAAGAAACATTCGACAATCTCGAAAAACATCGCTTAAAACTTAATCACGAGAAGTGTGTGTTTGGAATCTCTTGAAATTGCTTGGATTCCTAGTATCTATCGAGGAATTGAAGCGAATCAAAAAGATAAAAGCCATTTTACAAATCGCCCTCAACTACGGAAAGAAGTCCGAAAACTCCTTTGGGTGCATGGCGGCTCTAAGTCGTTTCATCGCACGGCGGGAGAAAAGGGACTACCTTTCTTTAAACTTCTAAGGAGACCACGAAAGTTTTGAGTGGTCGAATGAGGCAAAAGCGCGCCTTTGAGGATGTCAAGAGGTACCTTCTGAGTGCTCCTATTACGGTCTCTCAAGGCGGAAAAAGCGCTCTTGGTTTACCTAGGCCACGCCACAGGCGGTCGGTAGCGATCTTGGTTGTAGAAGCGTGAAAATGTACAGCGACCGGTTTACTACGTAAGTGAAGTTTTACACGGACCTAAGGGCGTTACCCTCGGGTCCAAAAGCTTCAGATGCCCTCCTCATGTCTTGAGAAGCTGCGGCATTATTTTGGTGCACAAACTAAATTGTCTTGTCTGAGTTTCCTTGGGAAGCGATCCTCGAGAATAGGGAAGCAATGGGGCGCATGGCAAAATGGTCGGTCGAACTTGGGGAGTTCGACATCCATTCGTGTCGAACGGCGTTAAATCCCAGATCTTGGCGGACTTTGTCGCGAATGGACAAATCTGAACACATTCGGGATCCCGATCTGATTCCCGACCGATTGGGCGATGTACTGACGGTTACTTACTTTAAGTGGCTCGGGTGGGTGGTCTGGTATCTCCTCTGAGAGACCTTAAAGTATGCCATACAATTAAACTTTCGGGCCACTAATAATGTGGCGAAATCTGAAGGTTTGCTAGGTGGTATCTGACGTGGCGCTCTCGATTCGCCGACTACTCGTGAGAGGAGACTCTCAACTAGTCGTGAATCAAGTCGGTAAAAGTACTAGTGCTCTAACCCGACAATGTCTCGGTACTTATCGAATCGTAAGCTAGAAAAGCATTTTTTAGGTTTGAGGCACAATTCATCCCTCGAAAGGATAATTTCCTCGCAGACCGACTTGCTCGAATAGCTTCTTCGGATCTGAAGTACCAAAGGAGTCTTCTTGGAACAACTCGAAGCCTTCTCACGTCGAAGAGCGAGACACCTCCTATTGAGGCGGCCTCTCTAGAATACGAGGATACATGGATGGCGCCCATCTATGATTATCTTGAAGGGTTACATGCAGAAGGCGATCTCGAGGCGGATCGCTTATCGAAAAGCCAAAATGTATACTTTGGTGAAGGAGTTCTCTATAAGCGAGGTACTCAAGGGGTGCTCATGCGATGCATTCATGAGCGAAGGATTAACACTCCTTCACGACATACATGGTGGCATTTGTGGAAATCATGCTTCCTCTGAGCGTTGGTCGGCAAGGCTTTTCGACAAGGTTTTCTTGCCAACACCCTATCGATGCTAAAGAGTTGGTTAAAAGTGTGTCGATGCGGTTTCATAGCGAGCAAATACACCAACCAAATTCGGGCATTACAAACAATACCTCTATCTTGGCCTTTTGCAACACAGGGTCTTGATATCACAGGACCGTTTCCTAAAGCTCCGGAGGTTTGAGTTCCTTTTGTGGCTATTGATCGTTCACAAAATGGATTGAAGCGAACACATGGATCGATAACAGCAGGCGACAAAGCGGTTTATGATGAGATCGTAATTACTCGATTTGGAGTACCAAGTCGAATAATTACAGATAATAGTAAGCAATTTTCGGCGCAAAATTTGAGAATTTTGCGACGAGTTGGAGTACCAAGTTATGTTATGCTACATGGCCCATCCCGAGTAATGGGGCGTCGAGCGTGCAAGCGGCCAAATAATGAGAGGAATTAAAACTTCGAGTCTTGACCCGCTCATCAAGCGCTCGGGGCTTGGGTACAAAAATTACCCTCATATTATGGGCGATTCGTACAACTACCGATCAGACTCTGGAGAAACACCTTTCTTTTTAGTCTTGGTCTTTGAAGCTATGCTTCCTCCGGAACTAAAGATCTGGTCAACACGAGTCGAAACATTCACGGACTCCAACGAGGAACAAATTGAGCAGATGATATTAATCTACTTGAAGAAAGGAGAAACCATGCCCTAATTAGTTCGGCAATCTACCAACAAGCCTGCGAAGATACTACGATCGTAAGGTTCAACCTCGCAGCCTTGCTGTAGGTGACTTGGTATTGAGGCTTTGCCAATCCAAGTCTAATCGGAACAAACTTTCTCCCAAGTGGGAAGGTCCTTACACAGTGGTCGAAGTTACTCGTCTAGGGTCGGTACGATTGACAATGGAAGACGGCCAGGTTCTCTCGAATTCTTGGAACATTGACCAGTTACGCAAGTTCTATGTGTAACCAGCCATTCGGACAATAAAGAATCAGGTTTTTTCTATCTCTATTGTCTTACTTTTGAGTAGTGCTTTCATTATTTTTCGACTATGTTTTAAACACCTAGTTTTCTTTACACTGGTCAGAAGGCAGATAACATCACCTAGTCGAAGCCTCTCCTCTCTGCATGTGGTCCTGCCCACTAGAAGGAGTTTCCTAGTGTCGACTCGTTACTCGCTTTTATGGCCAACACAAAGAACTCGGGTTTTATTTAGTCGAAATATTTTTGAAGGCCAACTCTTTTCACCTTAGTTTATTTCTTCAGTTAATTTGAAAAATACTCTAAGAAGAGCGCACTTTCTCAGATTTGCTTAACCGTCTTGGGTGTACTCGTTTCATCTCAAGCTGGTGGGAGGAAGAGACACATCTAGTCGAAGTTTCTCCTCTCTGCCGTGGTCACCTTGCTTAATCGAAGGAGCTTCTAGCTTTGTTCGATTTCCTACTCTTGCTACCAGGCAGACTTATCGAGTCCACGGAGAAGGACGAGTAAATATTTTAAAGTCCTCTAGCGTTTGCTTAACTCAAGTTGCCGTTCTCGATTTGATTAAACTAGTCGGAGATGTTAACATTACCTAGTCGAAGCCTCTCCTCTTTGCGTGGTCACGCCCACTAGAAGGAACTTCCTAGTGTCAACTCGTTACCACCCTTTCGACGATGCATGACAATTGAGACCCAAAAACTACAAGTTAAACAAACCTCTCTGTTTTCGAAACCCTTTCTCAGACTATTTACTTAGTTTGTCTAAACAAACTAAGCAAATAGTCGAGGCTAGGATAAAGTCATCATTTGATTTCATTTCTTAGTCTTTATTTCATTAATTATCTTTTGAGTTACTAACTACTCGACAAGATGATTTGCGAGAGACAAAACTATTTACTTAGTTTTCATAAACTAAGCAAATAGTCGGGGCTAGGATAAAGTCATTACATTTGACTTCATTTCTTAGTCTTTAAATTAGTTAATTATCTTTTGAGTTACTAACTACTCGACAAGATGATTTGCGAGAACAAGATGGATTACATCAACAAAAGACATTTTTTCACAAGTTCATTCTGAGACTACTCACGAAGAGGAGAGCCAACTGCATCTCCTCTGAAACTTTCAAACCAGCGATTGCATCTCCTCCATCGACGTCTTCCTACGCTTGAGCGGTTGAAGTTAAACCAGTGGTTGCACATTAAGGTTGGGGTCATGAGCTTTAAGTTTTGCTAATGCATAACTTATTGCGATTTCGACCGCCTCCTTTATCGATTGACTTGGTTGGCCTTGAGTGGTCACGGATCTTGCAAAATCTCGACTTGATCCCCAATGGTACTTGTGTGAGCAGCTATTGTATCATCTTGAGAGTCTTTCCCTCACTATGTAGCTCACCAAGCACATTGTTCGAGGCGTGATGTTTCCTTGAAGTTTAATCTTCATTGCTTCCATCTCTGTTGGGTACAAGTCGAAGCCTCATGAGCTTTTTGTTTTCGACCACTTGCTCTGAAGAAATAAGATTGGTCAAACAAAATAAACTCCTAGAGGAAAAAGAAAACAAAAATAATCACGGGTAAAAGAATTTCTTACCCACTAGTTGAGAATCAACTTCTTGACCTCTTCATTATGGGAAACAACGGTCTCGGCATACTTTTTCTCCCATGATACAATATCCTCTACATTCTTCTTTGCAATAAGGGCGGTGCAGTTTATAAATCACGGCTTTATCGCGATTTCAGCCTCAAGTTCTCTCAATTTAACGTCCATTGCTAGAAAGGAAGTGGAAGTGAGAAAGGAAATAACTTCGTAAAGGATTGCGGTAAAAATTACTTACTTGATATTCGAGTTCTCGGCGTCTCAAGGTTTTGATCTTTATTTTTGGACATCTGAGTAAGCTCGTGAATAATGAAGTTTTCTCTCTAACTTCATTCTCGGAGCTTTTTCGTCTCATCTTCTTTTTCGAAAAGAAGCAAGAGTTAGGTAAAGATCAAAGATATAAGCGATCTTAAGTTCAAGCACTTCTTCGTTTAATTTTTCCTGCGACTTCATGGTTGCGAGTTAGCTTCTTTAAGCTTTTTCCCGAGGTCTAATACCTCTTCCTAAACTTTTTCGACTCCTCTTTTTCATAATCGGCGAGTCGGCTAAGGTCTTAAGCGTCCTTTGTTTAACTTTGCAAAGGATAACGGTGGACATGAGCATGGGTCAATCGATTGTAAGTTCTTCTACAACCATTGACCTAGTCGTAAGTTCTTCTCGACAAAGCCACTTTGGTCATAAGTCTTTTCGACCATTACCTAGTCGTGAGTTTTTCCATGACAAATCCGTAAGCACTATATAAGTAGTCAAATCCAAGGTGACTATGAATAGCGATGACTTACCACCTCTCTACTGTTTGCGAGTTCCTCTTTCTGTCATAGACTCTAGAAGTTGTCGATGATATTCACCGACAACGACAATTTGCTCTATGGCTTTCGCAAGATGAAAAGACGGTGAGAAACAAGAGAAGATTATACCTGTATATATAAGTACGATCAAGTACTTACATTCATGGTTGATCGAGCAAACATCGAGTAAAACCGTCTAGGGAACCGCTTCAACAGACAAAGCTAACGAGCGTCGTTTGAGATTCCCGATTAATCCGTTCGAGAAATTCAGGTTTGCGTTTACATCTCAAGCGAAATTACTTCCTTGGTTAGATCTTTTCAACCAAAGGAAATGATAATCGGAAAGTTCCTTCTTCCGATCACTATACTCGACCACCTTGTGATCGTAGAAATGCTTCGACCACCACTTGATAGTCGTAAGCAATTTTCTTGACCAAGCACATTTATGGTCAAAGTAGTATACAATCGAAGAGTTTTTCCTTCGATTATTTTCTCGATCCTCTCATGATCGTAAGACCATCTAGAACCCTTTACCAAGTAAGTTGCTTTCACTTGAAGTGGGGGCTAGATGGCGAGGATATAATAATCCTCATTTTACCTTTTATCTATAATTTTTATTATAGGTAAATATGGCGTCATGTGAACCCCGAGTGTACCCTTAATGTTATGAAGGAAGAACCAAATGGATGGTCGTAAGTTCTTCTCGACCACCCCCATAGTCGTAAGTTATGCTACGACTATCCCATAGTCGTAAGTCTTGCTACGACTACCTCATAATCGTAGATTCCTCTCGACTAGGTCACCACGACCACCTTATAATCAAATGAACCTGCAGACAAGTGGGTCTTATTGATTAAGGGATTCAAACAAATATCATCATCTGTTGTTATTCTCGTGAAATAATGGCACGTAATACCCCATTATCTACGGTATATAGTCATGTTGAGCGGCGTGGAGGAATTAATACACCGTAATTACTACCAACATGCGCTGAATTCTGAGGAGGTGATGGGCGCCGCTTTACTAGAGTAATCGCCGCTCCTTCACGTACTATAAAAGCGGCAACTAGAGAAAGGGAGGAAGGATCGAGCCATCGGGAATACAAGCACTATCTCGTAATAGTCTTAGTTTTTCCCCGATTGTTCAAGATATACACTCAATACCATACACACACAGGAGTAGGGTTGTTATTCTCTCCTGAGAAGGCCCGAACTCAGTATAAAAATTCCGTGTCAATCTCTCTGCATGATTCTATTCTAGGAGACCCCCCGAATCAAACAATCTTTACGTAAGTTCGGTTCTAAAACACCGACAAGTATTATATTGATTTTTTGGGTATAAGTTTTTTCGTATCATTTCACATACATGATCACCATATTTTGTAAGTGCCTATGGTTGATCAATTTCTCTCATGGTTCATAGTGTCTTTACTTACCAAATGGCCATCGGTATACATTTGTGAAATGACAACTATTTGGGACCTCTTCAATAAGCCAATTCTCATTGCATAAGAGCCCAACAGTTTGACTTCATCTTCCTGAATAAACACTGGTCCAGATCACTGGTTTTGTAACAAATATACTGATCCTAGCATAGTTGTTCATCCGAAACACTTCTCCCATTGCCGGACACAGTGTTCCAGCCGGGGGGCTACACATAATAAAATATGCGACTTTCAATTTGCAAAAATTTAATTTGCAAGACATAGTCAGTCAACTTTCGACAAATAATCATAATTATCATACACAAAATCTTTTTATTATCCCATATAGTTTAAAACAAAACATCTGTATCATTACAATGTCATTTTTGAAACACTTGAGCCAGGAGCACTTGAGGGAAGGGCAGGAGCACTAGATTCAATATTCCTGGTGATCTCCGCCACCACTAGTGTGATCTTGGCTTGGACCGCAATGCTTGATTCTTTTGTCTTGAACTTGGGTGCAGGGACAAGCCTCTGAAAATCAACAAAATCCCCATAAAGGAGATCTATCTTCAACAAGACTCGGTTTAAAGCTTAACTCATTGCTCTCGTCAAAGGTTCATATATGGTAGTCTTCATAGCAGGTATGTGTTTTTGAATATATGTAATTTGAGTATAAATGTCATTCCTAAGGTCGTCCAAGGTCATCTTAGTTGCGAGAGGAGTTACTGGAGCCTTCAGTTGCTCTGTGATTTCTCGTAGAGAAATCGAGATTCGAGAAAAAAATATTTTCTGTAACCGTAGTAATTTTCTTGCCATCCTTCATCAAGGTATCCACCTTCTTTTAAAGTTCTTGTACGGCAGTACGACTTCGTTTCTCCACTTCTTTCAAGTCTTGAATCTGAAGATCTTTATTAAAAGAGGTCTTCTGAAGATCCTCTTTTGCCCTTTCTAGTTCTAAGAAAGAATGAAAAAAGAGAATAAAATTTATGCATTGCAAATAATAGATCAAATGCTCTGTAAAAATGAAGAGAAGTCTTTTACCTTTTTTCTCCTTAATGAGCATTTTGTTCTATTCAAAGAGATCATGACTTTATTTAGATTGTCTGCACAGGATCTCTTATAACTTTTTATTCTTCTAAGTCAAGAGGCGGATCTCTTCGGTCTTCTCTGCCATGACCATCGCACTCGTCTCAGATCTTTTCTCCGCCTTAGATAATTTCAATCTGAGAGCATGAAGTGCAGATCCAACACTTTCTTGTCCAGCTTTCGCTAGTAAGCACTCCTTTTGAAGTAAACAGAGGCATACGTTAATTATTTAATTAGAATCTTACGATTGAATAATAACTTCATGTACTTACTTCTCTTTCTCCTCTACAAAAGTCTTAATCTCCTCTACCATGTCAATATTGACCATCTAGCACCTTTTGACAGATGTCATGAGGTCCTGGAGGTCCTCATTTTCGATTCTAGAAGGAGAACTTCCCAGAGAAATTTCATCTTCAGGTTGATCCAATTGAACCAGACGAAAAACTCTTCTGGTTGGATCAGTACTGGTATTTTGTGACTCCTAAGACATCCTATGAGTCAGATTTATAATGATAAATTCAAAGAAAAATTATTAAGATAAAAAGCTTACCAAAGTATGGTCATCTTCATCTTGAGTTTCGATGATCTCATGGACCACCTCCTCTGAACGGGTGGTCTCATGGACCACCTCTTCCATCCGATCCTCTAGGGAGGTCCTCTCCGTTTGGACCTCCATGTCCAGCGGTGTACCTTTGGACGTCCCAATAGCCATCGCCAAGACGTCTTGGACCACTTCCTCAGTGGTCCTAGGAGGTCCTTCCATTGGTGGAATTTCCTCTGCTAGGGATTCCTCTGTTGCCAATACAATTGGTGGCAAAAATTGTTCTTGAGCAGTCAGTTGTCCCCTTTTCAGATCTGACAGCAAAGAAAGGCTAAAGAGAAAAGAGAGGATTAGTCATTTTTAAGCCAAAATTATAAAATTATAATTGAAGAACTTACTCGATCTCGAAGCTACTTTCGCTAAAAAGCGACATAAAGTCCTCATTCACAGTAAAAGTATGTTCTCTCCTTTGCTCTGACGAGGAGGGAACCAAGGCCAGGGAGGTCCTTAGCCTTGGAACCCTCTGAAGAGGGACCTCCTCTTCGGACTCTTCTGACGATCCTTCACCCTGGATCACCCTAGCTAAGAAAGTTGATATAGAAGGCATTGGCTGGGGGTTAGAAACATATCGGGAAATAGAAGTCTTGACTTTTGTTTTCAATACCTCGCGGGTAGAAGGTCTCGAAGAAGTTGGGATTAAAGCAAGAGATCTTGGGGAAACTAAGGCTAAAGCCGGTGTGGGTTTAGTCTTCTTTGGCGCAATAGGAGGTTTGGAAGTAATCATTGCACTCTTTGCCAAAGAAGGAGAAGAGCTCGCACCGACATCTGAAATAGGACATTTCTTTGATGTTGTCGATCTAGAAACATACAAATTAGGCATAAGCAAATTTACTTCTTATGTCTAATTAATTTATGTGAATACTTACCACTGTGCGATCTTTCCTAAGTGATAAAATCGCCCAATCAAGCTTGAAATTCATATTATATCGATCGGTTCCTTTTACGGAACCCAATCCTTCTTGAGGGTGAGGTCCTAGCTAGGACCTCATCATTTGAGAGAGCTGCAGTATAATGAAGAATTACTTTACTTTAACTATGAAAATTCAGTTTGAGTAAAAAGATGAGTAAGATGTTACCATTTTCAGGGACATCATGATTATAGGATAGTATTTCCCTCTTCTGGAAAGGGAAAATCTTGTTCTTGAGAAAGTCATGGACAACCTTTCGTCCAGTTAGACTTCCCTCTACCAAGTTGCTGATCACCAGGACCACTCTCTTCTCATCATCTCAGAGCTTGATCTCCTTATCGGCAGCTCGACTTTTTGAGGACCACTCCGGTAGTGCACTATGATTGTAAGTAATTCTACTATCTTTAGGAACTTTGAAATAAAATCATTCCTTGCTCTATGTCTAGCTGGCATCTTTGGTAGCCAAGAAAGGAAACATCCTCTTGCTGGCATCTTGAAATTTGAAATAAAAAGAGCCCAAAGCACCAGCACCTTTCTTGTTGCGGATAATTTGGTAATAAAACCTAAACAAATGCAGACTAGGGGCTATCCCTAAAAACGCCTCAAACATGTGGGCGAAAACGCTAAGTACCAGAACTGAATTCGATACAAGATGAACCAACTCAATTTCATAATGATTAAGAACTTCGATTAGGAAATCACTCTCGGGCAAGCGGAGGCCTGCCCAGAGGTAGGGCACGAAGAGTACCATAAAACCAGCTGGAGGGTTTGGTTCAATCTCCCTCCCTGGTGCATGCAACTCGATGAGAGCCTTCTCTGGTAGATGTTCGTCCTGCTCCAGTCCTTTGAGCTCCTCCGCGGATAGCATTGACGATTTCCATCCCGCCGTTGCTTCGGTTCAATGGCAGACTAAGGGATCCTTCTCTTTGAAGATTCGCAGAGGACGAAAGGTACTTGGTGAAAGGGGAAAGTGAAAATGACTGGGGTAAAAACGTGCCTAAGGAGGGGTAAAAGATCCATATATATACCATTGGTGCATTTAAAACCCACTACCTCAAGGATGCAACAACTGCGTCTCGATTAACGGTGACACGATAACTCACGTTCGGTCAAGGAGGTTGTTTCATGTGCCAGAGATGTGTAAGAAAAAGTAGTTGCAAAGTTTTTTTCTCAAAGTTATCTTCATCCCGTATCCATCGTGGGTGGAAAGATACAAAACTATTTAACATAGAGGTTACCTCGATATACGTCTCAAAAGAAGATCACCTGATCATCGGGATTTCCTTCTATCAATCCCTTAAAGACTTTAATCCATAAAGCAAGCTGACTGTCCGACCACCTTAAACAAAGGTGGTCGAAAAGTCAATTTGGCCCGTGGATGTTGTCTATTGTATGTTCCAACCATAGGAAGAGAAATGCCAAAGCAATATGAGTTCTTGTTCATGAGAAGCTTTGATGATAGATATTTGATGGAAGTCTATAAAAAAATATTTCTTCTTCTTGCCCTTCTGGTGGTTATTTATAAGACCAGTAAACTACGGTAGAATTAAATAAACCAGACGAAAGTTTAACAGATGGGATTTTATTAGAATTTGTTCCTAATAAATAGCTGAAGACTAAAACGTATTTGTCCCTTCGGGAATTGCTTTCATAAATATATATGGTTGATGCTCCTACTTATTAAGGGAAATAGTTATTTACAACTCAAGTAAAACTATCTTCTTGACCAAGTCTAGTTCTGGTCAAAAAAAACCTCTTCAAGTAAGTTATTTTCACTTGAAGTTGAGGGGCTAGCTGACGAGGATTCTTGACTAGTCAATTATCCGGGTATATCTTTATTTGCTTATTTATAGATAAGCCAGATTTTTATTAGGCCTAAGTTAGTTTTCTGGACCCAAAGTCAATTAAACAGTCGGAAAGTGGGCCTAAAAAATCTTTTCTTTGACCGTTCCCAAAACCTCTTCCGGAGGCCCAGTTGGACCTCCCCTATTGGTTCCCCTAGGACCTCTCTAGGACTACTCCAGGACCTCTCCCCCGCAGAGGAGGTACTAGAAAGCGGTTACCCACGTGTGGTTAATAACAACTACACATGGAGATATCGGCGATAACGGTCATCACGAAGAGACGCGACTGTTGGCTCGAAGAGACGTAACCCTTGGGCGAAGAGGCACCACTGTGACAAACTGCCGACGCTTGTAAAACTATAAATAGTCCGGCCTATATGCCCTTGAAACATAGATTTACATTCAAGCCCTAATCCACGTGTATTCATAGCCACTTTCTCTGTAATCAGAGCATACTCTTTGCAAGACATATTCACCATTTTGAATCCTTTGGCGAATAGATAGTAATCTAAAAGGGTGGTGACAATGTTGGTTAACCTGTTTGTGATTTTCGTAGATTCTCAAGGGTACGAAATCTGTTAGACTCGCAATAACATTTTATGATTGTCGTGTGTTGTTGTAGTGCGGTAAATTTCAGAATAATTTTGCGAAAATGATTAAGGTAGCAATGAGTCGTAAGTAGGAAGGTAAATGATATTGCGGTGCGCCAGAAAATTCATACACGGTGGAGAACTTCGGAGAAATGGTGCAACGATAACAATATGTCCGGCTTTGCACAGATAGTTAACAATGACAGATTGCCACTGCAAATGACGATACAATTAGTTCCACACTGCGTATAACAAGCAAAGTACTAACCGAAGTACAAATTACAACATGCTAGCATTTCTAATCTTAGTACCACTACACGCACAACATTGGCAATCACATATTACAACTGTCCGTACTTTCCAGTGGCCGCGGCCTCAACGTCCCCCATGTGGACTGCCTCGAGTCGGGCGGCCAAATGAGGTCCCCGCGACGACGTCCGGAGTGCCGATGTCTCCTTCGTTCTGAGGATTTTTTATGGGCCATTTCTTGAAGGTGTGCCTAGACTCCCTGCAAATAGAGCGCTTCTTAAATGCGATGTCAAACCCGCCTTCGTCCATGTCATTTCGATCGCCGTACTGCCGCTTGACCAATCTTCGCCTTCAACCTATCAATGTCCGTGGCCCAGATAAGTTGCTCCCATGTTGGATGACCAGTGAAATGGCCAACCACGTCGTAACCATACATCTCTGTGCTCTTGGTTTGTATGACCTCATCCTTGTTGAAATAGTCAGAGAGGTACTGGCGGGGATGCTGCGCCACTGTCGAACATGCAACCATGACATGGGAGTAGGGCCTATGCAGAAGAAGAGGCTTGTTGCAAGTGCATACGCAACTAGAGCGGCGTAGCGTGCACTCGTGGGTGATCCTCTCGCGGTTCGTCCCACAGCGTCCTTTATCCCTACACATGATCTCGAAGCAAAGCTCCCTTGTGCCCATCTTGAATGTCCGGTGCAACTCTCCCTTCTTGCTCTTCTCCTCCATGTACTTGGTGATCATGGAAGAGTAGAGTACTTTGTCATTTGCCATAGCGAGTGACGTGTTGTTGTTTCTGTCAACAAAGTAGTTTGTGGTACCGTGGAGAATTGCCTCCACGATACCAACTAAAGGGAGACACCTTGAGCCGCGCATGACCCAGTTGTACACCTTGTCTAGATTAGTTGTCATGACACCATATCGAGCACCACCCCTGTCATGTAGCAACAACCACTTCACTTTAGGCTCGTGCTCAATCTAGTCTGAGAATCATTTCACCTGTGCCCATGTCCTCCTCGTCACACTAGGACCATCTGTGGGTAGCTATGGCAATGCTTCAGGGGCTTGGTCAGCGCTTGGAGCAGCCCTTCTCGTTGCCTTCCTTCTGTGCATCTGGATCCGTTCATCTAGAATCTTCCAAAGTTCTTCAAACTTCCGTTGCTAATTATGATTGCACATCCACTTGAATAGATTCATTAAGACCTTATTGCAGAACTGTTTGTAAAAGTTTGCACCCAAGTGCCTCATGCACCATCTGCTCTACAGACCCGCTCATGAAAGTGGTATGTTCTCTCCTTGTTGTAGTTGAGTTATTGCAGTCAACATGCCCGCATGCCGATCATGTATGACGCATACGTTGGGACGGCCCTGTGCAACAGAAATCCACACATTCTTTAGGAACCACAACCAATTGTCTATATTCTCGCTTTCAATGAAAGCGAATGTCACAGGAAGAGCTTGATTGTTCTCGTCCGTCGCTATTGCAGTCATTATCTGGCCCTTGTACTTCCCAGTTAGGAATGTGTCATCTACGCACAAGATTGGACGGTAGTGCCGGAATACATTGATGCAGTCTTGAATGTCGACATGAGTACTAGGATTCCTGTCTTGTATGACTCAGAGTAGCCCAGGGAGGTTGTGGTAGGAATCCTCAAACATGCCGAGCCTTGATTCCAATGCCTTCTGTTTTGCTCTCCAAGCCTTGACATAGCTGATTATGTACTGAAACCTTGCCTCAATCGCCCGAATGATGGATCGTGGCTCAAAATCTAGATTACCCACAATCTCACCATACATGAGGTTGACGATGAAGCCTGATGGAAGGTTCCGGTGGGACTACACTGACTCAGCGATGACACATATGTGAGGGACCACTATAGAGCACTTCTAGTAGGTGTTCCACTTAGGCTGAAATACGTGCACTCGCCAAGAGCATATTTCTATGCCGCACTTCACGTCATAGAATCTTGGGGGTAGACTTGACGACTGTGAATGTGTGCCACACCGACAAGGCCCAGAATTTGACCGCCTACTACACGACTTCCTTGCATTTGTACATAGCTCCTTGCCTAACCTCGCTCTGGTCGTACTCCCACAGCACACGGGAGCCTTCGTTGACGACGAGGTTGTCGAACTGGTATGTGTTTCACTCAGATGGAACCACCTGCTGGTCCACATCATCCTTGTCGTCGGATCCTTCATCTTCTGACAATGTCATGCAGTCTCGGTCTTCGAGATCCATCCTTTGCACTACGGCTTTCACCTCCTCACCCTCGTCAGCAAGCCCACTAGCTTGCTTGACTGAAGGAGCTCCTTCCACAGGGTCTTCATTGACAGGATCAGTTACTCCTGGACCTTCGGCCATTGTGTGCGCCGCATTGTGTTTGGAGTCCCCGACTTCTTCTTCGGCATCACCATCCCTTCTTGTTCAGCCGCAGATGCAGGAGTAGGCTTGGCATATGCTTAGGTCAGAAGGATAAAATCCAACCCTCCCTCCCTCGCCATGCGTACATATAACTGTCATGACCTTGTTCCTTTCAGCTGCACTAACTCTCAATATGTAGGCTGTGCTGCTCGAGGGGCAAGGCAACTCAATTTCAGATTATACACATCATGGTTCACTTGGAATGTGTGAAACAACCACCGCATCATAGCGCCCCATATACGCCTCTCTGCTCTTGGTAGGGGCACGGTCACCGATTGAAAATAACACAAATCAATCCCCTCGGGACCCTCCAGAATAGTCCTCGGACTATAGTAAATTTTGAAATTGGTGATGTCCGATATATTTGACGCATTGCACCATAAAAAATATTTCCACGATTAACCACATATCTCAAACCAGACTACCCACCAAAAATTATTATGTACAACATACTGCACTACGTAACTGTACATCTAAAACTATATAATCCATTCGGTTATAAAAATTACCTGACAGGTGGGCAACCGGACAAGTAGCGTTTCGCTAGCCTCTCTCCTCCCCTCTACTCATCTCTTTTTCCCCCTTCTCTTTTTTTCTGAATAAAAGTGAGTCATGCGCCAGAATTTAGGGTTTCAAGAGTGTTTTATAGAGGAGATAGATTCTTGTCGCCGTTTCAACTTCAACTGGCGACAAGAATACTGTTCACTACGTAACTCCAGTTGAACTGGTGACAGAGAGTTAGATCGACGACACGGGGTCAAATCGTCAGTTAAGCTGGCGATAAACACCTAGTTTTGTAATTGTTTGGAGTGACTACTTATTTTTATAATTATCTTTTAAAATAATAATATTTTTAAAAAAATCCTCAACAGATGTGCCGCTGAGCTGAATGGATCGCAAGGATGCCGGGATCCTTGCCATGGACACCTACTTCCGCCCACCTGGGTCCAGTAGGTGAAGCTTTCCTCCACGATCGTTCCTGCTCCGCCTTTCGTTCTCCAGGAATTGGCGGGGTTCTTTAGGTAGATGGGTGGGATTTTGAGGTTGAGGTGGTGGTTCCTGGTGTCGCCAGTGCCCAGTGATGGTGAAATCAGTGTGGAAAGGCTCTTTCGTGGTTGTGTTGTAATGCGCTGTTGCCCTGCCGCTTGATGGGTCAAATCAGTAGTGAGAAATATGCTGTGATTAAGAATATTCGATGTTCTCAGCTTCTCATAGCTGATGGGCTTGAATGTAGGAAGCACTTGAGGTTCATGACGGCGCAAGCAAAGGGAAGTACACCATTGCTCTTGGGCAAGATTGCATGGCCTTTTGCAGCGAGGTGGAGGATGTCATCTCAATGAGGTTTTTTTTTTATACAGTTGTATTGGCCTCACGTAGGACTGTTAATCTGTTATCAAATGTTTAGTTCTTGTTGTTAGCTATAATCTTGACTTCATTAGTTTTTTTGCATGTCGCATTAATGTTTATTTGCATGTAATAGCATCATCATGGCTAGAAACGGCAGCACTAGTGGGCGGCGTGGGCGTGGCGCGGAGGGCGCGACGAGCTGCGCACAAGGATCGAGATCAAGAAAGCACACCAAGGATAAGGGAGTATTTGTCGAATAATCCTTAATGTTGTTTAAGTCTAGTAACGTTTTAGTTTTTCGTTTGCATTAGCAGTCATTGATAGCGCTTCATTGCTGGCTTGGACTATGCGTTGCTAGCTGAGCAGGCGCATGGTAGTTACTCATTTTTATTGCATGTAACCTATTGCATATAACGTGGTATGTAGTGAGTCTTTTGTTTAGTATAAGATGAGAAGAAACAGAAAAGGCATGTGCAGTTTTAAGCCGAATGGCCTGGACAAAAAAACACGCACACACACACGCCCTGGACAGCAAAAGATGAACATAACAGTTTTTTGTGCTGCTTAAACTGCACAAGCCTTTTCTGTTTCTTCTTATCTTATACTAAACAAAAGACTCACTACATATCACGTTACACAATATGTTACATGCAATAAAAATGAGTAATTGCCATGCGCCTGCTCAGCTAGCAACGCATAGTCAAAGCCAGCAATGAAGTGCTATCAATGACTGCTAATGCAAACGAAAAACCGAAACAAAACTGAAACGTTACTAGACTTAAACAACATTAAGGATTACTCGACAAATACCCCCTAATCCTTGATGCGCTTTCTTGATCTCGATCCTTGTGCGCAGCTCATCGCGCCCTCCGCGCCACGCCCGTGCTGCACATTAGTGCTGCCGTTTCTAGCCATGATGATGCTATTACATGCAAATAAACACTAATGCGACGTGCAAAAAACTAATTAAGTCGAGATTATAGATAACAATTTCCTCCCTAATATTGACATGCCGACTCAGTGTTGCAGATCGCTCGCAACCTCTTGCCATGTGCAACGACTTTCTCCTTGTTGCCACATGCAGTGGCTCCTCTTGCATGACTCGTCGTGCCATTCGCGGTCTTCAACACTTATCTTCAAGAAGTTCTGTCTTCTCACTCGGCGTAGTTTAGCAACACAAGTTCCCTTTATGTGTCGCTGAATCCATGCTCGCAGTCGCTTCTCTACCACGTGGTGCACTCCGCCTTGAGGGGTAGTACAATCGTCCTCGCCACGTGATCACACTTAAGGGACATTACAGTCGTTCCTGCAATCCACGACCATGAACATGGGCGCCATCGTAGCCTATGCATTTGGCAGTTCTTCTCGTCGAGACATGGAGATGGACAGTACATTTGCTCATCTTGCCTTGCCGATTGACGACGACGCTCCTTGGTAGCAGGTATTTGAAAGACATCAGGCAACTCCGACCACTGATTCTTCTTGCGACGACGGCCTCCATGCCATCGCCATTTGTCAGCCTCATGCCAACTTGTTTCCCGGCGGCTTCGCACCGCCTCACCTTGCTGTCGCCGGCCTCCACTCCGGTGGAGACTGCCGCCATCGGTCTACTCCGCGACGATCACATCGCCGCGGCCGATACGCACGTCACGTGCGATTTCGGTACACCGCGCTAGTCTCACCATGGCCGTGTAGACCTCCACCGTCACGTTCTTGGTGCACGGTGCTGCAGTTGGCCTCGTCGCCGGTGCCCCGTACACCTTCGCCCAATGCGCCATCTCTCCTCATCGTGGAGCCGCATGCTCCACGCTGTACGCCGGTCACGTCGTCGCCTACGTGTGCCAGCACCCCTGCGTGGCGCTGCACCGCCAGCTAGCCCTCGCACACGCACACCCGCGTACGCCCGCTTGCCCGCGTGCCTACCTCGCTGTGCGCCTCACGCGCACATCCGCGCCTGCGCCACGACTAAATGAGCATTTGTTGTACGCCGCGCGCTGCCGCCGCTTTGTCTTGGCGCCCGCTTCCGCCGCACCGCTCTCGGCGCCCTCACGGCCGTCGCGGCGTGCCCCGCGCCTTGTGCGCCTCCGCACCTTGTGTCGTGCCCCACTGGCCGCCGCGTCTCCGCCGCGCCGTTGCACCGCGGCCATGCCACACTTGAAGCCGTTGCCTCCAGGCAGCGCCGGCACGTCCGTCGCGAGCACCTTGGACAGCCGCTCCATGTTGCTCTCCTGCTGGTCTTCGAACAGGTTCTGCGCCATCGTCAGGTTCGCCCGCTCCGCCGGGTACCACCACGCCTTGCCGCCGGCGCCACTAGGTGGGCACTCTCCTCACATTGAACCTCGCTCTGATACTAATTGTTGGCACCACCGGCTCACACGAATGGCCTGGACAAAAAACGCGCACACACACACGCCCTAGACAGCAAAAGATGAACACAACAGTTTTTGGTGCTGCTTAAAACTGCACAAGCCTTTTCTGTTTCTTCTCATCTTATACTAAACAAAAGACTCACTACATACCACGTTACATGCAATAAAAATGAGTAACTGCCATGCGCCTGCTCAGCTAGCAACGCATAGTCCAAGCCAGCAATGAAGCGTTATCAATGACTGCTAATGCAAACGAAAAACTGAAACAAAATTGAAACGTTACTGGAATTAAACAACATTAAGGATTATTCGACACTCGCGTCGTAATTTGTAAAGGAGATGTGTACAGTTGGTTTATTAAAGTTTAGTAGTGACATGACAATTAAAGTTCAGTTGCTCAATGACGGATATTCTTTCTAGTACTCTTCTCTGCAATGTGCAATCGCTTTTTCTGGATAGAAGTCTACCATTTGTGATGTGAATGCTCAAGAAATATTTTCTATGCAGTCTTACAGTTGTCACACCTCTGCTAAAAAAATACAAGATTGATCCGAAATTCCGAAGCTAATTGGTCGCTTGGAGGTTGGCAGTGAGAGTAATAGACAAAAGCAAATCCATCAAAACTAGGCTGATGCAAATCTTCAAGGTTTGTTCATCCATCTTTGTAAAATCTCTTAAGAAGTTAGTTAACTAGCATTCCCACCTGTGTAGAAAATTAGAAATACTATGTTGTTAATTTGTTATGCTCTGCATTTTCTTGTCATGAATTTTCTCCTGAATTGACAGTACATTGTGCCTTTACTTAGTCGATCAATTCAGTTTTCAACCTAAATGCTTTTCTTTATCAAGTGGTTAATTTTTGTCAATATCTGTTCACAAAATGCTGGAAAACGGTAATACTGACATTGAAGGAGTTTAATCCAGTAATGCGTGTTATGGTGGGACAGCAGCCCTGTTGAATTGCGTGAATTGGGTTGAAAGTAACTCCTGGGATGGACGCTGTGGTCTTGTTGTTTGCACAGACAGTGCGGTTTGTCACAGAGCCTTCCCCTTTACGCATGAGTTGCCTAATTTATTGATCACTCAAATCACTTTCTGTCATCCTGTGCTATTGTGGTGTTCAGGTTTATGCAGAAGGGCCAGCTCGTCCAACAGGGGGTGCTGCTGATATTGCAATGCTTATTGGTCCTAATGCCCCTATTTCGTTTGAGAGTAAATATAGAGCTTCTCACATGGCTCACGTTTATGATTTCTACAAGCCCGATCTTGCGAGTGAATATCTGGTTAGTTCTTGTATCTCTCTACCATTTGTATTCTTGTATATAGGCCCTTGAGATAGCGGGAGAGAGTTTTTCTTCCTACTGAATGCCATGTTTCTTGCCATCCATTTCAGAGTATCATATCTTCTTAGCACTTTCCTATAACAGCTGATCCATTGCAGGTCGTTGATGGAAAACTATCCCAAACATGCTACCTGATAGCTCTAGACTCGTGTTACAGGCAGTTTTGTAACAAGTCAGCTGCTGTACCTTCGTTATATTTATTTTCCATTTGAATCATATTTTCTTTTCAGCGAATAATATTTTCCACTATGCCCCGCTATACTTTCTGAAACTAGGTATGAAAAGCTGGTGTGGAAACAATTCTCAGTTTCTGATGCAGATTATTTTGTGTTCCATTCTCCTTACAACAAGGTGTGACGCACAAATTGAGGTATTTGATGAAGATAAATAATGCAATGAAGTTTACTATTTTTGTTGTTTCTAGTTTCATGGCCTGGCAAGATTTGTTAATTCCCTTCTTCTGTTATCACAGCTTGTGCAGAAGAGTTTTGCTCGACTTTACTACGACTTCATGTCCAGTTGCAGGTTTGTGTTCTCTTCTCTAGTGTTTCCCCCTTATGAGAAAAATATGAGATCAGCTTTCAGATTTGTATATAAGCCAAATAGTATTTAGGGTTCAGTTCCTGAAGACTTTTCAAATATCAGATGCAGGTTACTCTTATTTATTTCACACATAAGTGCACGATAATTTTTGTTGGTCTAAATTTATTTTTATTGCAAACTATCTCTGTTGATAATGATGCTAAGGAGAAGCTCCAGCCTTTCTCAAATTTGACTGGTCAAGAGAGCTACGAAAGTTGCGAATTGGAAAAGGTCCTTTATCATTATGTGGGAATGTCACCATGCGATTAATTTCTGATCTAATGGAATATTTCTGCCGAATTTTCAGGCCTCACAACAAGTTGGAAAGCACTTGTATGGCATCAAAGTGAAACCATCAACTTTGCTTCCAAAACAAATTGGTAACATGTACGCCACCTCTTTATGCCGCATTGTCATCTCCAGTCTATGACAAGCATGGTAGTATGGTAATCCCTGTATCTGTAATTCTTTGTCGTATTGTTTTATGCCTGCCATCCTTGAATCCTTGTAACTATGTACTATTACTGTTACAGGATGGCCAACGAATTGTCATGTTCTCATAAGGCAGTGGCTTGACATCCACTATGTTTTCGTTGAGACTAAACAATGGCGAGCATCCCTTCAGTTTATCAAACATTGCTTCGGTGCTTGATGTCACGGAGAAGCTTCAGTCAAGATATGTGGTATGCCCTATCATTCCCTCTATTCTCATCCTGTTTGCTGTTATAGATAGAAAAATAAGTTAGCTAATGTTCAACATATATAGTGTGGTAAATGGTTCCAGCATTAGTTACGAAAATAGGTTTCTGCCAACCTGGTAACAAATTGCCTTGCAGGGTTTCATTTTTTCTTTTTGAGATGAGGGTTTCAGTATTAGTAATTGGGGGCAGTTAGGTCCATGTCATAATTCAATGTTGAGTCTACCTTGGTCCATAAACCATTCAATTCTGGAAAACCTATCAAGATTCAAGAGAACCTGCTGGTGACCATTGGTTCTAATTGTTTGTAGTATGGTAACCTATCTCAAATTGTAAAAGAGCTGTATCACCTTCATTACCAACACAAATGTTTCAAAAAATTGTCCCCTTCTGAAAAGTTCTACATATTCTACTAGGACGCCACAATTGCTTCTCTAGGATGTTGCTGTATTACCTTCAATGTTCAACAATCTTATTTTCAGATCAATTGTTCCTCCTGATGAAGCCCATAACGCATTCCTACATAGTCATTCACGCAATATAGGCTTATGCTCATGTATTATTGATACTAGAATGCTGCGCGTGCCTTGGCACGCGGAGACAAACGAATGTGGCTGTTAGGGTTCTGTTTTGTAGCCCAGAACTGATAGGGTTCTGTTTTGTCTAACGCGGCTGATAACTTTCTGTTTTGTCCAAGGCCAGAGAATAGACTCAGAAGGGATACGACAACGATATTGGCAGAACAATGTCTGCCGTGATTATTATGCAGCAGAAATGGTAATATAGGACTGAATGAGAAGTGATATACATGACAGAATGAGAAGCGATATACGAACAAGAACATAATAAAAGGCGATAAAGACGATTGTCCATATTAAGGTGACTATAGGCACTGGTTACAAAAGGTCACAAAACGCATCGTGTTTGTAAGGTTCTAGAGACAGCAGCATCTAAAACGTTGAGATAGACAAGACATAATACTGAGAAACAAACCGTAGTTTGGGTAACATAGAGATGTTGCGTAGATCATAGCATAGATGCGGAGTTGAGAAACAAAATAAACGCTACGTCATAGAACCATATTTGGTAGGCACTGCTGTACAAATAACAGAACAGAGGTATATCAGGCAAATAATCGTACAAAGTGATAGAATAGGAATCAACAAATATGTGTACAACTACAGAACAGAGGTATATTAGTGAAGGTCTTATACCTGGATCTAGTTTGTAGCTTTCTTGTCCAAGCATTGTTTTGCTACACTGATGGAGGCTGATGTGTGATCAGTTGTTGGCTGTTGTGGGCTACAAAATAGACGACGGCTGTAAGAAAGTGGTATATGTAGGTTTAAACTGGGCGAAAAGATGAATTGTATTGCCAGGGAATTGGTATTGCCAAAAGCCAGAAAGAAATAGTAAACACACAGATACTCTGTCTGACTACACTGTTGAGCCTAATTATGTATGGTGGTGCACGTCGGTAATAGCATTATGAAACATCTATAATTTAGTCAGCCATAGTTATGTAAGAATAGGGCTAAACAGCAAAAATCCCCAAATAGATGTATAACTATGCAAGTATTGGAAGTATAAGTAAACTGCAGTACATGTGTGGATGAGAATTACATAAATGACTATACCACAGATATGTACAGTTATGTAAGAACAAAAATAAATAGTGAATGTTCAGAGGTTTAATGCGGCCATCTCTATAACAAACATAATTATGTATGCTGTTGTACTGATATTGGCATAAGACGTGTATGTGCTATTCTGCAACTGAAGTAAAGCCTAGTCTTTATTATTTCTGGCCTACTAATATGTGCATGCACTATGTTTGAAACTGACTTCTATCCTATTGATATTGATATTAGATGTGTACGTGACACATTTGTTGAAGACCAAAGTAATATAGGTGGCCTATTTTTAGATCTGATAAAGGCGATGACATTACAAATGCTTGAGAGTGCAAAGAGTAATCAGCAGGCTGGTGTGGCTATAACAAAACCTGAATCTATAGCAGGGTAATAGACAACAACGAGGACACTCTGTCGAAAAGTAAGCAAGATGAAGAGGAGAATGAATAGCACACAGTTAACGGCAATCTGGCACAAAGAGATACACAAACTAGCTGTAGTTTATCCTTAAGAAGATCAGCTTCATCGGTTGTGTCGGTGGACAAAGCTTTTTTCTTGGAGCAGGTTCGTCCTCTATGCTCTGTTAGTAATCTATTGTTAGATGTACCTATGGGAATGAACACAATATGTTCTGTATGCAACACTGCAACAGAGTGTAGAAAACATCTTCTTTCGTTATTGTTAGATGTAGCACATGTTTATCTAGATGTGCATTATCGATATCGAAGTATAAAAGGAGAATACAACACCGTTTCTCACCTGTTTGGAAGCAGATAGTGTGTCGAAGAGTCTCTTGCGAGTAGAAGTAGGTGTGACATCTGTTTCTTTGCCACTGATAGTACAATAGAGAGGCGCTGTTATGTCATATATACTGATGGAAATGGAAAATACTATAGCAGTAATATAGACATCGTTACGAAGGGAATACACATGTGATGTTTTTCTGGTTCGGCGATAGAGAGGCGGCGTGGAGGGGGCATTGTATGGTGCGATGGCTATATGCACATGGGAGCACACTGTTATGTTCGGCATACAATATCATCGTCGAGCCCAACCCCGACCAGTCCAGGCGCAAGAGGAGGGCGCGACAGCATAGTCGCCGATCTCCTACGGAAGATTTCCTTGCCCATTAGATTAGGACTCTTAAATCAGGATATTTTGTTAGAGATTGTTTTCATATGTTAGTTGATTTCCAAATCAAGTTTCCTTAGATAAGTTTCTATCTTTAATTTGTAATCTCTATTAAAGGGAGAGGATATTGAATAGAAGGGCAAGCAAGAATTAAGAAAGTCTTATCTTGCTGCTACCCTTGTGCTGGCTGATGCTCCTACCGCACGCCACGACACCATCACGCCGCCGGCGACCCCTTGTTGTCCGACCTCCCACTTCCCACCCCTATTTCTTATGCCACCAAACCCTAGTTCATAATAACTTGGTATCAGAGCCAATTGTTGCATCCATCATGTCAAGCAACGGCGGTTCCAATCCTCAAGACACACCCGCAATGTTCGCTCAGATCATTGCTTGACTTGACACCATCAACCTGACGCAAGATAACCACGACGCTCAGCTCACCACCATCAACAACTGATTGGAAGGCCATAACGCTTGATTGGCGCGCATGGAGATGATCAAGACCGACGATACGGGGAGCCCGAGGGCTAGCGCGCGCGTCGAGCCGCGATAACCTGTCTTTGCCATGTCGCTGATCCGCGCCACCGGTAGCGTCAGAAACACGTCGGGGTTCCTCGCTTCTATAAGCTCGACTTCCCAACATTTGATGGCAAGGACGATCCGCTGCCTTGGGTCAGTCGATGTGAGCAGTTCTTCCGTGGGCAAAGGACCATGGAAGAAGAGAAGGTGTGGCTAGCATCATACCACCTGACCGGCAGTGCGCAAACGTGGTTTTGCCGGCTGGAGCGCAAGGAAGGGACGCCGTCATGGCGTCGCTTCACGAACCCCGTGAACATACGTTTTGGGCCGCCGTTGTGACATAACCCACTAGGAGAACTAGTGCAACTGAAGCGTACGGGCACCGTCGATGACTACATTGACCAGTTCCTGACGCGTCTCAGTAGGGTCGGTCCCCTTACGCCCGAGCAACAAATACAGCTGTTCACCGAAGAACTCCAGGAACCTCTTAGCATCGACGTTGATCTTCAGGCGCCTCGGACCATGGAGACGGCCATGAGCCTGGTGCGAGCATACAAACGACAGGCCGCCATAGTGGCCGAACTGGCAGCCGCTGCGACGCCGACACCAAAATCAAAGGCCAAGCCCGTCTTCATGAGACAGACGTCGAAACTATTCCGGTGGTACCTAAGCCCGCTGCAAGAGGCAACCAGGTTGGCAGAGGACCAAAACTAGTTTTCCATTGCGTTCTCACTCGAACAGATGGCTGAGCGCAAATGTCAGGGACTTTGCTTCAGTTGTGATGAGAAGTTTACTCCAGCCCATGAGTGCAAGCAATTGCTGCACATTGAGTTTGTCAATGAGTTCACCGAAAGCGACGACGACGACCTAGGGGAGGAACCAAATCCTAAAATCTCACTACATGCATTGACCGGCATTAATACCAGCTGCACCATGCAGTTGGAGGTGACAGTAGGCGACATGCTACTCATGGCATTGGTGGACTTGGGATCAACGCACAATTTTGTGGCCAAGGAGGTTCGCAACCAGCTTGGCTGGCCCGTACATGCAGGGCGGCACAGACTCAAAGTGGCGATGGTCAATGGAGATCAATTGGCAAGTAGCGGCATATGCCGCGATCAAGAAGTCAGCATACACGGGGAGGTATTCCACGTGGATTGCTACGTGCTTCCCTTGAGTGGCTTCGATTTGGTATTAGGCATCCAGTGGCTTGAGACATTGGGACCAATAGTATGGGACTTTGGGCACTTGACCATGTCCTTTTGGCGTACGAACCACACCGTGCATTGGCTGGGGTACGTGCCAAGCAAGATGGCAGTACGTGCACTTATCGGAGAAGGTAATGACTTGATGCATGTATTACTCGAAGAATTTCAGCATTGTTTGCAGAGCCATGTGGCCTTCCTCTAGCACGTCATTGTGACCATCGTGTCCACTTGGGGGCCGGCACCAACGCCATAGCAGTCCGGCCATACCGGTATCCTCAATTGCAGAAAGATGAGTTGGAACGTCAGTGCAAGGAGATGATGGCGCAGGGCATAATCCATTTGAGTACGTTCGAATTTTCATCCCCCGTACTGTTGGTGAAAAACAGGATATTTCATGGAGGTTTTGTGTGGATTACCGTGCGCTGAACAAGAAGACCATCAAGCATAAATTTCCAATTTCCGTGGTGGAAGAACTTTTGGATGAACTCCGACAGGCAAAAAAATTTACTAAGCTAGACATCCGTTTCGATTATCATTAAGTCCGCATGCATCCTGACGATATGAAGAAGACAACGTTCCACACACACCACGGACATTACGAATTCTTGGTGATGCCGTTTGGCCTTACAAATGCGCCGGCAACATTCCAAGATTTGATGAATGAAATTCTTTGTCCTTATCTCTGACGATTTGTTCTTGTCTTTTTTGACGATATCTTGATTTACAGTTCATCCTGGTCAGAGCACTTGCGCCATGTTCGCATGGTGCTTGAGGCATTACAGTGTCACCACCTTGTCCTCAAAAGATCCAAGTGTACTTTTGGTGCTAAGTTAGTGTCTTATCTTGGGCACGTTATATCGGCTAACGACGTTGAGATGAATCGGGAAAAGGCGGTGGCGGTTTTTTGACTTTTGCCTTTTTGTCTCATCTGAATATTGATTTTTTGACTTGAACTTTTTGTTGCATAGTATTTTGATTTTATATTAAAGTTATCAAATCTTTTCGGAATTTTTCACAACTATTTGAATGTTTTTTAGAGGGATGCACGGGAGCACCGAAAGGGGATGATACACCGGATACGCCCTCGTTGCGTTAATACTTTGCACATATTGTGATGCCAGGCACTGAAGTTTCCCAACCTTCAACCGCGGGGCTTCAGAACAGGCACGGGAGCATCCTGGTTCTGTTCACACAACTTGATGTGTATCATCATCAGTAAACGTCAGTAACAAAGTTGCTGAACTTTATAGTTTCTGCAGAGTCCACGCACCAAATTGACAACCCCAATGCAAACTGTTTTTTTTACGCCCAGGATTTTCTCCATCCAATTCACATTAAAGAAAAAGAAACACTCTATCTTATGAGACGTCCACAGGAGCCAACGCTCAACCGTGACGAGCCGAGAGCCTATAACCCTGCTCACACCTCAAAGAATTCCGGTGAGACACCCATGCCAAGCCTCAGCTTCGAGGATGGGCTGCCCCCACTATAGCCACACTACTGAGCTGAAGTTCGGTTCTCAATGCAAACTGTTGGTTTTACATAATTTGGTTAAATTGTTTCTCTGGAACTTCCAAAATCCAGCATACTGTAAACAGTTTACAAATTGCAACCAATCCCAGCACCAACCAAACCCAGATTTAACAGCTCCTAAACCTCCGTCCCAAGACAAGACAGCCACTAGTCAGGACTCAGCAGAACCAGTTCGCTGGGGAACGGAAACCACTTAACAGACAGTTCTTAAATCAAACCGTCTAATGAAAGGGGCGAAAAAACCACACCTTGCATTGTACTCCCTCCCATCACATAAGTCATTTTTGACACCGACACGATCATCAAAATGCAACTTTCATCACTTATTTCTGTTATAATATATTATTAAAACTATTAAAACTATAATATTAAAAAAATCAAATCTACACATATAATTTTTATGTGCTCAATCTAAATATTCAAAAAGATATTTATAGCCAAAGTTTACAATGGTTGACTGCACGAAAAACAAAACGACTTCCTTTTGGCGGATCTACCATTCGGGCGAGTTCGTCATGAGCTCCCATGTGCAGAATCCCTTACCCCATCGATCTTTCTTCACGGCCTCAAGACTCCGTCTCCACAATGCCGGCGTCGCCGCGTCAGAGAAGAATTCCGTTCCTCCCTGCCTCTAGAGTCCCGACCGTGGGCTGGAGTTGCTGGGTTGTGCCCCATCCTTTTCTATTGCCTGTGGGCCATGGCCCACCCAAACCGCATATATGGAACCCTCAAGGCTCCAACTCCAATCGGCAAAGCAGACAAGCAGCCGGCCCGGCCAAGTGAGGAAGCGAGCGCGTCGATCTTCTTCTCCGATGAGGTTTCCACCAAATTGACCGCGTCACATCGTGTTCCCGGTCATCTTCTTTCTATCCCCCTCCTCAATTTTGGAATCCCCATCGCCGAAGCATGCTGTCACCGCCACACCATCATCCATGCTGCCGGCCACCGCCGCTGCACAACCTCGTCCACCCCAACGCCACCCTAACCCCACTAGCCGCATCCCCTCGCCACCGCGCAACCAGTGCTCTCGCCACCCTTGCCCGATCGCTGCCGCATGTGCACCTCCACCCGCGCCAGCACCGCCACCAGCCACCATCACCGCCGCCTCCACGTGGGGCCAGCTACCCATTTTGGCTGCCGGCCGAACCTCCCGCACCATCGCTCGCCACAGCCCAAAACCGCCGCCTGCCACCCATATGCCAGATATTTCTTTTAATCCTTTAATTCTGAAAAGGAATATTCCATCTCTTCCGATTTTCAGGATTTTCCAAATCCAATAAAGTTCCAGATGCTCTTTCTCCTTCATACGACCTCTGATTCTATCGATTCTTGTTCCTAAATTCATCTAAATTCAATCTCTCTCTATTGGTGCTAATTTTATAATTTTATTCATTTCTCTATTATTTATTTTACTTCATTTCACACATATAGAATTCGACGCCGCCGACACCAGTTTGAACCAACCGAATGCATTAACCTCCAACTACCCAAGTTGATCCACGCTTGCGACTCCGTCATACTTAAAATATAATCCTGGGTCGCCACTGCTTGAGGGAATACATGCCCTAATGTAAAATTCAGCGAGCATAGTGTAAACCGTTTGCAACCAACCAAAGCACCAATCCACCCGAGTAACTCCTAAACTTTGATCCCTGGAACAAGCAGTATCAAGAGAATAGATTCTGCAAACCGATCCTTAAGTCAGATCCCGTGCTAATAATACACTTCGCTGCTGATAGCTATAAGAAATATAAAAATTTCAACTGAGGAAACAGGAAATGGAGGAGATCAACCAGAGTATGTAATGACACGAAAAATTGGGTGGTTCTCTATAATTCCATGTTCTCCATAGTGTCCGCGAATGCCATGCACCTTGACATGTGTAAAAGGCTCATGCTATCTGCTTCCCTTTCCTTACTCTATCAAGTTCTGACTCAGCTTCTTGCAGTGCTGATTGCAGTATAGATATTCTCTGATCTAGCTCCTCCACCGTGCCCCTTTTCAGAGCAGGCTTGTATGGTGTAAGGAAGTGCCGGGAAAAGTTTTGCAGAGCTTGAACACCACATACCTGAAGAATTACAGAAGCCAGCCGGGTATCTTAAAAGCTCAAATAAATAATACAGGCTTGAAAAGGTGAAGTGGCAGATTTCTTACCTCCTCTGGAAGCAAGGGCAACTTCATGATGTTAAAATCATCGTATAACATATGGAACTGATCAATATATTTTTGTTGCATTTGTATACGTGCTTTTAGCAGTTTCGACTCAACAGCTGCAATGAATGACATAAAAGCAAATTGAAATGCATAACAGAATTGAAGGGTGTTAAAAAATGAATCAATATGCAGAGTCTCTGTTTTGTCTTGTATTCAAAAGACTTCTTTTGTAACACAGAATCTATTTTCAGCTGAGGTTCATGAGAACATGATTCTTTGCTCGCACAATAGTGGCTTATGAAATTCAATGGTGAATACGGTGCATTTACATTTTCAATAATGCTTCAAGACAGTAAATTTGCCCAATAAGATAGTTTTGACACTAACCTTCCTCATCAAAAAGAACTTGATTGATAATAATATTGTGTGCATCAATCTCGAACTTTGCTAACTCTTGCACCAATCTCTCCGTTTCATATAACGAAAGAAATTCAGGGATACAAACACATACAAAAGTTGTCAAGTCCTGAGAAGAAAACCGAAAAATTAATCAGAAGGGGATAACGTCTTTAATATTAGGTGCTTTAAATAATGCAGAGAAATACTGAAAGGACAATCAAGGGCAAAATGATCAGATAGTCCAGCATGGTTGGTACTTTTATGTTAATCCAGTTGTACTCTCTGTGTACCTAAGTTGGACTAGTGAAGAAATCATTTGAATGTGGCTTTGCACAGCAAGCAACTGATATGCTGATTGTATATATTGCGAGACGCCAAAAGTTACAGTTGCCAGGGCACTTCCTCAGGTTACAGTTGTACCCTCTACCAACTTTTTTTTTGAACGAAAAGGCAGGAGCTCTGCCTGGACTCTTTATAGCAGAAAGAGAAAAGCACACAGTTACAGAGGGTTACAACCAAGCTAGTAGATCACTCAGGAGCAACAGCCAACAACAGGAAGTAGGATCAGCAACTAAGGGCTAAATGAAGCTGGAGGTACAGAAACAGCAGATTTCTACCAACTAATTTGATCAAATCTTAAGAACGCTAATACATCGTCACGCATTCAAATCTCAAACCATAATTTCCTATAGGCTATAGCTGATTATATTATTAGAAAGCCATGAGTTGTGGCAGAGGTCCATTCTCCCAAGTGTTCTCTAATTTCTTACATAACTCATAGGTATAGTTCTGCCAATGGCACTTGGCCATGTTCCTACTTCCTACTATGTATTTTAATATCCTTAGCATATAGGGAGTTACCTAACCTCACATAATAAATAGCTTATCTTGTTTAGTAGATAAAAGATATCTGCTGCTCTACAAGGTTGGTAGTCTTACCGGATCTTTAAATTGCCTGTTCACTTGCTCGATCACGTCCTTCATACCTTCGAGTCTCCCAAGCATTGCATCCTCGTTCAGTTCATCGCCAAGACCAAACAATCGACTTGCCTGTCACAGGCATACATTGTTGTATTAGCTACTTGGTGATTTTCATCTCAGTTAGTCCAATGACAAATTTGACCATGACTACATACTACCATTTAACTTCAATATGAACTGTCATCATTCATCATAATATTTTTTTCTTCGAAAGAGAACTCATCGTATCATTTTCAAACAATTAAACAACCATTATTTATTTGGAATGTCATTAGCGGAACACAGGCTTCCTATGTTGTTTGTTGTTTGTTATATCTCTATAATTTATACAAGGTATTGCCATGACGATATGAACTGATACGATAACATGTTATTTTCCAGAAAAGTAAGTTAACATCAGTAGAAAAGCAACACGGACATATGCATACATGTGTGTCTGACATGACAACAATTATAGTTTTCCAGTAGCTTGAAAAGTATAAAGAATACCTGATTCAACAGACCGCCAAATCTATTTTTCAAGGCCATCATTTTCTCTAGACCCTTCTCGAGTGTTGATGGGAACTGCAGCAACCGTAAAGTATGCCCTGTAGGAGCAGTATCAAAAACTACAACAGAGTAATCCATTGTTTGGACTAATCTGCAGAAAGGGAAAAACATGAGACTCAAATAATTGCTAGAAATAGAGAAGTGGGTTGAATACGAAACTTCATTCGCAAAGGGAAGAATGACAAGCACCAGAATGGAGGCAAAATTACTTTAGCATTTCAGCAAAACTCATAGCTTCATCAACTCCTGGAATTGCGTTTGTTAGTTCCGAAAGGAATCCTTCCATTCCTTCATTTGAGAGATCATCATTTTCTACCTTCGGGTCAATTTCCTGCAAATTAAGTATTGAAGAAGAAGTGGTTCAGCCAAAATACCATTTCTAATCAAAGGAGTTGAGTTGTCTTTTATGGAAAGAGTCAGACTAATTAAAGTAGCAAATTCAAATAGTAAAATAACGAAAGTAAATAACATAATAAAATTGAGCCAGCAGGTTGCAAAAGAGATTGACAGCAACAATCCGCAAAAGAAAATAATGACACTGGACCAAAACTTGTTTTACCTTGTTTATTGTGCATTACAATAAATGACTGAACATCTTGTTAGAAAAGGATTTCTAACAAAATCTCATTTAACGTATTAAAAGTTACAACAACTGAATAAACAATAAGGGATTCATTAAACAGAAGCCTTCTTTCCTATGAACTAGACATCTTATTTTCTATTTCCCCCAGTGGAACGTTTTAAAAAAGAAATTGCTAGACAATGGGTACATTTTTTTATAAGTTAGACACTTTATTTTCTATTAAACCTCAGCGGAACATATAAAAAGGAAATTTCTAAACAGCATATGCTTATTCTCTATAACTCAACCACATTATCTTCTACTGCCATCCTAAACGGAACATATAAAGAGGAAACACCACCGTATTATTCAAGCACAAGCACAATCTCCATCCAGAAAGGTTCATGAACATACAGGTCCCGTCACTAAGCAACTGCCCACATACCAGGAGTAGCCACAAAGCCAAACCAACACAAAATTGGGAACTTTCCAGTTTGAATAGCATGGAGGAGCGCCCGTGCCAAACTCTACCTGCATATTTTCTCTCCTTTTCCACGGTGCCTTCCTACCCTCCCCTCCCAAAATTGGGTGAAACTACCATCCTATCCAATCACCAGGCCATGGCCACGCAATCTATCCATCCAATCCTCGCAAATGCCACCCAATTGGGCCGAATCAAGAGACAACAACGGGAAAAAGCGTGGATTGGGACTTGGAACCAGCGAGATGGGAAAGGAGGAAATCTTCGTTACCATGGCGTAGAGGTTGGAGAAGCCGCGAACGAGGGTGGGGAACTTGGTGAAGCGCTGCTGGAAGGCGTCGCTGAGGTTGTGGGCGGGGTCGGTGGAGATGACGAGCACGGACTGGCGGACGGAGGCGAGGAGGATGGAGATGATGGAGCTGCACGTGGTCTTGCCCACGCCGCCCTTGCCGCCGACGAAGACCCACTTGAGGCTGTCCTGCTCCAGGAGGTTCCGCACCGTCGGGTCCGGCGCGCCGCCGGCGTCCACCACCGCCACGGACGCCATCCTCGCCTCCTCTGATCCGGCGGGGGGCGTTCGGGGCGAGAGAGATCTGGAGGAGGGGAGAAGTGGGGAGGCGGACGGCGGTGGCGGTCGTGTAGGTGGTACAGGCCTGGAATTGTCTTGGTGGAAATTCTTTTCCCTTTCCGGACGTTTTCGCCGTGGGTAACTGGGTTCTTCTTGGTTGTGGGATGGGCTAAAAAGGCAATTCGTATTTGAATATATTTTTCAAAAGTACTCCTATGTCTTTTTTTACTTGATTTTATATAGTCCGTGTCGTCAAACTTTCCGTCAATAAGTTTAAAACTATTTAGAGAGGCTATATAAAAATTATATCATTAGATTTATCGTTAAAAATACTTTCATAATATTATAACTTTATTAATTACATCTTAACGTAAAGCTATAAAAAGTAACGGTCAAAATCGCCTCTCAGAGACCGTAAAAAAAATCAAAAACGTCAAGTAAAAAAGAACCGATGGAATATGTTCATAGGTGAGAATAAGATTTCGCCACTATCTGATTGTATTTTAACTGATCGGAGGTGTGCAGTGACTAGTCCAGAGGAGCATGGCCACATTTAAAACACAAAAAGTTCACTAGAATTTCCCGAGAAGCAGTTGGTTCATTGCAGGGATCCCATCAAAATCCGATGTTATAGATGGGTTTAGTTGTTGAATACGAAACCTACCAACTTTATGGAGTATGATGTCAGCTTTTTTTTTTGACAAAATAGTCTATAAAAGAAGACTATTTCTCTGTCTAAGTAGGTATGTTATAGGTTCAAACTGTCCCACAAAATGATGTAGTTACCAAATACGGGTCCTAACGACCTAAAATTTTCTTGGTTAATCTAGATGAACTCAAGGTAACAAAAATCGTTTTTTTTTTACAAAACTCATATTATGGTTTTTATGAGGAAAAAACCACTCCCACAATGTTTTTTTTTCACAGAACTTAAAAACAAAAACAGCAGAATATCTAAAAGTCATTTTTAACCGAACAATGTTTGAACTAAATACGACCTTAACCAAATAACAATAAAAACCCCTGTTGCTAAAACTCAAACAAAGACACATGTTTACACAAAACCGACTAGCAAAAACTCGTCATCCAGAAGAGGAAAGTAGGAAAGTGCATTTTCAGCCTCTTATTAATAAAATTGGAGCCAGACTTGCGGGCTACAAAAAGAAATTGCTTTCCAGAGCTGGTAGGCTCACGGTGCTCAAGGCGGTCCTCACCTCTATTCCCATTTACCACATGACACTAGCAGATCTTCCGGCTTGGACGCGGAAACAGATTGATAAGCGTCGCAGGACTTGGTTTTGGAGCGGAAATGGCGTACTTACAGGGAGGAACTGCTGGATCAACTGGAATGTGGTGTGTCACCCAAAAAAAATAGGGTGGCCTTGGTGTTCTGCATCTGGCCTTCTTTGGTCGAGCACTTCGTCTTCGCTGGCTTTGGTATCATTAGAAGGAACCTGAAAAACAATGGAATGGGATGAGACTTTCAACGGATGAAAAGGACCATGAACTTTTTCGTGTGTCAACAAAAATCGAGCTGGGAAACGGGGACAAAGCAAGTTTCTGGAAGGATGCCTGGATGGGGCGTACACCCCTCAAGGAGGAGGTCCCTAACCTGTTTCGTATTTCGGCCAGGAAGAACAGGACGGTGAGGGAGGCACTTCTTGGAAATACTTGGATCGCAGACTTGAGACGAAAGATCACAGCGTTCCATATTCCCGAGTTCATACATTTGTATGTCAAAGTGGCGCAGGTCACTCTCACGCCAGAAACACCATATGATATCACTTGGAAATGGACCGTCATAGGTACATATACTGCCAAATCAGTATATCAGGCTCAGTTCTTGGGATCGATTGAGAAGTCTTACGCTAACCTTTTTTGTAACGCTTCAGCACCGCAAAAATATAAAAAAAATTTATGGCTAGCCATTCAAGAACGGATACCAACGGTGGACATTCTAACAAAAAGGCACATGCAAAATGAATTTTGGTGCCCATCTACACAAACAACCCAGAAACGGCACGACATTTGCTCCTAAATTGTGCTTACATGAAACTGGTTTGGAATGCCATAGCACCTTAGGCACAACACATCAGCATTCTACCGACCCAAGAGGACGTAGATGAGCCAGTACTACACTAGTGGACGGAAAGATCGCAGAGAGAAGAGACATTGAGTAGGAAGAGGCAAAGCTCCTTAATCATATTGACAATGTGGCAACTATGGAAAGAAAGAAATAACCGAATTTTTCAGCAGCAAAGGAACGATGTTAATGGGTTAGTAGCAATAATTAAAGAAGAAGCTCGGGCTTGGATTCTAAGTGGGGCAAGTAAGTTAGGAGCTTATGTTTCGGCGGAATTCAACATCTGCTTGTCTAGCGCCTCGCCAAAGAGGAGTCGCGCGGGGTTTCGGACTAGAACTCGGGAGCAAGCAGTTGGTACCGGAGGAAGGAAGATCAGTTAAAAGGGGAGTAGAATCTGGGACCACAAGAGGCTTAAGGTGGCTACGAGGATTCGGTTTGTGCATGGAGTAACTTAGCTTAATATACTTTTTCGCTGGCGGGTTCAACTTTTTGGACCTGATTTTGTATTAAGAATATTTTGTATTTTTTATTCTCTTCTTTAATATAGTATTTGTAGCTCTCCTACCAAGTCTTAAAAAAAACTCGACATCCAACCAAGCACTGTATGTGTTAGTTCATTAACACGGCAAAGTTCCGTGCTCCATGTATTTCTGGAGTCTCCAACACGCGGGCCACGCCATGATCCTGATCCACGCGCGCAGTCCACTTCCCACGGCCGGACGCAAGCGCCGAGCTGTGAACTGGCCTGATTTGCCAATGGGTTACTATCGCACCGCCGCGGGCCGCACGACCGTTCGCGCACGCCAAATCCCCTGCGGCCGGGTACGCGCAGCCCCCTCGGCCCTGCGGCCTGAGCCCCTGTGATGTGGTGCTTCGCCTAGGCATGTTCATGGGGACTTAGGGGCTGCTTGGTTGCTTCCTCACGCTGCGCTGCCTGGTCTCCCAGCCTCCTGGATGCTGCCAACGTCAGCTTCGTTCGATGCCAGCTGTCTGGAGGGTTGGCTGCCTGAGTTTGATCCCGTTGATTGTTAGATCCAACGGTCTATTTTTTATTTATCAATTCCAGACACATACTTTCAACCAAACAACTCATCTCCAGGTTTACCTGGCTAAGCAAAAATCATCTACTTTTCAGACTACATCCAGACACCACTTTTTCCTAGGCATAAAGTCCAGGGCACCAACCAAACAGGCCCTTAAGGCATGTTTAGTTCAAGGTCTGAGATCTGTGCCTGAGAACAGGTGGTGTCTGAGAGTAGCCTGAGAAGCAGATGATTTTTGCCTGATCAGACAAATCTAGAGATATGATGTTTGGTTGATAATACGTGCCTAGAGATAAAAAAAGAGAGAGAGAAACAACTAAAAGAGAGACAAGAGATAGCTGCCTGGCAGGCAAGCCTGCCAGGCGTTCATTTTCTTCGCCTGGTTCCCAGGCCGACATCCAAACGAACGTCAGTCAACAATCTGGCGTAGCTCCCACCCAGGCAAATGGCTTCAGGACTCAAACCAGGCAGACCCTTAAATCCTGGTCCGAAAGTCCGATAAAAAACTATTTTAAAATTCTCTAAATAAATTAAATATTAATTTTTATCCTCAGAAAGGGTTAAAATAATATAGTTTTATGAAAAATGGATTTTTCGGGCCGTGCTGAGCACGGATCTGCCCATTCGACATCGGGCTTTTCAGGTCTAGCCCGGCGTTTGAATAGTTCTACTGCTTCGGTCTGCGCACCGCAGCAGCATCCGTACAGGTTAGCAAAAAAAACCCGTTATGGGCTCAGATCAAAACTGATTCAATTACAGTAGTTAATTGGTTAAAATTGAAATAAATCAATTTGAAATGAAAAAAAGGTTAATGAGACTCGACTCGACAATGGCTCATTAGCTAACTTTTAAAATAATCACTTAAACAATAAATAAAACGATTTAAAGTTAAACCACGTGAATTTCGGATGAAACTCGATAACAGCTCGTTAAGCTTGATAGCCAACCCTACACGCACTGGTAAATCTCTGCTCATGGCCTTTGATAGTCTGATCATAAGCCTTCAGTTTCGTGATTCATATCCAGGGAAAAACTAAAGAAGCTGGTACAAAAAGTACACGCCCATCTCTTAAAACACACACGCTACAGATACATCCCAACACCAGAACGCTGTCAAATTCCGTGTTCAAATGTTTCCTATGCCAAAACTGCCGGACACGGGTCACAACGAACACGATTCGGAAATCGGAATCACACACAAAAACGTCACGGCGCTAGTAGAAAAGCGGGTTGTACGTCGATAGCGTGGCGATGATGGAGGCCAGGCAGCGTGACGTTGAGAAGCACGTCCTCGCCGAGGTAGCCGGCGAGCGTGATCGTGCCGTCCGCCACCACTCGCGCCAGCGTCCCTGCCTCCGTCGACAGGAGCCCGCCGTTGTACGTGCCGCGCGAGAGCCGCGACGGCATGACTTGCGACAGGACACTGGCGGAACCACCCCCGAGCAAACCAAGGTGGCTGCCCCGGGTCTCCTGGGCTAGACGGAACACCTCTCTAGTTCATAGTAATATGTTTAAAATTTTGTTTGTGTATCATTTGTATCCGTTGTTTTAATCATCGTGCCGTTTGTCTTTTCTAAACCCTACCGAAGAAAGAAGTTATACTAGGCAATCACATTATTATAATTCGCGGGCAGCGCTGCTTGAATCATACTGCGTAGGCAGTAGCGAGGCCAGATTTCAAACTTAATCACAAGGCTCACCTGCAAAGCAGACCTTAGAGAAGGGGATATAGCCTAATGCTCGTAGGTATTGTCTAAATATATTGAACCAACCCCCTTCCTCGCAGCGTCCCCAGCCAAGGCCAAGCCGCCATGGCGCCATGAGGGCACATGCGCATAGCCGTTGCACCGTAGTCCCCGCGCGGTCGCACCGTGTTGAGCGTTGGCCGTGGACCGAGACACGCCGAGTGTAAGCTGCAGCCGGTCCAATTGCAGCCCAAGCCAAATCCCCAATGAAATGCAGATGCACTAGTAAACCTAGATCCCTAAATCCCTAATTGGTCGTGGGCCGAGGCGGGTCTTTGTGGCGCGGCGTGCGAAGTAAGGCTGTAACTGCGGCGGCCTTGGCAGCTCTTGAGATCTGGCGCAAGGGCTACGGTGCGCGGGGACGGTGAGGTGCCGACTAGTAGATTACCGAGGCTCGGCGCAGGAGAGCGCTGAGGCACGACGCGGGTGGGGGCTGAGACTTGACGCGGCGCGGCGAGCCATCGAGCCAGTACAGCAGGGTTAGCTTTCCCTCCGAATCTTTAAAATTTCTGATTCCGCCACTTGACAGAAGGGAGAGGTTCACGCCTGCATATCAATCCGTAGGCACGTTCCATGTGTTCTACTTCGTCAGACGAACATTTATATCAACTGTGTGATTGTGATGCATTTGCACTGGGTTGCTTACCTTCGAGAACCTCGGCAGAAACAAACGTGAGGAGCGCCGAGCAGACATACTGCACCACGGTGTACGTGCTTGTCAGCGAGAAGCTCAGTAGGACACCCACTAGCAGCACGATCTCGGATGCTAGCAAGATTTGCCGGCGAGGAAAATCCAACAGAAAAGGCACCTTAAAACATGGAATTCTCACCATCACAAATTCACAATTCTTGAGGGTGAGTATAGCATTCCGACCTGTCTTCAAACATGTTGCTAATGTAGTTCCCGACAATGGCATTGACAGGTAGAACAGTTAGCCCAAGAATTGCAAGAAACACGGCGATTGTGCTTGTGTTCCAGCCAAAGTAGTAGCTGGTTATGACACTTGATTCGGAGAGTAAGATCTCCATTGCATATTTGAGCACGAAGTATGTCAGCAGCTGGACCTGGAACAAGTCATGGAACGCTTCTTCCTTGAGAAAGGGGAAAAATCATAGATAAATCAGTGCATGTGGATCACACATTCACACTCCAAACCTTTACTGATGGCGTGAGCAATCTGTAGGCTGAGATAACTGAAGAAGCTGGCCTAAGTGTGGCTGTCGAAGATGGCATCTCATTCTGGTCATGTTCATATTGCTTCAGTGAGGCTTGCGAAGGCAGAAGATGTTCAACAAGGCCTTGCTCCAGTTTTTCTTGCTCCAAATACCCTTAAGAAGGGAAGTATTTTTTGTAAATAAAAAAAATCTAGATAATATGGGATTAAACATGTTTCCATTAATCTGTCAACATTCTGCAAGGCTTACTTGTACTGGAGCTAGTAGAGGAACCCTCATGTAAAAATTTTACATGTAGAACTTTTACATCAGGGCCAAGAACTGGTTCTTTAAATGAAATCCACAGCCAGATCAAGTATGCAAGCCAGCCAAATGCCATGACCCAACCAGACAAGGTATCTTGATTGATGGTGAAAACATGCAGCTTGAAGTTAGTCTGAAGCAGACCGGCAAGTGCAGGGCCGCAAGCCATCCCAAGAGCACTAGCACTGACAAACGCTGCAGAAGCCTGCATATGGATTCTAGGAGGAACACAGTCACTGATGTATCTCCGATTGACAGCTCTCGCCGATCCCATACTGCAAATAAGTATAATCTGATCAGAATTAATCACTGTTTTGTACATGCTGAGTCCAAAAAAGAAACAAAAATAGCACGTCATCAACACGAAGTTTGAGATGAACCCATGAACCTGCTAATCCTTACCCGCATAGAACACGTCCAATGAGAAGAATCACCAGGGAGTCAAGATCATAGGCCAACGCATACATTACATTGCCTAAAAGAAGTACGACGCTGCTGAACAGCAAAGGTCTGAAGTACGACCTGTTCGACCATGCACTGAAGTAAACTGAAGAGAATACTTGTGCGACTGCCATGGACCCGATGATGACACCGCATACCGTCGCAGCAGACCCGATACTTGTGGCGTAGTCATCAGCAGTTGGGACAGGGGTAGAAAAATCGGCCGGTTACTGGATTTATCGGTGGTAATCGGGAACGGAAAAATCGGTCAGTTTTTCGGATTTTGCAAATTCTAATTCTAATTTTCGAATTTCGGCTGGTTTTTAAGCAAAATTTATCCAGATTTTTTTTCGAGAAATCCAGTAACCAGCCGGCTGGCTAGGCGACCGGGATTTGGTCCAGTACCGGCTTTTGGATCCTTGGTTGGGACGATGATATATGTGTTGACCATGTAAAGGAAGGTGTTCACCAGATTCAGCACAAGGGAGATGAAATGGTACTAGTCTTCTTCAATGTGTTCCTCTTCTGAACCTGTGGTGTCCTCTTGCGCGATCAGAGCATGCTATCCTAAGTGTGTATTTTTTTGAGGGCAAATTTGTAATTTCTCATTTTGAGAAAAGAAGAATTACATAAGAAAAGGAAAAGTTCAAGGCCCACTTGTCATGGAGATGTAAGAGGAGATAAGGCTTGCTGTGTTATCTCCAAACCTGAGGAGGGGTTGCGTGGGGGACATGGCCTCCGGGCTGCTCAGGAGCTAGCGGAGAACTCAGTGGAAGCGGGCAGATTGGGTGCGCTTTCCACGGGCCGTTGGCAGCGCAGGTACCTCTCCTCCTCTTCAAGAAGGGCGCTCGAATTTTTTTTTCTAAGTCTCTCAGGAAAACATCGAGGCAGTGACTTCCAATTTGTGTCTCTTCTCCATCCGGTTTTTGGCTCAATCTCGGATCGGGAATCTCCGTATTGCTATTCTTGGTGCCGTCGGAGGTGATACTCGAACATATCTTGGTGGTGCTTGTTTGGGTCTTGTGGATATCATGGGGATATGCTCACGATCTTAGTGTGATGGTCCAATTGGCAATAGCTCCTTAGGTTTGTCGAATGTTGTTTTGGTTGTTGAAATCTGTTTTGACAAAGTGTCGGGATAAGCGATAGTCCGGCTTGTGTTTACAGTAGTACCGCTGGCGGTATTACTGCAAGGAAAGCGATGCGTATTTACCGAAGAAGATGTTTTGGTGTTTTGGATTTCTAGAGGCGGTAGTACCTCGCTATGGTTCTTGAGTAGTACCGCATGAACGACCGCGTGTGAGCGGTATGGTTTTTCCGAACAAGTGTGTCGGGGAGTTTTGGATTTCCTTTAGTAGCAGTAGTACCGCCGTTGTTGGAGAATACGACCGCATTAAGATAATCACCGCCTTAACACTGGCGGTAATCTGATTTTATCTTGATTGTCTTTTCAATTGGAGAATTGCTTTTGGGTTAGGTCAAGTTCATGGGTGTCATGGCTTATGTGTTGCATGATGCATGTTTTGACTAACGTGGGTCAAGTTGTGAAGAACTTGTTCTCGGATTCGATTTCTTTGTCTATTGATGTGCGAGTTGCTTGGAGGTCAATGACGGTCAACAGCGAGGATGTCGAGCGATCGGGGATGCGGGGTGAGGTCAATGGAGTCAAGCATGGCGCAAGAGGACAAAGGTGACGAATAGGCGATTCGGTCTGACGGAGTTCGATCAAGCGGCGAAGTCGGTGCAAGTGCCATGGTGGTTTCGGTGGGAGCCGGATGGGAGAGACTTGCCAACATGAAGAGAGCCGCTAGATCAACCTACACGTGGCGAAGCATGGAGGTGCTTCACGAAGTTGGGACTCGGTCTTTGCAAAAAGATCGAGAAGGGTATTTTGGTAATTTCACCAAATCCGCCTTGGTGACCTAATGCCAACCATGGCGCAAGTCGGTCGTCAAGAAGTGGATTAGGTCAAGAAAAGTGAAAACGGCGCTTTGAGATGCGTGCGTGTGTGACCCGTTTGTTTTGGGCCTTAATCTGGGGCCCATTAGGGTTACTCTTCTAGAAGGTCTATGCCTCCGCTATAAATAGGGGTGTCTTTGACAACCACCTCAACCCTTTCATTGTGTTTGAAACCCTAGTTTGCTTAGGGAGAGGATTAGTGGAGGTTAGGGTTCTAGAGAGTTGGATTTGATTTAGTGCTCATGTATTGAGTCTTTGTCCTCCTTGATGGAGTGGTCAGAAACCAATACCACATCAAATCAATCCAAAGAAAGTTCTCTCAAAGATGAGTTCATTTTATTTCTTTCTCTCTATTAGGTGATTTGAGGTCTTTCTTTGATCCGTGAGTTTTTGCTTGGTTTTTCTTCTTGATCTTGCTTGCTGGGATACATGGGAACCCATCTAAGGTCATCTTGATCATCATCCACCCACGAGCAAGTTTTGGATCAAGTTTTACGTTTTTGCTCGGTTTTGAACCCTCCTTCGGTAAAATGCAAAAGATCAAAACTTTGACGTGGATCTTCTCGATCGTCACTTGGAATAGGTTCTGACATCATTAGGAAGATGTGTTTCAAATTTGGTGGAGTTTGGCCAAGCGGATCAAAAGTTCGTCGATTTTGTTTTTAGTTTTTAAGTCATTTCTTGTTCATTCGCACGATTTTCTTGTTCATGCGAGCGACCGACACCGCTTCATCGGTTCGACCGGTTTATGATACAACCGCCACTGTTCATCCTGTTCGACCGTTCTTTCAAAGAAGACCTTTGTTCATAAGGTGATTTTTGTGTTTTTAGTCGTTTCTTTTGGGGATTTGAAGGGATTAAGTACAAATCTTCCGCTATGCTTAGATATATTGATCTTCATAGTTCTCATAGCTATTGGAGTCAATATCATGTTTGAATCAGATCAAAGCGAAAAATAGATAGTGCTCCTATTCACCCCCCCTCTAGTCGCCTTTTCGGTCCAACAGGTCTGTTCGATTGTTTGTCCTGGGCTTGGCCTCGGTGAAGAAGAAGAACTTGTATTTGGTTCATTCAGTCTAGTTGGTGCTCAGTGAGTGTACTTGGCCAGTACATCTCTTGGTGGATCTTGTGCGGCGTTTTTCCGATCCCTCAGCTTTGTTCTTCGGTGGATTCCGAAATTCAAAGAAGGGCATTGTATCTCCGAATCCTCGTCTTGTTGCACAAATAAGCAAGGCGTTTGGTTTTCTGGGACAACGTCTTCCTGACGTGCCTTGCCTGTTATTTTCTTGGTGGTTTTGACTACCACCGCCTCTGTGAGTATTTCAGTATTCATATTGCGCATTACTTTGCATATATATATTTGAGTTGTGCTGATCTCAAATTCTGTATAAGGTTGATTCTTGTACTGAGATATTGCAAATTGTGGTGCTTAGGCTACTGAATCCTGCTCAATGATGATAGAGTCTATTTCTGAAATCTGTTAAGATAATTAATTCGGTCTTGAGCTCTAATGGAATTGCTTACTGCTATCAATTTCTTTCTAGTGAGGTAGATACTTTCTGTGGAGATTATTTCGATCGGTTTTGTTAGTCATTTCTTTGGTTCCTCTGTTGGATGAGAGGCATTAGATCGATCCTTGTAACTTCCTTTTATCTGTGAGTTCATTAGTACCTGTTATGGTTTGGTTCCACTAGATTAAAGGTTATAATGTTCTCGTTGTTAATCTGCTTCATACGAAAAGTAATACTTGTGTCTTCGCTCATTAAATTGATTTTGTTAGTTCAAGAAAGCATTAAATTTAGAGCTCAAGGTCATCTTCTAGTTATCTTATCAATCTGTGAAGAGTTTAGACTATGTTGGTGAGATGGCGATTTTGTATCCTGTGCATCTTACTCTTGAGAGCAATAATCAACATATCAAAAGCGAGCAATATCTTTGTTTTCATATGGTTGTTTACCTTATCTATTAAGCTTTTTGTTACGGTTAATTGACTTGTCGAATCTCATGTCTTTATGATATTTTGGTCAATTAGTTTCAATTTGGAGTTATGCTTTAGATATGTTTAATTGTCTTTGGATTTAAATCTGAATTAATACTTAAACTGCCATGTTTGCAACAATCCAGAAAACCAAACTTTCAAGAAATGGCTTCATCGTCAGATGTCGTTAAGCCAGAAGTGTTTGACGGTGCCAACTTCAAACGTTGGCGGCTAAAACCAAGTTATGGCTGACTGACCTTAGACTCTTCTGGGTCATTTCAACTCCTCCAATGTTCCCTTTGGAAAACGCTGAGATGACGCGGTGGGAGGATACGAACAATTCAGCCCTAGCTAGGTTGTTAGCAGTCTTATCCAACCGGCTGTTCGACATATATGTTACTTTCACTAATGCCAAACAACTCTGAGACAAACTAGATGAGAAGTATTCTGAAGGGGATAATGGAAATGAGTCCTTTATTACTGCTGCATACTTGAACTACAAGATGGTAGAGGGACGGTCAGTGATGGAGCAGCTCCATGAGCTTCAACTCCATGTACGTGATCTTAATCAGTACGATTGTCTCATACCAGAGAGTTTTCAAGTTAATGTCATCTTGGCTAAGTTACCGCCCTCGTGGCGTGAATTTGTGACCGCCCGACGACATATAAAGGAGCACTTGACACTCAATGAGTTGTCAGCAGCTATCAATGTCGAGGAGCGGGCAAGAGCTGGTGACAACAAAGGTAAAACTCAAGTCCAAGCTCATCTAGTGGAGGTCAAGAGTGCTGGTGGCTCTGGGAATCAGAAATTCAAGAATCAGCCTAAAATCAAGCTTCAAGGAAAGAATATGAAGAAGAAGAAGGAGGAGGACATTGTCTGCTTTGTGTGCGGAGTGGTGGCCATAAAGCCAACCATTGCCGCAATCGTAAAACAAGGGTCCTTCTCATTTCGGCTTATAAGGGCATAAGGCGAAGTGAATGTCGTTCTAGATAATACCAATTCGAAGGGTATGTACCTAAGGCCTTTATGGCAAGTCCATCAATTGATTGGTGGATTGATCTGAGTGCTACTAGACATATTTGTCTTGATCGATCTTGTTTCTCTTCTTTTCGAGGTGAAGGTGGTGGATCCATCTGATGGGGAGCGGAGTCATTGCTTTCTGATGCGTGGGATTGGACAGGTTTGCTTGAAGCTTACTTCAGGCAAAACACTCATTCTAAGAGACGTACTATATGTGCCTACAATGACTCGTAATCTCATTAGCGGGTCGATGCTTTGTAGGCAAGGAATAAAGCTTGTTTTTGAGTCTAATAAGGTCGTGTTGACCAAGTTTAGTACTTTTGTGGGCAAAGGCTATGATAGCGGAGGCATGTTCCGCTTATCTATTCTTGATTCAAATAATGTAAACATTTTTAATGTTTCCCATTGCAATAAATTACATGATGTTTGGCATTCTCGTTTGTGTCATGTTAACTTTGAAGCTATTGTGCGGTTAAGCAAAATGGATTTAATTCCCAGCTATAATTATGAGAAGGGTTCAAAGTCGAAGTGTGTGTGAAAGCTAAGCAACCCGAAAACCTTTTCATAGCGTTGAAGGGCGAAGGACCTCTCCACTTGAGCTAATCCATTACGATCTTTGTGAGATGAATGGAATATTAACTAAAAGCTGACAAAAGATATTTCTTAACTCTCATAGATGATGCGACTAAGTATTGTTATATCTACCTAGTTAAGTCGAAAGATGAAGCACTAGAACACTTTAAAATCTTTAAAGCTGAAGTGGAAAACCAACTAGAAAAGAAAATCAAATGGTTAAGATCGGACCGCGGTGGTGAGTACGTCTCTTATGATTTCTCTCAATTCTGTGAAGAGAGTGGAATAATTCATGAAGTTACTCCACCATACTCACCCCAATCTAATGGAATAGCCGAAAGAAAGAACCGAACTTTATGTGACTTGGTTAATGCCATGTTACAAAGTTCAGGTATGTCGGACTATTGGTGGGGTGAAGCAGTTCTCATAGCTAATTATGTCCTAAATAGGGTGCCACCTCGCAATCAGGAGGAAACACCTTATAAAGGATGGAAGGGGAGAAAACCCAACTTGTCTTTTCTCCGGACCTAGGGATGCCTTGCAAAAGTGCATGTGCCATTACCGAAGAAAAGGAAGCTTAGACCTAAGACCGTTGATTGTGTTTGTCTAGGGTATGCTAAAAATAGCACGGCTTATAGATTTTTAGTGGTCAAATCCGAGGTAAGTGACATCGCTACAAATATAGTGATAGAATCTCGTGATGCGACATTCTTTGAGCATGTGTTTCCTATGAGACCAAATGAAGTCATTGATCCTATTGGTTCAAGTGAACACTCTATTCTTCCTAGAGTGGATAACACTGCTCCAGAATTGGAGTTGAGGAGGAGTAAGAGGCAGAGGACTGAAAAGTCTTTAGGCGATGACTTTGTCACCTATGTCGTGGATGATGAACCACGAACCCTTTCAGAGGCATATGCATCCCCTGATGTAGATTACTTTGGAAAGAAGCGGTTAAATGGCGAGATGGATTCCATCGTAGCTAATCTTAACGTGGGAGGTTCTGGACCTCCATGTGGATTCAAGCTAGTGGGCGCAAATGGATCTTTAAAAGAGCGTGAGACTGGTGGTACTATTGAAAAGTACAAGGCTCGTTTAGTGGCTAAAGGTTTCACGCAAAAAGAGGGCGAAGACTATTTTGATACATACTCTCCTGTGGCTCGTCTACCCACAATTCGAGTGCTTATAGCACTAGCTGCCGCGTATAAACTCCAAGTACGTCAAATGGATGTAAAACCGCTTTCCTAAATGGAGAGTTGGATGAGGAGATTTATATACAACAACTGATGGTTTTGTGGTTGAAGGACAAGAGAGGAAAGTATGTAAACTGATTAAATCCTTGTATGGTCTAAAGCAAGCTCCCAAGCAATGGCACGAGAAATTCGATAGTACTATGATCTCGGTCGGCTTTTGTGTGAACGAAGCCGATAAATGTATCTACTATCGGTTTAGTGGGGGCGAAGGTGTCATTCTATGTCTTTACGTAGATGACATATTGCTTTTTGGGACCAACATAGATGCAATCAATAAAACAAAGTCTTTCCTCTCCCAGAATTTTGATATGAAAGATGCAGGTGAAGGCGATATGATCTTAAACATCAAGCTTATAAAAGGTGAGAATGGGATTACTCTTTCACAATCCCATTATGTGGACAAGGTCCTATCGATTTGGATTCATGGATTTGTAAATCGTGACCACACCCTATGATCCAAATGCTAAGCTTCATAAAAACCTTTGGACATGGAAAAGACCAACAAATTATTCTCAAATTATAGGGTCCTTAATGTATTTAAGCTGGTGCAACGAGGCCCCGACATCTCATATCTTTAAGCGATTGAGTCGTTATCGTCCAATCGAGGAGATGATCATTGGGTAGCACTAGAAAGGGTACTTCGGTATCTGAAGGGGACCTCTAACTTAGGAATACATTATTCCGGCCATCCGGCAGTCTTGGAAGGATTCAGTGACTCTAACTGGATCAGTGACTCGGATGACATGAAGGCTATGAGTGGCTATATATTCACTCTAGCAGGTAGGGCTGTTTCGTGGAAGTCTTCTAAACAGACTATCTTGACACGATCCACCATGGAGGCTGAGCTGGTAGCTCTAGACTCTCGTAATTTGTAGAGGAGAATGGATCGAGAGCTCCTTCGACCTACTGTCTTTGGAAAAGCCAATTCGGTAGTATTAACCTCTCGCGATAACCAAACCGTTCTGGTTAAGGCAAAGAGTAGGAAGGACAATATGAAGTCCTCAAAACATATTAAAAGACGACTTAAGTCGGTAAGGCATGCCAGAGAGACGGGTGTTATTACTGTAGAATACATCCAGTCTGAAAGGAACTTGGTAGATCCTTTCACCAAAGGATTGGCGCAGAAGGCCATCTTTGCAGCATCAAAGGGAATGGGTCTTATACCCGTGTAAATTCTCACATTGGTAGTAACCTATCCTAGTAGATCGGAGATCTCGTGAACTAGGCTCTAGGACAACAAACTGTGTGGGATTATAGAGCACATCTAGAGGGTCCCATTAGCTGCAGTGCTCTTTCTGTATGGGAGGTTGAGTAATAGCTCTTAATGAATTCAAGACCTATATGGTATCGGGAATCGTCCTACAGGATTCCCTGAAGGATTCACCTACTTGAGTATGATCGTGAGGTCATGATCAAAGAAAGATAAGGGTATACTTTCTTCAGCACTCATGAGTTAGATACGGGGACATGACCGTAACGTCCCAACCCGAGAGGGATAAGGGCAAGCCGCCCAATACAGAATGTAACTTGGACAAAAACTCTCACACCAAGGCATTGGATCAAGGCGTAGTCCTCCTTTGTCTGTGCAGAGTCGTAGTTCTTGTTGCTAGGCTTTGGGTTCAAACCCGCAAGGTACCCATCGTCGAACAGTTGTATATTAAACAAGTCTTTGAGCATCTTTTATCAAATTGATAAATTGGTGGGGACTGTTGTATTTTTTGAGGGCAAATTTGTAATTTCTCATTTTGAGAAAAGAAGAATTACATAAGAAAAGGAAAAGTTCAAGGCCCACTTGTCATGGAGATGTAAGAGGAGATAAGGCTTGCTGTGTTATCTCCAAACCTGAGGAGGTGGTTGCGTGGGGGGCATGGCCTCCGGGCTGCTCGGGAGCTAGCGGAGAACTTGGTGGAAGCGGGCAGATCGGGTGCGCTCTCCACGGCCGTTGGCAGCGCAGGTACCTCTCATCCTCTTCAAGAAGGGCGCTCGAATTTTTTTTCTAAGTCTCTCAGGAAAACATCGAGGCAGTGACTTCCAATTTGTGTCTCTTCTCCATCCGGTTTTTGGCTCAATCTCGGGACTGGGAATCTTCGACGCTGCTATTCTTGGTGCCGTCGGAGGTGATACTCGAACATACTGGTGGTGCTCGTTTGGGTCTGTTCGATTGTTTGTCCTGGGCTTGGCCTCGGTGAAGAAGAAGAACTTGTATTTGGTTCATTCAGTCTAGTTGGTGCTCAGTGAGTGTACTTGGCCAGTACATCTCTTGGTGGATCTTGTCGCGCGTTTTTCGATCCTCGGCTTTGTTCTTGATGGATTCGAAATTCAAAGAAGGGCATTGTATCTCCGAATCCTCGTCTTGTTGCGCAAATAAGCAAGGCGTTTGGTTTTCTGGGACAACGTCTTCTTGACATGCCTTGCCTGTTATTTTCTTGGTGGTTTTGACTACCACCGCCTCTGTGAGTATTTCAAGATTCATATTATGATTACTTTGCATATATATATTTGAGTTGTGCTGATCTCAAATTCTGTATAAGGTTGATTCTTGTACTGAGATATTGCAAATTGTGGTGCTTAGGCTACTGAATCCTGCTCAATGATGATAGAGTCTATTTCTGAAATCTGTTAAGATAATTAATTCGGTCTTGAGCTCTAATGGAATTGCTTACTGCTATCAATTTCTTTCTAGTGAGGTAGATACTTTCTGTGGAGATTATTTCGATCAGTTTTGTTAGCTGTTTGCTGGTTCCTCTGTTGGATGAGAGGCATTAGATCTGATCCTTGTAACTTCCTTTTATCTGTGAGTTCATTAGTACCCTGTTATGGCTGGTTCCACTAGATTAAAGGTTATAATGTTCTGTTGTTAATCTGCTGCATACAGAAAGTAATACTTGTGTCTTCTGCTCATTAAATTGATTTTGCTAGTTCAGTAAAGCATTAAATTTAGAGCTCAAGGTCTGTCTTATAGTTATCTTATCAATCTGTGAAGAGTTTAGACTATGTTGGCTGAGATGGCAGATTTTGTATCCTGTGCATCTTGCATGCTGAGAGCAATAATTAACATATCAAAACTGAGCAATATGTTGTTTTCATATGGTTGTTTACCTTATCTATTAAGCTTTTTGTTCTGGTTAATTGACCTGTCAGAATCTCATGTCTTTATGATATTTTGGTCAATTAGTTTCAGCTGGAATTATGCTTTAGATATGTTTAATTGTGCTGGATTTAAATCTGAATTAATACTTAAACTGCCATGTTTGCAACACTAAGAACGCCAGGAAATTTGTTGAGTTTGTGAGCTTGTCTGCCGTTGCCTTTATCAGATCAATTATGGGATCCTTCAGATATCACCAGATGGAAATATCACTGCTAACCACATAAGAACTAGTACACGTCTACACGAGGACTCTATTGTACTGACAAGTGACAAGAGAAACACAAGATTAAAAACCTTTGGAATGGCCAGTGGGTGCTGGTCATAGATATTCAAATAACCTCCTTCACGCTCCTCAAGATCGCCAAGATTGCGAGACAATGCCCCCACAACAGCTCCAATACCCTACTTATTCACAATTCAATATTTGTTCTTTTAACTCAATTCAAGATTTGTTCAAACATCTCAACTTGTATAGCAGTGAAACTAACATGATTGAGATACTAGTCAACTCACCACGTGCTTGAAAACCTGTTGGAGCTGAGAATACAGGTGGTTTGATCTGCTTCTGACATAGTAATCTGTAAATTTATAACCCAAGCGCTCATCAAACTTCTTCAGTACCTTCCGAACTGCATTGGCATTAAGATCGACAAACTTTTGAAGCTTTACAAGATCCAGGCCAACTGCTCTATAGTCTCCTCTTAGTTCAGTTATCTCCTGGAGAAGTGGAATGTCTTCAAGTCTTGCCCTTCGTTTCCCTAAATCTTCAAGTCTTGCTGCAATTAGTCCTTGTTGTTCTATCGTTAATAGCGCTATCTTTTCAATCTGAAAAAAAGGAAAACTACATGAGATCACCATAAATGCATAATTTATAAGGGACCGTTAGAACCGTTGGCCGAACAGCGGACTGAATGGAATATTTCGGACTGTAATTTACCTCATCATCAAGCAACTTTGAGAAGTCCTTCAGAACATGTCTTCGATCGCGATTGCCTTCCTTTGTCTGCTCTGTGTATTCCTTTACTCTTCCCTTCGACAGCTTGTAGTTAAAGTAGTACCTGCAAGGCTGCAACATGCAGGAAATGCGGTTGGGATCACATTCAAAAGGAGCTGACAGTTAAGGAGTTATAGTCAGGATCATGAAACAACTGGTGTAAAGAAGAACAATAGTTAACTGAGGAACTGACACGGGTAGACTCACTGGAATACCTCAGTGAACTAAAATGCAAGGTCTAAATCTAAATGTGTTTGTAGGATTAAAACAAACTAGATTAACAGATGAGAAAATTGTCCATACTCCTCCCATCCTGGGATTTGGTCTGTTGTTAGTTTCTTGGAGAAGTTCACCATTTTCTTCCCAGTGTATGACCTACAGGAAAACACTCCGAGTAGGCGAGTAATCATACAAATCATCAGGCTCAAAAGTGAGAATATTTGTGTTACGAATATTGTGTGTATATTTATGAGGTCTAATGGACAATATATATAGGGAGTACAACGGGGATATGTCATATACATATAAGGGAATACAAAAGACAGATAAGTTGGATCACACACACTGAGTTTGAAGAGAAAATACAAATGTTGTATCCTAGTATGTGGATTCGTGAAAAAGTCAGTAATCTGTAACTCTGAGGGCACAAACTGTAAAGCAAGTACTCCCTCCTGCACCTGTGAGCGAGTGTATGAAGCATCCACACCAATGTGCTTAGTGAATTTATGCTTCACTGGGTCACGGGCAATACTGATAGCACATGTATTATCAGACAAAAGAATCGTAGGTCACATCACAGGCACTCCAAAATCTACAAGTAGCTACCTCAACCAAGTAACCTCTGTTGTCACTACTGCCAGAGCTCTCAACTCAACCTCTGCACTCGAACGAGAAATTGCAATCTGCTTCTTTGTCTTTCAGGCAATTAGGGGAGCCAAGAAAAACACATTAAGCAGAAAGAGAACGACGATCATAAGGATCACTAACTCAGGTTGCATCGAAGTACGCCTGAAACTGTAGTGAGGTGGAGCTAGGGGGAAAAACGACGAGAGATAGTCCCACGAAAGTAGCGAAGAACATGAAAAAGGTGACTGTAGTGAAGATAGGTAAGACGAGTCATGAACTGAATCAAGATATGAACAACATAAGCAATATTAGGATGCGTGATCATAAGATACACTAAACTCCTAAAAAGATGTCGATATCGAGTAGGATCATCAAGAAGATCACCATTAGTGGCACGAAACTGTAGAGATAGCTCTATGGGAGTCTCAGCAGTGCTAGTGTCTGTCAGACCAGACCGATCAAGAAGATCCACGACATACTTTTGCTGGGAGAGGTAGTAGCCCTCAAGCATGAAAAAGATCTCAATCCCAAGAAAGTACGTAAGAGATCTAAGATTAGTCATAAAAAACTGCTAACTGAGATACTTCTTTACATACATGATGAATGAGGAATCATCACCAGTGATGAGCATACCATTAACATACAGAAGAAATAGTGTCCTACCCCGAGATGAGACATAGACAAAAAGAGCGGGATCGTGGGAACTGACAATGAAACCGACAACAGTAATCACTGAGGTAAAACACGCAGACCAGGCACGAGGAGCCTGTTTGAGGCCATAAAGAGCACGACAAGATGACAAACGTGCACATCGAGAACAAATACCTAGGTGGTGGCTGCATGTAGACCTCCTCAGACCGGGTCTTAATCTTGTACACCCACTTGCACGTGATAGGGCGAGCATGCATAGGTGTTAATACAATATCCCAAGTCTCCGTACGTCGAAGAGCATCAAGCTCCTGTGCCATAGCAAGCTGCAATTCAGAATGAGGAGCAGCCTCACGATAAGAGCTAGGCTCAGTGACAAAGAGAGCATGAGCTATCAGAGCAAATCCAAGACAATTAGGAGGTCGAAGGGGTGTCCGGTCACGAAGGGCGTAACGAGGAGGATCATCAGGAGGATCAGATGTGGGTGTCGGCAAGATACCAGAAGATGAGACTAGTGAAGGACGAGAACGCTTGGAGTAATGAATACTAGAGAAACAAGATGGTGGTGCTGTATGAATAAGAAACAGTACTGCAGGAGGTAGCACCGGAGGCGGAGGTACAGAAGAAACCACTGGAGACAGACCAGGGGAAGAATGTGATAGTGGAGAAATGGGTGAAGAGTCAGAAAGAGACAACCATGAAATTGACTCAACAGTGAAATAGGAGAAGGAGCAGAATCTCAATAGAAGAAAGGTTGAGATTCATGAAAGACAATGTCTCGTGAAATCCTGATCTGTCGAGCAAAAGGATCATAGCAACGATAATCCTTATGCTCAGAACTATAACCAAGAAACACACACTCAACTGACTAAGCCGGTAGTTTGGTGCGCTCATGATGCCGCAGCAGAACAAAACAAGTACAATAAAAAACACGAAGTTGAATGTACTAGGGGGCTCGAGAGTAGAGACGCTCTATAGAATTGACACCCTTAAGAGCAGTGGAAGAGTGCATATTGATGATATATGCAGCTATAGAACACAAGCTTAGCCCAGAACTATGGTGGAACGTGAGAGGCATGGAGAAGAATACGGCAGTCTCAATCAGATGACGATGTTTGCGCTCAGCAACCCTATTCTGAGCATGGGTACCAGGACAAGAATGAAGGGATACGGGTAGGCTACGATAGCAACAATTCAAAATTTCTACCACGTAAACCAGAAGCCAAGCAAGAAGATGATCACGGATCGTTACCACTAGACGCGAGCGGCGGAAGAAGTGTGTCGAGCGGCTGGTCCGACGAAGAGCGCGTCGATGTCTCGATCGTAGTCAATCGTCCGGCGTCGACGTTGATGCGATGGTCGTGGTCGATCGTCCGGCGTCCTCGTGAGTTGATCGTCTCCTCCAAAGACCTCTGCGGTTCCTTGCGAAGATCGCGGATCGTCCTAAAGCGCAACAACGAGAAGCGCCTATGGTATCCACACGTCCAGGAAGGAACAACCGTACGTCGGTGTGCTAGCACCAAATTGCACGGCAAGGCTCTCAAGAAGATGGCGGCTAGGGTTTCAGTAGGGCAACTCGTGTCAACTCACTCATCCCCAACAGCCTCATGCATCTCCTTATATAGTGCCCCGTGACGGATCCTATCCAAACACGTTTACGAATCGTATTCATACTGGTTTGTTCCAACCCGTTAAGTATGTGACCCGTTAGGTTCATGTGTAGTTTAGTTGTGACTCGGAAACCCTTTCTGGCCACGAGTCGTAGCGGTTCCTAGCAGACATAACGATTTTCGAATACACACAAATTATATGGGACGAACCTTAATGCAATATGATCTCGACCGTGTCCTCATCACTTACGACTGTGTCCTATCTCTATACTGACGATTCGTATTCAATCACGACCAACTCGTAACTCCTTACGACTTGGTTTCGACCACTCTGTGATTACGTTCAACCAATCTACGACTTGTTTGTATCTCCATACGACCAAATCCGTGGTCGGTCGAACTAAGTGACCTATTCATGTATTCTCCCTTTGCCTCACGATATCCGGTTGAACTCCGGTGAGATGTTGTGTCATCCATGGACTGCTTCAATGCTTTCTCGATCGAGTATCGGATAACCTCATGTGATTGAACTCTTGACCACCAAAGGCATGGCCATGCACTTTCTTTATCCGACCACTTGAGGGCGAGATATCTCTCTGTTATGTTAGGAGGGCAAATCCCATATCCCACCAACCACATCCTCTGCATGTTTCATAGCATACCCAAAGCTACCTTTATAACCACCCGATTCTGACGTTTGGCAACCCCTAAGAGTGCTATTACACATGTAGGAAACCATCTTGATCTCGGTCTAAGGATTATACATCATCATTGCTTGAGACCAACTAACGACACATAGAATCATAACAATCTCAATAGTGTCTCAAGGTGGGTCTTATCCAACACCATGTTCTCTAACACGTATCCACATTATTGATTCGATATCCCTATATCCATGATCGGTGAAACATGGTCATCAATCAATACATGTCTTTGGTCGAGAGTCACTAGTGTTCCGACCAGTGACTTTCGACTAGGGATATTTTTAGAACGACATCATCATAAGTTAAAAGAGCTTCACCAACAAGTCACATACTCGTTAATCTTCATGACTAATGATTCATTCAAGGAACAAGATAACATATTATCAAATATTGTGAACATAATGAAATATAATCATCTCTATGATTGCCTCTAGGGCATATTTCCATGATCTCCCACTTGCACTAGAGTCAATCATTTAAGTATCTAATACCGATAGCTCTTGTGTGCGCCTCATGCTTTGGTCAGTGAGAGGCTTTGTCAACAGATCGACAACATTTAAATCCGTATGAATTTTGCATATCTTAACATCTCTTCTATCCACCAATTCGCGAATGAGATAATAACGCTGAGTATGTGCTTGGACTTGATGGGATCTAGGCTCCTTAGCTCACAAGAATGGCTCCATTATTGTCACAATAGAGATCCATTGGGCTAGAGGCACTCGAACCACACCCAACTCAAAGAATAAAATTCCTTATCCAAACACCTTCCTTTGACTTCGAAGCGCAATGTACTCGGCATCTGTTGTAGAATCACTACCGTCTCTTGCTTGGAACTTTTCCAGCTCACCGCACCTCCATTCAAAATGAATACAAAACCAGATTGCGAACGATAATCATTTTTGTCGGTTTGAAAGCTTGCATCGGTGTAACCATTTACAACCAGCTCTTCATCACCGCCATAATTTAGGAACACATCCTTAGTCCTTCTCAAGTATTTAAGAATGTTTTTCACAGTTGTCCAGTGACATTCATCAGGATCAGCTTGGTATCTACTCGTAACACTTAGAGCATACGATACATCTGGTCGAGTACATATCATAGCGTACATGATAGATCCAATAGCTGAAGCATATGGAATATCATTCATGCGGTCTCGCTCATAAGTAGTCGAAGGACACTGGCTCTTGCTAAGACTTATGCCATGTGACATAGGCAAGAACCCTTTCTTGGCATTTTGCATGTTGAACCGAATCAACACCTTGTCAATATAAGTACTTTGGCTTAATCCAATTAGCCTTCTCGATCTATCTCTATAGATCTTTATTCCCAAGATATATGCTGCCTCTCCTAGGTCCTTCATAGAAAAACTATTTTTCAATGATGCCTTAACAGATTCCAGCATAGGAATGTCATTCCCAATCAATAATATGTCATCCACATATAAGATTAGAATTACAAGTGCGCTCCCACTAACCTTCATGTAAACATAAGGTTCTTCTTTGTTTTTGACGAAACCAAATCTTTTTATCTCCTCATCAAAAAGTATATTCCAACTCCGAGATACTTGCTTCAATCCATAAATGGACTTCTGAAGTTTGCACACTTTACTAGCATTATTTGGATCAACAAAACCTTTAGGTTGTGTCATGTACACATCCTCACTTAGGTTTCCATTAAGGAAAGCCGTTTTGACGTCCATTTGCCATATCTCATAGTCGAAATATGCAGCAATAGCTAGAATGATCCGTATAGATTTAAGCATCGCTACGGTGAGAATGTCTCATCGTAGTCAACTCCTTGAACTTGTCGAAAACCTTTTGCGACTAGTCGAGCTTTATGAATGTGAACCATCCATATCAATCTTTTCTTATAGATCCATTTGCACTCAATGGTTTTAACGCCATCAAGTGGATCGACGGGTTCCAAACTTGGTTGTCTCTCATGGAGTCTATCTCGATTTCATGGCTCCAAGCCATTTCTCGAGTCTGGGTCCATCATTGCTTCCTTATAAGTGTTAGGCTCATCATTATTCAATAATAATACATCATGCCCATACCTTATAGGCATTTGACGTGGCCTTTTAGATCTCGGGGTCGATGCCTCATCTACTGTGTTCAACAATATTTTGTTCATCCTGTAGAGGTTCAATAGGAGTTGAAACACTTTCAGATGTTTCCCGAATTTCTTCGAGTTGCACCTTTCTCCCACTGACTGTTTTGGAAAGAAATTCCTTTTCCAAAAGACACCATTTCGGGCAACAAACACTTTGCTCTCCTCTTGGTTGTAGAAATAATATTCTTTGGTTTCCCTAGGATATCCTATAAAGAAGCATTTTTCCGACTTAGGTGTGAGTTTATCAGACGTCAAACGTTTAACATAGACATCACATCCCCAAACCTTTAGAAAAGACAAGCTAGGACTCTTCCCAGTCCATATCTCATATGGTGTCTTATCTCTCGATTTAGATGGTACCCTATTTAAAGTGAAAGCGGCTGTTTCTAGAGCGTAACCCCAAAAATACAATGGCGGATCGATTGGCTCATCATCGATCGAACCATGTCTAACAAGGTCCTATTACGCCACTCAGAAACCCCATTCCATTGTGGAGTACCCGGTGGTGTAAGCTGTGGAAGAATTCCATATTGTTTCAAATGATTGCCAAATTCCTGGCTCAAAAATTCACCTCCACGATCAGATCGCAAGGATTTGATTGTCTTGCCAAGTTGATTATGTACCTCATTCTGGAACTCTTTGAACTTTTCAAAGGATTCCGACTTGTGCCTCATTAAATAGATATATCCATATCTACTATAGTCATCGGTGAAAGTAATGAAATCGAAAACCACCTCTAACTGTCGTGCTCATTGGTCCACACACATCAAGATGTATGAGTGCCAACAAGTCGGACGCCTCTCATTCCGACCGATGAAAGGTGTCTTGGTCATCTTCCCGAGTAGACAAGATTCGCATGTTTCAAATGATTCCAAATCAAATGAGTTTAGGATTCCATCATCATGGAGCTTCTTCATGCGTTTCTCTTATGTGACCCAAACGACAATGCCGATAAAAGTGGAATTCATATTATTAGGTAGAAGCCTCTTTGCATTAATATTAAAGATGGGTGCATCATCAAGATTTAAAATAAACAACCCGTTCAAAACAGGAGCATAGCCATAAAACATATCATTCAAAAATATAGAATAACCATTGTCCTCAATAATGAATTTATAACCCTCTGCCATCAAACATGAGGCTGAGATAATGTTTCTACTCATGGCTGGAACGTAATAACAATTATTCAATTCCATAATAAATTCTGAAGGCAAAACCAATGGTAAAGTCCCGACGGATAATGTAGCAACCTTTGCTTTATTCCCGACGCGAAGATCCATCTCCCCTCTTGCAACTCTCCTATTCTTTGTTAGACTCTGCATCGAATTGCAAATATGAGCAACCGACCCGGTATCAAATACCCATGAGTTAACAGAAGAATCTGCAAGAAGAACATCTATAACATTAATACCTGAAGTGGAAGGTTTAGTCCCACCATTCTTTTTTAGATCAGCCAGATATTTCTTGCAGTTCCTTTTCTAATGTCCTGGTTCCTTGCAGTAAAAGCATTCATTCTCTTGAGTCAGGCCAGACTTAGTCTTGGGCTTAGGCTTGTTAGTTTGGATCCCATCCAAAACTTTCTTGCCCTTTCCTTTGACCCAAGTCCTAGCCTTCTTCTTGAAGCTTGTACTCTTTTGCACCATCATCACATGATCTGCTTTTCTTAATCTTTGTCCTCTGCAGTCTTAAGCATCATATGTAGTTCGGTGAGATTCTTGTCTAAGCCATTCATATGGAAGTTCGTAATGAACCGACCATAGCTTGCGTGAAGCGAAGCAAGAATCAAATCAGAGCCAACTCTTGACTCGATGGAAAATCAAGTTTTTCCAAGCTCGTGTGTAACCAACCATTTTGATCACATGTGGGCTCACCGGACTACCCTCAGCTAGCTTACACGAAAACAAGTTCTTTGAGATCTCAAATCTCTCGGTTCTTGCTTGTGTCTCAAACATGCCTTTGAGCGCCACGATCATATCGTAGGCCTCAATGTTCTCAAACTGTTTCTGAAGGTCTGAGTTCATCGCAGCAAGCATGAGACAGCTAACATCAAGGAATTCATCACATACCTTTTTATAGGCGGATTTAAGAGTAGCAGCAGCATTATCAGCAGGCATATCTGGAATTGGTTCCTCTAGAACATGTTCCTTTTTATCTTGCCTAAGAACAATTCTTAGGTTGCGGGACCAATCCGCAAAATTTGTTCCATTCAGTTTTTCCTTTTCAAGTATCGAACGTAAAGCAAAACTGGATGTTGGTACAGCGATTGGTGCCATGATCTACAACATAAAATACGTAAAACTAAGACATATGTTCAAGAAAAGTAACTTCTATTAAACAATTTGATAAAGATACTCCCACTAAATACCATATCCTCTTATGACATTTAGTGATTCAAGATCCACAATCGTAATCTACTAGTGAGCTTTGGCATCACCGCTAGAAGATTAGTGAATTCGATAAGCAACCCTTTGCTAATCATATCTCGATATGACTCTTGTTGTTGGGCAAATCTCTATGCTTCTAAGACCCAACCCTATGCCCCAAGGTCCATAACCGTTATGATGACCTTGTTAAGTTAAACCAATGCAATGCGTGTAAGTGTCCGACACAAACCCATCTAGTCAAGGAAAGTTAATGGCATTCCGCTTTAGCAAGACCTACCATTAAAATACAAGACTTTTGATGGTGCGGCTTATTGGAGGGCATCAATTTTAACTTAACATTATTTGAGGAATTTTAATTTTATCATGTTAAAAGCATCTAATGAAAAACATGACTTAATATCATAACAGAATAAACACAAACATTCACAGATAATCATATCAACGTGAAATAGTATGGCCCTTAACATGACGATCTCCATCAAGATGCTTCCTCGTCCTCCGACCACCATGCTTGAAGTCTCCAACCGCATTCATCTACTAAGCAATTACTCCTAAGAGCTAGTAATGAATTACATAGGATAATATCAAGCATCACATGTCGACGCTGTGAATCCGTTATACAATAATATGTAGCTCGATGGCTATCTCACAACATGACACGCAGTCATGAAAATCCATACATGCATCACATACACAATGGGCCATACTATTCACATCAATCCTGCAAAAACAAGTTACGATAGAATCCAATTCTATCGGACGACATGAACACATATTACCTATAACGCGATGCGATTAGCCAACCGGCGTCCCGCTAGCCTTAGTGGGCGGGGTTCGAGGGTAGCGCCACTCGAGGGCGCTCTCTCGAATTTTACCGAGACATGAATCTTATTCACGTTTCCGAGCTTTGGAAATCATCGATTAATCATATTAACCCTATTCCGAGCCAATCGATTCTCGCCTTGATACGACCACATAATGCGACATACTCCGATGGCGAATTCAACCATAGGAGTATTATGCAAGGTAGTCGAAAAACAAGTCGAGTGAATCATCCGGTGCTCTTAACTTGTACCTCCTCATATACCCATCTACTACCACCGAAAACTAATCGATCTAATCGACCAGGGCCTAGGTTTCCGGATCGACCCGATAATAGATCGAATCTACTATTACCACATATCAAGTATATGCGACCGATCCGATCAAAAACTACGCAGATGGCTCGATACCATTGAAGGGATACGGGTAGGCTACGATAGCAACAATTCAAAATTTCTACCACGTAAACCGGAAGCCAAGCAAGAAGATGATCACGGATCGTTACCACTAGACGCGCAAGCGGAAGAAGTGTCGAGCGACTGGTCCGACGAAGAGCGCGTCGATGTCTCGATCGTGGTCGATCGTCTGGCGTCGGCTGACGTTGATGCAATGGTCGTGGTCGATCGTCCGATCCTCGTGAGTTGATCGTCTCCTCCAAAGACTCTGCGGTTCCTTGCGAAGATCGTGGATCGTCCTAAGCGCAACAACGTAGAAGCGCCTCTATGGTATCCACACGTCCGGGGAAGGAACAACCGTACGTCGGTGTGCTAGCACCAAATCGCACGGCAAGGCTCTCAAGAAGATGGCGGCTAGGGTTTCAGTAAGGCAACTCGTGTCAACTCACTCATCCCCAACAGCCTCATGCATCTCCTTATATAGTGCCCGTGACGGATCCTATCCAAACACGTTTTAATCAGATTCGTCTTGGTTTGTTCCAACCCGTTAAGTGTGTGACCCGTTAGGTTCATGTGTGAGTTCGGTTGTGACTCGGAAACCCTTCCGGCCACGAGTAAATAGCGGTTCCTAGCAGGACATAACGATTTCGAATACACACAAATTATATGGGACAAACCTTAATGCAATATGATCTCGACCAGTCCTCATCACTTACGACTGTGTCCTATCTCTATATGACCAGTTCAGATTCGATCACGACCAACTCGTAACTCCTTACGACTTGGTTTCGACCACTCTGTGATTACGTTCGACCAATCTACAACTTGTTTGTATCTCCATACGACCAGTCCGTAGCTGGTCGAACTAAGCGACCTACTCATGTATTCTCCCTTTGCCTCACGATATCTGGTTGAACTCGGGTGAGATGTTGTGTCATCCATGGATATTCAATGCTTTCTCGATCGAGTATCGGATAACCTCATGTGGTCGAACTCTTCGACCACCAAAGGTATGGCCATGCACTTTCTTTATCCGACCACTTGAGGGCGAAGATATCTCTCTGTTATGTTAGGAGGGCAAATCCCATATCCGACCAGTCACATCCTCTCGCATGTTTCATAGCATACCCAAAGCTACCTTTATAACCATCCGATTCTGAGGCGTTTGGCAACCCCTAAGAGTGCTATTACACATGTAGGAAACCATCTTGATCTCGGGTCTAAGGATTATACATCATCATTGCTTGAGACCAACTAACGACACATAGAATCATAACAATCTCAATAGTGTCTCAAGGTGGGTCTTATCCAACACCATGTTCTCTAACACGTGTCCACATTATTGATTCGATATCCCTATATCCATGACCGGTGAAACGTGGTCATCAATCAATACATGTCTTTGGTCGAGAGTCACTAGTGTTCAGACCGGTGACTTTTGACCGAGGATATTTTAGAACGACATTATCATAAGTTAAAAAGAGCTTCACCAACAAGTCACATACTCGTTAATCTTCATGACTGATGATTCATTCAGGGAACAAGATAACATATTATCAAATATTGTGAACATAATGAAATATAATCATCTCTATGATTGCCTCTAGGGCATATTTCCAACAAAGAAGACTGGTAAAGAGTGCCTTGCTTAGAAAGAAATTGTATAAAAGTGCTAGAACAGTACTTGTCAGCAGAATCACAACGAAAAGTACGGATAGAAGAATCAAACCAGTACGAACTATCGTTGCAAAGCTACGATAGATCGCAAGAAACTAACCACGATTAGACATAGGGAAAATCCATGTAAAACGGGAATAATCATCAATGAAGATTACATAAAATTTATGCCCGCCTTTAGAGATAATAGGCGCAGGTCCCCATACATCTGAATGAACTAAGTCAAAAGGACGAGAAGACAACGACTTACTAGAATGATAAGGAAATTATAGCTGCTTGCCCAGCTTACAACCCTGGCAAAACATGGTCGTGTCAATAGTAACACGTCCGAGAACGCCCTAACGAACTAATCAAGAAAGATGAGGCCCACACAAGTGACCTAGACAATGATGCCACTACGCTAAAACTTCTGAGGTGGTGGCAGCAGTGGCGGTGGAGGTAGACGTAGAGGTGATAGGAGTAGCTGAAGTGGACGGAAGATGGAGGCGGTCAATGATATAGAGACATTAACGATCCCTACGGCGTCGGCCAGTCCCAAGTATTGCCCCTGTCTATCGGTCCTAGATGAAACAGGAGTGAGAGTCAAAACCAACCCTACAACCGAGATCGGTAAGCTCACCCACCAAGAGAAGCTGCATGGTAAACTAGGAAACATGAAAAACAACTGGAACAGAAAAATAAGTGGACAAAAGAGTGCCCTGACAGCTGACAGACAGAGGAGTACCGTCAGCTGTCTGAATAGAGATAGGAAAAGCAGGAGGTCCTACTGAAGTAAGAGATGTGGAGTCCGGTGTCATGTGGAAAGAGGCGCCAGAATCCAAAACCCAAGAACTAAGAAGTACCTGGAGGAGACGTCCGAGCTAGACTAGCAGAACCTACTAAGCTGTGAGAGAGCTGCTGAAATAGAGCTTGACAAAACTGATGAACAGAGTCACCTCGCTGAAAAGGTTCTAACGTGTTGGTATGTCCTCCCGTCGAGGAAGGGCCTCCCTGCCCCCCTTGGATCGCCCACTCCCACACGCCTTGTTCTGTTTTTTCGCATCATATAACTTTGGTAGTCGTGCACAAAGGTCTTTCAATAATTGCACTGAACTCAGTTGGTGCAAAAAATAGGAGCAAAAATAGACACCTGATGAGGGACTGTAGTCGAAGCAGGAAACATCGGTGTAGTAAAAAAAAGGGGTAGTAAGCACAGCTGGAACAAACTGTGCTGCTAACCCGCAGCGAAGCTCCTCAGCACGAAGCGTCAAAAGGACCTCGGTGACTATCGGTCGTGGTGAGCGACTCAGTAGTTGAGCCATGATAGGCTCAAACTCCAGGTAAAGACGGCAAACGAAGTCATAAAGGCGAAGGCGGTCATGATCCGCCTTTTGCACCTTATGACACTCCTGGCAGAGCGAAGAAGCTAGCTTGCCTAGCAATCGCCAGAGACTGGCCAGGGCTCAGAAGAAGTCGTCGACGGAGGAGTCCTCCTGGCGAAGCGTTTCCAACTCACACTGAAGCGAAAAGAACTGAGCATCGCTGCTATATTGATAGCGCTCGTGCAAGTACTCCCAGATCTAACTAATGGAACACAGACCAACAATGTATGGCTGAATGGAGTCATCGACGCGATCACCAGGATGGCTTAAACATGGGCCTCATCAGCACGCTAGCGCTCAAAAGCATCTATGGCATATTGAAAGGTCTCAACAGCAGTGTCAGCAGTAGCGGCGACCTCTGCATCCTTCTTGGTGGCCTCATCGTCTGCAGAAGGTGCAAAAGTAGGCTGCCTAGGAGGAGGCTGAATCGGCGACGGTGGACAAGGTCAAACACCAGTGATATGTCCCCAGAGACAGAGACCATTGAGCGTGATCTCCATGAGTGAAGACTACAACCTGTAGTTCGTCTCATGAAGCTTTGTTCCCGAGAATGAGATCGCTGTTGATGGAACAGAAGCCATCGTTAGGCGGCGCTAAACGGCGCGGCGACCAAGGCAACGAAGTCTAATAGGCGACGCTGGACGGCGTGGCGGTTAGATCGACATTCTGGTTTTTGTTGGACTTTTTCTTTCTTTCTTACGGGACGGGCTGGCTCACACTAAAACGGCGTGCGAAAACACAGGCTAGCTCGTGGAGGGGGGGGATAGGGTTCCCCTTGCTGGCGGTGGCGCAAGGGCGCTTGGTCCTCGGATTAGGCACGATGCGAACTAGCGTGGAGACGTGGTGGCCCAGGCGCTCAAATGGGCGGCGCAGGAGGCAGGCGCCAAACACGTGAGGAGGAGGATGCTCAGGCGTGGTGGCGCGTGAGAGGATGATCCAACGAGCAATGACCGGGTGCACGGTGGGTGGCCGGCGGCGTGGAAGACGACCGGCAAGGCGGCGGCAGCAGCGTCGGCGGCATCGAAGCGGCGAGGCGGCGAAAGGCGAGCGGCGATTCGTCGATTGGCCCACGAACGTTGTTGTCAGGCGGCTGCGCAGACGGCAATGTCGGGATGGCACTGGAATTCCATGTTATGAATATTGTGTGTATATTTATGAGGCACAATGAGCAATATATAAAGGGAGTACAAAGGGGATATGTCATATACAGATAAGGAAATACAAAATAATTCCTATTCTAACAATCATTTTGAAAGCCAATCGATCAAACATCATACTTGAACAAACTAGAATGAAATCAAAATGAGGTGCAAAAAGAACAGGGTGTGAATCAGATAAGCACCTAGAAACTTGGGCAATGAGGGGAACCAGCATGCAACAAGAAGAACTGATTGGTTCTTGGACTCCTCCCCGGACCAATTACTGGATTTTATGGACGTGATTGCTTGTGGTAGTAAGATGGATCGGTAATGTGCTAGTATATGTTAACTATATATAGCTTTGCTTTGGGGTAGGACTTCAGCAGGTTGAATGAACTGATTAATTATCAAGGCTGAAAAAATCGTTTCTGAAATAAGATGGAATCAATATTGATATGCATAGTTGGACATCAGATAATGATGTATCTTTTTTTTCAACCATCATATCAATCTAACTTTTCTTTTGATTAAATCATATCCATCTACTTAATCAGAAATAAAAGAAAATGTAAATCTTCGTGTCTGACTTTTGTCCTATTATATGATCGAGGTGTAAACCTGTTTGTATGATTATGGAATGTTCATTTGTGTGATTTTTTTATGGGAATATTTACTCATATTTGTAGGAGTTTCCTTTGTCAAAGAACTTGCCTGCTTCAAATTACAAGGGCCCGTCACCCGTGGCGTATTAGTCCTGAAATTTATAAACAACTGTTTGATGTGGTGACAAAGAAAGAACACTACATGCTTCTGTTCAACAACAGATCTAAATAAGACATTATCGAGATCATTATCTTCAAGGACATCAAGAATTGGCCTTTATATGCATGCTTGAAGTCTGGAAAAGTAATACCATATGACTGCAGAGGGATAGTATTTGTACAACCTTTGTGCGATTCCATTGAACAATCATCAAGAGACTAGAAACAGATTACACATATGTTTGTTTTGATTTTTATTGGGCTACAATAGATAATGTGGAGGACTACGACGTGCGTCGTCCGATCCTCTCCAGTCTCCATACATCTAATTTTGCGGAGTTGACAATATAGAATAGTATTTCAGGGGACTAAAAACAACAAAAGTCAGCTTCTTCCTTTTTCAGAGAAGAACAGAAATACATATGCAGCGAGTGATACAGCTAGGAGCAAGCATAGCATTTCCCTCTTAATGACAAAACAATTATAATTATTTTTCTAATACTAAGAATGACAAATCGTACAAGCAATGGAGCGAAGTGATATTTTAGTATGCGTGTGCAACTGCCATTACCTGGCAGAATACATTTCAATGAATATTACGATGACCAGTTTTATTTCATAATTAATTCAGACCAAGTACACGCATTCTGAACAAGAAGAAGGATTCTTAAATTGACCCCTCTTGCAAAAGTCAGAGCAGGAAGATAATGTACTACTACTTCCATGGTCCTAAACAAAAGTCAATCTCCATTACAAATAGATACTCTAATTCCGATTAGTAGCAGGTTTCTTGAAGCTTCATTTCACACGCTTGATGTTTCCTGTCGCCGCACACACGTTCGTGCGAAAACGCAGTAGTTTCAGTCCGTGAGCGAACAGTCACAAACGCAATCGCTTCAGTTTTTGAGACCGAACTGTCACGCCTGAACAGACGCAACGCTTGAGATCTCCGCTGTAATTAGTCCCAACCTTAAGCCTGGTCTGATCTCTATATACTCGCAAGAAGAATCTCTCACAAGTCATGGTCTTTCAGGCAAAAAGAGTGTGAGAAAAAAAGAAAAGAAAAGGACTAGACATAGCATGTAACTATGTAAGTTTTTTTTATAAATAATACATTTAAAATAGAATTACATGAATAAATGTCCGTTTAATAAAATTACAACAATAGCCTTCCGCCGCCATTCGAAATGGCGAAATGATCATGTCGCCATACAAACAGTGTGAAATGTCCCTGTCGCTATTTGGAATGGCAACAGATACTTAAGTTGTCATTTGGATTGTCGACAAGCTCATATCGCCAATTCAAATGGTGGTAGGACCTAGAATTTGTTTTCCAAAAAACATTTGAAAGTAGCGATAAACAAAAGACTAAAATTAAGTGGTTATATTGTTCATAGTAAAAAAAACATAAACATAAAGTAATAAAAACAATATTAGCGATAGTACATATGTTACACATAATAATTCAACGCACGACATAATATCAGTACATAACATAGTTGTTCGATAAATCACAATGATAGTAAGTAAAACATTTATCACAACATATTTTAATAAGATAAATCATCCACGTGGCCACCACCTCAACATCCACCATGTCGACCTCCATCGTACTCGCCTCGAGTGGGGTGGTCAAATAAGATCTCCGTAGTACCATCTGGACTGCCGACCTCTCTTTCATGTTATTCATTTCTCACATGACAATACTTGAAGGTATGCCCGATCTCCTTGCAAAAAGAGCATTTCTTCGTATGACGTCCGACTTCTGCTTCGTCCATGTTGTTCCTGATACGTCGTCTCTGCCACCGGCCAACCGTTCCCTTCAGCCTATCAATGTCTGCGGCCCACATCTGCTGCTTCTAGGTAGGATGGCTAGTGAAATGGTCAACTACGTCGTAACTATACAGCTCTAAACTCCAGGTTAGCATCACCTCTTTCTTGGTGAAATATTCAGAAAAGTATTGACCGGGATGTTGTGCCAACGTCAAATATGCGGCCATCACATGTGAGTATGACTTATACAGAAGCAATGACTTGGTGCAAGTTCGTATGCAACGAGCGCGGCCAAGCATGCACTCGTGCATGATCCTCTCACGGTTCATTTTGCAACATCCTTTCTCCTTGTAAATTACCTCTAAGCGAAACTCCATTGTGCATCTCACCCTTCTTCCTCCTCTCCTTCATGTACTTGGTGATCATGGCGGAGCACGGTACTCTGTCATTTGCCATGGAGAGTGACATAATATTTCTTCGGTCAACAAAATAATTTGTGGTACCACGTAGAATTGCCTCCATAATACCAACCAAAGGGAGGCACCTCACGCCACACATTACCCAAGTGTACAGCTCAGCTAGATTCGTTGTCATGACGTCATATTGAGCATTATCCTTGTCATATAACAATGACCACTTCACCTTAGGCTCATGCTCAATCCAATCCGAGAAGCATCTCACCTGCCCCCCCGGTCTTCCTCGTCACACTATGACCATCTGTGGATAACTTGGGTAATGCCTCGGGGATATTGTCAGCGCTTGTAGCATACTTTTTCACTGCCTCCCTTTTGTGTGTCCTCGTCTGCTCATCCAGAGTTTTCCAAAGTGCATCGAACTTTCTCTACTAGTCTTGGTTGCACATCCGCTTTAAAAGGTTCATCAAGTTCTTGTTGTGAAACTGCTTGTAAAAGTTTGCAACCAAGTGCCTCATACACCACCTGCTCTGTATATCCACCCATGGAAGTGGCTCGTGTTCCCCTTGTTGTAGCTAAGTTATTGCACTCAATAGACCCGCATGCCGGTCATGTATGAGGCATACGTTAAGACATCTATATACAACAGAAATCTTCACGTTCCTCAAAAACCACAACCAATTGTACTTCCTAGTTAGGAACGCGCCATCCACGCACAAGATCGAACGGCAATGCCGGAATGCATTGATGCATGCACCAAATGCAAAGAATGCTCGCTTAAGTACCCTATTCTCGGCGAACTGCAGATGTGTGCCATCTTGAAGGTCAACATGAGTACCGGGATTCCTGTCATGTATGACTTGGAGTTGACCGGGCAGGTTGTGGTAGGAGTCTTCGAACGTACCGAACCTTGCTTCCAATGTCTTCTGCTTTGCCCTCCACGCCTTAGCATAACTGATTGTGTATTGAAACCTTGACTCTATTACCAAAATGATGGATCGTGGTTCGAAATCCAGGTTATCCCTGATCTCGCCGTACATGACATTCGTAATGAAGCCCGATGAAAGGTTCTTATGGGGTTGCATTTACTCAGAGACGACGCATGTATAAGGGATTACTTTAGAGCATTTCCAGTAGGTGTATCACTTATGTTGGAATGCGTGCACTCGCCAAGGGCATCGCACTATCTCGCACTTCACGTCGTAGCACCCTGAGTTAAACTTCACTACCGTGAAGGTGCGTCGCAGCGATAATGCCTAGAATTTCACAGTTTCCTAGACCGCATCCTTGCATTTGTACAAGGCACCTTGCCTAACCTCGTTCTAGTGGTACTCCCACAATACACGAGATTCTTTGTGCACGACAAGATTGTCGAATTGGTATATGTTCCACTCGGATGGAACCGCCTGCTTTTTCCCCACCATGCTCGTCATCATCGAAACCTTCATTTTCCGATAATGCCTCGTAGTCCTATTTTTGATCATCATTCGTTAGACTAGGGATTCGATCTCCCCACCTTCGTCTGCAATCCCACTAGCTTCCCAGGCCAAATGAGCTTCTTCTACCCTATTTTCATCGGCGCATCAACAACTCCAAGACCTTCGGCTGTTGTGTGCATCGCGTTGTGGCTGGAGTCCCCGACTTCTTCGGCATCACAACCAACTACCCCTTGCTCAGCCGTAGATGTAGGCGAAGCTTTGACATATGTCTAGGCTAGAAGGACCAAATCCCACCCACGATCTCTCGCCATGCTTATGTATGACCAAGGATCAAAATCCCGGTAGTTATCGGTCGGTAACCGGTGGTTACAAGGAAAACCGGTGAGAATCGGGAGGAAAAAACCCGGCCAAATTTTGTCAAATTTAAATTTATGATTGCATAATGCATTTTCTAGGCTGGTTTAGGCCTTTTTGTGCTAGATTACCTATTGTATGAGCTAAGGATCGCCAACAAGATCATTCTCGCCCACAAGACTCTTCTTCTAATGAATCCTATGCTAGCTCAAGGTCTATTCGGACTTATGGACGTTGAGATGCCAACCTATTACTTTCTGGTGATTATTCTCATTCGTCAGACATTTCTAATTAATATTTGCATTATTTCAATTGCTAATTACTCATAACCGGGTTTCTCTATTTTTTTGCGGTTTTTTGAAGCGGGTTTTTCGGTTTTGGGTGGTAACCGTTCCGGTTACCGGTTTTAAAATATCCCCAATTCAAATTTCAGTATTCGAATTTTCACCTGTTTTTTTCTAATTTTTTCGATTACTGGCCGGTTACCGTTACCAACCACCAGGCAGTTTTTTCCCCGGTTTTGAGATTTTGATCCTTAGGTATGACTGCCATGACCTCATTCCCTTCAGCTACAATAACTCCCAATGTATGCCCTGTGGTGAATTTCAGATCATGTAGAGCATAGTCCAACTTGAAGGTGTAATACAACCACCGCATCACATCACCCGTGTACGTTGCTCTGGTCTTGTTAGACTTATAGCCGCCGATTGGAAATAGCGCAAATTAATCCCCTCGGGACCTTGCAGAACAGTCCCTTGATCGTAGTGAATTTTGAAATTGACTGCGTCCGACATATCTACGTATGGTATCATAAACAAAATTTATACGATTAACCACATATCTAAAACAAAACTACACACATAAAAGGATATACTACAATGTACTATACTACATAACCATACATCTAAAACTATCTTATCAATTCAATTTAAAAAATTACCGCAAGGTGTACAAACAACGATTCGCTAGCTCCTCTCCTCTACTCCTCTTTGCTCCTCTCCTGTTTTTTTTTCGGGAATAGAAGTGAATTTCGGCCAATTTTGCGGGACTATTATAGAGGTGATTGTGTCGCTATTCCAAATGGCGACAAAGACTTGCGGGGTCTCTGTCGCCATTTCAAATAACGACATAGGTATTTGACACTATTCGGTGGGCGACAGGGTTCCTGTCGCCATTCTAAATGGCGATATGGACATTTCACAATTTGGAATTACGGCATAAGTCTATTTTTGTAATTTTATTAAACAACTATTTATTTATGTAATTCTATTTTAAAAAGTATATTATTTTTTTCTAAAAAAATCACTATGTAAGTGTAGCGGTTAGGCCCACCGCCCACCTGCATAGGCACGGAGACCCAGCCCAACGGGAAGAGGGAGCCCATTAGCCTCGAGTCCCGCAGGTTGCCGAGGTGAGCACGAACCGGAAGTCCGGAACGCCCTAAAGCCTCCGCCTCCGCCGTGGCCGCCGCCGCCGGCGGCGTTGATAAAGATGGGTGTGGGCGGCAGCTTCTGGGACCTCCTCAAGCCGTACGCGCGCCACGAGGGCGCGGGGTACCTCCGCGGCCGCCGCGTCGCCGTTGACCTCTCCTTCTGGATCGTTTCCCACAGCACCGCCATCCGGGCACGCTCCCCGCGCGCGCGGTGCCCCCACCTCCGCACCACTTTCTTCCGGACGCTCTCCCTCTTCTCCAAGGTTGGTTCCCCCTCCCCTCCTCTCCCTCCTCCTTCGCTCGGTTTCCCAACCCCTTTCTTGTCTGACTTTCGGTCTTGTTCCTTCTCGCTCTCGCCCGTTTCTTGATCTCCCCCAGTTTGTAGTATTATGTCTCGCGCTTGTGCCAGTCTGCATTCTGCAGGTGTCGTTTTGTGCTCTTCAATATTGAATCTTGGATATGCAACCGCTGCACAATCTTATCTTGTTGGGATTAATGTTATGTTTTAGTTCGTCAATTTCTTTAGTGATGGCGCTCTGTGTCTTGCAAGTTTGATTCATTTATTGGCTTGTCGGATGTCTCTGGAACTGTTGCAGATGGGTGCTTTTCCGGTATTCGTGGTGGACGGCGAGCCGTCGCCGCTCAAGTCGCAGGCGAGGGCCGCGCGCTTCTTCCGAGGCTCTGGGATGGACCTGGCTGCGTTGCCGAGCACAGAGGCGGAGGGGGAGGCCGGTGTCGCGCCGTCGGTGAAAGGGAGGAATGCTGCGTTCACGCGATACGTCGAGGAGTGCGTGGTGAGTATCCATGTGTTGGCAATGTTGTGCTCCTTTTTCACGATTTAGGACTTAATTTGGTTAAGATGGATTTAGGTACACCATGTACTAACGCTGTTTTTTGGGTAGTAGTTTATGCAAGTTTCTACTTTAGGTTGCAGAGGCATTTCTTAGTTTTCCCAATCATGTTCGCTGTGCTCTGGGTTGCTATAGAAAACTGATATAGGTCCTGTCTTTGACTATGTTAATTTTGCTGTAATGTATAGGAACTGCTTGATAATCTTGGAATGCCTGTGTTGCGGGCAAATGGTGAAGCTGAAGCTCTGTGCGCTCAGTTGAACAATGAAGGTCGTGTGGATGCTTGCATCACTTCAGACAGTGATGCTTTCCTATTTGGAGCTAAGACTGTCATAAAGGTACTCCGATCAAACTGTAAGGTAAGCAGTCTATTGTAGTTCTATTACCACAGCAAATGATCTTCGTTTTTTCAACTTCCTTGTACCGTGGTACCATGATCAGCGAATTTTTTTCAGGAACCTTTTGAGTGCTACAACGTAGCAGACATTGAGTCCGGTCTTGGATTGAAGAGGAAACAAATGGTAGCCATGGCACTTCTTATTGGCAGCGACCATGATTTGCACGGGGTGTCTGGTTTTGGTGTTGAGACTGCACTTCGGTTTGTGCAGTTATTCGATGAAGATAGTATTTTAGATAAGTATGTTTCATACTTTTGTGAGAATTTCTTATTAGTTTTTAGCAGAATGAACTGCCCAACATTGCATTTCTGAAGCTAATCATATTTATACTTCGCCAGATTATATGAAATTGGTAAAGGGGTCTATCCATTCCTAGAAGGATCTGACATGCCCCATATTGATGATCTCCCATCACCCTCCACAAAAAGCTTACCAATTGTGAGATCGCCGCACTGCTCACATTGTGGTCACCCTGGCAGCAAGAAAAATCATAGCAAGGTTGGGTGCAATTATTGTTTGGTGGAATCCTTAGAAAATTGCATGGAAAAACCAGCTGAGTTCGTATGTGAATGTCCTAGCTGTGACAAGGTAGTCTCGTTTGCTCTATTGTTAGCATGATTTTGTATTCTTTTCTCAAAAAATGCTCTCAGTTTTCTTAATATTTATTGCTGCATGTATTCCACAGTATAAGAACACTTGCAGTGTATAATTTACAATGCCTGCTTTTGGAGGAAAATCTGCTGTTTAAGCCTGTCAAAGTTATTTGATAGTGTCACCTTCTGCTGTCATATTCACACAATATGTTCTCTTACTCTTGTATCCATCTCAAACTTTGTTAATGCTTCTGATGAAGTTCAATCAAATCATCAGATATTATGTCGTGCCTGTTCTTGTACCCTTGAGTGGTTCATTGAGCTTAATTCTCTCTATATTAATTTTATCTTTGATGTGATCAATGTTAGGCACGCAATCTGAAGGAGCAGAGAAGACATGAAAATTGGCAAATCAAGGTCTGCAAAAGAATAGCTGCTGAGTCAAATTTTCCAAATGAGGAGATCATTAAATTGTATCTAAGTGACAACAATTTGGATAAAGGTGGAATTCAATAGCACTACTTTTAATACTTCTCACTGTGACGTGTAGTTTAAGAATGAATATTTCGACCTTAATGTTTTGCTAGTTATATCTTCATTTTGTCCCAGTTTTTTCTTGCAAAAAAACATATGATGTTTGCACTCATTGATATCTTCTGAGTGAGACCTCATCATCATGTTTGCAGAAAATGGTGTTCTGCTTAGTTGGAATAAGCCTAATGTTGAGGCTTTGGTTGACTTCTTAACTTATAAGCAGAACTGGGCGCCATCTTATATTCGACAACGGATGTTTCCTATGCTATCAACCATATATTTACGTGAGGTGGCTTCATCTCCATCGAAATCATTGCTTCTTTATGATCAATATGAATTCCATTCAATTCAACGGATTAAGATAAGGCATGGTCACCCTTATTACTTGGTCAAATGGAAGAGAGCCACTGGTGGTATGATTTCCAATGGTGCATCTAGCAAGAAGCCAGAATTGGAGGGGAAGATTGATGAGGTGGTGGTTTTGGATGGAGATGAGGAGGAGGAGGAGGCTACTGTGATTAGTGAATCTACTGACTTGTTAGATGAGACAGATATTCCACAAGTACTCACTGATGATAAGTGCTGCTTTCTGTTGACTGATGAAGACATTGAGCTTGTGAATGCTGCATTTCCTAATGAAGCGCAAAGATTTCAGGAAGAACAGGTGTGTACTGGTTGCTTTCTTCACTATGATGATTTACAGTATGCATGATGCTACCAGGATATTTTAATCAGCTACTGAACTAGAAATATGTGGATCCAGAAATTGTAAAGAGGGTTGCATTTAGTTAATCAAATTCCATGGCCTTACTTTCAATTTCATCTTAGTGCCTTTTTATATCTGTTCTTACACTACGCAAGGACGGTTCCTTTATTTTAGATTGCAAATAACTTAAATGATGGCTCCACTGCTTAGGCGGCAAACCATCGCTACTGAGGTTGAATTGTCACATTTCTGCCTGATGCAGTACTTTGGTGCAGTCAAGCGAAATTGTAACATTTGTTCCTTGAACAATTCTTCTGTTCACTGTGGTTAATAAACACACTGAATTTATTGCAGAGGCTCAAAGAAGCTAAGTCAAGAGCACGAAAATCCAAGTTGAACTTGGCAAATAACATGTTCGAAACACCAAAAGGTCCAAGACCTAGCGGAGTTCAGCTTAGCATCAAGGAGTTCTACCGCTCGAAGAAAGGGCTGAGCAATGAATCCGGGAAGAATCTGCTTGTAGAAGGCCAGACGGCCAAGGATGGCGCAAGAAAATCTTCAGATGTGGACCTCGACAAGATCATACCCAAGTCTGTTCGGCGACGCCTCCTTTTTGACTGAAACGCCCTGCCTTCCGTTTCCTAGCATTCTTGCTGCCACTGCTGTACATGCTCCAATGAATGTGTTCAATGTTTATTTTGGCCATTAGATGTAAATAATGTGGCCTCTTTTTGTACAGGGAACAAACATATCTTAATATGAGAAAAACTATTATTTTTTGTTCAATTTGATTGTCTTAATCTCGTGCGCTGCAAATAAGAGTTGCTGCCGTTCAGAGCTCAGCTAGAGTCGGATGCTTCGCTATTACAGTCCTTTTCAGCGTGAATTCATCCAAAGAGTATAACATTACACTCTGTGTATCTTTTTTTTACTTAATGAATAAAAGGAACGTGAGTTAATGTCCACAGCACAAAATTCTCGGCACCGAAATGGACAGGTGAGTAGGTGACGTTTTCAGGCTCTGAAATCGCGAATGCATGTAAGCAGCAGCAAGTACAATAGTGTGATGTTAGCTGTCTATAAGTCTTGTTATATAGGATATGAGATGATATGGATGAGAGAGAGAGGGAATATATAGAATTGGATTGTTTCTTATGCAAGAGTGGGTCAGAACACGAAAGCAAAGCATTAATATCAGTATATAGAAGAGTTGTCTACAGAGACATAAAAATACAACTTATTGTAGGAGTTGTCTTTAGCGTTGTCTATAAATAACATAGAGAGATACTATAGACAACAGTTGTCTATACTGTTGTATATGCCCTCATGCGGCGAGAACTTGGCGCCTCTGATTGCCATGGACATCACTACATGCGTAGCACATTGAGTCAATGGAGTTTTTGGCCGAAATGTCACGTTTCTTATATGAAATAGCAAAACTAGTCATCTCGCGAGCGAAATGACAAAAACAACACACTTGTCACTTTTTTTCGCCGAAGCGACGGTACCAACCCAACCCAAACCGTAGGTAACTCGGTCATAGTCCCTCGAAGGCCGACAATAACAATGCCTTTATTTGCTTGCTTTGTTGTTCAAACAAATGAACAATGCGCCTTGTTTGCCCTGTTTTGCCCTCCCTTCGCCAAATCCTTATGCGCATGCTCCGGCTCTGCAATGACCGGGAAAATGGTAGGTTGCTGCCACACATCTGAAATATGGTAGGGGGCACATGTTGCCTGCCTAGTCTACCGCTGTGTTATTTTGGATGTGAGGGGGCTAGATTTGCTATTTCGTATAAAAAATATGTCATTTCAGCCCAAAAAACACTCAACGTAGGAAGCGAGCTAATCAGCTAATTCTTGCTACTCCCTCCAGTTTTTTTCACATGACGTTTCAAAGGAAGAAATTAGTTTACTTGACGTCAACTAATTTCAAACGGAGGGAGTACAATACTTGAATACCTTCTTTTGACTTAGGGCAAAATCTGACTTCTAGCCGTTCTTGGCCTTCCTTTTTCCCCTTCTGTAGGGCTTGCACATATTGCACTGCGCACCTACGTGTGGTCTCATTTTCACCATCGTTGGTCAGATACCTACCTAATAATCAGTGAACACGGATCATTAGGTATACCTCAATGAAGAGTCACAGCTCGTCAAAGTGTGGACATATTTTTGCAGGGGCTCACCTCCAATTACAAAGGAGCTGACTTTGAGCTTGTAGAGAAGCTTATGTATGTAACTGACACTATCCGAAGTGTTCCAGCATCTTTAGGGGCCGATATATGTTCTCGACTTTGATCGGTAGATGTCAACCAGAAGCGAGAGTAGACCATGGATTCTAGCCTGCAAGAGACGACAAATATCGTCTTTCGGCAGCAAAGCATCTCGGTCAACCTTGTCCTTTGCTATGACATGTTCTGACCTGACAGTTGCAAAGCAGTACGACACTCTACTCATCATTCAGTCCTCCACTCCAACTCATTCGGGTATTTTGAACGATCGATCCGATTATTAATCAATCAACAGAATCGGGCTTAATCGAACACGGCATTGCGACATGCACACCTAGGTTCGGTGGATCAACAGACAACGCTGCTTTCTCCCCCCTCTCGATCTGTCACAACTCACAACTTGCAGGAGCTTGCAAGTAGCACGTGCAAGCAATTCCGATTGGACTAGTCGTGTCCTTGTGACGATGAAGTTGTTGGAGCTAATCCTGCCAAGGTGATGCTTGAGTGCATGTCGAGTTCTAATTGAGTTAGAGTCGAGTCTGCTTACGTAATAACAATGTTTCGCATGCGAGTTGTATTTTCGTATCCGAGTCAGTAAGGATGAAAGTGGGACGTATTGTGGGCTAGCCGCATTTTGCCCATTTGACCACAAGCATTTATGCGGGTAAATGCATAAATGCGGCAGTCCACAAAGTTCTTATGCGGGCAACGCGGCGCCCATGATGCCCGCAACTTCACAACCTTTGGTTATAGACGCCTTGGCAATGGAAGGAATAGCGAGATGGCGCCGGTCGTGAAGGCGAACGGGCTGGCCAAGTTGAGGTGCCCTTGGAGGTGGCCAGAGTCGAGTGCGAGGTCGTAGCCGTCGATTTCGCAGCTGGGGAGCACTAGAGCCCCGTGCATGTCACCAGAAATGTAAGCACGATCTAGCTCTGAATTCAGCATGTACACATATTTTTGCAATTTTGCTTGTTACTTCGTTGTGGCTTTGCAGCAGTTATATATTTGGGCGTTCTACCACACAAAGATCTAGTTTCTCTGTTTTCGGTTTAGCTACTATTTATCGTTTTGGTTGTCTGAACTTCAGACATCTGGTTTGCTAGTCTGAAACTAACATCTGGTACCAGAGCAGGTGCATGAAAATTGGTCCTTCATCTCCAGAAAAGAGCAAGCAGATGGTGCCCAATGGATCATCGTCGACAACAAAGGAAGGCCCAAACTCTTTGCCATATCCGATTCTCAATTCGGAGAACTATCTAGCCTGGGCTATGAAGATACGAGTGAACATGCGTGCCCAGGGGGTCTGGGACGTAGTAGCCGATCTGGTCGATCAAAAGGGAAAGATCGATCCAAAAGGAAAGGCTTTGGAAGTCGACGTGAAAATTGATCAAATCTCGTTGGCGTTCATCTACGATGCCATACCTGACTCAATGCTCAATCAGCTTGTTGGGAAAGATACAACTCGGGAGGCCTGGATTGCTCTTCGTACGATGCACGAGGGTGTGAATCGAGTAAAGAAAGTTCGTCTGCAAACTCTCCGAGGGGAGTATGAGGCTTTGCATATGGGCAAAACTCAATTAGTAGATGAGTTCGCAGGAAAATTGACGGTGGTGGTCAACGAGCTTCGGTCCCTTGGTGATAAATTGGAGGAAACTGAGGTGGTCGAGAAATACTTGCGAGTATTACCGAGAGGTACGTGTCTGTGGTCACAACCCTTTTGTATTCTAGTGATCTTGAGAGAAAGTTAGAAGAGGTAACTGGTTCTCTTAAAGCACATGATGGGCTCCTAAAAGGGTGCAAGGCTAGAACAGATCAAGCATTACTTGTGAAAAGTGATGCGAAGAAAGGAAATAAGTAGATAAAGGAACTCAACTGGGTTCAAGGCCGAGGCTCTAGAAACTAGCGAGAGTGCGGTCGCGGCGCTGGTGGCCGCAGTTTTGGCAGAGGAGGTTGTGGTGCTATTGTTGGCCATGGACAAGAATGTCGAAGTCACATCAAGTGTTTTGAGTGTCAAAAATGTGGGCATTATACTACTGATTGTTAGAATAAGAAGAAGAAGGACGAGGTAAACTTAACTCAAGTCCCAGAGGTTCCTAAGCCAACCCTCCTGTTATCTATCACTGAAGAAAAGCGCACACACTTCATGATATTAGAAGAAGATCAAGTTCAGCTGAAACTGCTGAAAGTTGGAGAAGAGATGGTGGAATCCAATCTCTGGTATCTTGATAATGGTGCTCCAAATCATATGACAAGGTCAAAGGGAAAGTTTACTGAGTTAAATGAGAGCTTTCATAGACAAGCAAAGTTTGGGGATTGGTCTGTTGTCCATATAGAAGGCAAAGGTAATATGTTATTACAATACAAAAATGGGGAGCAAAGATTGCTCATTGATGTATACTACATATCAAAGCTATGCAACAACATCATCAGTCTGGGCCAATTGACAGAAGAGGGTTGCGATGTGTCTTTGAAAGGACCCCATTTATTGCTACATGATCAAGATGGACAACTTCTGATGAAGGTAATTAGAACTACAAACAGACTATATAAAATTCAACTGGAGTCAGCTAAGCCAATTTGTTTCTCTGCCTGGCTGGAAAATACAGCATGGTTATAGCATGATCGGTTGGGTCATGTGAATTTTCGATCTCTGAAACAAATGACAGAGAAAGGGCTGGTACATGGGGTGCCATTTATGGATCACCCATCTCAGTTCTGCAAGGAGTGCACTCTAGCAAAACAGACAAGACTCTCATTCCCAAATCAGGCACAGTTTAGGGCATCATGACCTTTAGAGCTACTTCATGTAGATTTATGTGGTCCTATTACCCCTGATTCTAACGCTGGAAACAAATACTTCTTTCTTCTGGTTGATGATTTTTCAAGAGTGATGTGAGTCTATATGCTAAACAGAAAGTCAAAAGCAAAGGACATGCTTAGAAAATTCACAGTTCAAGTTGAAAAATGAAACAGATCACAAAATCAAGGCATTAAGATCTAATCGTGGAGGCGAGTTCTTGGCACAAGAATTCGAGTCAATTTGTGAGGATAAAGGTATCAAAAGATTTTTTACAGCTCCATACAGTCCTCAACAGAATGGAGTAGTTGAGCGTAGAAATCAAACTGTGATGAATATGGCGAGGAGTTTACTCAAAAGCAGGCTATTACCGTGAAAATTTTGGGCTGAGGCTGTAAGACATGCAGTGTAGATACTCAATCGTATTCCCACAAAATCTCTTGAAGGACAGACGCCGTATGAAGCATTGAGTGGAAGGAAACCAACTCTCGAACATTTGAGAGTATTCGGTTGCTTAGGGTATGCAAAAGTACCTACTCATTTGAGGAAATTAGATGGCATGTCAAAAGAATTGATTTACCTGGGAGTTGAACCAGGATCCAAAGCAAATCGGATGTATGGCCCACATGAGGATAAAATCATTGTGAGCCGTGATGTGATCTACTGTGAAGACAAAACATGGATTTGGGAGGAAAAGCCAACCGAAGAAAATTATTCGGAGAAGTGGATCTCTTTCATTGTTGAAGGAGAAAATGATACAGAAACAGATCAATCTTATTATCAGGATCCAGTTTCACCAATGGCAAGTATAGAAATCTCACCATAGGAAGCTTCAGAAGACAACGTAGCTACTTCTGAAGTCAATGAAGAAGAAGCAGAAACCCCACCAAGCAGAACGCCGGTTTATCGAAGCTTAGTTGAGATTTATGAGCAGACTGAACCTATTGAGATAGATGGTGAATTGCAGATGATAACGGCAGATGAACCAGTGAGTTTTTGGTAGGCTTTCAATGAACATCATTGGAAGATTGCTATGCAGACAGAGCTTGATTCAATAGAAAAGAACAAAACTTGGACATTGACTGATCTACCAAGAAATCAAAAGGCCATAGGGCTGAAATGGATTTTCAAGGTAAAAAGAGATGCAAGGGGAAATATTGTATGTCACAAGGCCAGACTTGTGGCAAAAGGCTATATTCAGAAGAAAGGGATAGACTATGAAGAGGTATTTGCACTAGTTACCAGACTAGAAACAGTCAGATTGCTCTTTGCTCTTGCAGCTCAATTTGGATGGGAATTACACCACATGGATGTCAAATTTGCATTTTTGAATGGAAATCTCATTGAAGAGGTATATGTATCACAACCAGAGGGTTTTCAAGTGAAAGGTCAAGAGGGAAAGGTATATCGACTCTTAAAAGCACTATATGGATTAAAACAGGCGCCTAGGGCCTGGAATAAGAAGCTGGACAACACCTTGATTATTCTTCAGTTTGAAAGATGCAAGCAAGATCCAGCTTTATATACAAGAAAGTCAGATAGTGACATGTTAATACTTGGCATATACGTTGATGATCTTATCATCACAAGAACTTGTGTTCAGAAGATTGAAGAATTTAAAAAGGAGATGATGCAGCAATTTTATATGAGTGATCTTGGACTTTTAGCTTATTACCTTGGTTTGGAGGTGAAACAAAGGAAGCATATATTTCCATCAAATAGTCTAGCTATGTGAAGAAACCTCTTGAGAAGGCAGGTATGAAGAAATGTAACCCATGTCAGTATCCCATGGAGTCAAAATTACAACTTGATAAAGATGAATCAGAAGAACCAATTGATGCTACTGAATTTCAAAGTATGGTGGGTAGCCTGAGATACTTGATTCACACACGACCAGATTTTGCATTCTCAGTTGGTGTGATCAGCAGATATATGGAATGACCTACAATACAACATCTGCAAGCTTTAAAACATATACTAAGATATCTAGCAGGAACCATCGATTATGGATTGGTGTATGTCAGGAATGACAACACATCATTGCTTGAAGGTTTTTGTGATAGCAATCTGGCCGGTGATCCTGTTGATCATAGAAGCACAACTAGTATGGTGTTTTTATCTCCATGGAAACGTGATTACTTGGTGCTCACAGAAGCAAAGAAGTGTAGCCTTGTCATCATGTGAGGTGGAATTCATGGCAGCAACATCAGCGGCATGCCAGAGTATTTGGTTGATGAGATTACTTCGTGAATTGCTTGAACAGCCGATTGAGCCTTTCACACTATTTGTTGATAATAAGTCAGCAATAACACTGATGAAAAATTCTATGTTTCATGGTAGGAGCAAACACATTGATACCCGGTATCATTTTATCAGAGAATGCATTGAGGAAGGACTAGTAGTTGTATCACATATTGCAACTAAAAGTCAAAAGGCTGATGCACTTACAAAAGCATTAGGACGGGTTAATTTTCATCGGATGATCAAATTACTTGGTGTCCAAGAAGTTGTTTGAATTGGCAAGGATTAGGGGGTGTGTGTTGGAGCTAATCCTACCAAGGTGATGCTTCAGAGTCTGTATCGAGTTCTGATTCAGAGTTAAAGTCGAAGTATGTTTCTGTAATAACAATGTTTCTGTATCAGAGTTGTATTTTCAAATCTGTTGGAGCATTATCTTCAACGTCATCTTCATCGACTCCATCAGGTTGTCTAGTAGGCATAGCTCGTAGCAGAAGCCATGGTGTTAGCTTTGATATCAATTGTTGGAATAGACCGAAAACGAAGCTCACGACGCTCGGCAGAAACTTGATGGTGCTGGAAACCAAATCGTCGGATGAAGCAATACACCCGCAAACGTACTGGAGGAAGTCACGTACACAAGAATGCTCTGGAAGTCAATCTTTGGTGCTGCATGCAAGCGCACGACAACGTTTCTCTTTTGTTTATTTCTTTGACTCACATAGCTTCACACGTTCATCTCTTACATTGCTTCTCTCTTTCTTACTCAACTCACATAGTTTTCAAGCCTTATAAAGGGCTGCTCACATGACGTGAATATGGACTCAAGGTCATACTCGAATATGGCCAGACGCGAATACATACTAGATACATGTCCTTCTACGACTCAGACTGCACAAAGATTACCTAACAATCACTCCCTAATATTTGTGCACTTACTTATTATTTCGTGTACTCGACTGCCAGTTGGACTCGACTTCAACTTGGCTCACACAATTGCCCGGAGATGGTGACACAACTTGAACACGTCTTGGACTCTTACTCATTGAGGCAGTCAGTCTCAACTACGACTTACACAACTTGTACTCAACTTAGGATGATGAACACATCTCCTCAACATCTCAGACTCGACTCAGGACGGTGAACACATCTCATCAACGTCTCGGACTCAACTGCATGGACTCGACTTAGGACGGCGAATACATCTTCTCAACGTCCCGGACCCAACTCTACAAACTCGACTTAGGACGGCGAACGCACCTTCTCAACGTCCCTCGCCTTCACCTTTCGATGATCGTCTAGCTAGCCAGCAGTAGCCTAGTACTACCGCTCTCATAATAAATGGGAAAAGGGCTCGAGCATTCGAGCCTATGCTTGAGAAGAGAGGGACGAACCACGACAAGACTGGACTTTTTGGGGGGAGGCTATCTATCTGGTCGCTGTTACACGCTCAAGCGGGCAGGCAAGTGGAGCGAGTTGGGTTTTGGCCGCGTTGGGGATGATGCAACTTGCGGTTTTTGCAAGTTGGGAAGCGCGACAGTGTGAGCTTCCTCCCTGTTAATGTCGTGGATTCCTTTACGGGCAAGACGTACAATAGACGCAAGAAGAATCAAGACGTCGCACGCCAGACGTGAGTAGCACGAGATAATAGATGATGTTTCTGTTTAGGACTATTAAGATTAGGAAAGGTCTATTAGATAAGGAAGTTCATGAAGAGTCCGTTATGGGCTATGGTTAATCTGGCGCTAATATAAAGCGACCAATCGTTGTAATTGAGACACAAGTAATAAAGCGGTCTTGTCTTAAAAATTCCGAAGCATCAGAGCCTCCAATCATGGTCGGGGAAGAACTTAGCCGTGACCAGGAGGGCGATACTTCGTCCGTTTCCTGCCGCTATCCTCTTCGTTCACGTCCTGGTACATACCATCTCGTATCATCTCCTGAGAAGTCGACACTCCAACGCCGGCGCCATACCAACTTGGTATCAGAGCGGTTCCAACGCTTCCTTGAACCGAAAGGTGCGTGATTTCATCAGTGCTTGCGCGGTCTGTCAAAAAAAATAAAACAGGACATCTCCATCCCGCTGGATTATTGCAACCCCTCGAGATTCCTACTTCCATCTGGGCGAATATTTCCATGGATTTTATCGAAGGATTACCAAAGGTCGGTGGTAAGTCAGTTATTTTATCGGTGGTTGATCGTTTCTCCAAATATGCACACTTTGTTCCTTTGGGTCATCCATATACAGCGAGTTCTGTGGCTCGTGTTTTTTTCAACGACATCGTACGTCTTCATGGCATGCCGTCGTCTATCGTCAGTGATCGTGATCCGGTATTTACAAGTAATTTTTGGACCGAGTTGTTTCGTCTCGCCGGTGTAAAACTGCATTTCAGTTCCACTTTCCACCCACAGTCCGATGGTCAAACCGAGGTAGTCAACCGTATCATTACCATGTATTTACGATGCTTGGTGGGTGATCAGCCACGTCACTGGGTTCAATGGTTACCATGGGCTGAGTACAGTTATAATTCCTCCTTTTAAAGAGCACTAAAAGACACTCCGTTCCGTGTTGTTTATGGGCGTGACCCTCCCTCGCTCTTGACGTATGCACATGGTTTAGCACGTGTGGCAGCCGTAGATCAACAAATGCAAGAGAGCGATGAGTTTTTACAGGAGATCCGCGAACGGCTAGTTCAAGCTCAAGCTCATATGAAAATTCAGCATGATAAACAACGCCGGGATGTTGAGTTTCAAGTTGGACAATGGGTTTGGCTTCGGCTTCAACATCGATCAGCTGTATCTGTCATAGATTGTTCCTCTTCAAAGTTGGCACCGCGTTATTATGGGCCATTCAAGATTTTAGAACGAGTTGGATCGGTGGCTTACAGGTTGCACCTTTCACCTCGCGCTCGTATTCATGATGTTTTTCACGTCGGCCTTCTTAAGGAATTTCTCGGTGATCCTCCAACATCCATGGTGTCGCTGCCAGATATCATTCATGGCAGAGCACTGTTAACTCCAGCCAAGATAGTTCGTTCTCGGTTGAATCGTGGCACCTGTGAATTGTTGGTTCAATGGGAGGGATGTTCAGCGACTGATGCTACTTGGGAGACCCTGGCCGAGTTTCAACGTTTTCCATCATTCCAGCTCGAGGACGAGCTGATTCTTGAGGAAGGGGGAAATGTTGTGGATTCCTTTACGGTCAAGATGTACAGCAGACACAAGAAGAATCAAGACGTCGCACGCCGGACGTGAGTAGCACGGGATAATAGATGATGTTTCGGTTTAGGACTATTAAGATTAGGAAAGGTCTATTAGATAAGGAAGCTCATGAAGAGTCCGTTACGGGCTATGGTTAGTCTGGCGCTAATATAAAGCGACCAATCTTTGTAATTGAGACGCAAGTAATAAAGCAGTCTTGTCTTAAAAATTCCGAAGCATCAGAGCCTCCAATCACGGCCGGGGAAGAACTTAGCCGTGACCAGGAGGGCGATACTTCATCCGTTTTCTGCTGCTATCCTCTTCGTTCACGTCCTGGTACATACCATCTCGTATCATCTCCTGAGAATTCGACACTCCAACGCCGGCGCCATACCAGCCAAAGCCATGCTCGGCTGTGTCGATGTTGAACCGCTAATGCTGTCGTCTTTTTTTACTTGCTTCATTGATGGGATCACGTCCACTTGATCGTATTGCCACATGGACAACTCAACGCCCAGAAGATGGCAATTTAAGCAGTCTCCAAAGGTCATCATCATCTTTTCAAGCAAATAAGTGGTTGATCAACATATGATTCCATTATTTTCATTTCTATTTTGTCGATTCCATTTGGCTGCAATGTTTGGTGTTTAGTTTCTTTTTGCTAAAAAGGTATCTCGTTTCATTCTCGAGGTGCGGTAGTCAAATAGGGCGATCATGAATGCACTGCCGCTGCTTGGAAGTAAGGATGGCAATCGGTCGTGGCGGGGACACGGGTAATGCTTGTCCATATCCATGCCCGTCACCCTATTTTTCGCCTACGGACAAGTTCGCCGATGGGCAGAGAACCCCGTTCATGTCCGTCGCCTGCGGGCATGCCTATGTGCCTGCCAGTGCTAGTTGCGTGGAGAGGCGGGATGAGGGGCGAGGCGAAGCACGACGTCGATGACCGAGGGGGTGGAGGATGGCGTCTTCGACAGAGAGGCGGGGCAGAGGATAGCGTCACCGCTTGAGAGAGGGAGGTGAGCGGCGGCGGCGGCCACTAGAGGGAGGCGAGGAGCAGCGACAGCGATGCACTAGAGGGACTGATGGAGGCGGGGAGTTGGAGGAGCGGAGGAGGGAGCGGTTGGGTGGGAGCAGTGAGACCGCCGTTGGTGGATTATGGATTGGGGAGGGAGCCGGAGCGAGTGCGGGAGGGATTGAGGGATGGGATGGTGGGCTTGTGGGTTGTGGGTTGTGGCGACGCCTGATGTTGTAGGGTGGTCGAGTGGATGAGGTTGGAGTGTACTAGGCCTCTAGGGTTTCCTTGATGATCCATCTGTCAGTGTTGTTAGTGGGTAATCGGAAGAAGTGGGCACGAGTAGAGCTCACCCATGCTTATGCCCGTTTGCCCAATTGACAAGGAATCATGCCTATTTTTATGCCCGTGGGCAAAGAAAGATGCTTATACCCGCCTCTATTAAGGAATTTACGCACAGGTACGCGAGTAATCGTGCACAATTGTTATCCCTACCTGGAAGCGTTTGGCCTCAATCAAGTATTCAAGTAGTTATATGAGTTATGACCTGTGAACAGAAAACAAAATGGTCAACCGGCTTGGTTCCTGAGACTTGCCGGAGCATGCCTGGACATCAGGATTAACTGGTTAAGTTATCCAAATAACCTTAAGATAATGGCTAGAGAAAGAAGATCTTCGGCAAAATTTGACAATATCACTCAGCTTCTTGGGATTAGGAGAATGTCACTCTAGTTTCATGTTGCTTTGGCAAATGCCATTTTCATCTATTTCCCCCATTTTGCCATTCTTTATCCTATTTTCCAATTTTCCCTCACGTGAACCACCCATTTTTTTAGAATTTTTCATGATCATTTGCATAGTGCATTAAAAGGGATGCGCCAAAAGTTAGGATGTACTACATACATTCTCTTCAGCTTACAGCTTACAGGTCAAGTTTCAGTTATTTCATGAGGATTTCACAGCAAGTCAGGAAACAGAAAGACACCAAGAAGTGAATTGCCAGGTTTATGGGGTGCACTACACACTGAAGTTCTGTTAGAATGACTGAAGTACCCTCCATTCAAAAACGTTTAGAAAGCGTGTAACCAAACTTTTCTAACTTTGTCCAATAATACGTGAACAACTATTTAGATCGGCCTGAGAGAAAAGTTTATTAGATTTGTCATGATAAATATTTTTATAATATAATAATATAATAATTTTGTACTTGATTATGTAATCTGAGAGAATAGTACTACGCATTCTTTATTGCTTAAATTAAGTACAAGTGAACCTTCCCAAAATAGAAATGGGAAGATTTCACCGTGAACCGTAAAAACAGAGAGAAATGCACCACATAAGGAAAATCCCAAAATTGCCCCCGCTGCCTACTCTGTTCCAATGCTCTGTTTCTTTCCCGTGTTTGGAGAAACAAAACAATCTAGAACTTCGCATTGCTTAGTCGAATTAGTAGCTCCATAGCGCCGTCTCCGCGCTGCCGTACTCGCCGTCCTCCCACCACGCTCCGGCGGCCGGCGGCTCCACGAGCAGCCCCTGCGCCAGGTTCGCGTAGTACGACCCAGTATTCATGTCGCAAAACCTGAACCCGTCGTCGAACTTGAAAACGTCGCTGGACTTGGATGGCGAGCCCGGCGAGCCATCGTCCTTCTCGTCCTCGGCCGTCTCCGCCAGCGAAAACGGCGCCGTGGACGCGACCGAGCACCGCTGGAACGCCTCGACGGCCTCGGCGACGGCGTTCTTGACCTCCTGCGCGCTGGCGAGGGACGTCGCGGGAAGCACGGGCAGCCGCCACGCGGAGTCGGCGAAGTTGAGGCACGCGGCCCGGCCGAAGAGCACGAGCGCGGCGGCGTCGTGCGCGCGCGCCGCCATCTCGGCGGCGGCGAAGGTGCCTAGCCAGAGCCTGGACCCCCTCCTCCCCGGCACGCGCACCTCGCACACCCACCGCCCCGCCCGGCCCCTGCGCCGCACGCCGCGGTACACCAGGTGGCGCGTCTCCCGGAACTTGGTCCGCCCCGCCGGCCGCTTCGGCGGCTCCGACCATACCGTCCTGTACCCTCGCTCCTCCGACAGAGGCGAGGGGGCGTCGGTGTCCATCGATCGCAGCGTCGAGAGTGGATATGCCATATGCGTGTGGTGTAGCCAGTAGTGTGCTCTGAGATGGAGCCGCGGAGTCTGGATGGGAGGGAGGGGGAGGAGGCGGGAAGTACATATAGGTAAGTCAGTAAGTGGTCGTTACTCGGTGCGGGTGGTCAGTGCCGCGGGGATAGCTGGGAGTTCCACGGTCACAGTCACTGGCCACTACTACTAGCTAGCAGCAACAGGCAGCTTCACGGAGTTTTCTTTCCTATAATGTCTTGTACTCCCCTGTTCTCTGTTTACTTGTCAAGATTGTGTGGATGCGGTAGCTCGTGCTTGGGCGGCTTGTACATACGGCGACAAGGCCAGTGTTCCTTGGTCATCGTTTCTGTATTTTCTTTACTCGTTTTATTAGTTGTTTCACTCGTTTGCTACAGAGTTTTGGTTGCAAGGTTGACAGGAACATGAAGGGTGTTGAGCTTGGAGGCTTGCGGCTGTGATGACCTTCTAGATGTGAACGCCCCAAACTGGTTCTAGACCGATGAGCACTACGTTTGTGTTTCATCTTTACTATTTAAAAAGACTCTAGTGATAGTGCCCTGTTCTCTCATCATCTTCTACGTCCATTGGTCATGTGCAAATGACAACCATGCATTATTTGAAGGGCAGTCAAAACCGGTTTATTTTGCTTGAAATGTAATTTTTTTTTTGTTTTAGGCTCTGCAGATGCCGCTCATCAGATATTGAGCGATCCAACTCTAGTGATCATAATATTTCTTGATGTTAGTTGCCTAAGTTTTGAAATCAATAGAGCTTGATACTTGAATTTTGTTTTTTGACACTATATTTTGAGGAGCATTAACTGAACTTTGCTATTCTGTTAATTCCAAACATCTTTGTGTAACAATTTAGTACGTTTTAATTGAAATGGAAGTAGTAGTTTGAGATAACTTTGTTCTCACATTGACTGCCTTTGTCCGAGTATTTATTGCTCCGTAGCAACATAGGGCACTTAGCTAGTTTTCCACAAACAATATAGCTCGGAGGTTAGCGGAACAGTCGGAGATTCTCGTAAGACCCAAGGAGATAATCCTCCGGTCCATGGGGTTTTTTTACCGGGCTTACTATTTGTAAGTTATTACTTGTATGTGTATCTGATTTTATATTAATCCAGTGGTTCTCATTTTTTTTAAGTCGAGCATAAAGTCACAAAAGTTACAAATTTGAAGTGGTGATGGATAAATAAAAACGTGGTAAGGTGTGGCATGCCACACCACAACTGTGGCAATCTTTGGCTAAAAAATGTGTGTATGATTAGTGCGTCATATGTCTAAGAAAATATGGATACAGGGGGTGCTTGGTTGATGTCACATTTTGTCACACTTGAGTTAAACACCTTAGACCTTTTGTGGTAGTTGTTTGGTTCACTGCCATAATTATGACATGCCATAATTTGTTAACACCTTACCTCACTTGTAATAGACACATTGCTTTGCCCAACTTGTGGTCAACTTAGCAAGAAAATTGTGGCAAGTGGTGGCATCAATTCAAACAACCCATAAACCAAAGACCAGCAAAACCAGCCGCCACACTTGATCAAACTTGTCTAACTTTGGATCAAACTAGACACCCCCTTATGCATGTGGATCTTTATAACATGAAACACCGCAATAATAACAAAAACATTGTAGTATCGAATCACGCAATTGTACAGGCAATTCCACCGATTAAGATTACCGAAATAAACTCAAATAGGAACTTTTGATATTAAATAGACCGCTAGTAGTAGTATACTCCATTATCATATCACATCACATCACATGTCGCCTCTAAGCTTAGAGCTGCATACGTACCACCGCGTGACAGTGCGGTTGCAGCTGCTTCCCACCCCTTCCCCCCGATGAAGCGACAGCTCGCTTCGCTAGAAGGATTTTGACAGTAGAAGGGGAGAGAAGATTCAAAGCTTCGGTGGCTAGCCAGCAGGGCTCATGACCAGACCGGGTCCAAACTCCAAAGGCCACATCTTCTGGATTACTACCACTCATTGGTAGAGTTAACGTACTTGGACCACCTCTACCTGAAGCTGAAAGTAAGTAAACCCTTCTTGTGGTTCTGGTCGTCACACGTGAACTAAGGAGCAATACCATTTCTTGGAATCCTTTTGCAAACCGTAACCAACAGAGATGCCCTTTGACGTGTCCTTTACTTGTTTCTTTTTAGAGCTTAAAATTGCACGTGCCTCGAGTAGTCAGGAAAACAAGACCGGAGTAGGAAATCGGTGAACATATCAGTCGTACGTGAAATTTGATGCGATTAAGTGTTCTATAATGTCATCACGCTGGGAAGCAGCTTCAATTTGTTATACGGAGTCAAAACAGGGTACAATCCGTTGGAGATTATCGGTGTTAGTAGCTCCAGAGTGCGACATCAGCTCCGCCGTCGCCGCAGTCGCCGTTATCCCAGTACGCCCCGGTGGCGGGCGGTGGCGGGGGTTCCATGAGCAGCCCCTGCGCAAGGCTCGCGTAGTACATACCCAAGTCCATTTCCCCGAACAAGTCAAGCTCGAACATGTCGCTGTCCAGAGCTGCCGGTATGTCAAGCGTTACAGAGGAAGGGTCTCCCGACGTCGCCCACGAGCCGGCATTGTCCGCCAACGACGGCGCGGACAAGCTGGAGGTGGCTTCATGGACGGTGGCGGCGGCGGAGCCGTTCGCGGCCTCCCGGCGCAGGAAGTCCGCGACGGCCTCCGCGGCCGCGCGCCGAACGTCGGCCAGGTCGGAGAGCACGGGCGGCACGGCGAGCAGCCACGCGGAGTCGGGGAAGTTGAGGCACGCGGCGGAGCGGCCGCGCAGCGCGAGCATCGCGGCGTCGTGCGCGCGCGCGGCCGCCTCGGCAGTGACGTAGGTCCCGAGCCAGAGCCGCGCGCCGCGCTTGCAGGGAACCCGCACCTCGCACACCCACCGCCCCGCGCTGCCCCGGCGCCGCACGCCGCGGAAGACCGGGTGCCGGGTCTCCCGGAACTTGGTGCGTCCCGCGGGGCGCTTCGGCGGGGACGACCACACCGTCTTTTGCTCGGGCGAGGAGGACGCCGACGCCGACGACGAGGAGGAGCTCGAGTTCTCGTGGCCCTTGTCCATGGCTGCTGATAGTCTCGGCGGCTCTAGCTTAGTGTGGACCGTGGAGTGTGAGATGCTTGAGCTTGAGCTTGAGCTTGAGTGAGTGTTCTGTGTGTGGAGTGGAGTGTGCGTGTTTGTGTGAGATGCATTTATAGGTATGCCTTACGACGTTGGGTTCGGACGCGGGGAAGACATGGGTGATTGGGTCGGCGCGGCGGGTGCCTGCAGGCGAGGAAACAGCTGGTGACAATGGATTTTTCTAGATGGCGTGACACTTTCCCGGACGGGAGCGTAGGACTGGGGGCTCGCGCCTCGGTCTCGCAGTCGCAGTGTTAAGAAAAGGCAGCTTGCTGCTTAACAGTGGTGAGGCAGTGGTGATTGGGTCCCACCTGCTCGGATCATGGTGGCACCCAGACAGTTTCTCTGTTTCCCCGAGTTTTCTCAAAAAAATTTCATTTGATCCTGTGGTGCCAGTTAATTGCAGAAATAACTCTTTTGGCATCGAAATTATAAAGTAGCTTCCTCCCGATCGTGGGAGTATGGGAGGTCGACACGTGATGCATTCCGCGATCGGAGGGCGTGGAAAGAAGATGGCCAGCACGGCAAATTAGTCGGGTGCAGTAGGAAAGGATGCGACGCGGAAGGCGGGCTCCGGCCGCCTTCCACGGCGCCGGAGCGCGGGATGGAGCCTACTGCAGCGTGACAGTGCGTTGCTTTTATTAATACGTTGCTTTTTGATTAATGAGTTTGCTTTCACACGTTGCTTTTTGATGCATTAATGAGATTGCTTTCATTGCATGTAGCATGTATTTTGATTCACGCAAGGAATTTTCCACGCCCTCCGACCGCGGAATGCGTCACGTGTCGACCTCCCGTACTTTCGCGCTCGGGAGGTGGCTAGTTTTGTAATTTCGGTGTCCAGAGAGTTATTTCTGTAATTAACGTGGCACCACGGACCAAAATGAAAAAAAAAATTCTGTTTTCTCTGGAGGCGAGTAAGCGCCACTCATGGTAAGCAGCTATCCCAGTTAAGGCCCGTTGTAAGAATGTTATATGAAACAATTTAATTTATGTAGGAATTAAGAAAATTTTCACGTACCAAACGGGACGTAAGTGCAGGATCAAAATGGCGGACTCGGCATTTGAAAAAAAAAGGTGGACTAGCCTCATTATATGTCCCATTTTGTACTGATCATTTTCGTTTTGCAACAAGATCTCCCCTGGTGGATGAATAAAGCAGGAGCCCCGCTCGAGTTTAGAAAACAAAAAACAAAAAAAATCAGGCCTCGTATGGAATGCGAAAGTTGATTCTTTTTTACGAAATCTCTGAAAAATTCATGAGTTCAAAACATGTTAGTTTTACCTAGCATTTTTTTAGTTGGCAACAACTATGACTTACCGATTACCATACTTTATTGGCAATTTGGCATCATATGCACCTAACATAAACATGCAATTTTACCAAAGTTTTGCCCAGACACACATGTTTTCCAACAAGTGAAATATACAACTTAATTCCTTCCTCAAATTCAAACCTCCAACCTAGTGATCTTCACCGGAACGATCAAATAAACTGTTCGATCTGTACCCAGAAAAAATACTGCTCCATAAATCTGTCTACGAGACTACAACTGTGCAGTGCAGGAAAACCCCTTCCCAGATAAACTAGTACAGCCAGTTCCAAACAAACAGGATACGGACATGGTATACAGTAAACCCCTGGACTAACACACATGCTAGAAATCCTAAACCGGGTGCAGCAATCCCGGGATAAAAAACCAGTGACAACCGTTTCCTTAGCCGTATCCAGCCCGCGGCGGCGGCGGCGGCGGCTTCCGCCCCCTTCCCCCTGTCTCCTGTGCCAGGTACGACGCGAACGCGATTATCACCCACTAGTATATGATAAGCATCGGCGCGGCAGTCATAGCCGGACCGAATCGCGGGTGAAGAGTCGTGACGACGACGCGCAACAGCGACGGAAATATCCAGATATCTGGGCCTGCGTGATTGATTGCCCCGGTAGTGCAGTGTTGGTGCCCAGCTGCGCCCGCGGGCGCTTTCCCGTCTCGCGCCCGTCGCCTTTGTCTATTTTTGCGGCCGCGGTTTCGCCCCCTGGGCTTTCAGAGGGGAGGATATTTCTGGAGAAGAAGCGCCGAGGCAGCTTCCGTGCTTGTCGCTGGCTTGCCGCTCGTTCACGGTAGCGGACAGCTAACCAGATATGCTCTGTAAAAAGGGGAGAAAGAAGGGGAATATGCCAAATTGGACAGCAGCTCAATCATATACTAGTATAGTGGCGTGCTTTTTTTCTTCTTCTCTGTTTCCTGGTCAAGTTGTGGCCCTGGGTCCCTCCTAGATTTTTGGAGAGGTCTACATGGCACTGCTCCGGAAGTGTGTGAACAAGCAAGGTTGAACCCAAATGTTAAGGAGTAAGAAGTCTACAGTGGCAGGGATTTCCCACTTGAACATATCAAAGCAAACAATTTCACAGTGGATTATCTATCGGTTTGGGTTCTGCCTTCTGGGTCTGTAACTTGGTAGGCCGGCCGGTGGTTTTGGGGCGTGTCAAGGGGTGAAGCCCGTCGAAATGTGCGAGGGATGAGGACTATTGGTCAAGTCAGCAAACCAGCGTGGGAACTGTATGTGGGCTTTTGACTTTGACCTGATTCGTTTTTAAGAGTTTAACCTCGTGAATTGGGATTGCGTCAAAGCGGTTGACAAAACCAAAACAAATCGAGTACAGCGGTTTAAAGGGAACATATATAGTGCACGTAGGGGTTTTAGTGAACACATGCATATACACGATCTTGTCCCTTGATTCACAAATCTACGGTCGAAATCGACGGTGCAATTCCATCTCCTACTTAAACTGAGTGTATTTCAATCTGACGGGGGTTTTCGCAAAAGTGCGTTTAAGTGGGATTGTGGATTGGATGTCGATCTTGGCAAAGAGCATTCGCAGATAATCATACGTCCACCAAAACACCCATGCCAGCACACTATGATATGCTCTCGGTTTTAAAGGCAGAGACGAATTAGATGCCAGTGACACCTAACTTTCAATTGCCCTCGGTGTACAGCGTGCAACATCATTTGGCAAAACAAAACCAAGGCGCGCTTTTCGGGGCCGTTTGTATCCCATTCCCATCCTTCATTTCCATTATCCAAACGACCCGATGTATATTTGCCGCAACATGACCATCCAAGGGCCCACAGACGTTTTGTGGGGTATGGATTGCCATCTGTGCCGTTGGATTGCTAACAAACTAGTACTATCTCCGTTTTTTTTAATTGACGTCGACTGCAAAGAAGTTGTGTAGCAGGACTCAAGTATTTAAGGGAGGAGGGAGTTTTTTTTATATGTAAAGACTGTTCGGCAGATGCTGAAAATTCAGCTTTTGTGAAGTCAACGGACTGCTCTGTTTTCCCAACTTGTTCCATCGTATTACCAGAAGTAGTAACCCGTACAGTAGCAAAATTTGGCATCGGAGGCCAGGAGAAAACTAAGGGCAAAATTCAAAAGTACAAACGGCCACGGTTCTAGTAGCTCCAGAGTGGCACATCGGCGAGGTTAGCGCCGCCGTCGTCGCCGAACGCCGCGGCTGCAGACGGCGGCTCCATGAGCATCCCCTGCGCCAAGCTCGCGTAGTACAAGTCCCACCCCATGTCACTGAGGACATCCAAATCGAACGGCGTGTCCTCGGCCGGAGAAGAGGACTCGTCGGCAGTGGCGGTGGCGGTGGCGGCGTCGGCGTCGGTGGGGGATGATGGCGTCGACGACGTTGCGGACAGCGCGTCCTCGGCGAGCGCCTCGCGCCGCTGGAAGTCCTCCACGGCCTTGGGGACAGCGTGGCGGACGTCGGCGAGGCTGCGGTAGGAGGCCGGCACGGCGAGGAGCCAGGCGGAGTCGGCGAAGTTGAGGCAGGTGTCCCTGCCGGCGATGGCGAGCATGGCGGCGTCGTGCGCGCGCGCGGCGGCCTCGGCGGTGTCGAACGTGCCGAGCCAGAGCCTGCACCCTCGCCGCCCAGGCACGCGCACCTCGCACACCCACCGCCCGGCGTTGCCCCGGCGCCGCACGCCGCGGAACACCGGGTGCCGCGTCTCCCGGAACTTGGTCCGCCCCGCGGGCCGCTTCGGCGGCGACGTCCACACCGTCTGTTGCTCCGACGACGAGGTCGAGGCCGGGCTGCACGGTGAGCCCGACTCCCCGCTCATCTCCTTCTTGATCTGGCACATCCTCTTCAACAGCTCTCGGTTCATTAGCCTCGGAGGAGGTTTTGATTGCTTTGTTGGTTCTGAAGCGATGGAGTTGTGTGGTTTTGCGATGGGGAGGACTGAGGAGTGGTGGGTTTTGGGGCGCGTATTTATAGGTGGCGGCGGCCGAGGGGGATGCAGTGCAGTGCAGGGGATAAAGCGCGGGGAGTGCACCACAGGACACAGCTGGATGCGGGAAGGGGGGACGCATCCGGTTAAGGCGCCAAGGAAAGAAACGGCGAGACTTCGAGAGTGACCTGATGCTTTCTTTATTGGAGTTGGACTAGTCCTCGTTTGCTTCCTCCGTCGTTTTCTTGTTCTGATTACTTGCGTTTCTTCGGCCGTTGGTGGCCTTGTGTTTGCTTTGCCTTCTACCTGCAATTAAAAAAGAGCCGCAGTTTGCAATTTGGGCTTTTGGTATAGTAAATCTTGGAGTTTTTTTTTAAAAAATAATCTATTTTTTATTAGAAATTACAATAATATTCCAAATTCTTTTTTTAACAAAATATTAAATGCATCGCCGAATGATTGGTATTCGATCCATCGCTTCGATTAGGCGATCGGTGCTATCGCAAGAACCGTTAAGGCGATAGCACTTCATCGCCCGACAATATGATAGGTTCACATCGCCCAATCGTAAGGCGACAAGGGGCCCCACCTGTTTTTGTATTTAATTAGTGTTTTTTTTTGTGTGGGTAAATTACATTGAGCAAATCTGATTGTATGATGTTATTTATTTTGAAAATAATAGTGTTGTGACGATGTTGGTTGATATGTTAGTTATTTTCGTAGAATATCAAGGGTACGAAATTTGTCAGACTCGCAATAACATTTTGTGATCATCGTATATTGTTGTAGTGCACAAAATTTCTGTAGAATTTTGGGAGGACGATTGAGATAGTGATGAGTTGTAAGTAGAAAGGTAAGTGATATTATGATGTGCCAGGGATATGATTGAACGGGCTGAGAACGCTCGTTGTGATTATGAAGATGCCCTAAAACATGGAGGATTCGACGTCGGTGCGACTGGTTCTTTCTGGGATTCCACTATAAGAGGCATACTTGCAATGTAGGCTTGCTTTGATGGCTTAGCGGCTCCAAAGCCCTTGTATGTCAACGCTGCACACCTCAGGGTTCAAAGAGAAGCTGCGGGTGAGCCAATGCTTCACATCTTCGATTCGTGCATTCTCGCCGTCCGGGTGTACAACACGGCTTGTTTAAAACCGCTCAAGTCAACACCGCACGGACCTTCACGAACGGTGCCAACACCGTAATGCACTTTCAATGTAGCGGTACAGCATGACTTATTGTATGGTCGCAAATATTTTCAACATTGCAACTAGTCAGATCGCAACGCACGATATGCAAGTTCTGCTACATTGTGATTTACATTTCTAAGGCCCTTCGCCTATCGTCGACAACTACACGACATCATGATCATTCATTACCTACGGCAGAGGCCACAATGAACGTGCAGTATGATATTTAGATTCAACATCAAAATCGAGCTATTCCATAGCAGGCATTATCCGATTTGGACGCTAACTTGCAATCCGAAACGCATTATTCACCCAATAATAGTCGGCCACGCATGCAACCACATAACTACAATACTTCTCACAAACAAAGACTAATACTCCTCACGACTATTTTTCTCTAACTAAAGTTTCTTATCGCGGCTACTTACATAAAAATCAACAACATTTCGATTTTCTACTTTTTTTTCTCTAACTAAAATTTCATACGAGTACTACTTATACTACAATTTGTACTAAATAAACTATTTACCTACTACAAAAATTACACTACAAAATAAAATAAACTTACCTCGCAGATTCTGTTTTCCTCTCCTCCCCCTCTATTTTTCCTCTCCTCACCCTCTATTTTTCCTCTCCTCTCCCTCTTTTCAATGTATGCAAGTCCATCAACGCTCCATCAAGTATTCAAGGGAGCAAAATTTCATTGCCCGCATGCTACCAAAATTTTGGTGAGCGATTTTCTCACTCTCGGATTGTCCGCATGTGACATTAGATTTCATTGGTGTTACCAATTTTTTGTTAGCGTTATCAAATATTGGTAGCAAACCAAATGATAGTCAATTTCCATTGGCGTTACCAAAATTTGGTTTAGTTCACGTTGGCGACAAACCAAACATGCCCTAACTCTCCAGCCTTCCCCACTCTTCCTCCCATCCCATAGCGACACAGCTCATCAGCCCACTCGGCCTCGCCCCCAAGTCCCCAACCAACAACCCTAATCACCAACCCCCATCCACTCATCCACGCCTGCTTCGCAACTGCCACCGCGCCCTCCACGGCCAACGTCCCGACACTACCCGCTGTCCGCCCTCCACCCATGGGGCACGCCCGCCTCTATGCCCTCCATGGTCGTCTGACGCAACGTGGTAGACCGTGGTGGACTGTGGTGGAGCATGGACCAGCCCACCACCTCCGAGGCGCTCAGTTCGCCGTCATTGGGCCCAGGTAGGGGTAGCAGCAGCTTAGGCCTCCTTGGCCTTGTCGTGCTCTCCTGGTTCCGCATGAGACTGGCTTCAAGCATGCAACACGATATCCGCAATGCAGCACCATCTCTTCTCTCTTATCTCGTACTCCCTACTCCTCTCTCCCCAAAATTGTACTTTTCTTTTCTTAGAAAACATGACACACCTGTCTACTTTTTTATCTGTCACTGTCAAGTGTCAACCTTGAGTTGTAAGAATCTGAGAAATCTTTACTCTGTTTCAAGCATGTGGAAGTTGAACGATCCATTCTTGAGGACTTGCGAAACCGTGCACAATTGAATAGCTTGGCATTGCCATCTGATAGCGTTTACACATTCCTTAATACACATAATGGGTAAACTTATTTGTTACTTAATATTGACAATTTCAATGTGTATACTTTGTTTTGATCATTATCCCGTGGAACACAGATTAAACTGCTCATCGATTTCACATAATGGACATCAGTTGTTGGTGGGTTCTTTGACTCAGCAGTGAGGGTTAGTCCCTTTAGGCGATATCTTTTTTTATGTGATTTCTATATTAATTTGTAGAATTTTATTTGTGTTCACCAGGTTTGGGATATGTCAAAGATTGGTCAACCATCCAAAACATGTTTGTTGTTCTACACTATATATTGCTGATGTTTTGTTCCACCTCGTGTTATGCTGAAATAATTTCTTAAATTCTAGAATAACTGGTTATATGTCAGAGTTGCATACGAAGAATAAAGAGGCACATATTTTTGTAGAAACACACTGTTACGTAGCGCGCAGTTTCGTCCTAGTATAAAGAATGGGCCGTCCCATTTGCATGCACGTACAGAAAATGTTGCTGCTGATCTCCTAGTATAAAGAATGGGCAGTCCCATTTGCATGCACATACAGAAAATGTTGCTACTGATCTCCTAATATCTCGGTTGATCTGATAATTATTTCCTCCTTTATCTCCCAAAAAAAAAGGAAAGCAACTGAACTCCTTCTTCAATTGTATCTGGTGCAAAGAATAATTCCTTCTCCCACTTGGATTGGAGCGTCTATGGATAAGGACAACACGAACTTAGTTGGTTTAGAAATATTTCTGAATCGTTGATGTTTTCCTTGAAGCTTCCATCCTTTAAATAATGTGAACCATGATTTGATTTCGAGTTCAAATTATTTTTTGGCTCACATTTGACGTTAACTTCTTGGCGTCCTACTGGATCACACACATACATGCGTGCTTGCATGGCTCGATTCCATGCACGGCTGAAGCACACCATGCATCATTATTTCTTGCATGCACGCTGCATCCATGCACATGTTAGTCTCATCCATGCATGTTGTTTCCACCACGAACAACTGCTGCTTCCCAAGTGTACAATACTTATCATGCACTCGCACGCATGTGCACAGCAGTCCGCGCGTCGCTGGACTAGACACGCATGCATGTGCCTTATGCACAGGTTGAGCACCCACGCACGCCGGCTCCTTCATATGTCTAGTCACCTCCCCATGCACAACATGCATTAGGTTGCGTGGTGGTGGCACGAATTGATATTATATCAACACCTTCAGGTCTTCGAGTTGGTCTTCAAGTCTTCATCGACAGATTGAATGGGACCCATAAAAATTTCAACATCTTTGACCTCATTCTTCATCTTCTCTCTCAATGTGGGTTTGTGTGGTGGCGGCACGAATTGATATCATATCAACACCTTCATCTCCTTCCACGTGGTGCAGAATGGATCGCTTTATCAATCCCCGCTCCACTGCAAGTCAATCCACTATTGTAGCACATCGCTGATCAACGTAGTCTTGGCCAGTCTCTTCCTCTAGGCCTTCCAACCACTTACAGTAGAGAAAAGTAGGCAGCCGCGACAGGGTAAGCTACACCTGAACCGCGTGAGGTGAATGCGTTGCTCTGTCCTATCCCATCTAGGGATGGCAACCGGGATGTTCCTCGGTGGGACTAGACCCCGTTCCCGACCCCCGTGACTTGAAAATTGCACCAGTGTCCTCGGGGCGCTATTACACCAGTGTCCCATCCCATCTAGGGATGGCAATCGGGACGTTTCCAGGCGGGACTAGACCCCGTCCCTCGAGACTTGAAAATTGCCCGCTCCCCAGCCCTGACTGTGGCCTCGGGGTGCTATTACTCCCGTCCTGGCCTTCGTGGGCCTAACGGGACTACACCCCTGATTCGCAGTAACATCACAGTGCACACACTAGTCCAGGAATCAGCGGCAATATCATGATCAAACTAGCAAAATTAACAACAAAATGACATAAACTAAGCACGAAAGTGATCAAAGAGGATCAATATGTTCACATTATTACATAAAATAACTTAGAAGCTAAGATTAACACATAACAGTGTGATACATCAATAGCTCGTAAGACAAGCACACTCACACAATGCTTTAACCTTACAAGTACACCACAATATTGCAATGCATCAATAGTTTATAAGACAAAGGATAAATAGTAGTGTCGATGATTGAGACTCAGGATCTCTTATCGAGCTTATCGGGAAAATAATATCAGAGCACAATCGAAATGGAGAACTTTATTGTCGTGGATACAATGAGAGTTGTATAAGAATACAATGAGAATGAGACTGGAGTTACAGGAGATCTTGATTTATCGTAATTGTAATTGATTCTTGAGATTATTTTGATTATGATACAAAGTACACGGACTACCCTCTTTATAGCTACTGAAGATGTGGCAGTTAATGCCGCTAAAGGTGCATTTGTCTTCACACATGTCCCTTCGTTCAATTCTGAGCCGTTACGTCTTTTAGCCAACTGTCATAAGTTTTTAAATGCACCAATAACTGCTCTTACGTTAGTCACGTGAGAAACTGCTATGTCCCTCGACCACTTTGCTAGTCGAGGATGACCCAAACTATATAGTTGATCGTGTAGTGTCCATGACTAGTTGTTTCATTACTCAAAGTGGTTGGCGGCCAGTTTGGCCATAATAAATGGGATTAGACTACTATTTAATACTTGTCGTATGTACATAACTGTTATAAGGTGGACCCTTAATATGTGGACCTGTTTTTATAGAGACTCTAAATTTGACCGAAAAATATTGACATGGTCAAGAATCCTCGTCAAGTAGAAAGAACCACTTGAGTGTGCTAGAGGCTGGAACTGGATAACAATGGAGATTGGACAATGAAAGAAGTATAGTGGATCAAAACAACTCAGAACTATATAACTTGCAACCATCTAATGCTAAGCAAGTACTGTTTAGACATCATCTACCTTTTGACCATAGGAGCAACTAAGAAATTACTCAATACTAACACAAACTTGTAGTCATCTACAAATAGATCACAAGATCAAGTACTAAATATCCCAAAGGAGAGTGGAGATTGCAGAATGATGAGAGCTTGAGGGTGGACCAGTGGATGGGGCGGCAACGGATGGGGTACCGTCGCTGCGCCTACCGACAGCGACGGATGGGCCGGCGAGGGCGCGAACCACGTGATGTGAGGGGGGGGATTGGGAAGGGAGAGTTGAGAGCGGCGGCCGCGGACTGAGAAGGAATGAGTAAACTTTAGATGTAGGGTTTATACACTAACTTATATATCATTAATGTATGGACAACCAGTCATATGTATTTCGGGGGTTGTGCAGTGAACGGGGACAAAGGTGGTGGAGCGTCCCTAGTCCCGTAAGTACGACTTTCGATAGCTAATACGAGTTGGGATGACTAACAATGTCTCGGAAAAGTCCTTCTTAGGCCTTATTCTATACGCTTGAATGCGCAAGACTGAAACTCAAGGAAATAACCTTAGAACTGAAGCCATGAGGTTCGATATACCTTCGATATTCCAGAGAGTTTGGGGGTAGCGAGGGGGGCTAGGTCTTTCTTCGCAAGCGTTTCTTGATGGCCTAAGATGGCATTGCTCTCACCGAAGCTATTGCATCATTTGCCAATCTTGGATTAGGGAAGAAGGAGATATTCGCGACTACTGGCGGTTTCCGAATGAAAAGGGGCTAAGGCTGGAGTGCTTGAAGAGATAGCTCCGTCACCCCAGAATGAAAGGGGTGATCTCGTAGTTCTTGGTCTGTGAAGATGTGTTGTCAAGAACGAAGGAACTTGGAAACAAACCCGCGAGCGAATACCTTCTATTTTCTTCCTAATATCCATCCTTTGTTGTCAGCCTGAAAGTGGTCTCCCTTGCTTGTTCTTGAGCGCGCAAGGCACTCAAGACAGTGATTCTTGCTTCAAAGCTCTTTGATCAATACGGTGTGGCCAAAGTCAATCCAAGCAGATTGATACCTACTTTACTTGCCTAAAAGATTTTTCTAGCGTACACCCACTTACCACTCTACCACTTCAATTTAAATATATTGGTGATGAGTATATAAAGCAGCTTGAGTGGTAAAGTCACTAATACCCCGTAGGCTAAGGAGCAAAAGGAGAAATCCGCCCAAGGAGGGGCTCGCGTCTGATTAGCTAGTTGGTGAGGCAATAGCCAATCTTTTTCAAAAAATCTATTCCTGCCTTTTTTCAATCCAGTTTCGATTATTCTCCTCGATGCATCCTGATCTGATGGTACCCAGATCTGAGGTTTATTTTAGAGAAGTACCTTGCCCCAATCGCGGGCATACTTCAGCTCTTCGCTAAAACGCGCAACGGCTTTCGCGCTAGTGCGCTCAATCCGTTGCTTGTTCTTTCGTGCTAGTTGCTCAATCCGTTGCTTGTTTGGCACAAAAAGCCGTGACTAGACCTATTCCATGTCTATATCACTCTGTTTTGTCCTTTTTACAATGAAACAGTGGTTGGTTGGAAAGAAAGAGAAATAGAATAATAGGATGTAGAAGATCATAACATGATCGATTCGGCATATTTGGATTCCTTTCGATCCACTAGTCTCACTGTACCGGGAAGGTCGATTAATTGTGTAAATCTGGGATGAAGCCCTTCTAAATATTGCTCTGCAAATGGAATTTAGCTAGCACTGTTATAGAATTTGGAAAACCGCACTGAGATCTATCATGAGCGAAAAAGGGGATGACTCCTCTCCCTCTTCGTTCCACCACGCGGCGATTGATTACCGCTTTCCGTCTCAATTCGTTCCAGACCAAGCCCCTTAATGATACATCCAATACCAATGATCTATGCCTACCGATATGACACTCCTATAAAAAAAGAGATATAGGGACCGCCATGCAACTCCGTAGGGCACGCTATGGCAACACAACCTACGTTTGCTGCTTGCTGGAGCATCTTGTATTTCATAGAAATTGGGGGCACCTAGCTTAGCCTATCCAAATATCCGATTCAAAAAGAGCTTGGATTGCTGCCTTTTCTATTTCAAAGTAGGAGTCGTAGGTACTATTGATTCTTGGTGCTGGTAGTGATCAAAGCACATAAAAGATTCTTTACTTGAAGACTAAATCTTGAAAGCGGGTTCACTTACGGAACTTGATGGCTAAGAACATGCTTGCGCATAAAATATACTTGAAATCGTTTTTCCGAATGAGAAAGCCTTTGGCAAACTCCTTGCAAATCTGTTTTTAGATTGGCGACTTACCCATTCAGTGACTTTGGCACTGGACGTTCCTCAATGCCTCTCTATGACCAAGACTAGTTTGAGGTGGGTAAGGCTGGTGCTGAGACCAAATATCTAGATTATGATCCTGCGTGGAAATACATTGAGAAATTCGGCCCCATTGGTTCTAGACAATCATATTTTTCTGAAGTGCATTACAATACATGTATGCTTTTAGCGGGAATCCTATTAAAGATGGAAGCATACGTCTTTTCGTAATGGATGACCCTCGAAATCATAATCTGCTGATATACGGCGTAAATTCGGATGATTGATGGCTTTCCAATATCGAAATGTTCATGCAAAGCAACAAACAAAATGCAGGAACTGTCACGCAAAATAGGTCCCATTCTTCTACCATTTCCTGATAGAAATATTTCTCAGAGAGAAAATCTAAACAGTAATATTATGGCGATCATGAATGCACTGCTGCTGCCTGGAAGTAAGGATGGCAATCGGGCGTGGTAGGGCACGGGTAGTGCTTGTCCATATCCATGTCTGTCACCCTATTTTTCGCCCATGGACATGTCTGCCGATGGGCAGAGAACCTCATTCATGTCCGTCGCTCGCGGGCATGCCTGTGTGCCTGCCAGTGCTAGTCATGTGGAGAGGCGGGATGAGGGGCGAAGCGAAGCACGACATTGATGACCGAGGGGGCGGAGGATGGCGTCTTCGGCGGAGAGGTGGGGTGGAGGACAGCGTCACCGGCCGAGAGAGGGAGGCGAGCGGTGGCGGCGACCACTAGAGGGAGGTGAGGAGTGGCGACAACGAGGCACTAAAGGGACTGAGGGAGGCAGGGAGTTGGAGGATCGGAGAAGGTAGCGGTTAGGTGGGGGCGGTGGGACTGCCGCCGGCGGACTATGGATTGGAGAGGGAGCCGTAGCGAGTGCGGGAAGGATTGGGGAATGGGATGGTGGGCTTGTGGGTTGTGGGTTGTGGCGACACCTGATGTTGTAGGGTGGTCGAGTGGATGGGGTTGGAGTGTACTAGGCCTCTAGGGTTTCCTTGATGATCCATCCGTCAGTGTTGTTAGTGGATAATAGGACGAAGTGGGCACGAGTGGAGCTCACCCATGCCCATGCCCGTTTGCCCGATGGACAAGGAATTGTGCCCATTTTTATACCCGTAGGCAAAGAAAGACGTCCATACCCTCCTTCATTAGAAAATTTGCTCGCAGGTACATGGGTAATCGTGCACAATTGTTATCCCTACCTAGAAGCATTTGGCCTCAATCAAGTATTCAAGTAGTTATATGAGTTATGACCTGTGAACAGAAAACAAAATGGTCAACCAGCTTGGTTCCTGAGACTTGCCAGAGCATGCCTGGACATCAGGATTAATTGATGAAGTTATCCAAATAACCATAAGATAATGGCTAGAGAAAGAAGATCTTCGGCAAAATTTGACGCGTCACTTCAAAACATAGCAATAGGAGAATATCACTCAGTTTTTTGGGATTAGGAGAATGTCACTCTAGTTTCATGTTGCTTTGGCAAATGCCATTTTCATCTATGTCCCCCTATTTTGCCATTCTTTATCCTATTTTCTAATTTTCCCCCACGTGAACCACCCATTTTTCAGAATTTTTCATGACCATTTGCATAGTACATTAAAAGGGATGCACCAAAGTTAGGATGTACTACATACATTCTCTTCAGCTTACAGCTTACAGGTCAAGTTTCAATTATTTCACGAGGACTTCACAGCAAGTCAGGATCCAGAAAGACACCAAGAAGTGAATTGGCAGGTTTATGGAGTACACTACACACTGAAGTTCGGTTGGAATGACTGAAGTACCCCTCCATTTAGAAATGTTTAGAAAGTGTGCAACCAAACTTCTCTAACTTTAACTAATAATATGTGAACAACTATTTAGATGGGTCTGAGAGAATAGTTCATTAGATTTATCATGATAAATATTCTCATAATATAATAATTTTATAATTTTGTACTTGATTATGTAATCGGTCATGAGAGAATAGTACTACTCTTTCTTCATTGCTTAAATTAAGTACAAGTGAGCCTTCCCAAAATAGAAATGGGAAGATTTCACCGTGAACCGTAAAAACAGAGAGAAATGCACCACATAAGGAAAATCCCAAAATTGCCCCCGCTGCCTACTCTGTTCCAATGCTCTGTTTCTTTCCCGTATTTGGAGAAACAAAACAATCTAGAACTTCGCATTGCTTAGTCGAATTAGTAGCTCCATAGCGCCGTCTCCGCGCTGCCGTACTCGCCGTCCTCCCACCACGCTCCGGCGGCCGGCGGCTCCACGAGCAGCCCCTGCGCCAGGTTCGCGTAGTACGACCCGGTATTCATGTCGCCAAACCTGAACTCGTCGTCGAACTTGAAAATGTCGCTGGACTTGGATGGCGAGCCCGGCGAGCCATCGTCCTTCTCGTCCTCGGCCGTCTCCGCCAGCGAAAACGGCGCCGTGGACGCGACCGAGCACCGCTGGAACGCCTCGACGGCCTCGGCGACGGCGTTCTTGACCTCCTGCGCGCTGGCGAGGGACGTCGCGGGCAGCACGGGCAGCCGCCACGCGGAGTCGGCGAAGTTGAGGCACGCGTCGCGGCCGAAGAGCACGAGCGCGGCGGCGTCGTGCGCGCGCGCCGCCATCTCGGCGGCGGCGAAGGTGCCTAGCCAGAGCCTGGACCCCCTCCTCCCCGGCACGCGCACCTCGCACACCCACCGCCCCGCCCGGCCCCTGCGCCGCACGCCGCGGTACACCAGGTGGCGCGTCTCCCGGAACTTGGTCCGCCCCGCCGGCCGCTTCGGCGGCTCCGACCATACCGTCCTGTACCCCCGCTCCTCCGACAGCGGCGAGGGGGCGTCGGTGTCCATCGATCGCAGCGTCGAGAGTGGATATGCGGCATATGCCATATGCGTGTGGAGTAGCCAGTAGTGTGCTCTGAGATGGAGCCGGGGAGTCTGGATGGGAGGGAGGGGGAGGAGGCGGGAGGTACATATAGGTAAGTGGTCGTTACTCGGTGCGGGTGGTCAGTGCCGCGGGGATAGCTGGGAGTGGAATGGGGACAGACAGCACGGATGAGTTCCAGGGTCAGTCTCACAGTTTTTTAACATCTTACCTCACTTCTAATAGACACATTGCTTTGCCAAACTTGTGGTCAACTTAGCAAGAAAATTGTGGCAAGTGATGGTATCAATCCAAACAACCCCATAAACCAAACATCAGCCGCCACACTTGATCAAACTTGTCGAACTTTGGCGTGGCAAGGTGTGACATCAAACTAAACACCCCCTTATGCATGTGGATCTATATAACATGAAGCACCGCAATAACAACACAAACATGGTAGTATCGAATCACGTAATTGTACGGGCAATACCACCGATTAAGATTACCGAAATAAACTCATATAGGAAGTTTTGATATTAAATAGACCGCTAGTAGTAGTATACTCCATTATCACATCACATCACATCACATGTCGCCTCTAAGCTTACGGCTGCTTCCCATCCCTTCCCCCGGATGAAGCGACAGCTCGCTTCGCTAGAAGGATTTTGACAGTAGAAGGGGGAGAGAAGATTCAAAGCTTCGGTGGCTAGCCAGCAGGGCTCATGACCAGACCGGATCCAAACTCCAAAGGCCACATCTTCTGGATTGCTACTACTCATTGGTAGAGTTAACGTACTTGGACCACCTCTACCTGAAGCTGAAAGTAAACCCTTCTTGTGTTCTGGTTGCCAATTTTAGTCGTCCCACGTGAACTAAGTAGAGCTGGGACTTTGGCCGGATTTTTCTGGCTGGTCCAAAATCGGATCAGCACGGTACGGTCTAAACACAGCACGATACAACCTGAATCACGATAGATCTAGACTAGATCAGCACGACACGACCTAATGGCTAGCTCTAGAACTAAGGAGCAATACCTTTTCTTGGAATCCTTTTGCAAACCATAACCAACAGAGATGCCCTTTGATGTGTCCTTTACTTGTTTCTTTTTAGAGCTTAAAATTGCACGTGCCTCGAGTAGTCAGGAAAACAAGACCGGAGTAGGAAATCGGTGAACATATCAGTCGTACCTCGTGCCTCGGCCTCGCAGTGTTAAGAAAAGGCAGCTTGCTGCTTAACAGTGGTGAGGTCCCACCTGCTCGGACCACGGTGGCACCCAGACAGATTCTCTGTTTCCCCGAGTTTTCTCGAATTTTTTTTCATTTGATCATGTGGTGCCACGTTAAGGAAATAACCCTTTGACATCAAAATTACAAAAATAGTCTCCTTCTGAGCGCGAAAGTATGAAGGCCAGGAGAAAACTAAGGGCAAAATTCAAAAGTACAAACGGCCGCGGTTCTAGTAGCTCCAGAGTGGCACATCGGCGAGGTTAGCGTCGCCGTCGTCGCCGAACGCCGCGGCTGCAGACGGCGGCTCCATGAGCATCCCCTGCGCCAAGCTCGCGTAGTACAAGTCCCACCCCATGTCACTGAGGACATCCAAATCGAACGGCGTGTCCTCGGCCGGAGAAGAGGACTCGTCGGCAGTGGCGGTGGCGGTGGCGGCGTCGGCGTCGGTGGGGGATGATGGCGTCGACGACGTTGCGGACAGCGCGTCCTCGGCGAGCGCCTCGCGCCGCTGGAAGTCCTCCACGGCCTTGGGGACAGCGTGGCGGACGTCGGCGAGGCTGCGGTAGGAGGCCGGCACGGCGAGGAGCCAGGCGGAGTCGGCGAAGTTGAGGCAGGTGTCCCTGCCGGCGATGGCGAGCATGGCGGCATCGTGCGCGCGCGCGGCGGCCTCGGCGGTGTCGAACGTGCCGAGCCAGAGCCTGCACCCTCGCCGCCCAGGCACGCGCACCTCGCACACCCACCGCCCGGCGTTGCCCCGGCGCCGCACGCCGCGGAACACCGGGTGCCGCGTCTCCCGGAACTTGGTCCGCCCCGCGGGCCGCTTCGGCGGCGACGTCCACACCGTCTGGTGCTCCGACGACGAGGTCGAGGCCGGGCTGCACGGTGAGCCCGACTCCCCGCTCATCTCCTTCTTGATCTGGCACATCCTCTTCAACAGCTCTCGGTTCATTAGCCTCGGAGGAGGTTTTGATTGCTTTGTTGGTTCTGAAGCGATGGAGCTGTGTGGTTTTGCGATGGGGAGGAGTGGTGGGTTTTGGGGCGCGTATTTATAGGTGGCGGCGGCCGAGGGGGATGCAGTGCAGTGCAGGGGATAAAGCGCGGGGAGTGCACCACAGGACACAGCTGGATGCGGGAAGGGGGGACGCATCCGGTTAAGGCGCCAAGGAAAGAGACGGCGAGACTTCGAGAGTGACCTGATGCTTTCCTTATTGGAGTTGGACTAGTCCTCGTTTGCTTCCTCCGTCGTTCTCTTGTTCTGATTACTTGTGTTTGCTTTGCCTTCTACCTGCAATTAAAAAAGAGCCGCAGTTTACAATTTGGGCTTTTGGTATAGTAAATCTTGTTTGTGTGGGACTCTTGGTATCTAGATGGTCAGTGGTCAGCACGGCGAAGAAGAGCTGCTCTTTGGCGTCAGTTTATTAACATCGGATCTTTTTTTTTAGGCTCCATCGAATCTGTTTATTTCGGAATGCGATCGGGATTATTGTGTGGGATGCATTAAGACATCTCCGTACAAATTGACTTTGTACATATCCAGTACGCGACTTTGGTTGGGGAACGCATTAGAAAACATGATCTTTTCACCTTTTTTCAATTCAATGTATGCAAGTCCATCAACGCTCCATCAAGGATTCAAGGATGATTTACATACACTTTCAATGAAACGTTATGCCGATCGAACCTCAAGATTAGATTAAATCTTATAGGTTGTCCGATTTTTCGCGGTAGAACAACGATAAATATAAGTAGAACGCCGTTGAATTATTCTACGAGAGAGAGAAATAATGTCGAACAGAAGCACCACCAAACCGTACCAATGATTTAGGCACGGATCAGCAAGTTGAACATAAGGATCCCGCACACAACCCAAGAACAATAATTCTTGATCTACGAAGCAAATACAAACCCCCACAAAGATTCCACACGCAGCCCAAGAACAATAATTCTTGATCTACGAAGCAAATACAAACCCCTAAACAAGAAACACTTGCAACACACCAAATTTAACTCTAATGAACAACAACCAACACACACGGTGTCTAATTCATTATCAAAACTCTTAAGATACATGGACACATACCCTAGCCTTTTATAGGCTTAGCACCGCTCGGCTTACGGCCTCACATGCGCACACACAGGGGCGGATTTGGGCCTCGACCTAGGTAGGTTATAGCTTAAGGCTTGAAAAAAATTAACATTGTACCCTCCCCTATATAAGCCCAACAAAACACATACACAGTGGCCGATCCCGAGGCTAAGAGGCTATTTGGTTCATGACCATAGTGAACCAAGCCAAAATTTGGCATAGCCAAAACTTAGGCAAAGTTAAAATTTGGCAAAATAAATGTTGTTTAGATTTCGGCCAAGCCAAATTTTGGCATTACCAAAATTTTGGTGAGCGATTCCCTCACCCTTGGATTGCTTGCATGTGACATTAGATTTTATTTGTGTTACCAAATTTTTGTTGGCATTACCGAATATTGGTAGCAAACCGAACGATAGCCAATTTTCATTGACGTTACCAGAATTTGGTTTGGTTCACGTTGGTAACAAACCAAACATGCCCTAACTCTCCAGCCTCCCCCACTCTTCCTCCCATCCCATAGCGACACAGCTCATTAGCCCACTCGGCCTCGGCCCCCAAGTCCCCAATTGACAACCCTAATCGCCAATCCCCATCCACTCATCCACGCCGCTCAGAATCGCATGACATTCGCCGCCAAACTTGTCAATACCGTGCCCTCTATGACCGACGTCCCAACACTGCCCATGGTCCACCCCCCTCCAACCATGGGGCACGCCCGCCTTTGTGCCCTCCATGGTCGCCCCATCTTTGAGCTACATAATAGGCACGCAGGTAGAGAGGCCGCTGGGTTCCGTGCGTGGTGGACCACGGTGGAGCATGGACCAGCCCACCACCTCCGAGGTGCTCAGTTCGCCATCAGCGGGCTCGGGTAGGGTAGTGGTAGCCGTGGGCGTGGTGGGCTTGGTGGAGCCTCCTCGGCCTTATCGTGTTTCTCTGGTTCAAGATGAGCCTTGCTTCAAGCATGTAGCACGATAGCCGCAATGCAGCACCATCTCTTCTCTTGTACTCCCTACTCCCTACTCCTCTCTCCCCAAAATTGTACTTTTCCTTTCTCAGAAAACATGACACACATGTTTACTTTTTTATCTGTCACTGCCAAGTGCCAACCTTGAATTGTAAGAATATGAGAAATCTTTACTCTGTCAGCCTATGGAAGTTGAACGATCCATTCTTGAGGACTTGCGAAACCATGCACGATTGAATAGCTTGGCATTGCCATCTGTTAGCTTCTACACAATCCTTGATACACATAATGGGTAAACTTAACTGTTACTTAATATTGACAATTTCAATGTGTATACTTTGTTTTGATCGTTATTCCGTGGAACATAGATTAAACTGCTCATCGATGTCACATAATGGATCATTTAGTTGTTGGTGGGTTCTCTGACTCATCAGTGAAGGTTAGTCCCTTTAGGTGATATCTTTTTATGTGATTTCTATATTAATTTGTAGAATTTCATTCGTGTTCACCAGGTTTGGGATATGTCAAAGATTGGTCAACCATCCAAAACATGTTTGTTGTTCTACACTATATATTGCTGATGTTTTGTTCCACCTTGTGCTATGCTGAAATAATTTCTTAAATTCTAGAATAACTGGTTATATGTCAGAGTTGCATATGAAGAATAAAGAGGCAGATATTTAGGTAGAAACATGCTGTAAACAATAGTGTAGCGTAGCGCGTACTTTCATACTAGATATAAAGAATGGGTCGTCCCATTTGCATGCACGTACAGAAAATGTTATTGCCGATCTCCTAGTATCTCGGTTGATTTGATAATTATTTCCTCCTTTATCTCCCCAAAAAAAGGAAAGCAAATGAACTCCTTCTTCAATTGTATTTGGCGCAAAGAATAATTCCTTCTCCCACTTGGATTGGAGCATCTTTGGATAAGGACAACACGAACTTAGTTGGTTTAGAAATATTTCTGAATCTTTGATGTTTTCCTTGAAGCTTCCATCCTTTAAATAATGTGAACCATGATTTGATTCCAAGTTCAAATTATCTTCTGGCTCACATTTGACGTTAACTACTTGGCGTCCTAATGGATCACACACGCATATACATAAGTGCACATGCACATGCATGGCTCGATTCCATGCACAGCTGAAGCACACCATGCATCATTATTTCTTGCACGCACGCTGCACCCATGCACGTGTTAGTCTCATCCATGCATGTTGTATCCACCACGAACAACTGCTGCTTGCCAAGCGTACAATACTTATAATGCACTCGCACGCATGTGCATAGCAGCCCACACGCCACTAGACTAAACACGCACGCATGTGCCTTATGCACAGGTTGAGCACCCACGCACGCCGGCTCCTTCATATGTCTAGTCACCTGATACGGATCACTAGTAAACTAGCTGATGTGTAAGGGTGGCCCTGTATGAGCCCAATGGCCTACCGGTGTCACAGACACCGGTCCAAATTTGTTTTTTTGTAGAAATCGCATATATATATATATCATGTGCACTCGCAAAAAATCGCACCCGGGTCTCCTTTTAGCCCAATACAAGACGGGCGCCCACGCCACGCGGACGCCAAGACGCTGCTGCGCCCAGCCTCGCCGCCCAAGCGGCTTGCGCGCCTTGAGTTCGTTATGCGCCCGTTAGAAGAAGCGCCAAATGGATTATGCACGAGGCTTGGGAGCTTGGCCTTCACGCGAGCCGAGAAACTGAACAGCCACACGAACGCGAAAAAAAAATGCACGGCCACCGCCTGCCGCCCCACTCAGCCACTCCTCATCTTAGTCATCGGCATTCAGCTCTGCGCCCGCCCGATTCCAGACTTGCAACCAGCGTATTTGCCTTGCCTACGTTGTCAAGGCACCAAGTGAGTTCCCGCTCGGCCGCTCATCTTCTCAACTCTCAAGATCTCATGTCGTGCTCTCTTATCTCTAGATTCTCTACTATGTCTCCGTTAACAACTTAAGTACTTAACATTCGTTTCTTGTTAGCACTTTACTTGACTGATTCGTACAAATGAACATGAATCCCTTGATTACAAAGCAAAATGTAGATGCTAGGTAAATCGGGTAGGACCCGTACTCGGTATACTACCAGTACACTGTACACAATCTACACCAATATATATAATATACAATACACTTATACACTACAGTATTTCGGTAGTAGCTAGCTGAGCATGAAACATCCTGTACCAGTCAGTGTAAGTGTGTAACTACCACCTAGTTGTTTAATCACTCATTCACTCGGCCACATGGTGGCTTACAGATAGATGGGTCATGGAAATTTGGAAATCAAATGATGGAATGAGTGGTGCTTTGTTTTATCACTCGGCCATATGACCATATCTCAGTATCTCACCCTGACACTATCTACTTTATCGTTTTGACTTCTTGTTGTTGAACATGGTATTTGATTTGACAACATGTTAATCAAAATTTACCTCAGTAGGTAAATTTATGGAAAAGTTTCGCTTAAAAGCGCCGCCAGATAGCACTACTAATGCTAGAAATTCACCTACAGAAAATATCAATTGGGAAGAGGAAATTCAATTTGATCCAGGCAAAAGAAAAATGATAGATTACTACCATCCTAATCGTAAAGATGTAGTAAGAAGAAAGTACTTGGATAATGGGCCTTGTCAACCTCGTACTTATGATTTTCCGTACACGCTTTGGAGATAAAAATGTAAGGTTTAATTACAATGGTTTGACGAGTTTGGGAGTTGGCTTGAATACAGCGAGTCCAAAGATAAGGCATATTGTTTTTGTTGTTTCTTGTTTAGGGACCGTAATAAGAAAGAAGCTGGGTATGAGGCATTTGTTATAAATGGTTGGAATGGTTGGAACAAAAAAGCTAGACTAAAAGAGCATGTAGGTGGTGTGAATAGCGTTCACAACCAAGCATTGAAAAATTGCGATGATTTATTAAAAAGAGAACAACATATTGATGTTGCCATCCATACACAAAATGAAGCTTCGAAGATTGCTTATTTTACTAGATTAAATGCCTCGATTGCCGTTGCTAGAGTGTTATTGAAGCAAGGATTGCCTTTCCGGGGTCATGATGAGTCGAAGGAGTCCTACAACAAAGGGAACTTCTTGGAATTTTATGAGTTCTTAGCAGAGCATGATCCAAATTTTTAGGCAAGGTGGTGGGTAAAAATGTCGCAGTAATTGTCTTATGGTGTCTCCTCCCATCCGTATGAGATTGCTCATTGTTTTGCAAAGGACATATTGCACTCTATTCTCAAAGAAATTGGACATGATGTGTTTTGCTTGCTTATTGATGAGTCTAGAGATGTCTCTTGTAAAGAACAAATGGCAGTAGTCTTGCGGTATGTTGATAGTTGTGGAATTATAAAGGAGAGTTTTGTTGGTCTTGTTCATGTGAAAGAGACAACTTCTGCCTACCTCAAGTCTTCTATTGATTCTCTATTTGTAGAATATAAGCTAAGTTTGAAGCAAGTTAGAGGTCAAGGATATGATGGTGCTAGCAATATGCGAGGTGAGTTCAATGGCTTGCAATCATTGATCATGAGAGAAAGTAGCACAGCTTATTATGTCCATTGTTTTGCTCACCAACTTCAATTAGTAGTTGTGGTCATTGTAAGAAAACATAAAGGCATCAGAATTTCTTTAGTATGATTTCTCTTGTTGAATGTGGTGGGTGGATCTTCAAGAGGAGGGACATGGTTCGAGATATCAACCACGAACAAGTGCACAAGGCTTTAGGTTGTGGGCTACTTCAAATCGGGACAGATTAAATCAAGAGCAATGTCTTCAAAGACCCTGAGATACTCGTTGAGTTCTCATTATAAAACTCTTAAGAGTTTGGTTGACTTGTTCCCAACAGCTTGTCACACAGTGTTAGAATTTGTGGAAGAAGAAGACAAGGACAGAACAAATAGAGATCAAGCATTGGGTCTACTAGTGTACTTTCACCATTTGATTTTGTCTTTTATTTGCATCTCATGTTGACTATCTTGATAATCACAAACACCTTGTCACTAGCAATCGCAACGAAGGATCAAGACATTGTGAATGCCATTAAATGTGTGAAATCAACTAGGTTGCATTTGGATGAGCTTAGAAGAGATGGGTGGGAATCTGCCTTAGGTGAAGTGTATACCTTTTGTGAGAAACATGGTATTCCTAAGTTGAAATGGGAGAAACTTACGTTAATCCAAAGAAGCAACGACAAAGAATCGGAATTACCAACAAGCATCATTATGAAGTGGATTGTTTTAATGATGTTCTTGATTGGCTACTTCAAGAGCTTGATAGTCGCTTCAACGAGACAACCTTTAACTTGCTTGTTTGGTCGGCCGCTTTGAGTCCAAGAGATTCATTTCACGATTTTAATTTGGAGAATTTGGTGAGCATAGCTAAACTTTATCCCATTGATTTTGATTCTGGGGAATTGAGGGACCTTAACCATCACCTTTGCCTTTACATTGCTGATGTGCGAGCAGATGACAGATTCTCTAACATACAGACTATTGGCCAACTTTCTCAAAAAATGGTGGAGACAAGGAAACATCTTTGCTATCCTTTGGTTTATCGACTTTTAAAGCTAGTACTAGTATTGCTCGTCGCTAACGCCACAGCTTGAGCGATGTTTTTCACCATGAGAATCGTGAAAAATTATTTGCTTAATCGCATTAGTGATGATTTCATGAGTGATAGCCTAATTTGCTATGTGGAGAAAGAAGAAATGAAGAAAGTTACCAATGAAGTTTGGTTCATCGCTTCATGAACTTGAAAGAACGTAAATACTAAAAGGTATTGTATTTACTTTCATTTGACTATTCTACTTTTTTACTAGATAATTTTAATTGCTTTTGTTCTTTTTATAGGTCATTGAGGTTGGATGATGTATTTTGCCAATGTCGACTATCTTTATCCATGATTTCACCCTTAGTTGCTTCACTTTGCTACAATTAACAATATTATTAGTGAGTTTCTTTATGTTGGTAAGCATTTTGATCACTACTTCTTTATCATTGTACATTGCTATTGGTTATGTTGACATATTGGTGTTAAAAGTTGTTTGGATACGCTACTATTTAGTACCATATTACTTGAAATTATATCTGTTGTTATATGTACAAGAAATGGTGAACCCCGTCATTTCCATTCTAGTTCCGCCTGGTGGCCCGATTTTTCATGGTACAAACAACAGAGCGGTCTTTCGTCTTGTGACTAGGTTTCACTTCTCCTTGACCCTTGCGGTGATGAAGACAGCAGCAGCTCCACTCGACCATGCGACAATGAAGATAGATGTCAAAATATTCACACACTAATCAATCACAAGGAAGATTAGAAGCATGAACTTAAAGCCTCTCTAAACCGTGAGCAGCAAAGATCATTAATTAGATGAGTTTAATCGTGTAGATTCGGTAGAAAATCTCAAGAACGAGGTGTTCTTGCCTTGCACCGATCTCAACAAACCCTAGACGGGAAAATCTCAATCAACACGCACGATATTACACCACAAAGTCGTCGCGACTTTTCTGTATTTTTTCCTAAAATTCCTCCTTTTCAATAGGCTATGCCCTGGCCTTATATTGGCACCTAAGGGTGCGGCCCACACACACACGACCTAATGCTGATTCTATCTCTAACTCACGTATCATACAAAGATTCTTTTATAATACAGTTATGGAAAGATTACGACTGACTCAAACTAAGAGATATACTATAACTTATCTACAACAGAATCATCTCAGCCCCAAGAATTCATTTCATGATTTAGTTCGGATCACCTAGTTGTGGACCTAGTCAAAGACTGGGTCGATCACCTGGTCGATTACCTGGTTGTGGACCTGGTCGTAGATCTGGTCGTAGTCGAAGACCTGGTGGTAAATCTGATCGTAGACCTAGTTCAAGACCTGGTCGTAGTCAAAGTCCTGGTCGTAGACTACTCCCACCGAGTACTATTATTGTCAAGTACTGTTCCCCGAGTACTCCTCCCACTGAGTACTTTTCCCCACGAATACTATTCTGGATGAGTGTTCCTCCCACCGAGTACTGTTCTCGACGAGTACTCCTTGCGCTGAGTACTGGTCATAGACCTGATCGTGAAATTGGTCGTAGACTTTGTGGAAGTGGTAGTGGACCCTGGGGAAGTTGTCGTGGACCTTGTGGAAGTGGTCGTGGACCTCGTGGATCTGGTCGTGTACCTCGCTTTCTTCTGGCTCGCTTGCACCTGGATTCAACTTGTCTCCATGTACCCGAGCAACATCACTTGACCTTGTAATTTCTGATTGTATTGTTGTAGCACAAGGCACAGAGGTAATGGCACTCTTGGTGTGGATATCATGGGGATATGCTCACGATCTTAGGATGATGAAACAATTGGCAATGATTCTTAAGGTTTGTCGAATCTTTTATTTTCAGCAAAGTCCAGTATTATCGGTAGTACCGCAAATGTTGAAGCGGTAGTACCGTAGATCGGTATGACCGCAAGTTGTTGGCGATTACTCCGCCAGTCTTGATATCTTGCTTTTAGTTGGCGGTATGGTTTTTCCAGAGGATGTGTTTTTGGGAGTTTTTGGTCTCCTTGGAAATCGGTATGACTGCAGGTTTGGGAGAGGTACTACCACAGTGCGGTAGTACCGGTGCTTATAGTGGTATGACCGATTTTGTTTTGATTGTCGGCCAACTTGGTTGAATTGGTTGTAAGTTAGATCAAGTTCATGGGTTTCAGTGCATATGTGTTGTATGATGCATGTTTTGACTAACGTGGGTCAAGTTACGAAGAACTTGTTCCCGGAATCGATTTCTTGGTCTATTGTTGTGCAGGAAGCTTGAAGGTCAACGACGATCAACGGCGAGGATGATCGGGACTAGGCTTGAAGAGCTGAGGTTCAGAACGATCGAGGATACCGAGTGAAGTCAGTGGATTCAAGCATGGCGTAAAATGGACAAGGATGATCGAACGGAAAGTTCGGTGCGACGAGTTGTATCAAGCGGCGCAGGGGTCGGTGCAAGTGCCATGGTGGTTTCGGTGGGAGCCGGATGGGAGAGATTTGCCGATATGAAGAGAGCCGTTGATCAACAAACATGTGGCAAAGCATAGAATTGCTTCATGAGGATTGGACTCGGTCTTAGGAGAAGGATCGAGAAGGGATATTTTGGTAATTTCACCTAAATACCGCCTTGATGATCTTTTGCTAACCCTCGGCGCAAGACGGTGCAAAGAGAAGTGGTTTAGGTCAAGAGGAGATGAACACATCGCTTTAAAATACGTGCGTAAGTGAAACCCGTTTGTGTGCAAGCTTAACGGGTGCCCATTAGGGATATCCTTCTAGAAGCTAGCCTCCACTATAAATAGGAGAGGGTGCTGGTTGTGCACCTCCCAACCCTCATATCTACAAACCCTAGGTTGTGTTCTAGGGTTAGGAGAGAATAGTGGAGAGGTTAGGGTTCTAGGAGAGTTGGGTTGATTGTGTGCTCATGTATTGAGTTTTGTCCTCTTTGATGGAGTGGCTGTAAACCAATATCAATATCAAATTAATCCAAGTAAGATTCCTCTAGATGAGTATATTCTTGTTCTTGCTCTCTCTTTGATGATTTTGGGTTTTTGATGATCTATTGGTTTTCCTTTGAGTTCGTGTGGTGATCTTGCTTGCTGTGATATGTGGGAGTGCATATAAGATCATCTTGATCATCTTTTACCCACGAGCAAGTTTTGGATCATACTTTGGTCTTTAACCCGTTTTTGAAGCAACTCCTCTCCAAATAGAGAAAGGTTGGATCTTAGGTAATGATCTTCACGATCTTTGGTTGGAATGGAATCCTGACATCCTAGGGAAGGCTTGTTTCAAGTTTCATGAAGTTTGGAGTTGTAGATTAAAAGTTGTGCCAGTTTTTTATTTCATTTTCAGGCTGATTTTCCTATTCATGCGGTAGTACCGACACTGTTTATCCGGTAGTACCGATTTCTGGTACTACTTATAATTACTGTTCACTGTCGCGTTTTTGTTGTGTTTTTGGTTGTGTGCTTTGGGGTTTTAATTGGATTCAATACAAGACATCTGCTGTGCTTGTTTATTGATCTTCATAGCTTTCATAGCTATTGGAGAGAAAATCTTGTTGAATCTGATCAAAGCGAAAAATAGGCTATGCTCCTATTCACCCCCCCTCTAGTTGTCATTTCGGTCCAACACTTGGCCACATCATCCCCTCCCCCTTCAAGCAAAACCGTCCTCGGTTTCGGGATATTCTTCACAAGATCCTTGTTCTTTATGACAATATCAGAAATGATCTCCTTATCTCTCTTGGGTAGCAAAGAATGAAACACACCTCTATGCATCAATGTGAAGCGATTAGCTCTCCTTTGATGTGTAACATTGCGATCAAACTGCCATGGACGCCCCAACAATATGTGACACATGTGCATAGTCACGACGTCACACTCCACCTTGTCTTCATAACCATCAATTGTAAATAGCACTGAAACTTTATGTGTAACCTTTAGCTTACCAACATTGTGAAGCCATTGCATATAGTATGGCTTAGGATGATGCCATGTGGTTAATGAAAGTGCCTCAACTATGTCATTGCTGATCACATTGTTGTAGCTCCCTCCATCGATCATCAGCTTGCACCGTTTGCCCTTGATCATGCATTATGTTTGGAATACTCCACGTCGCTGTCCCTTCTCTGCAATCAGCATATTGTCACCATTCACCTTGTGAGTCATCAAAGTTGGACCTACTTCGGGATCACAATACACCACTTCTCACGGAGAATCCTTGGATTGTTCTTCTTCATGCTTAGCGTCGTCGCTATCACTCGCCGATGCATATCCTTCTTGTATGAGTAGCACTTGTCTTGAATTTGGGCAATCTTTCTTCATGTGCCCTCTGCCCTTGCACTTGTAGCACTCAATAGCACGTGTTCTAGCAGTGGAGAAGGCACTAGAATCAGATTTGGATGCCTCCTTTCTGGCTGTATTTACTGCCTTTGACTCTTCTTTAAATTGTATTCCCACCGGGTTAGTGGATGCAACCTACTTAGAACTTGAACCTCCTTCACCATCTTGCTGAATTGAAGCCTCCAACTCGATGTATTGGTGCGGCCAACCTTTGGATGGTTGTTCCTCACGCATTGTTCAGCACGCTCCGCTTGGTGAAGTAACTCTTGGACGGTGTTATACTGCATCAAATCAACACGATTCCGCACGTCGTCATTCAGCCCTTCAAAGAAACGTGTCATGGTAGCTTCAGGGGACTCACGAACACCAGTACGGATCATGAGCACTTGCATCTCTTGATAGTACTCATCCACGTACTTGGAGTCTTACGATAAACGACGTAGCTTTGTATGCAACGTTCTGGTATATTACGCTGGAACAAATATAGTCCTCATGACTTGTTTCATCCCCTCCCAAGTGTGTGGATGATCTCCTGCACAGTTCAATTGATCCCACCAAATAATAGCGTATTCGGTAAACTCAATTGAAGCAACACGAACCTTCTATTCTTCGGAGTAGTTATGGTTGTCGAAGATTTCATTGACACACATCTTCTACTCCAAATAAGCTTCAGGTTCAGCTCTGCCCTTGAATGCCAGTATGGTTATTTTGATTCGGCCAATACCATCGTCCTTGTGTTCCACACCACCTTCGCGGTGTGCTCCATGGGCAGCAGGCCAGCAGTCAAAAAATTACGTCATGGTGGTCGTGGATAGCCTCCACAGCCATCGGACATGTCATCATCTTCAGCTCCATAGTAATGAGTGTCGTCATGTGAATGCGCACGTCACACTAAGTTTGGTGCTTGATGTCGGGCGCCGGCCCCTCCTAGCGGTGGTATCCTCTCCTCCAGGAGACGAAGAGAAACGTCAAGATTGTTGAAGCCCTCCGTGAGACGTGCGTTCAACGAATCATGCATCTCTGTGATCCTTGCATTCACCCCATTGATGCTTCCATCGAAATCAGCATGGATGACATCCTCTCGGCGCTTGATGTGGCTGGGAATCGCCTTGAATCATGCACGTACAGCAGGTGGCAAGTCATCATCGATTCGTGCTCCCAAGTCGTCACTATGGTAGCCATTCGAACCCCTTATCTCGCCCTGACATCCTGAAATCAGCAAGAAATTTTTTCGTATTGCGATCAACCACGCTCTGATACCACGATGATACGAATCACTAGTAAACTAGCTGATCCATAAGTGTGGCCTGATCTTTCACGGTACAAACAACGGAGCGGTCCTTCGTCTTGCGACTAGGTTTCACTTCACCTTGACCCTTGTGGTGATGAAGACAGCAGCAACTCCTCCGACCATGCAACAATGAAGATAGATGTCAAAATATTCATGCACTAATCAATCACAAGGAAGATTAGAAGCATGGACTCGAAGCCTCTCTAAAATGTGAGCAGCAAAGATCACGAATTAGACGAGTTGAATCATGTAGATTCGGTAGGCAATCTCAAGAACGAGGTGTTCTTGCCTTGCACCGACCTCAACAAACCCTAGACTAGAAAATCTCAATTAACACGCAAGATATTGCGCCACAAAGTTGCCGTGATTTTTCTGTATTTATTTTCCCAAAAATTCCTCCTTTTTCAATGGGCTATGCCCTGGCCTTATATTGGCACCTAAGGGTACGGCTAACACACACGACCTAATGTCGATTCTATCTCCAACTCATGTATCATACAAAGATTCTCTCCTAATACTATTATGGAAAGATTACAACTGACTCAAACTAAGAGATATACTATAACTTATCTACAACAGAATCATCTCAGCCCCAAGAATTTGTTTCATGGTTTTGTTCAGATCACCTGGTCATGGACCTTGTCGAAGACCGGGTCGATCACCTAGTCGTGGACCTGGTCGTAGATCTGGTCATAGTTGAAGACCTGGTGGTAAATCTAATCATAGACCTGGTTGAAGACTTGGTCGTAGATCTGGTCGTAGTCGAAGTCCTGGTCGTAGACTGCTCCCACCGAGTATTGTTCTCATCGAGTACTCCTCCCATCGAGTACTGTTCCCGACGAGTACTACTCCCGACGAGTGTTCCTCTCGTCGAGTATTGTTTCTACGAGTATTGTTCTTGACGAGTACTCCTTACGTTGAGTACTGGTCGTAGACCTGACTATGAAATTGGTCGTAGACCTTATGGAAGTGGCCGTAGACCTCGTGGATCTGGTTGTGGACCTCGTGGAACTGGTCATGGACCTCTTTTTCTTCTGACTCGACTTGCACCTGGCTTTAGCTTGTCTCCATGTACTCGAGCAGAATCACTTGACCTTGTAATTTCAGATTGTATTGTTGTAGCACAAGGCAAAGTGGTAATGGCACTCTTGGCCACATCATCACCTCCCCATGCACAACATGCATTAGGTTGCATGGTGGCGGCACAAATTGATATCATATCAACACCTCGGATCTTTGAGTTGGTCTTCAAGTCTTCATCGACAGATTGAATGGGACCCAGAAAAATTTCAACATCTTCGACCTCATTCTTCATCTTCTCTCTCCTTGCGGGTTTGCGTGGTGGCGACATGAATTGATATCATATCAACACCTTCATCTCCTTCCACGTGGTGCAGAACGAATCACTTTATCAATCCCGGCTCCACTGCAAGTCAATCCACTATTGTAGCACGTCGTCGATCAACGCCATCTTGGTCAGTCTCATCCTCTAGGCCTTCCACCCACTTATAGTAGAGAAAAATAGGCAGCCGCGACAAGGGAAGCTGCACCTGAACCGCGTGTGGTGAATGCATTGCTCTGTCCCATCCCATCTAGGGATGGCAATCGGCGGGACGTTCTCGAGACGGGACTAGACGGCCTCGGGGCACTATTACACCCGTGTCCCATCCCATCTAGGGATGGCAACTGGGACGTTCCCCGGCGGGACTAGTCCTCATCCCCTGAGACTTGAAAATTGACCGCTCCCCGGCCCTGACCGTGGCCTCGGGGTGCTATTACTCCCGTCCCGGCCTCCGTGGGCCTGACGGGACTATACCCCTGATTCACAGTAACATCACAGTGCACACACTAGTCCAGGAATTAGCAGCAATATCATGATGAAACTAACAAAATTAACAACAAAATGACATAAACTAAGCAAAAAATTGATCAAAGAGGATTAATATGTTCACATTATTACATAACATAACTTAGAAGCTAAGATTAACACATAACAGTGCGATACATCAATAGCTCGTAAGACAAGCACACTCACAAAATGCTTTAACCTTACAAGTACACCACAATATTGCATTGCATCAATAGTTCATAACACAAAGGATAAATAGTAGTGTCGATGATTGAGACCCAGGGTCTCTTATCGAGCTTACCGGGAAAATAATATCAGAACACAATCGAAATGGAGAACTTTATTGTCGTGGACACAATGAGAGTTGTATAAGAATACAATGAGAATGAGACTAGGGTTACAGGAGATCTTGATTGATTGTAATTGTAATTGGTTCTTGAGATTATTTTGATTATGATACAAAGTACACGGGCTACCCTCTTTATAGCTACTAAAGAGGTGGCAGTTAATGCTGCTAAAGACGCATTTTGTCTTCGTTCAGTCTTGAGCCGTTACGTCTTTTAGCCAACTGTCATAAGTTGTTAGATGCACCAATAACTGCTCTCACGTTAGTGACGTGAGAAACTGCTATGTCCCCCGACCACTTTGCTGGTCGGAGATGACCCAAACTATATGGTTGGTCGTGTAGTGTCCATGACTAGTCGTTTCATTACTCAAAGTGGTTTGCGGCTAGTTTGGCCGTAATAAACGGGATTAGACTCTTTTTTTAATACTGGTCGTAGGTACATAACCGCTATAAGGTGGATCCTTAATATGTGGGCCTGTTTTTATAGAGACTCTAAATTTGACCGAAAAATATTTACATAGCCAAGAATCCTCGTCAAGTAGAAAGAATCAATTGAGTGTGCTAGAGCCTGGAAGTGGATAACAATGGAGGTAGAAAGAACCACTTGAGTGTGCTAGAGCCTGGAAGTGGATAACAATGGAGATTGGACAATGAAAGAAGTACAATGGATCAAAACAACTCAGAACTATATAACTTGCAACCATCGAAAGCTAAGCAAGTACTGTCTAGACATCATCTACCTTTTGACCACAGGAGCAACTAAGAAATTACTCAATACTAACACAAACTTGCAGTCATCTACAAATAGATCACAAGATCAAGTACTAAATATCCCAAAGGAGAGTGGAGATTGCAGAATGATGAGAACTTGAGGGCGGACCAGTGGATGGGGCGGCAACGGATGGGCCGGTGAGGGTGCGATCGTGCAAGGCGAGGAGGGGAACTGACAGGAGAGCGAGCGTCGAGCGGAGAGGCGGTGAGGATGGGGCGCCGCCGCCGCGCCTGCCGACGACAACGGATGGGCCGGCGAGGGCGCGAACCGCACGATGCTACGAGGGGGATTGGGGTGGGAGAGTGGAGAGCGGCGACCGTGGACTGGGAAGGAACGAGTAAACTTTAGATCTAGTGTTTGTTCACTAACTATATCATCAATGTATGGCAACCAGTCATGCGTATTTTGAGTTCGAGGTTGTGCGGTGAACAGGGACAGAGGTGGTGGAACGTCCCCGGTCCCGTCAAGTCCGACGATGATGAGTTTTGTCCGTCTACTCTTTCCGCGATGAAAAGAATTTACCATATCTATCCTCTAATGAGTGAATTTCCCGACGGGTAGGAACAGGAAAGGAATGGACCGGTTGGCGACTGCTCCCGTCCCGCCCGTCCAATGCACTTGCGCTCGAGTCCGGGACAAGCGGACAAAACAGCACTTTTGGCGTTCAAGCCCCCTGCCGCCGCCGGACGTCGCTCCATCGTCGCGTCCCGGCAAAAAGTCGCGGAATCTCGTACCAAAAGGCTATCTTTTTTGCGCCGTCGTACGGTGCGCGTCCTGGCGTCCCTTCGCAGCCGCGCTGGCCGTGCCCACCCAACTCCGCTGCTCTCTGTTGCTCGTGAAGGGGTCGAGAAGGGGGCGTGCATGCGCTGACGCGCGCGAGGCGTAGCGACGGCGACGGCGTGACAGTTGTCTAGTCTTATCCATCCGCTCCGTGCACACGCTTTTGGCATCGGTCGTTGGTTATCTCTAGTAGGTGGCTGCGGATGTGGTCTGATTCCGACCGGTCGATTAAAATAAGGAAAGGAGTACCGGTTGGATTTCACCCGGGTCAGGTCCAGCTGCTGCTGACTGGCTCGGGAAGACGGGAAGTATACTTAGCATGTAAACCATGTTGCTTTTTTTCCTTCACTGCTGATGCCTGATGCTGATTGGGTTGCTTTTTTTTCCTTCACTGCTGATGCCTGATGCTAATTACACAAAGGAGACATGTATTTTAGACAGGTTCAAACATTTCCCAAAGATAATAACAACTCTACTTCATGTGTGCTTGCATTGAATGAGATTACAATGGGGTACACCACGCTGAAGATGAACAGGGTGCAATTACGGCTATGCTCCTCTCCCTTTCTATCATCCGACTCCGCTCCTTATATAGGGTCGAAGGGGTGGAAGTTATTGCCTATAGAGAGACGTCTTGTTAGTTCCTCGATCTTCACCACGCTGAAGATGAACCGGGTGCAATTACGGCTATGCTCCTCTCTCTTTCTATCGTCCGACTCCGCTCTTTATATAGGGTCGAAGGGGTGGAAGTTATTGCCTATAGAGAGACGTCTTGTTAGTTCCTCGATCTTCCACATGGATAACGGTTGTTGTTAATGAATCTCCTTCATATGCACGATCATCGAGAGGTTATTGTCAGAAACAGGAAGCAAGGACGTGCAGTTATGTCAAAGAGAAAAGGGTGCATGCTTCCTTTTAATGTTATACTGCGGTGGATATACTATCTGGTCAGATAGTTGGACCCACATGTCTGGTGGTGGTACTTGTTCGGCCAGGGGTGGTCAATGCTCGAGTAGACTTAAGCATGTTCTCCATGACCAAGGGTTTATATGGATGCTACCGACTGAGTCTTTTTCCCCCCAACAATCACTATAGTCGATCAATTCATTTATTAAGGATTATTTAATCCTCGTCAGGTCCCTCCTGTTAGTTAGACATACAAGTAGGGGCCACTTGTGAGCCCCACCTACCTCCTTTTCAATCTTCCCTCCATTGTTGCTGATCATTGTTGCTGATCATTGTTGTCACCTTGCGCAGAAGTATTGGCTTATCATCACCGATTGTCGCACTGCCCGCCGTGGTTGACAGGTGGGCCTGAATTTAGTAAAGGTGGATGATAGATTGACCCTACTTGTTAGTATGACCGATATGTGGGTCCTACCTATCATATCATGTCGGATGGAAGTATGAAACATATATGGCAAATCTATGTTTTTTTTAAAAAAAAAACCTTTGCCTAAGAGCATGCGGTTGTTTGAAAATATTTGTAAAACCTGGGGGTTTGCGTTACCTATACGTCAAAACATGTGTTTTTACGAAATTTTCTCATTTTTAATCAGTTATTGCATATCAAGTAGTATTCTGTTTTGTACAAACCATGGAATTGTTAATTCAAAACCTAGTATTCCGATACTGTTGTTAGCAAGTTGCGGACTAATTGGTTTGGTGCTTAATTGTCACGGTAAATGTTAGGGTTTAGATTGCATCGGTGGTAGAATCTATACTCCATAGACTTTTTTATCCATTAGGGCTACAATTGATCCTGGACCTCTCAGTTGCATGGAAATAAATTTTATGGGATCTCTTTATCTTTAAATCTTTGTTTGGACCTCTTTTAAATCATGACATATGGTCATGAAAAGAGGTGGTGAGGTTTCTAATGATTTTCTTGCCAGTTGCATCCATATCTGGGTACATCTCGAGCAACAATAATATACTTCTACTAAAGAAGGTAGTAGTACTACACAGACAACGTGGTGTTGGTTTGGCATGCGGCATGCCCCCCTTAATTAACTGCAAAACGTTCAGAATACTGTCCTCCGGTGTCGAAACTCAAAAAATAATCACTGCGCAAGCTGTGATCACAGATGTTACAGCTGTATCGATCTAGTAGTACTCTGCAATCGTTGCACTGCAAATTAGGCAATCCTACAGTAGTACTGTTGGTCTGCTCAACTTTACCTTGTCAACAGTTTACAGTTGACATGTCTGTCCAATTGTCCTGTATGTTTGAGGTGAACAAAAGCTTATGCCCTTGGTATAGCATGTACCTACCATCAGTGCTGACATATGAGTGTTCATTGAGACTGACTGTCAACGAAGCAACGGCAAGGCCGGGGTCGCCCCCTGATTCAATTGAACAGGCAGGGCCGCCTTTCTTAGCCTCTGAAGTGGGAGTAACACATTGACTCTCGCTGGTGAGACATGACCTCATAAAAACGCATGCCTTTGACTGACCAGAGAGAGCCTTGCAATTCAACAACTATAGTATAGGCCGCTGACTAGCTCGTGGCTATCCCAAAGTCAAAATTTCCTCGGTCAAAATTACATGCCCCTCGCCTGCTCGCTCCCGATTTTTGCAGGGTAGATGCAGAGCGCAGATGTCAGCGGTGACGGCTAGAGACTGGTGTAGGGCATGCGTCACGCCTTACATCGAGTGTTCGTCAGTTGGCCCGCCTGTTCGGAGCGTCGCGGCGGCACGCGACTACGCGAGTCATCGGCGTGATGAGATCACCATCACTTGCGTATGGTCCATGAACGGGGCGCTGATTTCTGACCAAGCTATGGGTGGGGAGACGCGAGCGCTCTGCTCATCGATTTTTTTCCCGTAATGGCACTGTTTTCAGACGTATTAGCGAAAATAGTCGTCTTTTCACCGTATTTACAAAAATAGCTGCCTGTACGAGCTAAGAGGCTGACACCTGTGACTTTCACACGGTCACCATGCGGAGTAGCCTCGTCCGCACAGCCACCGTACAGTGGAGCCAAAACCGCACAGCCACCATGCGGTTTTCCCTTGTCTGCACGGCCTCCGTGCGATTTTTTGCAATGCTACAAGGCCACTGTGCGGTTTTTCCTTGTCCGCATGGCAACTGTGCGGTTTTGGTGCCACGTGTCGGTGTGAGATTAGCCGTGCGGTTTTAGTGCCACGTGTTGGCGTGAGGCTCATCCGCACCGTTGCCGTATGGTTTTGGTGCCGCGTGTCAGCGTGAGGCTCGTCCGCACGGCGGCCGTGCGAACGAGGTGTTAAATTTGTAAATACCGTACGAAAAGAGTCACTTTCGTAATTATGCTTCGAAGCAGTGTCATTTAGGGAAAAAGTCTGGCCAACCAGCGTGTAGTGGCAAACGCGTCAAAGGCCCTCCTGAATTTTGTGATACCGGCCCAACACAATTTTACAAATGCTGGGCCAGAATGTCTTGAGTCGGGCTCCAAAGACACCCGCTTAACTTGAAAGGGTTTGCCCTAAAAAACAAACTTGGCAGGGCCATGAAGCTTGGACGCCCCTTCCATCCCTCAGTCCGTCATCTTTGGTTGCGTGCTACCGTGCCACCGTCGTGCGTACTGAGTTTCGTGAATCAATTTGTGACGGATCTACTGTGATGCACGGGAGTATAGCTGTACCAAATATCTATATATTATTAAAGCAAAGATAAAAGAAGCCACCAGGTTCGTACTCAAAGGGTAGAAATTTTCCATATTAATCTGAGGTAAAACAGGAAAATTCACACAATTGATCGTAGTGAGTCCAGATTGTAACGGTCTTGATTAAAAGAAAGAGTCAATGTCAAGTACAATTCACAAATAACATAAATCCGAAATAAAAAATAAAACAAAGTTAGTAATTTGATTTTCATACGAATTCCTAATTAAAATCCTAAATAAATATACTTGAATAAAAATAAAAAATAGCAATTAGGTTTGTATACATATACAAATTCAAATTCCAAAGTAAAGTATCTAAATAAAAGTAATTCAGAATAAAAATTAAATAAAATTGGCAAATATATTTATATACAAATTCCAAAAAACAATAACTAAAATTCGAATAAAATCAAAATGAAATCGGAATTTGATTTCCATGCAATTCCTAAGTAAAATCCTACATAAATATAATTCGAATAAAAATTAAACAAAAATCATGAATTAGATTGTATACAAATTCCAAAATAAATAAGCTGAAATACGTAATAAAAATTAAAATAAAATTAGCAATTTGATTTCGATACAAATTCAATGTAAAGTCCTAAATAGCTATAATTCTAAATAAAAATTAAAGAAAAAAAAAAACAATGGATTTATATATGAATTCCAACAAACAATAACTAAAATTCGAATAAAAGAGGAAAATTCACAATTTGATTTACATATGAATTCCAAAGTAAAATACCTAAATAACTAAAATTCAAAATAAATTAAATAAAATTAGCAATTTGGTTTGTATATGAACTCCAATAAAAATAAATAAAATTTTTAATAAAAATAAAAGTTATAACGAGAATAGCACGAATAACGTCCCAGGAAACCACGAAAGAGTGCAATGGTGTTTATTTCTCCTGCAAGAACACATTGACCCTCGGGGAAGGGAAGAGCCGAGGTGACGACGACGAAGATGAGGAAAATATCATGCTGCTCACCTTAGCCGATCGACGAGGATAATGTAGTGCTGCTCACCGGAGCTGTTAAATAGAAAATCTAGAGTCGAAGGAGCCAAAGGCCGTGACGATGAGTTGCGAGCGTCAATGTTGTTGAAATTAGTGGCCAAAGAAGTTCGATAATGGGAAAGCCCTAACTAAGAGGAGATAGCACTTTGCATTGAAAACGAGCTATAGACGATATGTGACCATTGGGTAGCTAGAAGTGTGCCATCGCTTGTGAGGGGCACAACATCACCGACAATGGTGAGAAGATTCTCCATATCGTTAGATAACGAATAAAGCAAACATACCGACATTACTGAAGATAGGAGGTCATCGCGGTTAGTAAAGAAGCCACAGTACTAAATTGGCCAACATCGAAGAAGAGGAGCGATTGATGTGGATAAGAGGACACCAAGCACATATAACATCATGCATGCATATGCATTCGTACGAATAGAAGCACATGCGTTAGAAGCAAAGGAGCAATGAACTCGGAGTAGAGATGGTACAGCCGTAGGGAATAGGCTTGGGGCCATCGGAAAGACCATGATGGTGTTCCCAACTAGAATCAGCGATGGTTGCACGTGTATGCGTATTGATATCATAACGATTAGCAGTAAGCAGTAATTGAAGATAAGTAGAAGATAACTATGTGGTAGAGTATTGCATTAGAAGGGGTAGCAGTTGAGAAAAATCGATCAAGAATTGAGCTTGATGTTTGAGGTTAAAGCAAAAAATCTATGGCCATGAGAAGAGATAGAAGGCATACTATTCGGTGAAGCAGCTAGCTTGTGAGGGAAGATAGGTTGCTCATGGTGTATTGGTGTATGCATGAGTAAAATATTCTAATACCATATAAACTAATGAGATAATTTGATGCACACATAATCAACATATTGCTTGAGATTAAATAGAGAGAGATGTGCATGCATATATTTTAGAAAAGAGTAACTAATGGAGGAAGAATAGGGCATGTAGCTACATGACCCATGCATGACATATAGTGGTTATGTTTCTAAGTATCATCAATAACTTATTATCCTCAATGATTTTCTTCCATCAAAACTTATAGTTCAATTGCGTTCCCTAAGTTGTTTTTATCTTTCAAGTTTTTATTGTCGTTTTCAATGTTTATAATGTCTTAAAAAAAATCTAAATAGCCTACAAGATACGCAGATATATTCTGAAGTACCTAAGTTATATCAGTTGATACTATAAACTTTGAAATAAATCTAGACGCACAAACACGGAGACCACCATTGTCTCCATGCAGTTCCGGCCAAGTCTGAACAGGGCAGCCGTGAAGTTTACGAAACTCAATTGAATCGGTTGGACAGGAGACCATGATTTGCAAAGAGACTAAGCTAAGTATGGAACCAATCGAACAGCGCGCCAAATCCATCCTTATTCTCTTGTCTCTCACTCGTAGCAGCCATGATAGCGGCCGCGAAGAAAGAACCAAAAAACATCTTTCTCGCCAAGGAATGTTTAATGAGAAACAGGGCCTATGGGATTATATTACTCTCCATTTCCTGCAATACGCAGTGTACAACCAGCGTATATTCTCCATGATCTCACCACAATTGGTACGGTATTCTTTTTCTTCCCATTTCGAAAATGATGTCGATCGTATTTGTTATTCGACCATTGCAATGCCATTAGCCTCGCCGCACACTTGGCAGTGCGACATCAAGCGGCAGATGGCAACAAACACGTAGGAATCCTTAGGATGACGAGCTTCTAACGGATCAATCTTTATAGGTCCAACCTGACGCAAAATGGTCAAGGTTTTTGGTCCTCGTGGAGCATCTAACTCTGGAAGATCGCAAAGTTTCACCTTATCAAGCAAAGTGAGTGATTGAGTGTAGTGCTGAACACAAACTGAAGAGCACGAGTGGGCAATCATATGGACACTAAACAAAGAGTTTTCGGCACAATAGAGAACAATTTGTTCACATCCAAATGGCCAATAATTGCATGCGGTTAACTAATCAAGAACGAGTATGTCCACACCACCCCAATCTGACCAGGAGCTAGTAGCTCCCAACAAGACGTCATGCATATAAGAGCTAGAGAAAAGACAAAGGAATCAGAGGAAATTTAGCTAGTCGTAGATGCCTTCCCACTCTGTTGGTGAACTTCTACGCATGTTTGTCTGCGAAGTGTATATATACGCACGAAGTGGCAAAACTAGTAATGTGTGTGAACCCAAGACGGTGCTTGATCTAGATAAGCGCTTAAGCTAAATCAAAGTCACTATATATCCAAACCAGACGCGCGGGGTCATGGCGGCACGAGAGAGCGGCAGGACAGCCACCGCCACCGCGGCAGCGTGCCGTGGACGCCGCTTCGTTGGCGTCCGGCAGCGACCGTCGGGGCGGTGGGTGGCCGAGATCAAGGACTCGGCGCAGAGGGTGCGCCTGTGGCTCGGCACGTTCGACACGGCAGAGGAGGCGGCGCGCGCCTACGACGAGGCAGCCCGCGAACTGCGCGGGGAGAACACGCGCACCAACTTCGCGGACGTCCGTGGCCGGCATGGCGCGGCGGCCTTCCCGGCGAGGGCCAGGCTGAGCAAGAACCTGCAGCACGTCATGGCGAGGGCGGCCGGCGGCAGGGCCTCGGCGTGCACGGGGATGGGCGACCAGTTCGCGCTAGCGACGGTGTTCCGGCACTGGCAGCAGCCGGCGCTCGCGCCGCAGCAGCACTGCGGCAGCGCCGGGGCCGAGACCGTGCACGTGAAGAACGCGGTGCAGCCAAGCTTCGTCGTGCCCAGGCGGACGGAGGCACCGCCACCGCCACCGCCTTCAACAATTCCTGGAGATGGAGACGTCTGGGGCGCGGACATCGACGGCGTCCAGTTTGCCGGCGCCGAGGAGACGGCCGGGGAGAAGTCGTTCAATGTGTCGTCGTCTCTGATCGTGCCATCCACATTTGGAGCAGCGTCGTCGGAGTCGTTCGGCCGTGAGGATTTCTAGCTAGGGGGAACGTCTTTAACGCCGTGTTAGTTTCGTTTGCATGGTGCGCTCGCGCGAGCGAACAGTGTAGGTATAGCGCGCGCGAGCAATGCGCTGTCCTTCCTAAGGAAGAGATGCCTGGCTAGTTTGTTCTACTTGACGTAATGTTGTGTCTCGACTATTTCAGACTCAGTAGAAAAGAGCAGGCCGGTCATGCACATGTCAACTCTGCTACAATTTCGCAATCAGTATTTCGTTTGAATTGATGAGGTATTGTCAGTTCGTTACAACTACGTAATCCAAGTATAAAGTAACGCATGACATCCATATCACCAACATTTTCTTTTGAGACGAAAGACATAATTGAGATGTAAATCGAAGAACAGAGTATTTTTTTTCTTCTTCTTAAGACGTACAGGTTAGAAAGGAGCACATCATGACCGGCCTGCGTTTCTTGGTCAGAGCCGCGGAGGAGGACAACAGCAGGCCACTTCCGTTCACCAGAATTAAGCTCAGACGGCCTTAACTGGGCCAACTGGATTATTTTCTTGTGGGACTTCATGGCCTAACAAAGAGCCCACTAGTAATTTTTGTTTAGGAACGGCCCACTATAACTAAACCTTCAATTTTGCCACTAGCTGCCTAAACCTTTTAAGAGTTGAAATAACATGAGCAACTGATCATGACGACTGTAGTAAGACTTCTGAAAACACGACCATGGTCTGTAATTAAATGTAATAAGATCAACACAAATAACCCACCCAAGACGAGGTTGACTGGTGCCGAACTCCAACATTTGGGCAGAAAACATGGGTCAGGTGCAGAACTAACCAACGTTTGGTGAATTATAAACTGTTAACATCACGTATTCTGATACATTTTGGAGCAGCAAGTGAGCATATCTACAAAACATCTCCGTGTCTGCAACGGAAGAAGGTACAAAATCGCAAGAGTGCAGAACGATATCACTCATCGTTTTTAAGGTCCGCCACGTCCAATAATACGACATGAGGCTACGGCTACACTGTAACCCGGTACAGTCTTTGTCGTCCGTCACTACCATGTTCCTGAAGCAGCCTACACGATGACATCCAATCTGCTATCTGTATATATTCGGCAGCGAGATGCAAATATGTGGTTCCGTACGAGGACAGTTTGCTTTAGGAAATTAACATCAAGCATATGCATGTAGATTTGTAGATAACCATGCAAAAAATAGGTTGGCTTAGTCAGCAAGAACAAATAAAATTGCATCCAGACTTTGTTTAATTCGTCAGGAAGCGTACGTCCAAATACGAGTTTACCAGTAGCAGTGTAGCACTACACTATAGTGGAGTCATCGACTAGCGTACAAAAGTAGTCTATGGAACCTACGTTAAAGCAAGAGCTACACCCTGAATTCAGAAGTGTCCGGTACTGAGATGGTCAAATTTTCTATGGAACAACAGTTGTTTACAACTTACAAGAACATGGGATCAATGATGGCTCTTCTGCTCCAAGCTTAATGACAGGAACCGGAATATATTGGATCCACGGAGATCATCTTCGAAATTCAAATCGGGAGAGCAAAGTCAAGCCTAGATGCTCAATTGCCAGAGATCAATTCGTACTTCGAGTCGCACAAGATATTGGGCACGTACCTACCTAGGTCAACAGTACTCCACGTATATGTTTAGCAAATACCATATGAATAATCTACTAGAAGCATGCAACTTATCAGGAATTAGAAAGGGCAAGTTAGTGTACAACGCTATAATAGGAGGCTCCTGCGAGAGTATAATATACTGTATTCAGAGAGTCAAGCTATCGAGATTAGTACTTGTAAATTGTATCACAAAGAACGTCAAGTGTTTCGTATTCAAAACCTAATTGTCAGTGCGATATATCTGAGTTGAAAGCACTCGATCGAAGGGCCAAATCTTGCTGTCGAAATCATCTCTGATCAGTGGCCCAATAATGAAGGTTAATTGTGGGTGGTAGGCGTTCGTTGAGCACAATGTTAGTAACGGTTATGTTACGTAGCACTCCATATTGATTTGGAGGTAGCTAGCAGTACATTCAATCAGACAATAACCAGTGCAACATTATACGTTTGGAAAGGAGAAGGAGAAGGAGAAGGAGAAGGAGGATCACCAAGCGGCTATGGATCAGCAGTGAGCAGAGCATAACGTATACTCGTGATCGATATCAAGTGCTCGTTGGTGACGGATACTCGATCAGATGAGACCGACGGCACTGCAAGCGAAGGAGAGGAGCCGGGCGGCCGGTCCCTGGAATTGATGCAGCCGGCCGGGGCGGCAGGCGACACGGCTTCCGGTCAAATCACCCCATGGCCCATGCTCCTCTTCCCCAAGACATGGCCTCCTTTAGTGAACAGTGCCGCACTAATTAACCAGCTGCCATTAACACCAAATCGATCGACCGGTCCCTAAACCTTAATTAGCCCTTGTAACCACCGCCACTGATCCGTCGTGTCATGGTCCCTCGGAGCCAGGAAACCAAACCAAAAGGTAATTATGACCCGCTCGTACGTCCTTCGGTTTGGGCCTTCCCTCTCCTAGCTACTTGCATGCTCGGCTCGGCCCTCGGCTAGTTGGTGGCCGGGATAGATCTGCGACCATTGATTGAGCTTCGGCTTGGGTAAACTTAACTAATGGCGCTTGCGTATGGCAGCAGGAGGAGGACGCACGTGAAAAGTGGCCGGGAGGCCCGTGCGCGCGGTGCGGTCAATCTGGCGGATGCCGACACGGACAGAGTTTGAGCCGGCCTCCCGTTCGTGCACACCTGTCGCGTTAATGCCATCAAACGGCCGGGCTCATCATTGGTAAACGATCGACCAAGTTCACTGGGTTACTGCTTCCTGCTAGTACTAATGCTTTCGTTCGTAGCATGTTCGACCCGTTTGGAACGTGAGAATTCCCTAGATTTCTATAGAAACTCCTACGTTTCGAACACGCCCGATCCGATCAATATAGACGGGCATTATCTATCGAGAAGGTAGCACATAGGAGAGTTGAGACCTGTGTTAATTACCACTTTGGAGTTTGGACAGGCTAGGTACAAAACAGGAGTCCAAAGCGAACTGAACTCAGCACGTACGTAGGAGCACATTATGTCTAGGGACCTTGTATTACAGGGTGTCGAGCAGAGCTGCAGGCCACCACCAACAGCAAGGAGAAAGAAAGAAGCAGGGCCTGCATGGGCAGGGGCCGTGCGTGTGCGTGCATGTGTTAGATGCCGCGTCACTCTCGTAGGACGGGGAGTCCTTTGGTTGGCTTTGCGAGTCCCCTACACATTTTTTCCGTGCATGTGCGGATCCCTGTCTCGCCGAATCTCGACCGGGCAGGGCTAGCCAGCCCCGCGCGGCACGGATTTATCAGCCGATCGACCGACCACCCATCGGTCGGTCGGTACGTCCGCGCGGTGCGCCTGTCGCCGCACCATTGGCTGGAGATGGCCTCCGCACCGCACCGCGCCGCGTGCGTGCGTGCATGGTCCTGCGCCTCCGTAGCGCCGTTGAGCTGTTCGGCTCGACCCCCACGCCCGCCCGCGCCCGCGAGCCGCACGTTTGCTTGCTCGCTCGGTCAATCGATGAGTTGTTCCACGGCTGGCAGCCACGATCTGGTCGCGCGATCTGCCTCCTCGGCACGGCACGCCGGGCGCGCGCGCAAGGGCTCGGCCCGTGCATCCGCTTGCGTTTGGCGCGCGCGGCAGCTGGTCCATCCATGCTCGGCTAGTGGCTTTTGCCGCGGGCGACGGCATAGCTAGCTCCCGACAGAGATGGCCTAGCTACCTCTAAACATCAGTAGTACACGACCGATTTGGCCGCCAGCTTAGCACTAATTACGTGCGCTGTTCGTGGACTAATCATGCCATGCACTGATCAGAACATAGTAACTAACTACTTAGGTACACTCAAGTGCTAGCTAGCTTAGCTGCTGCTTAATTATTCCACGAGGCTAAGGAGCCAATGACGGAGCCAAGAATTAGAGATGACAGGGGCAACTATACTATGTGGTGTAATTAGATTCAATAAGTGGAGCAAAATAGCACCAATTCAAATAAAATCATTTGAAACACAAAAAGATATGCTTGCAATTGTTGGTTAAGATCGATCTAAATCAATTCTTTTTTTCTATATACATACGACATGCCATCGGTTAAACAATTTATTAGAAACACAAGACAGCTAATACGAAATGCTAGAAAATCGCCCGCGCTTAAGGGATGTCCTCAGCGTCAAGGAATATGTGCTAGGGTGTATGTGCGACTCATTCAGATCATGAGTTCAAACAAAGAAGACAATTTTTGAAGTATCCATGATCGGTACCAATGAATAGGATATAGCTTCTCTATCCTAGATTTATATGGTATATGGAATTTCTGATGACTGATTGACGAGCATATATCGCTGATTAGCATGCATGCAGAGCAACTAGTTTATGTGCAAGTTGCTGGCATCAGCAAGTTCATTAACATGGGGGAATTACGGATTTATAGCTAATATTCTTTGACTGCCAGTTCAGTGCCGCATGGCACGGCATTAGAATAAGCTTCCGTGCTCTGAGTCGCTCATGTGTGCGATTAAGGTTCGATTAAAATAACCACTCCATCTCTCCATGACAGTCTTTATTCCCTTGGTCCTTTGATGATCTTTACAGCCAATGTGGCATCTGAATATTTCTCCATCGACAGGAGTATTATAATTCCTGGGAATTTCTGCGTTAAAACGGCTCTTGGGATCAGGAAGTCTCAAAATCGCCCCCCACCCCCACCCCAAATTTAACTTGCTGCAGGTCTGCAGTTGTAGGCTCATGTGGTGCTGACAGCAAAGGCTATGGCTAATCAGATGCTCCTATGTTTTCTTTAATCATAGCTGCTTGATCAGATACGTACTTGCAGGGTTTCTTAAATCACTCCTTCGCGTACGTACCCACAAGTGGGAAATATACTTAAAAACAGAAGCCCAAGTACTGCCTCGTGCTGGCATGCAGCTTTAGCCAGTGCGTGCAGTTCAGATCAAAATACAGTAAGGATTCCACCATTGCTGCGCTGTCACGGTAATCTGCTCCTATGTCCCCATTTGATTCATTCAATTTCATACACTGCAAGATATCCTAAATTTACCGACGTTTAGATTTAACCTGACGTATAGCCTAAACGCCTCCAAAGTCAGCCTAAGCCGGCGTTTAACGGTATTGAGGGCGTTTAATTTCTATGGTGCATACATATACGGTGGCTTAGAGTTTACCTTGGTGCGTATATCTGTCGGCCTAACTAGAGTGATTTGGGGTGCTTATAATCGCTGGGTTACACCCTACTGAAGGGATACACGTAGCTTACACTAGCTGAGATTTTTTTTAAAAAAAACTACCATGTAAATCAGAAAGTCATGCAAGTAAGAGATTATAGATCGTTACCACTAGATACACAGTGTAGCGGAAGAAGAGTTGGAGCAGCCTGATACTTTCTATATTAGAAAATTCATACAAACAGTATAATTAAATGAGTTTTAGAGACAAAATCAGAATGTATAAAGTTTTTTTTTAAAAAAATACAAAAGCAATTAAACTGTGTCGGGAGACCCCACAAAAAATTGATACTTTTTTAGCTCAGTTTCCATATTTAAAAAATTCTAGAAACGGAGGTAACTGGCGAGGATGTCATTTATCTAATTTTTCAATATTCGTGATGTTATTTTACAACCCGAGGAGAACGGAGTGTCATTCCTCCGATTACGCTCTAACGCAATGTCATTGACCTAATTACCCCCCAAAAGAATAGGAGCCCAAAATTGAATAAGGGAATTCAAATTCGAATTTTGAATTCGGGAATTACGAAGAGGTTTGAAACATAAATCCGAGCTTAGCTAGAAGCTAGAAGATTTGAAATAACCAGATAATTTGAAAGAGTTTAAAAATTAAGAGTCAAATGTAATTACTATTTACGTCCGAAAACATGATGTTATATTTAGAGACGTCCTAACTGGAACGTGTTGTATATAGATATAACCGCTCTGCCTCAGCCTCTCCTGCATTTTGCCCTGTCGCGACCAAATCAGCCTAGGAGCTGATCCTAGGAACCAAGCATAGGTGATACGTCTGTGATCGATAAGATTTTTTGCGTCACGATTCCTTCGTGCTTCAGAAACAGGAGTACAATGCAAAGTCAATGTCGCGACTTGATGGGGGATTGGGGGGCGATAACTGTGGTGCACGTCAAAATCCGGCGAGACAGGATTTCACAGGAAGTCGCAGCTGCAGTACAGAAACCGTTGCACCAGCAATTAATCGTAATCCTTAATTACATGCCGCGCGGTGCCAAGTTGCCAACAATCGACGCAAACGCACGGGGGTTGGGGATTTGGGGTTGTCACGGTTGTTGTTTCTTTCGGTGTTTGCTGGTACGTGACATGTTGAAGTATGAATAGGAAAGCCCACCTATCCTATCTCCAAGACCCGAGTAGCTTTAAGGTATCTTTAATAGTGTATTTATTGTCGTCTTTAGTCATGTTACGTTAATAAAATCTTACGTAAATGAGAGAGGGGGAGAAGAAAGCACAACTTGTCTCTTCTTGAAGAGACTGTCGTGCACGCGAAACAAGACATGATACATTAATCTACTCTAGTTGACATGTGGCCCGTTTCAAAGAAAAATTCTAAAATATAAATGTTGGAGAGTGTGCTAGAGACTATCTATTGAAAATGTTGTCTCTAAAGATGATGTAGCATATGTTAGAGACAAGGTTATCTCTAACTATTGGAGATGCCCTCAGCGTTCGCACGAGTTAGTTCGTACGTGAAACTCAACGCTGGTATAGCTAGTCATGTGACTCAAATCATAACACTTTCAGGTTAACTATTTTGGGCGAAAATGAATAAAAGCCCAGGTGAGGCGCCACACATGCATGCCCACCCCGTGTGGCCCTGTAGCAGCATACGACACGGGGCGTGTATCGAGAGACGTTTCTGGGCATTTCACGCTGCCACAGGCGTCAACCCTTTAAGACTTATTTGGATAGGAAGGGATTAGAACCACCCCCTTCGGATTGGAAGGGATTTTAGTTCAAATTCCTAACCAATCCAAAGGGATTGAGTCGGATCACACTGTATCCAAATAAGTTCTTAGGGGGATAGGGGAGAATGTAACACCCTGAGTAGTAACACATTACCGGTTTACATTGTATTACACTAGCATATAATGCATATTGAGCCAAATCGTAGCACTTTCGGGTTAACTCTTCTGGACAAAGCGACGTATGCTTGCTCGCCGAGCCTACGGGCGGGTCTTTTAGCGAAAGTTGGGTCGCGGGTACGTGTTACACCAAATAATATAGTACTATCTGTGACGGTACAATGGGATTGTCAAGGAATTGGTGGAAAATTGTATGTAAGAAAAACAATTACCTGTAGCTAGATTTAGGGGGAAAAAAGTTCAATACCATCGTAACAGATATATAAAGTGGAGAAAAACCATGCAATAGGAGATGCAGATGGTGCGGCCAGCGGCTGAGGCTGAGCTACCACACGCATGGCCGGAGCGAGCCAAGGTTTGGGTGAGCTGAGAGCTTGACACCGACAAAGCTATAATACAGTAGTAAGTTAGAGCATCTTTAGTGTATTGAACCGATGTTGATTTAAAATCATGCCACGTAAGTATTTTAGGAACTGAGTTTATTTTTCTCCAATGTATTGAACCGATTCCTACTAATAAGTGGGACCCACGTTACATTAAAAAACTACAAAATAATAATATCCTCTCTCAAACGCACTCTCTTCTATGTAGTTGTTTAATGCTCATATGAGAGCATCTTTAGTGTTTTGAACCGACGTTGATTTAAAATCATACCACGTAAGCATTCTAGGAAATGAGCTTGTGTTTCCCCAATTTATTGAACCGATTCCTACTAATAATTAGGACCCACGTTACATTAAAAACCACAAAATAATAATATCCTCTCGTAAACGCACTCTCTTCTATGTAGTTGTTTAATGCTCATATGAGTTGTTTAATGCTTTGAATCGATTCCTAAGTAGAGTTCGGTTCCATGCATTTTTTTTGTTAGAATCGACCCCTCCAATGTATTGAATCAGTTTAATGCCTTCTCTCTCCTCATTTGAACCGGTTAAAACACAACATCGGAGATGGTCTGAGTTTTTTTAATACTTTGAATCGATTCCTAAGTAGAGTTCGGTTCCATGCATTTTTTTTTGTTAGAATTGACCCCTTCAATATATTGAATCGATTCTACGTCTTCTCTCTCCTCATTTGAATCGGCTAAAACACAATATTAGATATGGTCTTAGTGTGAATTATATGTGTGGGAATTGGCCTACATTGGATTATTGGATGCAAGTCACCTAAGCTGAACCGCCCAATGAGGTGCTACACATGCGTGAGGGTGAGCTTTGAGCTCGATGGCTCAATGCTTCTATTTCTTCGTGGTTGCTATATAGGTCGTCTCTTTGATACCACATCATTCAAAATTCTAGGTGGAGGTAGATAAGTTTAAGAGATAGGATGTTAGTCTCTTCCTCAAGAGGCAATCGGTGGCCGTCACCTTTGCAAAAGCATGAACCACTGTTACCTTTGCAACATTTCAAATTGGCACGGCTTTCGAATTTTAGAGACATAGTCGTGGCAGCCTTCTTCAATAGATAGCCTAGAAATTTTTTTGAATAGTAGATGAAGTGAATTGATTTCTTTTTTGCTTTCAGAATTTAATTACCGTTCTTGTTTTTCTTTTTTGCCTTCCTTTTTACATACATTCTGACACGCCCACTTACAGGCTTGAAGCCTTGCCTTTTGATATTTGAATGCATGAACCATTACATCTACAATAAGCTAAAAATGGGTTCGCTTTGAAAATTAGAGAGAAAACTGTGCCAACATTAAAATATTCTGAAAAGTGTATGACTTGAAAATTAGAGATGAAAATGTGACAACATCACAATGGTAGATTTTTATTAAAAAATTGAGAAATGGCACGCCCACAGAATAGACAAACATGAATATATAAAAAATGGAGATTGCTATTCATTTGCCAAAGGACTCAAAGCGGTGATGTATATTGCAAAGGGTATGCTCTGATTACAGGAAGAATAATTGTGAATAAACGTGGATTAGGATCTGGATCTGGATTACAAAGGTACATAGGTCGGGTTCTTATAGTCTACAAAACGTCGACAGTTTGTTGCAGTGGTTCCTCTTCGCGCCATCCCTTCAAGTTAATCGTTGCATCCCTTCGTGATGACCGTTATATCTCTGAGTACAACAGCCAATATCTTCTCTCCACGTGTAGTTATCATTAACCATACGTGGGTAACCGCTTTCCAGGACCTCCTCTGCGGGAGAGAGGTCCTGAAGTGGTCCGAAAAAACCTATAGAGGAGGTCCAAACGGATGTCCGAAAGAGGTTTTGAGAATGGTCAAATAAAAGACTTTCAGACCCACTTTCTGACCGCTTAATTGATCTTGGGCCCAGAAAGCTACTTTGGGCCCAGTAGAAAATCTAGTTTATTTATAAATAAACAAATAAAGATATACTCGGATAATTGACTGGTCAACAATCCTCGTCAGCTAGCCCCTCAACTTCAAGTGGAAATAACTTACTTGAAGGGGTTTTGATCGGAACTAGATTTGATCAAGAAGACATTGACCTTAAGAAGCAGGAGCGTCAGCCGTATATGTTTATGAAAGCAATTCCCGAAGAGACGATTATGCTTTAGTCTTCAGCGATTTATCAGGAACAAACTCTAATAAAATCTTATATGTTAGACATCCGTCTAGTTTATTTAATTCTACCGCAAGTTACTGGTCTATAAATAACTATCAGAAGGGTAGGAACAAGTGACATTCCTTCGAAAACTTTCCATCTTTCTTACTTTCGCTTTGATGTTCTTCCACTCGGGGAAATAGTATGAAATAGACAATACTTCACAGGTCAAATTGACTTTTTGACCAATTTGCTCTATGGATTAAAGTCTTTAAATCCGAATAGATTACCTTAGAAGAAATAATTAGTCCTTAGAGTATTGTGGGTAAGATCGTGGAAAAGACACATTTCACAAATCAAATTGACTTTTGGTCGACCCTTCAATCACTTTCAAGTTATGATTCATGGAAGGTCGACCAAAAGTCAATTTAGTCTATGGACTGATATCTTCAAGAAATTGGTAGAAGGAAATCCTGATGATCAGGTGAACTTCTCTCGAAACGTATATCGAGGTAACTTCTATGTTAAGTGGTTTTATACTTTGCCACCCACGATGGTTACATGATGAAGACAACTTTTGGAAAAGAGAAAAAACTTTTCAACTGCTTTTTTTACACATCTCTGACGCACGGAACAACCTCATTGACCGAGCGTGAGTTGTCATATCACCACTGGTCGAGGTGCAGTTGGTACGTCTTGAAAGTAGTGGGTTTTAAATGTACCAAGAGTATATATATGGATCTTTTACCTCTCCTTGGGCACGTTTTTTATCACAGTTGTTTTCACTTTCCCCATTCACCGAGAGCCTTTCGTCCTCCACAAACCTTCAAAAGGGATAATTCCCTAGTCCACCATTGAACCAAAACAATGACGGGATGAAAATCGTCAATGCTGTCCGCGGAAGAGCTCAGAGGACTGGAGCAGGATGGGCATTTGCCGGAGAAGGTTCTTATTTAGTGGCGTGCACCGGGGAGGGAGATTGAACCAAGCCCTCTGGCTGGTTTTATGGTACTCTTCGTGCCCTATCTTCGGGTAGGCCTCCGTTTACCTGAGAGTGATTTCTTGATTGAAGTTCTTAATCATTATGGAATTGAATTAGTTCATCTTGTACCGAATTCAGTTCTAGTACTTAGCGTCTTCACCCACATGTTTGAGGCATTTTTAGGGATAGCCCCTAGTCTATGTCTGTTTAGATTTTATTACCAAATCATTCGCAACAAGAAATATATTGGTGCTTTGGGCTCTTTTTATTTTAAATTTCAAGATGCCAACAAGAGGGTGTTTCCCTTCTTGGCAACCAAAGATGCCAGCCAAACATGGACCAAAGAATAGTTTTATGCTGAAGTTCCGAAAGAGAGTAGGATTACTTACAGTCGTAATGCACCACCAGAGTGGTCCCTAAAAGCCGAGTTGCTGACAAGGAGATCAAGCTCTCAGATGATGAGAAGAAAATAGTCACAACCTAGTAGAGAGAGGTCTAACTGGACGAAACGTTGTCCATGACTTCCTCAAGAACAAGATCTTCCCCCTCCAAAAGAGGAAAATATTATCCTACAATTATGATGTCCCTAAAAATGGTAATAATCTATTTATCTTTTTACTCAAACTGAATTTCATAGTTGAAGTAAAGTAATTTTTTATTGTGCTGCAACTCTTTCAAATGATGAGGTCCTAGCTAGGGCCTTAGTCCTGTTAAAGGATTGGGTTCCAGAAAAGGAATCGATCGATATAGAAGCGCAACCCCCAAGCTTGATTGGGGCTACCTTATCGCTTAGGAAAGATCACACAGTGGTAAGCATTCATAGAAATAGTTAGACATAAGAAGTAAATTTGCCTATGTCTAATTTGTATGTTTCTAGATAGATGACACCGAAAAAACGTCTCATCTCAGATGTCGGTGCGAGCTCTTCCCCTCCTTTGGCAAAGAGTGCAAGATTACTTTCAGACCTTCTATTGCGCCAAAGAAAACAAAACCTACACCGGCTTCAGTTTCAGTTCCACCAAGACCTCTTGCTTCAATTCCAAGTCCTTCGAGACCTTCTATGCACGAGGTATTCAAAACAAAAGTTAAGACTTCAGTTTCTCGATATGTCTCTAACCCCCAGCCAATGTCTTCTATATCAACTTTCTTGTCTAGGGTGGTTTAGGATGAAGGATCGTTAGAAGAATCTGAAGAGGAGGTCCCTCTTCAGAGGGTTCCAAGGTCAAGGACCTCCATGGCCTTAGTTCCCTCTTCGTCAGAGCAAACGAGAGAACCTACTTTCACTGTGAATGAAGATTTTATGTCGCACTTTAGCGAAAGTGGTTTCGAGATCGAGTAAGTTCTTCGATAATAACTTTATAATTTTGGCTTAAAATGACCAATCCTCTCTTTCCTTTTAGCCTTTCTTTGCCGTCGGACCCGAAAAGGGGACAATTAACAGCTCAAGAACAAACTTCGCCACCAATTGTACCGGTAACAGAGGAATCCCCAGCATAAGAGATTATGCAAATGGAAATGCCTCCTAGGACCACTGAGGAAGTGGTCTAGAATGTTCTGATGATGACTACTGGGACATCCGAGGGGATGACACAAGACATGGAGGTCCATACAGAAAGGACCTCCCAAGAGGATTAGACGGAAGATGTGGTCCATGGGTCCACTACAACAGAAGTGGATCATGAGACCACAAGGTTAGAGGAGGTGGTCCATGAGACCATTGAAACTCAAGACGAAGATGATCGTATCTTGGTAAAATTTTTGTCTTGGTAATTTTACTTTGTATATACCAGTATAGACCTGACTCGTAGAATGTATTAGGAGTCACAAGATACCGGATCTGATCCAACCAGAGGAGTTTTTCGTTTGGTTCAATTGGATCAATCCGTCCGAGAATGAAGTTCCTCTTGAAAGTTCTCCTTCTAGAATCGAAAAGAAAGACTTCCAAGACCTCATGATGTCTGTCAAAAGGTGTTCTAAAGTCAATGTTGATATAATCGGGGAGATCAAAACTTTCGCAGAGGAGAAAGAGAAGTAAGTACATAAAGTTATTATTCAATCATAAAATTCCGATTAAATAATTTACTTATGATTTTATTTACACTATAGGGAGTGTTTACTCGCAAAAGTTGGACAAGAAATTGCTGAGTCTATACTCACGCTCTTAGATTAAAATTGTCTAAGGTGGAAAAAAGATCTGAGAGGACCGCGGTGGCCATAGCAGAAAAGACCGAAGAGATCCGTCTCTTGACTCAGAAGAATAAAAAGTTACAAGAGATCTTCGGCAGGCAATCTGAAGAAAGCCACAACCTCTTTAAACAGAACAAGGTGCTCATTAAGGAGAAGAAAGGTGAAGAACCTCTCTTTTTTTCTTACAGAGTATTTGACCTCGTCATTATTTGCAATGTGTGAATTCTATTCTATTTTTTCGTTCTTTCTTAGAACTAGAAAAGGCAAAAGAAGATCTTCAGAAGACCTCTTCTAACAAACATCTTCAGATTCAAGATTTGAAGGAAGTGGAAAAATGGAGTCGCACTGCCGTGCAAGAACTTGAAAAGGAAGTGGATACCTTGATGAAGACCGGCAAGGAAATTACTACGGTTACGGAAAATAGCTTTTCTCGAATCTCAGCTTCTCTACGAGAAATCGCAGAGCATCTGAAAGCTCTGGTAACTCCTCTCGCAACCAAAATGACCTTGGATGACCTTAGAAATGATATCTATACTCAAATTGCATATATTCAAAAACACATACCTGCTATGAAGACTACTATATATCAATCTTTGACAAGCGCAATGAGTCAAGCTTTAAACCGAGTGTTATTAAAGATTGATCTTCTTTACGGAGACTCCGTTGATCTTCAGAAGCTTGTTCCTGCGTCTAAGTTTAAAATAAAAGAAATAGGTATGGCAACTCAAGCCAAGATCACACTAGTGGTGGCGGAGATCATCAAAAACATTAAAGCTAGTGCTCCTGCCATTCCTTCAAGTGCTCCTGGCTCAAGCGTTCAACAATAATAATGTAATGATACATTTTCAGTGTATGAAATGATGAAAATATTTGGTGTATGATAAGTGTAATTACTTGTTAGAAGTTGACTTGCTTTTACAAATTAAATTATTTTTGCAAGTTGAATTCCTTATATTTTGTTATGTGTAGCACCCCGCCTGGAACACTTTATTCGGCAATAGGAGAAGTGTTTTGGGTGAACAAATGCTTTAGGACCAGGATATCTTTCACAAAATCAATGATCTAGACCAATGTGTATTCAGGAAGATGAAGTCAAACTGTTGGGTTCTTATGCAATGAGAATTGGCTTATAGAAGAGGTCCTAGAAAGTTGTCATTTTCCGAATGTATATCGATGACCATTTGATAAGTAAAGACACTATGATCCAGTAGCGAAATTGATCAACCATAAGCACTCAAGAAAACAACAGAAAAGATGGTGACTATGTATACGAAATGATACAGAAAAATTTATGCTGAAAAAACTAATATGATACTGATAGCAAAAAAGGACAATTGAATTGTATATTTACGGGAAGAAAGATACTTATACATAGAATTTGCGAAGATGTTTGTTGTTTCATGTATTAGATAGAAGACGACCATTTTCCATAGCTAATCTAACTGATCCTGGCCTAGTAACAGAGACTATAGTATATGGACCCTCCCATCTAGAGGATAACTTGTTCAAGTTGGCTTGGTTCTGGATTTGTCTCAGGACCAGGTCACCCATATGAAGTGTTCTTGGACGAACTCTTCGATTGCAGTAGCGTCTCAGCCCTTGCAGATAGGTAGCCAATTTCGATAGTGCTCGATCTTGTCTTTCTTCTAGCATATTGAGGTCATCTTCGTGCAATTCTCCTTGATTTATTTGATGTAGGAGGTCTATACACGTTGAACCTAGCTGAATCTCACTAGATAGCACTGATTCTACACCGTAGACTAGTACGAATGGTATTTCACCAGTTGCTCGACTGGTAGTAGTGCGTAATGCCCATAGGACAGAGAAAAGCTCATCCATCCAATTTTTTGTGCATGCCTTAAGGTGATTAAAGACTCTCTTTTTTATACCTTGCATAATCTGACCATTGCCCCTTTCTACTGCTCCATTGCTCTGTGGATGTGCCATGGAAGCAAAGCAGATTTTAGTACCAATTTCATCGCAATAATCTTGAAACATGTCACTAATAAACTGGCTCTCGTTGTCTGTAATAAGACAACTGGGTACTCCAAATCTTGTAACAATGCTTCATATGAAGAATTTCTTTGCTGCCGCAACCGTTATATGAACGACTGGTTCAGCTTCTATCCACTTAGTGAATGTATCAATGGCCACAAACAAGAATTTATACCCATTGGGTGCTTACGGTAGTGGTCCAACTATGTCAATAATCCAAGTTGAAAAAGGCCATGACAAGGTAATGGTCTACAATTGATAAGATGGTTGGTGCACTTGACTAGCATGGAACTGACATTGCTCACAGGTTTTAATAAGGTGCATGACATTTTGTAGAGCGGTGGGCCAGTAATATCCTTGCCTAAAAGGTTTGCCAACCAGGGTTCTATAGGATGCATATGTTCCGCACAAGCCCCATGGATCTCTTTTAGTAATTTTATCCTGGAGTCTTGAGATATGCAACGCATGAGAACACCATGTGCTCCCTTTCTATACAATGATCCTTCGACCAGCTTGTACATGAGTGCCCTTCGAATTAACCTATCCTTCTGTTGAGGATCATCGGGCAATGTCCCTGATGCGAGATAAGTGGTCAATGGTTTTATCCACTCCGTATCTTGCTCGATGACTCCGACCTCTGAGGTGGTCGAACTCGTTTCTATTGAAGGTTTTGTAAGGTATTCGAGAAAAACACCTGTTGGAACATGTGTTTATGAGGAACCCAATTTCAATAACTGGTCTGCTACGAAATTTTTCTTACACGGTATATGTTGGACTTTGAAGTCTCTGAAGTGTTTTTCTAACTTCCTCACTTCACCCAGATATTGATTCATTATCTCATCAGAACATCGATATTCCTTTGCTACCTGGTTTACGACTAATTGCGAATCTCCTTTCGCTAAAAACCGACGGACTCTGAGGGATTTGCCTGCTCGAAGCCCGGCTAGAAGTCCTTCATACTCTGCCATGTTGTTAGTGACAAGAAACTGAAATTGTATGACATACTAAAGTTGATCACCTTGTGGTGTTATCAACAAAATCCCGGCCCCTGAGCCTTTAAGCTCATGAGAGCCATCAAAATACAATGTCCAATGGTCGTCTAGTACAAAACTAACTTAAGATTGATCCTCAGTGTTCATCCATTCAGCCACAAAATCAACTAGGACTTGCCTTTTTATTGCTGTTCGGGAAGTAAAATGTAGATCAAATTCTCCATGTTCTACTGCCCACTTGGCTATGCGGCCTATTACTTCTTGGTTGTGAAGTATATTTTCAAGGGAAAAAGATGAATGCACTGTGATCTTGTGAGATTGAAAATAATTGTCGATGTCTGGGACTCTCGTCACAGAACAGACAAACAAGAATATAATGAAAAAATGGAGATTGCTATTTATTTGCCAGAGGACTCGAAACAGTGATGTATATTGCAAAGAGTATGCTCGATTACAGGGAAAATAACTGTGAATACACTTGGATTAGACTCTTGATCGGGATTTGGATTACAAAGGCACATAGGCTGGGTTCTTATAGTCTACAAAACGTCGACAGTTTGTTGCAATGGTGCCTCTTCGCGCCAATGGTTGCGTTTCTTCAAGCCAATAGTCGTGTTTCTTCGTGATGACCGATATATATATATATCGTCCGCAAGAGGTTTTAAGAATGGTCAAAGCAAAAAGGCTTTCGAGCCCACTTTCTAACCGCTTAATTGATCTTAAGCCCAGAAAGCCAATTTGGGCCCAGTAAGAAACCTAGCTTATTTATAAATAAGCAATTAAAGATATACTCCGATAATTGACTAGTCAACAATGCTCGCCAGCTAGCCCCTCAACTCCAAGTGAAAATAACTTACTTGAAGAGGTTTTTTTTTACCAGAATTAGACTTGGTGAAGAAGATAGTTTTACTTGAGTTATGAATAACTATTTTCCTTAAGAAGTAGGAACGTCAGTCGTATATATTCATGAAAGCAATTCCCAATGGTACGATTACACTTTTAGTCTTCAGCGATTTATTAGGAACAAACTCCAATAAAATCTTTTCTGTAAAACTTCCGTCTGGTTTATTTAATTCTACCGCAAGTTACTAGTCTATAAATAACCACCAGAAGGGTGAGAACAAGAAACATTCCTTTAGAGACTTCCATCAAATTTTTATCCTCAAAGTTTCTTATGAGTATGAACTTATATCGCTTTGGCATTTCTCTTCCTATGATTGGAGCATACAACAGACAATATCCACAAACCAAATTGACTTTTCGATCACCTTTATTTTAAGGTGGTCGAACAATCAGTTTGCTCAATGGATTAAAGTCTTCAGGGGATTGGTAAAGGGAAAATCCTGATGATCAAGTGAATACTTCTTGGAACATGTGTCGAAGCAGTTATTATGATAAGAGGTTTTGTACCTTTCCATTCACGATGGTTACGGGTGGAGATAACTTTAAAAAAAGAGAAAAAAACTTTTTAACTACTTGTTCTTACACATCTCTGATACGCGGAACAACCTCCTTGACCAGACGTGAGTTGTCATGTCACCATTAGTCAAGGTGTAGTTGTTACTTTTTTTAGAAGTAGTGGGTTTTAAATGTACCAAGTGTATATATATGGATTTTTTACCTCTCCTTAGGTACGTTTTTACCCCAATCATTTTCACTTTCCCCATTCACCAAGAGCCTTTTGTCCTCCACAAACCTTCGAAGAGAAGGATTCCTCAATCCGCCATTGAACCGGGACAATGGTGTGATGGAAATCGTCAATGCTGTCCACAGAGGAGCTTAAAGGGCTGGAGTAGGACGAGCTTCTGCCAGAGAAGGCTCTTGTCGAGTGGCGTGCACTATGGAGGGAGATTGAACTAAGCCCTTTGGCCGGTTTTACAATACTCTTCGTGCCCTATCTCCGGGCAGGCCTCCGTTTACCCGAGATTGATTTATTGATTAAAATTCCTAATCATTATGGAATTGAATTAGTTCATCTTGTACCGAATTTAGTTCTAGTACTTAGCGTCTTCGCCCACACGTTTGAGGCATTTTTAGGGATAGCCCCTAGTCTGCGTCTGTTTAGATTTTTATTACCAAATCATTCGCAACATGAAAGGTGCTGGTGCTTTGGGATCTTTTTATTTTAAATTTTAAGATGCCAGCAAGAAGGTGTTTCCCTTCTTGGCTACCAAGGATGCTAACTAAACATGGAGCAAGGAATGGTTTTATTCTGAAGTTCCAAAAGAGAGTAGGATTACTTACAGTCGTAATGCTCCACCCAAATGGTCCTCAAAAAGCCGAGTTGCTGACAAGGAGATCAATCTCTCAGTTGATGAGAAGAGAGTAGTTTTGATGATCAACAACCTGGTAGAGAGAGGTCTAATTGGACGAAAGATTGTCCATGACTTTCTCAAGAACAAGATTTTCCCCTCCAAAAGAGGGAAATATTATCCTGCAATTATGGTGTCCCTGGAAATGGAAATAATCCATTTATCTTTTTAATTAAACTGAATTTCATAGTTAAAGTAATTTTTCATTATGCTGCAGCTCTTTCAAATAATGAGGTCCTTGCTAGGGCCTCAGTCTTATTAAAGAATCAGGTTCCAGAAAAGGAACCGGTTGATATAGAAGTGCAGTCCGCAAGCTTGATTGGGGCTACCTTGTCACTTAGGAAAGATCGCACAGTGGTAAGCATTCATAGAAACAGTTAGTCATAAGAAGTAAATTTGCCCTTGTTTGATTTGTATGTTTCTGGACAGACGACATCGAAGAAACATCCCATCTCAGATGTCGGTGCGAGCTGTTCCCCTCCTTTGGCAAAGAGTGCAAGGATTACTTTCAGACCTCCTATCGTGCCAAAGAAAATGAAACCCACATCGGCTTCAGTTTTAGTTCCTCTAAGACCTCTTACTTCAATTCCAACTCCTTTGAGACGTTCTACCCGTGAGGTATTGAAAGCAAAAGTTAAGACTTTAGTTTCTCGATATGTCTCTAACCCCCATCCAATGTCTTCTATATCAACTTTTTTGGCTGAGGTGGTCCAGGGTGAATGATCGTTTGAAGAATCTGAAGAAGAGGTCCCTCCTCAGAGGGTTCTAAGGTCAAGGACCTGCATGGCCCTGGTTCCCTCTTCGACAGAGCAAACGAGAGATCTACTTTAACTGTGAATGAGGATTTTGTGTCACTCTTTAGCGAAAGTGGTTTTGAGATCAAGTAAGTTCTTCGATAATAACTTTATTATTTTGGTTTTAAAATGACCAATCCTCTCTTTTCTTTTTAGCCTTTCTTTGCCGTCGGACCTGAAAAGGGGGCAACTAATAGCTCAGGAACAAACTTCGTCACCAATTGTACTGGTAATAGAGGAATCCCTGATTGAAGAGATTCTGCCAATGGAGATACCTCCTAGGACCACTGAGGAAGTGGTCCAGGATGTTCTGACGACGGCTACTGGGACATCCAAGGGGGTGCCACAGGACATGGAGGTCCAAACTAAAAGGACCTCCCAAGAGGATCAGATGGAAGAGTTGGCCCGTGAGACCACACGGTCAGAGGGGGTGGCCTATGAGACCATTGAAACTCAAGACGAAGATGATCGTATCTTGGTAAAATTTTTACCTTGGCAATTTTACTTTGAATATAACAGTATAGATCTGACTCATGGAATATCTTAGGAGTCGCAAGATACCAGATTTGATCCAACCAGAGGAGTGTTTCGTTTGGTTCAATTGGATCAATCCAAAAATGAAGTTCCTCTTAAAAATTCTCCTTCCAGAACTGAAAAGAAGAATATCCAGGACCTCATGACATCTGTCAAAAGGCGCTGGAAAGTCAATATTGAGATGATAGGGGAGATCAAAACTTTTGAAGAGGAGAAAGAGAAGTAAGTACATAAAGTTATTATTCAATCGTAAAATTCTAACTGAATAATGAACCTATGCCTTTACTTACATTATAGGGAGTGTTTTCTGGAAAAAGCCGGACAGAAAATGCTGAGTCTATACTTCATGCTCTCAGACTAAAATCGTTTGAGGCAAAAAAAAAAGATCTAAGATGAGTGTGGTGGCCATAGCAGAGAAAACCGAAGAGATCCACCTCTTGACTCAGAAGAATGAAAAGTTACAAAAGATCTTGGGCAGGCAATCTAAAGAAAGCCACAACCTCTTTGAACAGAACAAGGTGCTTATTAAGGAGAGGAAAGGTAAGAAACTTCTCTTTTATTTTTACAGAGTATTTTGACCTTGTTATTAGTTGTAATGAGTAAATTCTATTCTCTTTTCCCATTTTTTTAGAACTAGAAAAGGCAAAAGAGAATCTTCAGAAGATCTCTTCTAACAAAGACCTTCAGATTCAAGACTTGAAGGAAGTGGAAACACGGAGTCGCACTGCCGTGTAAGAACTTGAGAAAAAAGTGAATTCCTTGATGAAGGCTGGCAAGGAAATTACCACGGTTACGGGAAATAGTTTTTCTCGAATATCAGCTTCTCTACGAGAAACCATAGAGCATCTGAAGGCTTCGGTAACTCCTTCCACAACCAAAATGACCTTGGATGACCTTAGGAATGATATTTATAAGATTATAGACATTCAAAAACATATACCTACTATGAAGACTACCATATATCAGTCTTTGACAAGAGCAATGAGTCAAGCTTTAAACCGAGTGTTATTAAAGATTGATCTTCTTTACGGAGACTCCGTTGATCTCCAAAAGCTTGTTCTTGCGCCTAAGTTCAAAACAAAAGAAGCAGGTATGGCGGCTCAGGCCAAGATCACACCAGTGGTTGTAGAGATTATAAAAAAATATTGAAGCTAGTGCTCCTGCCATTCTCTCAAGTGCTCCTGGCTCAAGCGTTCAATAGTAATAATGTAATGACACAGTTTCGGTGTATGAAATGATGGAAGGATTTAATGTATGATAATTATAATTATTTTCGGAAGTTGACCGACTTGCTTTTTGCAAATTAAATCATTTTTGCAAGTTGAATTCCGTATATTTTGTTATGTGTAGCCCCACACTTCGAACACTGTATGCGTAATAGGAGAAGGGTTTCAGGCAAACAAATACTTTAGGACGAGGATATCCATTACAAAATCAATAATCCAGACCAGTGTGTATTCGGGAAGATGAAGGCAAACTGTTGGGTTCTTATGCAATGAGAATTGACTTATAGAAGAAGTCCCAAACAGTTGTCTTTTACCAAATGTATACTGATGTCCATTTGATAAGTAAAGACACTATGATCCATTAGCGAAATTGATCAACCTTAAGCACTTATGTAAATGATAGAAAAGATGGTGATCATGTATGCGAAATGATACGAAAGAAAAAATTTATGCCGAAAAAATTAATATGATACTGCCAGTAAAATGAAAATTGAATTGATATAATATAGAAAAAAGATACTTGTGCATAGAATTTTCGAAGATGTTCAATGTTCCATGTGTTTGATAAAACACGACCATCCTCCTTGGCTAATCTAACTGATCCTAGTCTAGTGACAGAGACTACAGTATATGGACCCTCCCATCTAGAGAACAACTTGTTCAAGTTGGCTTGGTTCTGGATTCGTCTCAGGACCAGGTCATCCACATGAAGTGTTCTTGGACGAATCCTTCTATTATAGTAGCATCTCAGCCCTTGCAGATAGGCAACCGATTTTAATAGTGCTCGATCACATTTTTCTTCCAGCATATTGACGTCATCTTCGCGTAAATCTCCCTGATTTATTTGATCTAGGAGGCCTATACATATTGAACCTAGATGAATCTCGCTAGGTAGCATTGCTTCTGCACCATAGACTAGTACGAATGGTGTTTCACCAGTGGCTCTACTGGTAGTAGTGCGCAATGCTCATAGGACAGAGAAGAGCTCTTCCATCCAATTCTTTGAGCATGCCTTAAGGCGATTAAAACTCTATTTTTATATCTTGCATAATCTGACTATTGGCCCTTTCTACTGCTCCATTGCTCTGTGGATACGCCACGGAAGCAAAACAAATTTTAGTGCCAATTTCATCGCAATAATCTTGAAACACGTCACTAATAAACTGGCTCCCATTGTCTGTGATAAGACGACTGGATACTCCAAATCTTGTAACAATACTTCGTTTGGAGAATTTCTTTGCTGCCGCAGCTGTTATACAAACGACTGACTCATCTTCTATCTACTTAGTGACTGTATCAATGGCCACGAACAAGAATTTATGCCCATTAGGTGCTTGCGGTAGTGGTCCAACTATGTCAATACTCCAAGTCGAAAAAGGCCATGACAAGGGAATGGTCTGTAATTGATAAGATGGCTGGTGTACTTGCTTGGCATGGAATTGACACTGCTCACAGATCTTAACAAGGTGCATGGCGTCTTGTAGAGCGGTGGGCTAGTAATATCTTTGCCGAAAAGCTTTGCCAACCAATATTCTATAGGATGCATGTGTACCACACAAGCCCCCATGGATTTTTTTTAGTAATTTTATCCCGAAGTCTTGGGATATGCAACGCATCAGAACACCATATGCTCTCTTTCTATACAATGATCCTTCGACCAGATTGTACATGCGTGCTCTTCGAATTAACCTATCCTTCTATTTAGAATCATCGTGCAATGTCCCTAATGCAAGATAAGTGGTTAATGGTTTTATCCACTCGGTATCGTGCTCAATGACTCCGACCCCTGAGGTGGTTGAACCCGTTTCTATTGAAGGTTTTGTAAGGTATTCGAGAAAAACACCTGTTAGAACAGGCGTTCGTGAGAAACCCAATTTCGATAACTGGTCCGCTAAGGAGTTTTCCTTGCACGGTATATGTTGGACTTCAAAATCCCAGAAGTGTTTTTCCAACTTCCTCACTTCACCTAGGTATTGAGCCATTATCTCATCGGAACATCTATATTCCTTTGCTACCTGGTTTACGACTAATTGCGAATCTCCCTTTGCTAAAAGCTGACGGACTCCAAGGGATTTGGCTGCTCTAGCCTGGCTAGAAGTCCTTTATACTCTGCCACGTTGTTAGTGGCAGGGAATAGAAACTTATAACATACTGAAGTTGATCACCTTGTGGTGTTATCAACAAAATCCCAGCCCCCGAGCCCTTAAGCTCACGGGAACCATCAAAATACAGTGTCCAATGGTCGTCTGACACTAGACTTATTTGAGATTGATCCTCGGTGTTCATCCATTTAGCCATAAAATCAGCTAGGACTTGGATTTTTATAGCTGTTCGGGCAGTAAAATGAAGATCGAACTCCCCAAGTTCTATTGCCCACTTAGCTATGCGACTTGTCACTTCTTGGTTATGAAGTATATTTCCAAGAGGAAAATATGAAGGTACTGTGTTTTTGTGAGATTGAAAATAATGTCTCAGTTTTCCGGAAGTCATCAAAAGAGCATAAATTAGCTTTTGGATCTCAAGATATCTTTCCTTGGGTCCATGTAAGACCTCACTTACATTGTAGATGGGTCGTTGAGACCCTTCCCTTACTGTGATAAGTACTGCACTGGCCACATTTGATGTTGCTGCCAAGTAAACTAGTAAAGGTTCACCTTCTAAAGGCGAAACCAATACTAGAGGATTTGAAAGATAAGCTTTTAAGCCTTCAAAGTCTTTGTCAGCTTCTTTGGACCATTCAAACTTTTTATTACTCTTGTGGGTCACCTTAAAGAAAGGTAAACCATGTTTTCCTGATCGATAAATGAAATGACTAAGAGCCGCCATTCGACCGGTTAAGGCTTGGACCTCCTTCACAGTGGAAGGTGGTCGTATTTGTTTAATGGCTCGAATTTTCTCGGGATTAACTTTAATCCCACGAGAAAAAACAAGAAAACCAAGCAACTTGCCAGAATTAACCCCAAAAGTACACTTTTTAGGATTAAACTTTATTCCTTACTTGTTTACATTTTCGAAGGCCTTTGTGAGATCCTTCAAATGGTCATATTTAGTACTACTTTTTACAATGAGGTCGTCTACATAGGCCTCTAAATTATGCTCCAAATTGATCATTGAAGGTTTTCGATCAAACGCTGATGCGTGGCTCGACATTTTTAACCCGAACGGCATCTTGACATAGCAGTAGACACCGAAGGGTGTGATGAAGGCAGTCTTTTCTTTATCTTCTTTAGCCATGCTGATCTGATGGTATCCAGAATAAGCATCAAGAAAACTCATCAGTTCGCAAACCCGCAGTAGAATCAACTAACTAATCAATGCAAGGCAAAGGGAAGTCATCCTTTGGGCAAGCAATATTTAAACTGCTAAAATCTACGCACATGTGCCACTTACCGTTAGATTTGTTGATCAGGACCGGATTTGGAAGCCATACGGGGTGATCTACCTCCCGAATAAAGCCAGCTTCAAAGAGCTTATCAAGCTCTGCTCGGATGGCTTCTTAACGATCCAGGGTGAAGTATCTCAGTCTTTGTTTGACTGGTTTTTTCTCATGATAAATGGCTAGCATGTGCTCAATCACCTACCTTGGGACTCCGGGCATATCAGATGGTTTCGATGCAAAGACATTCGAGTTGGCTCGGAGGAAGGTGATGAGCTCGTCTTCCTATTTCTCACTTAATCCCACGCCAATCCGGATTGTCTTGGATTGGTCTTCAGGGCTAAGTGATACTATCTTTACCTGCTCATTAGGCTGAGGAGTAGCCTTGACTTTCGCGGCCTTCCCTGTTTTATCCTCTAAAATAAGATCTTTCAGAAGCAATTGATCGACGAGTTCTAGCGACTTACGATCAGATGAAAGTGCGATGTCCTGGTCGCCTTGCACCACAATTACACCCTTTGGCCCAAGGATCTTGATCTTCTGGTAGGTGTGGTGTGTAGCTGCCATGAATTTCGTTAGAGATGGTCTTCCCAAAATTGCATTATAGACAGACTCAAAATCAACCATCTCGAAAGTGACCAATTCAGTTCAAAAATTAGTAGCTGTACCGAAGGTTACTAGTAACACTACTTGCCCTATTGGTGTAACAGACATACCTGACACTATCCTATAGAAGGGACTTGTCATTGGTTTAATCTTAAAGCGAGGAATTTGCATCTCATCCAAGGTATTAATAAATAACAGGTCTAAAGAACTACTGCTATCTATTAATATTCTCCATACTCTACAATTACTTATGGTAGGGGAAACTACTAAAGGTAATCTATGAGAAGTAGACATACCTTTAGAGACGTCCTCCTTAGTGAAGGTCGGGGAGGTCTCTAACCATTTAGGGTATTCTGGACGATCAGGTGGGATCTCAATGTTGTTGACATCCCTCCATGCCACCTTGTACTACCGCTTAGAGGTGTAGGCGGCCGAACCCCCGTAAATGACATTGATGTGGTGATCCGTCCTTCAAAACGACATATTCGTGTCCTTGTCATTGTTCTAGACCACTGGTGGTCCGCTGTCTTCTGGTGGGACAGGCATTGGTCCTTTCCCATCGTAGTATTTCTCCATCTGCTTTTGCCAAGTATGGCAGTTATGGAGGTCATGGCCAGGAACTTTATGCAACGGGCACCAGCGCTTATTGCTCCTAGATGTATTCGTAGATTGTGGGGCAGTACGGTCGTTTGAATGACTTCCTTGTCTCCTTTTGGTCCAAGGACCCTTGTTTTTGTCGTAGGGTGGTTGCTGGTCAACAGCTGCGACCTCCCTGGTGGACTGCTTGGACATCCCCTTCTCCTTCTTCTTGGGTTTTCCTTTGCTACTCGTGGAGCCTTCAGACCTCTTGGATTTTTTTCTTTAACATCCTCGAGGCCTAGCTGAGGAGGGGTAGTCCCCTTATCCACCATTCGGTTCCACTCCATTGCCTCATTGGAATCGGAGTGCCGATCGGCCATGTCAAAGAGCTCTGACACATACCTAGACGGGTTGATGTTGATGTCTTCTGTGAACCTTCGATATCTCACCGCCTGTTTAAAAGCTCGAATCATAGAGTCATCAGAAATATTTGGGACTTTTATGAAACGCTTTACAAACTATCGTAAATTTTCATCAAGGGTTTGGTGGAGCCGATGCAAATCATCCTCCTTCCCCGGTTTTGCATAACAACTTTGGAAGTTGTTTTGCAATGCATTACAAAGCACCTCCCAGTTATATATGGATTCCTTAGGCTAGTTGAACAACCAGGTCCTGGCGGAACCCTTTAGAACTGTGGGCAAATAATTGGCCATTACCTTATCATCGCCTCTAGCAGCCTGAATGACGGTAGTGTAGACTTGGAGGAACTCTGATGGGTTTTGCGTCTCGTCAAAAGTTTTCATACTTCCTGGCTCAAACTTCTTCATCCAGGTAACATCCCTTTGCCCGAGAGAGAAAGCTTTGCAACCTGCATAAGGTCCAACACATTGTCGTATATTACGACGATTATTACGACCAGTAGGAGATCTGGGACATCTACTTCATCCTGAAAAATGAGTGTCACACTCAACTTGGCCTTGGACGTGACGGCTAGGCCTTCGTCTTCCAGATGAGGACCCTTCTAAATGAGAGTCCGTCTGGGAAAGCGCAATATGCGATCGGGTGGAGATATTCTCCGCGACATCCTATAGTTCTTGTGCGATAGCACGCATTACTTGCACTTCTTACTCTGGAGTTAATCCTTCCGGAGGGAGTGCGATGGCGCTCGCTAAGTAGCGAACACGCTCCACAGGGGAATCCTCCTGTGTGGGGGTTGATAAGGCATTTGGATCCCTTACCATTGTTGCTCGCGATAGCGGCGTATGCGTCGCCCGTTGTGGCACCCTCGTTGAGGAGCCAGGGGCGTCTCGATAGTAGTGTTGGCGAACCTGCGAGATGTGCGCTTGTGTGGCGGCACATATCTCGGTTTGTCGGGCCTCCTCCTCATGTTGGAGGTGTTCCTGTTCTTCCCACTCCGGGCTTTGCCACGATGTTTCAGGATCATTGGTGGTATTGGGTTGATTGTCACCGACGGCGGTGACCTGACGGTCGCTGGAACAGGCAGAAGGGGTGAACATGCCGTCGTCCTTTGAGGAAGAGGACGAGTTGTATTGTAGGGTGAAGATAAAATTCTCCCCAAATGTTCTCTCTAGGCCTTCAACGTGGAGGCCGCCAGCGAGATCATCATAATACGTTGGGCTCCAGGAACCTTCCGAATCTCCTGCTCTAAGGGAGACAGGCACAGGATAGTACTCGTCCACGGTGACTCTTGTGGACGAAGGCACGGCCGGCGTAGAGCCAGCGGGTGCGGACTCGGCGGGCGATGGTGCCACAGTAATGGCCCCGGAGGAACCATGGGCATTGCCGGATACGAGGACAAAGTTTTCCTCCTTGTCATCATCGTAGTAAAAAATGTCGAGGATGCTTTATTATCACCACTTAGGCAAATTTTGATTCATGAGCAAAACACGGGACACATTACCAGAACTGAGTCAGTGAAGATGATGACGGCGATCCCCACGGTCGGTGTTGTCGGACCCGAGAGTAACACCCCAAAATCCTCTGTGTATTTCTGAACTAGTCGCACGATCAGTAGCTAGTTCACATAGTAAACAGATAAGGTGACATCCATAAATCGTACAACTTTATTAATAATCAACAAAGTTTGTTACAAGAAAGTCTTACATGCAAACAATAAACAAATACAGTGGAAGACAAAGAAGAAGTAGTAGAGTCCAGCTGATCTACCACAGGCAATCGACTGGGGTAGCTTCCTAGTCGTCGAAATCCACACCGGTAGTGAAGTCCTTCTCCTCTTAAATTTATTTGCATTAAGCAAGGGTGAGCACAACTTCCGTGCTCGCAAGTTACACCCAAGTGTTTTTTCAATTTCTCTCAGCTTTCCAAATTTTGCTCAGCTTTCCAATTTTACATAGCTTTCTAATTTTGGACACCCAAAAATTGTCACATGTCATAGCCTCTGAACCGCACCTCCATAGCTCCAACACGCATCATCCATCTTTGATCTCCACGCGCCCCAACTCGTGGTCGACTGTCTCCTCCAGCATCCTTGACCGAGATGACTTCACACCAAGCCATCTCCCGGTCCTTGCCGTAGACCACAATCACCTCCGAGTTACCCTGCACATGCAAAGACCAAAGCAACATCTTTTCCTGGCACAAGTTCTTCCTAACTTGACCGACATAAGTCCACACACACAACACGCCTCAAATAACATCAGTAAGCAACATTGTCAATTATTCATCAACAAAATTATTCTAGACCTAGTCACATGGTCTAACAGATTTCTTTCCCCTTGTTTAGAGAATTGAATGGAGATTAGCAAGATGTGCTACTTATCTATCTTTTGGGGGGCAATCGATCGTCGTCAATTCAGTATCCTCATTGTTTCCGATTTTCTACATGTGCATCTTAAAACTTCTTGTTGGAGTGATGGATCAAATTGATAAATATAAGAGGCATTGTCTTTGGAGAGTGATGTGCACACGCCTCGACTTAAGATGCGTGCATGAAAGTTTGTCTCAATCTTCCGTCGTAGGAGAAATCCGATAATTTGAGTTGCGACGTTGACGAAGGGGTGGCTAACCAAGATCCAGTCAAGACTAGCAAACCTCACAATCGCTACACCGCTCCTCGATTGGTTACCAACCGTGTCATACACAATTGGCCTGTTCATGAAGAACCGCCTGAGTGAATCCAAATAAACACAAGAGCAACAACAGAACATGAATCACTCAAAACTGAATGATTGAGTTGAGACTTCAATTACGACGAGAGGCTTTACAATAGAATAGCTAAATCAATAATCAGAGTCTGATCTATTGATGGCGCAACACCCAAATATTTCTATTGGCTTAGGACAGTGGTAATAATCGAAATCGTAACTAACTAAAACTATCTTTTCGTACGGAGAATTGCCAACTAGAATATTTGAGTTTGGTTTGAGGTAGACTCCACAGTTGAAATTGACAAGAACTCTCTCAGCATGTCAAAGCAGGACTTCTTGTATAGTATCTTTAGTTGGGTCGGAGTAGGACTCTTATAAGTAGTCTTGTTGTGTCCTAGTCAGAACAAAGATCTGGCCAGTGGTTCAAGGATCCGGTTGACACAGACTGGTCGAAGGAACTAGTCAACGCAGGCTGGCCCTGGTCAGGTGAACTTTAGATTCGGACGTATATGGTCTGCAGCTGGCCGGGGGCACTTTAGATCTAGTCGTATATGGTATGAGCTGATCAGGTGCACCAGGCACCTGGTCGTACTTTATTAGGGACTTCTCCAAAGATGCTCTCACAAGTAGAAACAAGCAAACAACTATCATTAGGCAATATCATTTGTTCTATAATTAAAAAGTTAATTTGCCCGAGGAACGAGTTCACCTGTTGTCCAAAACTGTCATTGGTCCTTCCACAGGCAGAATTGTAGAGGCACTGTCCTCGGTGATGTCAACATGGTCCTTGGTGATGTCCTCATCAGAGAGGTTCTTCCCAAGCAGAAAATCATGGTCCATCTCTCGTGGCTTGGAAGAAAGTTTCTAGGCCAAAATCAAAAGTGGGTTTGGGCATACTCAATCTGGAAGTTCAAAATAATGCATTATTGATGAAGAATCTACACAAGTTATTTAATCATGTTAACTTGCCATGGGTGAAATCAGTATGGGAAACATATTATGGCAATGGTCAACCTTCTGATAATTTTATTGATGGGTCATTTTGGTGGCAAGACAATTTAAAATTGTTGGATATATATAAGGGCTTTGCATATTGCAAAACTAGAAAAGGTAATACAACACATTTCTGGACAGACATCTGGAATGGCAATTTGATGCATATGCAACACCCTCAACTCTTTTCTTTTGTAATGGATACGAAAATGATAGTTCAGTAGGTTCGCGCTGAACATGATTTGGCTAGTTTGTTTCATTTGCCTTTGTCAGTCCAAGCATTTGAACAGTATTAGATGTTATTGCAGTTTATTCGAGACACACATCTAAACAATGATGAGGATTGTTGGGAATATATTAGGAACAATGGGCAGTGTCGGTGTTTTAGAACCGATCTTATGTAAAGATTGTTTGATTTGAGGGGTCTCCAAGAATGAAATCACGCAGAGAGATTGACACGGGGATTTTTATACAGGTTTAGGCCTTCTCTGGAGAGAATAACAACCCTACTCCTGTGTGTGTATGGTATTGAGTGTATTTTCTACAATCAGGAGAAAGACAAAGACTATTACAGAGGATAGTGCCTATCTTCTCGATTGTCTTCTGTCCCGTTCTCTGTTGTCCCCTCCATTCCTCTTTGACCGCCACCTTTATATAGTCAATGAAGGAGTGGCCGTTTCTCTAGGTGAAGTGGCGCCTCATCAGTTCCTATAACGGGCGCATGTTTGCAGTAATCACCGGGGTATTAACTCCTCCGTGTCATCTGACAGTTACTTGTCAGAGATAATAGAGTATTATGTGCTGTTACTCTGTAGAATAATAGCGTATATTGACTGCTTGAATTCTCCAATCAATTAGACCCACTCTTCTGTAGGTTCTGTTGATTATAGGGTGGTCATAGTTGACCTGGTCGTAGAAGAGCTTACGACTATAAGGTAGTCGTAGAATAACTTATGACTGGATAGTGATTGTAGAAAAACTTACGACCATTAGGTAGTCGTAGCAGGACTTACGACTATGGGGTTGGTCGTAGAAGAACTTACGACCACCTGGTTGGCTTCTCCCTTGTAAATATACAGGGTATACTCAGGGACCATATGACGTCATAGTTACCCATAATAAGAATTATAGATAAATGATAAAATCAGGATTATTAGATCCTCGTCATCTAGCCCCCCAGCTTCAAGTGAAAATAACTTACTTGGGAAAGAAATCGTAGATGGTCTTATGACCACGAGAGGGTTATAGAACAATGGTCGAAGGAAAAACTCTTTGACACTTGTACATCATTTTGACCAGAAATATACTTGGCCAAGAAAGCTGTTGGAAATCTTACGACTACCAGGTAGTCGAAGAGAACCTTACGACTACGAAGTGATCGTAGTATGGTGATCGGAAGTAAAACCTTTCCGATTGATATTTCATTTGACCAGAAAGACTTGGTCAAGGAAGTAATTTTGCTTGAGGTGCAAAGACAAACCTGATCGAACAGACAAACTAGAGAATCATAATCGACTCTCACAGACCTGTCCATTGGAGCGGTTCCCGAAGTGGTGGTAACCCTTGGATTGCCACGTCTTTTACTCAAGCACGCGGTTATAAATACTTACCGGGGGGGTGAGATTCGGGTTTTTACTTTCCCCCAAATCGCTCCCGCTGTTCATCGAGTTCTTGCTTTCTCCGCCACCGATCAGATCAAGCTTTCTCTTAAGACCTTCCCCAATCCAAATCCTTCCCTTTCTGAGAGAGATGGCTGGAACCGTTTCCGAATGGGCCGAGTCGGAGATGGATGCGGTGAAGATTCAAGCTTTGGTTGCCGCCGGGAAGATTCCAGAGAAGGTTCTTGTTAAGTGGATTACGCACATTTGGCAAGATTGGCCATCGGGGAGTTTGGGCAAATCCGCCTTCTAGGCGTACAGAGTGTGGCCTTCGATTGCTGCTCACCCTTTTCTTACGCCAGATCGAGAACTTTGGGATGGATTTGGTAAACCTTGGTCCCAATTCCATCACAATGTTAAGTGTGTTCGTGTACTTGTGCGAGACATATCTAGAAATTCCAGCGGATCTCGAGCTCTTCCAATATTATTATGGAATGGCTCGACAAACTGGAATTGCTGAGAGTTGCAGTCTGAATCTCCATGATGGAAAGTCGAAGGAGTACATTCAGATGTTCACCCAGTCTTTGTGGCTGGGATGGAGGAAGAGGTGGTTTTACTGAAAAATCACCCAAGATGACAGCCCCTCTTTTGTGGGGAAGGCTGCCGAGAAGATTCCTTCATGGGATTTTATTCCGAAGGATCTTGGCCGGATTGCCCCCTATATTCAAGCTATCAAGGATTTGAAGGAAAAGAGGCTTACCAGATGGTATGTGGTGAAGGATTTCATCACACGTCGCACCAGCCCTTTCAAGAAACAAGTACCTCCTATGTGGAGGTATACGGGGCCACAAGACCCGACCAGAGACTATAAGGAGGGTAAGTGAATCTTCGACTTAGCTCTCGGTTTGGTCTTCTTCAAAGTGGTCTAATGAATGTCTTATCTGTTTGCACAGATCTTTCACAAGCAGAGATTGACGTTTGAGTCAAACTTGTTTGTGAGAAAACTCCACCATCCAGCGTGGTGGCTACTCAAATCCTTGCAGTTGTATCCGCAGAGGAGAAGATGAGACGCCTGAAGGTAATCAAGTGTTGATTTTATCCTTAGGACTTCGTAGTCGTAGAAAGACTTACAACTGCTTGGTTGTCATAGAAGAACTTACGACTAGGTAGTGATCGTAGAAAAACTTACGATTATGGAAATGTCGTAGAAAAACTTACGACTGGATACTAGTCGTAGAAATTCTTACGACTGGTCAGTAAGAATTCTTTTTCTGTTTTCTTCAGAAAGTAGGGATGGAAAACTGTCAGGACGACCAAGAGGTCGCACTGATAACCATTGGCGCAGGGATGGTGACGGAGCAAAGTCCGGCTCCTCCGTCTAAGAAGCGTCGACTCGTGAAAGTCGCCGATAAGGGCGGTGCAAGCTCAAGTTCTTTTATTTCTACTAGATCCTCTGCAAAAATCTGCTGCAAATATGGTTGTGACTGAAGCCAAGGAGGTTGAAGCAGCTGAAGTTGAGGAGGTTGAAGTAGCTGAACCTCTTAACCCGCAAGGCCAAGGTACCCTTCTATTATGACAAGAATACTTTCGTAGTTTATGCCTCTCCTGGCTTAATTAAGCAATTAGAAAAGGAGAACTGGAAGGACTTTATGTCTTTTGTGAAGGAAAATGCTGCGCTAACAGAACCTGTAGTTGAGGAAAGTGCAGCTTTTGGAGTGGTCGAGACTGGTCTTGGCCATCCGGAGAGTCAGGAGAGCCAAGAGGTGGCTCCTGTTCAAGATCCACGACTAGACGTGGTCGTAGCTGAGCCTATCCTTCAATTTGAACTCCGACCAGACGTGGTCGTAGAGAAGAAGTTAAAGAAATCTTCCCGTTGGGAAGGTGATTCCTAAGTTCCTGGTTAGATCCAGAGTGCAGAGGTATGTGAGAAAGACTAAAGTGTAAGGACAACTTTTACCTTTTGCTTTTTCACAACTTAACGTGCTTTCCTTTTGTTGATCTTAGCCCAACTCCTTCAGCCCCCGAGAACGCTTCTGTTGAGAAGCCCATTGCCACACTTCTCCAGCGGATGGAGAGTTGATAGAGGAAGTGATTGAAGGATCATCCACTGCTCGGGTGGTGGAGGAAGTCGTGGCTCCTAAAGTGGTTACTACAACCACTGAGGCGGCTACTACGACCACTGAGGTGGTCGTGGAGATGGAGGTGGAGATAGCAGAGGCTGCTTGTAGGAACCTCTAGCCAAGGTGGTGGTGCATCTGATCACCGTGCCATGAAAAAAGTCATGGTAGACGTTTCCCCTGGCCCTCAAGAAGATGCTGCTGCTACAGAATCAGAAGAAGAGGAGTACTTCAACTTCTGCTCTGATTTCTTTGGCCCTGCTTTCATCGTGGAGTCTTCTACTATTAGATCCCACGATCAATCCCTCATTCCTAGGATATCCCTAATAGAAGGGAAATTTTCGATAACGAGCATCTCGAAAAGATTTGGTGGGACTGTATCGCGAAGATAGATAAGCTAAAGAATCCATCGATGGTTTTCTCAATGTTTGCTCGGACGACCATGAATGTAAGTATTTTAAGGATACTTATATGTGTGGTCTTTCCTTGTTTCTTACTGTCCTTCTTCTTGCAGAAAACTCTGGAACAAATTGCTACTTTTGGTGAATATCACCGACAAATTGTAGAGCTACGACAGGAGAAAGCGGAACTCTGCAAATAGGCAGAGAGGTGGTAAGTCACTGTTACTCGTAGTCATTTTTGGTTTGACTACTTATACAGTGCTTATGGGGTTTGTCGTGGAAAAACTCACGACTAGGTGCTGATCATAGAAAAACTTACGACCAGTAGTTTATCGTAGAAGAACTTACGACTAAATCAATGGTTGTAGAAGAACTTACGACCACCTGGTTAGTGCTCATGTCCATTCTTAACCTTTATAGGTTAAAAAGTGATGAAAAGACCCTGGCTGACTCGCTCGATTATGAAAAAGCCGAGACGACAAAGCTAAGGGAAGAAAAAGAAGACCTCTTGAAGAAACTCCAGGAGACCAACTCTGCAGCTGAAAACTTGCAGGAAGTGATAAACAGTAAGTGTTGAACTTAAGACTGCTTATGTCGTTGATCTTTACCTTTTTAACTCTTGCTTCTTTTCAGAAAAAGAAGATGAAATGAGAAGGCTCCAAATTGAAGTCAAAGATAAAACTTTGGTTGTTCACGAGATTTCTCGCATTGCCAGAGATAAAGATCAAGAGATTGAGAGACTAAGATCTCGGCGAGCAGGTAAGCAATTTTTTACCTGTAGTCCTTTACGAGTGTTTTTCCTTTTCTAACTCTTATTTCTTTTTAGAAATTGAGCTCGAACTGGGAAGGCTCGAAACTAAGGATCAAGAAAAAAACCATGATCCTTAACGAGACCATCCGCATTGCTAAAGAAAACGCAAAGGATATTAGATTATGGGAGGAGCGGTATGAAAAGACCATTGCTTCCCATAATGATGAAATCGAGAAATTAGATTCTCGACTGGCAAGTAAGGACTTCTTTACCTGTGATCAAGTTCTTCCCTCATTTAGGAGTTATTTTTGCTTGAACAGTCTTACCCTTTTTCAGAGCAAGTAGCCGAAAGTAAACAACTCCACAAGGCTTCGACTCGTAACCAAGAGGATATGAAGTGAACAAAGATTAATCTTTAAGACAACATCTTGCTCCTGAACAATATACTTGGTGAGCTACGTGGTGAGGGAAAAACTCCTCAAGAAGACACGATAGCTGCTCACATAAGTACTATTGGAGAACAAGTCGGGACTTTGCAAGAGCTGGTGATTACTTTGAAGGCCAACCAAGCTGACTCAATAAAGGAGGCGGTCGAAGGTGCAATAAGTTATGCTTTGGCAAAACTTAAAGCTCATGACCCCAGCCTTAATGTGCAACCAATCGAAGTTGACTTCGGCTGCCCTGAGGCAGAAGCAAGTCGTTTGATTGAAGAAATGCAGCTAGTCGGCAGGAAGGTCTCGGAGTAGATGCAACTGGGATCTCCTTCTTCAGAGTATCTTGTAATGAAAACCTGTGAAAACAAGATTTTGTTGATGTAATATATATAATCCATCCTGTTTCCTACAAATTATCTTGTCGAGTAGTTAGTAACTCAAAAGATAATTGACGAAAGAAAGACTAAGAATCAAAGTCAACTTAATAACTTTATCCTAGCCCCCGACTATTTGCTTAGTTTATTTAGATAAACTAAGTAAATAGTGTGAAGAGGGTTTTGAAATCTGAGAGGTTTGGTTAATTTGTAGTTTTTGATCACAAATGCCATGCACTGGTCGAAAGAGTAGGAACGAATCGACGCTAGGAAGGTCCTTCTAGTGGACAGGACCATGTGCAGAGAGGAAAGACTTCGACTAGGAGATGTTACCATCTCCGACCAGATTAATCAAATCGAGAACGGCAACTTAAGGTAGACAAACGTCTAGAGGACTTTTAAAAATTCGTTCGACCTTTTTCGGTGGACTCGATAGGTCTGTCCTGGTAGCAAGAGTAGGAAACTGTACAACGCTAGGAAGTTCCTTCTAGTGGGTAGGACCATATGCAGAGAGGAAAGACTTTGACTAGATGTGTTTCTTCCTCCGACCAGTTGGAACGGACCGAGTACACTAAAAGCAGCTGAATAAATCTCAAAAAGTGCACTCTACTTAGAGTATTTTTCAGAGTAAGTGAAGAAATAAACTAAGGTGAAAAAGAGCTAGCTTTGAAAATATTTTTACCATATTTTATTGAACCCGAGCTCTTTGTATTGGCAGCAAAAGTGAGTAACGAGTCGACACTAGGAAGTTCCTTCTAGTGGGCATAACCACGTGCAAAGAGGAAAGACTTCGACTAGTTGATGTCACCTTCCTTTCGACCAGTGTAAAGAAAACTGGGTGTTTGAAATGTAGTTGAAAGATTATGAAAGCGCTATTCAAAAATAAGACGATAGAGGTAGGAGGAACTTGAGACTTTATTGTCTGAATGGTTTGTTACACATAAAACTTACGTAACTGGCCGATGTTCCAAGAACTCAAGAGAACCTAGCCGTCTTCCATTGCCAATTGTAACGACCCTGGCCGTGTAACTTGGACCACTGTGTAAGGACCTTCCCACTTGGGAGAAAGTTTATTCTGATTAGACTTGGATTGGCGAGCCTCAATACCAAGTCACCTCTGAAGAAGGTCATGCGAGGTTGGACCTTCGATCGTAGTATCTGCGCAGGGCTTGTTGGTAGACTGCTGAACGAATTAAGGCATGGTTTCTCTTTTCTTCGAGTAGGTTGATGTCATCTGCTCGAAGCTGTTCCTGGTTGGAGTCATTGAAAGCTTCGACCCGTGTTTACCGTATCTTTAGTTCCGGAGGAAGCATGGCTTCGGCTCCAAAGACTAGGAAAAAAGGTGTTTCACCTGTAGCCCGGCTAGCAGTCGTACGAACAACCCATAATACAGAGGGTAATTCTTGTACCCAAGCCCCCGAGCACTTGACAAGCTGGTCGAAGACTCGGGTTTTGATCATCTGCATTATTTGGCCATTTGCATGTTCGACTGCCCCATTGCTTTGGGGATGGGCAACAGAAGCGTAACTTAGCTTGGTACCCAACTCGTCGCAAAATTTCTGAAATTTTGCGCTCAAAAATTATTTACCATTATCTGTGATTATTCGACTTGGAGCTCCAAATCGAGTAATTACGCATCTCATCATGAACCGCTTTCTTTGCTTCGTTGTTATCCCATCCACGTGTTCGCTTCGATCCATTTTGTGAACGTATCAATAGCCACAAAAAGGAACTCGAAACCTCCTGGAGCTTTGGGGAATGGTCCTAAAATATCGAGACCCTAGGTCGGTGAAGGAGTGGCCATTTCTCCAGGTGAAGTGACGCCTCATCAGTTCCTATAACGGACGCATGTTTGCAGTAATCACCGGGGTATTAACTCCTCCGTGCCGTCTAGCAGTTACTTGTCAGAGATAATAGAGTATTATGTGATGTTACTCTGTAGAATAACAGCGTATATTGACTACTTGAATTCCCCAATCAATTGGACCCACACGTCTATAGATTCTGTTGATCATAGGGTGGTCGTAACTGACCTGGTCATAGAAGAGCTTACGACCATAAGGTAGTCGTAGAATAACTTACGACTGGATAGTGATCGTAGAATAACTTACGACCATGAGGTAGTCGTAGCAGGACTTACGACTATGGGGGTGGTCGTAGAAGAACTTACGACCACCTGGTTGGCTTCTCTCTTGTAAATATACGGGGTATACTCAGGGACCATATGACGTCATATTTACCCATAATAAGAATTATAGATAAATGATAAAATCAGGATTATTAGATCCCCGTCAGGCAGTATTCCTCAAATAAAGTATACAAGGTACTCATGGGTCATGTTCATACGTCAGTAGCATTCAAATGGTTATGGAAAAGCACATGCAAAACTCGGCATAAAGTTTTTTCTAGCTCCTCTTTCATGATAGATTGAACACGTAGAATCTTTTGAGATGAAAGAATTTCCAAATGGATGATTATACTTGTTTTTTGTGCACACAAGATATGGAGGAAACATTACATAATCTTTTTTGGGATGCTCGTTTGTTTGACCCTGCTGGAATTATATGTCATAGTTGCAATTTTAACCTGCCGGTTCATGAGTCACTTCATGATCTCAAAGAAAAGTTAACAAAGCCTTTTTATATGAATATTAGCATGCTCACTTCATGGTGCATATGGCTTGTCAGAAATCAGAAAGTGTTCCGAGGAATTGGTCCCATGTTTGAAGCCTGGAAACAATTGTTCAAGCATGAGCGTGCCGTGGTTATCCATAGAGCGAAGAGAATATATCTTCCTCAATTTTAGAATGGCTTAGCTATTTAGCTTAAATACTTATATACACACATGGTAGTGCTATTCATCGCTTAAGCCCTAGGTAGTGCTATTTAGCGTTCGCTTCGGTTGTCCCCCCCGCACAACCGATCGTAAAACCGCGCATGCCCCATGCAACCTTGTTGTGCCTTTTACTACAGCACTACAAGATATTTACTACCGCACTGAGTGCAAAGGGGTGGGTGGAGAGAGAAGTGTGTGTTAATTGTAAACTTTGAACGATAATATCTTCTAAACCGTCTATCTTATTTATAATTCGTTTGAAGCGTTTTGCTGGAAAAATATGCTTAACAAAAAGAGATACATGATGAGTATGTTTTAGTGTTGTAAATAAATTACTGCACCAAAAGTTCATATTTACTGTACCTAAGCCAGTCAATTTCTGCGTCGTCTATAAGTACGGTGCAACAGACCATAAAATTGTGCGCCCTCCTCAATCCACCACCCCACCCCCTCTTCTGATGCCCCCTTTTTACTGCAGCACTATAAGAGATTTACTGCGACCTCATTGTGTCTTTTACTACAATCTCCTTGTACTTTTACTGCAACACTATATGAGATTTACTGCGGCCTCATTTTGCCATTTAATGCAGCAATACAAAGATTTATTGTTGTCTTATTGTGTCTTTTATTGTAACCTTCTTGTGTTTTTACTACAACACTACAAAGAGATTTACTGTCACACTAAGCACAGAGGGGCGGGTGGAGTGAGAAGCGTGAGTTGATTGTAAACTTTTAACAACAATATCTCCTAAACCATTTATCATATTTACAATCCGTTTGAAGCGTTTTGTTGGGAAAAAATGTGCTTAACAAAAAGTGATCCATGATAAATATGTTTTAACGTTGTAAAGAACAATTACTGCATTGAAAGTTTGGATTTACTCTACCTAAGCCAGTCAATTACTACATCGTCTGAGCACAAAAAGGTGGGTGGAGAGCAACATAATGTAGAACCATCTCTGTATTGGTAGTGGTATTGTATTCCTATTCGCAGAATTCCTGAAAACCACACTTCGATAACTGGCAGTGTTGATTGTAATCTGTGCAAATTAGGCACATGGAACAAAAGAACTCCATCTTGTAATACATGCAAAAGATACCCCAAAAAAGTCATACCAAAATGAGAATGTGCACCATTTATAACACCCTGCCCTTTGTACCACAATGATAGTTTACATTAAGTTACACTTGTATATAATACCTGTTGATTTAAATCGTAGCACTTCCAGGTCAACTCTTTTGGATGAAACGAGAACAAAAGTCCAAGGGAGGTACTACAAATGCGTGGGGATGGGCATTGAATTAATTTTGGACCCTAGGTGTTATAATTTATTAGATGAATAGCATTGTCCAAAACAGAGAAATTCTAAGAAGACAAGGTACTAATAAAGAAGCAATGCAACTTTGTTTCTCCTGTTAGGGACACAGAGCATCACCAATACAAATAAGCTGAGACAAGGCAGTACACCACTTACGACAAAACAAATTTGTTTGCACATGGCAGAGATAACGACAGTTGAATCATGCAACATTAATAATGAAATCCTAAGATTAAAGAAGTATAATTTCCACTATTAGAGATCAGCACATTCTGGTCCCATAGATCACTTTGAGGCAAAAAAAAAAATTGTTTGCCATTGTTCTCAAATCTGAAGGCTGTTTACATTGCCTACCTTAATTTGTACACCGGACCACTCTCTTCACTGTAAATATTCTCATCTCTTCACACCCTCAATTCATAGAGGAAAAAAGCTAAAATGTAGGGAATTTGCAGCTTTGCATTGCTTGAAATCCCTAAAAAAGTTCAGTAAAATTACAAAACTAAATTAAAAAAAATCCTATAACAAAAAGAATCAAGGATTCAATCATCCAAGAATCGAGACTTGCTCCATCGTCCGCTACACACAATCAGCCACCATGAGCAATGTGTTGCCGACCTCTGCTTTGGCCGCTTCTGCATGGTTTCTTTTGTCCTCGTCGGCTTCGTCGACAATGCCGACAACGGCGTAGCCATCGCGCCCGCCGGTGAGCTCGCGCGCGCGCTCCGTCTGTTCCGCCCAGTCGGTGCCGAGCACGGCGCGCAGCATCAGAGCCGCGCAGACAAGCTGCGCGGCGAGCATGCCGCCCCACATCCCGCGGAAGTCGAGCCGCGCGGGCCAGAACGCCAGCGCCAGCGCCACGGGCATTCCGACGCCGTAGAACGCCGAGACGTTGATCCTCGCGGCCTTCTCGGGCCGCGCGCTGCCACGCAGCACGCCGCACCCGGTCGTCTGCGGGCAATTGCCCAGCTCGGCCGCGCCGAGTAGCGGCAGCGCGGCGGCCGCGAGCTTCAGAATGGCATCGTCCGTCGTGAACATCCGCGCCCACACGCCCCTCACGGACACCGCGAATGCGCAGGCCACGAGGCCGAGCGCCGCGCCGAGGCCGAGCCCGACGCGTGCCACGAGGCGCGCGCGCTCCGGCCGCCCGGCGCCGAGCTCGTGGCCGACGCGCGTGGATACGGCGCAGCCGAGCGAGTGCGGCAAGATGTATATCAGCGACGTGGTCTGTATCAGCACCCCCATGGCCGCCACCGCCGCCTTCGGGTCGGCGAGCACCCCGCAGAGGAGCACCATGATCTCGTACCACCACCACTCCAAGCAGACCGACATGCAGCTGTGCACAGACAGCCTCACCAGGCTCCACCACTCCTTCACGCCCTCCTCGGACGGCGCTGCGCACTCTTTCGTCTTTCCGTCATCGTTACGGCCGTACATTCCGAAGAAGCACACGTACGCCACGAGGAACAGCAGGAAGTTGAGGTTGGTGCAGACCGCGCCGAGCGCAACCCCGCGGATGCCGAGGCCGAGCACGTCCACGAGGAGGAAGTTGATGGGCACGTGGAGGACGAGCGCGGCGGCAGCGGCGTATGTGAGCGGGAGCGTGACCGACTGCGCGCGGAGGTAGATGCGGAGCGGGTGGAGGAAGCACTGTACGACGAGGTCGGGGAGGGAGCACAGGATGTAGGCGTACGCCGTGGCGGCTATGTCCGGGTCCTGCCCCGTGGCGACGAGAACGCTGTGCATGGCCACCCAGAGCATGCAGATGGGGACGGACACGACCAGGAGCAGCACGACGGTGCGCCGGAGCGCAGCGCGGAGGAGGTCCGTGCGGCCGGCGCCAAACGCCTGGCCGCAGACGGGGTCCATCCCTCCGGCGAGGCCGGAGAGCACGGAGTAGCCGGTGATGTTGGCGAAGCCGAGCGCGAGGGAGCCGCCGGCGAGGGGGAGCTGACCGAGGCGGCCAAGGAAAACCATAGACACCAGGGAGCGCAAGTAGAGGAGGATCCCCGCGCCGACCATTGGCCCGGTGAGGCAGAGGATGGACGCCACCTCGCCTAGAACGCCGCCGCCGGCAGCGGGCCTCGGGTGGTCATGCAGCTTTGGGTAGCCCTTCGCCGGAAGGAGGGCCCGGTGGTGGCATTGCGCCGGCTCCGAGCAGTGGCACGTCGCCATGGCTGCACGCTTCGTATGGTTAATGTGTGCGCTCTCTGCTCTGGGAAGTGCTCGTGCCGGGCCTCTGGTTTGTTTGCTGCTGAGGAGAGCAGCCGGCTTGGTTTTGTGGGGGTGATGGGGAAGGGAGTTGGCAGTATATATAACGGTTGGCCGCTCTGACATTCTAAGATTTTCAGTGGGCCCGGCGAAAAAATGGCTAATTCTAAGGTAAAGAAATTGCTCACCTGGCCCACAGGGCAGAGATCCAGCTAGGACGCGAAGAAAGGGTATTTCTTGATTAATCGGAAAGTTATAGCAAGGGGTTTAGTGATGCTTGTCTTAGTGTAACGTTTGAAAATAAGAGGTTTGGATTGTTGGAAACAAAAAGTTATTCGCATTCGAAAAGACCGTAAGTTTCGAGGAAAAAAATTTCAATGGGGAAGGGTCTCGCATGAGGAGCCCTCATCCCACCATCCATCTAGCTCCCCTGTGGGGATCAACGGCCATAGGGGAGACCCTCCCCCAACAAATTTGCTTTTGTAAGTTTCGAACTGTGTCGCCACACACTACAAAACATGAGCTTTTACCGCTTGGACGGCTTAGAGCTTTGTTACAAATTCACCACGGCACACGTTAGCTATGGAAATAAGAGGTTTAGATTGTCGGAAACAAAAAATTCTGACGCATTCAAAAGACATAAGCTTCGAACTATGTCGCCGCACGCTACAAAACATGAGCTTTTACTGCTTTGCTGGCTTACAACTTTGCTATGAATTTACTATTGCACATTAGTTATTAGAGTCGAGGAGAATAGAAACGTGGATGTCGTAGAGACGGCGCAGCTAGCCCCCATGACCCGGCGAATACCACAAGGCCCCCCGAGGACCAAGAGCCGGAGGGGCCCCGAAGGTCACCGGAGGGGCCACGAGGGCTAGTGGCCAAAGCTTCCGGAGCGCACCAAGGATATCTTCGGGAGGGTCCCAAAAGTCACCAGATGGTCCACAAGGGCCAGTGGCTAGAGCTCCTGGAGGGCACCAGGGATACCCTGGGAGGGTGCCGAAGGCCCCCCAAAGACCACCGAAGAGTTACCAAGCACCGCAGGTCCAGAAGCAAAGAGAACCCTAGGGCCACCTCGGGGACGCCGAAGGGTGCTTGGGGCCCCTCGGCCTGAAGGCACCCTGCGCGGTGCGAAGGGAGGAAAGAGCAAATGGACCAAGTGTACCAGTCGGATAGGCCAAGACTAAGAAGGTCTACCATGAACCAAAAGCTACGCATAGAGTAGGAAAGAACCCCCGTAGCCTCTATAAGCATAGAGCCCTTGTAGGAGCAGATCTATAATCTCAACTACTCCCTCTCGAAAGGCTATAAAAAGCCTACTCCCCCATGTAATAAAGAGAGAACTTTTTTGTGGAAGGAATATTTGTGCACTTGCTTTTCTCGACATCGGTCCTCTCTCTCCAACGTATCCCCGGTTCTACTCCTAGCGGCCAAAGGTCCACTCTTTACACTGTCTAGTCCTTTTTGCTACGACAATGAATTATTCATACACCTATTTATAGTGTAGGAAACCATTTAATTTAATCATGTCTGACGAACTGTTCGAGTTTGAAGCTCGGTTCTACTTTCTCCTAACATAATCGGGTCTTCCGCGTGAACTCGTTCGTGGATGTTGGTCGGCTTAAGGACGTGGCAAAGCAAAGCGGGCGCCCGGGGGGGTGACTATTTCTCTTTCTCTGCCATGTGTGATTTCGTCATTTAGGCTTGCGTAAGACCGACGACGACCGAGCCATCGCAGTGTGATGGCGAAACATCTTTATGTTTTCTCCGAGCAAACCATTATTTCGGCCACCTTTCCCACGCTAGGTGCGTTCTGAGCATCAGTAATTCTCACGACCATTCTGGCATTCTCTGTGGTGATGAGACTTGGATCGCTCCTGCTGAAGCCTGAAAGCCGTAGGCACAACTGTACAAAGTCCGTTTCCAACTTAATTTTACATGCTGACGCTATGGAAACTACAAGAGATCCAAATGTGTTGCTTTTGTTATTTCAACAACCTTAGCATTCTTGAAAGGTCAGAATATTCAGAGATGATCTCTGCCTCTTTTTTTTTTCCTTTGGAAGGTTGATCTCTGTATCTTCTTCTTCTTCTTCTTTGAAGGTTGATCTCTGCATCTTAGCCTGTATAGCTGCAGGCTGCAGCTTCCTAGGCATCCTGGCATGGCATGTACCTCCAGCGAAGAGCACCTGCAGGTGTTTACTCTCAGTAGTACTAAGGTTGACCTGAATTATTACTGGTTTTTAGTTCATAATCTGGCCAATCTTCAGATGTGCTAACTTGCAAGATAACACAAGATACCTATCGAATATTGACAAATTGCCACCTTCCGGGAGTTGCCACTTGCCACTGTCCTAGTCAGCTTGCGTGCTTACAGCCTCATACGAGCGTAATTGGCTTTGACTTTGCGCTCATTTCCACGCACGTTTCAGGAACAACGGAAGGTCAATGGCGACACGAAGTCATGAAGCGATTATACTAGCATTTGGTCAAATAGTTTCGCCAGTTCCATATGTGCTAAGAAAAGCATGTCCTTATGAACTTGCTGATCAGATCACCATGTGAGCTTACCTGAGACAAGATGGCAAACGCGATACGGTCAGCTAGTTTAATTCAAGCCTCACTTACCTCGTACTGGCAATGCTCGATTTCGCAACGGCGACCTTTTAACTAGTAATTGTTCAGTTGACATGGTTGAAGATGGAACTATCACGGCAGTTAGAGAATGCTAAGTTTTGCCGGAAGAACTGATTTGGTAAGCTGAAAGGTCAAACCCTGCTTATACTGGTCTTGTGGCTGTTAAAAGAAAGTTGGGTCTTTATGATCTTAGTGGAAGCAGCTCAAGTGACCTTGTTAGGCGATGCTTGTCTTGCAGCTAACTTGGCTTAGGTTTCTGTTCTACCTTGATAGAGCTTGTGTAATCAATCAAGTTCTATCTATCAAGGCAGCAGTAATAAGGATTCGGTTGATTACTTTGCGCCATACGACGTGGATGCCTTGTCGATCAAATCACTTGGCAAGTTGGCGTATTTCTATATGTCATCTTCATCGGTAAAGAGCAATCCTTGGTATATCTTATTGATTAGGTCACAGTATATGAACAGATTCTTCTAGACTATGCGAAGTGTGGAGTACATCTCAACTTGAGATGTACTCCTACACAATTTTGTAGGACAAATAGATTCAGTTGTAGGAGCCCAATTTAGTACACTCGGTTTACAGAATAGATGAGGAGTTGCACAGACTAACAACCAGCATCAAATTAACTAGTAGTAACCAAGACTGATTTATGCTGATCTATGCAATATTATTTCGGAGAGTACTAAGAAAACTAATTCGTTTCTCTGTTTCATCGACTTTTTCTATCCTCCTCTCCTGACATGCTCTCTCAATCGCACCGTGCCCATCCAATCGCGATCCGCCATATCAGCACAGATTCTTTAAGTCTCTTTCCCTCAATAACCTGATGCAACCACGAATAGGAAGAAGTATGTTCCATGAGAATTACAGGTTTTCAGACTATATATCAGCAACAACTGCGAAAGTGCCAGTCAGGCACACGCAAAAGGCACCAAGAAGTGCAAGACATGATGAGTGAGTGAGTGAATCAAATCAATGGCATTGCAAGGGAAGTGCAATGCTTCCAGGATGCTGATTTGGCCGAGTGGTTCTCTGCCATGTTAACCGGCCGGACTGGCCTCTTTTAACCGGACAGCAACGCAGCAGTTGTTGATACGAATATATATAGCGCCCTAGCTGCAAGCTATGGAGTCCTGTCATGAGAGCCTGGTACCCACAGAACATGGGCGCGGATTGAATGTCCAAATGCTTCCAAGCAGGTACGAATTCTCAGGGTCCAGGGGGCTGAGATCAAGGCACACAGGGGCTGGAGATCCTTGCTATCATCATCGTGGTCGCCTTGGTTTTTTTTTTTTGGGGTATCCCAGCTTACCAGTTACAATCGGCTCGTATTTTTTTTGTGCGCCTATTTTGGCTCTTTTTATTGTATTATCAAAAATGGCTCCGGCTGCAAACTATTTTGGAAACTAGCTCCTTTGCTCAGCACCGTTCGAGCTGGCGCTCAGGTATAACGTCTCAGCACCACACGTGGTAGCACTGAGATTTGTGCCACACTGGCCGAGGGAGGAGAGACATGTTTGACATGGCTGTAGATTGAACACCATATTTGATGGCGTGAGGTGGGATTTAGGGGTTTGCCAAATTTCTCGTAATTGTACCTAAGCTATAGCATCTAAACCCCGCGCGGAGGCTGTGAGTGAGATTGCCCACTCGCAGCCCCCACAGGCAGGAGCCCGAAGCCCCAGCCGAGCCGCTTCTCTCCTCCCTCTCCCCAATCCTCCCTATATGCACTAAAATTAGTTGATTTTTTGCGAGATCTCTTGTGGGGTTTGATTCTCTATGTAAGCTCCCCCGTTTCCCCACCTTTTACCGCTTGGATTTGGTTGATTTGGTCATATTTGGAGTAAACCCTAGATTAGAGGTGACCTCCAAAAAGTCAAAATTAATCTCATGAGTAGTTGATGTTTGTTGGGATTTGATGTCCTTGGATGTTTAGCAATGGTATGTACTCCAATGGTTGGGTAGTTTTCATTATTTTTGTTGTGTATGCTTGGTTGGTTTGGATGGAACCGGTATGGGTTAGGGATAAATCGTTATTATGCATGGCCCAGTCCGTGTGGTATGAATATTAGCTATGTGTTGGTGTGCTAGTAGTTGTGATTTCATTTTGTTGATGTAGGTTTGTGTATGCTTGGTTGGTTTGGATGGAACCGGTATGGGTTAGGGATAAATCATTATTATGCATGGCCCAGTCCATGTGGTATGAATATTAGCTATGTGTTGGTGTGCTAGTAGTTGTGATTTCATTTTGTTGATGTAGGTTTAGATACAAAATCATTGTAGGTCATGTTGATGTAGCTTGTTAATATTTCAGACGAATGTATGTCGCATATCGTCGTTAGAAAATGTTGTTGAATTGATCGGTCTGTGTGTTACGAATGGGTTGTTCGATCACATGTTGATTCAATTTAATCGATCAATTTGGATTAGCATGACATGTTGTCTTATTGCTCTGGCAGAAGAATGACGTATTTGTTATGTATGGTTGTTGCATGTGTCTATTTTAGATGGATAGAATCGTGTGTGTGCATCATGGTGGCACATTGACGTACAACGATAATGGTGCCTAGTTGGTGGGCAAGGCACTGAGCGTGTTGGTGTACGCCGCACGACCCTCATTCGATGAGTTGGTGGCAAGTGTGAAAGAGAAGTTGGGTGGACGGAAGATGGGGTGGGTGTTCGGTTGGAGGGGCATATGATGTTGGTGTTGGCTCCCGGTCACACTGATGATGTTGCCAATTTTGTCGGAGCTTGAGTGGGACACGTACAGGGAGAGGGTCATCGGGTCCCAACTCAAGTCGATCGACCTGGTGGCGGTGAAGGTCGTTGAGTCTGAGCCGTGGGAGGCACACTTTGATCTCAATTGTTCTCCCAACGAGGAGGATGATGACAGAAAATTTGCTTATTTCTCGCCAGAAGCTGTGGAGGATCGTGGGCTTGACTTTCCAATGGAGATAGAGGAAAAATCTTCATAGAAGCCCGTCGACCCTCCCTTCCCCTAACGCTTTGAATGAGAACTTTGTGGAGCCCATAGCACGGCGGAGTCCCGAGGTTGGGGTAGCTGATGCACGGGTAGACCATTTTGATGGGGCAAGAGCCTCTAACGAGTTGGATGGTAGAGTATTTGGTGAAATGACCGATGAAGACGAGACATACAAGTAGCAATATGCATCCGACTCTGATGAGGACTGTCTGGAGGCGGACTTGATGGGGGAGGATGTTGAAGTCTTTTAGAAATTATTTGGGGGTGACCCTGGATCTCAAAATTTTGGGATCTCGGGTGTCGAGTCCGGAATTTAAATTCCAAAATCCACATGTGTTTACCGTGCTAGTCCCATGATCAGTGGCTAGCGCACACATTCAACAACATTCATATCACATCCAGACACAAATAATTAATATAGAGTAGAACAATATAGATAAACAATTGAAATTAAATCATACTTGACAAAGTTTTACACAAATAGGATCGATCGGCTACATGGTTCACATAGCATAAAGTTTGCAGCGGAATAAATGATAAAAAAGGGACCAAAAACCAATGAGCATGCCTTAGCCCTCCCACAGACAACCGACTAGATTAAACACTAGTAATCGGCATCATTGTTACCAAGGCGTAAAAGTAATCAATCAATGGATCGCCTTCTTCTTGCTCTGATAGTGCTCACAAGCAATTGTGAGTATAAAATTATACTCCGCAAGACTTTAAAGCAACATTTATACAATATGCAAGCAGTGACAAAGATGAATGTCCTAACCAGTTCTTTTTGCACAAAACAAGCTTTCATTTGAAATAGAGAGTAATATATTGCAATCAAAGGTTGTAAGAGCATTTGACGCTGATAAAAAATAATAAAAAAACATAAATAGCATAAATAAACAAGTGGCCAGCTGCCATAACATCGAAACAACGACATAATCCTTTTTGTCAAACAAGCTATGCATGGATTGCCTATCCATGCATTTGCCAAACTAATATGCAAAACGTAAAACTATTAGGGTGGAGGATTCACCAAGTCGTCCATAACCGGGGACGGCTATTCGAATAGATTGAGATCTCACTCTGCAGAGGATGTGCAACTTTACCCACATGATAACTATTGGTCATGACACTCAACAAGATAGAGTGCGACTAAGATGGTCTTCAAAAGGCCTTTACCATACTTCACCCTAACATTGACTCGCCCTATGAGCTAACTCATCAAGATATGGGCATGATTTACCATCATCAAGAGGGCTCATAGTTGTGTTCGTAACAATTGCATGGACATGGACGCCATTTACCATCGTCCAATATATGTAAGTGTCCTACAGACATAGAAGTGCCATATAGACAAGGACATCGTTTACCATGCTCCAATACAAGTGCCCTACAGGCATGGACGTCTGCAAAACAAAGAGGGAAAACACCCTATAAACTAACACGGCGAGTACAATGCTAGGACTCAATAAATTATTCAGCTAGGTTGGAGGGGCTCATGCTCAACATGTGGTGCCGCCAAGATGAGGACCTTTGGCGAGCTAGGTGCCCCCTTATTTGCTTCAATGTGGTAGATTATCACCTACCGCATAGGGTGCAGAGGTAGTTCGGCCTCCTACAAGACTATCCATCAAAGCCATTCTTCACCTCCATCGACCTCCACCAGTGAGTTGATTCATTACAAGTACATTCGAAGTAGCTATTGCTTGCTGAATATTGCACCACGCTTATCACACTAAGGCGTTGTGCATGTAGGTTGGATAGACATATGAATAAGAAGATCACTGATTGGCGACTTCACCACCAAAGGGACATTGACGAGTGGAATCGATTCGAACAAAATGTTGATCCCTATCCGGCAATCCCACCAAGACAAGTTGTTTAGTGACTACTTGGCGTGGTTGCATGGCGCCTCTTGAGTTCACCTTAGGCCACCTTGGACTGAGGATGACATCACGGACGAGGACTCGTTGAACAAGGGGGCAACGAGTTCAATGTTAATGCATGTCACGGCTCGCACATTGAGCACGCTCTAGTTGAGCGTAGAGTGGTAAGATTTGATTTGCAACATAGTTCATTCACAATGTCACTCTTGTCGCTCATGAATGTACTTCAACTTTGTTTTCCAAGCCAGATAACTCAGTAGGACCGTCAACGAGGCTGGAGAAGCGTTGCGGTTCCCCATGGGCTCCTCGGAGGCTGAGAGTGCACTTCGCACCTTTGTAGAGGTACCAACTTTACTAAAGGTATGTGTCGATGTTTTAATATTGAACTTATAACATGAATGCTGGGGGATCTTTAATCGAGACTACGCAAGATGAGACACAGGGATTTTAGACAGGTTCAAGCCTTCTCTAGAGAGAAAAACAACCCTACTCATGTGTTCTTGTATTGATCGTGTTTACAACAGGAAACAAGTCACTGGAGGCTAGAACTAATGACTTCTGTCTTATTCTATTGCTTCTATCCTCTCTCTCTGTCTGTCCACCAGTGATACCCTTTAAATAGTGTCTGAGGTGGTGGCAGTTCTCTTTTGCCAGGAGGCACCTCAACGGTTGATAAATTGCACACATTTGATGGCAATTATTATCAGAGAGACACCCCCCCACATCTACCTTGCAGTTATGCTAGAGACAGAGAGTTATGTGCAGTTATATCAGAGGATAACGACACATATTTATCTTGCGTATAAATAAACTGTCGATGGTTTAGTATAGATCTTATGAAAGAATGTTGGGGCTCTCCTAGAGCGAAACCACACAGAAAAGGACACGAGAATTTTTATACAGGTTCAAGCCTTCTCTTGAGAGAATAATAACCCTACTCTCGTGTTGTTGTATTGATTGTGTTTACAACAGGGAGGAAGTCGCTAAAACTAGGGCTTGATGACTTCTGTCTCTCGTTGTCTTTTTCTTGAATCTCACCCTTTATCCACTGACTTTACTCCTTATATAGCACATGAAAGGGTGACAGTTGTCCATGTCAAGAGGCGCCTTAACGTTTGATGCAATGCGCATGATCAATGATGGTTATTGTCAAAGACATACCCCCCAAGCAACCTTGCAGTTATGTTAGAGACAAAGGTTTAATATGTGTAGTTATCTCAAGGAATAACGTCACATATTAACTATTGTGTGTATTAAACACAGCGTACAAATGTCCCTAGTCGATTGGGCCCACATGTCTGTCGTTCTTATCAAATATAGGGTGATTGTAAATGACCTGATCGTAGTAAAGCTTACGACCATGAGGTGATCGTAGTAGGACTTACGATCAATAGGTAGTCGTAGAAGAACTTACGACCATAAAGTGGTAGTAGGATGACTTACAATCATATAGGGTGGTCATAAAATAGCTTACTAACACTAGGTGTTTATAATCTCCATCATTAATTGTTGACACTGAGGGGTACCCTTGAAGGTTGTATAAAAGACATTATCATCTATAATAAATATTACAGATAAATAATTTAATTAATTGAGAATTATTAGATCCTCGTCATCTAGCCCTCCAACTTCAAGTGAAAATGACTTACTTGGAAAAGAGGTTGTAGAATCTTGGGTGAAGATTAAGTGTCTTCGACTAGTTTTTCTTTTGATCAGGAATTGACTTGTTCAAGAAAGGTATTTTGACTTGAGTTGTAAAAATATAACTCATTTTCCTAAACAGATAGAAAAAAGAGTGCCAATCATTTCTCGTAATTCTATTTATTGATAACAGTTCCTGAAAAGATGGTGATACTTTGGTTCCCCACAATTCATCAGGAGCAGTTTCAATAGAACTTTAACCGTTGGACTTCCATCCTTATCCATTAAATTAAGTCATAAATTGATGGCTATAAATAACCATCAAAAGGGTAGAACTAAGAAAAACTCATTTCCAATCTTTCTATCTTTCCCACTTCTACTTCTTAAAATTCTTTTCCTAAACTCTTCAAGTCAAAGTAGATTTCTTAGAAGAAATAGTCGAACCTAAGTTTGAATGGGAAGAATCAAGGATGGATATGAAGAAAATAACCATCTTTGATGTTTTTAGAATGACTTTTCCAAAACTTTGTTGAAATGGAAAATGGTAGAGGACGAATGGTGGTCTTTAAAAGAGAAATATGATATTTCTATCTTCAAAGCTTTTTATGAGCGTGAACTTAGATCGCCTTGGTATCCTTCCATCGTGAGTAAGATCGTGGAAAAAAGAATATCCATCGAACATGACTTTTAGGTGGTCGAAAAGTCAAATTTTCTATGGATTGAAGTCCTTAGGAATTTGGTGAAAAAGATCCCGATGAGCAGGTGGGCACTTCATTGTCTATGATGTGCGATTTTCGATCAAGACTGGAGTTCACACAAGAGGGAAGCAACATACTGGGCAATCGCTTACCAATTTACATATCTTCTTCTTTCTTTTAATGGAGATCAACTTCGACCACTTTGAAAAACAAATCCGAAGAACTGGTCGAAAAGACTAACCAGTTAGAAGAAATGTAACTATGAATTTTTTTCACTTGTGTAACATGTAATATGTATCTTTTGGACTTTATGAAATAAAGCTTTATTTCCTTGGTTTCGATCACATCCTTTGAAATTAATTCCTTATCTTGGTAATAAGAATGAGGTCTGGTCGATGCTAGGAAGTTTCTTCTAGTAGACAAGACAACGTGCAGAAAGATAAAGACTTCGACTAGGTGACATTCCCGTTTTTCGACTAGTGTAAGGAGGATTAAAAGGTATGAAAAGCAATATAAGTAAAATGATAGATTTCGAGCACTTGCTTAGCACTCGTATCACTTTTTCCCTTGTTGGTTCAAAAGTGATGGAAAGAAGACCATAACCGATTTTCTCAACCACAAAAAAGTCATGTCGCAAAGGTTAAATGTCGAAAGAGAAGTGTTTGAACGACACTGCCTTTTATGGAAAATAAATCAAGAAGCCTGACACCAGCTGGGCATGTAAGAATTATTTACCTAAGACTAGTTTTATTTACTAGTCTTTAAGAAGTGTTTTTCTAACTGGTCATACTCTATTTTCAGAGCAAGCAGTTGAAATAAAAACAACTTTATGAAGCTTCGACCCACAGTCGGGAGGAAATGAAGGCTACAAAGGTCAGTCTTCAAGACGACATTTCTCTCCTAAATAATGTGCTCGGTGAATTTGGTACTGAGGAGGTCACTCCTATTAAAGACATCGTGGTCGGACATACGAGCATCATTGGATAGCAGGTTGGAACACTATAAGAGTTGATAACTACCTTGAAGACCAATCAAGCTGATTCGATAAGACAAGCAGTCGAAAGCGTAGTAAGTTTTGCTGTTAAAAAACTTAAGACTCATGACCGGTGTCTTAGCCTTCAACCAGTCGAAGCTGACATTGATTGCCCTGAAGCAGAGGCAGCACAACTGATCGAAGAAGTGCAACTAGTTGACAAGAAGGTCGCAGAGGAGATGCAGATTGGTTCTCCTTCATTAGAGTAGTTTGTAATAGGATTTCATTTGTAAAAAACAATTTCTTGTTTATGTATATAAAGCTTCATTTCCTGCTATTTGTCTTTTCGAGTAGTTACTAACTCATAAGACAAGATAAAAATGAGAATTGAAATTTTAAGACTAAGAATTAAAGTCATAATTATAACTTTATCCTAGCCCCCAACTATTTACTTAGTTTAATTAGATAAACTAAGTAAATAATGGAAAAAAAGTTTGCTTTTAAAATTCGTTCGACGTTTGTTGTTGATCACGATTTTCTTGTACTGGTAGCAAGAGTTAGGAACAGATCGACGCTAGGAAGTTCCTTCTAGTAAGCAAGACTACGTGCAGAGAGAAAAGACTTCGACTAGGTGATGTTACTTCCTCCGACCAAGTTAATCAAATCGAGTGTATCAAAAGAAGTCGAACAAACTATAAAGCCCAACTCACTTAGCAATTCCTTCATAAATGAAGTAAATAAACTAAGTAAATGGTTAAAAAGAGCTTGCTTAAAATTATTTCAATCACATTTTGTTGAACTTATTTTCCTTGTATTGGCAGCTAAAGTTAGGAACAGATCGATAATAGGAAGTTCCTTTTAGTGGGCAAGACCACGTGCAGAGAGGAAAGACTTCGACTAGATGTTGTTACCTTTCTTCGACCAGTGTAAGGAAAACCAAGTGTTTTAAAAGGTGATCGAAAAATAATCGAGGTGTTGCTCAACAGATATTTTAAGACAATAAAGATTGAAGAAAACATAAACTTTATTGAGAATGCAGGAGGTTACACATAGAACTTTCACAATTGATCGATGTTCCATGAATTAGAAAGAATTCTACCATCTTGCATTGCTAGTCGTACTGAGCCTGGTCGCATCATTTCGACCACTATGTAAGGGCCTTCCCATTTACAGGAAAGTTTGTTCCAATTAGACTGATATGGAATCATTTTCAATGCCAAGTCACCTACAGTAAGGCTACAAGGTTGGACCTTACGATCATAGCATTTGCGTAGGGCTTGTTGGTAGACTGCCGAACAGATTAAAGCTTGGTTCCTCTTTTCTTCGAGTAGATTGATGTCATCAGCTCGAAGTTGTTCTTTGCCAGAGTCGTTATAGGTTTCGAGCCTTGTCGACCGAATCTTTAGTTCAAGTGGAAGCATAGCTTGAAAGACCAAAACTAAGAATAGAGGTGCCACCTTTGAGTCTTACTAGCGGTCGTGCGAATTGCCCATAACACTGAGGGTAATTATTTTACCCAAGCCTCCAAGCGCTTTATAAGCTAGTCAAAAACTCGAGTTTTGATTCCCTGCATAATTTGGCTATTTGCCATTTCGACTTTTCCATTGCTTTTTGGATCAGCGACAAAGCCATAACATAGCTTAGTACCCAATTGTTTGCAAAATTCTTGGAATTTTATGCTCTATTTTTACCATTAGCTGTTATAATCCACCTTGACACACCAAATCAAGTGATCACATTTTTCATCAAAAATTTCTTGGTTGTTTCCGTTGTTATCCCAGTCATAGCCTCGGCTTCAATCCATTTCGTGAACATATCAATAGCCACAAAAAGGAACTCAAAACCCCCTGGTACTTTTGGGAACAGTCCTAGGATATCGAGACACTAGGTCACAAAAGGCTAAAAAAAGAGGTATGTTTTGTAATGCTTGAATCGGTTGGTGTATTTGCCTGCTATGAAACTGGCATTGTACACACTTCTTGACGAGTTCTTTAACATCATGGAGGGCTGTTAGCCAGTGTTCTGTAGGAAGCATGAGTCCCATAGATGCCTCCATGTATTTTTTTGAAGGAGATCTAATCTTTCTTTCTGCGATATGCATCGCATGAGAACCCCTTGAGTACCTCATTTGTAGAGGACTTCTTTGACCAAAGTATACATTTTGGTCTTACGAGATAAACGATCATCTTCAAAATCATCATTGGGTATTATACCCTTCTGAAGATACTCGTAGATGGGGTTCATCCAAGTATCTTCATATTCTAGGGAGGTTGTCTCAATAGGAAATGTCTCTGGTGTTTTGTCGGACCTGAGAGCGAAGGATCCCAGATCCTCTATGTCACATACACTAGTCCAGGAACAGCTAGTGTGAACAGTCGAACAAAAAGTGATAGCACAACTATAATATGCGATACATTCATAATAACTTAGGTTTATTACAAAAGGACATAATACAGAAAGCAAGATACAGTGGAAGCAAAAGTAATAAGGTAGGCCACACGATTCGCCACAGGCAATCGTCTGGGGGCATAGCCTAGTCATCCAAGTTCTCATTCTCCTCGTAGTAGTCCTCTCCTGATCAACAATTCATTAAGCAAGGTGAGTACAATTGAATGTACTCCGTAAGTTACACCCAATAACAGATTATAATGCATGAGGCTATAACAAAGGATGGCTTATAGGGTTGATTTTGCATAAAGCAAGGTTTTCTTTTTCAATACTTGTACTAAGTTCCAAAGCAGTTATCCTATAACTAAAATTCATTTTTTGTAAATTCTCAAGTTTTATAGTAGGATAATGTAACATCCCGTTTTTCTGGGCCTTTTTGAAAATTTTCATAATAAAAAGAACCAGTTGGTTTTGTTGAAGTTCTAAAGCTTAACCTAATATTTTGGTTTTTTTAAAGAGTTTTAAAATTACTAAATCGAACTTCAACTAATCCAAAAGTTTGATTTTTTTGGAGTTGTTTGAGTTCTGGTGTTGTCTTTCCCTTTCTCTTTTCACTTTGTGTCTCTCTCAACCCCGCTCCTTTTTCACCAGATCCCTCCCTTGTTTGGACATCCCTTTGTGTCCAGATCTCCCTCTCGTTTGGACATCCCATTTGTGTCCAGATCTCTCTCTTGTTTGGACATCCCTTTGTGTCCAGATACCTCCTTTCGTTTGAATCTAAGGGTCCAGACCTCCTTTCGTTTGGATCTGAGGGTCTAGACCTCCTTTCATTTGGATCCGAGGGTTCAGACCTCCCCTTGGAGTCACGACCTCCTCTCTTATCCTTTAGCCGCGACCTCCCCTTGGAGTCGCGACCTCCTCTCTTGTCCTTTAGCCGCAACCTCCCCTTGGAGTCACAATCTCCTCTTTTGTCCTTTAGTCATGAACCCCCCCCCTTTGGTCACGTGCACCCTTTGGGTCACAACCTCCCCTCTTGGCCCTCCTCGATCTTTTTGCAAAAACCACCCTCTTTGGTTTGACCACCCTCCCGAGCATTGACTGACCCCACCTGTCAGTCCTGCTCACTTTTTTCTCCCTCCACCGTAAAAGTCTTCGCGCATTACATGTCGTTGCCTCTGTAGCGACGTGCACATTAAGTGCTGATCGTGTTGTATTAAATGATGTCGCTTCTTGTCCCCTTCTCTACCTGCTTCCATCCTCTCCTTCACCTACCTTTGACCTTCTTCTTCACCCACCTTTGTCACGTGTGCTTCCGAGTCTTTCAGTGTCTTCTCCGCCTTCCCTAGCTATAAATAGCCTGAGCAGTCCTTCTTCATCACCCTTCTTCCTCACTCAACTCTCTAGCTCTCGTCCAGTTTCCTCCGTACCTGAAGCTTCTTCGCCAAGAAGTCCACTAGAGCCAGCATCGTCTTCAACAATCTCGTTGCTGAAGAAATCACCGGAACGCCCGCGCCGCCTTCAACCATCACTGTCGTCCATCGACCTCCCCTCTTTTTCAGTCCCTCTCTCGGCCCTGGTGAGATTCTGCGTGCCCTATTCTTTTTCCTTGATTCTTACGACCACGTTGAGTGGCCGTATCTTTTTGTATTCTTCATACAACCACAATGCGTAGCCGTATTCTTTTTGTATTCTTGTACAGCCGTGTCGAGTAGTCGTAACCGCTCAGGACCTCCTCCTCAGAGACCTCCCTTGACCTCTCAGGACCTCCTCCTCAGGACCTCCCTCGACCTCTCTCTCTGTTGGACCTCCTCCCAACCCGTTGGACCTCCTCCTGAGAGCCCGTTCCTAGTTTTCTAATTCTGTTCTTTCCTGTTGTTTCTAGTTCAGTTTGTTTTGGAGTTAATTTGGATCTTATTTGGTCGTTATTTGAGTTTGCTTCGTTCTCTTGTGTAGATTGCGACGTCTCCGGGGAGCCCGAGTTCTCCGAAATAGTTCCTCAAGCTTCCGAGCAAGGCAAGTTACACCCTTGATCATATTGAAATTAGTATATCAAATTATTTAAGTTGTGTTTCAAATTATTATTGCATGCTTATTTCAATTCAAGTAATTTAATCCATGTTTTAACTTTATAGTTATTCCTGATTCCTTTGTACAACCGAATTTGATTATGATCCAATCATCCCTTGTCACCATAGTAAAGAGCTAGTTGGTACATTAGTATGAACTAGCATGTTTCAAAACTCTGCGCTTAGTCAAGCTTAGACCAAAATCTTGATTTGGGAAGTTTTACAGCCAAGGCCAATGTTGTCTAAATGTTTTAAACCATGACATTGGGTTGTCGTGGAGGTTTTGAAAATATTTTTGAAAAGCAAAGAAAAGAAAAACAGGTTTGGACTTGGGCTTGGGTGAACTGGTTGTCTGGATGGGTGCATGTTCATGCACGGGATCGATCCATTTCTATGGTCAAGGCCCAGGGTTCTGTGGAAATCGCCTAGGTCAGTTAAGGACCGGTCTTCGAGTGTATTTTGCCATGCCTCACCGTGCAACCACATGTCCAGGGTAGGGTGGACCTGGCCAACTAATTTGCAATGTTTCATCGTGGTCGTTCCATCCGGTTGTGTGGGTGATCTTTCGCGACCTACGTACATGCATTCCCACTAGCGCAAGAGGGGGCTATGAACGCTATGGGTTTCTATCCTCAGGGGGTGAAACCTTAGCGAGGGTGGAATGACGCATTGTAAAGGCCTTGTTACGTGCTCTAGACCACTTACCTTCGGTAGTGAGTGGTGGTATCAACGGATGCCAAACAAACTAGAGAAGTCGTGTCTTGTGGGTGAAGTTGCACACCTCTGCAGAGTATAAAACTATTCAAATAGCTGTGTCTGCGGTCAAGGACATGCTGGCAAAGCTGCTCCAAGTTAGATGTTGGTTTTGTTTTCAAAAGACCTCTTTGAAATGGTTTTGGATGTCTATCCAAATGGGTTTTGGGCGGGGACCCTTGTGATAGGAGGATATCCTTCACCACTTGTTAATGAGTGTTATCCAACTATAAAATTGAGTTTCAGAAAATGAATTTTAGTTATTGTATAACTGTCTTTGAACTTAGTACATGTATTTAGAAAGAAACGTGGCTTTATGCAAAGACAACCCTATATGACCTCCTTTGAGATATCCTTGTATGCATGCATCTAATCTGCTAATTGACAGGTGTGACTTGCGAGCACGGTGGTTGTGCTCACTCTTGCTTGATTCTGTTGAGTAGGAGAGAACGTCTTCGAGGAGCTCGACGACCAGGACGTCTAGGCTGCGCCCTCCAGCCAATTGCTTATGGCGAATCGGGTGGTCTACTGCTTTTAGTCTTCCGCTGTGTAAAGTTTTGTTGGCTTATAAGCCACTCTTGTAATCAACTCTGTTGTTAATTAATAAAGTTTATGTTTGATGGATGTTACCACTTTGTTTACTATGTGAGCTAGCCGTTGATCTTGGGACTAGCTCAGTTTGCACAGGGGACTTAGGGGACCTCCAGTGCAGGCTTGGGACCTCCAGTCCGGCCTTGATAGGAACTCCTGATGCAGTCGTGATAGGACTTAGGGACCTCCACAGGTCGATTCGGCAAGACTTGGAGACCTCTCGGTCTGGTCATGACAGGGACCTCCTGGGTCCGGTTGCGACTAGGCTTGGAGACCTCCCTGTCGGGTCGTGACAGATAACCACCATACAAGAGTGGTGAAGGATACTCTCCTATCACATGGCTACCCGCCCAATTTCCCGATTGGATAAGATATCCAGAATCATTTGATAAAATCTTTTGAAAATTAAAACAAAAAAAAATCTAACTTTGCATTGGCATTGCTTCAGCATGTCCATGACCATGGACACGGCTATTTGAATAGTTTTACACACTGCAGCGGTTGTACAGCTTGACCCACACGAGATAATCATCTTATAATGTTTGTCTAACACACTTCCGTAGGTGTGCGACTAAGTGATATCACAAGGTCTTTACAATGCATCATCCCACCGTAGTCCCGCTTCGCTAAGGTTTCGCTTCCTTTGGATTAAACCATCCGCCAGATTTAAGCCCCCTCTTGCGCCATGTGGAAATATATAAAAGTAAGTCATAATGGCACCCATACAACTGAATGGCACAACCACGGTGAAATGTTACAAATTAGTTAGCCAAGTCCTCCCCACTATGGATATGTGGTTGTAAGGTAAGTCTTGGCAAGATGCGGCTTGAAGATTGGTCCTTAACTGACTTGAATGACTTCCAATCAAACCCTGGGTTTCGATCATAGAAATGAATCGATCGTGTGCATAAACATGCACCAACTAAACATCCATTTCGCCCAAGTCTAAATTAGTTTTAATTTTATTTTAGTTTTCAAAGCATTTGTAAACATCGATGACAAGCCAATGTTGTGGTTATAATTTTAGACAACATTTGATCTTTTAGCTGTAAATTTCCCTAAATAGAATATTTCGGGTCTAAGCATTGCTACGAATAATTTTCTAACAAGTTCTGGTCATACTAATGTACTAACCAGATATTAACTATGGTATCAAGGAATCGCTAAATCAATAGCAAAATTTGGCAATACAAAGGTATTAGGAATAACTACAATTTAAAATAGGAATTTGAATTACTTGAATACAAGTACGCATGCAATAATGATTTAAAATAGAATTTAAATAATTTGAAATATTGGGATTCAAATAGAATCAAAGGATGCAACTTGCCTTGCTCGTATGCTTGAGGATCTAACTCTTCAAATAAATCAGTTTCCTTAGAGTCGTTGAAATTTACACGCGAAAATGAGCTAAATTCAAATAATATTAAAATAAATTTAAATGAACTCCAAATTGAATAATTACAGTGTAGATAGCTAGATCTTAATTTTAGATGAATTTAGAAATTTGAATCACTTGAGTTGGAGCTCGAATGAAGGAGAACGAGCTCTCGGAAGTTTTGAAATCACCTTAAATGGTGAAATGGAAATTTCTGGAATTTAGGAATTATTTTTCCGAAGGAAATAGAATTAATGCATCATGCTAACGTAGACACACGAATTTCATTTCGACTGGATTTATTTTTCAACTGAAAAATGCTAGAGTCACTGACATGTAGGCTGCGCCCGCAGTCCATGGAGCAGGTTCACAGAAAAGCCCAGGCCCATGGTGGACCCGGTTTGCAACACAGTGTGGAGGCTGACGTGGGCGTCCACATAGGCTGCCACGGGGTTGCCACAAGGGCACGGGATGAGGTGGCCGTGACGTGGCCTGCCACGTGATGGTCATGACGGCACCGAAGACGGCGGTGGCACGGGCGCGTAGCTCACTGGCGCCACGCGCCACGACGAGGCTTGGCTGGGGTGCCAAAAGGAGGAGAGGAAGCGGGGAACCTAGGGCTTACGGTTCCGTCGACGCGGCGGGAGGGGTTCGTCGGCGCTGACGAAGGTGGCGGCGGAGACGACTGGTCGGAGGCGACGCTAGGGCTCGGGTGGACTTCGGGTGAAGACAAAGTGCGCACGAGAGAGAACGCATGACGGCGATGTCGAAGGTGCGGACCACAGTGGGGGAGCTCCACCGGAGGCAGCGCAAAAGGCGGCGATACGAGCTCCAGTCGATGGAGTTTGAGCTTGAAATCCCGGCGAACGGAGGTGAGAGAGAGAGGGAGAAATGGGGGAAGGAGAGAGGAGGAGGAGGCGCATGTGGTGACGAGGTTGACGCAAAGAGAGCTACACTGTGGTGGTGATTGACGATTGTAGGCAGCGGTCTTAGCGTCAAGAAGAAAGAGGAGAAGTGGCGGTGCTGACTCTGAGTGAGAAAGAGAGAAAGGGGGAGGAGGGAAGAGGAAGGAGGAGGCAAAGGGGGACGAAGGGACAGCTTCGGCCGGTTCTTATAGGCGCGGGCGGAGAAATGAGAGGAGGCAGCATGGGGGTGGCTGGGAGTTCCGCTCGGGCGTGGCGCGTCGTCAAAGAGATGGGGTGCTCCGGCCTTGGGGAGAGAGGCGGTCTTGGTGACATGTGGCGGCGGAGGCGGCGAGGTGGTGTCTTGAGCCGTGGCATGCGGTCATAGCGACAACGAGCTACGACATGGTGCTCAAACACACCAGGGAAGACGAGTAGGAAGGAGAGGGAGGATACGAGGTGGACCCCACTTGGCGGTGAGAGGGAAAGAGTGACGTGGGAGGGAGTGGGCCAAGAGCGGGTGGGCGGTGAGCCAGGCAGCACCGGGAAGGCAGACCCGGAGGAAGGGAAGAGGAATGGGCCACGGGAGATTCGACCCGAAAGATTTTCCAGAATTTTGGAGATTTCTGAATTACAGAAATTGAGTTAATTCATTTAGGTTTTTAGAAAATAGTAAATAAAGTCCAAAAATTCTAGAAAAATACATAGAAATTCCTTGCATCATTTTGAACTTAATAAAATTATTTCCAACTCAACATTGGTATTTAAATTTGCAAATAAATTATTTTGGCTTTAAAATAATTAGGGAAAAACTTCTAAAATCCTGAAAATTCCAGAAAATAATTAAAAAAATTTAACTGGAAATGAAAATTTGGGCTATTACAAAAACTACCCCCCTTAAAGGGAATCTTGACCCCGAGATTCAGATTTGCCTAGCAAAAATCTGGGGATACTCGGCTTTCAGATCTTCTTCTCGTTCCCAGGTGGCTTTTTCTTTTGAGTGATTACTCCATTGGACTTTGCACGAACGGATGAGTTTGCTTCTGATAATACGTTCTTCAACATCAAGAATCTTGATTGGCTGCTCCACATAGGTGAGGTTCTCTTGGAGATCAATGCTCTCTAACGGTGTTTGCTCTGTTGGGACTCAAAGAAATTTCGTTAATTGAGATACGTGGAAGACGTCATGAACTGCAGACAAAGATGTCGATGGCTCTAATTGATAGGCAACTTCACCTCTTCTTTCTAAAATTTTCTATGGTCCAACAAATCTTAGAGCGAGTTTTCTTTTGGTCTGGAATCTTCTTACTCCCCTAAGTGAAGTTACTCTGAGGTAGACAAAATCTCCTGTTGCAAAGGACAATTCTCTCCGATGATTGTTAGCATAACTTTTCTGTCGGGACTGAGCCACTCTCAATCATTCTCTTATCGTTCTTACTTTACTTTTAGCCTCCTGTATTATTTCAGGTCCAAAGAACTGATGTTCTCCCACTTGATCCCAAAGGAGCGGGGTTCTACATTTCCTGTCGTACAATGCTTCAAATGGAGACATTTGCAAGCTGGCTTGATAGCTGTTGTTGTACAAAAATTCTGCATAATGAAGATTCTAATCCTAACTATTTCCATAATCTATAGCACAGGCTCGGAGCATGTCTTCCAAAATCTGGTTTGCACATTCCGTCTGTCCATCTGTTTGGGGATGATATTCAGTACTGAAGTTGAGTCTGGTCCCCAAGGCTTTATGTAGGCTCTTCCAAAACCTAGAGGTGAACTGTGAACCTCTGTCGGACACTATCCTTTTGGGCACTCCATGCAAACAGACGATCCTGGCTATATACAACTCTGCCAATTTACTGCTTTTGTAAGTGGTCCTGACGGGAATGAAATGTGCCACTTTAATCAAACGGTCAATCACAACCCAAATGGAATCATATCCCAATTGGATCCTAGGCAATCCAGTGATAAAGTCTATGTCGATTTGTTCTCACTTCCATTCGGGAATTTGTAATGGTTGCAATAAACCAACGGGTATTTGGTGTTCTACCTTGACTCTTTGGCATACAACACAGCATGCAAAGAACTCGGCAATTTCTCGCTTCATGCTGACCCACCAATATTTTTTCCTTCAGATCCTGGTACATTTTGGTACTTCCCGGATGAACAGAGTAAGGTGATTCATGGGCTTCCTTCAAAATCAACCATTTTGTTTCCTGATGGTTAGGTACACAGATGCGGTTTCCAAACCAGACAGTATCATGCTCATCTTCTAAGAATCCTGGGGCCTTACCTCTTCTCATATTCTTCCTGATTTCTTTAATATCTTCATATTCTTTCTGATTTTCTCTGATTTGACTCTGAACGGTTGGTTGAACTTCTAGAGTGTTTACGCAACGCTGGTTGACAATCTCTAAGTTTAGATACCTCAATTCTTCATACAAACTTGGCTGACTTTCCTAGACCAACATAGTGTTGCAATACCCTTTTCGACTTAGGGCATCTGCCACTACGTTTGCTTTGCCCGGATGATAATCGCTTCCAAGGTCATAATCATTTATCAGTTCCAACCATCTCCTTTGCCTGAGATTAAGTTCTGACGGAGTGAAAATGTACTTCGAACTTTTGTGATCCGTGAAAATTTCACAGTGATTACCAATGAGATAATGCTGCTAGATTTTCAAGGTATGCACAATTGCTGCTAACTCCAAATAATATGTCGGGTAATTTCCTTCATGAGTCTTCAATTGGCGAGATACATATGCTACAACCTTACCTTCCTACTTCAGCACACATCCAAGGCCCTGAAGAGAGGCGTTACAGAAAATCTCAAAATCCTTATGGATGTCAGGCAAAATCAACACAGGTGCAAAGACTAGCCTTTTCTTTAACTCCTGGAAACTTTGCTCACAAGCATCTATCCAATCAAACTTCTTTTCTTTCTTCAAAAGTTGAGTCACAAGTCAAGCGGTTTTGCAGAACCTTCGATGAATCTTCAGTAATAACTTGCTAAACCAAGAAAACTCTGTACTTCGGTGACGGACTTGGGCTGCTTCCAATCCATTACGGCTTCAACCTTGGTGGGATCTACTGCAACACCTCCTGCTGACACGATATATCCGAGAAAAGCTACTTGGCTTAGCCAAAATTCACACTTGCTTAATTTAGCGTAGAGCTGTTGTTCCCTAAGTTTTTCCAAAAGTGCCCTACGGTGCTTCACATTCTCTTCTTTATCCTTTGAGTAGATGAGAATGTCGTTAATGAATAAGACCACAAACTTATCCGAGAATTCTGTGAATACTTTATTCATCATATTCATGAAATAAGCCGATGCATTTGTCAATCCAAATGACATTACTGTAAACTCGTACAGTCCATATGTTGTGGTGAAAGCAGTCTTGGGTACGTCTTCTGGTCTGATCTTCAGCTGATGATAGCCAGATCTTAAATCAATCTTGGAGAAAATACTTACTCCTTTCAACTAATCAAAGAGATCGTCAATCCTAGGGAAAGGATACTTATTTTTGATTGTAACCTCATTGAGTGATCTGTAATCCACACACATCCTCGTATTGTTGTCCTTTTTTTGACAAACAGTACTGGTGCTCCCCAAGGTGATGAACTTGGCTGAATATAACCCTTGCCTTGCAATTCTTTGATTTGTTTCTTCAATTCTGCTAATTCATTTGCGGGCATTCAGTAGGATCTCTTCAAAATTGGAGCCATCCCTGGGACTAGATTAATTAGGAACATGATGTCCCTATCTGGTGGCATACCTGGTAATTTCTCGGGGAATACATCCGGGTATTTTTTTTTTACACTAGAATGTCTTCAAACTTCACTTCCTTCAGACTAGTCAAGCTAGAACCTTCTCTACCTAAGGTCTCAGGTTTGAATTCTACTTTAATTCCTTGTTCATTTGTGAGGGTGGTGGACTTATTGGCACAGTCTATCTGGCCTTGATTCTTGGCTAGCCAATCCATTCCGAGAATCACATCCAATCCTTAGGAGTGCAAGACTATCAAGTCTGCCACAAAGGATATACTCTTGATATTTCCAAGGTAAGGTTTGGGCATCGGGAACTAGTCCTCATTTCTGAGCCCGGAGAATGGATTAACATAGGGTCAACTAAGGAAGAGATAGATAACCTATATTTTCCCATAAACTTATTTGAAACAAAAGAACGTGAAGCTCCTGAATCAAATAAAACTGGTACTGGTACTGAATTGACAAAGAACATACCAAGGACCACTTATGGTGCAGTCTGAACCTCTTCAGCTGTGACGTGATTCACACGTCCCTTCATGAACTGAGCTGGTTGCCTTGCAACTGGAGTACTGCTAGAGGTTAGAATTCCCTGATTTGGTCTGGCTGGGACTGCTGGTTACTGCTTTTTCAGACACTTATTGGCATAATGCTCCAACTCATTGCAATAGAAACAAGTAATTCCTACAGCTGAGGTAGGTTTCTTTTTTTGAAACTGGTCTCCGGGAGAAGTGTGGAGGAAGCCAAAGTTGTTTGGGCGCTAAGCTCACACAAGTGGTCTGGATGACGAAGACTGGGATCTCCCATGCTGAGGTGGCTGAGGCTGAGTGGTGTGGGGCTTGGGAAACCCCCAGAGTTGAAATTTTGGGTCTCCATTCTTTTCTTGTGATTCTTCATTTCCAAGTTCTTGCCCTCCTGGCGGATAGCCTTGTACACCAACTATTGAAAGTCGATGTAGTCTTGAGCAATGAGGCGGACGGAAAGATCATCATTGAGTCATTCCAAGAAACGTTTCTATTTGGCCTCATCAGCGACCACATCTATAGGTTCATAGCGAGCTACTAGTTGAATTTGTGTAAGTATTCATTGACAGTGTGGTTTCCTTCACGCAAAGAGTGGAATTCTTTCTTCTTCAGGGTCACCATTCCCGAAGGAATGTGTGCACGGCGGAAAGCCTGCACGAACTCGTTCCAAGTGATAGTCTAAGCATCAATATGAGACTGAGTGAAATTGTCCCACCATTTCGATGCTGGTCCATTTAGCTAGTGAGAGGCAAACGGAACCCTCTCACGATCAGAGCATTGAGCAATATCCAGCTTCTGATCGATTGCCCGAAGACAATCATCAGCATCCATTAGCTCGGTGCTGCTGGAAAAGGTTGGAGGACGCATTCTCATGAACTCAGATATGTTGGCCCTTGGAGGAAGTGGATCGTGAGCTTGAGGTTGAGTTGCTACTACTGCTTGCAAGTTTTGCGTGTTGTTGAGCGATTGAGCGAGTAGTTCAATCAGATGGGATTGGTTGGTCATCATTTGGCGCCTGTTGACGATCGAGTCGCCAATCTTACGAAATAAATAGAGAAAAATGGCAAAGAGTTCTTGGGAGAGAATGAGACTACTCTTTATTTCTATGAACTAGCTATTACAGGGGGTGCCCTCGACAAGGAAGTGGACTAATCCTAATTACACTAAGCGTAATGCTTGCTATGCTGCTAAATCAGACTTAAAACATCAACCTAATGTCGATTGACGTGCTTCAATCTGATGCAGTCCGATCTAATCTACTCCGTGCTCCATCTTTAAATAATCGTCAAAGAGGTGACAGTTGTTTCTGGAGAAGGTGCCTATTGGAAGTGACGCGACTGGTCGGAACGAGGCGACGGTTGATGAAACATCAATCGTTCAACGGTTGAATGTCTGTGAGATACTTCAACCGTATGGTGGTTGTTATCAGTGTCTTAGAACCATGAAACGTCATGTAGTATGGAGCAAATATAATATGTGTTTCATTCATCACACGGTAAGGAATATATTTAGAGTTAGATCCGGATGCCAGTTCATTGCTTCTACGAGTAGTCATCTGGTCGGGGACTGGGTACAGGACCTCATTCGACCAGGGTACCTATTACGTAACCTTTGGAATGTTTACGACCACAGGGATCGTTAGCCTTAGGGGTTACGACCATGAAGACATATGGTCTTTTATTATGTATTAAAATAATACAAAGATATTTTAATCCTCGTCAGTTAGCCCCTGAACTTTAAATGAATTAGTCATGTGAACACTTTCTACTGATGAAGTCATATCGGACAGACATCATTTAATCTCGTGATATACGAGATGGTCTGTATTCACTTTAAAGCTGAGAAACTGCCTTGGGACCCAAAGAGTTTTTCTGTCCGTTGGACTCTGGGTAACTTCCCGATGTAGTTAAAGAATTTGTGGCTATAAAATCCCTTCAGTGCAAGGCTTTAGGGTTTTTATGCTTCCTACTTTCCCATTTCATCTCCTGAGCAGAAAATTGCCTCCGACCTCCTCTTGTTAAAAAAACCTTCTAAGACAGTGGCGGATCCAGAAATTTTGGAATGGGTGTACATGATCCTTTAGTAGCAATAGGAAATTTTTAGTGTGTGTATGCAATAATGATAGGGCTAGGAAAAATCACTTGTAGCACGCTTAGAGGACGTTGGATTGTCAAATGATAAGTTTCTAGAGATTAAACGGTGCGGATAAAAAATAGTACTAAAGCAAAAGTTATATCATAAGTCTTATTCTAGTATTCTTCAAAATGAATTTAGCAAGCAAAACACTAGGAAAATGAGTTTAGAAAAAACAACCTGGTGTCATGCTTGAATACACTAGGAAAATGAGTTTAGGAAAAACAACCTGGTGTCATGCTTGAATATGGGGTCGAACCCATGACCTTTGCAGCAAGTACTGCTAGCAGTGACCAACTGAGCAAATAAAAAGAGCAACAACGATAGGCTACAACAAATATTTTTTTGGGGTACAGCTGTACCCCCATGACCCAACGTAGATCCGCCACTGTAAGACCTTCTTTTATCCTTCATTCAAAACTCAACCATGTTAGATTCTATCACCAACTGGTCAATTTCTGATTTGAGCGAGAAGAAACTTGAGAGCCTGGAGAAGGTCGGGTTTCTTCCCGATAAGGATTTTATTTCTTAGAGATCAGTGGCTGGAGAGTATTCTCCAAGCAACGAAGAAGGGAAAATCCCTATTTTTCTCGCATATAATGAATGCGGATTCATATTACCAGTTCACTCTTTCCACCCCAAGATCTTGGAGCGCTATGGAGTCGAATTGGTGAACCTCGCTCCCAATGTCATCACCAACCTTAGCGCCTAAGTCTATCTCTGTGAAGTGAACTTGGGGATTGCTGCAGATCTAGAGCTCTTCAAATACTACTACAAGATACCAAAGTTGGGGAAGACGATTGGGACGCTTGGAGAGTGCACTTTACGCCTCCAGTTGGTGATAGAATCTAACATGGTTGAGTACATTCGTATGTACTCAAAGTCTTCGTGGTCGTCATGAAAGAAAAGCTGGTTCTACATGATGGCCACTAAAAAGACAGTCTTTACTATACTTGTAAGAAGGCGATCGATAATCTAGAGTGACAATCCTCTATGAAGAAGGAGGGAAAGGTGGAGAGATGGGTTGAAGCTATCCAACACCTTAGTGTCGGGGGTTTAACCTCCTGGCATGTAGTAAGAGACTTCTCCATTTAACCTCCTAGCACGTAGTAAGGGACTTCTCCATGCGCTGGATTAGCCCCCTAAAGTCCCGAGCACATTCGATGCTCTCGTATATTGGTTGTGACGACACAACCAAAGATTTCAAGGAGGGTAAGTCCTGAAAAATTCCGACCAGTTTGCTTATCCTGCTGATTACTTTTGTGATCATAAAGTCTCTCGTTTATTCTTGCAGCTCTTTCTCCTAATGAGAGCAGAAGCCGGATCAAAATGATATGCGCCAGAGAGCCTAGCGATCAGGCTGATTTCCCCCGGATTTTAGCGGCTGTTTCTGCAAAAGAGAGGGCTGAGAGACTTAAGGTAAAAATATCAACTATCTTTCATCTTTTGTGTGTTTTTCAATCAGTTTACCACAAATCCTCTTTGATGCGCAGTCAGTCGAATTGAGGATTAATGAGGCCACCGAAAATTGTGAGCCGATTGACTCTCCGACCAGTCCTACGACCACCCGAGATGGTGGTCTTATAGAGGTAGGTAATTGAACAGAAATGTATATTCTAGATGAAGGATTTTCATCACCTAACTAATGTTAATTGTTAATTAGAAGGTTATCATGGGCTTTAATGTGGTCGCTGATGACCTATCAGTTGCTACTGGAGTAACTATTCTAGAGGCCGACGAATCTACACATTCCGACCTGATAGTCAGAGATCTTGTTCTCGATCAACTAGTCGAGAACATTTCTTCTGACCTCCAATCGGAAGACGTGAGGGGTCTAACTAGCCCTACCGGTTTAGGACCGGAGAAGTTGGACAAACATAAGAAAAGGAAGGCGAGCGCGACAGACTTTGCTTAAGCGCGCTTCGAACTAAAGACCAAGAAAATGACAAAGTACGTATACATGAAAGAAGGACTTATGTAAGTACTTACCTCTAGTGTTTTTAGAGTCTTAAACTTCTTTTCTTCTTTTGTTTCAGATCCTCTGGTATTCTGATCAATTTCGACCAGGGCACCCCTCAGGAGAAAGCTCCTGAGGAGAAAGAGGTCAAGCCAGCCCCCGAGCGGGGGGGGGGCAGCGCTAGCGCCTGCTCAGGAACTCGTGGTGGCTCCAACCCCATCTGCAGAGGTGGTGGTTCCTGAGGAATCTCAACAGGTTCCGACCCCTGCTGGGAATTCTCCTCTTCGAGTAGCCTTTCCTCATCGCCTTCGGAGCTTCAGTGATGAAGATCTTAATGAAGTTTGGGGAAGTATTTTGGACCATCAAGCAGAGACGAGTCCGACTCTATTTTTGCCGAATATAACAATATGGCAATTTAGGATAGCATCTACGACCACTTTTAATAGTTTTTTCCTTAAAAAAATACTTAAAAGAGTTTGCTATTTTTGTAGCATTTGGTGGAAAATTTCGCTGTGGTCGGAGGACTGACAGCGAACAAGGCTCTTGGAGAAAAAGAACTCCAAATTAGAAAGTAAGCACCTCTTAGTGTCTTCTTCTCTCCTTCTTTACCATTTGGCTCTTTTTCTGTTAACCAATTTCTCCCTTTATCGCATTTGATAGATTCAGAGAAACTTAAAGAAGAAGTTATGGCTAAAGAAGCCATAATTGCCAAGCTCAAAGAAGAATGCCAAAATAAGGACCGGTCGATCGAATATCTAACAACCAGGTACAAGGAAGTCCTTGAGACTATTGAGAAGAAGAACGAAGGTAACCGGTCATAGACTCGACTAGTGTGCTTCCTTTTTCTAGTCGTATATACTCATTCTTCGGTCTACTCATGCAAAGCAAACTCAAGCATTGAAGAGAACAGAAAAAGCTCTTGAGTTCGAGCGCAGTAAGGAGGCAGCCTTTGGACAAAATCTTGAAGAGAATGTCAAAGCTTTCAATAAGATGCTCTTCGATATGGGATCGGGAACACAGCTGCCCAACTTAGGAGATCCCATGGAAAAGATCAACTACCTTGGCCAACAACTCGAAGACCTCAGGAGCATGCTTAAGACTACTCGGGAGAACCATGCGCGAACTTTGTTTGAAGCTGTCAAAAATGCAGTCAGTTTTGCTTTGTTAAAGTTGAAGGCCTCCGACCCCACCATATATCTCCAAGCTGTTGAGGAAGACTTCAACTGCTCAGGAAATGAAGCAACTAAACTTTTTGAGAAAATGGCACCTCTCGAAAATAAGGTTGCGGAAGAAATGGAGGTCGAGTCTCTAACGAATAGTGACCAATCTGGTGGTCCCGAGAAGTAGATGATTGTAATATTTAGATTTTTGTAAATAAAACTTACATTTTATCATCAATAAAATATTTGTTTTGTCTTCTTAAATTCGTTGAGCACTCATATAGTTCCTAGCCCCCGACAGCTTGTATTAGTAGAAGAAGTTTACTAAAGAAGTAGTAGACCAAGAAAATGAGCAATAGTTACGACCACGATACAAAGTATATGCTGATTATGTTGTAAAAATAATCTAAGTATCACTAGGAAATCAATGTGGTCGGAACTAGCATATGACTTCGACTAGTTTTAGATCTTTTCCATAATCGAAATACTATGTAGTACCTTGTGTGGTTGGAAGATGTATAAGACTTGTAATGATGATAAGGAATCATGCAAAAATGTATGCAAAAACGACAAGTGAACTTGTTTATATATATTATCCAAAACTGGTCGTAAAGGTTGCTAAGAACCAGAGACTAAGAGAAACACTTCGCAAAACGTGCTCTTGCTCAAGTTCTGACTGGCAGCGAGGATCGTAATAAAAGGATCATCGCTAGGAAGCTCCTTCCAGTGAGCAGAACCACGTGCGGAGAAGGAGAGACTTCGACTAGGAGGCTTTCTATGTCTCGACCAGTAGCCAAAACGTGAGTGGAACAAAATGTTGAAGGTAAGAAATGTAGTCTCCGAAATCTTAAGCATATAAAATACTATATGTAGTTGCCTGTGTGATACTTCTTTTACTTATATATTTCTTTAAAAAAAGAGTGTTAGTCACGCGTGAGAACCATTGACTAAATGGTCATGACTAGGACCTTTATAGCGTTTGATTTATATGTCGTAGCCATAGAGTAATAGAGGTCCCTAAAAAAGGATATTGGAGAGAATTTGGTCTTCTCCAACTAATTAGACAACAATAGTATGCAAACCAGATTATGATACAATTATATAAATAATATCATTCGTTGGAAAGGGAAGGGAATGCATCTTTATTTTTTAAAAATATTGAGAAGAAAATGAAAATACATTTATAAAAAGAACTTATGCAATTGGTCATTATTCCAAGAGTTTGACAAAACACGCCCGTCTGACATAGCTAGTCATACCGAACCAGGTCTGGTGACTTCAACCACAGTGTATGGACCTTTCCATTTGGGAGAAAGTTTATTGCCATTAGCCTGGTTCTGAATCTTTCGTAGAACCAGATCATTTACAGCTATACTGCAAAGTTGCACCTTACGACTATGGTACATTCACATGGCTTGTTGGTAAATTGCCGATCGTATGAGGGCTTGGTTTCATCGTTCTTCAAAAAATTGATGCTGTCGAGTCTTCGTTGTATCTGATAGTTCTCATTGAAACAATCAGTTCGAGTAGAGCCTATTTTCAGTTCTAGAGGAAGCATGACTTCAACACCTAAACCAGAAAAAATGGCAACCCACCAATCGCACAACTGGTCGTGGTTCGAACGACCCATAATACAGAGCGAAGTTCTTGAACCCAAGCTCCTGACCGTTTGGTTAACTGGTCGAACACTCGGTGTTTCACCCCTTGCATTATGATAACATTGGCTCGCTCGACTGCTCCATTACTCTGCGGATGAGCGACAGAAGCAAAATATATCTTGATACCTAGATCCTCGTAGAATTCTTGAAAATTTCGCTAGAGAATTGGATACCGTTATCTGTGATTATACGACTAGGTACACCAAATCGTGTAATCATATTTTTTGTGAGGAACCTCTTAGCAGCTTCAGTTGTTATTTTAACAACTGGCTCGGCTTCTATCTATTTTGTAAACATGTCAATCATGATGAAAAGGAATTCGAAGACCCCAGGTGCTCTTGTAAAAGGTCCCAGAATATTTAGTCCCCAGGTTGCAAAAGGCCAAGAAAGATGTATAGTTTGCAAAGCTTGTGCCGGCTGATGTACTTGTCGACTATGAAATTGACATTGTACGTACTTTGTCACGAGCTCTTTTGCATCATGAAGGGCAGTTGGCCAGTAGTATCCTTGCCTGAAGGCTCTACCAACCAGTGTTCTGTAGGAATGATGTGCTCCACAGACTTCTCCATGAATGTCGGATAGCAACTTAATGCCATCTGTTTGAGATATGCATCTCATCAACACTCCGTGAGATCCTCGTTTATACAAGGTACTTTTGATTAGAGCATATGATTTGGTTTTTTGAGCTATACGATCAGCCTCTACATCATCTTCAGGAATAATGTCATGCTGAAGATAATTATATATCGACGCCATCCAATCTCCACCGTGATCGTGCTATACGATCTGTGGAGTATCCATATTCTCAGCATCGACTTGTATGACCTCCAGTGGAACATCTTTATCCTCGGAATGCTCGACTACCGAGGGTGAATCGAGTTGCTCGAGAAAAACTCTAGGTGGGATAGGTGACCTTGTGGAGGCCATCCGTGCCAAATAGTCTGCCAGAAAGTTTTCCTTTCTAGGAATGTATTGGATCTGGTAACCGAAGAAGTGCTTTTCGAGTTTTCGTACTTCCGCCAGATAAGATGATATCTTGGTACTTGAGCATTGATACTCTTTCTTGACTTGATTCGCTACTAGATGAGATCGCCTTTCACAAGAAATCTGCGAATCCTGAGCACACGAGCAGTTCAGAGTCCTGCCAGTAAACCCTCATATTCTCCCACATTGTTTGTAGTAGGAAAGTTTAGCTGGATGGCGTACTTGATGTGTTCGCCAGTAGGGGATATCAAGACAACTCCATCCCTTGAGCCTTTGAGCATCAAGGAACCGTCAAAATATATTGTCCACTCATCGTGGTGTTCGTACTTGGGCCCTTGGGTGGGTTCAGGGTTTGTCTATTCGGCAATGAATTTAGCTATTTCCTGAGACTTGATTACTGTTCGTGAGATGAAATGGAGATCGAATGCCCCAAGCTCGACCGCCCATTTTACTATTCGTCCTGATGATTCCCTGTTTCCAAGGACTTGACCTAGGGGATATCCGGTTGGTACGACCACTTTGTGGGCCTAAACGTAATGCCTTAGTTTCCTTGAAGCCATAAGGAGACCACAGAGCAACTTTTGTACCTGTGGGTATCTTTCCGTTAGTCCATGTAATAGTTCGCTTACGTAATATACCGGTCGTTGGATGTTGTCACGTTCTACAACAAGTATACCACTGACTGTTTGCGGCGTTGCAGCTGTGTAAATCAGCAATGTTTCTCTCAATCTCGAAGAAACTAAGATTGGGGCACCCGTAAGGTACTTCTCAAGTTTTTCAAAGGCATCGTCTGCCTCTTTAGTCCACTCGAAACTACTGTATTTCTGAAGAAGTTTGAAGAAAGACAATTCATTTTCTCCTAACCGCGCTATGGAACGACTTAGCGCTGTCATACAGCCGGTTAGTTTTTGGACTTCTTTCTTTCTGGTCGGAGGGCGTATCTAATCGATGGTTGGTATTTTTGCTAGGTTTGCTTCAATCCCTCTAGCCGAAACTAGGAACCCAAGAAGCTTTCCAAAAGAAACTCCGAACACACACTTCTCTAGATTTAACTTAAGGTTATGCCTTCTTAAGTTGTTGAAAGTCTCGTGAAGGTCGGAAATGTGGTCACCAGCGTTGATACTTTTCACGACCAAGTCATTAACGTGGGCTTCTAGATTTTGACCTATCTGAGGATTAAAGGTTTTCTGCATCAACCTTTAAAAGGTTGCACCAATGTTTTTTGAGACCAAATGGCATCTTAACATAGCAGTAAGTGCCATATGGAGTGGTGAAGAAAGTTTTCTCTTCATCGTCTTTACTCATATTAATCTAGTGGTACCCTGAGTATACCCTGAGTATACACTTAACAACTCACACCCGGAAGTAGAGTCTACAAGTTGATCAATGCGTGGAAGGGGAAAGTCATCCTTCAGATAAGCTTTATTAAGATCTGTGAAGTTAATACACATTCGTCATTTTCCATTGCTTTTTTTTAACCATTACAGGGTTGGCGAGCCACTCTGGGTGGTAGACTTCACAAATAAACCTGGCCTTGAGGAGCTTGTCGATCTCCAACTGGATTGCCTCCTTCCGATCAGGTGCGAAACGTCTTAGCTTCTGCTTGACTGGTTTCTTGTCAGGCTAGAGAGCTAGCCTGTGCTCGATCACCTCCCTGAGGACTCCGGGCATGTCGGACGCCTGCTAGGCGAATACGTCCTGATTTGCTCAGATGAAGGAGACGAGCGACTCTTCCTATTTGAGGTCGAGTCCTGCCCCGACCAGTACCTTTTGGGCAGACACATTAGCGTTTCTTAACTCAGACAGTGTGTTGATGCTTTCCAGAGGAGCACCTTTGCTGAGTGGTACCTCCTTGGTCAGGTCGAAAGGCTTTGGTGTCATATTGGCCTCGAGTGCTTGACCTGCATGGTAGGCAAATTAGTTTCTCTGGTCGGAACTTCATCGACCGGTTCTAAGGACTTCCGATCACATCCATAAGCCATTTTTCGATCTCCTCGAACCGTGATGACTCCTTTCGGTCCTAGAATTTTTAAACTCTGATAACCATAATGCGTGGCTATCAGAAATTTTGCTAAAGCCGAACGACCGAGGATTCCATTGTATGCGGTTTTGAAATCCACCACATCAAATAGAACTTTTTCTGTTCGGAAGTTGTCAGGTCTTCCGAACATAACCGGTAGGGACCAGCTGTCCTATCGATTTAGCGGTAGAACTAGGAACTATGTCGTGGAAGGCATATTTCACAGGTTTTACCTTGGCCTTGGGAATCTGCATCTCTTCCAATGCTCCTGTAAATAAAATGTTTAAAGAGCTACCCCCATCTACTAAGACTCGATTAATTTTACAGTTGTTAATAGTAGGTTCAACTACGATAGGAAACCTACCTGATCTAGTCGACGGGATGGGGTAGTGTTCTTTGCTGAAGCAGATTATAGTTTCCGACCACCTAGATGGCTTGACGTTAATCGGAGACTCGGCAAGGTTGACCTCCCGCTCCACGGCCTTCAGATGACGTCTTGATTCGTACGATGAGGATCCTCCGAAGATCATATCCATTGTGTGCTGCGGCTCTTGGTATTCCATCTCTTCGTCGTCATCTTTCTCCTTCTTAGAGCTTGGTTCTTCGAGTTCTGTTATAGTGTGGAAGGGTCCTTTACTTGAGTAGTAATCCTCCAGTTTATTTTGCCGGCCCGGCAGGTGCGCAGATCATGCCCTGCTGCCTGGTGAAGTCGACACCACTTCTTACTTTTCTTGAAGTCACTGGTCGAAGCCTTAGCTTTGTTCTGACCAGTGAAATCTTTCTTGCCCTTGGTAAACTTTTCTGGAATTGCGAGGATTTCTTTATTGTTGGGCTTGTTATTCTTCTTGTTCTTGAGAGACTTGTTGCTTTTTTTCTCTTGCTTCTCCAGACCTGACTAGGGATGTTTTATCTTTTCGATCAATATCTTCATACCATTCGACCGCTTCACTAGCAGCTGCATACTTGTCTGCCATGTCAAAAAGTTCGACAGTCGTTCGTGGAGGATTTATTGCAATATCCTCCGTAAATCGGTGATTTCTCAGCCCTGCTTTAAAATCCTAGATGACAGAAGACTCTGCGATCTCTGGAATAGACTTTCGAACCTGACTAAATCTCTTGATATATTGTCGAAAAGTTTCATTGGCTTTCTGCTTCATCCGATAAAGAGCATCCTCCTTCCCGGGACGGTCGTATATCCCTTGAAAGTTGGCGATCAGAGTATGGCAGAGCTACTCCCAAGTGTAGATAGATCCGACCGGTAAGTTATGCAACCACGACCAAGAAGACCCTTCAAGGACCATGGGCAAGTAATTTGCCATCACGTTGTCATTACCACCAGTAGCCTTGGTGGCGGTAGAATAAATTTGAAGAAATTCCAAAGCGTTCTGAGTCCCATTGAACTTCTCTATGTTGGTTGGTCAAAACCTGTCTGGCCAATGAACAGCTTGGAGACTTGCCGAAAACGTTCGGCAGCCTGTAATGGAGTCATGGCGCCTTCTTTGAAAAGGAGCCGGATTATAGTCAGTTAGGGATCGGTTCCTCATATTTGCATATCTAGGATCCGGTATCCCAACCCTATCCTGGACATTATGATAACGTCTTTGACCACCTGCTTGGTTCAGATGATACCTAAGATCGCCTGAATCAAGTGGTCATTCCTCTTTACAAGGAGGAGGAGTGGTTGCTGTGAAGAATTGTCTTCCCTCGTGATTCCTTGGTCGGAACCTACGAGGGGGTCTTGGTGTTGATCAATCCACTGCTCGACCATGTTCTCCCCTACTGAGAGAGGAGAGTTGGGACGAAGTCATCGTGTGACTTTGCGAATTCCTTTGCTCCCAGTACATTTCTGTACGATGTATGGTTTGTTGGAGGATCTCCGACACCTGACCAGCAAGCTAAACAGAACCTAAAGTTCCTACTAAAGCAAGATCTGGATTATTCATAATATCCCGAACTTGTTGCAAGTTTTGTATCGTTACCGAAGGTCGTGGAAGATTCCCACTTGTAGTGGGCGTTCGATGAGTTGAGTTTTTCCTCGACCTCTCGGTCGGCCCTGCCTGATTCCTTACTCGCGGTGGGGTAGGAACAAGAGAATTAACTGATGTACGTCCATCAGCTTGGTTGCCTCCGGTAGTTGGTGCTTGAGTGCCTGTACTATTTCCACTAGTAAGTGGTGGCGAGTTAACCCGTGGAGGATCATGCATGGCATCCGGATTGGTATCTCTGATTGTGTTTACTTCGTGGCACCAACAGTGATCTTCCGATGAACTCCCGTCATAGCTAAGGGAGAGCCTTCCAATGCTTTTGCAAAGAGCCTCCATGATGGGGAGCGGTCGGAGATTATTGCCTCTAGTGGGGTTTGTGGTGGACTCAGCCTGATCCAGCGAATTATCGATTGTATGCTGAGTTTCATCATGCTCACTTGGCCCACGATCGGTGATAACTTCATCGATACCCTTACCGCATGTTGGTTGGCCCCCGGAATACGTAGGAGCTATTGACGAATACTGGTCGCCCATGACAATATTGAGAGTACATGGACTCTCTAATTGCAATGTTGGGCTTCCATTGCCACTTTTGCTGGTCGGGTCGACTGGGCTTGTAGAGGCGTTCGGACATTTCGAACTAGTCGGAATGAGCATTTCCTTTGAGAGCGCCTTTGTTGGTGGCAGTGTAATCTCATCCATTCGGTCGATTTCGCCAATCTCTATGGCTGGTGAGCCAGTGGAGGAGGAGGAGGATGACATCCCATTTTCTTCCATGGCGCGGATGCATGCGTCCATGATGAGGTTGGAGCAATCTGCCAGGTCGAACCAGTTTTTCTCATTCCAAGTCCCTGCCATATTCGCATGAGCGATGATGGGACAAAGAAAGTGGATAAGGAATGCTTGAGCAAAGTAATCTTCAAGAACTCAACGCCTTCTACCCCACGGACGGCGCCAGCTGTCGACAATCGAGTCGCCGATCTTACAAAATAAATAGAGGAAAATGGCAAAGAGTTCTTGGGAGAGAATGGGACTACTCTTTATTGCTATGAACTGGCTATTATTGCTATGCTGTTGAATCAGACTTGAAATATCAACCTAATGTCGATTGTCGTGCTTCAATCTGATGCAGTCCGATCTAATCTACTCCGTGCTCCATCTTTAAATAACCATCAAAGAGGTGGTAGTTGTTCCTAGAGAAGGCGCCTGTTGTAAGTGATGAGACTGGTCGGAGCGAGGCATCAGTTGATGAAACATCAACCGTTCAGCGATTGAATGTCTGTGAGACACTTCAATCGTATGGTGGTTGTTGTTAGTGTCTTAGAACCATAAAACGTTGTGTGGTATGGAGCAAATATAACATGTGTTCCATTCATCACACGGTAAAGAACATACTTAGAGTTAGATCCGGATGCCAGTTCATTGTTTCTACTAGTAGTCATCTGGTCGGGGACTGGGTACAGGACCTCATCTGACTAGGATACACATTATGTAACCTTTGGAATCCTTACGACCACAGGGGTCGTTAGCCTTAGGGGTTATGACCATGAAGACAAATGGTCTTTTATTATGTATTAAAATAACACATAGAGATTTTAATCCTCGTTGGCGCCAATCGGGTCCTTCAGTGGGAGGGGGTGGTGGCGGCGGAATCGCGGGCTCTTGAAAATCCATATTTTTCTCTTTCCTGTACCTTATCCCCGACCAGATGACTGCTCGTGAAAGCAATGAACTGGCACTTGGACTTGATTCCAAGTATATTACTCCCGTGTGATGAATAGATCATATGTTATATTTACTCTAAACCACGCGATGCTTGACAATCCTGAGTCACTAACAATAACCATAACACAGTTATGTCTCCCGCTGACATTAGACACAGAACATCGGGACAAGATCTAGATACGATCTACAACCAAGACTATTGAAGCAATAGCATAGAAATCAGTACTCCAAGTGTAATTAGGGTTAGTGCACTGCCTTATCGAAGGCACTCCTTGTAAAGGATCCAGTTCATTGCAATAAAGAGCAGACCCCATTCTCTCCCAAGAACTCTTTGCTATTTTCCTCTATTTATTTCGTAAGATCGGCGACTTGATCGTGACAATAATACACTACAATTTGCAATGACCTAATACACACACATGATTCTGATGGTTCGTACGATTTATACAATTTTGTTGTGTCCATTACATTGTTTATGCTATATTGCTTGCTTAGTTGTTTCATTCATCCATGCACACTTAGATTGTACCGTATGGCAAATGCATTGTCATCGCGTGACAAAGACAACGGGAAAAGGCCAATGTATCCCACCATAGATGACACATTCGCACCGGTTCCACCTTCAGAGCCTCACCCTAGGTGTGACTATGGGTAAAAAGTGTAGGGTTGGGACCGCCAAAGACTTTGTAGTTATAGGAAGGAAGTTCTACCGATGTGGATATGCCAAGGTTAGTGCTAAACCCCCACCCATGAGATTTGTGCTATGCTTTTGGACTAACAAAATGTTTTGACCCACCGCAGATAGGGACTAGATGCAATTTTCACCAGTGGATAAAGGAGCCAGAGCTCAACTCCAAGGCCTACATCCTCGAGCACATGAACAACTAGAAAGTAGATGGTTTTTGTCTGGCCAAGCAAACTTAGAGATAAGTTGTTTGGTTGAAAGTTTATGCCTGAAATTGGTGAATAAAAAATAGACTGTTGGATCCAAGATCCAGTGGTGGATGAAGCTCCCTATTGAAGCTGCCTGGCTCCAGTCGTATCTTTTGGACGCCTGGATGATCCCTGGCCTGGCTGGTAGCAAAGCTCTGGTGCCAAACAAACAGTCCATAGAGAAACTCCTGGCAGCTGCTCGCACCAGGCAAATAAATCCAGGGAGCAAAACAAACAGGCCCGAAGTGTGTGGTTGGGGGTAGAGTACTGCTATTCAGCTCAACAGCTAACATATGTGCCAGCTCGCCTTACCTATCTCATGATTCTCGTCTCGTCTCGTCTCGTCCCAGCAGATCTACCCCCTCCTCGTGCCGTGTAGTGTGGCACCCACGGCTGCAGCTCAATTTGCCGTCAGTTAGGAGGACTAGTACGTCGGTGAGGCCTGGCTACTTACTAGCTAGGCCAATCGTCTGCTGATTTAATCCAATCTATTCATGCTGTGTCTACTGAATTTAAACCAACGAATCTGCTGCATTCGTTTGGTAAATAGATCGGTGAGATTCACCTAATAGTACAGTACTGTAGCTCTCTAGCTATCAAAATGTCAGAAGAGGATCTGAATCCTCGTGCCGCCGAGTACTACTATATTTTTCTCCCTGCATGGTCTTGTCATTTCGGTACAGCCCCAGCCCTACCCAATCAAGACTTAACGGCGATTAAGACCGTAAAGTTGGAATTAACAGTCATGGCGCGCGTGCAGGACATTCGTGCAGCAGCCTAACGCTAGCTGCAGTACGTGCACGCACTACAGCATATGTCGTTCACCCACCGGCTCCGGCTCTGGTCATGCCAACCTACCGAACAACATGGCAACACTGTGCTACAAAAGAAGGAAGAATTGCTACAGCGCGAGGGATATCCAGAACGCACCATCTCACCTAAATAGTACATAGAAAAAAAATTATATTGCATCGGCTCCCTTAGGCTGCGCGGTTGCCTCGTTTGAGTGTTGGACTGTATTGGCCCTGTAGCGCATCGTAATTTTTAAACTAGGCTTTATAGTATCAAAATTCCATTTTTAGCTTCCTCCTAGTACCTGCTGCCGTCCGGGACGGCAGCAACTCACGTAATGCCATTGCCGTTGGCAGCACCAAGGTGCTGCTGTGCCCGACGGCAGTAGCAAGGTGCTGCCGTCCCACACAGCAGCAAGTCCCCTCCTCCCCCGACGCACGTAAATCCAAGAGGAGAGAGAAAATACATTTAAGAATATTTCTTGGAGGAATTTTTAAATATAGCAAATGAGCTCCAAAAATTATGAAATTTTTTGTGAAGACTCCCAGCACAGTTGAATTGATTGTGTAAATTTTTCAGAATTTTATGAGTTACGATGTTTTCTAGAAAATTCCTACAAATAGTATACTTAAATGAATTTTACAGAAAACATCGTAACTCATAAAATTCTGAAAAATTTACACAAGAAATTCCACTGTGCTGGGAGTCTCCACAAAACAAATCATAATTTTTGGAGCTCATTTTGTATATTTAAAAATTCCTCCAAGAAATATTCTTAAATGTATTTTCTCTCTCCTCTTGGATTTGCGTGCACCGGGGGAGGAGGGGACTTGCTGCTGTGTGGGACAGCAGCACCTTGCACCTTGGTGCTGCCAACGGCGACGGCATTAGGTGAGTTGCTGCCGTCCCGGACGGCAACAGGTACTAGGAGGGGGCCAAAAATGGAATTTTGATGCTAAGGGAGCTAGTTTAAGAATTACAGTGCGCTACAGGGCCAATATAGTCCAAAATTCGCCTCGTTTAGCTCCATGAACTTGCAAGTTAATTTATCGACTCTCTAAACTTGCATCCGTTCATAGCACTGGTCAGATTTGCTATTAGGTGATGAAACCTTCTGTCACGCATTCCTTTGTGGTTGATGTGGACGATGACACGGCAAAACAGTGGACATGGTGCAGGATGTCCATCATGTCGTGCATCCTAACCGTTCATTCGATCTAGCAGAATTTCTCGCGCAATTGTGGGGCTAGATATTGCAATATACTGTATGAAAGCCTTTTTTTCTACTCTCGGGAGTAGTTACTCTCTATTCCGTATCTCACAACGTATGGAGTATCTTGCGCAACCGAGAGTGTGTATGTATAGTATAAGAATATATAAGACCACTTATGTGGTACTTACACCTTTTTAGGGGCAGTATGTACAATTTTTTATATATACTCCTTTTTATATGCGGATATGAAGGTATTTACAAAATATGCTAAAAACTATTGACTCTCTTGCAAATTTTTCATGTGGTTCGTATTGGAGTATCTTATAATTAGTATATAAGTATACCCAAAGTGATAAAGGAGTATGTCAAGTTCTTTTAGGTGGTATATTAGAGGTGGAAGTAACTACTCCCGGGAGTAGAAAGTATTAATCCTATACTGGATTTGTTATATATCTCTAATACGTTTAAAAAATATAGTTGTATTTGTTATACAACTATAACACTTGCAATATTTATATATGATTAATCTACCCCCACCGAAATAAACAGTATAGATTTTTTTCTAGGAATTTTGCTTTTTATGATTTATGGATTATTGTGGGATTTTTAGACTTTTAAAACGAACGAGCTACCTTGAATATCATCAGTTGCATGTAGGTAAACAGATGAAATCTTTTATTAATTAACCTTTTTTAATTTTTATTTTAAAGTTAACATCCGGCACACTTTATTTCCAATTCTAACCCCTTTGGTCACGCCACCATCCGCTAAATAGCTTTTTTGTCACGCCACTTGTAACATCCTGAACTCTGGTTTGTGTTTCAAAAGTATAAAAGTATGTGATTTTCAAAAACTTTTGTTGGAATTCACAAGTTTGTGCTTGGTTTCAAAATTTTGTTTCAAAAATTCAAACTTGTGATTTGAAACCAAGGTTCTAGTCTATTTCAAAAAAACTGTGTATCAATATCTCTAGAAACAATTTTATAAAATACTAGATTAGTTTACACTAATTATTATAATTTTTCTATAATTTTTCAAAGTTATTTTGACCTCTTCAAAATTCAAAACCAAATCAGAAAGGCTGATTTGAAAAAGATTTTATTTTAGTCAAATGGAAAACCAAAAGTGGATGTTTTGATTTTTACTAAGCCCTAGTTGAACCTGAGAGCACCCACAAAAATTTTCATAATTTTTAGAATTTTATTTCTATTTTTAAATAGCCCGGTCAAACTGGTTTGTCTTCGGTCAAAATTAAATTCAACTCTAACCCTAGCGCGCCTAGTTCTCCAAATGCGAAATCATGTGGACCATCCGATTTTAGATCAACGGACTGGATCCATTGGGCCGTTTAGACCATCCGAACGCCCCTCTCGCTGTGGACCATCCGATCGAATCTCAACGGACTGGACCATTGGGCCGTTCAGACTACCCGAACGCCCCTCTCGCTGTGGATTGTCCGATTTGATCTCAATGGTCCAGGTCGTTGAAGCGTGTAAGCGTTTGAATCGTCCGATTGAGCCCCAATGGACTGGATTGATTGGGCCGTTCAGACCGTCCGAACGCGCCTCTTCATATGAGCCGTCCGATTTAAATTGAACGGACTAGATCTATTGTGTCGTTCGGACCATCTGAACGTCCATCTCAATCGGGACCATCCATTTTTAATCAAAGTCATCTGGACCGTCCAATTGAACTTGACTCACCGCACCTTGTTTCTTTTGGGTCATTGACGGGCGGGCCCCATCGTCAAGATCGCTCGTCTCCACCGCCGCTTCCACTGTCTTGGCCGCATGTGCAGTGCATGGCGGCCACGACGCCCTTTTGTGCCACGTAGAGCACACGTGTCCGCGTGGGAAGCATCATTGGCCATCTTATAACCTTCAGTGCTCGTTAATTTGTCCTATTTTGTCCTCTCTCGCTCACAATCGCCTTTCTTCTCCAAACCCGGTCCTCCGTCGCCACTGTAAATTTCACCGCCTTCGACCTCCATTGACGATAAGGATTTGGGCGTTTTGCTCCTGGAGCCGAGGCGCATCCGAGGCATGCCTTCTCGAAGTTTCTAGGCGCCTATAGCATCCTCTCCGTGAAGACCCCCACCTTTGTCTCCGCCTCCGGCCATCGCCAGCTCGCCGTCGTCCTCCTCGAGCACCCGGCGGCGTCACCAGCTTTACCAAGTCTTTGCGCACCCGTGCGTGCCTTCCTCAAGCTCGGAGAACCACTCAATCGCTTGATCCTCCGCCTCGCCGCCGTTAAGCCGCCGGCGTGTTAGGGTAAAGGTTGAAGTCATCAGGGTTAATCATTTCTCTAATCTCTGTATGACATGTGGACCCTACTGAGGTTAAGAGTCATTAGAGTTTTAATTGAACCATTTTTGAATCCCTGAGTCGCTGTCTTGTGGGCCGTCTTGGCTGTTTAGGATTTTGCGCATTTCTTGAAATACGCTTTCTGAAAATGGAAAACGTATTCTAGAAGTACAACTTCGACGTCGCCGTCAGTCGCGACTGAATCAAGCTGACCCAGTCAAACGCCTCTCTCTAGCCCCACCAGTCAGTGACCGTGGGTCGGCTCAACCCATGTGTCAAAAGGATTAATTCCTTTCTAAATTTCTGAATTGAATTATTCTTGCACTGATAATTCAATAAACTTCCGAAATTCATATCTATTTCATTTTAACTCCAAATTGAGTGAATCCAATTTTGTTGGTTTTCATTCTTTTTGCACTTTAATATGAAATAGGTTTTGAACCTGTCTCTACCACCATAAATTTTAGGATTAGATTTAGTCTCCAGTTAGGAGTAATTGTTATGGTAAAAATCCTGTTAGCTTGAAAAATTTCTAGAAATTTCATCTTAACTCCAAATAAGATTATTTTTGTTTCTGAAATTTTCTAAAATCCTAATCTTTCTGTTTATGCAAAAATATTTTGTGTTTGTTTGATTTGGTGTTATTCGTTCTTATTCGCTCTTTGTTCGATCGATAGGTACCGACAATTCTATTGAATACGAGAGTGATTCTCAGCAGCAAGTGGACTTTCTTCAGCAAGGCAAGCAGTTTCCATTGATGCACGTTAATCCCATTATTTTTGCATGTTAATATTTCAAATGTTTCAACTGTATATATGCATGCTATGTTGTCAAATATTTTATTAGTTGTGATAGTTCACCTGTTTAGTTAATTTGAACTGTAGGCAAATTATCTATCTTTTACTACTGAGCCTAAGTTATACTCACTATGATTTAGGGCTCGATAGATGAGCTCTAGTCACTTTATACTGTAGTATTCGAGTTGTTGTCACTTAGCCATGCTTAGAACGATATTCTGGGGATCATCGCTTCGGCGATGGTCATTACAACATCACTTATATATTGAGTCAGGGTACTCATGTTTATATCTTATTTTGGAAAAACTAAAACTAAAAATGAAAAGGATTTAGATTTGGGCACATGGTTGTTGGTGTGATTGTGGGTTGTGTGGTTGTGTGCCTGAATCAACAAAGACCGAACATCTCGTCCCACTAAACCAAGCATTATTGCGTGCAACCACATGAGGGTATATGGGAACCCTCTTGACATAGTACTCTGGAAAGTGTTAATTAATGAGTCGCTAGTGGTAGGTTTAGGTGAATAAAAGAAAAGTGTTATTACTGTGTCGGGTATGTAACGGGGAGAGATTCCAGGTTGGTTCCCTCACCCGAGGAGCATTGGCAGTTGCTACGGCTGGGCCAATGTCTCCGACACAACATATGGGTCCTCTGTGGGAGCTCGGTAGTGGGCAGTTCACAGAGGGTTAACCCCCATACGTGCGACTCTTGATTAACTCATTCCGTTGGAAAAACATCTCGTACGACTTAGCTCTGTCGGCATACCTTCGGAAGTGTGCTTTATCGCGTGGCAAAAGGAGCGATCTGACATGTGGATAAAGTTGTACTCCCCTGCAGGGTTTAATCTTTTCAAAAAGCCAAGTCCTTGGTTATGGACATACTTGGGGAGGTCTTTCGAGAGTTAGATTTTAACATTTCGATAATACTTGAATTTGGGTGGTACGAATGGGTAATTCGTGCTATTGTTGTGGTGGCTGTGGGAAGTCACTACTAGGTTGATATTTATGCTTATTACAATTGTCATTCTGTTATTTGAATCTTAAAAACTGATTTGCTTAAATCGCTTTCAATCTATTAACTATTGCAACTGAAATGCTGCTTTATGTCGAAATGAGCCATATGACCTTCTCCATTGATTGAAGCTTGCATGTAGCTATGTATAGGTTTGTTAACGTAAGTCTTGCGAGTACAATTCTTTTGTACTCAACTGCATTGTTTATTTGCTGCAGAGGAGGTTGACCCCCAAGGGGTTGACGAGTGTGAGACCGACTACACTTTGGACGACTAGCTTGGACGTTTCCTGTCAGTTGCCTTGTGGGTTAAGGGCAAACTGATCGGTGTTGTTTCAGCCATCTTATGGCAATGTTCCGCTCAAAAACTCTCTTTTATATGATGTATATGTTGTAAATTATGCCGACTTCAATAATATATTATGTTGTGTATGGATGTTGATACTTAAATTTTTGTACGGGATATGTGTACTGTATTCTGGGAAGTACATATACGCCGAGAGCGGGGAAATTTGGTTTGTAATGCTAGAACCAATTAAAATGTTAAGTATTACAAATTAAATCACCCGACGGCTCTCACACCACTGGTCGTGGCGTGGCCAAACAACACTGTCACGCCACAGGTAGTGGCGTGACAAGAGATACGGGTGGCTTGACCAAAGGGGTCAGAATTGGAAATAAAATGCGCTGAGGGTTAACTTTAAAATAAAATTTAAAAAGGGTTAATTAATATATAAAAATTCGTAAACAAATATATTGAGGTGCATTCGTACATGTTCTTCTACCTCTGTTCACTCTCTTACTACACATAATTTTTTTTATTAAATAACTTTTTAAAAATTTTATTTTAAAGTTAACCCTCGATGCACTTTATTTCTAAATCTGACCTCTTTAGTTACGTCACCATCCATAGCGTGACAAAACAACATTGTCACGTTGGGGCAAATTCTTGTCACGCCATGGGTGGTAGCGTGACAGTGTTGTTTGGTCACGTCACGACCAGTGGCATGACTAAAAGTGTTATTTTGCGGACTTATTCTATAACGTTACAGCGTTATTTTATCATACCATGGATGATGGTGTGATTAAATAGATTAGATTTGGAAATAAAGTACGTCAGAGTTAACCTTAAAATAAAAATTTTAAAAAAGTTAATTAATATAAAAAAAAGTTCTACTACACATGGATATATTGAAGTGCATTGAGTGGAGGTGAGAGATGGAGAGAAGGTCCACGTCAATGTCACTTGTATGCCATACCAGCAAACTTCCGTTAGTTAACAACGGATCTGACTAGCTGCAAACGGACGTAAGTTTAGAGTGCTAAGTGAAACTATCTTGCCCGTACAATTTACTCTAGAAAAAAAAAACTCAATGTAGTCCATGAGATCAAATCAATCGCCATCATCTAGCCTCTAGGGGGAGCTTGTGCTCTGATAAAAATCCTCAAAATCAACATGCACATGTCTGGCCTTGGATCTGTGAACGACTCTATGTCATGGGCCGGACTACTGTTCATCCATGAACAGTACATAGGGTACTGTAGCATCACATGCCATTCATACTGGCCCATGGATGCATTAGTAGTTAAGAAATAGAGATAGAATAGTTAGTTTCCTTATTAGTTGGATTTACTTCCTTATAGATATATTCTATCTAATAGAGATAAGTTTCCTTAAAAATAGATATTATTTCTTAGAGATCAAGTCGGGTCGTCCCTATAAAAGGGATAGTATGTATTCATTATCAAGCAAGCAAGAAGAATTAATCTAATCTCCCTCTCAAGGTTCTATCATCCCAGTCTATAGTCTAATCTCTCATCCCATAAAGCCGACGCCGTCTGGCCTTCTTTCTGACGGTGTTTACCCCCTATGATCTAAGGATCATTACACTCTAGCACCATTGACTGATCTTCCTGCTAGAATTCAGATACACTAGAGGTCCCTTGGACGTGTACCAATCAAGAAACGCGGTCAGTGGAGCCCGCGACGTGGGACGGAAGGAGAAAGATCGACGTGGGGGCTTTGGTGTCTTCCGATCGCTGCACGTGCGCGTGCTTCGCATGAACGCATAAGCAAAAGGGAAGGCCGAAGGCAGCGGCGATCGGACCGCGACGCGCCGCGCAAGACCGAATCCAACAGCGCACGGAAAAAGGAGACATGACCATGGCGAGGCGAGGCCAAAGCTTCCAGGATTTAACCGTAGGATTCTATCCGGCCGGTTATCTTTTTCCACGCAGGAATAGATTGGGGGAAATGTTTGCATCCTAGAGAGGACCAGGGATCTTGCTGTCGTGTCCAGACGCAGCAGCCCACTTGAATTGAGACAGTACAAGATATAGCTGGTTTCAAATGTGCATGGAAATTGACCCGGCCGGTGGGGGAGAGAGGGAAAGGCTAGCTAGCTCAGGCCCCGTGGTGGTCCATCCAACCCATCGCAACCACCCTGACGCGAACATCTGAGGCCACAATTGTGCAGCCCTCGGCCGGTAGCTCGCTCCACCGCGTGCGCCATCATGCCACCTGCAGTTGGTTACAGTAACTAGCTATACACTCCTTGAGTAATGTGTTTCCGTTTCTTCGAAACGCCTCATCTTAATTCTTTTGCATGCGTTGCATGGAGTGCGATTTGTTCAATGCATTCCCGCGACATCTACTTCTCCCAAAGGTGGTGGGGTTATGCGTGTACGATTCTATTCACTAGAATTTAAATCCTATTGTCTACCTTTATACCGGTGTAAGAGATTGTAGATTTATCCTCCATCTCGTTTTTCTAGGTGTGTACTAAGAGACCACTCGTACACATATACGTGTGTAGTGTGTGTTGTGCACTTATGGTGTGTATGTGTGCGTCTTCTTTTAATCTTATCACAAAAGAGTAAAAGCAATCATATGATATATATACCTACGTATAGTCGTAGAGTATGAGAGGCCTTTGATTTGATTTGCAAGGAAAAGGGAAAAGGTTTGAGTCGCAAAGGCACGCACATGCGAGCGTCACCTCAGGGCGCATCGCAACCGATCGATAAATGATTCGGCTCACGTAACGTCATGGGCGCACGGCACGGCGCTTTCTCTCCCTGATTGACGAACAGACGCATGTGTGGCCGCCGGTCGGCCAACCACAGGTTGGCCGAGCGCATCCGCTGCCGCCTGCTCCGATCGATACGAGGTGTATTTACCGTGTTCCTCTTCCTGTCCACCCACCCACCACCCAATGAGCAAAAAAGAAGGTGTTGCAGAGAATTCAGGCGCAACAATCCAATGCCAATTCAACACGTCTGTACTACAAACTACGCTAAATTTTCTGGGGACATCATTATCCATACTGCTGCATGCCATCCTCCCTCTGAGATATTGCAGGTGCTATGATAACGAATGGACCGTGGCCATTTGGATCTTGGCGTGGCATGCTTGTACTGCAGCTGCAGATGGAACAGCCAATGTGGCAGCGGCGGAAATTTTTTAAATAACACATCATTTTACTAAAATAACAAAAAGAAATACTCGCTCAAAAAAAATACGTAGATAATAGTCTGTCGCTAAATGAATTGGTGACAAAAGCTCCTCTATTGCCAAATGGTTTGACGATAGATCTCCTGTCGCCAATTTATATGTCTCCAAGTGACGGAGAGTTTGTGTCCCCAAATAAATTGGCGACGAGAGATCCGTCGCCAATTGCCAAATGTATTATTTTTTTTAAAAAAAAGGCAGCAGCGAGCAGAAGGCTTGGGTTGCAGAAACTTGGAGGCCGCTGCGCCACAATCGTCGTCCCTGGCCATAACTGCTGCGCGCTGCATGGCATGGCGCAAGAAACCGCACGTTTTTGGGCGCGCGCTCGCCGGCAACACGATAAACATTTGGATCAGCAAGTCGGCTCGCCCATGCCGCCGCTGCCTCTGCCGCTGCTGCTGCTTTCCCGGGAAATATCATACGGGCTTGCAGCTGCAGGCAAGAGTGCTCAACTGGGACGCTCTGTTTCCTGGCCATGCACCTGTGAGGAGCAGAACGGTACACCACGCATCCAAACAACGCGGAACAGCTGTGCCGCCGGCCTCTGCGTATGATCGAATCCTCCGTCACGTAATCGCATCCATTGTTTTTGCCGACGAACCAATGCACATCTTCCGCAGATTCTGACATTGTCTTAGCACTGTTCGGAAATAATCGGACGATGTATGTAGGCATCATTCTGCAGTTCCTGTGACACAGCGCTCTTGAAAATCCAGTATCTTCAACACTTGCTCTCCTATGATTTGTCAAAGGCTTCTACTCGTTTTGTCTGATAAGTCCTTTTACTACACTTGCAGTCAGATCATGGGTGCCTTTCTGACCTAAGCCCAGTAGACTTTGTCAATTGAGAAGGTTGGAACTAGTAGCAAATAGGCAAACCATCCTGGGACGCAAGAAATGATTGGTCAATTTTACTGTCCCGGTTCCCTTCAGCCTGCACTGACTTGCACTCAACAAATATCTCATACACACAAGGCTGCCCAAGTCTGGACGAGCTGTCCAACTCCATTTACTCAGGATAATGCTAGGGCAGCCTCCCGGCCAATGCGGATGCGCCATGTCGCGACAGGATACATACGGCTCAAATTTGAGGGCTCCACTTGCTATACGTGTTGGATATTTCAAGGGCTCTTTGGGAATTTCTCAATTAGAAAAAAGAAATAGAAAAGGAAAAAGGATTGGGCCCACTTGTCATTGAGGGGATGAGTGGGATAAGGTTTGGAAACCTTATCTCCATCCCAAGTAGCGTGGCGCTTGGGCGGTTCTTCGGCCCGAGGCATCTCCGCGTGAGACCTGGGTGACGGGTGCATGGGAGGCACGAGCGGCCCCGCGCGCATTGTGCGGCGGCTGTTCGCAGCAGTCGGCTCCTACCCTCTTGTCTTCCTCCTCTTCGGAAGGTTGGGATATAGTTCCTTTGTTCCCTCCCCCCATTTTCCTTCTTCTTCGATTCCGATTGGAGTTTCCGTTCTTTGATCCCTTGGAGCTTCCGCACCGCTATGTATTTCTCGGTGTCGTCGGTGCTGTGGCCGGAAACTTCCTCCTCCTTGTGCACCTGGCCAGATCCCTTTGCGCACTTGTTCATCAATTGGGTGTTTTGTGAGGATTTGGTTTGTGCGCCGATTGGAGTTTATTCTGGTGGGCTATCTGAACTGACTTTGAGAAGAAGAAGGCTTTGATCCATCGGTTTGGCTCTGTTGGTGCTTCGGCCGAAGCATTTGCTGGTGGTCTTGTGTGGCATATTTCTCTGTACCTCAACTTTGTTTTTCGGTGTGTCCCGAAGCGCGAAGATCGACAATGTATCTTTGTAAACCTCGTCTATTTTGCGCAGCACAGCGAGGCGCTTGGTTTTCTGAGACAGTGTCATATCGACGTGCTTTGGCCGGTTCTTCCCAGTGGCTTTATTTTTCACTGGTTTTGTGAGTATCTCTGTTACCCATTTTGTATTCACTTTGCATATATGAGCTGCACTTATCAAAGTCTTAATTTGGTTTGATAGTTGTGCTGGGAGATATTGCAAGTGTATCTATTGGTGGGTGTTAATAGCTCTATGATGATTGCTGTCATATTATGAAATTGAATTGGTGACTAGGATCAGACTTGAGCAAGAAATAGAATTGCTTACTGTTGTCTTTTATCTCTGTAAGAATTACTCTATATTCTGTCTTTTGTGGTCTAGTGTTGTTTTCGGCTGTAACTAGACAGAACTTGATCATTTGTTGATGCTTTGTTATCAGATTGGCTCAAACTGCTAAAATTGTTGCATCCTGTGCTATGACAAATGTCCAATTCTCTGTTTGTCGAAAATACAATATGTTGAAATAGTGTCTTTGTGAACCGTTAATCTAAAGAACTTTGTTGGCTATAAGTTCATTCTGTTGTCTTGAGATAATCCTTGACATTGTAGTAAAACATTAACCTCTTGAGCTGAAAGTCTGATTTAGTGTTATCATATTCAATTGATGAATAATATTGACATGTGTGTTGTGATGGCCAGGATTTCATCTTGTGCAACTAGCCTTCTGAGAGCAATAAGCAATATTCCATATCTGAGCTTTATGCTGATTTCTTTAGTACACATGTGGTATATGTTGAGCATATTATTCATTTTAAATGACTTGAAGAAATTACATGTGCATATGTTGATTTGGTCATTTAATTGCTGCTGGTATTATGCTTTAATGTTCTATCATTATGCTGGAATTAAATATGAGTGTTTGCTAAAACTGTATTTCATACAACAATTCAAAAAAACCAACCTTTCAAGAAATGGCTTTATCGTCAAATGTCGTTAAGCCGGAAGTTTTTTATGGTGCTAACTTCAAACGTTGGCATGCTAAAACTAAGCTATGGCTGAATGACCTCAGACTTTTCTGGGTCATTTCAACTCCTCTAATGTTCCCTTTGGAAACCGTTGAAATGACTCGGTGGGAGGATGCGAACAACTCGGTCTTAGCTCGGTTGTTAGCAGTCTTATCCAATCGGTTGTTCGACGTATGTGTTAACTTCACTTATGCCAAACAACTCTAGGACGAACTAGATGAGAAGTATTTCGAAGGGGATAATGGAAATGAGTCCTTTATTACTGCTGCATACTTGAACTATAAGATGGTAAAGGGACGGTCGGTGATGGAGCAGCTCCATGAGCTACAACTCTATGTCCATGATTTAAATCGGTATGACTCCCTCCTACCCGAGAGTTTTCAAATAAATATCATATTGGCTAAGTTACCGTCCTTGTGGCGTGACTTTGTGATCGCTCGAAGACATATAAAGGAGCGCTTGACACTTAATGAGCTGTCAGCTGCTATCAATGTTGAAGAGCGAGCAAGAGCTGGTGACAGTAGAGATAAGGCTCAAGTCCAAACTCATCAAGTGGAGGTCAAGAGTGCTAGAGGCTTTGGGATTTAGAAATTCAAGAATCAGCCCTAAATCAAGCTTCAAGGAAAGAATATGAAGAAGAAAAAGACGGAGGACATTGTCTGCTTTGTGTGCGTGGTGATTGGTCATAAAGCCAACTATTGCCACAATCGTAAAGGCAAGGGTCCTTCTCTTGCTCAACATAAGGGCCGAAATACCGAAGTGAATATCGTACTGGCTAGTCCCAGTTCTGAAGGGAATGTATCTCAGGCCTTTACGGCAGGTCCATCTATGATTGGTGGATTGATACAAGTGCTACTAAACATATATATGCTGATCAATCATGTTTCTCTTTATTTCAGGGTGAATCCTGATGGGGAATGGAGCCGCTGCTACAGTACGTGGGATTGGACAGGTTTGCTTGAAGCTCACTTCAGGCAAAACACTCATTCTGAAAGACGTGTTGTATGTACCTACAATGACTCGCAACCTCATAAGTGGGTCTATACTTTGTAGGCAAGGAATAAAGCTTGTATTTGAGTCCAATAAGGTCATGTTGACCAAATTTGGTAATTTTGTGGGCAAAGGCTATGATAGCAATGGCATGTTCCGCTTATCTATTCTTAATTTTAATAATGTAAACATTTTTAATGTTTCCCATTGTAATAAATTTAATGATATTTGGCATTCACGTTTATGCCATGTTAACTTTAAAGCTATTGTGCGGTTAAGCAAAATGAATTTAATTCAAAGCTTTAATTATGAGAATGGTTCAAAGTGTGAAGTGTGTGTGCAAGCTAAGCAACACCGAAAACATTTTCATAGCATTGAAGGGCAAAGCACCTCTCTACTTGAGCTAATCCATTCTGATCTTTGTGAGATGAATGGAATACTAACTAAAGGTGGCAAATGTTATTTCCTAACTCTCATAGATGATGCGATTAAGTATTGTTATATTTACTTACTTAAGTTGAAAGATGAAGCACTAGGACACTTTAAAATCTTTAAAGCCGAAGTGGAAAACCAACTAGAAAAGAAAATCAAACGGTTAAGGTCAGACCGAGGCGGAGAATACGTCTCTAATGAATTCTCTCCATTCTGTGAAGAAAGTGGAATAATTCATGAAATTACTCCACCATACTCTCTTCAATCGAAAGGAATAGCCAAAAGAAAGAACCAAACTCTTTGTTCCTTGGTTAATACCATGCTACAAAGTTCAGGTATGTCGGACTATTGATGGGGTGAAGTAGTTCTCATAGCTAATTATGTCCTCAACAGGGTGCTACCTCGCAATCAGGAGGAAACACCTTATAAAGGATGTAAGAGGAGAAAACCTAACTTATCATTTCTTCAAACTTAGGGATGCCTTACAAAAGTGCATGTGCTGTTACCGAAGAAAAGAAAGCTTGGTCCTAAGACCGTTGATTGTGTCTTTCTAGGGTACGCTAAAAATAGCACGGCTTATAGATTTCTAGTGGTCAAATCCGAGGTGAGTGATATCGCTACAAATGTAATGACGGAATCTCATAATGCGACGTTCTTTGAGCATGTGTTTCCTATGAGACCAAATGAAGTCATTGACCTTAATGGTTCAAATGAACATTCTTCAAATGAACACTCTATTCTTCCTAGTGTGGATAACACCGCTCTAGAATTGGAGTTAAGGAGGAGCAAGAGGCAGAAGACTGAAAAGTCTTTGGGCGATGACTATGTCACCTATGTCGTGGATGATGAATCACGAACCCTTTCAGAGGCATACGTATCTCCGGATGTGGATGACTCGAAGGAAGCAGTCCATAGCGAGATAGATTCCATCATAACTAAATCCGTGCTTGAAAAATCATTGGGATAAAAGTTGGCAAGGCTAAGCACTTTGTCCCTATCATAAGAAGCAAATGAATTCAGAGAATTTAAAGCGGACATGCAAACAAGTAACTCCATATTAACCTTGTCAAACCGATTGTCAAACTCTTAGAGAACATTATCAATGATGCCAAGATACACTTCTCTTCTAAAATGATCATCATTTGTTTGTTTTGGGTAAAAACGTGATGATCTTCCATAAGACATATATCTACCATCCGGCTTAGGAACTTTGATGCCATATTTTGTGCAAAATGATGTTACCTTTTCTTGAAGAAATTCTTCCCACCCATCACACCTCATTCGTTGCATTCTATCATTAGCCAAATTAACAAGTGCTATAGTATTAATAATATCCAAGTGAATGACGTACTCGCTAGTCCCAGTTCTGAAGGGAATGTATCTCAGGCCTTTACGGTAGGTCCATTTATGATTGGTGGATTGATACAAGTGCTACTAAACATATATATACTAATCAATCATGTTTCTCTTTATTTCAGGGTGAATCCTGATGGGGAACGGAGCCGCTGCTACAATACGTGGGATTGGACAGGTTTGCTTGAAGCTCACTTCAGGCAAAACACTCATTCTGAAAGACGTGTTGTATGTACCTGCAATAACTCGCAACCTCATAAGTGGGTCTATACTTTGTAGGCAAGGAATAAAGCTTGTATTTGAGTCCAATAAGGTCGTGTTGACCAAATTTGGTAATTTTGTGGGCAAAGGCTATGATAGCGAAGGCATGTTCCGCTTATCTATTCTTAATTTTAATAATGTAAACATTTTTAATATTTCTCATTGTAATAAATTTAATGATGTTTGGCATTCACGTTTATGCCATGTTAACTTTAAAGCTATTATGCGGTTAAGCAAAATGAATTTAATTCAAAGCTTTAATTATGAGAATGGTTCAAAGTGTGAAGTGTGTGTGCAAGCTAAGCAACACCGAAAACATTTTCATAGCATTGAAGGGCGAAGCACCTCTCTACTTGAGCTAATCCATTCTGATCTTTGTGAGATGAATGGAATACTAACTAAAGGTGGCAAACGTTATTTCCTAACTCTCACAGATGATGCGATTAAGTATTGTTATATTTACTTACTTAAGTCGAAAGACGGAGCACTAGGACACTTTAAAATCTTTAAAGCCGAAGTGGAAAACCAACTAGAAAAGAAAATCAAACGGTTAAGGTCAGACCGAGGTGGAGAATACGTCTCTAATGAATTCTCTCAATTCTGTGAAGAAAGTGTAATAATTCATGAAATTACTCCACCATACTCTCTTCAATCGAATGGAATAGCCAAAAGAAAGAACCGAACTCTTTGTTCCTTGGTTAATACCATGCTACAAAGTTCAGGTATATCGAACTATTGATGGGGTGAAGTAGTTCTCATAGCTAATTATGTCCTCAACAGGGTGCTACCTCGCGATCAGGAGGAAACACCTTATGAAGGATGTAAGAGGAGAAAACCTAACTTATCATTTCTTCAAACTTGGGGATGCCTTACAAAAGTGCATGTGCCATTACCCAAGAAAAAAAAGCTTGGTCCTAAGACCGTTGATTGTGTCTTTCTAGGGTACGCTAAAAATAGCACGGCTTATAGATTTCTAGTGGTCAAATCCGAGGTGAGTGACATCGCTACAAATGTAATGATGGAATCTCGTGATGCGATGTTCTTTGAGCATGTGTTTCCTATGAGACCAAATGAAGTCGTTGACCTTAATGGTTCAAATGAACACTCTATTCTTCCTAGTGTGGATAACACCGCTCCAGAATTGGAGTTGAGGAGGAGCAAGAGGCAGAAGACTGAAAAGTCTTTGGGCAATGACTATGTCACCTATGTCGTATATGATGAATCATGAACCCTTTCAGAGGCATACGTATCTCCGGATGTGGATGACTGGAAGGAAGCAGTCCATAGCGAGATAGATTCCATCATAGCTAACAGAACGTGAGAGGTTACTGACCTCTCATCTGGATACAAACCAGTGGGCTGCAAATGGATCTTTAAAAGAAAGCGTAGACCTGATGGTATTATAGAAAAGTACAAGGCCCGTTTGGTGGCTACGGGTTTCATACAAAAAGAGGGTGAAGACTATTTTGATACATACTTTCCTGTGGCTCATTTACCCATAATTCGAGTACTTTTAGCACTAGCTGCCGCATATAAACTCCAAGTACATCAAATGGATTTAAAGACCGCTTTCCTAAACGGAGAATTGGATAAGGAGATTTATATGCAACAGCCCGATGGTTTTATGGTTGAAGGGTAAGAGAAGAAAGTATGTCGATTGATTAAATCCTTGTATGGTTTAAAGCAAGCTCCTAAGCAATAGCACGAGAAATTTGATAGTACTATGATCTCGGTTGGCTTTTGTGTAAACGAAGCTGATAAATGTGTCTACAATCAGTTTAGTGGGGGCAAAGGTATCATTCTATGTCTTTACGTGGATGACATATTGCTTTTTGGGACCACATGGATGTAATCAATAGAACGAAGTATTTTCTCTCCCGGAACTTTGATATGAAAAATGTGGGTGAACCTGATGTTATCTTAAACATCAAGCTTATAAAGGGTGAGAATGGAATTATTCTTTCACAATCTCATTATGTAGACAAGGTCCTAACCAGATTTGAATTCATGGACTGTAAATCAGTGGCCACACCTTATGATCTGAATGTTAAGCTGCATAAAAACAATGGAAATGGAAAAGACCAGCTTAAATATTCTCAAATAATTGGATCCTTACCGTATAGGAGGTTGAGCAATAGCTCTTAATGAATTCATGACCTAAATGGTATCGAGAATCATCCTATAGGATTCCCTAGAGAATTCACCAACTTAAGTATGATCGTGAGGTCATGATCAAAGAAAGATGAGGGTATACTTTCTTAAGTACTCATGAGCTAGATATGGGGACATGACCGAAACATCCAACCCGAGAGGGAAAAGGGCAAGCCGCCCAATACAGAATGTAACTTGTGCGAAAATTCTCACACTAAGGCATTGGATCAACGCGTAGTCCTCCTTTGTCTGTGCAGAGTCGTAGTCCTTGTTACTAGGCTTTGGGTTCAAACCCGCAAGGTACCCATCGTCGAACAGTTGTATATTAAACAAGACTTTCAGCATCTTTTATCAAATTGATAAATTGGTGGGGACTGTTGGATATTTCAAGGGCTCTTTGGGAATTTCCCAATTAGAGAAAAGAAATAGAAAAGAAAAAAGGATCGGGCCCACTTTTCATTGAGGGGAGGAGTGGGATAAGGTTTGGAAACCCTATCTCCATCCCAGGGAGCGTGGTGCTCGGGCGGTTCTTCGGCCTGAGGCGTCTCCGCATGAGACTCGGGCGGCGGTGGCATGGGAGGCACGAGCGGCCCGCGTGCATTGTGCGGCGGCCGTTCGTAGCGGTTGGCTCCCACCCCTTGCCTTCCTCCTCTTCAAAAGGTAGGGATCTAGTTTCTTTGTTCCTCTCTAGAAATCAAGTGAGACACCCAATTTTCCTTCTTCTTCGATTTCGATTGGAGTTTCGGTTCTTTGATCCCTTGGAGCTTCGGCGCTGCCGTCTATTTCTCAGTGTCGTCGGTGTTATAGCCGGAAACTTCCTCCTCCTTGCGCACCCGGCTAGATCCCTTTGCGCCCTTGTTCACCAATTGGGTTTTTTGTGAGGATTTGGTTTGTACGCCGATTGGAGTTTATTCTGGTGGGCTATCTGAACTGACTTTGAGAAGAAGAAGACTTTGATCCATCGGTTTGGCTCTGTTGGTGCTTCGGCCAAAGCATTTGCGGTGGTCTTGTGTGGCATATTTCTCTATACCACAACTTCGTTCTTCGGTGTGTCCTAAAGCACGAAGATCGGCATTGTATCTCCGTAAACCTCATCTATTTTGCGCGGCATAGTGAGATGCTTGGTTTTCTGAGATAGCTTCATATCGACGTGCCTTGGCCGGTTCTTCCCAGTGGCTTTATTTGTTACTGGTTTTGTAAGTATCTCTGTTACCCATTTTATATTCACTTTGCATATATGAGCTGCACTTATCAAAGTCTTAACTCGGTTTAATAGTTGTGCTGGGAGATATTGCAAGTAGCCTTCTAAGAGCAATAAGCAATATTCCATATCTGAGTTTTATGCTGATTTCTTTAGTATACATGTGGCATATGTTGAGCGTATTATTTATTTTAAATGATTTGAAGAAATTACATGTGTATATGTTGATTTGGTCATTTAATTGCTGTTGGTATTATGCTTTAATGTTCTATCATTATGCTGGAATTAAATCTGAGTGTTTGCTAAAACTGCATTTCATACAACAATACCTAGAGCTGCTAAAAGAGGAACAGTTGCTCCGTTGGATTGTTCGAAGTGTATGAAGCCGGTTTATATCGGAGATCATTTCATGACAGGCAATTTCCATCCATCATTCGGTCCATGCAAGGCACCAAAGTTTTCCTGGTTGGCAAAGATTCTTCAAAACAAAAAAGGGAAATGGTGGTGTTTTGACCATCTAGGATGGTTTTCACCAACCACAGTGTGAGATCCAAGTCCTAGTGGTTTGGTATAACCACTGAACCCATAGCCCATAGGGTTCCTGTGCCCCATATGGGCAAAACAGCATGCTTGCTAATGCCATGCATTGTCAAATGAACGACAATGTGTGGAAATCTGAATTTGTTTTGGGCACACAGCGCACTGCTAATTAATCTCGCATCGGAAGATTGGGGCAAGAGGCAGCCAAGATGGAGGTACGAAATGGAAATTGGAAAGCTTTTGCTTTTCATTTCCTGCACTTCTCGTTCAGTTCATTGCGTGATTGAGTGAAAAAGCTATGAGTTGTGAAACGAGCTAGCACCTGTTTTTGGCCAGTACTTCGTCTCGGAGCAAGTCTGGAAAGGGCTACTTTTTTCTGAAGGCACATGTGGAGTGGAATATAAGGCACTGAATAGAGAAACCTTCCAAGATGCGGCCATGATCATCAGGTCCCATCAATAACTCGTGTCCCCAAAAACACGAGTTACCCGGTCCAGATTCTGATTTACACCACCAAAGTACCAGAAGGGAGTATGTCGCACGTTCAGCCAACAGTGAGAACAGTAAAGGTACCCCCTTGCCAGTTAGAGGCTGTTTGGAGATCTCGTTGGGGTCGATCAGATCTGACGCCCAATTTGTTACATGTCGCCTTTCTTGAAGCAAAGCTGGTTTACACCACCAAAGTACCAGAAGGAAGTCTGTCGCACGTTCAGCCAACAGTGAGAACAGTAAAAGTACCCCCTTGCCAGTTATAGGCTGTTTGGAGATCTCGTTGGGGTCGATCGGATCTGACGCCTAATTTCTTACATGTCGCCTTTCTTGAAGCAAAGAACCCTGGACTTTAGCCGCACACGACAGCTGGTCAGTGTACCTATTTTACCAAGACTTTAGTCACTGAGAGGTCACACCACTGAAATTCACAAATTGCCTACTCTATGGTAATTCAACCAGGCAAGTCGGCGCCACAACCGGTCGACTTACAGAGGTTTGCAACAGAGAAGAATCACTGTATTTTTTTGCTTTGTTTTTGAAAACGAGAAGAATCACTGTTAGTACAACGAGATCTCAGGCTGACCACGTCGCACCAAACTGGCAGCCCGGGCGAGCGGGTGTCCGCGCCGCCGGCCCGTTTTTCTTGGCACACGGCACGGCCCAGCACATCGCGCCCGTGCGTTCGACGGACGCAGCGGGCAGCCTGGGCCACAACGCCACGAAAGAACGCGGCCGACGGGATCCCCACGCGCTGCCCAGCTGAGTGGGCGCCCTGGCCCGGTGGTGGTGTGGAGGGGTGTATTCGTTGCACCGCGGCACGGGCCGAATCGAAGGTGCGGACGTAAGATTTCCTGGGAAACGGCCGTGCGAAATACGTACGTTCGTTCTTACGCAGATTTTTAGGCCTGGTGCACTGTAGCGCGATTGGCGGTCCAGTAGTAATGATCAAAGCTGATGGACGGGCTGCAGGCCTGCAGCAAATGGTAGCACGGCGAGATGGAGAAAACACATGTAAATAATGTAGGGCTACCTCCGCACGGCCTGGTGTTTGTAGGACCGGTTCCAACGGCAGGAAGGTGGGAGTAAGAGAAGGAGATAAGTGGGGGACATAGGATTTTCAAAATAGTTATTTGAAGTTACAAAAATATTATTCAATATAAATGCAAAGGTGTATAATAGTACAATTCAAAGTACATAATATTAGTACTAATGACAACATCTCGAATAATTTAGTAAAATTACAAAATAATCAAGAGATTATAATTTATCTCGTTTTTCCTTCATGCCTTCCAAATTGACACACTTCATTTTTTTTGGAGCTTTGAGATCTACATTTCACAAAAAAGACAAGATTTACTAATCACTATTCAAACTAATACAAACAAAATTGTTGATTTAAGCATTTGGGTTTGCTCTTTGGTGGTTTGGGAATTGAGGTCTACTAACTTGATTGAACTCATCTCTACGCGGTTGGAAATTTGGGTACTACGGCCGCACGTTGGCACGTTGCGTTCTTGTCGGGATCCACGCAAGGCGTCGAGTCGCCGCCGCAGGCCTGTAGGGCTCCCTAGTCACCCCCCCCCCCCCCTGCTCAGCAGTCGCCCCATCCCTCTCCGTCGCTCGGTGCCTCAATGGCAACGGTTCGCCTGGCGTCCTGTGCCCGCCCTTGCTCCTCCAACCTCCATCCTACCGCCGCATCAAGAGAGAAGGAGAGATGTGAGAGTCGGCTGCTTCTGTTGATTGTTAGGGTTAGAGAGAGGGCAATAAGGGGAATGGTGTAAGATCGAGGAGGCCGATTAGAGGTGGGGTGAATAGACGGTTTTAAAAAAACCTTTTGGCTAAAACAGATTTCTAATGTGGAAGCTAACAATTCGGTTTTGATCAATTAAAACCTATATCACTAGTCTTGACTAAGTGCACCAACAATATAAGACTATTGATAATGATAGCAATCATACAAAGACATATAAGCAATCTAATACAAGGAATATAAATTGCGCAAAGTAAAGCACAAGAGAACAAACCACAATGACACAATGATATTTTATCGTGGTGTTCGGAGACTTGTCGGTCTCCCCTAATCCATATTGAGGTAAGCCCAACCAAATTGGACCGGCTCCATAATTGAGCCAACACCTCCAACGTAAGTCCAACCACTTGGATCGGCTCCAACACGAACCAACATCTCGATCCACTTGGGGTTGCTCTTCCTTTACTCTGGAGATGGCGAGCACCAAACCACTCACAATCGCCCAGGTCTTCTCTCAGCCTTCTTTGAGAAGATCACTAGTGCAACTCCTCTAAGCCGTCTAGGTGTTGGTAAATACTAAGAGTAACAAGTCAAAGACGCTCACTTGAACGAATCAAGTGTCTAAGCTCAATGGATACACAATCCACTACCTAATGGAACACATGCACTTAGGGTTTGCTCTCTAAGCTCACTAACTGCAACACATGCACATAAAGAGATGAGAGTGCTTGCTCTTTTCTCGAGGGAATGGGAATAGCACCAGCAACCTCTCCCATAACTGACCAATGTGGATATTTATAGCCCACACACAAAAACTAGCCGTTTGGAAGGAATCTACTGAAAATCAACGAAACCCGGTCTGACCGCCAACTAATGGCTGGTTAGACCACCCATGCTCCAACGGCAATAAAACTAGCCGTTGGATACACAGCCGTACTAACTGTCAACCAATGGCCGGTCAGATCGCGCCAACCTGGTCAGACCACTAAGGGTGCGGTCAGACCGCTCCACAAAGGAGCGAGCCAAACCAGAAAAACACATTCTCTGGAAAAACCTGACCGGGTCACATGACCCAGAGGTTCGGTCAGTCCGGCCAACACATGTCGGTCAAACCGCTCCAACCAAAACCAGATAAACACATTCTCTGGAAAAAAAACTGACCGGGTCACAAGACCCGAAGGTCCGGTCAGACCAGCCAACACATGGCGGTTAGACTGGTTGCACACCGTCGATCAAACCGGTCAACCATGGCGGTTAGACCGCTAGAACAAGAAACCGGCACACAGCCCGGTCAAACTCTCAACGGCCGGTCAGACCGCCCAAAGACCTGCGGTCAGACCGCCAGAGCTGAGAAACACAGATTTTTGCATTCCACTTCAACTCAATTTGCAAAACACATTTGCCAATTGATGCGCGATGCAAACAAGCAGGGATAAAAGCGATATTCTCAACAAGTTGCAAAACACATTTGCCAACTTTTAGAATCACACCACAAGGAATAAGATACATGGACTTAAACCATTTGCAAAACACATTCGCAAACTAAAGTCACATGCTACAAGGATTATGCATGAGCCTCGACTATTCACAAAACACATTTACATATATCGGCAACATACTAACGAGAGTTAGAGCAAGCACAACGAGCTATCAACACATGACACTCTCAAGCTACTAGTCAAGACCCCTCTTAATAGTACGGCAACCTATACTAGCAATCCGGTCTACAACCAAACACCAGGACCGGTAAAAGACTAGGAACACATCTTTAGCCCTAGCTAGTCATACCTTTGCCTTGTACATTCACTTGAAACTTGATGATGCACATCTTTACTTCAAGTCTGGGTCATTGACTTGATAATCATCAACACATGATGATTTCCTTTACTTCAAGTTCTTAACTTGAATATGCATCAACCCATGATGCACTCTTTCATTTGACCTCCATCAACACATGATGGGTCTTCTTTTGACTTAATGATCAACTCATGATCATCTCCTCTTCGAGATCTTGATACGTATCAACACATGATGCATCCTTTACTCCAAGTTTTTTTACTTCAATATCATCAACACATGATGATCTTCTTCACTTCGGGATCTTGATTTGAACACCATCAACACATGATCGTTTCCTTCATCCCGAGTCTTAACTTGATGACGATCAACTCATGATGTCATCTAAAGTCTCCATCATCATGGAACATAATCTATTCATCCAACTCATGGAAAATGTTAGTTTCAAATGACGATTGCTATCAATTACCAAAATACTCCATTAACTCATAATAGCGGGCCTAGATTTTTCAAATGGCCTTGTTGTGGCTCGGCCGAATGGTTCAATGCCCAAAAGGCAAAGGCCGAAGGGTGTGTGACCATAGGTCAGCCATCACGTGAGCTAATTAAGAGTGAGTTGATGGGCTGAGAGGGAGTTATGGTCTGATTGACCTAATTAAAAGTATATGTCATTATATATATAACACACTATATAGTGGATTTTTGCAAAAATAAATAAAAATAAATAATGGTTGTTCAGTTGAACACGCATGAACCTAAGATGGTATGCCCCTGAAGGAGACAGTGATCCCAACCCCAGCCCAGCCCATGCCAAAAACTTGAAAACGGAGTGTGTTAGCTGAGAGGAGGAAAGGTCTTATGTGTGGCAATTCTTGACACGGGATGCCTTAATGCTTGTGTGAATTCTTGGAAACAAGGGCGCTAGTTTTTTCTTTTGCGAGGTCCGTTTTTCTAAAAAGAAATCAATTGGGAGTTCATTTTTACCCCTTAAAATTGCTTAGTTCACCGAGAGGAAAAACTGAACTAGGTTCGTCGGAATCCACACTTATCCCAAGCAGAACTTCAGCGGCGAATGATCGACCCCAAACACAGCCTAATAGCCTATGGAGTATGGACAACGTACTTCACAGTCTACATGTATATATAGCTTGACGACACAGTTTTTTTCCCCTAAGTTTTTCGTTGTCGCATAGGTTGCCAAAAGGATGGCCCCTGTGGTGCTCACTTTAAAAGGACAGAGCATAAAAGAAGCCACTACCAGCAGGTGGCGTCCTCCCATCTGTCCCCAGAATGAAAGAACCGATGGCCAGTCATCTCTTGCACCAAAAAAAGCTGCAAGGAGAAAGAGAAACAGCAGATGCAAGAGAGAGAGAGAGAGAAGGAAAGGCGCTACTACTCGATCCCAGATCTGTAAACTACCAGCATCGACATCGATCTGACCAAGGTTCTGAGAAAGCCATTGCATTGCAGAATTATGTGCAGGAATGCAGAGCTCCAGATCCCAACCGACTCGCCACGGTCGCCAACTGCACACAATTCCATTCGTTCCCCGGACGCAAGGCTCCCGTGACGATCTCGCGTCGCACGCTGACACACTGTACCGCAGGGTTACCGAGTCACATGCCGGCGATGCAATTAGTCACAAAGCACTTTCTTTCTGGTACCACTGATAATTGCCCTTTTCGAACGTAAAATTATTCCGATGAGTATGAATATTAGACATCTCCGCGTCCTGAACAGGCACACGTACGGAGTTATCTGCTTGCCAAACTAATTAAACGAGTCCACCCAGCTACACAGGCAGTATGGCACCACTACACTGACACTACCACTCCAGCTATTTCCCTCCAATTATTAGGAGGGGCGTCATGTGGCCTGTTCCTCTCGGCCGGCTCCAGCTAACACGTAGGTAAGGGATGCACTGCCATTAGCGACATGTCCCGGCCTCTTCGCCCCAGCTGGACGGACGGACGGACGCGCCGCCCAAGTGGAATCGCAACTAGAAAAACGCGCACGCCCTGTCCTGTCCTCCCCTTGATCATCAGCAAGCTTTCCAGCAACAACCACCACCACGATTAATTAGTACTACTGCAGCAGTACTCCTATATCCTGCATGCAAGTATGCAGCTGCTCCTAACTAACTCTACGCAATAATGGGCTAGAGAAATGCGCTCAAAAGTAGCGGCGATCAAGAGGCTAATGCATCGTATTTAGGCTGCTCCCAGTGCTTTATTATGGTTGGTATCTTAAACCTGCTATATAAGTAAAATGATGATGTGGTATTATAGTTAATGAAGAGATAGGGTACCCTAGTATCTAATCTGGATACTGGTTCGGTCTCAAAATCCAACGCATAAAATTTATTGTGATCGATTCCGTGCATTGGGAAGATTATGCATGTATTGTTTTAGTGCATGCCACAAATAGGTCACAATGCTCAAATACTAATAAAGATCATGTATGTAATTAAATGAAACAGCCTAAGATACTATATCATAAGAAACCATACATTGGAAAGATAGTATCCTAGCATTTCTCATGTACTAAAAAAAACTATACTAAGATACTGCTCATTGAAAACAGCCTAATACATAGTACTACTCCACTCTGCAGATTAAGAAGTGCAGGCGAATGTCGAAGTATGGATGCGTCTGGTTTGATCGACGGGAGTTGGTGTGTCCATGTGCAGGGAGGTTTGGCCGTTTGGGTTCCTCGATCTCTTTTGGTTGGTCATGTGGGAGCATGCAGCTAGCGTCCCGATCGAGCCCCGATCTTGGTGGGTTAGTTGCGCACGAAGATTAGAGAACGCGCTGCTGGTCGCTCCGTACTGCCTGATGGAATCTACGGCGACCTTAGCTCGCACTTCATCGGTTACTCTTACAGTACAACGCCATGTGGTTCTAGGGCGAGGAAAGAGGGGGAGACCGTGATCCCAAGCGTGCCCTATTAACATGGCACGTCACATGGTGCGAAATTCTTTTGCGTGGACTGTCCAAGTCGTCACCGATGAATAAATAGTAGTGATTTCTTCGTCGCCGAGCCAGCTAGCTATGTAAATATTTGTAGTCTTGCCGATTACAGGTAATCGCATTTGATGGCTGACAGCGACTACGCGTCAGTAATAGGGCTGGCTCGCAAGCCGACTCGGCTTGGGCTCATAAATTTTTGAGTCGAGTTTGAGCCACGCAGCTCGTTTGGCTCGTGCCGCCTTGCTGGCCCGCGAAGGCCCAGGTACGCGTGCAACGGCAGGTGTTGCTCGTGATGGGATACGCGTGGAGGACCTTCAAGAACACGCTTGTCACGAAGTACGTGAACACGGGTCAGACGGCCTTCACGAAGTATCAATTCTCGTCGCGGAATATATGGGACGTCTTTATACGGATGAAAACGACGGTCGAATTTAAGGAGCAAAGTGCGGTGCACAAAGCTCTCCAAACACAAAACACTCACCCCCACAAACTCAGCATCGCTGGGTACGCGGGTAAAACCACAGAATGGGTGGCGGAGGACCAGAACGCAACCCGGCCATTTGCTGATATCGAAGACGAGCGCCCCCGAACCTGGTTAAGAGCGAGGACATCAGCCACGTCTTCGGGCGGCATCTCTTTCACAAACCCGGCGAATGAGGCAGTGTCCCAACGTCTGGTAAATATGTCGAACTACGTAGTTGTTAATAAGTCCATAACTTCATAGTATCTATAATAACATCATGACCTCTTGCAACAAGCATTGACTTCCACATGTTCCCAATGCTCCTTCGAAGCAGACAGGGAGAAAGATCTACTATCTACGGCCCTAGGAAACAATGAGCACCCGGGTCGCACGTGAGGCATTGGGGTTTACGTACCTTGGAGGGATGGATTCTGTAACATCCCAAATGTATAAACAGGTGTGTGTTTCAAATGTAAGAAAATGTGTAGAAATTAAAACTTTTTCTCACATCTTGAAACTCTTGAACTCACTTATAATCCTTGTCCAAGAGTTGTGGAATCCAAAAACACAAAGCTCTTGTTGACTAAAGTCAAAACCTTATTCCACTTTGTCACAAATCTTGTGCTAAACTTGGGAAAACATTTTCCTTGGTTCTATGGAAGATGTGTGACCCCTCTGAAAAATGTCATAAGTTTTAAAACTTGTTTCATAATTTTTGGAGGTAAATCAAATCCTAGAACAGCCTTGATGAATTTCTGGAGAAAAATCCATTGCATAAAAACCTCTGAAATTTTATGTAAGGTTAATCCTGGAGTGAGGAAGCTCCAGTTAAAATTTCGGAATTTTTGGAGTTAGTTTGCTACCTCTAAAAATTCCTCCAACCTCAACCTTCAATTTAAATTCAAAACTGGTACTATTCCTTGGGTCCGAACCACTTTTCAAGTGGGTCGAACCCAACCAAGATACCCCTGACCCAACCCGAGGACCTCCCGTGCGCTGAGGTCGTGAGCCGTTGGATCCAGATCCAACAGCCAAGACCTCCGTCTCACCCTCAGTGCCCTCAGCTCACCGCGTGGTCCTCTCCCCACGTGAGGTCATAGCCGTTGGATCAAAATCCTACCGCCACGACCTCCGTCACAACCAGCTCAGCCAGTCCTCCTCCCTTGCGAGGTCTTACGCCGTTGGATCAAAATCCACGGCCATGACCTCCCCTTTTTATCAAGCGCACCAGTCCTCCCCCTCTGCCATGTGTTGTGCGTCGTTGGATTAACATCCACGGCCCCGACCTCCTCTCGTTGCCTTGCGCACCAGACCTCCCACCCGCACGTGGTCATGCCCGTTGGATTAAAATCCACGGCCACGACCTCTCCTCTCATCTCGTAGCCGTTGGATTGAAATCCAACAGCCACGACCTCCCCGCCCCTTTCCAATGTCTTGCCTAAGGGCCAAGACCTCCCACCTCTCTGATTATGCGACGTTGGATCCAAATCCAACCGCCACGACCTCCTACCTCTGTTCATAGCCTTTGGATCAAGATCCACTGGCCACGACCTCCCTTGCGTTGCGCACCACCGCATTCTCCATTCAATGTAGCGCCCTTGATATAAATCCAATGGCCATGACCTCTCCTCGATGTTGTGTGCCCTTGGATTAAGATCTAATGGCCATGACCTCCCTCTCTGTCGTGCGCACCAGCTTAAGACCTCCCCTCATGTTGTGCGCCCTTGGATGTAAATCTAAAGGCCACGACCTCCCCATTCCTTGTCAGTGTCGCGCGATGTGGTCAAGACCTCCCCCTTCCTTTCGCAACCGTGCGATAGAGATCCCACGGCTGTGACCTCCACGTTCCTTTGCGCCTCCGCGCGATGTCGATCTAAGGGTCACGACCTCCCCAGTCCAGATCCTATGGTTGTGACCTCCTACCTTTCCATTTAAAACTTACCGTTTCAGATCTAAGGGCTGTGACCTCCCAGCCTTTCTCATCCAACGGTTGGGGCAGTCCCGTTCTTCTCCTAGCTTGGCTGCGCGGCGCCATGGCAGAGGAGGAGGTCAAGACTGTCACTTCCTCAACCGCTTTTTTCTCAAGCGCATTTATTGCGTGTCAGTCTTTCCGCCCCTAGGCCATGCCCTAGCCTACCCCCTCCAATCACCTCCACGCCCTGTCCAAGCCATGGATCGAGCCATGGGCTAAGCTCACCGTGAGCTTAACCCTAGCTCATGAGCTCGCCTCCCGAGCTATAAGACCTCCCTTGGTTTTCCCCTTGGCTTCCTTTACACACCATTGAGCTCAGCCGCACCACTGCAGCTTGGCGAAGTTTCTCCTCCACGACCTCCCCCCAACCGCCATTGTTGAGCTTGGAGCTCCTCGGTGGCACAGGGTCCCAGTGGCTTTCCTCTCCCTCTCTTTGCTTCGACTTGGGCATCTCCCCTCTGTGGTCAAAAACCCTAACTTGATTGGTTGGGACATTTGCAGAGGTGGCCTAACTTGGAGCTTGGAGCTTTTGGCCGTGGAGCACCCTTTCTTCACCATCGCCGGTCCTCCTCTTCCCCGACCTCCTCAGCACCTCCAAGACCTCCAGGTAACCTCCTAGTAGTCCTCTAGATGCTGGGCACTCGCTTGTATGTTGTTGCGGAGCTTTCCTTTCACTTTTGCCTCGTCGTGTCCGCCACGCCGCCTCTTGGCCGCCATTGCTTCGGGCTGTCATTGCCGGTGTGAGTCGCACCATCGTGTCGCCTGGCTATTGTGGTCTCGCTTGCCCTCGCAGGCGCGCCCGCGTTCCCTAGCTCGTCGGCGACAAGCCGTGGAAGGTCCTCGGTTTTTGCCTGGACGAATCGAGCCGTGCCATTGTCGATTTGGACATCACACGCGTAATCTCCGTGGTTATCCGTGCCATTAATGGGTTGAATCGTTGTCGAGCGCTGCTGCGGCTTCGGCGTGCGTGGTCGCGGGCAGCCCATCTCGCGATCGTGGCCACGACCTCCTCCCCGTTCTCGCATGAGGTCCTAGCGTGTTGCAAGCCTTGGCCTGATGTCAAGCAGGTCGTGAGCCGTTGGATCCGGATCCACACCCCACGCTCCGAAGCTTGCGGTCGCGTCTTAGCGTGCTGCGTTGAGTTCTTGGGCGTCGATTTAGAATCAACGGCTCATGTCCTCCCGCGTCGTTTTGGTTTTAGAAATTCCCGGTGGAGTTATTTGTAAACCTAAAAAGGTAATAAACTTCAAAAATGCATAACTATTTCATTTTAAATCCAAATGAGGTGATTCTAATTTTGTTAGCTCTGGTTTGATCTGGGCTCTTATCTAAAAATGGTTGTGAGCTCAGTTCGGCTCTAGAAAATGGATTAGTTAAATTGGTTTCAAAACTAACTTTAAATGTTACATTAAAAATTCATTTAACTTGTAAAATGCATAAGTAATTCTCTATAGATCATTTTTGAGTGAATCCAACTTTGTTGGCTTCCTCTGTTAGTGAACTAAATGGTAGAATAGGATTTAGGCATGTCTCTGTTTTTAAAAGAATTGTGGGTGCATGTTAGTTGTGCTCATTTTCATGTCTTTGAAAAATTATAGAAAGTGCATTATAGCTCCAAATGAGATGAATCTAATTGGGTTGTTCATCTTATGAGGTGCTTGTTTTACTGTAAAATTTTTAATTGCACCACCTTTCTAGAAATTTTTGCTAAACAATTTAATTATGGTGAATAGTAGCAGTTTGCATTTTTAGAGGCTGAGCAGTTTTGTTTTGCTCATATCTTTTGCATTGAGAATCCAAATCAATTGGTTCTTATTGCTAAATTCTCTAAAAATCTTGCTCTAGCTGCTGTAAAAATTTCAGAGCATTTGGAGCATATTTGCTGTGGCATCTTTTCAGTTTCGTCGTTCTTATCGATTCTTTTCGTCTTTTCGCTTAGGTGCCGACGAATGTGTTGATCCCGTGAGTGATACTCTGCAGAAAACTGAGCATAACCAGCAAGGCAAGCCGTTTGATCATATCTATTTTGTCCCATTACTTTAAAGTCTAATATATTGTTTAACTTGTATGTATGCATTGCTATTTTGTTGTTAAATGATATCGATTAGTGATCCTATAGCTGCATATTCTGTAGGCAAATGTTCATTCTCTACTACTAAGCCCAGGATTATCTTGCTGTGATGTAGAGTTCGTTGGATGGACTCTTATCACTTAGTAGTTTGCGTTGTTGATGCTTAGATAACGGTAGAAATGGGCGGTTGTCGACATTATGTCGATGACCTTGATCACACTAAAATTATTATTCCATTATGTCCCTCTTGTGCTTTGTTACTTTGTAAACAAATAAAATAAAAATGAAAACAAAATTGTTTCATGACTTAGGCACAATGGATATTGGTGTGATTGTTGGGTGTGAATGGAATGGTGCCTAGATCCCCAAGGACCGAGTTACTTGTGTCACTAAGCCAAGCGCTTATGCGTGCTAACCACACGAGGGTATTGGGAACCCTCTTGGCTAAGTACTTTGGGGGTGTTAATTGTGGGTCGCAGTGGTTAAAACTGTTTTTATAAGGGAAGAGCACTGCAGCTTGCTTAGGTCGGGGCGGTGTCTCCTATCCTTCGAGTTGTCGCGACTCATAATTAGCGTCATTCATTGGAAATGCCTCGTAGGACTTAGCGTGCTTAAGACACCAAAGGTAGTGTGCTAAATAGCTTGGCGAAAAGGCGGTCTGACGTGTGGGTACATTGGTACACCCTCGCAGGTTAAAACTATTCAATAGCCTCGCCCCAGGTTATGGACATGCTTGGTAAGGTCGTGCAAGAACTAGACTACAACATTTAATTAAAACTTGATGGGTTGGTATGAATGGATGTTCATACTATTGTTGTGGTGGCTATTGGGTTAGTCACTTTCAGGATTGTTGTTGTCATCTATCTATTGTTATTATGTTACTTGTCTCGTTGTTACTTGCAAATTAAAAATGAATTGTAAAAGCGCTTTGAATCTATTTAAATATTGCAAATGAAAACTTGCTTTATGCTAAAATAAGTACAAAGCCTCATCCACTTAAATAAAGCTTGCATGTAGCTAACTATAGTTCTGTTATACTACACGCCGCCTTAAGAGTACATTTTGTACCCATTTGCTTTGCTTAATAACTTTGTTGCAGAGGAGGTAGAGCCCAAAGGGCTTTACTTTTGTGAGATGTGTCATGGTTGGGAAGATTAGCTAGGCGTCTTGTCGGTTGCCTTGTGGGTCAAGGCAAACTTTGTGGCTTTCTTTTGTTTATCGTCATCTTATGGCTTTTTACTTCCGCTGTGTTATCTTTCTTAGCTGTTATTTGGCCGGTCGGCCCCTTTTGTGATAACTCTCTCTATATTATGTATGTCGTTGTTTTATTCTAGTTCGTGCTTTGGTTCTATGTCTTGTATGAATCGATGCATGATTTTGTAAAGGGGTGTGTATACTGCATTTCTGGGAAGTATACATATCTCGAAGACACGGGTTATTTTGTTTGTGATGTTAGGGTCAATGGATGACTAAACATTACAAGCTAAATAAATCGGGGTCCTCACAGATTCCGACACAACTTCGACACGTGTAGGAGTAGGAAGAGATCCATGGCTGAGCATGACGCCCTATTGGAACCGGTGCTTACTGCAAAATTTCAAGGACAGATAACAAGACTGCATGATCAAATGAATCAACTCCTCAATCAGTCGCAAGCCGCCCCCGTTATTTTGTGAGCCAGTCCTCCTCAGCATCGGAGTAGCGTCGTGTCCATGCAAAATTCTGAACATGACGATGTCCAATTACCTATCGACGACATCAAGGTAATGTACATCTCTGGAATGCTCCAGAGATAGACCTATAGGAGGAGGCGACGCCCTGCAAGCTCCAAGTGATGATGGTTGGGTCCATTTCTATTGAGGTTGAGCGGGGGTTGGTGTATCCATACCAGGAAGGGACTATGCAGCATGGTGCCCAGCTGGCGCAGGGTTACGCCAGGGTCCAGGTGGACATGGTACATGACAATTTCATGGCCGTCCTGCTGGAGATTCGCTCGAACGAAGACATCAGAACACTAGGGGATGCCATGTACACTATTATCCAGTGGCCCAAGAAGTACATCGCCCTAGACCCTGCAGTGCCGCGATCTCAACACAACCATGCCTCTCCAATAGGACTCTCGATGACTTCACCTCAACCTTCGCTTCAGAAGGCCACCTCATTGGTTCCCTTGAAGAAGACGACGAAGGAACAAGAAAAACGTGCCACCGTATCAGTTCCGAGTCTTTTCACAGGAAGATGTGACGCGGGCCAGTCGTTAAGGCCAAATCAAAATCGAAGAACATTAAGGCGCCTTCAAAGCCCTAGAAATACTCCATCGTAAACTGCTGGCCCCAGACATAGTATTAGTCCATGCCGAGTAGGTTGCCGATTTGCATGCCCGGTATACTGCGAAGACCAAAGAGAAGGGGTGTGGCTCGAATCACCGTCAGATACACGAAGGAGCATTTCTTCCACGAAGTTGGGCCACTTCGTCGTAGGCTTCAACGACTTATTCGACCTATTCAACCTCGATGCCCTCGACGCCTCGCTTCTATGATGTTGGACAATCGTAAGTGTATACAATTAAGTTCTACATTCACGTAATACCAATAAATATCATAAATTGTTGCTTATGTATAGATACATGATGAAAAATGCCTAGGGATGGCAAGAACCTGGGTTTCCTCGACCCACGCTGTTTGGCCATATGAAAATTCCAAAATTAAAAAATTAAAAAGTTTGGAGGTGAAGTTACTATATTAATTATATGTTAATTATTACTATATATATATATATATATATATATATATATATATATATATATATATATATATATATATATATATATATAGTTACTGATAAATTTTCAAGAGTATTTAAATGACAAAATTGACATATAAACATGTAATTTCTTCATGTCATGTAAGTGTATATACAAAATAAATATACTTGAGAAAAACCATTTCACAGCGGTTCCCATAATGGAACTGCTTATGATATATCTTATATCACCGCGGTTCCATTATGGAACCGTCTGTGAATTGTGGAACCGTCTGTGATAAGTCTCTTTATTAGTAGGAGCCCGCCTTTAGGGTTTAATGGAACCGCGGTGAATTGTGGAACCGCTCAGTGATAAGTCTCTTTATTAGTAGGAGCTCGACCTTTAGGGTTTGCGCCTAACTCGTCACTCCAGTCAGCTGTCCTTAGGGTTTGCGCCTAACTCGTCACTCCCAGCGCCACCCTTACTCTCATCCATTCCTCCCCACCGAGTGACCCGTCGCCGACGCCGCCATGCATTCTTCCTCGTTGCCGACGGCCAGACACCACAGTTCCTTCGCACAAGACACTCAGACGATAAGAGTGTCTTTTGCAATGTCACCAATGCCACAACCACTGGATGACGCCACGCAGCCCCTTCCCTCTTCCTCCTCCCCGACGTACACGACCCGGCTACCTCTCCACCGGTGATGTCGAGGTAAGACAGATCTATCACTTATTGGATTGTGTTGTTGGTATTCATGTGAACCGAGCTCCTCCTCCTCGCCGCCAGCTCCGCACCTCCGGATCAAGCTCCCTCCTCCCTCGCCTGTCGGATCAAACTCCCAATCACCCCTCATTGCCTTGCCTTGGCCGTCTTGGCCTCCTCCCACACCTCAGCTCCTCCTCCTCCTCTGGCGTCGGCTCGTTGCGCTACCTCTGACCTCCTCGTGCCTCCAACCTCTCCGGCCTCCCACTAACGCGTAAGTCCCCTTCTTGTCTTCTTGATGTTGTCTGGTTGTTGGTTGATGCTGGTGGTGATGGGCATTGGTCAGAGCCCAGATGCTAAATATGTAATACATACATACATGAAGAGAAGTGCATCATTGCAAAGAAGTGTAAATGTGTAATACTTACATGTAGAGAGAAGTATAGAGAAATCATAAATATAAATGAATGCAATGATCATGCAGATGCTTGTTGGCTAATGGCACCTTGCTAGTCGTTGAACCGCTTCAATGATGTTAATAGTCTCATGCTGAAATTGAATTGATAATTAGTTCATATTAATAGTTCCCTTGCTCTGTGAAATGTAAACTGGGGGCTATTGGTGTATGTGCATTCTATATATATGCATCTTGCTTAGTTCATGCTGTGGGTTCAGATTGACAAAAATGAATCGGGATGGTGGGTTTGGTTAATGCTCTCTGATGGATACTGAGGGTTATTAATGCCGGTTCTAGCTTTGTGCTTGGTTGGCTTACATTTGATGTGGTTCGGATGGGGCTTGGTTGCAATTAACTTTTCAGATTTGTAAAGATTTAGGCTTGGTGTGTATTGTATTCGAAAACAAGACCAAATGAGTCAAAAACTACTACAACACATCTTCACCTGTCTCTCACCATTCATTTCACTTTTGTCTGTGTAATCGTGTTCATGCTTGGTCAAGTTCTCCTACTTTATGCCTCGTGCACGTCCTACCATTCCATTCATAATCTTTTTCCTATAAAGTCTCCAAGCAAAGGGTTGCTTGTGCCATTAAAATATTTTATATATATATATATATATATATATATATATATATATATATATATATATATATATATATATATATATATATATATATATATATATATATATATATATAGTCCCCAACCACTTTGAGGAGGTCCATCCCATTGACATGAGAAGGATGAGATAGTAGCCACGGGCAACCTCATTGAGCCCTTTGCAAGTTTAAAAAGAATGGATGCAAGGAGATCGTCGGGACATCCAATTACGTAGATGTTGTCGATGGTTAATTGGGCGTCGCTATATTCGAAAGTGGCGTGGACACGATTATTCATGCTCAAGTTTCATCATCTATCGACAACCAACAATTCTTGAGCATGTAATTGTCTTTAAACCCAACAAGAACATCAAGCAACAAGTTGAGAATTCTTTTGAAATGTGAGAATGGTTGCTTGGTGTTCTTATTGGGTTTAAAGACGAACATGCTCAAGAATAATTGATGTCCCGACGATGCCACTTCTCGATTGGAATACCCGCATCCATACTTTCTAAACATAGCGTTGTCCAGTACTCATCGAACATCCAGATAATTGATGTCCTTTGCTACATATCTTTATCCTTGCACGCAATGAGGTTGCCTTGGCTACTATCTCATCCTCACTTATAAACCGTCTGCGTGATAGATTCCTATCACGTAACCTATCACAAGCGGTTCTCGCTTAATAACCGTCTGTGAAAGTATGTATCACAGACGGTTTGAAAACCATCTATGATGACCTCATGTCATCACTGACCCCATAAACTCAGACGGCTCACGAAACCGTCTGTGATGACGTTTTTAAACCGTCTGTGAATACCTTTTCTGTAGTAGTGCTAGCTCTTGGCTCGCGAGTCGGCTCAAGCTTACTTTCGAACTGAGCCTATCTCTTAGCTCGTTCCCGAAATGAGCCCAACCTGCTTTTCAACCAAGCTTGATCGTGCCTGGCTCGCTCGGCTCGGTTTGGCTTTTTTTTTTACCCTAGTCAGTGATATGGTGACAAGAACAATACGCATGGAGACAGACGAGGAACGAATTAAGGCAGCAAAATTATAGGCCGGAAAGAATTATTGCTCTCTCTCTCCAGAGCCGAAAAGACCGGCATCTATGCAAGGGCATGAAGCTTCCAAAAGTCCACTTCGACCTCATCATTGCCCACATTTTGCCAACTCATCCCCCTCTCTTTCCGTGCCAACACACAGTGACACAGTCCCCCGCCCGTCGATTCTTCTTCGCCCAAGAAACGCATCTCTCTCTCTCGTGCACTGCAGCGCGCAGATATTCTACACGCCCATAGGGAGCTCTTGTCCGGCCAAAACAACGAATTCTCTCTCAGGTGACGAGCTTTTCTATATTTTTTGCTATTTTGTTTTAAAATGCAGAGTTAATGATCCTTTTTTTGCCCTTACTAATCTCCTCTTTCTCTTTAATATTTATGAGTAAGCATCCACACAACTGTCGTCTCTTTTATTCTCAAGATATTAACATCACAGACACTGATCATTTTCTCGTACCATTCTTTTGGTCAGCGGTGGAGCCAGAAATTTAACAATAGTGGTGCACACTTCAAAGTTAAAAAAAATCTTGTACGACACATATGTAATTTCAAAAGTCAAACACAATTACACAAAAGAGTTCGAAATTAGTTAACAATGCAATACAAATAGTTCAAATAAAATCTTACATGAATAAAAGAGTTCTAAATAGCTAATGGAAATCACAATACCACACGACGCGATCTCATTCCTTGAAAGCAGTTGATTATATCATCATCACTAATCTTCGAGAAGATATCTCACTCTATAAAGGTGACTTAACAATCATTCAATACTTAATTGCTCATACTATTTCTCAACTTGTTCTTCACAAGATTCATCGTCGAAAATACTCTTTCAATGCTTGTCGTTGCCATCGGTAGGAGCAATATCAATTTGAGAAGCAAGCACACCAACTTATAAATGTCATGCTTTCTTGTTTCAATAAGCTTAGTAGAAAATTCATCGAGATTTTTTAGGCCCTTAAATTTATCATCGCTTCACATATCATCAATGAAGTTATTAAGTTAGAAAGAAAGTCTCATTAAATCCATGCTTGAAAAATCATTGGGATAAAAGTTGGCAAGGCTAAGCACTTTGTCCCTATCATAAGAAGCAAATGAATTCAGAGAATTTAAAGCGGACATGCAAACAAGCAACTCCATATTAACCTTGTCAAACCGATTGTCAAACTCTTAGAGAACATTATCAATGATGCCAAGATACACTTTTCTTCTAAAATGATCATCATTTGTTTGTTTTGGGTAAAAACGTGATGATCTTCCATAAGACACATATCTACCATCCGGCTTAGAAACTTTGATGTCATATTTAGTGCAAAATGATGTTACCTTTTCTTGAAGAAATTCTTCTCACCCATCACACCTCATTCGTTGCATTCTATCATTAGCCAAATTAACAAGTGCTATAGTATTAATAATATCTTGGTCTCTCTTTTGCAAAGACTGAGACAACTCATCTGTGTATCTAAGTATGACAAGCATCAAGTGTGCATTGAAAACAAAGTCAAATGACTTAAAGGCTCCCACCATAGCATGTATTTTTGGCCAATCATTCTTATGTGAGGGGTTTTTTCCAAGCTGTATGAGTACTTTGCGGATTGTTGAATACATACCAATAATATGCAAAAATAGTTATATAATGAGAACCTCAAGGAGTGTCACTAGGCCTAGCTAACCCCATCTCTTGATTTAATCCCCATCTATTTTCTATCTCCCTCAATTTTAGCGCTTTCAAAACTTCTTAGGTTGAATTGCTGAAATTTAATCAATCTAAATACCAATTACTCATATATATATATATATATATATACATATTTTTTAAGGTACCTGTGCACCACATGCACCTCTGCCGCCGCCCATGCTTTTGGTTGATTTCATGAGCTCCTTAATAATTTTGTGAGATGGAGAGAGTACTGTTCTGGCCGGCCACTGGCATTAACCTATGGCTCGTAACGACTTGTAGGCTGTAGCTAGCTGCAGGTAGGCCTTTGTTTAATATGGGCACAGGCATCGATTGGGCCCGGAAAATGTGTTGCTTGCAGCGCTTTAATATTAGCTCCGGTTTTTAACGTGTGGTCTTCTCTTCTTCCACTGGGAGCAGGAAATAAACCGGCTGATCAGATCCAGCGGTTGAATTTTGTATTGACACAGGTTTCGAAGTGGTTGGATGGAAATGGAATAGAAGCTGTGGAGCAGCCTGATGAGGAGGAATTGGGAGCAGAATGCTAACTTAGGGTATGTCTAATTGTATAGATAGCTGTTGTTTATAACAACTATCTATATCACTTGTAGACAGCTCATACAATGGTATAAACGGTTACTATCTTTTTAGTTGTCTTTATAGAACACACAATCTTTTAATGCTTTTCTTGTTTTTTGTGCTATAGTCGACTACAGGATTTGAGACATCATCTTTTCTCTCTTCATTCTCTTTCATTCACGTCAAAAAAAATCCTACGTGAGTTATAGACAACTAACATAAACTCATTGTACATACTCTAATTGGTTGAGCTTTGCAGCTCCCACAGTGCAGACACTCGCGAGAGTACGATCTCATCCTGTTTCTTTGCCTAAATGTTGGAGCTTGGGAGGCCTGCAACTCGGCAGAGCAGAAAAACATAGGGAAATGGAAGAAAAATGTGATGGTTATGATGCTCTATCATTTGCGGACTTAAATTGGCGAGCATTCATCAGCCTTATTTACGGTGTAACAAATCTCACAAACTTAGTTAGCCGCACTTAACTGAAGCATGACTGAAAAAAATATCGCCAAGTCAGCTAAAAGCCTAAAATAGACTAGTAGTAGTTGAACTCAACGAACTAAATGGTGCTTGTAGCGGTAGGGAAACGAAGCTAAGCAAGGATGAGGTTAGTTACTTATACTACTAGAACAGGCCCTAATTTTGCTACATGTGAATTTCCTGCAGAAACATGCTTATCCAGAGCAGGGATCACATAACTGGAGTAGTGCAGTTTCCTGGCCAGCCACCGAGAACGGTAACCGGCCGGTTACCGGTTTTTCCGGTAAAAATCTAGATGAAATTCGCTCGATTTGATTAAAAATTATTTAAATTTTAAAATTTAAAATTTAAACTTGCACAACCCGAGATTACCAGCCAGTAGCCGTATCGGGCAGGAATTTTTTTCCCTGATCCAGAGTATCCAACCCCAACCATGCCCATAGCGCTCAGAAGTTCGGATAAAAGAAAATACAGGTCAGTGCTAGTATCGAAGCAGTTGGGACAAGAGCAAACAAACAGGCATGCACGCCTAATAAACCGAGCCTTGGAATTACTCTGACCAACCAATTAACCCGGCCGACCAAATGAAGCGGTCAGTTTTACTACGAGCCAAAGCCAAGAAGAGATCAGTGGCGAGTGCATCCAAACACAAACCACCCCCACCCACTGCCGTGCACGGCCCCAGCCTCGCCTGGACTCAACTCAGCGAGCTCAGCCTCAGCGCCTCAGCAGATGACCAACAACCAGTGGCGCATTTGGATGGATTGCACAGCAAATCTACTACCGTAGAAATCAAGCAAATCAATCATGCATCATACAGAAATTATGTAATGTATGAATCACATATACATGCTATTTATATTTATATTGTCATGAAAAATTCTTCATCATGAGACCACCGCTTATTTGGTGTGACCATGCATGGATGCTGGATGGATGGATCCTCATGAGGAGGAGTAATCTGACTGACTGAACACACTCGATCACCACTTCACCAGGGTCTTTCTTATTTTGTAGATATACACTCGAATGAAAAGGAAAGAATAAACAGAAGGAGGAAACAATGGCACTAATGATCGGAGGAGATGGATGGATGGATGAATGAGCTCCCGAGATCGATGAACAACAAAGGTGTACCACCACGGAGCTAGCTAGCTAGCTCCCTAGAAGAGTTCCCAGTCGAACCGCGGGATCGGCGAGGTGGTGGTTGCGGCCGCCATGGTTGTCACGGTGGCCGAGGACGTCGACGGCATTGACGACAGCAGGTCGTACGTCTCCCAGTTCGCCGTGGGCGCCGCCGCCGTGGCGGTCGCCGGCGCAGACGGCGGGAACTGCCGCCGCTGCGACACGGGGGGCGGGCGCGGTGGGAGGTGCAGCGCCCGGCCGGCCTTGGCTTGGCCGTTACCGATGCCGTTGGCCTTGGGCGCCGCCGCCGCGGCGTTCTTGGCGCGGATGGCGTCCAGTGTCTCCACGTACTTCTGCACTCGCTTCTCCTGCATCGCAGTTGCAGCGAATTCAGCTCCCCGCGCTGCGAAATTAATGGTCCAATAAATGGAGAGGAATTAATTTGGCGTGTGCTTGCTGACCTGCATTCGCCGCTGCACCTTGACATCGCCCTCGGCGGCGATGGCATCCAGTTTGACCAGCTCGTTCATCAGCGCCTCGGTGAGCGTGACCACGTCGGCCTCAACCACCTTCCCGCCCTTGCCAACGATTGTCTCCAGCGCCGACACCTGCACCCGACCAATTGACCACCCAAATTCGATCAACACCCGATTCGACGACGACGACGAAAAGAGCACAACCAGAGTCATCGCAAGTTAGTACCTTGGTGGCGAGCTTGTCGACGTCGAGGCTGATTCGGGAGATGGACTTGGCGGCGCGCTCCGCCTTGTCGGTGCGACGCTGCTCGAGGAGGCGCCTGGCCTGCGCAGTGGGGTCCTCGAGAAGCACCATCTTGGAGCGGTCCCTGACGCCGGCCATGTCCAAGAACGCCTTGGAGTCCCTCTCCTTCTCCTTGTATACCACCTTCTGGTCCTCCGGGTGCAGCCCCGTCCGCGCCGACATCATCTTCTTCAGCTCACCTGCAACAAAGTTCGCCACTCCACCATCTCAATCAGCAGCTCAAAAGCGGACCAAATTGACCCAATCCACCAATCCAACGCCGGGTGCATGTACGCGTAGACAGTACAGGAGCGTGCATTACCGAAGGAGGCCTGGGAGTTGATGTAGATCTCGTGGTACACGCCGTTGAACTTGACCTTGACGCGGATGGTGGGGACGGGCGCGGCGGGGGCGTCGGAGTCCGGGCTCCGCTTCTGCACCAGCATGCCGCCGGGCCGCACCTCCCACTCGTCCTCCTTCGCCGCCGCCGCCGCCGAGGCCGGGGGACGAGGAGGAGAGGCCTCCTTCATCGCTGCCGCCGGGAATGTACCTTTAGCCTTGGCGCGCATCATCTTCTCATGGTACGTATATGCACCCCCCCCGCACGCGCAAAGAATCAACCACGCTTGTACTCTCGGCAACAACAAGAACCAAGAACGAGGAAACTCTCAACTCCTTTTCTATCTCCCCACCCCAAAAATCTCTTCTTGGCCGGTGCGGACGATTCCCTCTGCGGCCGCTGCTGTTGCAAGAAGAGGCAAATTCGGAGCCGCTGGATCTGGGCAAGACCAGATATACGATTCTTGCTGCAGTGCAGGTGCTTCCTGGCCTCAACTGGGGAAATTAGGATCAGGGAGGGGCAGCAGGCAGGCACAGAGGTGGGTGGGGGTTAGGAGGAGGGAGAGGTGGGGAAGAAAGAGAGATGAAAGAGGGGGAGAGAGAGAAGGGGATGGAGGAAAAAAAAAAGAGGGTACGACTCAGGGACAGGGCAGCAGAATATTTATACTGATAAAACAAGGCATGCAACTGCAAGTGAGTGACAACATGTGGAGTTAAACAAACATGGTAACAGCGGCTGGGCCGAGCCGATTTGACGGCCGAATGGGATGGAGGACTGCATCAGCAGAAGCATCGCCAATGCGGCAGCAGTTCCCTTCTATTTCCCGTGGAAAAAAGGGCATGCCGAGCAATGCGACGGAGGAGGAGAGGTGAAGCGTGGACAGCTCTGTTTTTTCGCGTGTTTTGCTCTGTTTTCGTGCCGTCCCGTTTTAACCGTCCGGCCCAAACGCTTCGGCCGGAAGAGGGAGGGAGGGAGACGGCGGTGAAAGCGAGAAGAAACCACGCGGCCAGCGGAGGGAGGCTTGCTGGAGACGGCTGGGCGGGTGCCGACCTTAGCCTCCAAGCAACCTGTCTCGGCCAAACTTGCCACAATTGCCAATTGGGAACTGGCACCAACCTTCTTTTCCTTTCCCTTCGCTGCCTTTCTTTCTCCCCTGTCTCTCTCTTTCCTTCTCTTCTCTTTTCCCCTTTCACTGACGAAGAAAAGAAAGGCTTCACGCGCACGGTAAAGCCGCGCCTGCCTTCGTCTCCAAGTGTTGTCGCGAGTGATAGTAATCGGTGAAGTGACAACCTTAGTAGTATCATACTCCGTCACCATGAATCACTGGAAGCATTCGCTGGCGCATCAGTTGCCAAGAATATAGAGATGAAATACGGATTATGCTAGCTACCTACGTCCGATATGAACAAAAATATCAGACGCCTTTACTCCCTACTAGTCTCCACTAGTACTCCCACAACTGCACTCTTCTTCCTAGACCTCCCTAATTTTTCTTTTACAAAAATAGATTTACTTGCAAGCCGTCACACCATTAAGCCACTGTGAAGTCTCATCGACGAGTCTACCTAATGTTGCAGCAAGCCATTCAAGATATTGGAATAGGTAATTTGTTTTGATTGTTGCAATAACATTTTTTGAAATGTTGCGTTTGGACTTTAGAGTGTTGTATATCCTTTCTTGCAAATGTTGCTTGCGCTACTTTTTGATGTTGCCATAACAATTTTAGAGTTATTTTGGTGTTTTGCATCATTTTTATGCAAAAGCAGTTGATTTGTTGCAACTGTTTCTATGCAATGTTGCATATAGTAATATCAAATGTTGCACCGCCAGGTGGTAGGGGAGGCGAATATCCGATTTTTTCAGTGGCGGAGCCAGGATTTTGACGATGAGTGTGCGAACTTAAGACACATCTGTTCCAACATAAGTTCAAATGACATAGTACATAAGTTCAAATATGTCAAATTATATGTTCGCGCTATAACCAACATCACAAAATATTTTTAGAAAATTACAACTTGATACGACGTTCCTTCATGCTTTGAAAGCGATTGATGACAACATCATCACTAACTTATAGAAAAAATTCACGCTCTATGTACGTAACTAAGCAATCATTCAAGTATTGTTCACCCATACTATTTCTTAGTTTGTTCTTCACATGATTCATTGCCGAAAATACCCTCTCTACACTTTCAGTAGCCACAGGAAGGATCAATACCAATTTGAGCAGCAAATAAACGAGTTTATAGCGATCATGTTTCTTTGTCTCAACAAGTTTAATAGAATATTCATTGAGATTCTCCACTTCTCGAAACCTTGTATCTTGATGCATGTCCTTGGGGTCGAGACTCGAGGGGTGCGACCAGCGCGTCGAGGCCGAGATCGTTGCCATGAAGCGAAAAAGACCGAGGCGTCGTGATGCGTCGATGCCACGATGAATTTCTTACATTGCGCCCTGCGCTCTTGTCGAGCGTCTGGATGGGCAGATGACACTTAGACATAACGCCTCCTTGACTAGTTGAATTGGGCTTGATTCTTATATTCTGTTGGGCCTAATGCTAAATGAGCTGCCAGGAATTGAGAAGTATATATGTTAGTACGTATAGTGTATACTTTATATATTAAGAGGGGTATATATAAGTTTTTTGTGCAAAATTTTTGGGGGTGCAATGCATCTACTCTACCTCCGCCAATGGATTTTGTTGCACTCTATTAATTGAATTGTTGCACTCATGTTGTTGTTGTTTGCTCTGTTAATTGACGGCAGGAGCGGTGCATCGAGTATAATACTCCTACAATGGCAATGGCCGTATATGGTAACAGCCCCAGTTCCCCAATGAGGTGAAGCCGCGCGACAAAGGGAATGGGAGCGAGCGGCCACGAAAGCAGTATCGCTTCTCATCATTGTTCCTTCCTTCCATGATTCCATCGGCTGCGCTTTACAGTTGCATGTACTCCGGTAGCCGTAGCAGCTGCTGCCAGCATCACATGGATACGCTGTGCACTGTAGCTTGGCTGGTCAAACAGGCAGCCAGTCGAGCGGAAAAAAAACGAAGACCTTCACCAGGGCGATCGTTTTACCGCAAGTCATTCACAGACCGAGTAGTGAAGGCAGCTAAGGTAGAAACTCTTCTCACCGCGGATATATCCACACGCGCTTAAGAGAAGGGAAGCCACCAAAAGGAAGTGGGCCCACGCCGTCCCACCCAGTGGTGGGTGTCATCTCACTCGGGCCGGCCAAAAAGCACAGCGCAGCCAAACGGACGCTTCCGACTGCGCGTGGGCCCCACCTGTCACCAGGCCGGCCATCCACCGCTCGCCCGCGGGAGAGGGCCGCACCGACAGCAGGTCCACGTGGCGGACCACCAGCCCCTCCACGTCGGCGCTCTCGGCTAGCTACGTGGTCGGAAAGTGACCGTGTAACCTACGGGCCTCCGGTCTCTGGGGGTGGGCCTCGCCCGCCGGTGACGCGGCATCCACCCACCCTCGGGCGGCCACACCGCGTCTCCAGCCCAGCCGACGCGCGCGCATACGAAGCATTAAAAAAAAAATCCCTGTGCGGCCGCAACGGTAACTTCTGCTTCTGCTGCTTCTTGTTCTACTTTTGCTGACGAAGTTCAGAGCTCAGGACGGCTTGTGCCTTGCAGTAATAAACGGTTTTGTGTTCTACACGTGCAGATTAATTCTTACGGAAGAAGACGAGAGAAGTATGGAAGCTGCAAGTGTCAGCTTGACAAGGGAGTAGATGTTGACTCGCCTCATCATCACAGCGTGTCCGGCCAAAGCACCCTAGCTACTTGGGTGCTGCTACAACTATAACTAACTTTGGATCCCCTTGAGAGAGAGAGAGAGAGCGAGCTTTTTGGGTGGTAACGAGGATTCAGGACAGAGCTCACAATTCGTAGCAGCAGCAGAAATGCAGAATCCAATACAAATCGTACTGTAAGACACCGAAGATAGATACCAGTTAGTTTTACTACTGATCGAGTGTTTTGAACTGTAAAATACGGCATGGTTTTGACACCTGCAAGTTCCTTGCTGGCCTCTAGTGGAATTGCATCATCACCTGATTGCAAACGTGGGAGCTAGCTAGCACGCAGATTTGCTTGTGTCATGACTCGTGACCACCTCATGGTCTTGCAGACGGCGACAACTTAATCGTCATGTCACTCGATCGATTCCTTCCATTGAATGCACACACTGCATGTAGTAGTAGTATATAATCTTGTTAAGAGCACACACACAATCTCTCTCTCTCTATATATATATATATAGACGGACAAATCTGCATATATAATATTGGTGGGTGGCACTCACCTATTGCAAATTTGTATGTACTAGCATCCTATCAGCTCGGCTATGAATACCAGTTCTCATAACGATATCTACACGCTCCAATGTAGTACTTCCTCCGTTCTTAAATACATGACGTTTGACCAAACGTGCAGTCAAACTTATATAAATTTGACCATTACTTTTCATATGATTTTGTTAGTAAAAAGTTACAAAATTATTATATTATAAAAATATTTATCATGACAAATCTAATGATACTATTCACTCATGATCAATCTAAATAGTTTTTTATATATTATTAGTCAAAGTTAGATAAATTTGACTGCATAAATTTGACTGCGTTTGGTCAAACATCATGTATTTAAAAACTAGGGGAGTATATATATTTCACTGCATGCATATACACGACCGCATCTCGTGGCCGATCTCGTCAGGAACAACGGATAGTAAAAAAAAGGCGATTGAATCAGCAGATGCACGTACGAATTGAACGGCGTTCATCATAGCTTGATGATTACTCGCTAATCGATCACACCGCCCGCCTATAGTCGTCTTACGAATAAATTAGCCGCGACTCTCTCTCGCCGATACTACTACACTGCTAGTACTACTGGTACTTCAATTAATTATAGTTGTACACTTAACCAGCTGTAAGATCGCATCAAGAAAGATGGTAGTACTTTAGTGTTCCTAACTTGCATGGACATAGAATAAAGTTCTGATGGATCTCTGTGTGCTTTCTTTATCATGAAAGTAAAACATGATGTCTGCACTTTTTTTAACCGGGTCAACTTCTTGACCGATCGGGATCCATGAATTAACAATCTCTGCAGTACATACATATCTCAATGGTTCACTTTGGAAGATCAACGATCATTTGTAGACATTTCGATAACATGTGAGGATTAAAACATCAACCACAATTAAAGTGTGCCGAAGTTGACACATGAAGCAAGAATATATCATAGCCTTTATTAGCAGCAATCGTAGTGGCGAACTCGATTGATCTTTAGGCTTTAGCTAGCCAATAATATGATATAGCTTCTTTCCTGCCATGATGTATGCCTGCTTGCCTTTGCTTTTGTTTTTGGGAGTATGTACTATCATGAGCCCATAATGTAGTATTCGCAAGCGCACTTTGCGAGCGCGGTGGATCGATTAAGATATACGCATCTAGTATCAGTATGTGCCAAAACCTCATCAGATTCTTCTGAAGCTTCGCCTCCAAAAATAAATTCAAAAAGCGATTCCTAGCCAATATATTTATATATCAATTGGAAATATCTAATATGTAAGACCATGTGGAGTCCACCTCATGGTTTGTGATGAGTATTTTACTTTGATTTGCAAGTATTGCCAAAGTTTGAGTTTGGTTTTGAGAGTTTGATGAATTTCAGAGTTGATGGCAGTGTGTAGCCGTGTAGCCGGTCTAACCGATTTGAGGTTGCAGTCAGCCCGTTAGGCTTGTGCTGTTAGAGAGTGAGGTGCAACCATACTTGGTTATTTTTTGTGAAGTTCAAAGGAGAGTGGTCTGACCGGCATTGAGGTCACGGTCAGATCGGTGGAATGCAGTGTGACTGGCCTGTGTGTGGCAATCACATTTTTTCAAAGAAGTTTTGGAGTGAGGAGTGTTCGGTCAGACCGGCCATGATTGGCGGTCAGACCGTGGTATTGCGCACGCGGTTTGACCGGCATTGGGCACACGGTCATACCCGTGTCCTATTACCGGGCTTGAGTTAGCCTTTTCGAGTGTAGGTGTGCTCGGGGACCTTTGGTTGGCAGTCTGACCGTGCCATAGGGCAAGCGGCTAGACTACCGGTGCATTTCCAGAGTGCAGTAGCAGTGATGTCGTGAGGGCGTGTCATGGCTTTGGGGGCCATGAGTTGGTTTTGGGTCTTGGTAAGACTTGGGAGTCTTAAGGTCATTGCATATGAGTTGCATTATGCATATTTGACTAATGTGGGTCAAGTTATGAAGAACTTATGTCCGGACACGATTTGTTTGTCTTTGTATGTGTAGGTGGCTCAAGGTTGCTAATTAGAATGGATTTGAGCAAGTTCGAGGAGTATGATCCCATGAAGGCTGTGAGGTTTGTGCCTACATGATGTGAAATGCATGTTGAGGCTTTTTATGACTTGGTTGGGCAAACCATGATGGTCTTGAGTGGATGAGCATGACAATGCTAGAGATGAGTTGGGTAAGGTGCACTTGGTGCATTGTGAGCCATGGGATGACTTGGTGATGCTTCCGGGAGCGAAGCATAGAGGTATGTATCATTTGCTCATCAATTGTGTCAATTGATGGTATTTGTGTTGTGTGGTGATACGTGATGGGTTTGCTTTTCAGTGATGTTTGTAGGACTTAAGAGCTACATCATGGTGTGGCAGACGGGACTGGGACTAAGCTAGGAGAGTTTAGGTCTAGAATGGTCGAGGGATCAGGATTAAGCTAGGAGAGCTTATGTCCAAAACGATCAAGGTGCCGCCGAAAGATGATCGAGGCTAGCGGAGTGGTTACAAGCCGTGAAGACAAGGAACTGGAGCAGAAGCTACTGGTGGTAGACATGAGGGGCAATGACAAGGTGGACCAAGACTAAGCTAAGGGAGGAGCTGAGGTCCAAAACGGTCAAAGAAGTCGGGTGCAGTCATGATGGAAGGTGGTGCGCCGGGTGACTCGAACTAGTGCAAGTGAGGTGGAGTCCGGCGGTGTTCGGAGCCAGAAAGACTTGCCAGTTAGGTCAGCGGCGCACTTGGACATGTGTGCATTCATGGTGAAGACACATGATGATCATTGGAGGAGAAGTCTTGACCGGGTCAAAGTCAAGTGGAGGTTTTCGGAAGACGGACAATATCTTATTGAGGAATCCATATGCTGTGAATATGGATTCCATCTATGATAATGTGTGGATGGCGTGGCGCTTGGCGATAGCTTTCCAACTCATCCAAGAAGGCACAATTCGGAGGTCGTATGAGGGAGATATGACCGGTTTTGTAAGCGGGTACCGGGTCTACCCGAAATTATGTTAATGGAGTGTAAGTGTTGAGTGCGTGAGTGGATTTTATAGCCCACCACCATAAGATATTTGTGAGAGAGGGTAGGTTGCTTGGCCACTACTATAAAAGGAGAGTAGGAGATGGCTTAGAGGCTAAGCCTTTAGAAGTTAGGGTTGAGAGAGGTGTAGGGTTCTTGGAGAGAACTTTGATATGGAGTGTGGCTCTTGTGCTTGAGCTTCTTGTCATCCTTAGGCTTTGTGAGTGGCTAGGGAGAGGTTGTAAACATTCGTCTCAAAATATGAATATATCCATTACATTCGTGCAAGTGCTTGTTCTTGTTTACCTTGAGCTCTTTGTCTTGCTTGTGTTTTATTTTCTTGGTTTTACTCTTCTCTTGATCTTAATGAGTGCCAAGGACGTGTAAGTGATGGAAGAACCTCTTAGAGGTCAAATCTAATCCTTGTAGGCAGCACATAACGAATTCTTGGATCTGCTCTTGTGCTTGCCTAGTTTTGGCTTGGAAATGGTGAAATCTTGTGCTTTTGTTCTAGGGGTTTTGCCTTAGGGTTTTGCTGCGATCTTGCTTGTTAGGACATGTGGAAGTTGATCCAAGGATCATCTTGACCATCTTTACCCCATATTGACCATCTTTATTGTTGGTGATATGCCCTAGAGGTAATCATAGAGATGGTTGTATCACGTTTATGTTTATGAGTTATAGAATAAATGTTATCATGTTCCTTAGATGAATTATCATTTATAAAGATTAATAAGTATATGACTGGTTGGTGAAGCTCTTTAACTTATATGATGTCATTCTAAAGTATCACTAGTCGGTTGTCATTGGTCAAACACTAGTGACTTATCGACCAGCACATGTATTGATTGATGACTATGTTTCACCAGTCATGGATATGAGGATATCGAATCAATAATGTGAACATATGTTAGAGAACATAGTGTTGGATTGACCCACCTTGAGACACTATTGAGATTATTATGATTTTATATGCCATCAGTTAGTCTTAAGCAATGATGATGTATGATCCTTAAACCTGATATTAGCATGATTTTCTACATATGTAATAGTACACTTAGAGATTGCCAAATGCTACTCCATAACTGAGTAGTTATAAAGATAACTTTCGTGTATGCTATGAAACATGCGGAGGAATGTAACTGGTTGAATATGGGATTTGCTTCTCCTAACATAACAGGAGATATATCTCTGGGCCTCTCGATGTGGTCGGATAAAGAAAGTGCATGACCGTGCTATTGGTGGTCGAAGAGCCAACCATATGAAATTATTTGTCACTCGATCGAGAAAGTATTGAACAGTCCACGGATGACAAAAATATTTCACTTGGAGTTCAACCAGATATCGTGAGTCAAAGGAGAATCATAAGCGAGGTCATTGGTCAGACCAGTCTGGCTAACCGCATCATAGAATCTGATGATCGTACATGATCACTAACTGATCGTAAAGAGTTATGAACTGGTCATATGGAGATATGAGCTGGTCGTAAGTGACAAGGACCTGATCGTAGATCATATTGCATAAGGTTCGTCCGATATAATATTTATATGTATTCGAGAATCGCTATGTCCTGCTAGGAACCGCTAACGACTCGTAATCGGAAAGGATTTTTTGAGTCACAATCAATTACACATGAACCTACAAGGTCACACATTTAATGGGTTGGAACAAATTAGTTTGGATTGGATTTGTTACGAGCTCTTTATAAGGGGATGCATGAGGTTGTTGGGACATACGTGGGTTGCTCCACTAAAGCCCTAGCTGCCATCTTCTCGAATATCCTATCGTGCATGTTGGTGCTAGCACACCAGTGTACGACGTTCCACCCCTGGATATGTGGATATCGTAGAGGCGCTGCTGTGATTGCTGCTGCGCTGATCGATGACGATCCACAACCTACACAAGGAACATCATAGGTTGCTGGAGGAGACGATCGGTGCCGAGGACGTTGGACGATCAACTATGACCACTACATTGATGTGCTCGACGTTGGATTAGACTGCTCCAACTCTTCTTCCGCTGCACTGCGCGTCTAGTGGTAACGATCTATGATCTCTTGCTTGCATGGCTTCCTGATTTACGTGTTAGAATTTTTTAATTGCCAGCTAGTGTAGCCTACCTGTATCCCTTCATTTACCCCACGAGCAAGCTCTAGGTTCTGCCTTTGTATTTGGCTCGATTTTGGTGCATCTTGTTTTCGGATCGAAAAAGGTCAAAACTTTGGAAATATTTGTTTCGGTTTCTTGTTGGATTAGGTTCACAATATCTTAGGCAAGGTCTGTGCAAAGTTTCAAGTTGTTTGGAGATATGGATTGAAAGTTGTGTCGATTTTAGATTTTGAAATCGTGCTGAAAATCAATTTTGTTTGAGGGAGAGGTTAGATCACTGAGAGGTTAGACCTCTCCTAGAGTTCAAACCGCTCCTTAGTCAGAGGTCAGACCGCTCGGGGGTATGAAGGGTTGTTTGCTCAGTTTTTGTTGAAGTTTTCATGCGTGCTTTGCACCAAACTTCTATAGCTCCTCGGTAGCTTTGTGAGGGTCAAGTTCTCTAGGTTTGAAAGAAAAAAGGAAGAAGTACATTCTACCCCCTCAAGTATTGACACGCGGACACCTAACCCTCTGAACTAAAAAATCGGCCCTTTGACACCCCTAAGTTGCAAAACCGGACAACCTACCCCCTCTGGTTGTTTTGTGCGGTGGTATTGCTGATGTGTCATCCGGGTGGCCCGGTTTCGCCATGTAGGCCAATGTGTGGGCTAGGTGAGCTGGCAATCGTTTTTTATTTATTCTTTGGAGCAAGATCCTGAACATCCCAGTCGTCCACGTAACCATCCAACCAAAGAAACTGAGAAAAGTGCGGCGAAGGACGACGGACGGTGCTTGGTCGTGGCGACGGCAGCGTTGCTAGTTGCGGCCAGCGCGGTGTGAGGGCCGAGGTGGAGGGAGGCCGAGGCGGCGTCAGGCGGGATGGAGAGCGGTCTGGAGGGAGGAGGCGCTATGAAGGAGCTGTCGGCCGAGTGAATGGATAAAGGAAAAGAGATGGCGAGAGAGAAACAATGGGGGAAAAGAGAGAAAGGAAGAAGAAACCAGCTCACCTAGTCGACCTGGCGAAACCGGGCGCACATCATCAATACCACCGCACGAAACAGCCGGAGGGGGTAGGTTGTCCAGTTTTGTAACTTAGGGGTGTCAAATAGCCGATTTTTTAGTTCAGAGGGTTAGGTGTCCGCATGTCGATACTTGAGGGGGGTAGAATGGACTTCTTCCAAGAAAAGGATTGAAAAAGCCTAATGTTTATGTGGCTCCTATTTAACCCCTTCTACTCGTCTCCTCGGTCCTACGTAATCAGTGTGTTGTCATGTTTAAATCTCACAAATTTGACAGTCCTCCCGTTGCATTAGGTTGATAGAATAGCTAGTGCACATGGGAGAATCAGAATGCAATGTTGAACCTTTCAAAATAATGTAATGTTCAAGTGTAATGAACAAGTTGTAATGTGCGCACACAAATTATACATGCTACTTTTTTAGGTCATATCACTTTCTAATAACAATTTTCGTATCTATTCCGAAATAAACTTGTACGAATATACAAGGATCATACCAAAGAGAGAGAGAGAGAGAGAGTGAGTGAGATTTAGACAGAAAATGCATTATTTTGATCTGTCGGTTGCACAAGCACAATTGCCTAAACCAATCCCTAGCATCCTCTTCCCTTTTTCCATCCCCATTATCTGAACCCAATCCAACATCATCAAAAATAGCAGAGGATAGCTTATCTGTGTCAAGTTGTCCTTAAATTACCAACAAAAAAGCATCCCCTCACTTTATTTAGTGATGTCAGGGTTTAACAATGAGAAATCTGTCGGTTAGTGTTTGACAATCAGCTAAGAAATAGAGCTAACATGTTTCAATGTTGTACCTGGACACTTAAAAGGGAAATTAAAACACCACTAGAATTAAATAGCCCCCATACTGTAACTCTTTTTAAAACTATACAGGTGCTTGCAAGTTTCAACTAACTTGTGAACTAAGCACATGAAAAAGATGTGATGAGTAGTACTAGTACTCCTTGCACTCCAATAAATCTTTGCCGTACTCGTGTCATTGTTAATCTGTTGGTTAGCACAACTTATCTCTCCCTTAAAGAGGTAATAAAACATCCATAAAAGACTAGTTAAACAGAGCCAACGCCCCGCAAATCATAGCTGTCAACATTAATTAAGCAAGTGACAATTAAGCCAGCCCCTCTTAGCCAGGATCAGACCAGCTAAGCTGGACTGGACCTAGCTGCTAGTTCTCTGATTTAGACTAGTCACTGCCCAGAGTAGTATCACAACTCATACCTATCCATCCATGCGCCAATACTCGCATTACACCACATGGGTCAAGCATCATCAGGAGAAGATGAGTTCAAAGGTTCAGCTTTGCAAGCTCAATCAAGCAGAGAAGAAAAACTAGTATACCGCATGTAATAGTTCCCATAATTCTCATGCCTGATGTCTACTCTGCACCAATGCAAGTATGCAAGATATGAAGAAAGAGCGAAGCATTTGTATTGTGAGCAATGCTGGTGGTAAGTCACATTGAGCATCATCATCCAGCATCAGGGGTGTCCAAGTCCAACCATCCTTTTCTGTTCATGGAGACGCAAAAGATAATAGCATGAAATTTGCAGCACATTGGAGGAGGACAGCTTGATGAGCGAGTGAATCTCTCCTTTTCCTTCTCGAAACCGTTCCGATCTCGACCCGTGAACAGAAGAATCATCAGTGTCTTTCTGAACCAGAACCACTAGCTTCAAACAGGAGCATTTGTGCCAGACGCTTGCTTGCTTGCTGAATCCAACTTTCTCAAGGTACCGTACACAAGTACACACACGATTCTTGTTTGTGCAGGTTTCTAATCGTAAAAGAAACCCTAACCTCTCAACAACATCCACCGTACTGTAGTACCGAGCTTACCATGCTGTGCCTTAAGGCATTTTGTGCCACTGATCCTACTACATGTTGTCTGAAACACGATTTTCAAAAACCGATGAATTGCATCAAGTAGTACTATCAATCATCAAATGTAACCTATTAATTCAAGGAGTAGAACAGATGGCCGGACAGTGGAGGCTTGGAGGGGGAGAAGAACAAAGCACAAGAAAACAACCGGGCAAGTCATTTCCTGGAACTGGTTTGTTTGTTCAGTTGGCATGTCAGCGGCAGCAGGGCTAGCTAGCTGCCTGGCAAACTTGACCTTGTTGGAGTTGCTCAAATCCAGGCCGGGATGTATTATGTTATCATGCGTACATGTAGAAATGGAATCGATGGTGTCATAAGGAGAGCAACTGCGTAACTTATTCAGACAGAGAGAGAGAGAGAGAGCGAAGGTGTTGGCCGGTCGCATCTTGGTGGTTCTAATGGACGGTTATCGTCGTCAATCTTTTTCTTCAGTAGCCAACAAAACTTCTGGACTCTGGACTTTCTCTGGCCTATGGAAAGGAACTGCCTGTACAGATCCTTTTTACGTATTAATTACGCTTACAAAACGAACGGGAAAAAATCAGATAACTCGACAGTGACGGAGTTTATGTGTGCTTCTGGAATCTTTTCGGTAAGAACAGTCCTCCTTCTTCTTCTTCTTCTCCCCTTTTAGGATTGCCCTTAAGAAACTAAGAAAGATAGGATTTGGCATAATGGGCAGGAGAAATATCCAATCGTATTTGCGCTGCTCGGCCCAGACTAGTGAGAGTAGACGAGTAGTCGGATCTAAACCGGGCCTAGCCCATGTGCTTACCTTGTAGTGGAAACCTGCACGAAACGGTCCGAACCTGATATCCGTTTCGCAAACGGGAGAATTGATGAATTTTTTTTAAAATAATATTATTTTAAAACATAATTACAAAAATATATCGTCTCTCCAAAAAATTACAAAAATATGTTCATGTCGCTAGTTGAAATGGCGGCGAGGAACATATCGCTATTCAATGGCGATGTGAACCCTCTCCTCCTCATCGCCGGTCCAACCCACTATCGCCAATTGAAATGGCGATAGGTCCTGTCGTCATTTCAACCGGCGGCAGTTCTGTCGCCATTTCAAATGGCGACGAAGCAAACCAAATTTTCCTTCTCTAGCTAGGTTTGCCGCCTTTGATTTTTATCGTTTTTAACGGTGCAAAATCTGTTAGACTCATAATAACATTTTTTGATCGTTGTATGTTGTTCTAGTGCGATGAATTTACAAGAATTTTACGAGAAAAATTGAGATATGAACGATTAAGTAAGTAGAAATGTAAGTGATATTGCGATCGCCCGATGAATTAATACACTTGCTCATGTACATGAACGCATATTATGTAAGGAAATAAATGTGAACTTGCCATTACTATGAAAACTACGATAATTACATAACATTGACAAAACATCATTCATAGCAAAACATCATAACACTTAATAGCACCGATATTACATAATATTGAAAAAACATGATAACACTTAATTAAAATGATAATTGAACATTGGCAATAATATGTTACTCTTGTCAGGTGCAATAACATAATTGTAACATTGGTAATAACATTGGTCGCATGACCTCAACGTCCCCCGTGGATCGTTCTCGAGTTGGGTGACGGATGAGGTCACCACTGCGACGTCCGGAGTGACGATGTCTCCTTCATCTTGAGGATTTCTCGTGGGACATTTCTTGAAGGTGTGCCAGACTCCTGCAAATAGAGCACTTCTTCGTCGACGTCCGGTTTACGCTTCGTCCATGTCGTTCTGATCGGCGCGCCGCACTGCCGCCATCAACTTTTCCTTGAGCCTATCAATGTCCGCGGCCAGTTAGTTGCTCCCGTGTCGGATGGCGATGAAATGGCCAACCACAACAAACCATATATCTCCGCGGTCGAGTTTGCATCACGCCTCCTTGGTGAAATAGACAGAGAGTCTCGACCGGGATCTTTGCGCCACCGTCGAACATGCGGCTATAACATGGGAAGCGAGGCCTATCTTGAAGAAGGGCTTGTTGCAAGTGCATGTGCAACTAGCGCGTAACGCATGCACTCATGGGTAACCTCTCACGGTTAGTCCATGGCGTCCTTTATCCTCGCAGACATCACCTCGGCGAAGCTCCCTTGTGCCCATCTTGAATGCGGTCGTCTCACCCTTCTTGCTCTTCTCCTCCATGTACTTGGTGATCATGGCGAGTCTGATGTCATCATTTGCCATGGCGATGATGCGTTGTTGCTACATCAACAAAGTACTTCGTCGTCTGCGAGTATTGCCTCCACAATACCCACCAAAGGAGGCACCTTGCACCGCGCATGACCCAGATTGTACACCTCGGCTAGATTAGTTGTCATGACACCATATCGGCGCCACCCCTGTCATGGAGTAGCGACCACTTCTCCTTAGGCTCGTGCTCAATCCGGTCGAGAAGCGTGTGACTGCGCTCCCGTCCTCCTCGTCAATCCGGAGCATCTGTGGGTATCTCTGCAATGCCGGGGCTGGGCTCGGTCACTTAGGCGACCCTTCTCCTGCCTCCCTTCGTGTGTCTTGATCCGCTCATCTAGAATCTTCCGAGTGTTTGAACTTCATTGCTGTTTACGGTTGCCTGTACCGCTGAACATGTTCATCAAGTCTTTGTTCTTGAATCTTGTAGAAGTTTGCACCCAAGTGCCTCATGCATAGGGATGGCAATTGTGCCCGATTACCCACGTACCCGCGGGTAAATACCCTAATAGAGCTGGGTATGGGCTGTTTTCTTTGCCCATGGGTATAAAAATGGAAACTCTCTTGCCGTCAGATGTAAACAGCGGGCATGGGTAAACTCCACCCATGCCCGTTTCGCCCGTTTACCCACGACATACACTGACAGGTGGGCCAGCAGTCAACACTAGTCAAGTTAGTGCTAGGGCCAGGGGCGGATCCACCTAGGTTCATGGGTGTTCAGCTGAACACCCAAATTTTTTGGACAAAAATTATGTATATTTAGAGTATAATCCATTTGTATATGGGAAGGCAAGTTAAATATACATATATCATCCTCAGTCGGGCTCGCAGTCTCGCACAGGCACCACGGCACGCTTGGACGTCCGCCCCTCGCGCCACACATCCCAGTCCAGCCCACAACACAAATTTCCTCCGTTTTTTAAAGCCTGCGTGGGTTCTTCCCAATACAGGAAGCTACAGCTACTATGCAAAGTCAAGGCCTCAGCTCTTGTCCCAAGGCCATGCCTTCATGATGGGGACACGCGCTGGCTGTGGCCTGGTAGGCCCATGAAATCAATAGGGTTAGCTATTGTAGGCAAGAAGATCGATCCGCTGCGCATGCACACCAAGTCGCATGCCTGCCTCCCTCCCTGCGAATGATCGATCCTGCTCTTTCTTACTCTGCGCTGGACCTGACCCTGCCCTCGTCTCGCTCGCGGATCGAGATCGGAAGCCGGATGTCTGATGTCTCTGTCGGCGATGATCGGAAGCTGGAAAAGTGTCCCTGTAGAAAAGCAAATTTTACAGCGGGTGCGGCGTTCGGGTCAGCTGGGTCGTGTGCCGTCGTGGCATCACCGAGTCACGGACACGGACTCTCAGGGTCGGGGAGAACCGAAGAAGGCGAGGACCGGAGGGCGGAGGCGGAGACAGGAGAGGCTGCGGCTGTGGTCTTCTTGGCCGGCGATGACGACTTGCTTTCGCCAATCGGCGATCGCCCGGCTGATCTAGTGCTCCGACTTCGTCAAGCAAGCATTGTCGCATCAATTGCAATTACTGTTGTTGTAGTGTTGATTGTGTTGTGAAGTGAAGTGAACTTGTGATTTGTGAAATGCAAGAAAGGGGATGTTCTTGCTTTGCTGACTTTAGTGACTTAGCTCATCCCGGTGACGAATTTGTAGTGTTGTGATTTGTGAGCTAGAGCCAGGCATAGGGCATCAGGGCAGAGGCTGCCAGAGCGAGAGCCAAGTAATTTCCAATTCCTAATTTGGCAAATCCTTGTGGGCAATGGGCTGTGACAGTGAGTCTGACAGCCTGTGAATGAATTAAAGTGAATTGTGTTATTATCATATTGTAGTCATGAATCTTCAATCTTGTATGTATGCAAATTGTGGATATTAGGGCTTTGAAAAATGGAGAAGTCTGTCAATTTGAATTGAAATCTTTATGGGAGAGAGCCGAAAAGAGACAGAAGAAACTATCCACCTCGAAGAAACAATTAGTACTTCCATTATTATTAATTGTGGTATGTGGATCTTTATGTTCTATATTGATCAATATTTTTGTAACTTCGAACACCCATCTTGAAAATCCTGGATCCGCCACTGGCTAGGGCTAAGTCACTCACTACTTCACTCACTCCCCGATCCTTCCCCAACACGCGAAGGAGCGGCTCCTCACACCCGGCCGCGCCCGGCCGCGCCGCCACCTCCTGATCCAGATACTCCCGGCCGCCGCTCCTCCTCCCGCCGGTCGCCTCCTCACGCTTCGGCCGTCCTCCTCTGGCCGCCTCCCTCCTCCCTCCCGGCCGCGTCCTCCCGCCGTCGTTCCTCTACTGCGCGTCCTCTGCCGTCGCCTCGTCGCCTTCGGTTCGAGCTAGTACTCACGCGCCCATCGTGATCCACGTTGATGGAGGCGGCGCACCACGTGTTCGACTTCTTCAGAAGGCGTGCGCTCCATCCTCCATCATGGAGATCTACAACCTCCACGACGTCGTCACCCGTCCCAGCTCCGCTCCACCATCGCCAAGGAGATCCGGAAGAACCAATCCGTCTCCAACCCCAAGGTCGCATCCACCTTCGCCTCCCTCGATTTCATTCATTTTCCCTCTTCGATCTGCACTTTGCGAGTAGCTCTATATACCCCGAATCAGATGCACGCTTCTCCGATCCGGTTTCTCTTTGGATCTGAGGGCTCTTCTTCTGGTTGACTGCGATTGGTTGGGTTAGGAATCGCGGATACATCATCGGTAGGAGTTGTTCGATGGGTAGGTTTTAATTAATTAACCTAGTTTGGATATTTGTGCAAGATGCATCGGTAGGGATTATTAACTTCTTATGTGTAGTGGAAATTTAGGCTGCAGTGTTGTAACCTTGTGCCTCGAGACCAATAGTAACGATGCTTTGTGGGCGATAATTTGTCCACCACAAAGTGGATTTAAAATTTTTCTTTTTCCCTAAAAGTTGCATACACACACGAACAAAGAAAAGTGACAATGCAGTTCTACCCAAGTATGAACATATGATCGCTTGATTGGGAACATCATGTTGTTTTTGAAGGCTTCCAAGGTTCTTTGGGCACTTCATTCTTCTATATTCAATGGTTGAGAAAAGCTTCCATGATCTATAATTCAATGGCGGGAAGATCTAAAACATTTTCTTCCTTTCTTTTTGTTACGAAATGGTCTGCTGCGCTTTCAATGGATTGACAAAATGGTGAAATATCTCATATCTTGGTTCAAATATTTGATGTATTTGGCAAATGATCAAGCCGATTGTTTAGTACTCGGCGGGGCATGCACTTCTGCATCGCAATCGCCGTGTAGTGCCTCGACATTTGTTCGAAAAATTCAGGATCCCATCTTTGGATTAGAAGGGGATCCTTCGCATAGCATATGTATATTGATGTAACTGCGGGGTGCTCAATTTTGCATTGAGGTGCTTACTGCTCTAGATGTCTGTATTTGCCAGAGCTATAGAATCCCAAACATGTTCATTTGCGGTTGCTTCTCTGTTGTTAAGACACTGATGCCAAGCTGCTTCTTTGTATTATGCTATGTGGCAAAATGAAGCATGTATCGTATTCCAGATAAGGTTTTCACACACATCGAGCATGAGCATGACCTCTACTCATATTTAATTCCAAGTTAGATAATTATGCAGTTTGTTGTATTCATATCACTAATAACTATGAGGCCCCAAACAAATGACTTAAAGTGGCATTCTCGAGAATATGGACAAATCTACTTTGCAAATAAAAATGTAATAATTGAATTGAGTTTTTTTCAACTAAAAGCTGTCAAACCTAGTCCATTGCAATGTACAATACTATAATCTTGAATTCTTTGTCGAAGGAGTTTGTTACGTGCCAAAATGTTAGTACTGTGTTCCTTAGTTCTATTATGGTACATTTTCGCTCTGTGTTTTCACGATATTTAGTGAAAATATAACTAGATTTGGTTTGGGGTTCTTGGTCTTGACCAGTTTGATTGACAAAGAGAGTGCTCATGATTATGGTTCCATGCACTTATATTAGACCCATACCAAGCCCCAATATGCAATCCTTTACACCTGCAAATAAGCATTTTTTGTTTTGTTATGTTTTGCCTCTTCTTATGCTAGTACTGCATGTAGACTTCAATTTGTGTTACACTCATATAATTAGGGCCCTTCACCTGAACAATACTCTTTATTCATGCAAAACTCTAAATTGGTTTCAGGTTAGTGAAAAAACATTCAGATTTAGGTGCCTTTAAAAAAACCCACATCAGCTTGAGGGAGTAAGTAGCAAGGATAAACGGGCATGCCCGCAGGCGATGGGTACCCATGGGCGGAGGTGTATCGTTCGCGGGTAAACGGGCATGCCCGCGGGCAATGGGTACCTACGGGCGACGGGCATGGACGAGATTCTTCGCCCGTCGTCCTTCGCGGGCATGCCCGTGGGGGGAAATTAGGGTTGCGGGCATGGGTATGGGTGAGCACTACCCGTACCCGCCGCACCCGATTGCCATCCCTACTCATGCACCACCTGCTCTGCAGATCCGGCCATGGAAGTGGTACGTTCTCTCCTTGTTGCAGCTGGGTTATTGCACGCAGCAGGCCTGAATGCCGATCATGTATGAGGCATACGTTGGGGCGGTCTTACTGTGAAAATCCTCACGTTCTTCGGAACCACAACCACTATCCGTGTTCTCGCTTTCAATGAAAGCGAATGCCACGAAAGAACTTGATTGTTCCCGTTTGTCGCTATTGCAGTCAGTATCTGGCCCTTGTACCTCCCAGTCAAAAATGTGCCATCTACGCACAAGATTGGACGGTAGTGCCGGAATGCGTTGATACATGGACCAAACGTGAAGAATACTCGCTGCAATACCCTCTTATTGGTCCACCGGGTGCGTGGCGTCTTCAATATCGATATGGGTGCGAGATTTACATCTTGTATGACTCGAAGTTGCGTGGGGAGGTTGTGGTAGGAATCTCGAGCGTGCCCCACCTTAATTCCAATGCCTTCGTTTTGCCCTCCAAGCCTTCGCATAGTCGATTGTGTATTGGAACCTTGCCTCAATCGCCGAATGATGCATCGTGGCTCAAAATCTAGATTATCCACGATCTCACTGTACATAAGGTTGGCGATGAAGCGATGACGAGTTCGATGGGGCTATCTTGACTTCGAACGCACGCATGTGTGAGGACCACTATAGAGCACTTCGGTGGGTGTCCCACTTTGGTGAAATCGTCGCTCGCCAAGGCATCCTCTATGCCGCGCTTCACGTCGTAGAATCTTGGGGTCGACTTGACGACTCTGAATGTCGTCGCAAACAAGGCCAAATTTGACCACGTCTGTCTGACGCCTCCTTGCATTTGTACATAGCTCCTAGTCGACCTCGCTCTCGATGCGTACTCCGCGACACACGGAGCCTTCGTTGGCAGCAGATTGTCGAATCGGTATGTGTTCGGTCGGATGGAACCGCCGCTCGTCAACTTCATCCTCGTCGTCGGAACCTTCATCTTCGAGACAATGCCATGTAGTCTCGGTCTTGAGATCCATCCTTTGCACTACGGCTTCAACCTCTCGCCTCGTCGGAAGACCAAGGTAGCTTGCATGGTCAGAGGAGCTACTTCCGCAGGTCTTCATCGGCAACATCGGTAACTCCGGAGCTTGACAATTGTGTGAGCAGCTGCGTGGCTGCGATCCGGACTTCCTCTTCGACCTCGACACCTCCTTCTTGTTCAACCGCGGGTGGAGGAGTGGGTTTGGCATATGCTTGGGCGAGAAGGACCAATTTCCACCTCGCCTCCTCGCGATGCGTACATATATGATCGCCATGATTTTGGTCCCCGGTGCACTAACTCCCAATATGTCGATTGTGCTCTCCGTGGGAAAGGCAACTCAAAGTCGGATCGTACACATCACGGTCCACTTGGAATGTATGGAACAACCATCGCATCACGGTAGCCTATGTACGCCGCTCGGTCTTACTAGAATGTACGATTGCCGATTGGAAATAACGCAAATCAATCCCCTGGGACCCTCTAGAATAGTCCCTTGACCATAGTAAATTTTGAAATTGACGATGTCGAGTCGGACATATTTGACGACTGCACCATAAAGAACATTTCCACGATTAACCGCATATCTAAAACTATACTACCCAAAAAAGTATTATGTAAAACTATCTTGCATTACGTAATCAGACATCTAAAACTATGTAATCCATTCGGTAAAAAAATTACCCGAGAGGTTGGCAATCCGACGGACGGTAACCGCTAGCTTCTCTCCTCCCTCTACTCTTCTCTCCTTCTCTTTTTACGAATAAGAATGAGTCCTGCTGCTGAATTTTGGGTTTTTTATAAGGATGGGCTTCTGTCGTTATTTGAAATGGCGGCAGAACTGTCGTCGATTGAAATGGCGGCGAGGGACCTATCGCCATTTCAATGGCGATAGGTGGGTTGAGCCGGCGACGAGAGAGAGGAGAGGTTCTGTTGCGGTTGAAATGGCGATATGTTCGTCGCCATTTCAACCTGCAACGAATATATTCTATAATTTTTGGAGAGACGATACATTTTTGTAATTATGTTTTAAAATAATATTATTTAAAAAAAATCGAGAATTGATCATTTGGCACACTGTTGATGTATGTAGCTTCTATCATTTAGACAAATTTTCGTTGCGCCTGATAATTTACCACAAAATTAAAGAGACAATTGATCCACATAATTAAAGAGACAATTGATTATTTATTCTTTTGGACAATTTTGCTCATGTCTTCTTTTTTTTTCCCCTCATCTTCTTTGCTTCGGCCATGGCCGGCCGCCAGCCTCCCAATCTCCTGTCGCTGCCGCCCTCCGCCGAAGTAGCCATGGCGGCAGTGGATCTCCGCTCTTACACCAACGACGCCAGCCCAGTCATAGTGCACGCCGTCCTCGCCTTCTACCATGACTTTGCCGCCTCCACCATCAACGGCTTCGCGCTCTTCACCCTCTCGACACTCCAGGGGACCTCCTCCTTGACACTCGTGCCCTCACTATCCGCTCTGCCTCCACGGTCTCCGACCCGCCCGCCCCCATCCCCTTCCCCCTCACCGTCGACGCCGACCCCGTCCTCGGCTCTGTCCTCACCCTGCCCCCCACACGGCGACACCTCCTCCTTCCGCCTCACCTTCCCCACCGCCTCTGTGCTGCAGTGGCTCACCGCCATCTTTCCCTAACACGACACCACCACCGTGTGCATCACATTCTCCCTCCTCCTCAACATCCCCTCCCAGCTCTCCGCTGTTGCCGCCGTTCGCCACGCCTCCCGTCGGGACCCTCTACCCTTGACCACCGCCGCGCCTGCGACGATGCACTATGGTGCGCGCCCGGCCGCATCGTTGAGGAGTTCGAGATGGAGCAATCCGTGCCACCCGATCTTTTCGCGTTTGCCGCCGGCGGTCTCGGGTCCAGAGGTTGGACGTGGAGAGGGGCTTGGAGGGTGGCGCAGTGGTGCAGAGTCGGTGGAGGGCCACCTTGTCGGCCATGGCCAGAGCAAGTAAGGAAGAAGAGAAAAGAAGAGGAGAGGGAGAAGAAGGGGAAGAAGACATTGGCAAATTTGTCTAAAAGGACAAATAATCGTTTGTCTCTTTAGTTTTGTAGCAAATTGTCAAACGCAATAAAAAAATACCGACGAATGATAGAAGTCACGTTAGACAAATAATGGATTCTCCCTAGTAAACCCTGAGGCTGCTGCTCACGCGCCGCCGCCGCCATGAGAAGCCACAACAGCCGCCGCCCTGCGGCCGCTTCCATCTCCGCCGCCGCACCCCGCACCGACTTCTATCCAGCGAGACCCTGAGAACGACTCCACCGTATGCTCTGAGGGATCGGGCGACGAGGAGGTAGCCCAAGTCCCTGCGTTTTCCTGCCCCGCCCCACGGATCACAGAACCCTCACCGCCTCACGGGAATTCGTTGGCTCCGCAGGTGGTTTCCTCGTCGTCGGGGTCGGAGTCGGAGTCGGAGAGCGACGGCGACGCGGAGCGGGAGCTGGAGCGCACGCTCGCCGACGTGCCCTTCGGGGAGCTACAGCGCGCGCGCGCGCCGACGGGTCGCTTGCCCCGCGGGCCGCTTCTGCTGCCTCCGAGCAGAAGAAGGCTCGCAGGGAGAACAGGAAGAGGTCCTTTTCGACCCCAATCTGGTTCCTTTTTGATAGGGTCTCCTGTTCCTGGTGAATGTTTGTACTGATGGGTTCGTGTGGTTTTCGAACAGGCCAATGGAGACAAGCACTAATGTGCGGCCGCCGAGGTTCAGGGAGGTGATCCAGGTTCCCAGGAAGGTGAGTTGCTTGTGCAATTCAGTTCAACTGTAGTGTGTTGCAGGGATGAGCAGTGCACTAGAGTTCGGTTTGATCGGCTTAGTATTTAGTTGCGGAAAAGTAGAGGATATGCGCACAGCTAGTTAAACTAGCCTTTGCGAGTTGAATTTGTCCATGCTATTATCGTTGTGTGAACTTATACTCAGATAACAGGCAATCTCTATGCTTTATGACACTGGGTTTTAAAACTCATTTTGACATTGGGCATGTCTTGCTGCTTCAATTTGGATGTGTCTAAATGCTATTGTATATGCAATCCTCACCACAGCCTGAGAAATGCTATTGTGGGATTTTCATGAATCCTTTGACACTACGTGCAGCAAAAGGTGGGTTTGCTGTAGTTTGAGTTGATTTTTGTATCGATTTCATTATTTGAAACTCTGGTGCATTAGTGGAATTCATAATGTAATGTGTTCCTCCCTTGGTACTTAGTCCGATTAAATGAATTTTTGGGCAAAACCAATGTAGAAAGATTAATTAAAATATGTCTGCTTTCTTAATCTATTTTTAATATTTTCTGTTTTTATTGAATTAGTTATATTTGAAAAGAGGATATCATAAACTAAAATTTTTTAATATACGAATTTTCCCTACTCACCCATAGTATGCTAAACTTTAGGTATGTAATGGGCTGGTGGGTGTAATTTAGCTCTACCTCGGTCTCCAGAGATTGTACCATATACTGTTTTTAAAGTTTTTTTTCTCCATTTACTAATTTTATCTTTTCTTTAGGTTGTAAGGGATCCAAGATTCGAGCCTATTTATGGATCTCTTGACAAAGAAGGGTATGAGTTGAACACGTTTACATCATTGCACCACATGCTTTGAACTATTTTATTTGAGTTCTACTTTGCTTTTGTAGTGTGGTTATTTTTGCTTCATACCATTTAGAAGTTCGGATTCTGCACTTTTAGTCTTGGCATGTCCTGTTTGAATCCTGCTGAAAAAAGTGGACAAAACACTGGTGTTATTTGCTTAGTTGATTACTTCCATTTGTGTCCCTTCCAATGTCTCCTAAGTTTAGGCCCCGTTTGGAATGCGGGAATTTTTCCCGGTTCCTACAAGAATTGAACTATTTCCTGCAAAATTCCTGCATTTCAAACAGGCCCTTAATCCTCTATGGTGTTATTATGTTGCTAAATCTGGTATTAAGTAGTTTAGGTGTTATTTTCCCTTATAGTGTGTTGACACCTTGATCAATTTTGTTGGCATGCAGGTTCAGGAAAAGATACAATTTCTTATTTGATGATGAACTCCCTGCTGAAAAAGAGGTTTGTTCTATGCCTTTATGCAAATTAATATGTTCATAGATGCTTCTATTTGACAAAATTAAATGTGCATCCTGCACTGTCTTAATGTGTCTTTCCAGAAACTCCAAAAGACGATTAAGAAATCGAAGGACCCTAATGCCATTGAAGAAATGAGGGGTCATATCACTTGGATTGTAAGTTTTTTACTTGTTGACATTTTTTAGTTATGTTCCATCATAAGTAAAAGGTTTTGGTATTATCCTGTTGATGTTATTTTTGTGGTACCTGGTGAGTGAAACTTTTAAATATCAAGGTTATCTGCCACGCCGTGAATTACTGTTCACATGCGTGAATAGTACCCACGGTGCTGTAGTGTTTGCGCACTGTTCATGCCGGTCCTACGGGTGCATTAGTAGTTGGGAAATAGAGATAAAATAGTTAGTTTTTTTGTTAGTTGGGTTTACTTCCTTAGAGATTGTTTCTTATGGCTCAAGTCGAGTCATCTTTATAAAAGAGTAAACATGTATGCATTATCAATCAAGTAAGAAAGATGAATTAATCTAATCTCCTTCCTAAGGTTTTATCATTCCAGCCTATAGTCTAATTTCTTATCCCACCAAGCCAACATCGCTCAGTCTTCTTCTTGGTGATGTTTACCCCGTTATGAACCAAGGTTAAGATCATTACGGCGTAAACACCGCCGAGAGGACGGTCAGGCGGCAATGGCTTGAATAGGGAGGGACTTTAGAGGAGGAAGATAGATATAGACGGGGATGAACTATTTTTTCTTTATTCTTCTCGCTTGACATGCTTCCCTTTTTATAAAGATGACTCGACTTGAGCTATAAGAAACAATTTCTATTTCTAAGGAAATATATCTCTAATAGATGGAAGCCTATCTCTAATAGATAGAATATATCTATAAGGAAGTAAACCCATCTAACAAGAAAATTAATTATTCTTATATCTATTTTCCTACTAATAATGCAACTGCGGGCCTGCATAAACAGTGCGTGGCTTCTACAGTACCTGTGTTACTGTTCATGAGCGTGAATAGTAATTCCAGCCCGTGACAATTTCTCCCACCCTTCAACCCAGCTCGTCCTCGAGCTGTGGTGGTGGCAGCCATGGCAGCCCCACCTCGACGAGTGGCCGCAACGCCTTGCTCCAGTGCGCAGCAGGTAGCTGACGACAATTGATAGTGAAGACGCTGGAACCTTAACATTGCCCGACGTTGACGAAGACAACAAGCGCAGGGTAGTGCTGTTGCCCTTTCCGCCACGAGATGCAACAGATGGGTGAGAGACACGACGAAGTCGCGACCTCCCATACGTCACCCACCGTGTTTCACACCTCCAAAGGCACGACAACGGTCGGTGGCTTGGAGAAGGCGACTGTGACACAACGGTGATCTTCTTCCTCGACGAAGACATCATGTCCAGTGACGGCACCGGTGAAGGAGTTGATGGCTGCGGCGTGTTCATCGCAGCAGCATGCCTTGCCTCCTCCTCGATCGCTGCACTTATCTCCTGCAACCTTGCGAGGATCTAGTCACATGCGACCCTTACGGACTTGATCTCATCAGCAACAGAAGCCATGACGTTGGTTCTGATACCAAATGTAATGATCTTAGATCATTACGGGGTAAACACTGCTGGGAGGACGGTCGGGCGGTGACGACTTGAATGAGGAGGGACTTTAGAGGAGGAAGTTAGACATCGACGGGTATGAGCTATTGTTTCTTTATTCTTCTTGCTTGATTGATAATGCATACATGCTTCCCCTTTTATAGCGATAACTCAACTTGAGCCATAAAAAAATCTCTATTTCTAAGGAAATATATCTCTAATAGATGGAAACCTATCTCTAACAGATGGAATATATCTGTAAGGAAGTAAACTCACATAACAAGGAAACTAATTATTCTTATGTCTATTTTCCAACTAATAATGCAACTGCGGGCCTACATGAACAGCACCTGTGGTACTGTTCACGCGCATGAATAGTAATTCCGGAACGTGCCATCATCATACCGACCATTTACTATTAGCAAATTTGTCTGAGTTGATTTTTGACTGAATTTCTGATATTTGATTATAAAACATTTTCTCTTCAACCTCTCTGTGAAACTTAATACCAATTAAGTAGGCAAGTTTCATTTTTGTTGGATGTTGTCAGGATAGAATGATGCATCTACATAGCACAATCAGAAACAACAGTAGGAAACTAGCTGCACCCATCCAATAAGCAAATGTCACTGCAATTTGATAATGATACTGTGAGAGAGCCTACATTAGGAAATACTTCTTTAATCTTAATCTAAGAGAGTGATTATGCTACATGTGCACACAATTCATGCAATTATTTTGGGACTTTTTTTAAGCTTGTATGAGCAATCTTGTCAGGTTGCTCTATTTTGTTGATTGGTTGATGCCTTGACGGAACATATACACCTACAGGATAAGCAGTTGAGGTCTCATCCTCGGAAGAACATTGAATCAGAAATTCTGTGCGAACATATTAAGAAAGACAAGGAAGCAGCAAAGACTGGAAAACAACCATGTTATCTGAAGAAATGTTTGTTTCTCAATCCCACCCCCTTCTTCCCTCCCTCACTGTGCGTGGATCTGCATCTAAAGCTTACTTTCATTTTCTTGATCAGCTGAAAGTCGTGAAAGGAAGTTAATGAATAAGTACAATGAGCTCAAGGTAACATGCTCAGGATTCATGTGACTGCTAATTTTCCACACTTATGGATATTTCGCGCCTTCCGCTTCAGTTTATGTTAATCATTTACAGGAGGCAGGAAAGCTTGATGCCTTTATGGAGAAGCGACGGAGGAAGAACGCCTTCAAAGATCATCGCTACATGCCGTACCGAAGGAATGGGGATGGTGCATAATAATAGCCCTCAAGCTGCCTTTAGGGTGATTCTAGGCTGGTCTTTTTGTCTGCTCTCTGAGTTATCAGCGCTGTCTGCTATTTTGTTGTCCCAGAGATTCGTCAGCAACAGAGTAAAAGTTACCCATAAACCATAATTTCTAGTTGAGCTCTGGTTGCTAATAGCAACAAGCTATTGTAAACTCAAATCATGGATATTAGATTTTGTTTTGCTTACTGCTTTGATTTTAATCGTTTTCTAGGATCAGCTAAAAAAAACGGGCTGAACTTCATTTTCCAAAAATTGAGCAGAGATGCAGAAGCATGTTGCGCTTGCCTACGTTGTTGCACCCTCTATGTTACATGTAAATTGGAATAATTAATTTCCCCTCTTGTTTAGACCGCTAGAAATTCAGATGGCAGAATGCCAGTTGCACGCTTCAATCACTGGAAAAGTGTGAAATATGTAGTGACATGTACCAGCTGTCATCTGCCAGTGCTTCATTCTCATCTCTCAACTGTTGCAGTTTCATAAACAAGGACAGTAATGTCTGATCTTGAGATGTGATCTCCACAAAATTAAGCATGGTAGACCCTGGAAGTACACTTGTTCTTTGCACCTGAACTGTTCATTGACTTCATTCCACCGAAAGAAAAGAATGGTCTCATGTGATGTACGTCTTAAACTAACTTCTCTTTTGTCCATTTGCATGTCTTGCTGACATACAACTGGAGGCATCAACTACCAAACGCTTGGTGATGACTCAGATAATTGCCATCACGGCGCCCATTGCACCAACACATGGAAACAGATAACTTTAACTATTGTCGCAACAAATTCATTTAGATCAGGAAATGCTAAGCAGTAACAGGCTAACAGCTATTATTGGCAGGTTATGCTGCATCTCCTTTTGGCTGAACTGGCCGAACTCCCTTTTGTTTTAGTGAACTGTCCGGTCAGAATGGAGCAAACTGACACAGACAATTTAGAGGAACACATCAATGAGTAATTGCTCAATCATGTAGGTTTGCCGAATTTATGTGATACCTTGGAGGGAAATTTTGCATAGATGTCAGACCTGATGCATACTTGAAGCATAGATGTCCAAGAATGGTAGGTTAGGTGGCCGTTGTCTGCATGGCACTAGATCTTATCCAGAATCTATGCCAAACCAGCTACTCGCATTGTGTAGAAGCAACGCATCCACCAAGACGTTCATGGTTAGCTTTACACAGAAACAAACTGGTCAACAGCACCAACAGGATAGCTTAAAGTGAGGCTTTAATTTGCAGTTGGCATCATGAACAAGGAGATAAAAAAAGCAGCCATTCCTTCTGTCCATGTACATGTGCAGGGGAAGAAACATCTAGTAGTTCTTTTCTTTTCACGAGACAAGTCTCTGATCGTCCGGAGATGAGATGACGATGGCGAAATGCTTGATTTCACATCCAACTTTTTCTTGAATGTATTAATCGGCATCGCTATCGGATTATGATCTGATCCGCAAACCCAAAAAAATTAAAATCTCCATGTACCATGAACGCAAGCAAATGCAATGTCCTTGGCTTTAGTTGGAAAGCGATGTTTTTTCCATGGCATCAGCTGCACCCTCTATTTTATTTTATTTTTGCCTCTAGCCAATGCCAACTGCGATCTGATGTTGCATTGCGTCTTACTTGAAGGCAAGGGAAGAAAGTAAGAAACCAGAGGCGCGATTGATTGGAGTGTATACGTGGTTGCTTCTTGAGACTCTTTTTCTGAACTCTCTGAATTTTATTTGGAAGATTATGCGCAGCGATCGGGACCTCTGCGGATTATCGAAACAATTAACTGTGAAACTAGTATTCTATCACTGCCGGGATAAGAAAAACTACCATTATCGGTTTTACCAGCTAGACATCTTAAGATTGTTTTTGACGTACAAGACATACTAGGAGTGTCCCTGGCATACTTTCGGCACCGTCTCTTTCTGTTCTTTTCCCCTGAATCCCTGATGACCTGTAATAGGACACTGGACGTACAGGAATAACCCATGACGAAGATTTTGTTCTGCTGCACTGAACAACGCTAGAATGTTTCAGCAATAAGACAAAAAGATTTAATCCACAATTTAACACTAACCCCCAGAACTAGTACTGTGGTCTTCCCTGCAGCCCCTTGAAAAGATGGACCTGATCTTAGCCGTCTGGGCTCCGTTCATGTCATTTTACAGGCAAGGACATGGAACAAGAACTGGACTAGTCTTCCCGAAATTTTATTTAAAATAATATTAATTTAAAAGATAATTACAAAAAAAGTCAGGATTTTTTTACAAAAAGTAAGTGTATGTCACCATTTGGAATGACGAATTTTTTCTATAGCCATTCCAATTGGCGACAGTATCATTGTCGCCAATTGGAACAGTGAGGAGAGGTTCCTGTCGCCAATTGGACTGGTGACAGGACAATTTAGCCAATTGAACTGGCGACAGAGTCATACATTTTTTTTAAAAAAATTTATGTATAGAGAATTCAGCATAAAGATTTAGTGTATTTCACTAAGTTTTTTTGTAATACCTTATAGTGTTTGCGTAGTTCAGAATCTGGAATTGGAGAAGATAACGAAATGTGAAGTATAGAATGCGAGATCGGCAGCGCAATTTGGAACACGAGTTTGGCCGTGCAATAACACAAATAGCCCCCTTCGGAGCAAAATGAAAAAAAATTGGGTTAGGGTTGCCATGCGTGTTGTTGTCCTGATTGTATTGTTCGTGGAACCGATTCCTTGGGAAAAAAGATTAAATAATATTTAATAGTCGAAATATTTGGAAAAAATATTTAAGTCCGAAAGACTTCATAATTTAATTGTGAAATACATGGTGTGCTGGGTTTGGTTACGTACATTAGAAACACCAACATGCACTAATCAACAAACCGAAATACACCTACGATACATGTACGCATTTTTGGAATCCGAAAAAAAGATTGATTGGAACAAAATCGATCACTCCTGGCAGTCCATCGGCCCCTTCCCTTTGTCTCTGGACTGCCCGCGACGGTAGCTAGTCTCGAAGTCAGCCATGTTCTGCGAGACGGGCTGAACGATTGACTGATGTAAGGATAGCACAACGTAGGACCAAATTAATAATCAGGATACAAACTAAACATAACTTACCTCTTCGATCCAGACTGCGCTCTGGCAACGGGAGTGCTAGGACGATCGACGGTCTCACTAGCAGGAGCCTTCCCCTTGTGCGTTGTGCGCTCGGTCCGGTCGTACTCAGCTTCCTGATCAGGGGTCCTCCATCACCACCATGCTCTCCTAGGCTCCTCTGGTGCCTTTTCAATAGGCCCGGGTACGTAAAGTTTTCAACGTTTGAAGGTCTCGACTCGCATCGCATAGTTCAACATGTACTTCTGCTCGATGAACGCTCTATCGTACATGTTCGGGCCATTGATCCATTGGAAGAAGTTGCATCGCATCTCCGGCTACCATTATGCGCGGATGTAGTTAGCAATTTGTGGAATGGAACATAAGATGTGAAAAATCTATGTGTGTGTGCAAGATTTGCTGACGAGGACATTCCCGCACATGTAGTACGCCCGGGCGGCCGTCACCGGGTGTGTGGACTGGATGATTTTGGCAGGTTCTTCGCACACACATTACAGGCATGGGAACTCCGGTGGTACCGACACATCCTTCATAGAACAATCCGGGTAAGGTTTAGCCATCTCAGCAAGTGACTTGCGCTTCCGCAGCATCTTCACGTAGAAGTTCGCCGATGAGTCCGACATCTCCTTCCTCTCAGTTATGTGAACCAAGCTTTGGTAAAGTGTTGGGTGTGGTGGTGAAGTATTCTCCTCCAGCTCTCTTCTCCTCTAGTTCTCTTCTCCCTCCTTTTATAATGGGTCATTTCGGCCTGAAAAGGTGGCGTCGCGGAGTGTGGTATTTTCGGTCTGCAAGGGTAGCGTTGTAGTGTGTTGTCATCTCAAATTGCAAAAGTGGCAGTTTGTGGTGTGTCGTGGTGTGTTCTTTTCGGTCTGAAAAGGGGGCATGGCAGAGTGTGATCTTTTCAGTCTCAAAATGTAGCGTCACAGTGTGTTGTCAACTCGGTCTACAAAAGTGACAGTGTGTGGCATGACATGATGCAGTCTTTTCGGTCTGAAAAAGGGGCGTGACGTAGTGTGGTCTTTTCGGTGTGGAAAGGCAGTATCGAAGTATGTTGTCATCTCAGTCTGCAAAAGTGGCTTTTGTGTGGTGTGACCGACTGCGGTCTTTTAAGTCTGAAAAGGGGTTTGTGGCGGAGTGTGGTCTTTTTGGTGCAGAAAGGTAGCATCGAAGTGTGTTGTCATCTCAGTCTACAAAGTGACAGTGTGTAGCGTGACCCGGTGCGGCCCTTAAGGTCTAAAAAGGTGGGGTGTCGCGATACCGACTCCCTCACGTGGTTACCCGTAAACTCAAGAACAAATAGTATCGAAACATGAGACTAGCATAATGTAAATTGTACAGAAATTTATATTTACATGACATGACTGATATTTACAAGAATAAATATCTACTCGAGAGCCCTCTTGGGCCATACCCCACGTGTGGCTCCTGGCTTCGTCCGGAGCAGTTGCGGGCGCTGGTACGAGTAGTTCAAAGGCTCAAGCGGCCGAGGCACCCTACCAGCGCGAGTAGCCTGAGGGGGTGTAGCGAGAGGGTGTTACGTCGGCTAGCTCGCCCTGGGCGCATCGTGCAGCTGTGAATCCCCAACGGAGACCTGGCCGCTGTCATCATGCGAAGGCCCACTGCCACCCTCGTTGAAATCGAAGTCCCCAGAGCGTGACTCCTCGTGCGACACCAGCTCCTCCTCCCAAAGGGGTGTACGAGCTGTGAAACAATAAGTTATGCATGTAAACATGGCGAAAATGATGAAATAGTACGATGTGAATGCAAACAAGATAGACATACCTCATCACATGAAGGTAGCGGACCGCTCTGTGTTCTCGTGCCGCGAGTGCAGGTGGAACTCAGGGCCTGTTAGAAAAAATTGTCGTTAGTAACTAGTGGAGTTCGAAATAAACAACCAGACGTGAGTGTTTCATGCTATTCTGCGAACTATGTCGGATACTCCCAGCACGGTGCCATGAGGACCCGCCCGCCACGTCCGAGTGAGGGGTCGTGGGGTGTGACGCACCGTGGCTCACCCCCCGTCCACGTATAGGTGGGTCCACCATCTCCCTCGACCTACGGTAAGACGCCAGCTTGATGCCTCGCCTTGTCTTTCTCAACGAACTAGTCCATGACCTCTCTGATCTCCTGCGTCGTCATGCTGAAGCGCTCCCTGAGCATCATAAGACGCACGGAGGTCGCCAACTCATGCATCTCCCAATGTAGATCGACTTGTACACATAATTAACAAGTTAGAAATCAAAAACTTGTGAAGCAAATAATTTGTACGGACCGTTCAATACGTACCACGCAATGGAATGCAGAGTCCGGCTAGATGGGGTACATGTCGGACGTCGTGACCTCGTGCTGTGGTGGGTCGTCTACGACCCTAACGCAGCGAACCCTCGTCCGACTGGAGTACCACTCGATGTACTCGTCGTACGTCCTGGGGTCGTAGAGAGCATCCTCCTAGACGACGTCCTCCAAGGCGTAGAGCCAGCCCTGAACCCAAGGGAACATCATGTCCGTCTAGGAAGTCGTAGCAAGGACTCCCTTCCTAGTGTACCCGTGGAAGGCAAAACAATTGTTTCGTAGGTATGTAAGGCAAATGGTACGACAGAAGTAAAACGTGAACTTACCGATGGACGTTCGGCGCCACCCGTTGCCCTAGGGGGCTGGGACCACCTGTCGCAGACCGAACTGACTTATCACCTGGTGCATGTGGTACTCCTCCACGAAGACATCGTACACCAAGCACCTCCGCATGTACCAGTATGCGTGGTCTCGTGTGCACAAGCTTGATAGGCCTCGGGGTGTGCGCGCGTACACCCTGTCGGGAGTGTACAGTGTCCAGATGACACGGTCATCCATTAACTGATCGAAATTCGCAACGTAGTCCGGGTAGGACGTGTGCGTAGTGATCGGAGTGAAGGTGACTTGTCGAATATAACAATAGAAACTTAGTACAAAAAATTGAATTACATTACGAAAAAGAATAAATGTTCAGAAAACTTACCCGTCGGCAACACCGCACCGTACCCATGGTTGGTCGGTCCATGTCATCGTCGGCGGTGTACATGGAGACTGTGTAGGCTTCCAGGTCCAGCTGTGGTCGTCCGATCTGGAAACGCTCGAAGGACCACAGTTGAAGAAGCAGGGGGCATCCGGAGAGGATGGGGCTGTCCCAAACCCGGTGGGACGCGTCGTACAGGGCGCAGACGTCGCTGTAAGATCGAGGAGGCCGACTAGAGGGGTGTGAATATGCGGTTTTAAAAACTTCTTTGGCTAAAACAAAGTTTTATGCGAAAATGCAAATCAATTCGGTTTTGCACAATTAAAGCCTAAATCAATTAGTCTTTACTAAGTGCACCAACGATATGAGACTATATAAAAGAAAGCAATCATATACATACAAGTAAGCAATTTAAATACAAGGAATGTAAATTGCACAATGTAAAGCACAAGGAATCAAACCACAATGACACAATGATGTTTTACCGTGGTGATCGGAGACTTGCCAGTCTCCTCTAATCCACGTTGAGATAAGCCCAAAATCAATTGGACCGGCTTCTCGAAATAAGCCAAACCCTCCGAGGTAAGTCCAACCACTTGGACCGGTTCCAACAAGAACCAACACCTCGATCCACTAGAGTTGCTCTTCCTCCACTCCGGAGATGGCAAGCACCAAGCCACTCACAAATGCCCGGGTCTTCTCACAACCTTCTTTGAGAAGATCACCGAACCACGACGCCTCTACGCCGTCTAGGTGTCGGCAAACACCAAGAGTAACAAGTTTAGAACTCTCACTTAAACTAATCAAGTGTCTAAACTCAAATGGATACTCAATCCACTACCTAATGCAACACATGCAATTAGGGTTTGCCTCTCAAAGCTCACTTGCCTCTCAAAGCTCACTAAGTACAACACATGCACAAATGAGAGTAGAGAGCTTGCTCTTAGCTCAATAGAAATGAATAAGGCACCAGCAACCTTCCCACAATCAGCCAAGGTGGGTATTTATAGCCCACACACAAAAACTTGCCGTTGGGGGAAGATTCCAGAGAATCTGGGGGAAATCGGTCTGACCGCCAACTAATGGCCGGTCTGACCGCCCCAGCTCTAACGGCTATAAAACTAGCCGTTGAGCTTACTACCGGTCTGACTGCCAACTAACTACCGGTCGATCGCCTAAACCGGTCGATCCAGCCCATTTACTGCGATCGACGGCTCCACGAAAATGGCTAAGGACCAGAAAACCACCTCTCTGGAATAAACGTACCGCTAAGGAAAATATCGGAACGACCGCAGACAATCGTCGATCAGTAAACAAGCGCAGACAACCGCACAAAAGCTTATGATGCAGGGACCGTCGATCGCTCAAAGCACGACCGATATACCACCGGTCGATTGTCTTATCAAGGCGGTCGACCGCCAGTTCACAGAGAGGTTTGCCCTTCACTTCAATTCACAATGCAAATCTCATTTGCCAATTGAAGTGTGATGCAAACACAGGTTAAAGGCAAGATTCTCAATAAGTTGCAAAACATATTTGCCGACTTTTAGAATCAATGCCACAAGGAATAAGGTACATGAACTAAACCCGTTTACAAAACATATTTGCAAATTAAAGTCACATGCTACAAGGATTATGTATATGCCTCAACTATTTGCAAAACACATTCGCAAATAATTGCATCATGCCAAGATGAGCTAGAGCAAACACAATGAGCTATCAACACATGACTAACTCAAGCTACTAGTCAAGACCCCTCTAAATAGTACGGCAACCTATACTAGCAATCTGGTCTTCCAACCAAACACCAAGACCGGTAAAAGACTAGGAACAAAACGTTAGCCCTAGCTAGTCATACCTTTGTTTTGCACAAACACTTGAAGCTTGATGACGCACATCTTCACTTCTAGTTCGGATTCTTGACTTGATAATCATCAACACATGATGATTTTCTTTACTTCGGGATCTTGACTTGATGCTCATCAACTCATGATGACATCCTTCATCCCGATTCTTGATATGCATCAACACATGATGCATCCTTCACTCTTGAACCTTGACTTGATGATCAACTCATGATGTCATCCAAAGTATCTTTCATCATGGGACAAAACCTATTCATCGAACTCATGGAAAACATTAGTCCCACAACATGATTGTCATTAATTATCATACCATACCATTATCTCATAATGGTGGGACAAGATATTCCAATCTTTCTCTCTGTGGTAATTGATGACAACCACTTTAATTGTAAGTAATTGAATGTAGATAGATATGAGTATGTATAAACTATACAAGTTTTGTATGCTCACATGATATGTTTCAAAGTAAAGATCATTAGTATTTGTGGATAAAGGAATATGGATCAATACTAATGAAACTACAAAACATAGAATGAACCACCCTAGATGTGTGCATACATGAATGTATAATGAGAACATATGCACATATTCAAGTTATACTTTTAGTGGAGTTCAACCTATATTTTGGATTTGAGGAATGCAACAAGATATGAGATTATGATGTCGAATGCATACCTCTTTGATTTTCACCTTTTTATCCAACTAAGACTAAGCAATAAGTATATCAATGAAAGTATTAGTCTCACAAATAGATTTGTCATTAATCACAAAAAATACTCCATTAACATATAATGGCGGATCTAGATTCTTCAATCGCACACAACACCGCCGGACCTAGGTGTAGGCTGGATCTCCTCTACCTCCCAGTCCGCTAACTGGCATGCGTACCAGATCATGTTCTTGTTAGCGCTGTTGCCGTGGGACCCTAGGGACATCACCCACCCGAATAGCCACAACAAGTAGACCTCGATGTGCCTCCTCACCGTGTACTCGGGTGCACCCTCTGCCACACGCTCTGGCTACACATCAATACATTGCACAAAGAAATTGAAGCAGAAGGGCAAGAATTACAAAAACTTATGTAGAGCTGGCAGATCTACTTCAGTGATGGCCTGTGGGTGCTACTGAACTCCTTGTAGCCGCTGTTGGGCGGCAGTACCCTGTGGAACCTCGCGAGGAACTCCATGCGCCACGTGGCCAGGAGGTTGTGCTCCACCAGGGGAAGCCCGCGCAGGGCAACTCGGTTAGGAAGGTCACGTCCTGAAGCATCGGTGCCATCTCCCCGCACGGGAGGTGAAATGTGTGTATCTCCGGTCTCCACGGTCAACCAGTGCCGTAAGGAGGCATTGGTCGTACGAAAAACGCCTCGACGTACGACCACCGCCCGCGCGGTCCTGGTCGTCCTCCCACATCGCCTCCACCATCCTCTCTAGTGGAAGGAGGCCTGCCGCCCTCAAATTGTGTCGAAAAGATTAAGAATAAACGTGAGTTCACCCAAAGTAGTTAGACTGCAATTGAGTACATGAAGGTCACAACTACATGTACCTCAGAACCCAACGTGGGTCCACCCTCCATGCCCTCATGGGTGTGCGTAGCCGCAACGCGCCAAGCTCAATCGCCTCCTCGCCCTCCTAGGGAGGATGGTACCGAAGCGGCTACGGTGATGAGCGTCAATGGCTGGGTCAAGCAACTCGTACGACCACTGCGCAACGTTTCCTGTGTCCGCCATACCTGAAAATTCAGTGCATGCATTGTAAATACTACGAAACATATACAAAAAGTAATAACAAGCGACATATCTAATTAATTCGATTATTACACGATTAGCGACACATAGGAAACTAATATGCACACAACTGTATCGAGATATAAAATTTTAAATGTATCGTGTCGTGTACAGATGAAAAGTAAAATTAAGTTCACGATGTTTTAATTAACGTCTACATTCCCTATTTAGCTACTCTGGAATTTTCATAGAATTTTTATAGGTACCTTGCTATTTTTCTTGTTTGCAAATTATTTAGCGTACACGAATGGAAACCAAAATTAAGTTGGGATACATACCCTATTTAGCACTTCTGCAATTTTTTATAGATTTTTAATAGGTATCTTGCTACTTTCCTTGTTTAAAAAGTGCCTCCACCATTTATGAAATATTTACCGCGTACAAATCAAAACCAAAATTAATTTCATAATATTTTAATTCAGCTTTACATACCCTATGCAATTACACTGGATTTATTAGAGGATTTTTAGAGGTGTCTTGGTATTTTTCTAGTTTAAAAAGTATTTTCGACATTAACAAAATATTTACCGTGCACAAATGGAAACCAAAATTAAGTAAAGATTATTTTGATTAAGCTCTACATACCCTCTTTAGCTACTCTGCAATTTTTATAGATTTTTAATAGGTATCTTGCTACTTTTCTTGTTTAAAAAGTGTCTCCAGTATTTATGAAATATTTATCATGTGCAAATAGGAAAAAAAAATAAAGTTCACAATATTTTAATTCAGCCCTACATTCCCTATGTACCTACTCGGGATTTCTTAGAGAATTTTTAGATGTGTTTTGCTATTTTCCTAGTTTAATTTTTTTCCGCATTAACAGAATATTTACCGTGCACAAACGAAAACCGAAATTAAGTTGATATTATTTTGATTAAGCTCTACACACCCTATTTAGCTACCCTGCAATTTTTACACATTTTTAATATGTATCTTGCTATTTTTAGAGGTGTCTTCATATTTTCTTGGTTTAAAAAGTATTTTCGGCATTAACAAAAAAAATTTACCTTGTCAAAATGAAAATGTACAAAGTTTTCTTAGTATTTTTGCGGATTTATTCTAATCGCTCGAGTACTGCAATATAAATAATATCTATATGATGAACTAAACTATACATAGCTAAAATGATGTACTACATCAAACAACAATATAACTAAAATTATCTAATCCATTGAATTCTATGTCGCTATTTTTATTTGCTAACCTACAAGGTTTTGAATTTATGTACAAAGTTGTAAGAACATTTACCTGCAAAATGGACGACCATATCTGCTGCTCCGTCTCTCTCTTCTACGCTAGGAACCAGCAGGGTTTCGCTACGTCTCTTCTCCCCCTCCTCTCTCTCTTCTCTTTTTTCTAGAATTAAAATGACTTTTCCACCGATTTTTAGGGGTGTATATAGCCAGTTCCTGTCGCCATTTCAACTGGCGATTTGCACACTCTTCAATGCAAATCGCTCGTTGAAATGACGACAGACAGTTGGAATGGCGACTGACAGTAAATAGGTGCCTGTCGCCGTTCCAAATAGCGACAGGAACCTGTCACCGTTCCAAATTGCGACAACACCTATTTTTGTAAAACAAATCCGACTATTTTTTTGTAATTATCTTTTAAATTAGGACAATGCTATTGTGCATACATCCGACGCATCAGACGTGTCCACTACTTGAGCCGCTTACTTTCTCACTTCTTATCCACTTGAACATCCCACTTCTTATCCATTTAGACGGCGTTTCTACCGTGCTTCTTCGTTTCCCCCAAATCGCCTCTGTGCTCGGCCATCGGCCGCCCTCACTTTCCGGTCTCTTCGTCGCCCACACTCATGGTGCGACCACTCGCTCCACGGCCGTCGCCTCGCCTCCGTGCCCCGGCCTCCTCAGCCGCCCCATCTCCACTATGCCCTGGCCTCACTCCGCCTACGGCCACCTCGCCTTCACACCCTGGTCTCTTCTGTCGCCCTAGCTCTGCCACGCCCGACCTCACTCCACCACCGGTCGGTCGCCTCGCCTCCATGCCCCAGCCTCCTCAGCCGCCCCATCTCCATTGCGCCCTGGCCTCACTCCACCTACGGCCACCTTGCCTCTACGTCCAGTCTCCTCCGCTGCGCCTCGGCAACACCCACCATCCCGCGGAACCACTCCGGGAGATCCCCGACGACGGAGTGGACGACATCCTGCTCCACCTGCCCTCGCCCTCATCCCTTGCGCGCACCACCGCGGCGAGCTCCTCCTTCCTCAGCCTTGTCTCCTCCCCGCGCTTCCTCCGCCGCCACTGCGTGCTCCACCTGGACCCGACCCCCTCCTCGGGGCCTTCTCCTCCTCCTCATCCTGCTTCTCCGGCGTGGGCGATGGCGCCTCGCCCTCGCAAGGTGGTGGTCTCGGCACCGTGTGGGCTGCGAGTGCAACAACAAGCGGTGAGGGGATTTTGTTGTTGTAAGAGAGACAGCTATTTTTTAAAAAGAATTTTATAAATGTTGCATCTGGTGTTGTGTGATGTTTCATAAGTTAGGCTCAAATGTTGTAGCACCCGATCGTCTGTTGTAAACTGGTGAATTGTTCTGATGTTGTGACCCGTTGAAAAAATGTTGTGATCGTCAAAAAAAAAAGTGTTGCATCCTGTTGTTTGATATGTTGCGACCCATTAAAAAAAGTTACAACCCGTTAAAAAATGTTGCGGCCATCGAAAAAAAATGTTGCATCATGTTTTTTGATACGCTGCATCACATTTTTCATTTTTGTTGACCGTGATGTTGCAAGATGAGCTTTTTAACATGTCCTTTTTCCAGATGTTTGTTTTGATTCTAGGATTTTTGAGACGTAATTGAGCCAATGTAGTCTTCTGAACTTCTAAAACCCATTTTTGGTACGAGCACTTCTTAAAAATATTGTATATGAATTTTTGATATGCTGCAAGAAGTGATAAAAAATATTACAGTTGTGTGAAGAAAAATGTAAGGTGCTAACGCTCGAACGGTCACACCCTTTAAATTAATATTACTTTTTAAAACAATTAGTCTTCCCGCAACCACTTCCCTTTGGGCAGACAAAAAACCTCGCGATACACGGCCAGTGAGAGCGACGACTCGTACCAGCACGCCTTGAAAAAAGAAGACGATTATTTGCACTTTCCCATGGGCGAAAACAAAACCTCTTTCCATCACAGAATCCGCTTGTATCGTCATCTTCCACGGCTTCCACTCCCTTGGCTTTGGCGAAGCCGCTATTTCATTTCCATTTTGTCTCCCCAGTACCAGCCTAACCCAGCAAGCAGACACCAAAACCAAGCAGCCAACACAGCAAGCAACTCGAAACCCAGAGCCGCAAAGCCACGCAACTCCTCCTCCCGTCTCTTCTCCATCACATCAAAGACAGCAAAAGATCAAGAGGAACAGAGGAAAGAACCCCTTCTTTGATCAAGAACAGCCGAGTTCAACCAAAAGCTGCAATTTTTCAGTTTAGTTCGATTCGATCCGTTGCAAGAAGGAAGCGACTTGGTGGTGGTCGCCTTCCGGGAGCAAACGACGTCGACGCCGAGAGCTTTCCCCTTACCCGACGGTACGGCCACCGAAGCGGCACCGACGCGATGGGCTCTTTGGCTCTAAGGCGTAACCCGCCGCCCTTCTCCAAGTCGCCAGCGTCCCTGCTCCTGCTCTCCAAGTCATTCACCCTCTACTGTTGCTGAGCCCCGGCGGTTGTTTCTTGATTCATGGGCACTGTGGCCTCGTCGGCGGGTGGGGGAGGTGGAGGTGGAGGTGGAGGTGGGGGGACGGTGCTGGGGGACCTGCCGGAGAGCTGCGTCGCTGAGGTGCTGCTCAGGCTAGACCCGCCGGAGATCTGCCGGATGGCGCGGCTCAGTCGCACGTTCCGCGGCGCCGCATCCGGGGATGGCGTCTGGGAGGCCAAGCTGCCGCGCAACTACGCGCGCCTCCTCGCCGCCGCCGCCGCAGCCGCTGGCGACGAGGAAGGCCACCACGCAGCTACCGCGTTGGAGGCGGAGGCGACCCCCAAGAAGGAGGTGTACGCGCGGCTCTGCTGCCGGAACCGCTTCGACGGCGGCACCAAGGTGTGTGCTGTGTCCGAGACTTGTGTTTTTCGTTAACTAGGCCACTATGAATCGTACTGTGTTTGATTGAAAACTCTGAAATGGTATTGTTCTTATATGTTCGTGTGAACTGTTCGAATTGTTGTTGTCAAGGCTTATACATATGAAATTTATTTGGCTCGTTGTGTAGGAGTTCTGGCTTGACAAGGGTGGTGGAGGTATCTGCATGTCAATCTCTTCAAGGGCGCTTTCAATAACGGGCATTGATGATAGGAGATATTGGAATTTCATTCCAAATGATGAATCAAGGTGCTTTCATCAAAAATAAAATTTTGGCAACTTATAAGGGCTCCCATTTATAGAATTCTTTTTACTACAATTTTATATACACGGTGATGTTTAATCTGTAGAATCCAAAAGTAAAAGATATTATTAATCTGCGCTCTTAGGTGAATTTGTTTTCCATTAGGATACATAATTGCTGATTAGCATATGTGAGATTTTGATGTTGTTGGAAATGTGTTCAGTACTTCAGTTCAGTCGGGTGAGTATTTGGGTTCTGTGGTGCATATCATTGAAGCTGAGTAGCACCATTGCGTTATTCTCTGTGACCCAATGCCTGAGGCTTGTTATTCGTCTTATGTTCTAGTCAATTTAAAAATATAAATGGCTTACTTATGTTCATTAATGATGGCACACTTATGCATCGGATTTGTTTCAAGTTTCTGTGTATGGGAGCCAATATTAGACTAGTGATTATGTGAGTTACACAATGAAACTACAGATTTGAGGCTATTTATGCTAAGCTTGTGTTACAACTAACAACTAGTGAGAGCTTGTTATTGGGAAAAGAAAAAAGGTGGGATCTTGGCTAACTCTTTACTTGTCCTTGCCCCCAACATGGAGCTGTGTACCTCATGAATAAGATTTGGTTATCTGTCATGTTTAAAAGTACACCTTGAGTTCACTTGAAAGATGGCATGTTCTGTTTTCCTGTATTTGTATTTAAACCTGAAACGCTTGTTAGTAGGATCATGATTACCTGTTCTCAAGTAGTTCTTATGATGCCTGCATTGGTTAATCATGCTTTTCATGTGAGATAATGGAGCATATTAGCTTTAGTGGCACACTATAGTGCCTGTCCATTCTAAATATGGTTCAAGTGTATATGTAGTGTTACTTGTACTTTGTCAATTGTATGATTGTACACCCAAAATGTTTCAACCCTTTGTGGATAAGAGAAGCCATGAAATCTGCTGCTTTTCTTGCAGGTTTCATTCGGTTGCTTATCTCCTGCAAATTTGGTGGTTCGAAGTCAGAGGGGAGGTTGAATTCTGCTTCCCGGAAGACACATATAGCTTGTTTTTCCGTCTTCATCTAGGCAGACCATTCAAGCGGCTTGGTCGACGGGTTTATAGCTCTGAGCACATCCACGGCTGGGATATAAAGCCAGTGTGCTTCCAATTATCAACTTCTGATGGACAGCATGCTCAGTCAAAGTGCTATTTAACTGATCCAGGTGTCTGGATCAATCACCATGTTGGTGATTTTGTCGTGAAGAACTCAAATGAACCAATAAATATCCAATTTGCAATGGTTCAAATAGATTGCACACACACAAAAGGAGGTCTCTGTGTGGATTCAGTGGATATAAAACCACAATACCTCGCGCAGAAAAAGGCACCTCGGGGTTATGTATAATTTTGTTTCTTTCCACCTTAGCTTGCTTGTGTTTATCAATATTTTCCAATCCTGTGATGTAATTGGAGGGGTAAGCGATTTTTATTTTCTCTTGTCCCTCTAGGAGCATGTTACACTTGTAAATTGTGAATTTAGTGACATACATATTTGGTATGTTCTGTGGCACATGATGTGTTCTGTGGCACATGATCCCTTGTGTACCAAAGCTTTGTTGGAGCATATTTTCCCTGAACTTCGAGTTTTCATGATAAGAATGTTAATGGGTTTTGCTCATCAGAAACTGCATGACGCCTCATGTGATTATTTTCGTGTCTGTTGCCTGGGCTGTTGCTATCGGTTTTCAGCTTGCACATACTTGCCTATCTGTTCTTGTTGCCTGTTGAATGCCAAAAACACATATCAGGTAGTGGTAGAAATTGCTGGTTAGAGACATGTACATACACCAAGGAAGACACCGGACTAAATCTCAATTGAGAAGAACAGAAGTAACACTGAAGAGGTCATGTGATCAAATCCCAAGTGACAAACCGAAGCATAGCAGCGCCCGTGGCCTATAGGCTCTTCATTATAAAGTCAGGTACAACAGAATGTTCATTTGTGCGGTTTGTCTACGTCCGTTTACACTTTACAACCTTGGATAACTAAGCAGAGAATAATAAAGTAGCGAAAGAACAATTTAACAATGGAAAGGACATGTCTTCAAGAACATATATCAGCACAAGAATCTATTCCTGATGGAGTGGATCTGACTCAGCATTGGATCATGCTCCATCAATTAATTAATGCCATTTGCAAGTATCATTGTTTAAACTTTAAACAACCAAGGAGACTGATAATACTAATCCAAGGTCCAAGGATATTATTGGAGGGTAGCCCTGTTGTGCCCCTGCAATAGCACACAAAATGGGATATAAAGTTTTCCACTAAGACTCTAAGAGGTAGTCCTAATTCTACTAACCATACACCTTTTCTTGCCGGACAAAGGAATCAACTAACAATTACTAGCAACAAGTTTCTAATTCTAGTTTAGGATCTGTCTATATCATCTGCCTTACCGATAAAATAGTTCATTGTCTAACTAAAGTTCTGACTGAAAGAACCATGTCCAGTGCACATACACAAGCTGTACAGCACATGCAACCAAGCAATGATGGCAGAATAAACATTCACAATCTTCCTTCTTTCCACAGGCTCATGTAAAAGTGGGTGCAATACATAGAAAACCATATCATCTATTGAACTGCTCCTGCTCGGTTGCGTTCTCAGAAAACTGGCAACCATAGTATCCACACATATTTATCAATTTGTGACAAAACTAAGTTGGATGGACACATCAAACAAGGCATGGTTCAGTACGTGTACACCAAAACACAATTTCCTTAAGCATGGTAGGCTAACTAGGCCTGTATAGCATAATAGGCCATAGGAGAGCAATATGGTCCGAAAGCACAATGCGACGATGAGGCCGCAGCATCGTCACAAACATCGCAATTCACCCGAATACCTCCTCATTGCAGACTGGGCATGCCTGAATGAAAACAAAGGTACAGATCAGAATATCAGATAATCCTCCTATACCAGACAAGATAAGTTTGTTAACAATCAATCAACAATATGTATCAATGTATGGATCAAATGGAGTTCAGACAATGCATAAACTGAATTGGCTTATTCTGGGTATTGCTTTTCTTGAGTTGATATTCAAATGAGTGTGCGCATTCTACACCCACTATCCTCCCCTCCATTTTGCTCCCAGATTCGCTCCCCCTCCTCCTCTATCTCGTTCGCTCTCTCTCCTCCGCCTCTCTCTCTCTTCGCCGCCCGCGCCTGCGCCGCCGGAAACCTCGCACGCGCCGGAAACACCGCCGGTGCCGGAAATCTCGCCCGCCACCGCTGCCGCGCCGGAAACCTCTAGAAACCCCGAGGTTTCTGGCGGCGCGCAAGGTTTCCAGCGCCGGGGGGTGAGGTTTCCGGCGGCGCGGGGCGAGAGAGGGGAGAGAGGAGAGGGGGGTAAAAGCACGAATCTCGGAGCAGCGTGGACGGTCTAGATAGTGCATGCAGCAGGTGCATGCGCATGTATCCTTGCATTTCCCTATTCAAATACAGCAAGTACTGTTATTCTTGTCTTTGAAGCATATATTAGCATTTGCCATATACACGCAGAAGAAAAACTTCTCTTTCTGGTATCATATCGAAATAAAATTGAACTTTACCTTATTGATCTTAAGCCAGCGAGTTATGCAATCTGCATGGTAACAATGGCTGCAGGGCAATCTTATCAACTTCTGTCGGCTTTTATAGGTCGATTTGCAGATCACACATCTGCATGGAGATATCATATATGTTTGTCAGGCAACTTACAATACGTCATATGGCTACTGCTAAGTTCAAAAAAAAGATGAGCAAATCTAAGAGAGTAAAATCAACTGTAACGTACTCCTCATGGTTCTTTTTCCTGGAGAAGTTACACTTGTTCTTAAAAGGCACCAAATAGCATATCAGGTCATCAGATAATCCTCTGGATTGAGTTCCTACTGCATCCCCTAATGCTTGTAGTTGCTACAAAAATTACAAAGCAATGTAAAATGAATTTCCTAGAAATGAGATTATTAGGTGATCCAACAGAAGTGAAAGATTTCAATTTAAGTGTGTCTTATTATTATTATTTTTATGAAACGTGGATATTGGAACCAACTCTGAAGCTGAAAGACGTAGCTGCTGTCCAGCTCCAGCCAAAGAGAGCCCCTGAACACTGACAGTGTAGAGACACTGCTATCTCATCTGCTCTATGATGGAGCCATGGAGGGTGACTTCGGGACTGGTTTAGGACACTGAAGACTAGTACTAGTTTCTATAGTTTCCAGTTCTTGTTTTATGATTCGGAAATAAACACATCCTGGTCACTCTTATAGTCTTATTTACTTGCAAACACCTTCTGTAGAAACATGGAGGTTGCACTCCTTGATGTCAAAGAATGTGAAAATAAGTACACACTTAATTGGTTTAGAAATAAAAGGTCAAAGCACTAAAAGACTAAAGTTTGTTACACTCGCCAGCATCCAAAACCTTATTTTCGAGGTAGGGATGGCATCATTCACTGAACCATTTTACAGAACAATATAGAATGCTTCAGCTCTACAGTTTGAGCATTCGTTACCTTGAAGTGGCACTAGGGTTTAACACAATGTCAAATAACATATTTGGTAGCATATTTTAGTAAGATCAAGATTCATCTATTTTTATGCTGGATACCATCAGCAGTGACCGGGAGCCCGCTAAAGTAGGAGTCAGAGTGAATTCCAAACATAATCTAGACCCCCTATCTATATTCTATATCTATACACACAATACTTTAATCAAACCGAGTGCTGACGAATTACCACATATGAGACTATGTAGGTGAATCAGTGAATGTACAACTCCATTGCGTATTTGTTCTCTAAGCATAATTAGCACATTAGGTCTGCTGCACGTCACTTTTTTTCTTTCGTTTGACACACAACATTGGATCATATCCAACTGATTTCGATACCAACTGACGAAAGCGAAGCATAAGTGAACTTGTGTCAATGTGTAAACCTGAATTTCCCTTCCAATCAATAAAAAAGTAAGCAGCCTCCCCGAAGATGGGTAATGTTGTAGGGGCGGCCCACCGGTCCTCACGGCACAGGCGGCAACCCGAAGGACCTACGATGCTTCGGGGGGCCCCGCAGGGGACCACGACGAAGGGCCTCCAGATGGGCCCCGAGGCCCCCCCGGGGGAGCGTCCGAAGGCTCCAAAGGTGAACCCAGAGGCACCCCGGGGAAGTGTCCCGGAGGCTCCGAGGTGGCCCCCGAGGCCCCAGAGGGGTCCCCGGGTCCCCGGGAGGCATGAGCTGAGACACCCCCTAAGGGTCCTCGTCACCGACCAGCCAGGGCACAGCGGAGGTAGACCGGGTCCACAACCCGGGCAGGCCAGGTCCAGGGAGGATTACCGTGCTCCCAGACCTACTCCTAGGCTTAGAAACCCCCCTGCTGTCCCTATGTTCCGTGTACTTCACTAGGGGTACAAGTGTAATTCAGTGCAGGCGGGAGGCTATAAATAGCCTCCCGCCCACCGTAAAGGATCCTTCCTTTGGCAATAAAAGTAAGAGCATTTTTAGTCCGAACTCTACATCCGAGACCCTTCGGCCCCTTCTTACGAGGCGGAGGGTCTCCCCTCTCGTTTACTGTCTGGTCTAGTTTATACCACGACAGGTAATCTTAGCAGCAAGTATGAGCAAACTGCACATAGTTTCTTGAGAGGAAACTATGCACCAGATTTTTAGTATGTCTTCAGAAATTGTTCGTTCTCTCTAAACCATTAAGTAATTTTACCCTTTGCTACACCTAAATGACAGTAAAATTTCGTATCATTCCTTGCACAAAAGAATAACAGCATACCTCATATGACATGTCATCTGGGTCGACATTGTCTTCGCTTGACACCTGCATATACATTTTATCATCATTCTAGGACCCCCTTCATTTTTTAGTTCATATATGTGGAGTCCCTTTCCATGGAAGGTGTAGATGATCCCAATGAACCAATGAAGGAAAAAAAGAGTAGAAAAGCAACAAACCTGAGCCGCATTATTGGCCGGTCTATACTCAACAGCCGGTGACGGTGGTTCCAAGGATACGTTACCTAAAAAACAATGCATGATGAACACGGTAAGCACAAGTGTTAGTTGAGTACAGCTAATGAATTCACCTCAAACAAAGGAAAAGGAAAAGATACTAGCACTGTAGCACTACACCAGCAAATTCTCTTGTCGCGGTAGCATCACGCGAATTCTCCTCCTCTTGCAATTGCCTTGCCAAAGCTTCATCAGATGCCAACCAGGCCTCAATCTTGTGGGTTTCTGAGGAGACATGGACTGAGTAGGTATTGGGAGTTGCCATTGATGAACTCTGACACTTCCCTGCAATCAAAGCCTGTTCAAGCAATCGCCTTTACTAAAGAGAAACAATCGGATTTGGATTTCATGTTTCTAGTGGAATGTGTTCTCAAAAAAATGTTTTTATAGGAAGCGATTTTTGCAATGTGCATTACTCTTTCCAGACTAACTAAAAGCATTAACTATAGGAGGAAAAGACAATTTTTGGCCATTACTGTTGCCCTGGTAGAAGTAGAACACCACACCCTCCATATTCATACAACTAAATTTCACTCTTAAAATGAATAATCTGGATTTAGTTATATCAAACAGAGTTCGTTTTTCTAAGCAAATTTCCAGATTTTGATATTAGTATTACCGAATGAATACTATTTTTTATCGATCCCACCCCCTTCATCATAGAATGCATTTCCCAGTTTCATCTGACCAAGGGACAAGTTAAGAACAGGGGCGGCGGCAGGGGGGGTGCCTGTGGTGCACAGGCACCCCCAAAAAAAATTGAAAATATTTTTTAGGTATGCTGTAGTGTACTTAATTTTGGCCCATCTCAGTCCAATTCAGCCCCACACCAACACACGCACACGGTTCAGCACAAGTTGCATCTCGCCTTCTCCTCCCGAGCCTTGCTTCACCTCCTGGCGCTGGCGGCTGGCGGCTGGCGACCTGCTCGGCTGCTCCTGAGCTCCTCCGAGGCTCCGACGACCGCCAACCGCCCAGCCCGCCGCCGCCGACGTCGAGGACCAACAGTCCAACTCCAACACGGCTACACACCAAGGTAAACTCCGGGATTGGATTTGGGGGAGGGGGGCGGCGCAGGGCCAAGAGAGGCGGCCGGCGGCCGGAGGCCAAGCCGGCCGGGTGCGCGGGTGAGGGAGCAGGGCCGGCCGGCCGGGGCGTCGCCGCGCTAGTGGGGAGCCGGGGAGCAGAGGCGCGGGATGGGCCGGCCGCCGGCGGGTGAGGGAGCAGGGCCGGGGGCGCCACCGCGCCAGTGAGGGAGCAGGGCCGAGGGGGTGAGCCGTGAGCGGTGAGGCCGCACCACCGCAGCTGGCGATTGGGAGAGAAGAGAGGGACTGAGGAAGAGATTGCCGATTGGGAATGGGGCAATGGGCGGAATGGCCGATGGAAATAAATAAAAAAGATCTGAAGATGAGTAGATGACAGCCGGCCGACTGAGAGTTTAATAATTTATGAATTATGATTAATGTGTTGAATGCCTAGTTGCCTACTTACTTCTTCAATGTAGGAAATGTTATATTCTTGAATGTTTTCTGACTTCTATAATTTGTATATGTAGGACAAATTGAATCATAGAGATTTTATTTGAACTAGTTGTATTGCACTATTAACTAATTTTGAATTTTTTTTTGTGTAATTGCGTTGAATTTGTGAAATCACTTATATATCGTACAAGATTTTTTTTAATATTTCAAGTGTGCACCCCCACTCTAAAATTCCTGGCTCCGCCACTGGTTAAGAACAGAAAAAAAGAACAGCATCTGAAATTTTTCCCATACATATCTGAGCAATCTTCTGTTAGGGCAATCGTTCAATTAACGTCGTTCAAAGAGATACAACTGGCAAGTACATGAGATTCTGCCTTCCAATCGCCACAGGCCCAAACAAAAAGAGGGAATTTGGACACAGGGGCTGTGGGTTCCTCTCTCTTTTTCCCAATCAAGAAACAAAGCAGTGAAGGACACAAGAAAAAACAAAGAAAGAGGGATCATTTCTGATCAAGAGCGCACAACTATCCAACTGTTTTTCAAAAGAAACGGTAGGAAATAAAAAATATGTGTACCTTGCCTGATTCCTCTGGATTAGCAGAGAAGAACAGGGTGATGTCACCGCTGCCACCTCCTGCACCGCCTCCCTCCCCTCCCTCCCCCCCTCTCTCTCTCTAGCCAACCGTGTGGTACTCCAGAAGCTTTATGCAACCGACGTCCCAAGTCAAACTGACGGGGACTACTCACCAAATTCCTTTTGTTTTGTTTTGCTCTGTATTTTTCCCAATTTCTTCTTGTTTCTTGATAACACCCTTCTTTTTGTCTTAACAATGCAAATCTACGTCCTTTTCGTTTTACTTCCGTTTAATTAACGTACTATCAAAACTTTAATTACTAACCTGCAGGATAAGGTTATACAAGTGATGCATTTGCATTTAATAATTGTCCATGAGCACATCACATTACAATGTGCTGAAGCTGCAGACAAGTGGCATGATAGGGAATTGTTTACCCAGACCGGTGACAGGTCTTCTTCATGACGTAGACAGCAGCTCACAGCTTTCAAACAAGAGGTCCTTCCAAAACAAAAGCTTCCAATTGATTTCATTTCATTTCACAGGATTGTATGTAACCAATTGTGTAAAAAAAGAACACGTATTCCTTATGATTACCCCTCTGGCGCTTGGCTGTTGTTCTTGCGATATTGCTGCCCATCTCATTCATGAACTGTGATCCTCTCAGGCTAATCGCTGCTGCTCTGTATGCACTGGACAGGCTAAAGGAAGCACATATATTTTTTTCAAACTTTTGTCCTTGTGCTAACAGTTGGCGTCCATTTTCATAAAGTATGGTGCTGTGTTTTTGTCAGGAATGTCCTTTATGTAACCAAGAGTTGTTACTCCTGTAGAGTTCTTATCGGGAGTACAGATGCTGGAGAAGTCCAAAAGAAGGCCGTAATTCACAATGAATAAGTTCGGGCCAAAAGCTGCAAAACGCTATCACCCTTCTCTACCACCCGGACTATTCGAAGAGAGAAGCAACAAGGCAATTAGTTCATGATGACGACACATTATCACCAACATAAAATACTACAGCGATGTGTGTGTTCTGAAGCAAAACAATAACAAGAAACAACCCGGCAAATGATTTAGACAGAGAGAGAGAGAGGCAAATCATACGAGATATGGAAATTTACTGTTTAAAGTCATAACGAAAGACTGCCGAAAGCCATTGTGCATGTACGAAAGCGATTGTAATAATCCAATCATAAAAGTAAGTTGTTTTTTTTACTTTTTAGAGTTAACAAGATGTCACTTTGATCACTAAACTTTATCGTCATATTTTCGAGAAAAAAGTTATAAAAGAGTAATGTTACGAAAGTATTTTTCGTAACAAATTTACCCGTACTATTTTTATACATTAAAACTACCTATTTTAGATAATATCTTTGATCAAAATTGATATGATCTGACTACACGTATTCTACGACATAGTCCATTTCTTTTGTTCTTGTACGGTGCACGCGTAATCCTATTTTCGTAAATTTTTTTGCATGTGTATATGCTCTCACATGTCGTACATCCATTAAAAAAAATTTAAGTGCACAAGTGCATAAACCATAATTGGTTCATAAAATTCGCGTTGACCAATTAAGCCCGTGTCTTCGTTATAAATACAGAAAAAAATCCTTCTCGCGCGCGCGCAGCTCGTCATGCGGCCCAGTTCCACCGACGAAGCCCATCTGCCTCCCACGCGGCCCACATCGCTCCCGCGAACGCGCCCATCTCCGTGCCGTGGTGGCCCAGTTGCCGGCCCAACCGCACGCTCGAATTAACCGTCAGCTCGCCGCAAGTACTCACGTGACGTGACGCCCGTTCGGTGGCTCACACGCTTGCAGTGCCCCCGCTCGTCCCGGCCGGCGCCGATCGGAACACCCGGCCGCTGCGTGCTGCAGGTGAGCAACGCGAGGCTCGCCGCCCTCTTTCGGAACCGCGTACGCCTGCCTATAAATCACGCCGCTCTGCAGCACCCAAGCTTGTAGCACGTACTACACCGCACAAAAACAAACGATCACACGAGACACATTTGTCAGTGCGTTGGAACGGCGATGGCGATGGCGATGGCAAGCACGGCCCAGCTGCAGCCGCGCGCGCTCGTGGCGCTGTCGCTGCTGCTCCTGCTAGGGCTGGGGTTGTGCGGGCAGCAGGGCCCGATGCGCGCCGCCGAGGCCCAGCGGGTCGGCGGGGCCTGCGCGGCGCAGCTCAGCCAGCTCGCCCCTGCGCGCGCTACAGCGTGCCGCCCGCGCCGGGGCAGGCGCTGGCGATGCCCGGGCAGGAGTGCTGCTCGGCGCTGGGCGCCGTGTCGCGCGACTGCGCATGCGGCACGCTCGACATCATCAACAGCCTGCCGGCCAAGTGCGGCCTCCCGCGAGTCACCTGCCGTAAGACCGATCGAGCTAGCTAGCTAGCTCGAGTTATTCGTTGTTGATTGATGTTGTTGTTTGACGTGTTCCTGCTGGGCTAGCCGACTCTGATTGCTTCGTTAATTGTTGTTGCGCATTGCAGAGTGATGGCTAATGCGGCCAGCGCGAGGAGAACCGGAGAAGGTACGTGAAGGCTAGCTTCATGCAAGAAGAAGAAGAAGATGATGATGATGATGATGATGAATAAAGATGTTTGATGGTCTAAGCAATCATCAAAACATCAAGCGATCCCGTTATGTAGTACGGGAGTAGTAGTCTCGTTGTCGTCTGTGTCCCGTGCACGCCGTGTGGTGTGCTCGTTTTCGTTTCGTCTAGATATCTCGATCAGTCGAGGCTGTCCTGTTGGTTGAACTCCGTGAATGTCAAATTAATGAAAGTACGAAACTAACTCTGCTGCGACGGTCGTTGGAGATAATATCTTGCAAAATTCTTACTTAACCTTGAGATTTCGTATTTACGCGCGCCACCAAGCGATTTCTACCCGCGTTCTCCTGCGATCTCTCTCTTTTGAAAAGGTAGCAGGAGCTCTTCCAGGTTTTATAGAAGATAGAATAGAGTTAAAATGTAACAAGGGGCATCAATCTCAAATCTCAATTGTCCCTAAGCAGCACTTAAAAATGGAAATAGAAAGCTTCATGTTTAGAATTTTTTTTAGATAATGGAAGAGACAAAACCTCTCTCGGCTTCTGTATCAAGGATGCATACAACTTAATTTATTACAAAGATCCAAATTCCAAAGTAACCAACAAATTAAAATGACTCGAAGCCTTACAACCAAAAGACGACTGAACTTTAAATTCAGTCGTTACAAATCCTGTTACTACACACCCACCAATGATTGTTGAAGATTTGCTTCACCACACACTCCAACCTGGCACTTCCGTTCAACATTAACTCCTTTTGAGTTGGTTTCTACATAGTTGCTCATGCCCTCATCCAGTGCCCACTCAGTAAGATAACCTGCGAGGGATTAGTGATAGCTTTTTTTTTTATCAAAAGCTGTATCATTCCGACATAACCAAATAAACCAACATAAGGCACTGGCTCCTACAAGGAGTTATGTTTTTAAAATATTTGGAATACCGGCTAACCAATTCCCAAACAAGTTGGCTATATTCACTGGAGGAGATAAATTAAACGCACATTGAACAGCTCACCAAACAAGACGTACAAATGGATATTCAATAAAAAGATGTTGGATTGTTTCCTCTGAAACACAGAAACAACAGTTTTTGCTTCCCATCCAATTTCTTTTGAGCAGGTTATCTTTAGTTAATACTACCCCTCTTTTGAGATACCATAGGAATATTTTCACTTTTAATAGAATTTTACGTAGCCAAAAAAAGTACTTATTGGGGACTCAATAATTTCCAATAAGTGCCGCATAAAAAGTATGTACTGAAAAAAGTCCAAACTTATTTAAATTCCATCTAAAAATATCATTTTGAGAACTTAAATGTACGTTAATAATTCTCAACAGTAACTCATTCCAAGCCTGTAATTTAGGTCCAATAATAGGTCTACGAAAAGAGATATTTAAAGGAGTCGATCTTAAAATATTTGCTATTGTATCATCCTTTTTCGTCACCATATGATAAAGGATTGGATATTGTCTTTTTAGAGGAGAGTCTCCTAACCAAATATCTTCCCAGAACCTAGTTTGTATTTCATTTTTAACCTGGAATGAACCAAAGCGAAAGAAAAGATCTTTAATTTTCATTAGACCCGACTAAAAATAGGAATACTAATCGTCCACCAACAGATATTTTTTTTTCTTTCCAACTGCTAAGCTTCTTTTCAACTCTATCATCAACACATTTATAATCACTATTTCTTAATTTTCTATAATGAATTGGAATCCCTAAGTACCTGAAAAGAAAGACACCCACTTCACAACCAAATAAATGAGTATATTGTGTTTCAACATCTTTGGCTTTGCCAAAACAAAAGATCTCGCTCTTGTGAAAATTAATCTTTAAACCTGATAAATGTTCAAAGACACACAGTAGAAGTTTGACAAAAATGCCACAAAAAATCCTGACCACCACAAAGATGATTAAGGCTAGAAACTGAAAAATCTTTTTTACCAGTTTCAAGAATAGCCACAAAGTCTAAATGTTGCTCCTTAACCACCTCACAAATATATCGATGTTTAGCCATGTCTCCCAGACCTCTACTATTCCAAAAGAGCCCTTTCATTTTAACTTTAATTTTATTGGCTTATTATGAGAATTGTTAATTTTCTTCTTTCCGAAGCTAGACAACCTCTTTTTAATTGTTACTGAAGTTAAATTACTATAATCATCCGATAAAGAATCACCATCTAAATCACTACAAAAATGAATAAGGGATGAGATATCAAAGCCATCCTGATCCTCATCTACCAATTCTTCAACCTCTACATGTCCTTTATTTTTTACTCTTCCTAACTCAATGTTCTTAATACATTTAACAGAACTAGCAATCTCTGAATTATTATCACCTAAAGAAATTCCAATGCTAGACACTTTTTCAATAATTTGCTCATCTGAAAGAGACAAAATTGAAAATTTATTACTAGACTTACTTGGATCCAATTCGAGATTACGAATTTCCGCATGCCGTTGAGCCTTCTTGATTGAATCCTCATCGCCTGACTGCTACTTCCTGAGTCTTTCGCTTTGCCTAGGCTCCACCGGGACAACATTCTTGGGCATCATGAAATCAGCCCTCCCCCCCACCCCCTCCCCCACCCCTCATTGAGCCCCATCAGACCTCTTTGACACAGCCTCCATTACCAAGTTATCCTCAAAGACTCCCCCTACAGCATTCATCTTTGTATTACTGCCCAATACCACCAAAGCTGGCGATACAACAAACCCCTCCTCTGTTGCAGCATCGTCCAGCACCACAACAGGCAAAACAACTCCCTATTCTTTGGTAACCTCAACCAATTCGGTTGCACAACCAATTTGGTAACATCAATCAATTAGGAAGCAGACCGACTACTCAATAGTTTGGTTTGATCTCCGTTTAGCTTGGATGTCCTGTTTTAGGAGGACAAACACCCGTTGCGGCGAGATTGCTTCGTTTTGCAAGGTTCTCCTGTTCCGTTCCTTCCAAATATTCCAACAAGAATAGAAAAAGATGGCGTTGAAATCCTTTGATCCTGCTTGGGCATGTTTTTGGAGAAGGACGTCCACCAAAGCGCTTTATTGTCAACGTCTGATGTAATCTGGAAGGCCGGTTGTCGCGTCCAAATTTCCATTTTTTTTCCAAACCTCCTTGGCATAAACACAGTTGAAACATATATGTGTCACCGTCTCTGGTTCCTGATCACAAAGGGGGCAAAGCAGATTGTGCAGCCATCCTCTGATTGTTAATTTGTCTGCAGTTAGGATCTTGGAATGCACCAACAGCCAAGCGAACAATTTGCATTTGTTCTCCGCTTTGGCTCTCCAGATGATATTGTAGTTAAAGGTGGCGAATGCAGAGCCTTGAAGCCACTGAGAATGCTAGAATTTTGCTATCTTGTCATCGCCTACTGTAATCGTTGTGGAAGCATGGAACAAAAGCTCATCCGTTTTGTCCATTGGGAGGTCCATCTCCATCCATGGCTTAGTAAAGTATGTCTAGGATTTCCATAGCCATCTCAAATCTCAAAGCACGACCGAATCGCTCCAAATCTTTTATGCCAAGGCCTCCAAGTTTCTTCGGCATGCAGACTGTCGCCCATCTAACCAAGCAATGGTCGCCATGAGCATTTTCACAAGAAGAGCGCTGGAGTTTGTCGATCTTCTTGTGTGCCCACATTTTTTAATTGCAGAGTTGTGAGGTGATACACCGGGATAGAAGCAGGGAAAACGCTACAGGTAGGGGAAAATTTCGGAGGGTAGCGATAAGACTGGTAACCGACGGTTACCGTTATTTTTGGAAATTTTTCGAACGAAATTTTTGAATTACACTTTGAAATTACGAATTTCTATCGGCTAGAATGGCCCGAAAAATGGCCGAATTTGAGAATTTCGGCAAACTTTCATTGATAATTTCAAACAACCTCAACAGAGCTATGCTCCAAAGCCAAACATTATAGTCTGTTGATATTTGGATCCGTATTTGATCCGAATTTTCTAATATGGAAGTATTTGGAATATGTCATATTAGCGGATTAGTATCCTATTTGAACTCCAAGTCCTTTTACCCCTTTATATACCTCTTATAAGCCGCACGCGGGGGGAGACGTCTCATTGTAATCCCCCTTCATTTTGTAATCACTCCTCATATAGTGATCATCACCGATTGGCGTCTGTGGTTTTTTCTCGTAAGGGTTTTTCACGTAAAAATCCTTGTCTTCTTTGTCCATATTTTTCTAACTAGTGGTATCAGAGCTCAGAAGATTAGGGTTTGAAGAGATACGAGAAAAAAAATCTTCGTTAGATCGGATCCGCCGCCGTCTCGCGAGCGCGGCTTGATCTCCCGTCGCGCAGCGCGTCTTCGCGTTCTTCGCAGCTCTTCGGTCCGTGCGCGCAAGCAGTCCTCGGTCCGTCGCAAACAGCACACAGAAGACAACAGTCCAGCGCACTTTCCTCACGCGTCATCTCCAGCAACAGAGCAGCCAAGCCATGCGCATCATACAAATCAAAGAAAGCAGACCAACCAAAAGCCCCAAGCCGGCACAGGTTCCAAGAAAAATATTTCTTTATTAAATCCTAAAGCAAGTTTTTCTTGTTTGATCGGCTCACGTGGAGGATCAGCAAGGATTCCCGTTCCTGTGAATTCACGTGAGCAATTCAATTCTGGTGATCTTTGCTACGTTCACCCGAGTTTTGTACGAGGAGTTTAGAAGGCTTTTGATTTGCGTACACAGAACGTGTACCAAAGCAGTTATGATTTTTGCTAGATTTACACAGATCAGTACCAGCAATTTTCAGAATTTATTCCTCATAGTGACTTTGAAGTATGATCTTCCACTCCTGAGTCGAGACACAAGATTTTCGCTATGTCAAGTCAAGATAAGGGCTGTGTTGGCACAGATGAATTTGGATGATGCGTTGGAAGGATTTGAGAAACAACATATCACATGGACCGCAGTTGAGAAGCGTAAAGATTGTAAGGCTTTATCTCAGATTCACCTTCATCTATCAAATAATATTTTACAGGAGGTTTTGAAGGAGAAGACAGCTACTGCATTATGGCTGAAGCTGGAACAAATTTGCATAACAAGGGATTTCACCAGCAAGATGCATCTCAAGCAGAAGTTGTACTCTCACAAATTGTAGGAAGGAGGATCCGTGCTTGATCATCTTTCAGTGTTTAAGGAGATCGTTGCCGACCTAGAGTCGATGGAGGTAAAATACGATGATGAGGATTTAGGTCTTATTCTTTTGTATTCCCTGCCTAGTTCTTTTTCAAATTTCAGAGATACCATATTATATAATAGAGATACTCTCACTCTTAATGAAGTTTATGAAGCTTTGCATGCTAAGGAGAAGATGAAACAGATGGTACCTTCTGAAAATTCAAATTCAAAAAGAGAAGGCTTGTTTGTTCATGGCAGGCAAAAGGAGAAGAACTCAAACAATGGATCTCGAGACAAAAGTTCGAATGGCTACAAGAACCGGTCAAAATCCAGTGGCAAGTACAAGTCATGCAAATATTACAAGAAAAGTGGGCATGATATCTCTGAATGCTGGAAGCTGCAGAATAAAGAAAAGAGAACTGGCTATTATAAGCAAAAAAAAGGTAAACCAGATGATGAAGGTAAAGCCACCCTTGCTGCTGATGATAGTTCTAATGAAGAAGTTCTTGTTTCCTTTGCTGGATGTGCTAAGACCAATGATGAATGGATTCTTGATTCTGCATGTACCTTTCGTATGTGTCCTAATAGGGACTGAGTTGCCACCTATGAACTTGTTAAATGTGGTACTATGTTGATGGGTGATAACCCATCTTGTAAGGTTGCAGGAATTGGTTCAATTCAGATCAAGATGTTTGATGGCATTGTCAAAACTTTGACAGATATAAGGCACATTCCAGATTTGAAAAGGAACCTCATTTCTTTGAGTACTCTTGATGCTAAAGGGTACAAGTATTCTGGTGAAGGTGTAGTTTTGAAGGTATCAAAAGGCTCTCTTGTTGTGATAAAAGCTGATATTAAATCTGTCAATCTGTACCATCCGCGAGGTACTACAATATTAGGTAATGTTGTTGTAATTTTAAGTTCATTATTTGATTCTGATGCTACTTGTCAACGATCGAGTCGTCGATCTTATGAAATAAAAGAGGAAAATGACGCGATATTTCCTGAGAGATAATGGGACTGCTCTTTATTGATATGAACTGGATTTACAAGGGGTGCTTACGACCCGAATGGAGACTAATCCTAATTACACTGAATCTCACGCCTGCTATGCTAATCAATCAGACTTAAAGCATGAATCTAAGGCTAATTGCATTGCTCTAATCTGATGATGCTTTCTTGTTTGTCTCCCAGATTGTCTCTGATCCTCCTTTTGTCTTCTGTACTCCACCCTTAAATAACTTTCGAAGAGGTGGCAGTTACTCCTGGAAAAGGCATCCCTGGTGAAGCATTGCGATTGGTCGGAGTGAGGTGTTAGTTGATAATGTGTTAACTGCTCCTCGGTTAAGTGTCTGTGAGACACTCAACCATATGGTGGTTGTTGTCAGTGTCTTAGGACTACGTAACATCGCGTGGTATGAAGTATTCAGCATGTGTTCCATTCATCATACAGTAAATAATATACCTGGAATCAGATCCAGATACCAGTTCATAGCTTTTTCGAGCAGCTACCTAGTCAGAGACTAGGCGCAGGACCTTGTCCGACTAGGGTATCCATTATGTAACCTCTGGAATCCTTACGACCAGTGTGGTCGTTAGCCTTAGGGGTTACGACCATGAAGACGTATGGTCTTTTATTATGTATTAAAGTAATACATAGAGATTTTAATCCTCGTCACTACTAATCTTTGGCATATGCGCCTTGGGCATATGAGTGAAATTGGTTTGACAGAATTGAGCAAGAGAGGACTTCTTGATGGACATAGCATCGGCAAGCTGAAATTTTGTGAGCATTGTGTGTTTGGCAAACACAAGAGGGTGAGGTTCAATACTTCAGTTCATACCACAGAAGGTATTTTGGATTATGTGCATTCTGATTTATAGGGGCCATCTCACAAGACATCGTTAGGAGGTGCTCGTTATATGTTAACAATTATTGATGATTACTCTAGAAGAGTGTGGCCTTATTTCTTGAAGCATAAATCAGAAGCATTTTCAGCATTTAAAGAGTGGAAGACTATAGTTGAAAGGCAAACTGAAAAGAAAGTAAAGAAACTTCACACTGATAATGGAATGGAATTCTGTTCTAATGAATTTGATATTGCAAGACTGAAGGCATTGTTAGGCACTACACTGTTCCCGGTACTCCCCAGCAAAATGGTGTAGCTGAGCGTATGAGCAGGACCATCATTTCCAAGGCTCGTTGTATGTTGTCTAATGTAAGTTTGCATAGACGTTTTTGGGCTGAAGCCGCTTCCACTTCTTGCTATCTTACTAATCAGTCACCCTCTATTGCAATTGAAAAGAAGAATCTAATTGAGGTATGGTCTGGTTCCCCAGCAAATTATTCAGAATTGAGAGTCTTTGGTTTTACTGCTTATGCTCATGTTGATAATGGAAAATTAGAGCCTAGAACTGTTAAGTGCATCTTTCTTGGTTATAAATCTGGTGTTAAAGGATATAAGTTGCAGAATTCTGAAACAAATAAGGTTGTGATTAGCAGAAACATTGTCTTTAATGAATCTGCTATGCATGCTTCATGATAAACTGTTCACTAATGTTCCTGTTTAGAGTGAGCAGAATTCAAGTATTCAGGTAGAACATTTTATTGGTTCAAATGACACATCAGATAAGGAAAATATTATTGTTCATGATGCACCTAGTGTTGAGGATAGTCCTAGTGTTGAGCAGCCACCACAATGGTTCATTGCAGTTGACAGGCCTAGGAGGGAGATTAATCCACCTAAGAGGTTGATTGAAGAAACTAATATTGTTACTTATGTTTTGAGTGTGGCAGAAGAAATTGAAGGTAAAACAGAACCTTCATCATACTCTGAGGCTATTAACTCCATTGATTGTAATAAGTGGATAGCTACTATGCATGATGAGATGAAGTCACTTAAAAAAAATGGCACTTGGGAATTAGTGAAATTGCCAAAAGAGAAGAAACCTGTTAGTTGCAAGTGGATTTTCAAAAGAAAGGGGGGTATTTCTTCTACTAAACCAGCAAGTTATAAAGCAAGGTTGGTTGTTAAAGGTTATAGTCAGATTCCAGGTATTGATTTTAATGATATCCTTTCCCCAGTTGTGAAGCATAGTTCTATTCGCACTTTACTCAGTATTGTTGCTATGCATGATTATGAACTTGAGCAATTAGATGTTAAAACTGTATTCTTACATGGGGAGTTAGAAGAAGACATTTATATGGACCAACCTGAGGGTTTTGTTACTCCTAGAAAAGAACACCTTGTTTGTAGATTAAAGAAATCTCTTTATGGTTTGAAGCAATCTCCTAGGCAATGGTACAAGAGATTTGACTCCTTTATGCTCTCTCATGACTTTAAGCGGTCTGATTATGATAGTTGTGTTTATTTAAAGACTGCTAATGGTTTAGCTATTTATTTGCTTCTCTATATTGATGATATGTTGATTGCTGCAAAAGATAAGTCAAAAATAGCAAAACTGAAAGCACAATTGAGTAATGAATTTGAGATGAAGGACTTAGGTGCAGCAAAGAAAATTCTTGGCATGGAGATTATTAAAGAGAGGCAATCTGGCAAGTTATATCTTAGTCAAAAAGGTTATCTTGAGAAAGTCCTTCATCGTTTTAATATGCATGATGAAAAACAGTGAGTACTCCATCAGCTTCGCATTTCAGATTATCTTCAGCCTTATGTCCTAAGTCAGATTATGATATTCAGTACATGTCTAGAGTTCCATATTCCAGTACGGTTGGTTCTCTTATGTATGCCATGGTTTGTTCTCGTCTTGATTTATCCCATGCACTGAGTGCTGTTAGTAGATACATGGCTAATCCTGGAAAAGAGCATTGGAAAGCAGTTCAGTAGATTTTCAGATATTTACGTGGCACTTCTAATGCTTATTTGCAGTTTGGGAATTCTAGAGATGAACTTGTTGGTTATGTTGACTTTGATTATGCTGGTGATTTAGACAAGAGGAGGTCTCTAACAGGTTATGTTTTCACCATTGATGGTTGTGCTGTTAGTTGGAAGGCAAGTTTGCAAGCTACTGATGCCTTATCAACCACTGAAGCGGAATATATGGCTATTTCTGAAGCTTGTAAAGAAGCTATTTGGTTGAGAGGTTCGTACGCTGAGCTTTGTGGAGATAATTCTTGCACTACTATATTTTGTGATAGTTAGAGTGCTATATGCCTTACAAAGGAACAGATGTTCCATGAGAGAACAAAGCACATTGATGTGAGATATTACTTTATTCGAGATGTTATTGCTCAAGGTGATGTCAAACTGTGCAAGATAAGTACTCATGATAATCCAGCTGATATGATGACAAAGCCAATTTCTATTACTAAGTTTGAGCTTTGCTCAAGCTTAGTTGGTATTATAGTTTAGTTCTAGAGACTAGTTGGCGCGCGGTGATTTTTTATCTTATTAGGGAATCATTTGGTGATTGATGATTCTTTATTTTGCTACAAGAGGAAATTCATCTCAAGTTGGAGATTGTTGATATTTGGATCCATATGTGATCCGAATTTTCTAATATGGAAGTATCTGGAATATGCCATATTAGCGGATTAGTGTCCTACTTGGACTCTAAGTCCTTTTACTCCTTTATATACCTCTTGTAAGCCGCACGGGGAGAGAGACGCCTCATTGTAATCCCCATGTGTTTTGTAATCACTCCTCATATAGTGATCATCACCGATTGGCGCCCGTGGTTTTTTCCCGCAAGGGTTTTCCGCGTAAAAATTTGTATCTCCTTTGTCCCTATTTTTCTAACATAGTCTCCCATTGATGTAACTATATCTCTCACAAATATCCATTTCTAAACTAATCCATCCCCAAACAACAGCCCAAAAACCAATGGACCTCACGACCGGGGGAGAGGCGCCAAAGGACCTCATGGCCGGGGAGAGGAGCGCCAGAGACATGGCGTCGGTGGGAGGAGACCACTCGCGCCCCAGCCTTGCTGTGGCAGGAGGCCGCATAGGACTCCCTAGTCCCCACCGCGTCTCCCCAGTCTTCCCAGTCCTCCATGCCACCGCCGAAATCGCTCACACGCGCGGACGACTTGGAGTTAGGGCGAATGCTTCGACGGGAGAGGAAGAGAGGAGAAGAAGGCTGTTCGGCTGGGATGGGCTACGAAACTGGTCTGAAATTTTTTGCCCGGTATGGTACATTACTAGGTCCCATCGATAAGACCGAAAATCACCGATAACTACCAAAATTTCGGCGAAAACATTTTCACGAGATAGAAGTCATGATCGAGTTGACCAAAATCAGCCTACCGACCTTTGTTAGGAGACGTCCTTTCCATCCCGGGAGCTGCTTGCCAACTTTGTTAATAAGTGGTTGAACGTCGACACGGCGTAGCTTTCTTATATGTAAGCCTGGTAATGGATTGGGTTTATACGGTTTTAATAGTTTGGGTCCTGATTTGGGTTCTAATGGATTGGTTGAAACAGTTTTTATTTTGAATCGGGTTGGATTAGGGCAGGTTGATTCATATAAGGGGTTGGATTGGGGCGGGTTGGTTGCTGAGCGTAGCATCCGAAACCGGCAGAACCCATGGGTTGAACCCACGGGTTGTCTTCCTATAGAAGACCAGAACCCTCGCTACCTTGTGTCTCGTGTGACATCGCCGCCGTCGGCCCCATCCGCGCGTCGCCTCGCCAGCTGCCCGCCCTTCTTCCCTCACGTCATCGTCCTTGGCCACCATCCAGGTGTAGATTCTTAGGCAAAGTTGTTCTTCAGAAGCCTTTCCATGTGGTTGTAAAAAGAAAATATTGCAGATTGGAGGAAGACAAGAGGATTGCCGCACCGTCGAGTCCCTCCTCCTCCCGTGCGGCACCGCACCCCGATTCTTCTACCGTCGTCGACTTCCTCCTCCTTCTTGATCTTAAATGCCACGGCCACAAGGTCCCCGCCCCGGATCTCCTTTGCCCCCATAGCCAGGTGCACCTCTCTTTGAATTCTTTCTTGTGTGTTGCTTTTGTAGAATCCATGGATCTAGACATACATGCCATTTCTCAACCTCATCCGGTCATCCTTGGATCTGGTGCCATTCTCAGGAGGGTGGAACATTGGTTTGTCAAGCAAGTCTGGGTAGCAGCCAACCAGAAAGCCTTGGTCTGCACCATCAGAGTTGTCATGGCCAATATCCAGGTCATGAAGCATGCCCTTGAATACATCCATAGAAGGTCGTAAATTGGAAAAGTTAGAGACTCGGAGTACTTCTTTACAACTACAGATATCCGAGCAGAAGATGTTGCACATTGCATAGCTTCCAATTGAAAACGATTTAGAACGAGTAGAAAAATCTGCAGCCTATGTGCTGGTGGTTGTTAGCCGAGCAATCATGCCAACCATAGATATTGGCAGAAGACATTCACAATTTAGTTTTTGTTAAGAGTCAATGCAAACTCCATATGTTAATACTTGCTCAACTGGCTTGTTACCAGTACATGCCACCATCAACACAGCTGTAGGTATGGGGTCAATTTAGGAAATGTACTGTTAATACACTAAAGAACGCTATGTGTAATTTAATACACATCATCACATAGTCGACTCAACAGGCCCAGACCATTTCAAGCAACATAATGCAGAATATGCTCTTTTGGTATAGGTGGTACAAACTACAAAGTACAAACCACAAGAATAGGGACCATACCTAGAGCACGAAAAGACCGATGTGGAAGTAGCAAGGATTGATGAAAACTGCGCAGAACTAGCCGCACTGGAAGAGCTCATCGGTATTCTGGAGGAAGATGTTGTCAGAGTCAATCATGATGACACGGTTGTAGTCGACCAGGCTCCATGCATAGAGCTTATTCAGTGTCAGCTTGAACCTCCTGTTGATCCCACCAAGGTTATTCTCGTAAGGATTCTTCAGATTCTCCACCACCACCACCCTCATGCCATCCTCCTCCCTCCTGTTCCCATTTACCATAAAAACATGTCATATTTCAATTTACATTAAGAGTACGAAATACATCGCAGTATTGAAACAAGAAGGTACTTGCTAACCATCTCTGTTTGCATTGCATTTTAGCCACTGGTAATGTTCTGGTAGAAGCCTTGAAGGTATATATGACTGAAAGCAGTGTGCTCAAGAGGTCATAACCTGGGTAAAATTGCCTGCATTATGAGTTGAGCTTACTGAGGTTTTCTGATGCATAGTCTCAGACTGTTTCCCATGGCTTGTTAATACACAATACCTTATTTTTCCTGAAATAAACTAAACATGTCTTCTCCATTCATCTTATCTAGTTTGTATGCCCTAGTTGTCTTTACTGAAATTTGCTAATGTTGGGTAACTAACAGATTCTAAACATGTCTGCAAACGTGTCGGACTGCTCGGGTACCGGTGATTCCATAGATGAGCTATCAACAATAAATCCACATCGGAGAGCAAAAGTCTGGGAACACTTTGAATAGAATTTGTTAGTTGTTGATGGTGTCTCAAAAGCTGTGTGCAAATACTGCCAATTGAGATTGACATGTAACCCTAAATCTGGAACAAGTAGTCTTAGAAATCATATTACTGAATCGTGCCCAACAATTGAGAATTCTGATAGAAAGAGGTTTCTAGCAACTATCAAGAAACAACCACCACATGGTTCATTTGTCTTTGATGCCCAAAAAACCCATGAGCTAATTACTAAGTTTTGTATCCATGCAGAGGTTCCGTTTCAGAAGTTTGAGGATCCATACTTTAAGAACTGGATGGCATCCATGCAACCAACCTTTAAAGTCTTTGGGCGTCAAACAGTTCGTAGTGATTGCTTTAGTTTGTATGAGTGAATGAAGCAAGAGTTACGCATTGAGCTTCAAAGCCATGATTCTCGAATCTGCCTCACCTCTGACTTGTGGACCTTAGTCCAAAACTTAGGCTACATGTGCGTCACTGCTCATTTTATTGATGCCAACTTCAACCTCAAGAAGAAAATAATAGCATTCAAGGATGCCAAGTATCCACATACATGTTTAGCTATTGAGGAGGCTATTACCAAGTGCCTCACGGAGTGGGGTATAAAGGGTAAACTGTTTACTCTAACCCTAGACAATGCAAGCAACAATAATGCAGCATGTAGATTATTAGAAGAGAACCAAGAACATGACTTGTTGTTTGATGGTCAGCATGTTCATATCAAATGTTGTGCACACATACTAAATATCTTGGTTCAGGATGGAATGAAACCAATACATGTGGCAATTGGAATGATACGTCACTTGCTTAGGCATATTGAGTCTTCACCCTCACGATTTCAAGCATTTAATGGGATTGCTGCTAGGATGGATCTTCCCGCAAAATCTGGACTAATTCTTGATTTCCAAATCATTAGAATTCCACATTCCATATGATTGGAGAAGCTTTAGAGTATAAAGTTGTACTGAATAGATACGCCATCGAGAAATCTGAACCTTCACCAGATGATCAAGAGTGGACAAATGCTGCGGCAATATGGGACTTCCTCAAAGCTTTTGAAGAGGCTACAAAGGTAGTATCAGCTGACAGGACACCAACCTCACATCTCTTCTTACATATTATCTTATGTATTAGTCATGCTTTAGAAGATATGGAGTGGTAGATCAATGATGCATTAAAGGCATTGGCTGGTGCTATGCATACAAAGCTTGTCAAGTATTGGGATAACAACTTCAACATTGCCCTTGTTATTGCCACCGTATTAGACCCATCAAAAAAACTGGACTACTTGGTCTTCTTTTATAAGAAGGTATGTGAAAACGTGGATGACATTGATAGAAATGTGGAATCAGCTAAGGATTGGACGAAGATGTACTTCCAAGAATATGAACAACTTGTCACACGAATAGTGAACACGCAGTGTCTTGTGCCAGCGATACTTGTCGTAGTTTTGGTTCACCGGTTCTTGGGAAAAGAAAAATTGAAGAAGAGTTTGCTCAGTATAGGTCACAGAGGAGAAGATGGTGTGAGCCAAGGTCATAGCTTGGCACGTACTTGGAAGATGAGTTTGAGAAGAGCACCGATAAGTTTAATGTTTTGTCTTGGTGGAAGCAACATGCTGAAAAGTATCCAGTGTTATCAACTATGGCCTGGGATTTTCTTGCAATACCACTGTCCACCGTGTCTTCCAAGTCTACCTTCAGCTGTAGTGGTAGGATTCTCAGGGACACTCGAAGCTCATTAACGCCTGAAATGCTTGAAGCTTTGGTTTGCGGAAAAGATTGGCTAACCAAAGTTCCAATTAGCGAAGGTATAATTGTTATTTTTCCATAGATGTTCTATGGCCCTGTTTAGTACAGCTCCAACTCCTAGCTTCGTAGTTGGAGTGTGTGGAGTTGTGCCAAACAGGGTTGCTCCACAAATTTTTTAAAGTTGGAGCAACCGGGAGTAGAGCAGCCTGTAGTGCAAATTTTGGGAGCGGGTAGAACCTTGCTCTAAATGAGGAGCTGCGGACTAACAAAACAAAATACCCCTAGGAGTTGAGGGTAATTACCTGCAATATGCCACTCATATACCCTACCCCAACCCGCAGCCCCACCTGCTTCCTCCTTCAGACTTTGCCTCTTGATCCCCTCACAGTAGCCCTCGCCTGCTCAGAGCAAGGGGACGACCAGGGCGGCGGGCGGCTCCACCACAACGACTCCACCCCGGCGACTCCACCTCGACGCGCGTGGCCCCTCTCCCCCGACGACTCCACCCTGGCACGCGCGGCCTCTCTTCCTGGCTCCTCCCCGACGGCGGCTTCTTCCCCTGCCCGGTTTGCTTCTTCCCTGGCCCGGTCCTCTGTCCCCGGCTCCTCCCTGATGGCGGCTTCTTCCCCGGCCTGGTCCTATCTCCCCGACTCCTCCTCGACGGCGGCTTCTTCCCTGGCCCGGTCCTCAGTGAAGGTTTTGCTTGCCGCCTGATTCTCCCCCTTTCCCTCCCAAGTCTCAACTCCTTCCTAGGTCTCCCTCCTCACCTGTGGCGACCCCTCCCCCTGCAACCGCCCCATTTTTGCATGAATTTCACATCTGAGTGGGAGAATGGCCAATGTGGAGCAAGATTGGCCGTAGAGTATAAGGATATTTTTTTCCTTGGTTCCCAGATGATAATGCTTGCTTGTACATTAGTGTGTTTTGGATGATGCCTAGGAAATGCATGCCAAAACTCATGTGAACCGAGCTGTTGGATTCATTGCTTTTGATATTTGGAATGTGAACTTGCCAAAACTAATGTTTGCTTGTACATTAGTGTGGTTTTGATGCCACTGTGTTGTAGATTTGTATCATTTCAGAAGACTGATAATTGAAACACAAAATTGCTTGGTTATGATGTAATTGCAATTCCATTCTTTTCAAATGAAATGCACTGTTAAGGAAACATTGGTTCGTGCACAATATATTATCATTTTATCATGTTGGGGAGTGTTGGATTGTTGCCTATTTATTAAATCTGAAGTGTGATTATAAACTAATCAGTATCTTCTACAATGGGCCTTGTATGAAGTATCAATCTTGAAATATAGCAGTGCCTAATTGGACTTGAAGGTAAGTTCTTCTTAATTGGTGATCTGTTTATATGCCTTTTTTGCTCCACTTTTTCTTGAAGGACCAAAAAGTCAATGATATGCCATCACTTTGGGAGGATCGTAGTAGGTTCTCTTAATCCTTAATTTTCTAGAGTGCAATTTGACTTTTCAGCTTTCATGAATCATGAGTTATAATCCCCTCTTGTCCACATCGTTTTTGTGTGTGAATTTTTGTTATTGAAAGTGTGTACTCTATCAAATTCGCTATCCGGCCTGAAGTATTTTCGATTGCCCTTTCCTCATCGAAATCCCTGCATACCTCTATGAAATTTAATGTGCAATTTTTTATCTCTTTACCATATGATGCATACTTCTATAGTTGCCCATCAAATTAGTGTTCTGTCATGGAGTAACAATATGAAGCATGGTGTGCAATATCAATTATATAGAAATGAAGTTAGAAACTTAGAATAATGAGTGTCTCATTTGGGACTTGGGAGATTTGTATACATTTTGATAGAAAAAGAAGAGTTTGTGACTCTAGTGTCATTTGCTTTACAATCTTATAGTTCATATAGAAATAGAACTTAACTTGGTGTATGATAGCATTGGCTGGACTTCAGCCAATCCACAATCGTGCAATTACCGTGATACTGTACCAGCGGTTTTGCAGCTATATATGAACTTGCTTGGTTCTGATTCTTGTGCTGATACTTGTTCCTGTATGCTTGTGGGTTTTTTGTTTCTTCAATTTCTGTACGCAAACAATTTATAGCTGAAAGAGCAACCTCCTTGGTTCTGATGCCACTCTAGTCCATTTTATATTGTTTGCTTGGTTCATATATATTGTTTGCTGCCTGATGCTTGGTTCTAATGCAACTCTAGTCGTGATACTTGGAAGATTTGGTGTATGGAAGATAAAGTGGCCAATTCTACTCAAGATGCCAAGCTATCCAATGACCAAGCAAAAGATGATTGTTGTGGCTACTATGGTGCTCCACAACTTCCTACGTGAGCATGGTAGCGGGGATTGGCATTTCCGTAGGTACGACCGAGATTCTAACTATGTGACTACCATTCCTTCTAGATACCGAAAATATGCAATTTCTCAAGATGCTTTGGATGGGTCAACATCACAATCGAATGATCGGTCTATGGATACATTTCGGGATGAGCTTGCTACTAGCATAGCTACTTCTTGGTGACTTGGTATGGTATGAAAGTGAGTTAGTAAAGATAATGTGACCTCTCATTTATTTTCTATCAAAGACATATGTTGGTCTTTGTTATGGATTTTTGTTATGATACTCATTGAATTAGAACCTTTGTTATGAACTTCATATGTTTGAGTTTATGAACTGAGAACCCTGTCTCAACTAGTTTATATTTATGCAATTAGATGTTAATCTTGGTGTTAACTCAGATTCCAAAGGTATTTCCTATTCTCTCAAATACACGAATTATTTTTTGAACCTCACATGCACATGCATGATTCTCTCTCACCTAAACAGCATGAATCTTGTAGCACAATAGATGGCCATGATAACACTTGTAGCTTAACATTTCCGGTTAACTCATTGACAATCACTCGGTTGTACAGTACGGTTTATTCAATTCATGTCAACCCATTCGGATTCATGCATTAGTTAGGACAATAACTCATGTACACCTCATGCTGATGGACAATAGTTTGATCCAACGGCTTTGCAAATCTTCCTAATCCAACGGTTAGTCAGCCCAAATACCAAGTAAACAGTAAAAAATCTGATAAATATACAAGTCACAAAACCAAGGTTACTCTCGTCTTTTTACATGGATCATTCTCATTCATGGAGTGGGAGTTGGCTTCCTAACCAAACACCTCCTCAAACTACTCCAACTTCTTAGGGGAGTGAATCCAAAAGTGAAGCTGGAGTTGGAATTGCTAAAACTTGGAGCGGAGCTATACCAAACAGGGCCTATGTATCACAAATTTCTATGAACTAACTTGTATTTTCTTATGCAGATGAGAATGGAGCGCGATCATAGCAGCTAGCAGGTGCCTGATTGCTATTTTCGGGTTGGTTGATGGTAAGTAGTCACAGCATGGAGAAATTGATACATTTTCATATTGCTTCACACAAATGCTTACCCTAGCAATTACATTATCACACTGATGAAATGTTATTTCAGGTTCTGGCCAAACAACAAAAGTAGAGTGTACATTCTGCATGCTACAGGTATGCATCAACATGAAAGTAGTTACAGTTTTGAATATCTCCTGAGTATGAGGACGTTGATTGATTGAATTGTCCTATTCTTTTCGTTAAGTGAGTGAAGACACATGGTCTTCAGGCAGGGGACGTCCTCATTATCTACAAAAGCTCCGTGCCTAGCAAATTTAAGAGCATGATTAGAACTGGGATTACTTTAGGCATGTAAACCTGTTGCTCATGAACATCACATTTACTAATTTAATGAGTGCATGTAAACCTGTTGCTCATGAACTAGCTAAGTTATTAGGCATTACTTTAGTTGGTTTTGATCAATCATCATATTGAAAAAAAGGAGTGCTTATTGGGTATATTCTTGATTGCTTCTACACTTCACTTGATGTTTACAGGTATACTTGCTGTCAACAATGGGGCTATTATTGGGTTGCGCCATCGATTGCCAACTTGTCAAACAATCGACATTTATCCTTCTTGCTCCTAGTGTTCTTTGTGATCGATGAGTGTGGTTAGGCCTACGTGCTTAATTCATATCAATTGAAGCTAATGATGTACCGCTTATTACTTAAATTATTTTTGTGATGTCAATGTGATGCATGTATGTGTATGGCATCTTAAACAAATTGTTAATTGTCTTTGAGTAAATGCTAAATAGGTGGCAAAAACTAGTTGGACAATATTTGTAATTTTGTATGCCATGCTTAAGGTTTTTATTGTTGAGAAGGATGCTCATTTTTATCATTAATCCCTATTTTATATCCCCCAAATTGTTTTTGAGTTTTCTGGAATTTTATCATTTTCACTGGTTTTTTTTCATTTCCTGGATTTAACTACAATTTTTTTCTAGAATTTTCTTAATTTTTCAAAATTTATTTAGATTAAACTACAATTTTTTTTTCCGTAATTTTCTTAATTTTTCAAAATTTATTTAGATTAAATACTTTTTTTTTTCATTTCTTGGGTTTAACTACAATTTTTTTCCAGAATTTTCTTAATTTTCCAGAATTTATTTAGATTAAATGCTAATTCCCCCTTTTCTTAATGTTCCTAACCTCCTTCAATTAGCAGTCAACTAGTCCTTACGTGAATCCACGTCTTCCTTCTAGGCCCAACGTGCGTAGCGCACACCATTCTGCCTTCTGACTTTTAAGTTACTTAAGTATGTTCTAAAACTCATATCTAGAATCGGTTTGGAAATGAATTGGGATATGGGTTCAACCCATTTCCGTGATTCGGATTGGGTGGGTTTGGGTGGAAGTATTGTGTGGGTTGGGTTGGGTTAGTTTTTCAGAGCTACTACTTGGGTTGGGTGGGGTTGGGTTTTCATCATTTTCTTGTGTGGGTCGGGCTGGGTTTGGGTTAGGTTCTCACCCATTAGCACCCCTACTTATATGTAGTGGCAACCTGAGGTACTTGCAAGGGAAGCTTCTCTGTTGAGCTGGGAAATTTTCCAGGAGCTTATCCATGTCAAGATGATTGCAGTGGATTGGGTAGGCTTCACTCTTGTCAATGTTAGTGACCAGGCCTGTTGATTTGCCGAAAACATCAAGGATCATCTGTAGGCTTGTAACTCGGTAGCCTCGAGCTTTAGAAAAAAATACAGTGACGTCTGCATAGAGCGAAGTTCTCAGGACGGCAGCTCAGTTGGCAATTGGTTTGATGATGTCGTGATCTGTTGCTTTGTCGAGAAGCTTTTGAATTGAGCTCTTTTACAGTACACTCAATTTAATTCGAGTCATCCATTCTTTTTAATCCAATGGTTTATATTAGTTATGATTTAGTTATACTACACCTGGTAGTATGAGTAGTAGAATCCCAAGAGGGTAGAATTGTAATTGTTTATATGAGGGATCACATGACACAAGAGTAATATTTTCAACTCTAGTTAGAAAAGTCAATAATACTTTAATGAAAAAATTATAAATACAATAAAAAGTCTATTACGCCCTTAACAAATCAATAATTAGATTTAATTTATACTATCAGTGGAATGTACCGTAAAATTTCTCTTTGAATTGGGTCTGTGGCCAATATGAAGAGCATATGAGAGAAGGGATCTGACGAGGATTAAAACCTCTATGTATTAATTTAAATACATAGAAAGACCATACGTCTTCATGGTCGTAACCCATAAAACTAGCGACCCCATCGGGTCGTAAGTATTTCAGAGGTTACACGATGGGTATCTGGTCGGACTAGGTTCCACCAGTGGTCGCTTCGAAATGCTATGAACAGTACCAATAACCGTATGATGAATGGAACACGCTAAACATCACATAACTTACGATGACATACAAGACTCGACGATAAATCACCTTGCGGTTAAATGTCTCACAAATACTTAACCGCAAGGCACTTAGCACATTGTTAACTACCTTGAACCTCCAACCGGTTGTAACGCTTTCATCGAGACGTCTTCTCCGAGGTAATCGCCGTCCCTTCGGGAGTTATTTAATGGTGAAGCGCAGAAGACGAGGAGGAGACAACAAAACAATGTAAGGCAACACGAAGTCAAGCGGTGGTATTCAAGACATTCATGTAATTGGAGATAGTCCCTAGTCAAGTCTTGTAAACCCAGTTCATATAAATAAAGAGCAATTTCATTCTCTTCAAGATACTCTACGCTATTTTCCTCCTTTTATTTTCATAAGATCGTGATTTGATCGCCGACACCGGCGCCGTCCGTGGGGAAGAAGACGAACTTTTTCAAGAAACTTTTTGTTTCAGACAAATCCTCACCCAAATTCAAAGAATCGCCAAGGCGAATATGCCCGAGTTTGGGACGAGGAGAATTGTTTCGACTTGGCGGACTACGCCGACCTCGACATGGAAGGATGCATTCGTGCCATAGAGGAAAATGGCGATCATCCTCATCTTCCTCCTCCGCCGCCAGATATCGCCGACGATAGCGAGATCGATCGGATGGATGAGGATGCGCCACCGTTACGATGGCGCATCGGAAGAACCCGCCATTCGATCGATTCGAATGTCGAGATCTCTTCAAGCCCGGCCTTCCCGACCGGCAAAACAGGTGAAGAAATTCTAGCACCTTCACTCGAGAATCTCTATACCCTCGATGAAATTATGGCTGAAAGATACTCTCCTACAACTTCTGGCGATTCCAGGAGTCAACCGACATCCGTAATCTGTCGATGAAGCCTCCACTGGTCATAAACCACGTGGGGATAATCACGCTCAGCATACGATCGGCAGTACGCCGAATCAGGCTGAGGAAACCTCAGGGGGTGCTCATCTCCGACCGCTCTCCGTCGTGGAAACTTCTGGCAGAAGCCCTGATAAGCTCTCCATTAGTTACGATGGAAGCTCATCGGAAGATCAATGCTGGAGGCACGAGGTCAACGCGATCGGAGATGAGAATCAAGATGCCTTGCACGGTCCTACACTCTCTACCACGCCATCACGTGTTATTAGAGATGATCCGGGCCGTCAAGCACCAACTGCCGGAGGCCAAGGAACTGATCGACGTCCATCAACTAATTACGCTCGCATCGCCCACCTAGAATAGTTGATAGGCGATCAAATCCGAGGGTCGGTGAGGTTCAGTTTGCGTACACCTACTACCAGTCTGAACCTCCCGAGACCTTCGGTAACTGTACAAAACTTGCAACGCGTTCAAGATATATTAAATAATTCTGATCCTGCTTTAGCAGAAACTCCAGGTTTTGTACAGCTTGTAGGCCAGGTATCCGAAATTCTCCAGCAGACCATGCAGCGTACTGAGGCATATCGGGAACAAAGGGTTTCAGGGAGTCAAACTATGACTTCATCTCAACGTTCCTCCCTCAGCCGGGGACAGCATGGTCATACTCGGGAGCAATCGATGCCAAGGCTTTCTCGACGATTCCGACCAAGGAGTCATGAGGGGAGAAGGTTATTTCACGAAGCCACTCCCCCATCACGTCGAGAAGAACCATCGCTCGGACCGGACGATCTTCGGCATCGTCTCAATCATAAGCGGTCGAGACATCATACCAATGTCCACGACCGGATCGGCTACACCGGAGTTCCAGCGTTCCAACCTTAGGAACCGGTCTCCGACCGACATAATCCGGCACCTTCCGAGAGAAGGCGTCATGAATCAATAACGAGTTGTAGGGCTTTCTCTGCGGGGCTCCAAGGCGTGGTTGGCCTAACCGGTTCCGACCGGCCAATTTGGACAAGTTTAACGGAACTCAAAATCCGTTGGAATTTCTCCAAATCTATACCACCGCCATCAGAGCTGCTGGAGGCGACGAGAATGTGATGGCCAACTATTTACCCACCGTGCTCGAAGGATCTGCCCGGTCGTGGTTGTTGAACCAACCGGTCGGAACAATCTATACTTGGGAGCAACTCTGTGACCTTCTGATTGCGAATTTCCAGGGTACGTACGATCGCCCTGGAAAGGAGGATGATCTCCACCGAATTCGGCAATGCTCTGATGAGACTCTACGTCAATACATCAAGAGGTTTAGCCAAGTTCGCAACTATATTCCCGAGGTCGCAGAATCTTCTGTTATTCAGGCCTTCAAAACAGGTCTGAGGAATCGACGGTTTACGGAGGACATAGCAATGAACCCCCCAAGGACAACCGTTGAGCTTTTTGATATGACCGACAAGTATGCCACCGCCAGCGAAGCAATCGAGTGGTGCGAAGCCATTGATCGGAAAGACAAGATTCCTCAGCCCGGCCTGGACAAATCAGAGAAAAAGAACAAGAAATCTCTCAAGAAAAAGAAGAACCGCAGATCCGACGACAAGGAGGTCCTAGTCGTTCCGGATAAATTCATGAAGGGCAAAAAGGACTACACCGGTCGGGGCAAAACGAAAACTCCGACCGAAGGATCCCAGAAAAAGAAGAAGTGGTGTCCACTTCACCAGCAGGCAGGGTATGATCTACGCACCTGTCGAGTTTGGCAAAAGAAATTAGAAGATTATTATGCAGGTGATGGACCATTTCCCGCAATACCAGAACCCGGGGAAACGAGCTCCAAAAAAGACAAGGATGGCGACGAAGAGATGGAGTACCAGATCCCCAACACACATCAACATGATTTTGGAGGATCTTCTTCATACGAATCCAAGCGCCATCTCAAGGCCGTGGGCGGAGATCAACCTTGTCGAATCCCGAACACTATCAAGCCATCGAAGTGGTCTGACATTGCAATTTCCTTCAAAGAAGATGATTGCCCCATTCCTTCGACTCGACCGGTAGGTTCCTATTGTTGTTGAACCAACCATTAATAATTGTAGGGTTAATCGAGTTTTGGTAGATGGAGGTAGTTCTTTGAATATATTATTTTCGGGAGCTTTAGAAGAAATGCAGGTCCCCATGTCAAAGGTGAAACCAGTGAAATATGCTTTTCACGGCATAGTTCCTGGCTCCACCGCTAAGCCGATAGGACAAGTTTCCTTACCGGTTACGCTCGAAGGCGGATAACTTCGAACGGAAAAATTTCGTTTGATGTAGTAAACTTTGAATCAAGATACAACGGAATTCTTGGTCGACCGGCGTTAGCAAAATTCTTGATAGCCACGCATTACGGTTATCAAAGTTTGAAAATGCCAGGGCCTAAAGGAGTCATCACTGTTCGGGGTGATCGTAAAATGGCTTATGCATGTGATCGAAAATCCTTAGAACTGGTCGATGAACTCCCGACCAGAGAGGCTAATTCATCTGCCATGCAGGCCAAGCACACAAGACCGAAGATGACACCAAAACCCTCCGACCAGACAAAAGAGGTATACCTCGACAAAGGTACTTCTCCGGACAGCGCCAAGTCATTACCTGGACTAGAAGATCCTGGCCCACCTGCTCGCAAGATTCTGGTCGGAGCAAGGCTCGATCCTAAATAGGAAGAGTCGCTCGTCTCCTTCCTCCGAGCAAATCAGACGTATTCGCCGCAAGCGTCCGATATGCCCGAGTCCCCGGAGGTGATCGAGCATGCTAGCTCTCCACCGATAAAAACCGATCAAGCAGAAGCTGCGGCGTTTTGCACCTAATCGGAAGGAGGCAATCCAATCAGAGATTGACAAGCTCCTCAAAGCTGGATTCATTCGTGAAGTCAACCACCCTCAGTGGCTTGCTAATCCTGTAATGGTTAAAAAGAATAATGGGAAATAGCGAATGTGTATTGACTTTACAGATCTTAATAAAGCTTGTCCGAAGGGCGATTTTTTTCCCTTCCACGCATTGATCGCCTAGTAGATTCTACCTCAGGTGCGAATTACTAAGTTTTTTAGATGCGTATTCGAGGTACCACCAGATTAGTATGTGTAAAAAGGATGAAGAGAAACTTCCTTCATCACTCCATATAGCACTTATTGTTATGTTAAGATGCCGCTCGGTCTCAAAAACGCCGGTGCAACTTTTCAAAGGTTAATGCAAAAACCTTTAGTCCGCAAATAGGTCGAATTTAGAAGCTTATGTTGATGATCCGTCGTAAAGACCACCAACGCTAGCAATCACATCTCGACTTACAAGAAACTTTCAAAGAACTCGAGAAGGCATAACCTCAAAATCAATCCTAAAAGTGTGTGTTCGAGTTTCACTGAAAATTGCTTGGTTTTTAGTCTCGCTAGAGGTATCGGGCGAATCCAAGAAAGATAGCGACCATCGACCGATCGACCTCCGACCACCAAGAGGAAGTCCAAAACTAACCTACAGATGGCGCTAAGTCGTTTCATAGCAAGGTTAGGAGAAAAAGGGTTACCTTTCTTTAAGCTTCTCCGGAAACATGGGAGTTTTGAATGGACTAGAGAGGCAAACGTTGCCTTTGAAGAACTGAAAAAGTACCTTACAAGTGCCCCGTTTTAGTCTCTCGAGATCGGAGAAACATTGCTAATGTATGTGGCAAGAACTCCACAAACAGTGGCGGTGTAATCGGTCGAGAAAGAGATAATATTCAACGACCAGCTTTATTACGTAAGCGAGGTCTTACATGGACCAAAGGAAAGGTACCCACAGGTACAAAAGTTGCTCTATGGTCTCCTTATGTCTTCAAGGAAGCTAAGGCATTACTTTCAGGCCCACAAAGTGGTCGTACCAATAGGATATCCCTTGGTCAAGTCCTTGAAACAGGAATCATCGGGATCGAATAGCAAAATGGGCGGTTGAGCTAGGGCGTTCGACCTCCATTTCATTTCACGAACAAATGATAAAATCCTGAGCGAGAGCGTAATTCATTGCGAATGGACAAACCCCGAACCCACCCAAGGGCCCGCCTATGAGCACCACGAGGAGTGGACAATGTACTTTGACGGTTCTTTGATGTTAAAAGGGTCGGGGTGGAGTGATCTGATATCCCTTGGCGAACACATCAAGCACGCCATCCGATTAAATTTTCCCGCCACAAATAATATGGCGTAATATGAAGGTTTATCGCGGGACAGACTTCGAGCAAGCTCGCCGGATTCGCAGATTGCTAGTGAAAGGCGATTCTCAACTAGTAGCGAATCAAATAGGGAAAGAGTATCAATGCTCAAGTACCAAGATGTCATCTTATCTCGGCGGAAGTACGAAAACTCGAAAAGCACTTCTTGGTTTTCAGATCCAACATATTCCTAGAAAGGAAAACTTTCTGGCGCACCGGCTTAGCACGGATGGCCTCCACAAGGTCAACCGTCCCGCCAGAGTTTTTCTCGAGCAACTCGATTCACCCTCGGTAGTCGAGCCTTCCGAGAACATACATGATTCTTCTGATCGAACAAACCGATCAAAAGGACATGGATGCTCCACGTGTCGTTGACGGTTGGCGCCGCCACGATCAAGGTAGAGATTGATGACATCGATCTACAATTATCTTCAAATGACATAATTCCGAAGATGATGTAGAGGCCGATCAGATAGCACTAAAAGCCAAATCATACACTCTAATTGAACGTACCTTGTACAAACGAGGATCTCATGGAGTGTTGATGAGATGCATCTCTCAAACGGATGGCATTAAGTTGCTAACGAAATCCATGAAGGAGTCTGGAGCACATCATTCCTCTGAGTAACTCGGTCAGAAAGCCTTGAGCAAGAATACTACTAGCCAACTGCCCTTCATGATGCAAAAGAACTTGTGACGAAGTGCGTACAATGTCAGTTTCATAGCAGACTAGTACATCAACCGGTACAAGCCTTACAAATAATTCCTCTTTCTTGGCCTTTTGCAACCTGGGGACTAGACATTCTGGGACCTTTCCCCAGAGCACCCGGGGGTTTCGAATTCCTTTTCGTCATGATTGACACGTTTACAAAATGGATCGAGGCCGAGCCGGTTGTTAAAATAACAACTGAGGCCGCTAAGAGATTCCTAATGAAAAATGTGATCACACGATTTGGTGTACCTAGTCGTATAATCACAGATAATGGCGCCCGCCCACTAGCAACAATTTCTAGAATTCTGTGATAAACTTGGTGTAAAAGTTCATTTTGCTTCAGTTGCTCATCCACGAGCAACAGGCGCTTAAGCGCTAATGGTATCATTATGCAAGGGATCAAACGCCGAGTATTCGACCAGTTAATCAAACGGTCAGGAGCTTGGGTTCAAGAACTCCCGTCTGTATTATGGGCCGTTCGAACCACGACCAGTCGTGCGACCGGTGAAACACCATTCTTTTTGGTTTACGGGGCTGAAGCCATGCTTCCTCCAGAACTCAAAATTGGCTCTGCTCGAATTGATCGCTTTAACGAAAACGATCAGAATGAACGAAGACTCGACGACGTCAATTTCCTTGAAGAACGACGAAACCAAGCCCTTGTACGATCAGCAGTCTACCAACAAGCCATGCGAAGGTACCATAGTCGTAAGGTGCAACCTCGCACCTTCTTCAGAGGTGATCCGTTCTCGAGAAAAATTCAGAGCCAGGCAAATCGCAATAAACTTTCCCCCAAATGGGAAGGTCCTTACACTGTGGTCGAAGTTACCCGACCAGGTTCCGTACGACTGGCTATGTCTGATGGGCAAATTTTGTCAAGTTCTTGGAACATTGATCAATTGCGTAAGTTCTATGTTTAATTATTGCTTTTATTTCTTTCAATTTCAATAAATTCATTTACTTTATACAAATAATAATAAGTAACATTGCTTATATATATATATATATACCTATAGGCTGGTCGTATATGGTTGTCAATTTAAACTGGTTAGAGAAGACAATTTTTTCTCTCTAATATCCTTTCTAAAGGATCTCTATTACTCTCTGGCAACGAGTTCTAAGTCGTACGCCGTATTTGTCCTAGACGTGAGCATTTTACCACGCACGACAACATTCTTTTCTTCAAGAAATATATGAGTAATCGGAGCATTGTACAAATAACTTTCCATACTAAACGATATGCTTAAAGCTTTTGGAGGTAATATTTCACTATTTCAAGATTCATTACGCTCATATCCGCCATCGGTCGGGACACGAAAAGCCTCCTAGTCAAGTCTCTCCTTTTTCAAGACGTGGTCCCGCCTAATCGGAAGGAGCTTCCTAGCGACGGTCATTTTCTTCGATCCTCGCTACGATCGGATAGAGAGTCCGAACACGTTTGAAATATGATATATGAATTCAGATCTAAAGCATTCCTTCCACTGCAGGACTTTAGGATAATAGATATGAACAAAGTTCACTTATAATATTTGTTGCATTCATTTTTGCATTTCTCTTTATGTCGCAATACAAGGTCTTTTATCCAACCATATATAACTTTTTGCTTGGTATTTCGATCATGGCAAACAAGGATCTCTAACTAAGCGAAGTCATAAGTCGGTTCCACCACAATTATTTCCTAATGTTGGTACGATCGCTTTTGACTTCATATCGGTACATACCTTCAAAATTATAGTTTCAACTTTTTATTCTCTTTCTTGGCTTCACCGCTTGCATAGTAATGTTCTTCTACTATGAAGCGTTCGAGGCTAGGAGGTATGTGAGAATTTATAAAATAGTCAAACAGATAAAACAAAGGCATTGTTAATCGACATAAAAGGTAAGTCTCACACATATTCAATATTTTTACACCCTTTTTGCAGAATCTACTCTAGAAATATTCCCGGACTAATTCTCGCTTGATGGAGATCCGATTTCCATTTCCTCTACTACTTTATCTCCAAGTGGCTTGAGTTCTTCCATGAACTTGGTTGCCTCCTCGGAGGCGCTTGAAGTCATCTTCGACGACTTGGAAATCAATAGAGGGTTTGAGCTTTCAGTTTTGCCAAAGCAAAACTAACTCCACTAGCAACGCCTGCTTTCATGGCTCGGCATAGTTCTTCCGAGTAGTCTTGAGCAGTTGTTAAGATCCTCTAGAAGTTGACCAAAATAGTTCATTTTCTCTCTCGGATCTCTTAAGATAGGCGTGCTTGATCCCGATCTCATATCAAAAATCATCTTGTTCAAAAATATAGTCTTTTCATCTAGACTTTGAATGAGAGCTGCCTCCTTGTCTTGCTCAAATTTCAGAGTTTTCTCTACTCTGACCAAAATTTGTTTTTGCTCTGCAAGAGTAAAATGGGTGATAAGCAAAAAATAATTGGCGGAAAATAATAAGTCAAGTCTCGACCTATTACCTTCAATTCTTTTGTTAAGATTTTCCTTCTCGATCGTAGCCTCGGATCGACCGGTCCTTAGCTTTGATTTCTTCTTCAAGCGAGGCGCCTTGGCTCTCTCGGCCAAGATCTCTTCTTTATTTTCTCCAAATCTATCAAATACGATAAGGGAGAATAATTAACAAAGGACGAAGCATTGGAGAAAGAAAAAGGCTAAGGGGAAAATTCTTACTTTCTAATTCGGAGTGTTTCTGCTCCAAATCTTTAATCCGCTGGGTCAGTCCTCCGACCACAGCAAAGTTCTCGACCATATGCTGTTCAAATAGCATTTTCCTCTTTAAAAAAATCTGTCTAAAAGATTTTTAGGAGAGATTATGAACCGGTCGTGAGAGACTTACCCGGATTGCCAAATCATTGTATCCACCAAAAATGGAGTCGATGCATTTTGATTTGATGGTCCGATATCTTTCCCCATGCCTCGTCAAGCTCCTTATCCTCAATGAATCGGGGCTAAAAGGAACTTGTCGAGTTGAGGAGAGTTACCAACAATGGTCGGAACTCGTTGAGGGCCTTTAGGGCATCTACCTCCATGAGAAGGAGTTAGGACCACCAATGGATCCAACTCAATCTGTTGGCCTTGGCGCCGCCGGGGCTTTTCCAACCACCTTTTCCTCGGGAACTTTTTCTGGAAGTGGTCGCTCATGGACCTCTTGGTATTGGGTCCTCGAAGGAACCCGGTGGAAACAACCGAACTCCAGAGGACCTATACCAAGCAAATAAGGGAAGTAAAAAAGAGAAGGGAGAGATGCCAAATCAAAGAAATTATTAAAGGTATGTTCTTATACGACCACTTTCATTTGGGCGTACCTAGTTAATTTTCGGATTTAACTTTGAAACGCAGCAGTAAAAAATCTGCACTGCCTCCTTCCTTTTCTTTTCTTCTGACCCTGCCAGTTCTAAACCGGCAGGATTGGCCAAGTCTGTTGTATTATCCAACAGAATATCAGATGCGATGTTTTCGATCATCTCGTCAAAAGCAACGTCCTTGATGACCTGGTCGGACGGAGTAGTTTGACCTGCCTCCATATCGCTTGTTCCAAAGAATAACCGCTATGTCGTTAACAACCAGTCTGGGGTCGACAACCTCCGTGGTCGCGTGCTGGTGGCCTTCAGCCTTCTCCACCTAAACCAACAAATGAATTTGGTTAAGTGATGAAATCTTTTATCTAAACTATATGTATATTTCTTTTGAAATGTTACATTACCTCGGAGATCCATCCTCTTCCAAATAGATCTGGCACGAGTCGGTTGGAACAACGGTGGGATGTTTATCCTCACCAAGGTGTGTGCAATTCGCAACCCGACCACCGGCTAAAAAAGCGAGCATGATCAAAAACCCGATCGGAGAATATATATATATATATATATGTGTGTATGATAAAAGATTTGTTACCTTAAGCCTTGTTATTCTCTCTTCAACAGAGACTATGGCCAAGATCTCAGAAATCCAACCTTTTCTCCGTGCTCTCTGCAGCAGATCGGCTGATCCTTTCTCTAACTTCCTGAGAAAAGAACTTCAAAAGAAGAGAGAAAATAAGACAAGAACATGTTTTAAGGTAATACATTAATCCAATGAAAATACTAGTTGGAGTTATCTCAAAGACTTACCACCTCCCGAGATAGCTTCATCACGACCAATGGACCGTGATCGGGAGTGAGTCCGGCTTTAATGGGCTTATTTGACGCTTGGTGAAATCCTCACCACATGCCAAGAGGTCAAGCCCTTGACTCGTGGTCGAGATGGTATCCACCCATCGCCCGACCACTCTGTCTTCTCCACGGTCTTTCTCCTTTGGGATTTTCCGTTGCTCTCATTCCGTGAAATAGAGGCCGTCCGTCCTCAGAATCGCCATATAGAACCGTTTTTCTTCCATGACGACCACGAGGATTTTGAGTACATATGAATGTACTCATCGCCTTTCCGTCGTGAAGGCGCAATGTACATTCCCCGGGAGTCTCCGTAGATCTCCCCATCACCATTCGGTAAAAATACCTGAAGAGCCTCAAACTTGGAGGCAATCCCACGTATGCTTCACACAAATATGTGAAGATACTGATATTGGCGATGGAGTTTGGGGCCAAATTCACTAATTCCACTCCATAGAATTCAAGAACACGGAGAAGGAATTTGTGTATCGGCAATCTCAAATTTCACATTCGATGTAGGCGAGGAAAACGGAATTTCCTCATCTTCGCGACTTGGGAAATGCTCTCCAAAAGCTGATCTCCATCCGATCAAATTCTTGTCCTAAGCATTCCGATCTTCTCCAAAGCTTCAAGCTTTTTCTTGCTCAACTCCGACGCAACCACTTTGTGATTTGCTCCGACATGATGAAAATCCTTGAGGATGAGCAGAACTCGCAGGAGATTTTTGTGGTCGGAAGAACAAGAAAAGGAAGGACGACGATTTTTGTCTGGATGAAAGAGATCAGAAAAGGGATCTGGAAGCATAAGGAATCCAAAAAGTCTAGCAATGGGGATTTTATAGCCTCGGGTCTTTCGAATTACGATCGGAGTTTATCCATAAAAGTCTGAATGGCAAAAAGCTTCTTTTTTGCCCAACGGACAGAGAAATTCTTCGGTTCCCAAGGCAAGTTCTCAACTTTAAAATGAACACAAAATCACCTCGGATGTCACGACATTAAATGGTGGTCTACCCGATATGAATTCATCGGGGGAAGGCGTTCACACGACCTGTTCATTTAAAGTTCGGGGGCTAGCTGACGAGGATTAAAACCTCTATGTATTAATTTAAATACATAGAAAGACCATACGTCTCCATGGTCGTAACCCATAAAACTAGCGACCCCACTGGTCGTAAGTATTTCAGAGGTTACACGATGGGTATCCTGGTCGGACTAGGTTCCGACCAGGTGGCTGCTCGGAAATGCTATGAACAGGTACCAATAACCGTATGATGAATGGAACACATGCTAAACATCCCATAACTTACGATGACATACAAGACTCTGACGATAAATCACCTTGCGGTTAAATGTCTCACAAATACTTAACCGCAAGGCACTTAGCACATTGTTAACTACCTTGAAACTCCAACCAGTTGTAACGTTTCATCAGAGACGTCTTCTCCAGGGGTAACTACCGTCCCTTCGGGAGTTATTTAATGGTGAAGCGCAGAAGACGAGGAGGGAGACAACAGCAAACAACAGAAGGCAACACAGAAGCCGAAGCAGTAGTATTCAGTACATTCAGTGTAATTAGAGATAGTCCCTAGTCAAGTCTTGTAAACCCAGTTCATATAAATAAAGAGCAGCCCCCATTCTCTTCGAAGATACTCTACGTCATTTTCCTCCTTTTATTTTCATAAGATCGGCGATTTGATCGTCGACAGGATCTCCTTGGCGAAGACCTCTTCTATGGTTGAAAAGGGTCCTCAGTAATCCATTGAGCAACACGCAGGATGTCAAGGAGGCTAGAATCATTTAAATCCATTCTCTCTATTTTGTCCAAACTCCAAAACCCAATTATTGAAGGAGTTTAAGTAGGTGTTCCCATCTCACCGAATCGAAAGCCTTGGCGATGTCAAGCTTGACGAAAAGACCCTGTGTCCCTCTCTTGTGCAAAGCTTTGATCAAGTTTTGAGTATAGAGGATATTGTCCTGGATGCGATGCTTCTTGATGAAGGCACTTTGACAATTAGAGACAATTTGGTTTAAAACTGGGGCAAGTCGATGGTTCACAGTTCTGGAAAGCTATTAACAAAGTTGATCATCTTTTCAAGAAGGGGTCTGCTCTTCAAGTTAGGGATGGTAAGAATATTTTATTATGGAAAGATGTTTGGCTTGATAATTGTGCTTTGAAAATTCATTATGATAATATGTTCAAAATCAGTACAGACCCTGATGTGAAGGTTTCAGATAGTGTTATGAATGGAGAGTGGCATATCAATTTTAAAAGACAATTTGGTAGGGAGGAGAAGGAAGCCTGGACTAACTTGAAGTAACCTGAAGTATGCTCTTAATGGAGTGGATCTTGTTAATAATAGGGCTAATTCCTTATATGCCACTGAAAGTTTGCCTCATCTCTTATATGCCACTCATTTTGTCATTGACATGTGGGCCCTGACCCCACATGTCAATGACACAATCAAGGATTTAGCCAAAATTTCAGTGGCATTTAAGGAATTAATCCATAATAATAATAGGGACAAGGTGGTTTGGTGTCTGGAGAACTCAGGAATTTTTTCGGTGAAGTCTTTATACCGTTTTGGTCTTTGGGGGGGGGGTATTCATCTGAGAAACCAGAAATTATGGAAAAGTAAAATCCCTTTGAAAGTGAAAATTTTTCTTTGGCTTGCTTTCCAGGATAGGTTACAAACAACATCTCAACTCAAATTGAGGAAGTGGAAGGGGGAGGATAAGTGCATTTTATGTAGGGTAAAGGAAGATACTTACCATATTCTCTTTAAATGTGTTTTAGCAAATTTTGTTTGGATTTGCATTAAAGAGATTTTAATGTGGGAGAATGTTCCAGAATCTCTTGATGATTTTCAACATAATTGGTTAGATGTTAGGGGTGCTAACAATTACAACATTTGCTTATTTAGTTTTGCAGCTTTGGCGTGGACGCTTTGAAAAATCAAAAATAAAATGACGATCGAAAAGGATTTTCCTAAGCAACCAACTGAAGCTTTATTTAAATCTATATCTTGTTTGCAGAAGTGGAGAATTCAGATTAAAGTAGGTGATCGAGGGGAGTTGGACTCAGTGATTAGCTTGGCCGAGGACTGGATAACAAGCTTCTGGAGGCGGGATACTTCCTAAGACAGCTTTTGTGTTCTCTTTGTTGTAGGTCTGTTCCTGGTAATTAGTTGGTTTGCCTTCTGGCTGTTTGCTGGAGATAGATCTAGCTTTTGTCTTGTGAGGTCTGGTCTTAGCTGATGGAGGGAGTAATGTTAATTCTAGTTGTTGGTTGTTGATGTGCTCGTGCTGATGGTGTAAACTGGTAACCCCAGTTCTTTTTTTTTAGGTTTGTTACTGCTGTAAGAACACTTTATGGCTTTCTATAAAAGCAGGGTGCTTATCAAAAAAAAAAAAACTGCGGCAAGCCGGTTGGCGAGGAGCTTGGATAAGACTTTGGCTACCCCGTGCATAAGACTAATTGGTTTATAGTTTTTTATTAGGGTAGGATCTGCCTTTTTTTTGGAATTAGCGCTATGTGAGCCGTGTTCAACAGGTGCAGCTTATCCGCTCTTTGATCCTGCAGCTGAATGAAAGCCGCTATGAGATCGAATTTGATGATTTCCCAACAATGGCGAAAGAAGAGACCGTTGAAACCGTCGGGCCCCGGGGATCTCTCTTTTGGCATGGATAGGATCGTTTTCCGGATCTCCTCTTCACTGAAAGGAAGCTCTAGTTGTTGTAGGTCGTTTGACTGGTAATCAAGGAAATTCCAGTCGAGGGATCCATGACGGTCTCTTTTCTTGCCTAATTGGTCGCTGAAATAGTCGAAAAGCGCCTCCTCTATTCCCTGATGAGAGGAAACCAGTCCATTTTCAGTGTGTAGCGTTTGGATGTGGTTTCGGCGCCGTCTGCTGTTTGCTCTCATTTGGAACAGCTTTGTATTTGCGTCACCTTCCTTAATCCACTTGTCGCATCCTTGATTTCTCAATCGCGGCAAGACCCAAGCATCTAGCGCTCAGCCGCTGAAAGCCGTCGCTCTTCTTGGGCCGCATCTAGCTCTCCTCTCTCTCTATTTTGTTGGGTACACTTGGGCGCTAAAGATAACAAGCAGTAGAATATCTAGAACACCAACGAATAATTTCTGACACGAATTAAATAAATCACCAATCACCTAACACCGAATGATAAAGAAAACCACCGCAGATATGGGATGCCTGCGAGCGCGCCGAGCTGAATGGCGGGTGAAACCCCCGTCCGCGGGCTCAGCGCCACCGCACCGCGCGGGCAGCTCCAACAGCCTCCAAGGCCCAAGCCGTGCGTCGTGTGCTGCGCGACCGCGACCCGTGCGTCGGTACGGTGCAGGCAAACCAGCCGCACCGGCGCCCGGGCGGCTCGGAGCAAGCCCGGCCACGCTGACACAACACAGCGGCACAGCCCCCTCGTGGTCCTTGGATCTGACTGAAAGAGGCCGCCGCTACGCGGGGTTCCCACCAGCCGGCACGCGAAGTCGCGACCGGCGGATGAGGGCAGGGCGGCTTCAACCAAGTTTTTGCTCGCCTCGTTTCGGCCTAGTGGATGCGGAAGAAAAAGGAGTGACAGGAAGCAGTGTACACTGTACAGCTGTACATACCCATAACGAAACAGAAACTAACAAAATGCTGCAATTTTACACACGGAGTGATTATAGTTTTTCTCTGATAGTGTTACACATACCCATAATTACTCTTTCAAAAGAACAATGATCATAAATTTAACTAAAGGTATCATTGTATACATATCCTGGCTCCACGCTGTTCACAGTTTTACCCTGATATTACACAAAGCTTTAAAAGGTGCAAAGTATCACCACCATTCCGCACCGCAAAATAACACAATTTGACTTTTTCAACACGAATTCTAACACCTGTTTTAAATTTTGTACCAACAAAAGCCAGATGCAAGTATAAAAATATAAAACCCAAACTTTTGGATGGTACCCCTAACCATGACTAAATCTTTTCCACTATTCTGTAATCTGTTCTAGAAATAAGGCTTCCTGCTTGCTTGTTAACCCAAGATCACTAAATGATAGATGACCCTCACCAGTGGTAAAAGCACGCCTAGGATACGACCTTACCTGCATAATACAGAATGGTAAAATATGAGACCGGACGATTGTTAGAGTTGCACAATTTAACCAGAGGAATGAAAAAATGCCCATAAAAACCAACTAAATGAAAACAAATACAAAAACCAACTAAAAGAAATTGATTATACTCCCAGAACCGATTATAACTAGCCGGCTATGGGTCATACTGCCGCCTTGGGTTGTGTGCAAACGGTCTTCCAATTAGCTGGCTAACCTGTCAAATCTATACTATTTTGCCAGAAGCCCTTCCGCTGAAGGTGAGAGATCAGATACACTACCGAAATCAACAAGCTGAAACAGCAGAATGACTTTTAGCGGTGCTTAGACCAAGCACAGTTCATGGACTGTCCTGGAGGGGGAAAAAAAAGGAGAAAACCCTACAGACACTGATACAGCTTGAATACACCTGGTTGAAGTGCCACAGAAGCAATGCTCCAGGCCGCACTGTCATAAGAATGGTCTCCCCTGACAGCTCATAGCAGCCAAAGGTGCAGCAAACAACACTATCCGACGGCTAGAGCTTAATGTATTCCACAGTGAGCATAAAAAAAACATGACAAATTTTCGTTGTTAATTAGAAGTGACTCAGCTATAGAAGCATAAAAATGTCAATGCAACAAATACATGTCCTCTTTCTGTCTTTCGATCACACCGTAAATCTTGGTTCTCTCGTCCACAATTTCTTAATGAGTGAAAAATAGGTACTGTCCTGCCACACCATGCAACTCAAATGGTTCGGTAAAAAAATCACATTTATGTAACGATCCATAAATATTCACTGGCACATGATACAGTATACATGGGGCTTGGGACCTTTTGGACATGTTGTGTCAGGTGATGAGCGCTGGGAGTGAAGGTGGAAGGGAAGAATCAATTCAGGAGGATGAGGATTGCGTCGGGACGCCGTGGTAGGCGGTGGCCAGGAGGAACCCTAGCCGCCGGCAGTGAACAGGGGGAAAGAATGGCATGGATGAACAGTGCGCGGATGGCGCAAAGGGGATTGCGTAACTCCCAATCCTTTGCTGATTTTCATTGATAGTATATGCCGCGTATATAAAGGAATACAAACTGACTGACTCGGAAGGTATTATCCTTTCCTAATGCAATACAAACTGACTTGGAAGATATTATCCTTTCCTAATGCAAACTTCCCTAATGTAGACTTCCTATATTAAACTTTCCTAATTGCAACTTCCTATTTTGATAAAAGAGGATTCCTAAACCGCCGCTAGGGCCGTCTGCACCTGCCCCTTACAGTGCCGGCCATAAACGCAGCCCCACATGACATCTCTCCCTCCATTTGACAAACAACTCGTCCACGAGCTGGAAAGAGGGATAAGACGCCCAGAAAGCAATGACATCTTCCCATGACACATCGGCCGCATGAAGTCCTTCCCACTGGACAAGAATTTGCCACTTATCCTGAGACAGTCATGCACGAAGCACCTTGGCTGGTGTTGGAATGACTTGACCATGAAGAAGAGTAGGTAACGGTGGTTGAGCTTCAGGAGGAACTAGAGGGCGTAGTGATCCGTGCAGACCTTGAATGGACGCCCCCACAAGTAGGGCCGCCAATGGCGCACAGCCTGGACGAGGCAAATCAATTCGCGCTCATATGCCGTGAGTTTGGCATGTCGAGCAGCAATTGGGCAACCGAAGAAGGCGATGGTGCCGGCGCCTTGGCGAAGGACAGCACCGAACCCAATGCCCGAGGCGTCGCACTCCACCACGAACGACACGTCAAAATTTGGCAACGGGAGCACCGATGCCGAGGTCAGCGCCCCTTTATGGGCCGTGAACGCCGAGTCGGCTTCCGCCAACCACACAAGGCCCTCCTTGCGAAGGAGGCGTGTCAGGGGCACTGCAATTGTGCCGAAATCTTTGATTAAGCGCCGGTAGTAACCGACCAGCCCCAAGAAGCCGCGGAGAGCGCGCACCGAGTGGGGGCGCGGCCAGTCCTGGACACCCACCACCTTGGACTGATACATGGCGACGCCCTTGGCCCAGATGACATGGCCAAGGTACGTCACCAATGTGTCTCCAACGAGGCACTTAGACTTCTTGAGAAAAAGTAGTAGTTGTTGTTGAAGACGTTGGAGGACCGCCCGAACATGGCGCAGATGATCCGCCCACGAGTAACTGTAAATCAAGATAACGTCAAAGAACACAAGTACAAAACGATGTAGATATGGCCACAGAACCTCATTCATGAGAGCCTGAAAGGTGGCTGGGGCGTTGGTTAACCCGAAAGCCATAACCAAAAATTCAAATAAGCCCTCATGAGTGCGAAAAGCGGTCTTCTCCGCATCTTCAGGGGCCATCCGGACTTGGTGATAACCTAAGCAGAGGTCCATCTTGGTGAAGAACCGTGCTCCCTTGAGCTCATCCAAGAGCTCCTCGACCACCGGGATCGGAAACTTGTCCTTGATGGTTTTATCGTTCAAGGCACGGTAGTCAGCGCAGAAACGCCAAGACGCATCCTTCGTCTTGACCAATAGCACGTGCACAGAAAATGTCGAGCTGCTACGCCGAATGATGTCCTTTTCCAACATTGCAGAGCATTGCCGCTCTAGCTCGTCCTTCTGAGTAGCCGAGTATCGGTACGACCAAACCACCATCGCAATAGTGTCCGGAAGGTGGATGCTATTGTCACAGCCGCGTGGAGGTGGGAGTCCCTGAGGTTCGTTGGAGACCGGAGCGAATTCCGCGAGTAACCCCTCCATGAGTTCCCTTGTGGCCGAAGCTAAGTAGAGGTGTGGCGCCAGCCAGGATGGTGTCGCGCCGTGCGAAGTGATCTCTCGGCCTTGGCGTTGGTAGCGCATCGTCAGGAGGTTGAAGTCCCAGACGATCGGTCCTAGGGAACGGAGCCACTGGACCCCAAGGACGATGTCGAAATCACCGAGTGGGATGGTGAGCAAGTCGAGGATGAAGTTTTCCCGGTCGATGGAGATAGGTGTCGCATAGCACACCCCGCCGCTCGCCACCTTGTCCCCGTTGGCCACGGCTACAAAGAGGCCAGTGCGTGGCACCATATGCAAGCCCACCTGGGTGACGAGCTCCGTGGCGATGAAGTTATAGGTGGGGCCGGAGTCGAACAGGGCCATCAACTGGACACCATTGGCCATCACCAGAAGCTGCATCGTTTGGGATTCGCGGATCCCGGTGAGGGTGAGGGAGATGGTGGCGTCCGCGTTCACCTCCTCGATGTCGTCCTCCTCTAGTTACACTTGCAACATAAAGATACGTTGGCAGAAACACTAGTGGCCGAGTACAAACTTCTCGTCACAATTGTAGCACAGACCCTTGCTGCGACATTCCTCTATCTCGGTGGGTGTGAGCCGCCGGAAAGGCTTGGCCGAGCCCGATGCACCCGTGGTAATCGTGGAGGGTGACGTCGGCCAAGTCGATGTCGATTCTAAGCCGCCGCCGGGCATGAATGGTTTGTGCTAGCGGCTGGAGGACGCCGGGGAGGGTCTTCTTAGGGGCCTGGGCAAAAGGATTAAGCGTTCGTACACTCTGCCAAGATCCATGGCCACTTCCAAGTTGTTCGGCCGCTGGAGTTCGACGTGGGTCTGTAGGGGCTCGCCTAGCCCGGCCGTGAAGAGCGTCACCTGTTGTTCCTCGTCAAGGTGGTCGCAACGAGCTAGCAGGGTCAGAAAATTTTCGGTAAAATCAGCCACCAAGGCTGTACGCCGAATACTCGTCAGTGCGCCTAGCGGATTGTGACGTGTGGGTGTTCCGAATCGACGATGAACCAGATCGGTGACGTGCCACCAGTTGGGCATTCCGTCTATGCACTCCACCCGCATGTACCACGGGTGTGCCACGCCTCACATATGATATGTCGCGAGCCACACCCTATCATCCATGGGCGTCTGCTGAGCGCGAAAAAATTGTTCGCAGCGATTGATCCAAGGCGGTGGATCTTCCTTGCCGTCAAAGGACGGAAAGTTGAGCTTGATGTAGTGCGGCGGGTTCCGTTGATGTCCGGTTCCTGGAGCAGTGAGGTGTGACAGCGGCAGGCGAGCCGCCCAAGCCTTCAGTGGGGTAGTGCAGGCTCAGCGGCAACTCCCCGTCGGTCCCCGTCCGTGCGGCGGCGTCTCCGTCTTCACCGCCCTCCTCGCTGGAGGGTTGTCCTTCCACATGTGCCAGACGATGATCGTGCCGGGCTAGTCAATTGATGTTAGTCTCAATCAAGCCGGCATGCCGAGCGAATTGGTCACTGATGCTAGCAAGGGATTTCGCCGTGTCTTCAGCGAATTGGCGCATCACCTGTTAGAAGTCTTCGTTACCACCGTTGCTTGACATGGTGGATGAAGTAACGGTTGGCTCTGATACCAAGATGTCAGGTGATGAGCGCTGCGAGCGAAGGCGGAAGGGAAGAATCAATTCATGAGGATGAGGACTGCGTTGGGACGCCGTGGTGGGTGGTGGCCAGGAGGAACCCTAGCCGCCGGCAGTGAACAGGGGGGAAAGGATGGCACGGATGAACAGTGCGTGGATGAACAGTGCGCACGGGGACAGTAGGGATGGCGCAAAGGGGATTAGGTAACTCCCGATCCTTTACTGATTTTCATTAATAGTATATACTGCGTATATAAAGGAATACAAACTAACTGACTTGGAAGGTATTATCCTTTCCTAATGCAATACAAACTGACTTGGAAGGTATTATCCTTTCCTAATGTAGACTTCCTATATTAAACTTCCCTAATTGCAACTTCCTATTTTGATAAAAGAGGATTCCTAAACCGTCGCTAGGGCCGACGCACAAACTGACTTGGAAGGTATTATCCTTTCCTAATGTAGACTTCCTATATTAAACTTTCCTAATTGCAACTTCCTATTTTGATAAAAGAGGATTCCTAAACCGTCGCTAGGGCCGGCTGCACCTGCCCCTTACGGCGCCGGCCATAAACGTGGCCCCACATGACAGTTGTGCTAATTACAACAGCAAGACACCAAAGTACTCCAAAAGATGAATTTGTAATTCCATGAATGCATAATTACGGATCTACAAATGCTACAGCAGCTTGCACGAACGACAGCTCCATAGTCCCTATGTAGCATCAATACAATGCATGGTCACATGTGAAAGACTTCGAGATAGTTCCCTCAAGAAAATAGCACACTGAACTATGTGTAGACCAGAATAAGAAAACTCAGAAAAGTATACAGAGCAGTATCTTTTCCCTGTCAATGTCAGTGTGGTTAACCAGCTAGCTAATGATAGTATAACAGTCAAAATACCATGTTACCAACTCACTGGTGACTGCTAGCACCTGGCATACCAGTCAATAGGGACAACACTAGTTGGTCTCATTTTTATCAACATAATTTCCTCTTTGTGGAGTACATATATGACATATTATTAAAGTACCAGTAGAGAATTACCAGTCTATAGGTTCCTGGCTTGCAAGTCCTGCCAATGTCTAAGAAATCAAAAAGGAACTGCAAGCAAACCAGCAAGCCACAAGCAAGTATTAATGGCAAGACAAGCGTAATGAATGCTTTTATTCTAGGTTCTGGCAGCTCAAAAGCAGTTTACCTGGAGTCTATCAGATTTAAGAAAACGACGCCCCTGTCGACTACCATCAGGCATGCGGACTACAAGTGTAACAGCACCTTCATTGTCTGGAGGTGGCTCCAACGGCAATGATTCTTGTTTGGTTGCAAGATTGGACTCTAGCTCCTATTTACATTAAACATCATGAACAACATAACTGGCATATCACCAATAGTGCAGCAGATAACATGAACAATGAAAAATACATGTCAGGCAAGCCTCAATGAAACTGTGGAAGGGAAGAGCTTGGTTATCATGAAGTTTTCTAGAAAATAGACACTATTGCCTCTTATATCCCATCTCGAGGACAAACATGGATCTATCTCGTACATAAATTTGAAGGAGGAAACGTAGGCAGTGGGCACATCCTCTTGCACTACATTGCTTCCACTAAACATGGTATATTAGTCCGACGAGTAATTGCTTGCCAACTAAACCTAAAAAAAGATCAGCTATAACAGTACACTAATCTCACGAAAGATCCTCTTATGTTAGTATCTCCATTGAAACTTGATATACAGTTTCAACATATATATTGTCTGGCAACCACACCTAAAATAAGACCATTGTAACATAAGATAAACTAGAGCACCAAATTTCATATCCTCACAGTGATGATCTAATCATCTAACATTCAAATATTGAAGAGATTGTTGCCTATCATCCTTTCAACTTTCAAATTATCTGTAACAGGAAGGTACCTCTTCCTCAAGTTGTTTTTTATGCCTTTCCTCCTCCTCTTGCTTCTGTTTCTCCAAAGCAGCTTCTCTTGCAGCAGTTTCTTCGAGGCGACGGAGCTCAGCTTCTTGTAGGGCCTTCAGCTCCTTTTCTTGATCAGCTTGGAGTGACGCAAGGTACTCATCATCCTGTAAATCAAACTTACTAACAGTCACAAACTCACTATACAATATTTGTTGCATTTACCAACAAATGTAAAAAGCTTAAAGTTCAAACCTGCTGCTCTCGCAATAACCGCTGTTCAGTTAATGCTGGTGATGGAGGACGCGCTACTTGGGGATAATGACTCGAGATTCTGTGAGATGGAATGGAGAATGGATATGTTGTTCCTTCAGGAATTCCACCAAACATTGCAGCCTCCAGCATAACAGCTTCATCATGCTCCTCAGAAGAAATGCCACCCCACTTCTCCAAAAGAAGAATGTGAGCAATGAAGTAAATACTGTCAACTGTCTAATTTTAAGGTGCAGATTGGGATTATGATACCTCTGATGGGAATTCATCTCTGTTATTCTGGCGATCATTCAAATTGCTTTGAGGCTGTGAACTTGAGGGAGGGCTATCAACCGTGAGCACAGGTTGTGTTGGCTCAGTGTTTCCAGAAGGGATGCGCCTAGAACGACGTCTAACTAATGGCTGTTCTTCAACATCCTCAGTCTCCTCTTGGAATCCCTCTTCATCTGTTGGTTGCCTAGATGTTCCAGCCTTTCCTGTAGCTAATTCTTGCCTCCAAAAAGGAAGAAAATGTATGAGGAATCAATTGCTACTAGCCTACTACAGTAAGGTAGCCTGAGGAGTAAAGAGCCAGAGGGTAGAAGCATAGTCACAGGGATCAAAGGTCGATGCCGCGTCCCACGATCCGGGTTCATCGACCCAGGTACGATTCATGGGACGTGGTACACCAATCCTATGTAATTTAGAAGGAAAAGTGGCGTACCACGTCCCGCAACCGCGTTCCTCAACCCGGTCAACCCACGTTCCTAGTGACTATGGGTAAAAGTTAACATTCACCTTCCAACTGTTCCACCTGCAGTTTCCATGTCTTCTTTATCAGAAAAATGATCTTCCAAGTTTACTCCCTCTGGATGTTGAGTTCTTCCTTGCTCTGCTGTCTGATATTTATTAAAAAAAAAATCGATAAAGCAAGATTCACAAAAGCATGTTGGAGAAAAAGAACAGCCTCAGCAAGCTCGTTCTCATCTCTCCCACATGGTCCATTTTAATGTGAAGAAAATATCAAAATTGTCACACTGCGCGTGCACGCGCAGAGAAAATGTCACAAACACACGCAGAAAAATTGTTACACGCACACACACACACGCAGAAAAATGTCACACACACACGCAGAAAATATCACACACTCGTGTGTGTGTGTGCGCGCGCGCGCGCAGAGGGGGGGGGGATCCAATAACCACGAGCTTACATTTGTCAGTTCTTCAGCATCTCTTTTTGAAGCTTCAATTGCTGCCCGAATCATTTCCTCTTCTATGTCATTGTCATAGTCAGTAACATGAACCAATGGAGGAGCAGATGGCACGAAAGGGTTTGACCGCGATGTATTGCTATGGATATTAGCATGATGAGAAGATGGCACGGATGACAACTCGTCATCATCGTCATCAATTACGATAGTCTCACGAACTTCAGGGCCATATGAAGACTCATGTCCAGTGACATCCTCAATAATAGGAGCCTGACCAGAAGGACCTGTTTGAGGGTTGCTATCTTTAACTTCAATAGGTACCTCTCTCACCTCTCTAGGGTGTGAACCCTGCACGCCATGATTGAAAGTACCAGCCAAGCCAACTCTGTTATAAAAATTTTGCTGAAAATTTGGATCCATCAGTGCAAAAGGGTCGCGCAGAGTTTCAGGGAAAAAAGATCTCTGAAATGTGTTATCAAGTGGTCCGTCCAGCTCCATATCATCATGACTAACAGGCACAGTACTTTGATTGATTCTGTTCCTGAAAAACACCCACATATCATTCATCTGTTCGAATGGTGCAACATGGTATCTGGAGAGTAATTATTCTCCCTCTGGTCCAGTTTACCTGTCGTTTTAGCTCAATGCACATAGCACAAGGAAGTAATTAATGGCTTGGTTTTTACATATGGGCCCATGTTAATTGTATGTTCAGCTCTTTACTACCAACAAGCAATCAGATGGATATTTGGAGGAAATAGTTGCTTGAAAAAACCAAAATAACAAGTATTTGCAAACCAAAACCACCTTGCTAAGACAACATCTACTTTGGACTGGAGTATATCTAAAGAAAACATGTACGAAAATTTGAAACACATACGTTGTGATGTCTCCTTCATTGAAATGTGCATTGACGGCCTGGTTAAGGTCACCACCATGTTCCTGTGTGACATTCATCAGTAAGTCATTATGACTAAATAGATAGATGACACCAAAGGCATAATGGTGCATTTGAACAATCACTTTGGAGGCAATACCCTGGAAGATTTACCAACCAGACGCATTCACGCAATTAGCTACACTTGAAAACAAAAGGATAACCATTGGAAGACAACATCGTACACCAGCTGTTGTGTGTTCCAAATTAAAATTTATAAATATCAGATCTAGCAGATCGGGTGATACCAAACACAGTTGATACTCAATAGGCTTATTCAGAAATTACGCTAAGAAATATCTGATTGTGTAAACTCCATTTTAGCTGCGAAACACTCCTAGATTAACAGGTACGGAAAAAATCGGCACAAAAAAACCCCGCAAACTCTACAAGCCCAACTTCGAGATGCGCCAATCAATTCATTTGGAACGGGAACTGCAAATCTCACCGGACCATGACAACAATGTCAAACCAATTGGAGGTTCTGTGACCAATTCGGGCTTTCACAAAATCATTAAGAGTAAAGGTAGCAAGTGGATAGAGATAAGCCACGAGATTTGCTGGAGTAATTCCATTCCATAACTGCACAACAACTCGAGCATTCGCTAGCGCCTCCACAGATTCATCGAGCCACGTAACAAATCGGGCACACTTCACCACCATCGCGCCACATCACACGCAAGCCCCCAACCCAGTCCGTCCCACAACCGAACACAAAATTAAAACCGTAATCCCGACTACCAACCGGGCACAACCAAATCCACCGCGCCCAAACGATTACGCGAGAGATTGGGAGCGCCTGAATCGAATAAGGGAAGAGGAGGAAGGGGCTTCGGCGTTACCTCGAGCTTGCGGACGGCGACGGCCTCGTCGGCCCCGCTGATGCTCACGAAGGCGTCGATCGCCTCTTGCGGCGGCCTCGCCATGGTGGGAGGGTTCCAAGGAGACGCAACGCCGAGAAGGCAGAGAGGATAGGGGACCAAGGGGAGGCTGGAGAGGAGGGCGTGACTGCGTGAGGGAGACGGAAAACGGAAGAGCAGTGCGCTGTCCTGTCAAGCTGTAGCCGGTAGGCTAGCAGTGAGCTTTGCTTATTTGCTTAGCGTTTAAGCACCATGGGTCATGCAGTCTTATTTAGGACACGTTGAATGTGAGATGCCTATATACGCGTGTTTAAAGAATGAGAATATAACCATATCATTAAATATCTATGTAAAAGTTGTTTTCTTCAATACAATTATCTGTTTTTGTAGGTGGTTAGATGATTATATTATCTATTAATTATATATAGTCACATACATAAATATCTCTTAAGCACCGATGCCTAATCAAGCATTTATGCTACAAAATAAGCATCTTATCTATCATATATGGCAAAAAAAAATCAGTTTTTTTTTGCTAAACACCTCTCTAAACTACATTGTACATGCTCTTAGATGGGCCAAGATCTCGGGCCATCTACGCGGAAGTACACCGGTAAGCCTGCAGTAACTAGTTTGTTTATTTGCTTAGCGCTTAAGCACTATACGCTATACGGTCTTATTTACATGGGCCAAGATCCTAATCCATCTATATGGAAGTGTAACGGTAAGCCACCAGTAACTAGTGTGTTTATTTGTTTAGTTATGACTAGTTCTTTTATGGTTCAAGTATTGATGCACTCTCGTAAGAGGATCCTCTTTAGAATACGACATCAGTGTATCAATAGTGTATGTTTCGCTCTACTTGCATTTCGTTCTTTAGAACACTACATCAGTGTATCAAAAGTGTATGTTTCGCTCTCCTTGCATTTCGTTTGACTGTGGCTATAAAGGATTCCCTCGAATAGCCAAATGTTTTTATGCAATTGCAATGCAACCGCACCTCGCACCCTTCCATCTTTTCACTGAATTGTGGGATTTATATTGGGCGTGGCACCATGCTGGTGCCACCATCGGCAGTACAAAACCAAGTCTCGACCTCTGTAAAGTCTATATAGGCTTTCTCCTCCTGGGCATGGGCCCATTGTAGCACAACGTCGGTTATAGGGGAGGGCTTTTCTCTGAGGAATGTCCCCACGTAGGGACTGACCTTAGGGTCGTCCGATCGCGCACTGTAGCGCAGACGGACAGTCCCTTGACAAGTTCGGTCCGGTTACAGGGGTTCCGCATTTGGCCACTCTGCGCCTCCCTCCTACATGGCTCATGACCATTAGCATTGACTCAAGCGGTCCATCAAATTAAAGGTGCTCTTAACGTGTTAGTTAATCCAGAAGTAACCAGGAAAGTATATGTTTTTTAACAAGTCAAGATGGTATATGTCTACAGGGAGTTTTGGAAGATGAATCTAACTGCAAGTCCATTACTCTCTCTCTCTCTCTCTCTCTCTTTCTCTCTCTCTCTCTCTCTCTCTCTCTCTATATATATATATATAAAGAATTTTTTTAATAACCCATTTTTTAATCAGAATTACAGAAATAATACTACTTAATTTTTTTACCAGAAATAATCATCAGTCGTCATACCGTTGGGTGACTTACAGCTAGTCGCCCAATGATTGGGCGACTGGCCATAATCGTCCAACGACAGAGCGCCAAGTGTTAGAGTCGCCTGGTAGTTGAGCGACTTGATTAAGTCGTCCATTGGTTGAGCGACTTAGATCAAGTCGTCCAACCACTGGGCGATTTCAAGTAGTACTTGTACTGTTTAATAAATCCAATTGGAATAATTGTGTGGGAATAAATGTTACATTTTGTAGGTATTATATTTAGCAAATCATGTTGTAGGATGTTTTTTTTTGGAAATAAAAGGGTGGTGACAAGGTTGGTTGGTCCATTTGTGAATTTCGTAGAATCTCTAGGGTACGAAATTTGTCAGACTCGCAATAACATTTTTGTGATCGTCGTATGTTGTTGTAGTGCGCTAAATTTCTGAAGAATTTTGTGAGAACGATAGAGGTAGCAATGATTCGTAAGTACGAAGGTAAGTGATATTGTGATGCGCCAGGAAATTCATATACGGTGGAGAACTTTGGAGAAATGGTGCAACGATAACAACACACAGTTGATCCGACAAGGGGTTACATGGCAAGCAAGCCAACGAATCAAGGACGGTACAGGCATGCCTTTAGCGAATTAGAAATACATCGGACATATGGATGAAGAGGGTCAGACTACTGCGTTGACCGGGGCCATTTGCCCTTCCTTGTGAGTTCGACGTTGTACTCCTCGCCGGCCGCCTTGGCCTCGGCCGCCAATTCCCTCTTTTTCTTGCGCTCCCTCTCGCGAGCCTCGCGCTCCTTGCGCCTGCACGCCTCTAGATGGGCTTATGCCTCCCACGGATCTGTTGATTGTGCTCTTGATTAACGCTCCTCCCCTCCTCTCCTCTCGCGGTCCCTGTTGGCATCCCACTCCTCGCAGTCGAGAGTCTACTAGTCATGTGGGTGGATCTCTAGGTCGATCCTCTTGCGATAGCCACATAGCGGATACGGGGACTATGGGTAGACGGGAGAGGTTGTTAGTGCGGACTTTGAAAGAGAAATAGTAGGGGGACATATTGCTACCTGTCCTTACCGGCTGTCGATAGCATCTCGTGTCCCAACGGTGGTCGGGATAGTCGCTGGAGTAGTTCGCGCAACCCCAGTAATGCATGCCCAAGCTTAGCCGGTGCTTGGACTTGAAGAACTTGTATTTGTTCCTGCACCAACAGAGGGACGACGTCCCCCCTCTGGTGGGTGTTGCGGTGAATGCTCGGTTGAGATATTGTGGTAGGGGTTGCTGCTACGGGGGATGGCGTTATTGTGGGGAGGTGGCCTCCTAGCACTCTCTCTTTGTTCCTCCTGGGCTGCATACTCCCTTTGCATTTCGCGGACTTCCTCCCAGTGCTTGTCTATCTGAGCGAGATTGTGTTGAAGTCTGGATGCAGGAGAACCCACCGTGGAAAGGGTAGTAATTATATGTCGGCCGTATGTATGCGTGATGAATTGTAATTCGTTGAAGAAATTCAGCGTCCGTGAAGCGGCCTCAAAAGTGACTCATCGAGTCACGTCGTCCTGAAAAGCTGACTCATCGGGTCATGTTATCCTGAAAAGCTGGCTCGTCGGGTCACGTTGTCCTGAAAAGCTGGCTCGTCGGGCCACGTCGTCCTGAAAAGCTGACTCGTCGGGTCACGTCATGCTTTGCAGAGAGTGGTCACATCCTACTTTGACAGTGCTTTGTGTTTCAATTAAGACGAGATACTAACACTTCAAATAAAGTTAACATTTGCAATTACGATACAATTAGTTTCACAGTGCTTACAATAACCAAAGTATTGACTGAAGTACAAGTTACAACATGCTAGCAGTTCTAATCTTAGTGCCACTACGCACCCAACAAGAAGCGGTGCTGCACTTCATGCCGGTGTTCCTACGTGTCGGCAGGCGCCTTGCAAGTTCTCACAGTGTGGTCTTCCTGGCGGCAACGGCCGCAGCGTCTACCCGCCGCTCCAGCTTCCCCTTCGTCCATATCGTTTCTAATGCGACGACTCTGCCGACGGCCCTTCCCCCTTCAACAGGTCAAGATCCGGAATCCAAGTCCTCTGTACAGTATCCAACGTGGCAAAGTTGCCTACAACCCTAAAGCCTCTTAGCTCGCCGCACCACGCCTGCTGCACCCTCTCCTTCATGAAGTACTCTGATATGAAGTTAGATGGGTCTATGTGGATGGTCCCACACGCGGCGAGGACATGAGAGCATGGCTTGTGAAGAAGCTTTAGCTTATTGCATATGCAGCTAGGTTCATTCACATGGTCTCTAAGGCATACCTCGTGGTTAACAAGAGACCAAGCCGTCCCAAATCTAGCTCTGTCTCAAAGGACCACATCGAAACGATGCTCTGCATTACCCATTACGAAGAACGTGTGCGACTGAGCCTTCTCGGTCTTGGCCTGCATGTACGCTGTAATCTTTGAGCAGTGCGGTGTATGTGGGTTGGCTGCATGAAGTGCCACATTTGCATGCTTTTCTCTGAAATGTCTGATTGTACCATGCAGAATGCCTTCCACGATGGCGATGAGGGGCTGAGAATGGAGGCCCCTAATAACCCAGTTATACACCTTAGCAAGGTTAGTGGTCATTATGTCGTACATTGCACCGTCCGTGTCATGCAGCAAGGACCACATAATACAAGTTATAGAACAATGCTAGAGGGGATGCATAGACAACCATGTCATAGTAACTACGAAGTAGAATACGTAAACACATAATATAAGTACACAGAGCACAACGAAGATCCCCATCGCCACCCGCCACGCCACCATGACACCTCCTCTGTAAATCCGCCACGTTCCACACCCGGTCCGCCATGTCGCCCCTTGCTTGGGCTTCCGAAGCGCGGGGTGCTTAGGTCGGGGCCCAAACAGGGAAAGACGCTCAGGAGCCCTGCTAATCCATGCTCTCAAGGCCTTAGGGGTCGACTCCACCTGTGCCTGCGTGACCACTGGGGGCCCGCTAAGCAGCAACCTGGAAAGAACCTCGACGGGTGCGGGCTCAGCTGCTCCCTTGACCTCCCCAGGTGGATCCGCGAAGAAGGCATCCACATCCTCGTGCGAGGAGAGCTCAACTCTCGGCTGGAGTAAGAAACCTGCAGGACAAATAAGACAAAAAAATGTTAATCTCTACAATATATCGACGATCACAAACCTGAAGAGAGGAAACATACCTTGGTTGTGTGCCATGCGCACGAAAGGGTTAAACCCGTCGTACTAACCATACGGGTCGGGGAAGAAAGGATACTGCCTGGTGCTCTCAGGTAGGTGTCTTGGAACGACGACGGTGGCGATGGTTGTGGTGGTGCGTACCCACGTGCCCACCCGGATCCTCCAGCCTACCAAGGCGCAAGCGCAAGCGGGGCACGTGGACGTGCCTCTCCTGAGCCTCCTGACTGTGTTGTAGGATGTGCCGACCTCGGTGTATGCGTCGACATGGCCACCTCCTAGACCGTCCTGCACGACGTTAGGGTCACGGCACGCCTCGCCGCACTGTAGGCACACTGGACAAACTGCACTAGCTCATCGCGCGTCACCTCTGCACCAATGTCGTGCTTGTCCAGGATTGACGGGGAGTCCCTGGCAATCCCGACGTTGATGTCCGTCTGCAAGGAGTACATGAAAGCGTCAAACCTATAATTGAGGTAACCATACTCAAACAATTTAAAACACAATAGTATGTACCGCGAGGTGCAAGTTCCGCGCGAAGTGTACAAGGTACGCGTCGGTCGGTGCTGGTACGCGAGTGGGGGGAGGGTCGATGACATGCACCAGCCTGGTGCGTGTCTACGAGGCGCATCAATGAAGGTACTTGTAAACGCTACCGGGTTGTACGGGTCGTCCACTCAAGACGATATCCTCGTGGGCATTCGCCCACTGCGCCACCCACAGCTCCATCTTCACTGGCCACTGCGTCCTGGTGCCACCCCTCCTACTATGCCTACGAAACATACCACTGCAATTAGAAGCTATCGTAACAGAACTGGCAAAAACATATACGAACATGTGTTGTGTGTAACTCATGTGTGGTTTGAATCAAGCACCCTCGTCTTGACAAGAACTGGAACAACCTGGTAGAGGACGAACTGGTGCATCACCTTGTGCACCGCGTAGTCCTCGACGAACATGTCGAAGACGAGCTTCTTCTGCATCCACCAGTATGCTCGGTCGTGCCAGCACAGTGAGGATAGCCCCCCGGGAGCACGGCCCTTCGTCTCCTGATGAGAGTACGGCTCCTAGCGCAAGTCGTCAGCGGTAAGGCGGTCCAGCTGCTCCACGAAATGCTCGTACACACGTGTGACCTGCACATGTGCATACGGTGCCTGTGAGCCAGAATGGTGGTTACAAAGGATGATCCATAATACGACTGAAGTAAAGATATAGGGAAGTACATACCCGTCTATGGCACCAAAGGGACCCTACGGTTGGCCGGTTCACCGTGTCCCCATGGTACATGTCCCCGCCGTACGGACTAGAGTCTACCAGCATGGGCCGTCCGAGAGAGAAGCGCTCGAACGACCACAACTGCAGTAGGAGGGGGCAGCTTGTGAGGATAGATATTGTCTTCATCCTACAGCATGCATCGCATATGCCGCGGTACGTTGCGACAAGTACGGTTGATCCGCAACTCCTCACCGTCGGCGATGGCCCTCGCGTACCCCACGAGGCGAGCATCAACGGAGTCTTCGTGGCTGTTGGTAAACAGTACCCAGCTGAAGAGCCACAACAGGTATGCCTCGAGGTGCCGCGACACCTGGTTGGCGGTGGGCTGCGGGACCATTCGCTCGACCTACGCACAAACGAATAATTAGTAAGCCCGTCATATGGCTAGGATAGTGCATCGCTAAATATGGAAAAAAAAAGGTAGCATATGTACCCGGAAAACTGCGAAAGCCGCCATAGGGGCGGGCCATACCGCTGCCGCTCTGAGAAGTCGTAGTACGGTGGCGCGGCCTCCGTCGCAAGAACCCCGAAACACGCCAGCGAGGCATCGCGCCAGTTAATGACAGCGTTTGGTAGAATGCAGGGGCTCCGCGATAGGCGGTAGAGCAACATCACGACATCCTGCAGAGTAGGGGCCATCTCTCCGAATGGGAGGTGGAAGGTGTGCGTCTCAGGCTGCCACCGGTCCACCAGGGCTATCAGGAGCGACCGGTCGAACGGGAATCGTCGTGACCACTCCGGACCGGCTTGGACCTCCCCGTCGCCCTCGACCAGAGCACCGTCATAGCTCAGCCTGCAAAGCACGAAGAAGTAACTACATAGCGGGCATATGACACAAAACAAGTGGCATAGCTTGCGAACAAACCTGTCTACCCAGCGTGGATCCAGTCTCCAAGCCCGTCGGGGTGTACGCGTACGAACCACCCCCAAGTCAATCGCGTTGTCCCCGCGAACCGGATACGGGACACGACGGCTCACGCGGTGCTGCGCGTCGCCCAACCGGTCCAGGAGGCTGAAATGCCAGTCCGAACCACCAGGGTCGTGAGCCATACCTGCAAACCAATTTCCAGTTAGCAATCACGACACAATTAGTTGGTTCAATTACTTATAGCGTAGCTCCGGAAATTCTACAAATTAAGTTGTATTCTTGCTTAAGTCTACTGATTTTTTTTATAACCTACCATGCTTTTAAAGTAACCTACCATGATTTCATATGCAAACCAAAGACTACGCTATTTACAACTATTAACAATATTCATGGACCCTGTCAATTATAAAATAAACGAGGTATTACATAGGTTTGTCAATTATAAAATAAATAACAAATAAAATAAAAGGCATTAATGTTAATTGAGCTTTTAAAGTCTATTCTAGTGGCAAATAAATCATATTTGGTATGTTCTTGGTGGCACTAAAACACTTTGCTCGAACACAGGTCCTAATTAAACGAGATATTACATAGGTATGTCAGTTATAAAATAAATAACAAAGAAATTAAAAGCATTAATGTTAATTGAGCATTTAAATTATATTTCAATGGCAAATAAATCATATTTGGTATGTTCTTAGTGGCACCAAAACACTTTGCTCGAACACAGCAGTAATAAATATACAATTTCATGAAACCTAAGTGGTAAACACGCAATTTTTCCTACAAAAGGCTATATTATGTTACCACTTGTACATGCTGCTATGGATTGCGAAATACTTAAAACATCATTGTTAATATGTATATTTATAATGGATGAAGCTTTCAGGGAAAAAAAAAATCAAAATTTCACATGTTTTGGAATCCTATGGGTTTGGAACCATGTATATGTGATTTTTGTCTTAGTATTTTATAATTCCTTAATCCAACCAAAACTATAAATAAAATGTTATCGATTTTTTATTGTGCAAATAATTACATGTATTTAACATTCTATAAACTAGCATTTGCGAATGCGCTAGTTATCGACATGTTTATATAATAGAAAAGTAACACGTTATTGTTCATCAAGCCCAGGCACAATTAGTGCAACACGCGAAATAGTACTACTGAATTAATTTTCACTGACAAATTTTTCCTCTATACGAACTTCTAAACTAATTGTATTAATCATGCTATCTCCAAACTAAGATTTTTTAAATTAACCTACTATTATTTCATTTGCTAACAATATGTCAATACACATGATGTTGCTTGCTAACCTACCATGGTTTTAAAAATACATGTATACAAAATAATGTTAGAGACTCACTGTCGTCGTCGTCAATGTGAAGAAACCTTTTTTTTCCTCCTCTCCTCTCTTTCCCTCTTCCTCTCCTCTCTCTCTCTTTCTTCTACTCTCGGTCGTTGCTTTCTCAAATGGCGACTGTTCACGGCCGGCCGCGCGCGCACGGCATATAAGCACCCCAAGTCGCCCAACCGTTGGGTGACTAGGGTCCAGCGGTCGAGCGACAGGTGTCCTAGTCGCTCCACCGTACGGTGACTAGGACCGAGTCGTCCAACCGTTCAACGACTAGGAGGAGAAAGGTCCAGTCGCTCATGGTTAAGTGACTTGGACATCTGTCGCTCATCCGTTGGGCGACTAGTCCAAGTCGTCCAATCATGGAGCGATACATGATTGTTTCTAACAAAAAAAGTATTATTTCTGTATCCCTGAATAAAAAATAGATTATTAAAAAAATTCTCTCTTTAAATGTGCTAGTCAAGAACTTTGCCAATCTAGCTAAAGAGCGGATGGACCAATCATCAATTTCTCAGTCGCATAGAAGCAGTGAACAAAAGACCCATCCATCGAACTGCACACACTACCCCACAGTACGCGGCTAAAATCGTAACTACTCTCTCCGTACTTCTTTAATTGACGTCGTTTAGTTTGTACAGTACAACACAGCGTCATATAATTAAAAACAGAGGTAGTATGAACTACGTCAGTGCACTTAGGCTGCCTTTTATGAAGAAAAAAAAATCTATAGAAAGGACCCTGGGAGAGACCCACCTCATCACCATCCATTTCTCCCCCGTTTCGGCTTGGGAGGAGAAATCGGCTTCGCCTTTTATGCTTACATAGTAGTATCAGTAAGAGTCCCTAGGCTGCAACTGCTTGACCGTACACTTCTGATTGAGAAGCAGACCTGTCCTACTTGCAAGCAAGCCTGCCCCTGTCCGGCAAACGAAAACTGATGGCATTTTATCGAGAAAATTTAGTATTTGCCACTGCAATCAAGTGCATTTTAGGATTTGCCACTGTATGTGTGTGTGACATCCGGTCCTGCACCCATGTCACACACACAATAATGCAATCTAAATTACCACCGAAAGACACAGATGGCAAATAATTGAACCTCCCCATTTTATCTCGTCTTCTCCCTCGGAAGGAGGAAACATCGGTGTCACTAAAACTTGGCTGGGGATTTGTCTGGTTGGTGTTCTAGATTTTATATAAAAAAAGTGTCTAAAGGTAGTCTGAAAAGTAGATGATTTTTACCTGATCAGGTAAACCTGAAGATAAATTGTTTGGTTGAAAGCCTGTATCTGAAATTAATGAATAAAAAATAAATCATTGGATCGAACTATTAACGGTGTAGATGGAGCAGCCTCCAGGTGGCCTCCTCTTACTCCCAGGCACTGGATTCTTACGCCTAGGCCTGATGAGCTGCCTAGTCTCCAGGGTGTGGTCCAGGCCAGGCTGCGTAGCATCAGACTCCAAAGCAAACAGGTCCTGACTCGTCCACCAATTCCAGACTCCAGTGATCTACTCCATTTCCTCAAGTCTCCGAACTACACACCCCATGAACTTTGAAGAACTAACTCAAGTACTAGGAATACAAGTAACACGACCGTACAAGTCTGCAAACGAACAACACTACAACAGTACTCACGGTGAGATCACGATTACTATCCATCGATCAGCATGACATTACATGTGTTAGAGAGCCACTTTTACACCGCCCGGGAGTGGTGGCGCTCGCGGTCGCGCCTGTGCCCGTGATGCCTCCGCTCCTTGAACTCCACGCCATCCTCCTCGAACGGCCACGGCGCCTGCCGGCTCGGGCCGCCGTCCCTCTCCCTCGGCAGCGCGGCCACCGCCTTGCCGTGCCGGTGCTTGTGCCCATGATCCCTGTGCTGCACGCCGAGCGCCGCGTCGTGCCTGCTGTGCCGGTGGCGCTCGCCTTCCGCCGCCGGGTCCGGCTGGCCGCCGTGACGGTGGAGGACGTGGTGGTGGTGGCTGGGCCCGCTCCTGCGCCTCTTGTGCGCGTGATGATGCCTGTGGTAGTGGTCGCCGTGGTGGTGGGAGTGCCTGTGGCCTTTCGTGTGCTTCAGGCGCATGCGATCGTGCGACGTCTCCGACCCGAACACGTCCTCCCACCAGTCGTAGAGTGGATCGAAGAGTCCTTTCTGATGGAGAAGCCACAGGAGCACTGCAACTGCAAGCCATATGAAGAAAAAAAAGGTGTTTGGTAAGCATTGGCAACCTGAACGTGATGCGGTTTCAGTGCTTGGCCAAGCTGGCCTATCGTGACTGTTACCTGACGAAAGACGTACGTACCTGCGGGTAATATAGCAAGTAACAGGCCGAACATTACGAGCCAGCCGATACATATGTATTGGATGTGGCAGCTGAAGTCGAAAAAGCTCGAGCATCTAGTACTGCTCCAAGGGAATTAATAAGCTAAAAATGTCAGAAAATGCAGCACAACAAAATACAGATGAAAAATATCATACTCTCATAGCTCTGGTCCATGGACATTAACCAGAGGCAACAAAAACCATGTCAGAGCAGAGTAAACTGGAAGGATTAAGCGTACCTGCACGATCTGCCAGTAAATAAATCTATCACACTATCCCACATGGTGTGCCACAAGGCTTTGATGGTTTCAAAGAAACCCCTGATGCCACCCTTCGCATGGTCATTGGATGGACCAATCTACAGGGTTTTGAAGGCAAGAAGCATGTAGTACCATGAGCAACACTATTATTTGTCACAGTAAAAAGGCATCTAGATTGTGCGGGAACTATGTAACGGATTGAATTGGTATTCCAACATACGTTGACAAATGCTCATGAAGGGAAAAAATTAATGTTGTGAACTTTCTTATTCACAGATGATATAGGCAATTAGATAGCATAAAGATATATAATGTCAAAACCTTATCATCATAACATAGAGAGACACGGATCTCAGAGATCGAGACGAAAGATTGTCGGCAAATTCAAACTACCTTGCAGCACTTACTTTAACAAACAAAAGTTAAGGAATTCTAGCAGAATCACTACAAAGAGCACAAACATTTCAGAACCTGTGTTCCATTGTCAAGAACTGTAGCTGTAGTTGAGAATTGGCATTCTGCTCTATCAAGTTCACTGAAATCTGATGCCTTCAAAATAGCTGCAATGGAACACACAGAAATCCCATGTTGTCCTAACACAGGATTTTTATAGCAAAACCGACGATAGGCTGTACTTCAGTTTCTAACTCACCTGCACATCGGTATTTTGATGCTTGGTCTGTTGACGGACGCAAATAAAATGAACGAATAAGCACTTCATCAGGTTTCATGATAAAGAATTGCTCCTGCAAATGAAATTACAGACTAGCTTAAGAGAAGAAATTGAATGAGCATATATAACCAGAGCAGGAAGTATGCTGATGGATAATGAACTGTAAAAATTGGGCTTACAAGCAAGTAAATTTTAGAATGAAACAAAGTATTACAAGCCTGTGAGTCAAGAAAGAGTACAAAAGCACAAAATACAAAGACTACAATAAACATTACCTCCACATAACTGATGCCACTTAAGCAGTCGAGCTGTAAAAGGAGCAAACCTCACGTAAAATTTCAGGAAAATTAAAGAAGCCATGTAAATCATCTACTACTTAGATAAGATTTTGGTAATCCAATCATTTTATAAGCAGATCACAAAATAAAAATGTGTTGCTCAAATATGTCACGATTATTCGTGTGGTGTATCAGCACATGTGGGTATTCAAGGAAGAGATAGAGTACATGCTCTAGCAAGGGTAGCAAGTAGCAGATTGGATATTAACACCATTAAATCGTTTAAAAAAAGATAGCACTGGTATGATGCAACAAAAGAGAAGCCATATGACTAAAATAGCAGGATGAATAGGAAATCAGTTCATGCGCCTATCATCTTAGTACCAAGGAAAAAGAAAATTAGCAACATATCAAAAGGTATTTCCTTGACAATGCGTACCGTCAAGCTATATGAAGCTTCCAGTTTACCAATATTCTTAGTTGTGACCTGCGCAGTACCAATTTGACTTAAGGCTTCAAATGTAGGGACATTAATGCTAATTATCTTCCCTGGACTCCTGAAATTAAGAAGGAAGTGCAAGGTATTACATATGCTGCTATTTTAATAACGAACATAAAAAATACAAGTACTGTGCGGCATGAATTAAGAAGTAGCAGCAAATTTTGTTTCCCTAAAATTTGTCCAACATGCCATACATTTGAAGTGCCAGTCGTGTTAGAAAATTGTATTGCATTTAAAGTAGGTCTGTGCCTACTACTATAATCCCAATTGTAAATGCTAAATCAAAATGCATAAGCATTATTAGTACCTCTGATAGACATATTCTATATCATCAGCACTCAACTCTATCAGCAAATTGGTATTAAGAACTTCTGTGATCCCCACAGAAAAGGTATGAACTCCTGCATTCTGTAGGGGGTATGTATCAGAAGTTTTATCCAACGTTGGCAAATAAGAATGAGGCGAGAAAGAACTGATGGGAATATAACCGGATGTTGGTTGATCCTTTGAAACCTTCCCTGCACAACATACTGGGGCTGTTGGTTCCTGTTTATCCTATTTTTATCAGCCTGAAACAAATGTTGAAAGATCTTTCAAGAACAAACAGGTTTACAATTTAGCATATCATGCTTCAACAGAAAACACTTGACACTTGATAATGCTATTATGATGATACCACACATGCAATCTCACCTCCCAAAAATTCCAAAGCTGATTGTACAAGCAGCTCCAAAACGGTGATGAACAAAAGTTAGGTTGGCTTCTATAAGCCTCATACCCAACACCAATCTTGTTGCACTCAAGACCATCTAATGTAAACCGGACTCGCTCCAACAGCATCCACCTGGAGAATTCATCGCCAAGGACTTGCGGTTGACCGCCACCAACATCCTTCAGCATTTCAGATTTAGAAGATGATTATGAAGTCACATGAGGGAAATATGCCTATCATGATTTGTTGAGTACCTTCCGTGGAGTCACAAGATAGAAGTCCTCAAATGATGGGACACTTGTATAACCAACAAAGTCGCCAACAAGATTTACTCTCAGAAAGTTGTCTTTAGAAACAACTGTTCTATTCTCTGGTCCAACAATAACCTCCTGCAGTGTAATGTTAATTTGACGAAGTTATACGAATGTTTGGGAAGTGCTTGGCATACTCAAAATCCAGGACAACACATTGAAGATAAAAATAGCTAAAAAAAAACCTCCAAACAATACTTTGATTGGATAAGTAAACAGAACATTCAAAATCTTTAGCTCTTAAAAGGGCAAAGGATCAAAAAAATGAAGGAACAGTACACCAACATTCCCAAACTTGGAAGAATTCCAATTAGAAAAGGTAAGGAAGCACAATCAAACTTTGATATCATCATCAAGAATAACGACTTTGGTTGTGCCAATTCTTGCTTACATATTGTCCACATATATATAACCATGGTTGGAAGTCACAGTACTGAATTTCAGTTCCTACCGTTACAGAAGAACCTTTCTTTACTTGTACTTTGATGCTGAACCCAAGAGACCTTGTCCCAATTCCAAAAACATGGAACCTGTTTATAAGCAATGGAGATACACAAATTTACTCGAATAATGACCTGAGCAAATAATCAATATAACCCTGGGATGTTGTGAAGAGAATATAAGTATTCCCCTACGTCAAAATAAGTAAATATATAGCTAGATTGCCAGATGATTCCTCAATATATGAAGTGCCTACTTCATGATGTTAGTAACAAAAAAAAAAGATCATGTCAAACTTGTAGGTTTTTGGAGAATAATTGTGTGTCCCTCTTAGGATCTCCACACCCTTTATTTATAGTGTCAAATATTACAGTCCGACTCTAACACGACTTGAACTCTTACTTAAACTCTGGACTCTTTCCTAATCTCTAATATCTCCAACAAAACTAAAATAAGAAATTAGGATATTGTGCAACAAAGTAGTCTGGCCTCTAGTCATACAAAAAGATAAAGAGAATTTCCCAAATTGAATCAGACAAAGTCCAAAAGTCATAGCTAATACAGTAGCTTTGTTTAGTAAACTCAGCAGGTGGAGTTATTCAGCTAATATTTACAATATTATATATAACAATGGTACATCACAATTAATGTCCATACCAATCACCTGGAAAACGTAGACAGTGAGCCGTATTAGCTTTTCCTTTAACCATTTTATCAACTGTAAGGAAAATGAGTGTGAAAGATGTGAGGCCATGTTATATTGAAAAGGCAAGAATGCATAAAAACAGTTTTTTGAACTTACAAAATGTTCCACAAGATGAAGGGACACGGTGTTGAGGCCCACATGGACAGCAAACAGGCTAGTGCAACGTCAAAGTGAAGTAGAGGAAACGTAAACATCACGAGAGAGTAAATCATATCTAGATATAAAAATAATAACAAAAACTAAACAAGGATACTGAGTACACAGATGCATCCACAACATCTTATGTTGGCAGGGATTTCATATGTGCCTTTGTTTTCCCTCAAATAAAGGCAAACACCTCTCACCTCTGTATGCTCAATTATGTGACCATTCTGATCCCGTAACCTAACCATATCCATGAAAAAAGCATCATTGGTATATACGACACTTGAATATGACAAATAAAATTTGGAGTTTGAAGTGAAGAAAAAACTCCATAGATACAACCCTGAGAGTAAAAATGTCTGCAAAAAGGTCCAACAAGTTCTTTTAACAAACATCCAGGTCTAGCTACCAATTATGACTCCAAAGATACCACATTAGGTATGCGCAGCTAAACTGTATGTGCTACATAAATGTACAAATCAAAATGTATAATATTGTAATAGACTCATTCCAAGAGTGGTATAACAGATCACCCACTTTTGACAGTTCATATAGTTGTGCTAAATATAAAAAGGTTGAGTATGTAATTATGATTGTCTAAAAACTGATGATGATGATCTGTCAACTGGCATCCGAAAAAAATTACCTTTCACAAGATTTAACAACTTCAGCACCAGCATCTGACTCACATTTACGGGTCTCGACATATTGTTCCTCAGGTTTATAAGCAACATCCTGAAGAGACGAGCAAGGAAAACAGGTCTAAATTCACATTATTTTTTGTTATAAAAGATAGTGGTTGATGCCAGTTTGACAGTAGTGTCACTTTTTTCTTAACAATCCGCATACAAAAAAACAGACAGCAAATGCTGCTAACAATTTCAGACGCAAACGAGACTGCTATAAAAAATAAAGACATATCAAACACATTCGTTTCCTGAAACCAGTCCCCATCCAGCCATACCGGAGCATCTTTTCTTTTTTGACAGAACGGCAGGAGAACTGCCATTTCTGCATTAAAGAAGGTAAAAAGGCAAAGACAGTGTATACTTAGTCCATCCCTAGAGATCTGGGAATTGAACGCCAGGCCAGCAGGCCAAAATCTAGAAAGAAAACAAAAGAACTGGGCAGCCAATAACAAGACGGTTTGGTCAAGCTGCACAGGCAAAATAGAAAAGACGAGCAAACAAAACAAAAAAACAGACAACACCCACAACGTGACAGAGGAGCTGAGGGGGGGGGGAGATCAACACACTCTGGCAGTTCATCTGTTGCTCCACCGCCCTTCTTTATTCGCCCCTGGCGTTTTTGTTTCTGGTATAAAACGGTGAGTATGCCTCCTTTCTATCGTTCCCATCTTCCGCCAAGATACCAGAGCATCTTGAATGGCCTTCCGATAGTTTGTTTAAACTTTTTGGAGGAAACCCTCGAACTCAGCTCCATATTTATTACCATGGGAAATCTTCCTATGAGTGAGCCTAATCAAACATACAGCACAACATTTGCCCAACCAACACATCAACAATACCGACGCAAGCTGTTGGAAATGGAATTGCAGCAACTTTCCTACTAAAATAAGAAAAAAACTTGATTCCCCGATGGAACCATGAATCTGTACTTTTTAAAAGCCAAATATTCAGGGCATTGTCAGATGCTTGAAAACAGTACATTCTGCTCGAGTACTACACGTAAACAATTTTTCTTGAAGGAATGCACTTAAACAATTAACACCAACCCGGCAATCCCCCTGATCCAAAACCTACCTACAACACAATAATCGTCCACATACCCTCCAACATTGCAAGGTAGAGAGGGCTAGAGGCACGAAGTGATAAAAACTAATTCAATTATCCAATACAATACCATGTTAATGTTAGGGAGCATAAGCAAAGGGTTTACCCTGATGTAGGTGATGGCGTAGAGCGCGTACGCGGTGGACTTGTTGATGGTGATTACGGGGGGATCCCGTATGGTCTGCATCGCTTTCGTGTCGTTTTCCTCCACCTCCACCACCTGCGCCACCAGCGACGCCTCCCCGCCGCTCTGAGCCCCGACACACACGCACCAACGCCATTGCAAACGTCACTCAAGCACAGAGCGTTAGTGTGGAGGAGGAAGAGGCGCTTACGGAGCCGCTGGGGACGGCCATGTTGAGGACGATCTTGCGGTCGCAGGCGAGGCGGCCGCCGGCCCCCGAGTCGCGGGCGCAGCGCTCGAGGTGGGACTTGGATAGGATCTCCACGCCACCGGCGGGCGGGAAGGCGGCGGCGGCGAGGAGCGCGAGGAGGAGGAGGAGGAGGACGGCAGCGGGAGCGGGCCGAGGAGGAGCCATTGGTGGTGGTTGTCGCGGCGGCGAAGAGGCCGAGAGTGGAGTGGAGCGGACGGGCCGCGAGTTCTAACTGTCAATATGGGAACCGCACGCACGCGCGCGCGCGGTTTTGCTGCTTTGCGTGGAAATGGACGGAGGAGCGGTGGCAGGGGAGAAATGTAACCGTTTGCAGCTCTTCCATTCCATCACAGAGTTGGGACTTTGGGCCTGTTTGCAGGGTGGAGCCAGCGCCGGCCCAGCACAGTTCAGTTCAATTGTCAAATTACATTGGCTTTTCACATTTGATTTTTCTTTTTCAGCTGATGTTTTTTTGCTGGGCCTTGAGCCATTGTCCGAGAGGCCCAGCTCTGCCCCTGCCTGTTTGGATCAAGACATGACCAAGATGCCTGTGGCTTCTTGTTTGGTTGAAGGCATGGAAACCTTTTTTGACGTATGCACTTTCACCAGGCTCAGGCTTCCAAAATAGGTCGCTTGGCTCCGACACGATTCAATCGGATGGTGTTGGGGGGAGGGTCCCGTGCTCCCCCGGTTCGTCGTCCGCGTCGGATCAACAAAACATCAATGAAAGACATCGGGACGTCGCGATATCGCAACAGTAGCGTGAAGCCTAACCTAGGTTTCAAATCCAAGCCTCGCCTTCGTAGCCCGCGGGTGTGATGTCATCATGTAGATCGCCTCATCTGATAAAGAAGGACGAGACTACTCCTAAGATTACCCTAGAATTAAGACTATTTATGTAACTTCACATTCTCTCTCCTCCTATCCTTTGGCCTCATCTGACAAAGAAGGACGAGACTACTCCTAAGATTGCCCTAGGATTAAGACTATTTATGTAACTTCACATTCTCTCTCCTCCTATCCTATCCTATAAATAGATCATATTGTAACATGAGAGAGGAGGTTACTTATACATCATTTCACATAACAGTACAATTGAAGTGGGATTTTGGTTCCACTTACATTTTGTTTCCCTCCGTTGATGTCTTCTTTGTTAGACTTGAGTCGCCTCACGACCCATGTGATTCTGAGCCACTGCTACTGACTTTGTGGTTGCTTGGCCGCCGCTTGTGGTTGCTTGCACTCCAATTCTCATCAGTTCTCAATGGTGCCCAAAGATCGGGGATTATCCTCTTCCTTCCTCTCTTTTTTCTTCTTGTTTTTTTTTTTTGCGTAGGATGGGTAAGTCGTGTGGACGGGAAGGGGAATGACGATTGATGTGGATAGGGATGGATGCCTTTATAACACAGGGAATGATTATTTCTCAACATTAAGATAAAAATAAGATGGTACCATTTTTCTTCTTAGTGCATTCCATATCTATAGACCTTGTTAAAATAATCTCTACTACTTAAAAAAGCAATTGGTGGTGGTCCGCCCTCCAACTCTCTTTGGCGTTCGTTCGATCAATGATCAACCGACGGTCCAGATCTACCGCACGGCCAGCAACTGTATGCGCCCATGACTTCCCACTCCGCTCTTCCTCCCTTTCCTCTCTCTCCCTCACGATCCCCACCCGCACCACCCGCCTCCCACTATCACCGTCGTCCCCCCTTGAACCTCCGGGCCGCTCTCCGTCCTCCTCCACCGAGCCGCCCTTACCCCTCCGCGCCACCCTTGCCCCTCGCCCCTCGCCCACCTCCATCGCCCTCCTCACTAGCCCCACGCCGCCATCGCCCCTCTTGGCATCCTATGCCACCGTTGCCGCTCCAATCGCCCGCACCTACACCCGCGCCGCCACCGCCACCACTACACGCGCCCTCCTTCTCTCGGTGGCGCGCGCTAATTCCCTTTCGCCCATCCGCGTCACCAAGACTACCAATTTGTCACGTATCGGCTCGCATCCGCTCGCGCAACCGTGCCGACCCCAACTCGACTCGCCCCATCCGGTCCCGTCCCACCCCCAGTGCCTCTCTCTCACATCGCGCAGCAGCAGCAGCGGATGGATCTTCACCCGCCGGCAACGGAGGCACCGATCGACGACAGCGCGAGGGCGGGTCGGGGACTGTGACGTGGGGTCGGGTTCCGGTCGTTGAAGCTGGTGACCGTGGCTATGGACGAGGTGCTCCCCGCCAAGCCCGTCGGCGTTGCCTACGACCGCCTCGCCAATGGCCTCACATACTACGTCTACTCCAACCCCAAGCCCCGCATGCGCACCGCGCTCTCCCTTGCCGTCAAGGTCGGTCAGTACTCACTACCGCATCCCTCTTCAATTTCATGCGCTTGCTGATTCGGTGTGCCAATGCGATGCGCTTGGTGGCTGATTGGTTGGTTCGCACGCGCAGGTTGGTGGTCGAGGAGGAGGCTGAGCACGGGGTGGCACACATCGTAGAGCACCTCGCCTTCAGAGCCACGTCATGCTACACCAACCACGACATCGTCAAGTTCCTCGATAGCATCGGGGCGGAGTTCGACGCCGCGAGCAGCGCCACCTCCTTTGACGAGACCATCTACGAGCTGCTCGTGCCCGTCGACAAGCTCGGCCTGCTCTCCCGAGCCATCTCAAGACTTTCGCCGAAGTTACGCTCGAGCTAAGAGGGGCTTTAGCTTGCCGTTGCAATGATTATGCTGCTCTTTGGTGTGGTGATGACTCTATGAAATTCTGGTGAAAAGGTTCGGTGGAGGATCTGGAGAAAGAGAGAGGTGATGTAATGGAGTACAGGGGCGGACGCAATGCCGCGAGACGGATGCAGGACTCCCACTGGGCATTGTTGTTTGAGGGTTCTAAGGTATCGGTCTCTGTCCTCATATAAATGGAAAATGCTATGATAAGATCACCTGTTCCATCAATATCCTGAGTTGCATAATAGGGTTATGTTGTGTGTAATTTTAGTTTAAGTGTAAACCCCTCTCATGGAGGGTATTCTCTATGGGGTGGTAGTTTTCCTGTTTGTTGACTTTGGGTTACTTCTACCTTTTGGTGTTGTTGTGTTTGGAGCTGCAAGTATCTAGATGGTATTGCTTGTTAATGTCCTTTGTCTCAGTATGCAGAACGCCTTGCCGATAGGTATTGAGAAGGTGATACAGACTGTTACACGTAAGACTGTTAGGCATTTTTATCACAAGTGGTACCACCTAAGCAATATGGTTGTCTTTGCTATGGGAGACTTCCTGGATACGCAAGTTTGGATTTGCTTTAACTTAGCAATTAGCATACTTGAATTCACCATGTATCTGTATATTTACCATCTTTTGTGTATCATGACTTACTGCAGGCTGTTGTTGAGTTGATAAAGGAACATTTTGGCCAGAAAGCCCCAGCTTCCTGCCCTCCACAAATGGCCTTTTCTGAAGGATTGGTCATAACCTTGACCATGGTCTTGCTACACAGTGTTTGAGGTTACATGTACATCAATGAGCAGGAAGTCGTGACATACATTGCTAGAATGCTGGCGGTTCTCGGGATATCTTTCTTCATAGATGGCCCCCACAGCTCTCTATCTAGTAACTTTCCTCCACGCAATCAACCATGAAATCAGTTCATTGCTCTTCCCATCTTGAGCCATTTTATGGTGAGCTCTTCAACTTTTCAGGCGTCCTTACGGGCTGTGGCAAACAGAAGATCAGCTCAGCCATGAATCTTGGCTCGTTCTACTTGGCAGGCATTCCAATGGTTGTGATGCTTGCATTTGTCTTCCACCTGAATGGAATGGTACCCTTTCTATTCAACCTTTCCCCTGCAAATTTGCAGATTGATTTGCTGAAACCACGTGGATATCTCTGAACTCTGAAACTACAATGCTTTCAATAGGGCCTTTGGCTAGGCATTGTTTGCGACAGCTTCACCAAACTGGTGGTACTTTCATTTATCTCATGGTGCATAGACTGGGAAAAGGAGGTAAATATAGCACACCTACCAAGCTATTTCAGGATGCATACTTGGTTCCTTGTGCAGTTTGCTCGTGTTTTCAATTTCAGGCAGTCAAGGTAAAGGACAGGGTCTTCAACTCATCTCTTGCAAGAAAAGGAGAAGGGCAGAACAAATGTAAGGGAACTTTTTTTATTTCTGGAACCATTCTTTGGTCCTGTGAATTGTGATGCGTTTCTTGGGTTACTTGTGTCGCTGATGTGCTAATTACTTCTCGTAGAGCTCCAAGATGCCTGAAGTGGGGAATGTCAGTAGGAGGGTGCTCACCAACTTCTCTGGTGGTTGGTAACGTTGGTTCATGCAATTGAGCGAACTCTGTGCAAACGTTATCCAAGTAGTTCTGAGATAGTGGTAATTGTATTCTATTTGTATGTAGCGAATCATGTGCTTAGTATAACCACATGTGATAGATTCAAAAGAATATGATGTTTATTGAGCATAATGTTCTCTGCACTGGCTTAGTTATGTTGCCATGTGCATTTGACTTGACTGCATTACTTACTTTAAGAATGAAGTTTTCTTACTCAGCTTATTTCATTTTTGTGTTTGTTTTTTGCTCTACCCAAGTGAAAGTTTATTGCTTCCTTAAATGTTTTGGGCGGTCAGCGATATATGTGTTTTAAAACTTTAGTATTTATTAGTATTCAATACTGTATGCATGTATGAACCAAGCTGTCAGTATTTTAATGGGATTTATGTTAAAAAAATATCTCTTAAGAGAATCTTACAACTTTGCCATATCAGTTGAGTTCTTTTTGCTATTGATCTAATGGGGCATAGATATGACTTGAATTACTGGATCTTGAAAACTGGATAGTGAAATGTAGAAATTTTGCTCTGTTAGTTTTAATTCCTCTTTGGTGGCACTGATATTTGTTATGTATGTTCCATTCTCCTTTTCTTGGGCCATGCACTTAAATTATTCGTACCTATTCTGGTTAAACTTGCAGGCATGCCAGAATTTGTGACAATTGATATTGAAAAGTCATGCCATCTATATAACCTTGTTAAATGGATTAACCTGTCCTGCTTTAGGATTACTGTTGTCTGCAAGCAATCCTTGATTTAGAAAAGGTATGTCCTCTAAGATTGCCATTTAAAATGTATTCATCTGTCCTACTTTTGTCATACTCATTTTCTCGTCAGCAAGCATGAATTTTATGTTACATTAATGCTGTTTGCTTATGTATGGGTAGTTTTTTTTGCACGAAAAACCTTTTTTTACTTTGTTTGCATGCTTACTGAAGATTTGGCTACAGTTTCGAGTACTGATAGTCATATAGTGTTAGGAGTTTGGGGAAATGAGGTCAATTGTTGTTCCTTCCAGTGAGCAAATTTGAAATATGATTTTATAACTCCTGGGGATATTATTCTCCTTTGTTTTATGGCCATAAAGAAATAGGGATCAATTGATTCCAGTTGATGCAGGATTACACCTTGTGGAAAATAGTAACTTTATATTACCAAATTTGATTGCTCAGACCTTGAAAAGTATTACATTTATTTGCTTTGTATAATAGCTGTGTACAGAGATATACAAAGTTATTTTTCAAGGCTAATAAATGGTAGCACTCTCGTTCGACTACATAAAAGGCCTTCATGGGAGTAACTAGAAAATGGTTTTTTCAAGGTTGAGTGGCTGTTTATGGTGTTATATTGCTCCTAGCATAGAATTGGTAATAAGAACTCTTTTGATCAAATATTGGGTTTTTTTGTGACGATGAGTTGATGAGTTTGTTTCCTTAATAATATATATGGGCAGTTTTAGATCAATATCTTGTTTATTTCTACATAGTTGTGCTGACCTTGGTTGCTAATTACAACTTTCTCTCTCTCTCTTTTTTGAAGGTCATACAACTCGAGCATTTTAATCAAGTTCAATCACCATTGCGTCGTTAGTGCTTGGAGTGTGGTATCTTGATAGAAGATGAAAGAGGATATTATGTTTGACAACCAAATGAATTCCATCCTCATGTCTTTAGCCTTTTTTGGAAGGGAGGAATTGTACTGATTCCTGCAAAAAATAATAATTATGAATTCCAAACAGGCATCCCATCGCATCCAGGTAGAACATCTCTTTTCATGATGGTATGAATTGGAGATGGCTTGTAGAGAAGTAATCAAAGTACTTGCTTCTAGGAAAATTGAAATTCTGTGTTTGGTAGTCAGTTTTATCGACCGGGAATCAAACTGGTCATTTTAATTGACTAGCATTTGAGTTGGAGTCGGTTTTATAGCGAAGGAAAATTGTAATCAGTTTGAAGTGGGTTATATTTGTGTTAACTACATCAGGAAGTGAGATATATTTGGAAGTGAGCTAATCAAAATTTTCTATTTTGTTTGCAATTAAATTGTGAGGGCATGTATCAAACACCATCAATATGATATATTGTATGCTAAGTCGGTGCTCTTTTGTTTGTTAAGCTCATTGGTTGCCATGAATTTGTTTTGTTTTGTCGCACGAGCATTGAACTAGTGACCAAAACAAAGCTTAACAAAGTAACATCAAAGTGTAATTCCATTTTAAAGTTTTCTCAGGGTTAGATCGCTAACCAAACAAGTTGTCTCAGGCATGGTCAAGCAAAAATCATTAAAATTTCGGACTACCTTTAGGTAGGCATTTTTACCGAGTATATTGCTTAAGCCTCCAACCAAACAGACCCTTTGCTTATGTGGAGCTTGTGCAGTTCATAAATCATACTAGTGCTACCATTCGATTCAAAAATCAAAACTACTTATCAAACATCAGTACAAAGTAAATTTCTATTTGATTTTTCTTGAAAGACCAGGCAATCTGAAACTCTCTTAACTGATATTCAAGAGAAAAAGGTTCTAGAAAGATTCATAGAATTAGAATAACTTTTTCTCTTGGATGAAATGATAAAAGAGAAACCGAAGACACGTGTACAAAAACCTCCTATAGGAATATACAAGGAAATAATAGAATTGGTCAAAATAGATAGTGAGGATCATCTCCGTATCATTTTGCATTTCTCGACAAATATAGTATGTTTGGATATTTTAAGTGGTTCTTTTTCTGGGTAAAGAGGAACTTGTCATTTTGAATTATTGGGTTCAAGAACTCTTCTATAACTTAAATGACAATAAAAACCCTTTTATTCTTTTAGTTACTGATTTTTTTTGTTGGATTTCACTCCACACGTGGATGGGAATTACTAATTCGTTGGGTCTACAACAATCTTGGATGGGCTCCTAATGAGTTAATTTTTCAATAGTCTTGTTTGTAGTTTTCTAGTTATTCTAGATACATGTTTGAAATTTTGGGTCTTTTTTTGTTTAAACTATCTATCTCCTTCGCTTGTAGTCATTTATCATTCACTTAGTGAAGCATAAACTCATTCGATCTCATGATATTAATCAAATTAGCATCTTTCTTCCTTTAGAAAGAAAGCTCTTTTTCCATTTTAGCAAAATTCTTTCTATTTCTACCTGCTCAAGGTATTCATCATTCCAGTACAACTGTTGTAGTAGAATGACAACAGACTCGTGTATAGGGAATTAGATTAGCTTAGCCACCTATCTAATTTATTGTAGAAATTCCGGGATATACAATTGTACATGGAAAATAGAAATATGTTTCCTTCCGTAAAGGAACATATGATTTGATCGATTTCTGTATCGATCATGATATACGTAATAACTTGGACATCTATTTCAAATGCATATCTCATTTTTGTGCAGCAGGTTATGAAAACCCACGAGAAGCAACCGGATGAATTGTATGTGCCAATTGTCGTTTAGCTAATAAGCCCATGGATATTACAGTTCCCCAAGTTATGCTTCCCAATACTCTATTTGAAGCAATTCTTCGAATTCCTTATGATATGCAACTGAAAACAAGTTCTTGCTAATGGGGAAAAGGGAGTGTTAAATGCCGGTGTTGTTCTTATTTGCCCGAGGGATTCGAATTAGCATCGCTCGACCATATTTCTCCTAAGTTGAACGAAAATATAGGAAATCTTTCTTTTCGTAGTTATCGTTTGAATAAAAAAAAACCTTGTGAAAGGCCCTATTTTCGGTCGGAAATATAGTGAAATCGTCTTTCCCATTCTTTCCCCGACCCTGCTATGAAGAAATTCGTTCATTTCTTTTTAAAAAACCCATATATGTAGGGTGAAACCGAGGAAGGGGACAAATATATCCTGATGGTAGCAAGAGTAATAATACAGTCTATAATGCTACGTGAACAGGTATAGTAAAAAAAATTACGTAAAGAAAAGGGGGGATATGAAATATCCATAGTTGATGCATCGGATTGATAACAAGTGATTGATAGTATACATCCCGGGCCATAACTTCTTGTTTCAGAAGGGGCATCAATCAAGCTTGATCAACCATTAACAAGCAATCCTAATGTGGGAGGGTTTGGTTAGGGGGATGCAAAAAATAGTGCTTTCGGATTGTAACATCCCCAAATTTTGTAACCAAAAATCCTGAGAGTGAAAATGTGGGATTTTAAAACTTTTTTATGCGATGATGGCCTATTTGAATTTTTGGAGAACTATTTGGAATTTTGCCATATTTTGAATTTCTCAAAAGCAATTATTAAAATGTAAATTGGTTAAAGACAAGAAATTAGAAATTAAATAAAATTGATAATTGAATTTGAAAGTAAAGGAAATAGCAAAAGAATGTTTGAGCTGAATTTCAGCCGGCCAGCTTGCCTCCCCTTTTTCTTTTCCTTTCTTTTTCCATTCCCCCCCCCGGGCCGGCCCATTTCCTTTCTCCTCCCGGCCTAGCCACTCGGCCTCCTTCTTCCTCCCGTCCCCTACGCTCACCTCACGTCCTCACCACACGCCGGCCGCGCCGAGCTTGCCGCCCTGCTCCCACGTCTCTGCCATGTGCAGTGCGTCACCGCCCGCCTCGCCATAGTGTCGTTGTCGCGCCCTACCGCCCACATCACCCCCTCCCTCTGCGTCGCGTCGCCCATCACCGCTCACGCCGCGCCCTGCCGCCATGTCACCGTGCCAACTTAGCCGCACCCACTCGGCCTCCCCACCCTTTAAAGCTTGGGCAAGCTGCACACCAAGCTCGGCTTTGCCCCTGCATCATCTTTGTTGGAAATATGCCCTAGAGGCAATCATAGAGATGATTATATTTCATTATGTTCACAATATTTGATAATATGTTATCTTGTTCCTTGAATGAATCATCAGTCATAAAGATTAACGAGTATGTGACTTGTTGGTGAAACTCTTTTAACTTATGATGATGTCGTTCTAAAAGTATCCTCGGTCGAAAGTCACCGGTCTAACACTAGTGACTCTACGACCAAAGACATGTATTGATTGATGACCATGTTTCACGGTCATGGATATAGGGATATCGAATCAATAATGTGGACACGTGTTAGAGAACATGGTGTTGGATAAGACCCACCTTGAGACACTATTGAGATTGTTATGATTCTATATGTCGTTAGTTGGTCTCAAGCAATGATGACGATAATCCTTAGACCGAGATCGATGGTTTCCTACATGTATAATAGCACTCTTAGGGGTTGCCAAACGCTACTCAGAATCGGGTGGTTATAAAGGTAGCTTTGGGTATGCTATGAAACATGCAGAGGGATGCGATCGGTCGGATATGGATTTGCCCTCCTAACATAACAGAGAGATATCTCCGCCCTCGAAGTGGTCGGATAAAGAAAGTGTATGGCCATGCCCTCGGTGGTCGAAAAGTTCGACCACATAAGGTTATCCGATACTCGATCGAGAAAACATTGAACAATCCATAGATGACACAACATCTCACCCGAGTTCAACCAGATATCGTGAGGCAAAGGGAGAATACATGAGTAAATTAAGTTCGACCCCACCACGGACCGGTCGTATGGAGATACAAGCAAGTCGTGATCGGTCGAACGTAATCACAGAGTGGTCGAAACCAAGTCGTGAGGAGTTACGAGTTGGTGCGTGATCAAATCTGAATCGTCAGATAGAGATAGGACACAGTCGTAAGTGATGAGGACACAGTCGTAGATCATATTACATTAAGGTTCGTCCGATATAATTTGTGTGTATTCGGAATCGTTATGTCTGCTAGGAACCGCTTCGACTCGTGGCGGAAAGGGTTTCCGAGTCACAACCGAACTACACATGAACCTAACGGGTCACACACTTAACGGGTTGGAACAAACCAAGATGCGAATACGATTCAGTAAGAGTGTTTGGATAGGATCCGTCACGGGCCTATATAAGGAGATGCATGAGGTCATTGGGAAGGGGTCGCTTGGCGCAAGTTGCCCTACCAAACCCTAGCCGCCATCTTCTTGAGTGCCTTCCGTGCGATTTGGTGCTAGCACACCCGTCGTCGGTTGTTCCTTCCACGGGCGTGTGGATACCATAGAAGCGCTTCTCGTTGTTGCGCTTAGGGCGATCCGCGATCTTCGCAAGGAACCGCAGAGGTCTTTGGAGGAGACGATCAACTCACGAGGACGCTGGACGATCGACTACGACCAATACATCGGCGCTTATTCGTCGGACCAGTAGCTTCGACACTTCTTCCACGCTCTGCTGGCGTCTAGTGGTAACGATCTGTGATCATCTTCTTGCTTGGCTTCCTGGTTTGCGTGGTAGAAATCTTGAATTGTTGCTATCGTAGCCTACCCGTATCCCAACAATCTTCCACCTCTCCTCCTTCTCCCGTGTTTGCCAAAAGCGAGAAGAGCACCCAGAGCTCTCGAGCTTTGTTTTGGCTGTCGCCATCCTCATAATGACACTTCGGGCACTGGGGTGAGCCCACACCTCCCTGTATTGGTGTTTTGGGCCCACCTCATTCCCCTCGACCTAGTGCTCACCTCTTCTTGTCTTATTCTCTACAAAACCGGCGCAGCCCACCCTTCTTCTTCCTCTTTGTCGACCAAGCCAACCGCACCGCCCTGCCTCACCACGTCGCGCCAACCCCTCGGGTGAGCTCCAGCCTTGGCGTCGCGTCCCTTAGCTCCGCCTTGGTCTCCTATGTCTAGTGCTCACCTTCGTTTTCTCCCCTCCCATAGAATCGCCCAGAGCACTGTCGTCTTCTTCCTCGACACCATCGACCCCGAGCTGCGTCGCCTTCCTTCTCCACCATGCGGTCTCAACGTCTCGGCCAGAAAACCGTAAGTCCTCGTGTCATCTTGCGTTCTAGGGATAGAAGTAGCTATCAAGCTAGTAAATTAGGGCCATAGAGTAGTGTGAAACCACCGCGTTGTACCCTTCTCCCCCGGTGTCGGTCGCCATGGACAACCACGTTCGGAGTTCCCCACGTCGTGCAGGTGGTACAATTAGAACCTCCTCAGGGTGTAGATGCTTGTGTGCGCATTGTCGTGCTGGATTAGCCGCTGGCTCGCCGTCTCCACCGTAGGCTAGAACATCGCCACCATGTGTAGCCACATCGCCGCTGTGGGTAGTCTCTACCCTTGTCGCCAACGTCCTTGGGGTCGCCGAGGATGCGGGGACCCATTTTAGGGCTCCCGGGACACCCCGAGGTCTGGCTCGCCGATGTCGACCTTAGCCCAAGCACGTCCATGGTGCCCACCCCTATTCCTCTGCGATTTGGGAGGGAGCATTGTAGCATACTACAGATATGTCATTAGGGGTTAATGACATCATTAGGAAATAAGTTAATTATTAGATAATGTTAGTATGACATGTGAGCCCAACATGATCGGGAAATCTAATTAGAACCCGTTTAAGTTTTGAGTCTATGACATGCGGGCCCCACCCTTTAAAATGCATTGTGTAGACCCAGTCTGTAAACCTTTACCACATACATGTGGTCCCTCGGCCCATGCACTATTCCCATGGACTGTCCACACGGACCATGGCCCACCTGTTAGTGACTCATGAATTTACTTTAGGGAAATAATTAAATTAGAAAATAAAGACCCTAGTGGCCCCACCTTTTAGTGACTGTAGCAATTTCCAATTAGAAAATAAATCAGAACAGAAATTATAATACCCTTGGCCCCACCTGTTAGTCACAGTAAGGATTTCTAACTAATAAATAAATGAAAATCCGGTGGGTCCCAGCTGTCAGTGAGAGATACCCTCTCACCTCTTTTATTTTGGGGATTTTCCTGAATTTAGAACTTCTAAGAGCTCGTTCTCTCTTGTTTCAAATCCAAATTCAATGATTTTTTTAATGCAATTTGAATTCATTCAGATTTATTCGAATTTGGTCATTTTTCGTGTAAATAGACCCCGAAGCTCCGGAAGAGCTACAGATCGAGCGCGACCAAGACCAGCAAGACTTTCAGCAAACCAAGTCAACACTTTGATCGTATTTCTCCTACTTTTGAATGCAAATTATATTGTTTTAAATTATGAAATTGCATGCTATACTTTTATTGCAATTATGTTGTGATTAGCTTGTAGTTAATACCTTAATGTTAATTGAGCTAGTAAATTCAATTCATTGATCTTGGACACTAACCTTTGTCACCCTAGGAATAATTGTAAGCTTAATTAGTCACTAAGTCCGTATCTAAGTGTCATACTTAGTCTTGTTTAGATACATTAACATACGGGCATTAATTTGCCCCGACATCATTCAAACGTCAAAACTGGGTTTTGGGCAGCCATTGGAGGTAAATGGCTGGTATGTTGAACTTAGCTAATATTTTCCAAACTAAAACTCAACCATTGTTTTAGACTTGGGCGGATGGTAAGTGGGCCCGAGTCAATTAAGGACCAAATCTTGTGATGACCTCCCGAGCACTAACAGTGCAACCACAAGTCTATAATGCTATTGACATGGCCAACTAATTTACCGAGTCATGGTGCTATTGCCATATTATGGGCAGTTTGGGTCAGGTTATTGGATCTGGGCTGTAGGAGGGCATATCTTTGTGTATGCACCCATTGAGTATTGTGGTGGTACTAAGTCAAGATCTGTTTGCTCCCCCAGCAGTGGTTTAATCGGAGTTAATGTGTGCAAACGCCCAAAGATTGATCCATTGGATGGTATAGTATTATGGTGAGTTATTGTAAAGGTCTTATGTCGATGGTTTAGTATCGATCTTATGAATGAATACTGGGGATTTTCCTTGAGTTAAACCACATAGAAAAAGACACAGAGATTTATACAGATTCAGGCCTTCTTCTGAGAGAATAATAACCCTACTCATGTGTTGCTATATTGACTATGCTTTACAACAGGGAAGAAATCACTAGAACTAGGGCTTAATGACTCATGTCTGTTGATCATGTCTCTGTTGTCATTGTTCCTTTGCTTGCCTCTCTCCTTATATAGCCCGTGAAGGGGTGGCAGTTATCCCATACCTAGAGGCGTCTCACCGTTTGATGAAATATGCACGTTCTGTAACGGTTATTGTCAGAGACTAACCCACCCACATAGCCTTGCAATTATGTTAGAGACAGAGGCTTAATACATGTAGTTATCCTAGAGAATAACAACATATATTAATTAATGTGTGTATTAAACACATCGCATAAGCGTCCCTAGTCGATTGGGCACACGTGTCTATAGGCTTTATTGACTATAGGGTGGCCGTAGTAAAGCTTACGACCATGAAGTTATCATAGTAAGGCTTACGATTATGAGGTGATTGTAGGAAATCGTACGACCACTAGGTAGTCATAGAAGTACTTACGACCATGTAGGGTGGTCGTAGAATGGTTTATGACCACCCGACTAAGCTTCTCCCTTATTAATGTAAGGGGTATCCTTACGAATAACACGAAGATATTGCTATCTATAATAATAATTGTAGATAAACAATTTAATTAATTGAGGATTGTTAGATCCTCGTCATCTTGTTGTGATCATCTCCGTCGCACACCTAAGGAAGCGTGGCATGGCCTATATTGTGAGTTGATCATATCTTGTGGGTAAAGTTATACAACCTCTGCAGAGTGAAAACTGTTTGGACAACTGGGCCCATGGTCATGAGTGATGTGCGGGAACTTGCTTGGTTACTCTCTGTTTTATAAAAACCAATTGTGGGTGGGATAAAACTATCAGGTGGAGGTAGTAGGTAGCTCTGGAAATGTCAGGCGGAGGTAGCCCTGGAAATGATATAACATGAGGTGGATGGAATCATTATCTACTCTTGGGTGGATGGAACCTTCGGGAACCATTCTCCGCTAGCAGGTGGATGGAACCTTCGCTGGTATTATACAACACTACTCAATTTCATTAAAACAAGTTTAGTCAAAATACTAGGTCTCAGGACATGTCTACTACTTAATATATTCCAATTAGGGCTTTATGCGAATAAAAGAACCTCGAGCCTTCTTGTTGATCAGCCTTGAATCTATTGTAGCTGCATTCTATGTGTTGACTCGTGGAGTACGGATGTGTACTCATACTTTCTCATTATAAATAAACTCATAGCCTTCTGACCAAGACCCCAACATGTACTTCTCTGCATCCGGACTAGATGGGGAAGACAATGGAGAGATGTAGGTCGAAACCCCTTATCGCTTTCCTGTGGGTAGTGCTGATGGATCCACTTTTTGTTCTCTGCTTCCGCATCTATCTCTACTTTATGTATTTGACGAGGATCTAATAATCCTCAATTGATTAAGTTATTTATATATAACGTTTATAGATAATAATGTATTTTATATAACCTTCAAAGGTACCCCTTAATATTAACAATGAGGGAGATATACACACCTAGTGGTCGTAAGCTATTTTACGACCACCCTATATGGTCGTAAGTTCTTCTACGACCACCTATTGATTGTAAGTTCTACTACAATCATCCTATATGGTCGTAAGTTCTTCTACGGCCACCTATTAATGTAATCCATAAGTCCTACTTGATTACCTCATGGTCGTAAGTCTTACTACGATCAAGTCATCTACGACCACCCTATGGACAATAAAGCCTACAGGCATGTTGGGCTACTAGGCTTGTTGGATTGGGTTCTAATATAAACGAGCCAAACGAGCTTAACGAGTTGCTAGCAAGTTGGCTCAAACTCGGCTCATTAAGATAACGAGCAGAAATGCTAGCTCGGCTCGGCTTATGTATGGCCCGAGTTCGAGCTGAGTCCTTAACGAGCCGAGCTGACTCGTGAGTTTCGAGCTTTTTTTTCCACCCCTACGACTTGGGGTCTCGATATCCTAGGACTGTTCCCAAAAGCACCATGAGGCTTTGAGTTCCTTTTTGTGGCTATTAATACGTTCACAAAATGGATTGAAGTCAAACCTGTGTCTGGGATAACAATGGAAGAAGCTAAAAAATTTATGATGAAAATGTGATCACTCAATTTGGTTTGCCAAGTCTGATCATAAAAGATAATGGTACACAATTTTTTAGTGCAAAATTCCGAGAATTTTGCGAAGAATTGGGTACTAAACTATGTTATGCTTCTGTCGCCCATCCACAAAGCAATGGGCAGTCGAAAGGTGTAACAACCAATTATCATTTTCCAGTCAAAAATAAAATTTAATTATTTTTCTAAAATTTTAAAAGCTTTCCCTATTTATTTTAAAACCAAAATAAATTAATTGCAAAATTAATTACCAATTATTAATTGGAAATATTTTATTTAAGTCCAAAATGTCTCAGGGAATTTCTGTGAATTTTCTCATAATTTTTGGACTTTATTTGCTATTATCTAAAGCCAATACGAATTAACTGAATTAATTACAGTGCTAAATCAATAAAAATCTGGAGATGGCCTTGGGCCGAATCTCCCTCGGCCCACCTTTTTGTCCCGCGTGTGCAGCCCACTCCCGCAACCCAAGTCCACCCACTAGCCCGCGCCTCCCTCTCCCTCTCTATTTCACTACCATGCGAGGTCCACCCGTCAGCATCTCCCTCCCTCTCCCCATTCTGTTTTTTCGCCGACACCTGGGACCCATGCTACAGTGTCACCCCCTACCTTCCTTTCTTCTCCACTGAAATCTCGTCCATGTCTGCCGTTGTCGCCAACTCAAACCTTCCAAAACTCGGTCGAATCAATCGTATCTCCTAAAATCCCGCTGCCATAATGACTCCACGTCATCGCTGTGCCCGTTACGACCTCACTCTTTCCTTCTCCTGCCATCAATTCCCCAGAATCCACCATTGACCCGGCGGGAGCTTCTTGTGCTCCACGCCGCCTCGGCCTTGCCCTTGGCCTATTTAAGTGCGCACTAGCACCCCCCTCGACGTCCTCAACCCAACACCACCACCCACCTTACCCCAATCCTCTCAAGTTCACCGGAATTTGAAGTCAAAGCCTCACCGCCCGAAGCTTTTACGCTGTCGATTCCGCCGCCGACAAGCTCACTCTGTTGCCCTTGTCTACGTCCACAACATCACCTTCGCCCGCTCGTCCCCGTGCGAGCACTCTCTCGATCGGAGGACCATCGGAACGCTCTCGCCGCCGTCGACCTAACTCCGCCACCGCAAAACCTCTCGCTGCAGGCCACTCCATTGTGCTCCGCCACCGCAAGGTAATGCTTAAGGTTCAACGTCATCTCCCCTTCTTTTTGCGCACCTTCGCGTAGCACGTCGTGGCACGTATCGCCAGCGACCATGGGACCCGTGCCCACATGTAGTCTAACCTTGTGTAGTCGAACCTCCTTCGACTACACGTAGTTGAAACCTTTCACCCTATGTGGACGTAACTCCTTTCGACCAGGTGGTCGAAACTCCCTTTGACCAGTGTTGTCGAAATCGCTTTCGACCAGTGTAGTCGAAACCTTTCTTCAATCAGTATAGTTGAACCCTTCCTTCGACTAGTGTAATCAAAACCCTCTTCGACAAGTATGGTCGAAACCTTCTTTCGACCAAGTAGTCGAAATCTCCTTCCGACCACGTGAAGTCGAAGCGGTGAATAGTACTCGGAAGGTGAACAGAATGCAGAAGATGAACAATACCCGGAGGATGAACAATGCTCCGAGGTGAACAGTATTCAGAAGTGAACAGTGTTTTCATAATTCTACCATTTCTGGTGATATCAAAACTTCTGGATGTTCGTTCTCCTTCATACAAACTCTGATTCCGTTGATTCTTGTTTCTAAATTATTAAAAATTCAATATCTACCCTCTAGAGCTTAAAATATTTAATTTAAAGTTTATTTTTTTTCATTTGAACTTATTTGTGTTTATTTGAATTTGGCTTATTTTCACGTTTAGATTTCAACGACTCCAGGGAATTTGAGGTAGTTGAAGGAGAAGAATTTGAGCAAGGTAAGTTATACCTTTGACCATGTTGATCCTATTGTTTTAAATTATTATTGCATGCATATTTCTATTCAATTATTTTAAATTCCTGTTTTAAATTCCTAGTTACTCTATTTCCGTTGTATGGGCAATGTTGATGATTGTATTGTATGGCCAATGTTGATGATTGTATTGTCATTTCCTTGTCACCTTAGTAAAATAAATTATAAAATCCATGCTTAGACAATGCTTAGACCATGATACTGATTTTGGGAAATTTAGCCAAAGTGCAATGATGATTTAAAAGTAAGACTATGGTTTTGTCTTTACCATAGTAAAGTTTTAGAAAATGGTTTGACATGAAAAATAAAATAAAACCTGTATGGACTTGAGCGAATTGGACCGTTGGTGGGTATAAGTTTATGCACGGGCTCAACTCAGTGAAGAGTTGAGGCCCATTGGTCTTTATGGAAGTCGCCCGATCATATAAGGACCGGTCTGCGAGCTGTGGATTGTTAAACCAATTCGAACTACTACAAGTCTAGAGTGGGACAGACTTGGCTAATTAATCTACATTATTTCACCATGGTTGTGTCACCTTGAGGTGTGGGTGTCTGAGTGACTTACTGTTATTCCCACTTGGCACAAGAGGGGGCTTCTGGCGGTGAGTCCAAAGGAAGTGAAACTTTAGTGGATACAACTACGTTGAAATAGTATAGGGTAAAGGCCTCATGATAGTTGCTTAGTCGCACGCTTTCGGAAGCGTGTCCTGGCTGACATGTAAAACAATCTATCTCTTGTGGGTAAAGCTGTACAGACTCTGCAAAGTATTAATCTATTCGAATAGACACATTCGCGGTCATGGACATGCTGAGTAAAGCTTTTCATGGATTAGATTTGGTTTTGTTTTTAAATAAATCTCAAACTTAGATGTTTTTGGATAATTTATCCAATTGGGAAAATTCGGGAAGAATGCTTGGTGTATGAGGGTTAGTCCTTCACTATTAGTGTATGGAGGTTTACCCTACACTTGAGGATTGATGAATCAAAAATAAAACTTTGACTTTTGGTTATAACTTAAAAATTTGCCTTGAACTTAGTAAAAGTATTTAAAACTGAAAAATATGGCTTTATGCAAAATGGACCCTATCAGCCTCTCTTGTTTACACATACATGCATTATATTCTATTAGTAGGTGTAACTTGCTGGGCATGGTTGTTTATGCTCACTCTTGCTGAATAAATTATTCAGGTGAAGATTATTATCAAGACAGTGAGTATCAGGATGATTAGGCTATGCCCCTAGACGATTGCCTATGGCGAATTGTGTGGCCTGCCTATTTATTTTGATTTCCGCTGTTTCTTTTCATTTGGCCTCAGGCCCAGTTTTGTAATAAACTCTGATTATCAATTAATAAATGTATGATATGATTTTGCTATCATTTTTTTGACTGTGTACACTAGCTATTCCTAGACTAGTATATGAAACACAGAGAATCTGGGATCCTTCGTTCTCGGGTTCAACAAAAAGGCAAATGGCCAAATTATGCAGGGAATCAAAACTTGAATTTTTGACCAGCTTATAAAGCGCTCAGGGCCTTGGGTAAGAGAATTATCCTCAGTATTATGACCAATTCACACAACCGCTAGTCGGGCTGTCGGGACCCAAAATATGCAATTCTGGACCCTCTATATATAATACACTAGTCCAGGATCACGCTAGTGCACACAGTGTCAACATAGATGAATATTGATCCACACAAGCGAGTAATAACATAAACGAGTAATTTGATAACAAATAAGGGTTTTGACCTTATGGTCGAGTTTACAATTATTAAGCCGCGCAGGGCTAGCAAAGAAATAAAATAGCAGCGAAACGAAGAAACTTCAGCGGAATCCCATCAATTCACCACAGGCAACTGACTGGGATCAAGACCCTGCGATCAAGCACCTTCGATGTACTCCTCCTCGAAAGTAGGCGAAGACTACTCCTCTTCTGTTGCATGTTTTACAACAAGCATGAGTACACACCGTACTCGCAAGTCATACCACAGAAATACAATTATAGATGTAGGCTTATTCCAAAGGAATAGCTTCTGTGGTTCTTTTGCAGAAATACAGCATTTGCAATTTAAATACAAGTAATAGATTGAAAGCATAAGTAAAGCAAATAGACAATAGTAATTTGACAATTTTAGTTCACAAAGACACATAGTCTAAACAAGTTATTCACGTAGCCATATGACTTAGGTCACACAGCTCCCTTCCCAAGGTTTTATGAAAATCTACCCCTCGTGTGAAATCCCCGAGCATGTCCATGACCACGGACGCGGCTATTCGAATAGATTGATTCAACACTCTGCAGAGTTTGTACACTTTACCCACACAATACAACCAGTGTAGCTAGCACTAGCCGTAACAAAACAGTTCAGAAACTTCATCTTAACATTGACACTCCAGTGTGCTTACAAACCGTCAGACAACCCCACATAGGAAGTCAGTCCGACACACACTGTTGGACAGGGACACGGCGAACCGCCCGTGATGTGACTACCTGGTAGCACACCTCCACCCATGCACATAGCCTAACCTACTACCTGAGTAATCAATGCCAAGAATCCATAACTTACTAAGTTAGGCCCGTCCCATACCAGGCATGTGGTTGTACGAGAGGCTCAGTTCAATGGCGCACAAAGTTAAGTCCTTAATTGACCAAGACAAGACTTCCAATTAGACTACAAATCCCTATGCACACAGGTTATTAAGCCCACACACATAGCTCCACCAAAATATCACATAGTCTACTTGCCTCCGTCTAAATCCTTTCCCACCCTGTTGGTTAAGTGCAACATATGCCATCAACGAGTAATAGCACATAGCGCACACAGTTTCTATCACATAGTTCCATAGTCACTTAGTCAAGTCTCTATTTGCAACTACATGAGATGATGACTCGGAGCATGGCTAAGCAAACTAATCGCATCTAACCAACCCATGTTGGTAATACACTAGCACCAACTAAATAAACCAAACTAGGGTGACAAAAGATTATGGCATACAATTAGACAAGGAGGTCATAACAGATTGGACATTAACTAATCCCAAAAGCATTGAAATAAATAATTAAAGTAAATGCAATACTTTGAATCAATATAACTTTTGAAAACTAGGTTCAATATGATCAAAGGTATAACATGCCTTGGAAAAGGTCTTGGTATTGATCTTGGTCTTGAGATGCTCCTTGCTCTTCAAAACCTCCCGAGGTATCAACGTCTAAATCTAAAGAAAACCCTAAAAACTGATTATTCCAAATTTCTGAATTATTTCTTAAAAGAAAAATCGGATTATTGCGCAACAATGACGTCAGCGCTCGGAATTAAGGAATTAAAAAGAATTTCTGACATGTGGGGCCCACACGTCAGTGAGATGGCTCACGGTGAACCAAGTTCACCGAGCCAGATGGATTTGGGATCTGCCCGGGTGGCACGCACGCGCACGTGGACGCTGACACGGCGCTGACGCGGGCTGACACGCATACACAAATGTCGCGCTAGACATCTACGTGGCGCTGACGTGGCCTCGACAGCGGGTGGTGGCGCACGGGAACCGAGGGTCCCGGCGAACGGCGGCGACTCACCGGCGACGGAGGGTACCGAGAGGTAGCTGGGATTATTGCGATCCCAATGGGCCAACTCCGGGTGGTCGGGGACGACTGAGGCGGCCGGCGGCGAGCTCAAGGCGGCGGAGAGGCTACGGTCGTTGTCGGACAAGGCTTCCGGTGAGGCTCCGGCGACGGCGAAAGGTCCTGGACGTAGCCCGTGCGACGGCGGACCCGGCTAGGCACTCCACGGAGGCAGGGCGTCAACGGTGGCGGTGCAATTCGAGGTTCCACCGGCGGCGGCAAAACCCTAAAAACTCGAATTAGCGGCGGTGCCGAAGCTCTCGGGTGGAATTGAGCGAGGGTTTGGGATGAGGAGGGCAAGGCGATCCCGAGGTGCCCTTTTATAGGGGTCGGGAGGCAAGGGATAAGGAATCCCCAAATCAGGATTTCCTCGGGTTTGTTCAATCTACGGGATAGAGTTTGAATCGGGGACGATCAAGAGTAGATATGGGTGCGGAACGCCAAGAGATAAGATTTGGCAACGAAATCAGAAAGGTTTTAGTTGGAGGACTCCGTTGTCGTATTGAGCTCGGAGAGCTGGCCATGGCGGACTCGGACGCGACGTCCACGCGAAGACGAAGGCCAAACGGAGACGACGACTCGGCGGGCCCACACGACAGCGACACGGGGCGAGGACGCGCGCGGGCGAGCGCGGGCGCGTCGATCCCACCGTCCCGCGACGATCCAACGGTGAGGAGAAATGGGTCAAGATAAAGATTGGGCGAACAGAAAAGAGTTGAGTTTCGCCCAAGGAGAATTCTGAGATTTTAAATACCTTTTCCTTTTTAGAAAATACCAGAAATTCAAATAAGCAATAGAAAATAGCAAATGAACTTGGAAAAATTCCAGAAAAATCTGGAAAATATATCCAAGCCCAAGGAACCCAAATAAAATAGTTTTGACCATTGTTCATGTTGATTTTAGTCATATTAAATTGTTTTGGTGTACAAAGTCCATATTAAGCTTTTGAATTAAATTCAAATAAAATCCAAATGGTGAATTTTCTCCTACTAACTATCTAAAATATTTTTAAGGCTCAGAAAATTGGGATGTTACACGGGCTATGGGCGAAACACTATTTTTCTTAGTTTTTGGTGCTGAAACTATGCTTCCACCTGAATTAAAGATTCGGTCAACAAGAGTCGAAACCTATAACGACTCTGGCCAAGAACAAATTCTATCTGATAACATTAATCTACTCGAAGAAAAGAGGAACCAAGCTTTAATCCGTTCGACAGTCTACCAACAAGCCCTATGCAAATATTACGATCGTAAGGTCCAACCTTGCAGCCTTGCTGTATGTGACTTAGTATTGAAAAAGATTCAATCTCAGTCTAATCGTAACAAACTTTCCCATAAATAGGAAGGTTCTTACACAGTGGTCAAAATGACGCAGCCAGTCTCGGTACAACTAGCAATGGAAGATGGTAGAGTTCTTTCTAATTCATGGAATATTGACCAGTTGCAAAAATTCTATGTGTAACATTCTATATTCTCAATAAACTTTATGTTTTCTTTAATCTTTATTGTCTTAAAAATATCCATTGAGCAACACTTCGATAATTTTTTGATCACCTTTTCCAACAATTGTTTTTCCTTACACTGGTCGAAGGAAGGTACCATTATATAGTCTGAGTCTTTCCTCTCTGCACGTGGTCCTACCCACTAGAAGGAACTTCGGGAATTGCTCCCAATAGACAAATTTTGCAAGAGACGGTTGTCATTCTTTTTTCTGCCTATTCAAGAAAAGGAGTTTATTTTTACAACTTAAGTAAAATTATCTATTTGACCAAGTCAATTTCTGGTCAAATAAGATACCAATCGGAAAGACATTGCTTTCGACCACTATCCCACGACCTCTTTTCCAAGTAAGTTATTTTCACCTGAAATTGGGGGGCTAGATGATGAGGATCTAATAATCCTCAATTAATTAAGTTATTTATCTATAACATTTATAGATAATAATGTATTTTGTATAACCTTCAAATGTACCCCTTAATATTAATAATGAGAGAGATCATACACACCTAGTGGTCGTAAGCTATTTTATGACCACCCTATATAGTCGTACTTGTAAGTTCTTCTACGACCACCTATTAATCGTAAGTCCTACTATGATTACCTTATGGTCGTAAGTTTTACTACGATTAGATCATCTACGACCACCCTATGGACGATAAAGCCTACAGGCATGTGGGCCCAATCGACTAGGAACATTGTGCGCTGTGTTTAATATATGTAGTAGTTAATATGTATCGTTATTCCTGATATAACTGCACGTATTAAACCTCTGTCTCTGACATAATCGCAAGGCAACGTGGAGGAATGCGTCTCTGACAATAACTACCCTTAAACGTACACATTGCATCAAACGACAAGGTGCCTCTTGACGTAAACAATTACCACCCCTTCATGCGCTATATAAGGAGTAAAGTCGGTGGACAGAAAAAAAAGGACATACGAGAAGCGAGAGACAAGAAGATTAAGCCCTAGCTTTAGTAACTTCTTCTCGTTGTAAACACAATCAATACAGCAAACACAGGAGTAGGGTTATCATTCTCTCAGGAGAAGGTCTGAACCTGTATAAAATTCTCGTGTCTCTTTCTATGTGGTTTCGCTCCAAGAGAACCCCTAGCATTCATTCATAAGATTGATACTAAACCATCGACAGTATTGAACTTTGTGTTAAGTGTTTGGCTTCGTTTCTACCGTCTTCAGTAAAACATGTATTCAGACGTTCTATTTATGTGATGTAATATTAATCGTGGTATGGTCATGTGCAATGTATGTGTATGATCCAACAATATGCTTGTGTGCACTATCTATTGATCTAGGGAATAATGTGGTATACACAAAGGGTGTCGGAATGCAAATCCGGGTCCCGACAAAGATCCATTACACGTCTAAGGCCTTTTGTTCTTCTTCGCATCTGCTATTTTGGCCCCTTTTTTTGTTCTAAAAAAGAAACAGTTTGAAAAGGTTCAATTGTACGAAATCAATTTCTAGGTCCTAGCTTACCATAAAGTTGGTAAAAAAACACGATTTATTGGTGATTGATAGAATTATCTATGATCCTTTTTTTTTAATTTTTGTTTAAACTGTTTTTTGTTTGCGAGATATCTGGAATTCCTTATTTCTATCTCACGCAAAAGAAAAGAATTCAAGGCAAAGGCGAGAACAATAAAATGATCTCTTCCTTTTAGGAGGGATGGCTGGTCATCAAAATCCTCTGTTGGGCACAAGAAAAAGGTGAAAATAAAAAAGAAGCATTTTTCTTGTGCCAATTCTTCTTGTACCAAAATAAAAATTATTTTTCTTCCTATTCATCAAAGTTTACTATTTCTTCTCCTTTTTATTTGGATGTCACTTGATCTCTTTTGCTTAGATTCAGACCAGGTGGTGGACAAAGGGAAATAAAATATGGCGGCGGACAATTTTTTTGTGAACAAATAGAATTGCTTGACTTATTCAATTAAGTTCAACTTCGAAGCTACATATTTTTCAAAAAAAAATGTTTACTCTTCTATTGAAGGAATTTTTAAATTTTCTTGAAAGATCAGATGAATGATGAATCGGTCTCCATGGTCATAGGGATTTTTGGCTTGCTAAAAAACAGGAAAAAGAGTGAACGCGTATCGGATGCTCGCACAGACGCCGTCCGTGGGGATCGAACCCACGACCACGTGGTTAAAAGCCACGCGCTCTACCACTGAGCTAGGACGGCTTTGCTTTTTTAGGGCAGCACAACCCTTACTGAACCATATAGATCGAGAGCAAGCTCTCTCACGGTCCTGTTGGATAAACGCAAAAGTAAGGACAAGGACATAACATAACCAGACGATCTGGCAATTAAACCACTCATGGGGAATCAAACAGTAGAAAGCACGAGTTATAAACTTACAATGCCCAACAAACAATTCTACAGAGACGAGGAAACCAGGAATTTGCAATCCAGTAAAGAACAAACATAATTCGCAAACTAATTCGTATCTACAAACATACAAGCATAAAAATGGTCCTCCGAATAGTACGTATTTTTCCGAAAAGGTAACATAAAATTACAGCTGCCTAGGTGTTGCACTTCCACTTCGATGTTGGTACGCAGTTCAGGTAGTGGCACCAGTGGCAGCCGTCATTCCCATTCTTACCCTTGAAAAGCATCACCAATGAAATCACAAACCTGCATCACAAGTTTTTGGTATCAGATTCATTTCATGTTTGGCAACAAAGTGACTTAAGTCATAAGTCGGTCTCGACGATGCTCACCATCAGTTCAGAACCATGCATATTTTACAGTATAATTTTTTGCACTATGCATATACATATAATCATGACCTAATACATCCAATTATCTTATCATGGGTTCACTTACCCGACAAGCAGCAAGACGAGTGCCACAACCCACAAAACATATTGGTATGCTTTGTACTTGGGAGGTTGATTTGTCTGGGGCAACTCATGGCGTTCCATCCAACCAAATTGGGGCCTTGCCAACAAAACAAACCCCAAAAGGAAGCCCGCTACGAATCCACCAATATGGGCAAAGTTATCAAGATGAGGTAGTATCCCAATTGCCAAGTTGATCGCAATTATAAATAAAAGAGTTATTATGGCTGCTGCCTGAAAGAGTAGATTAACTTGGTAAGCAAAACAAGCTTTAAGCAACTGGATAGAAGAAAATGTATGCGTGTTTATCTCTTTTTCCGACCTTGTTGGAATAAATAGTCCAGTTCATAATAAGCTCAGAAAGCATGGAGCCAAGCAGTCCAAATAAAGCTCCAGAGGCACCAACAGCGATGTAGTTATTCTGTAGGAAAAGTGCAGACAACACACTGCCGCCAAAACCAGATACTAGGTATATGGCACCAATGCGAACTTGCAGGCAAGAAAACTAGTGTCAGTGTACAAATTATTAGTTATGTGTAATACATAAATAAACATGCTCAATGTCAAAATGTTCGATCTACACTGGAATATTAAGAGAATAATTAAGGCAAATTCTTAAACATATCTTCGACAGCTCAGAAATTATATTCCTGGTTATATTTCGAGTATCAGAATACAAACCAGCTCCGGGATTATTAATTATTAGATTTTTTAGATAAAATGGACATAAAGCTAAAATGTTACAAAATGAACAGATATTCAAACAAGGTATGCTCACATGGAAATAGAACACGCCAAAGTCGTGAATCACACTGATTCAGCAATGTTAGAAGCTTACCAAACCCGAATTGCTGTTCGAGACGAATTCCAATAAACAGCAAACTTAGCATGTTGACAACCAAATGGATTAGGCCAGCATGGAGCCACATACAGCTAATGAGGCGCCACCCTTGGTGCTGATGAACAACTTTGTTCCAGTCAAGAGCTCCCATTTTCTTCAAACTGCCAAACAAAGTTAAGCAGCTAACTCAATCATCTTGTACATCCTACAGTATCTTACTGATACTGAATAAGATCTAGATGAAATTCAGAAATCAAAACAAACATCAAACTTTTGTGGTCACTGATAAATGAGCTGCAATCCTGAGTTCCTGACAGATACATACATAATAAGTTACAACTAAAATAAGCAGGCATGCAAGTACTGTCGGAGAGAAAACTCCAGAGTGTACCATTATCTTAGCTTGTTCTGTAAAAGTACTACAGAGACCATAAGTCAAAGCAGTTCCCATGATTCCATCTAGTAACATACGAGATATAAAATAATACAGAATCCTACGCCTGCAACACAACCTGGTCACCCAACTACCAGCTATAATCCGACAAAAGCACCAATACTAATAGCAGCCATCACAAATATCATTGCTGACTATCTCAGTGAGAGATTTTCGCATTAGAACTCAAAACAAAACAAAAAACTTTGTTGGGTGAAGATAGATCCTAACATCCTGTGGTTATGGACAAACTGCACATGGTAAAAGCTATCCGAGACAGAGATCTGAATTGTCAGTTTGTCACCATCATAGCACAGAATCCCGTGTCTCCCGAACTTTCAAATCATTAAAAGGTGGAAAAGATTTAACTCAAGGAAAAGGCAATCAGGGTTTGGAAACAAAATTTCCTGATTAGATTCTCCCAGAGAAAAGCTTCGGACACTAAACGAAAAATCTCGGAGATTTCCTCCCAGTAGTTACATTTCACACTACAAAAATTGCCACCTTTACTTCAAATTGCGAGCTTTAACTACCAAAAACACCCAAAAATTGCATTTTTTTACTAAAGAATAAACTACGAACGCAGCTAAAAATCTCGACCCCAAACGCAAAATAAACCCCCCAATTTTCTAACCCAAATCCACCTCAAGCGCACCAAAAACACCCCGATTAGAGTACTATTCGACACCACCGCACAGCTCAAACAAAACCCGAAGCGTGTACAGTGACATACGTGGATGACGACGGCCCGAGGAGCGGGTTCTCGCGGAGCGGCTGGAACGAGAAGCGGCGAAGGAACCCGGCGACGCATCCGCCGAGGGCACTCCCGTGCTTGGGGCAGTTGTTGACGTACATCTCCACGATGAACACGGCCACGCACGCGACGATCACGGTGGGCACGAGCCACGGCCACCACTTCCTCTCCTCCGCTCCCTCGTACCCACCGTACCCGTACCCTCCGCCCCCCGTCGCCGCCGCCACGCGGCCCTTCCCGTCGCCGCTGCTCTCCATAGAGCTCTCCTCTCGTGCCCGCTTCAGTAACGTGGACGCCAAGGAGGAGAAGCTCGGGGTGGCGGTGGCTGTTACAGGAGCTCGGGTTTCGCTTGGAAGCGAGGCGAGGAGGAGAAGAAGGGAATGGACTACGAAGAGGGAGATGAGATGATGCAGGGGGCGTGGCCGCGTGGGGGGACAGCGACGGCAGGGGCCCGTGGTTGGTGGGGCCTGTCACGCTGGCGCGCGGGGACCACCGGCCGGTGAGGTGAGGCGTTGCTGTCTCCGCGCTCCGAGAGGGAGTGGTTCGGTTCGGGCGTAGTAACTGCTCCGCGTAAGGGAGAAAGAGAGAGACGTGCGAGGGTTAGGCGGCGGCGTGCGCGTGACGTGACGACGAGGCGCGAAGCGTGTGGATCTGCGGGAGTCGTGTCGAGCCGAGCCGAGCCGCGGCACGGCACGGCACCGCGAGGTGGTGAGGTGTCGCTGGGCCAGGTGTCGCGCGCGCCTGGCGAACGGTCGATCGATCGTCGTCTCATCGCCTTCTCGCTTCCTCTGGCCTTGGTACGGCCGGCGACCGAGTAAACGGCGCTCCAGGACCGTGCAGCGCAGCTGCTCTGAAAGTGACCCGTTTGGCTGTATTTGTCCATGGCTCGGCCGTTTCAATATACTTGTTAGAGAATCTAGAATAAGTTTTTTTAAAAATATATTTGACTATTAAAAGAATCTAAAGTTTAGTTATAGAAGTTTTTTTCTCTCAGCCTCTACTTAAATGATTTAGAAGAGATTAAATTATTATAATATATCATTTAATATAGATATATGTGGTCATTTCTCATTAGGTATTTTTCTAGATTTAGTACTTTCTTGCTTTGTCCGTGCGTGAGTCGTGGACAAGTACAAATTTCCACCGTGCAACAAGAAAGTTATAAGAGCATCTACATAGTTTGTTTAACTTACATTCTTAAGAGAGAGAGACTCAATCTAATAAAAAGAAATAAACATTCCAATGGATTGTTTCTTCAGATCTAAAACTTCAATCGCCATGAAGTGTGCGTGATTAACGATGATCAACAATAGAAGACAACTTTATGGTCTATATGTTTTGGCTCATTTATCATATCATCCTGGGAAAGCCAAGAAGATGGGGGCGACAAGATCCTAGATTTTTTGTTGGTAGGCGATGGAACCCACAAAATGAGTATTTAGGTAACAACTAAGCCTCTAATAGAGTTTTTGTTGTTTCTTATGTCTTGTATTAACAATATGATAGTTTCTTCACGTAGAAAAAATTTCACCTTTTCTCCTCATCTTCTCTCCTCCACATCATCTAAAAGTTCGATGTGGCAACCTCTTAAAGAACAATTAAGGTGGATTATTGTAGATGCTCTAAAGCATCTGATAGTTTTTTTAAACATTCTTAAGAGGAGAAATCTAATCTAATAAAAAGAAACAACCATTCCAATGGATTGTTTCTGCTCTAGATCTCAAGACTTTAATTCTTCTGAAAGCTTTTGGTAGGCGATGGGACCCATAAAATGAGTGTGTAGGTAACAACCAAGCCTCTAATAGAGTTTTTTGTTGTTTCTTATGTCTTGGTATTAACAATCTGATAGTTTCTTCATGTAGAAACAGTTTCACCTTCTCTCCTCTATATCATCTAAAAGTTGATGTGACAATCTTTTAGTAACAATTGAGGTGGATTATTATAGATGCTCTAAGAGTACCGGTAGAATGGAAACCGTCGGCGTCGAGTGATAGATCTGGCTTGGGGCTGCGTTAACTCTCTGCACCGCAACGCACCGCGTCATAAATGGAACTTTTTGGGCGATCTCAGCTGGTGGTGGCTTCTGTGTTGCATTTACGCGCGCGTAACGTACGTACGGGCCAATTTGATCCGGAGTTAAGCTCGCGGTGGATCGCGCACGCAACGCAACGCAAGCTTGCACGCACCGACGCCGTACGCGCCGCCCGCCCGCCAGGCGAGCGAGGCGTCGCTGGTCGTCGCGTCCGCCTCACATTGGACGGTCCCGTGCGTACATCGATCTACACGTCCTTATCACATCGACCCAACCATCAATGGCACGATGCATGGCCGCTCGTTTCCCCGCTCTCGATCTCAAGCGGCGCTCTCCCGACGTCGCCGCTCGCCAGCAAATGAGCGAGCTTCCATGCTTGATAGCTCATAGGCATAGCTGTAGCATAATATGCCAATCAAGCCACAACAAAATCCAACTGTACGAACAGTGACTTCTCACTTTCTTTCACATCAGCATCCGGTACACAAGTATCCATAAGGACATATACGGTATAGATAACGAACGAACAGCTGGTATCTATAGTACATCTCTACGTCATCTGTAGACTGCGTTAAAGATTACTCATATAATGAATTATCATTTTATATATCTCTATAGATAATTTTTTCATGTACAATATATCTTATTTATCATGTTATAGTCGACTACTGTATGAGAGACGGCTCAATTATCTGTGCCTCATTTTTTTATCTACATCCACGTCCTTGCGTGTCTTACGTTACAATGTTCAATGAGAAAAAAAACTTATAGACGGCGACAGCACAGTATTTCTCGTGTCATCGGCCCTATCAATTGACCCTGTCTTGGGGAAAAAACCAGAAGAAGAAGTATCAATTGACCCTGTCTACAGACCAAAACTAAAAGTATCAGTTGACCCAATAGCCAGATCACGTCTCTACTTGCTAACACATGGCGCACTTCCAGTGTAAAAGTGGAGTTGCTAGTAGCTTCCATATGGCAGAAGAAGGCACGCATTTTGTGTACGCCGTCCACGCTCCACACAAGGTTAATAAATGCTGGTTAAAGCTGTGTCCTGAAGATGTCTCAATAGCTCAATCATTTCAACTGGGCAGCTGTCCTGACCCAGTCATGTACAAAATTATTAGCGTAACTAGCGCCCTTGTGAACGCGGCGTTTTTGGCTGCTGATGTCTGAGCTTCTCATGGGCTGTTTTTGGAGAAAAAAATTCAAATAATCTATTTTTTATTATTAATTACAACATTATTTCTGCAATAATATTTTTTACGAAATATCTTTCGCATCATTTCAACCGTTGGGCGATGGTCCCGCCATTCAACGGTTGGCGATCGAGACACTTGTCGCCCAACAGGTATAATGCATGCCCGGCCAGATAAGTGAAATTGCACACTGAACCAACCGTTGAGCGACAAGTGTCTCGATCGCTCAACGGTTGAGTTCTCTGGACCCAATCGCTCAACGATTGAAATGACGGAGATATATTCTGTAAAAATATTATCGCAGGTATAATATTGTAATTAATAATAAAAAATGTATTATTTGAGAAAAAAATCCTGTTTTTGCGTTGCAAAAACCTTAGCCTGGCTGTCACATACAACATCTTATTACTCCTGATTTTTTATTAGGAGTTGCTATAAGTAAAAGCAAAGACCTTAATTTTACTTCACACTAAATGTGTTTTTTTTACTTCATTTTTTCCCCTTCTTTTGGTATTCGAGTCGAAGAAGTATGAGAATTCTATAACTACCAAAAAAACTTTCAATCTTTCCATTGGAATAGTTTATTTAGTTAATTGTTTTTGTTATGGAACAGCAATAGCTGTGTGTACTCCTCTCCGGCCAGGAAGAATAATAGCCTAGAGGCTGAGCCGATGAGGAGACCTTTGCTCTATCTCCTTCTTCCTCTTCTCGGGCCTGACGTGGAGTGGGAACTTCACTACTACTGGCGCGACGAATGGAGATGGCTGGCGAGGAGCATGGGGAAAAGTAGATTCTTGGTTGAATTTCAAAGCCGTAGGCTCTTGAGATGGGGTCCCTTGAAACGAATAGAATGTTTCTTCACTTTGACGATGGAGCAAGAAAACGGATGCGCTAAAGCAAAAAAAACCAAATGCATGTGATAACACGCAACGGCTTTCACGCTAGTGCGCTCAATCCGTTGCTTGTTCTTTCGCGCTAGTTGCTCAATCCGTTGCTTTTCCAATTGGACATTAACATATACTAATTATAAGATACTCCAATGTTAACCACATGAAAAATTTACAAGAGAGTCCTTAGTTTTTAGTATATTTTGTAAATATCTTTATATTCGCATATAAAAAGGAGTGTGTTTAAAAAATTATGCATACCACCTATAAAAAGGTGTAAATACCACATAAGTGGTCTTATATACTCGTATACTACACATACATACTTCCGATTGCGCAAGATATTCTCTACGTTGTGATATATGGAATAGGGAGTACTTCCGAGAGTAGGAAAAAAGCTTCCCCTCTCTCTCTCTATATATATATATTCTCTATGGTGAAGTAAGGCATTCCTTTTTTGGATTTGCATTGGACAGTTGGCTGGGAAAACAACAAGGGGACAAGAAGGCAGTGGTTGTAGATTATTGGTAGGCACGCTAGCTGTGTGATATCTACTAAGGTTGAAAAGACCTCTACGAAAGCGAGGCCACGTTGCTTGGTCCCATTACCTGAGGATTTGATCCCCTCAGGTGATGAAGGACACAACTTCAACACGTAGTGTTTTATGGAACACTCACTATATAGGAATCAGATGCAAAAGTGGCTCCAATACTTGAAATGGTTCCAGCCAAGTATGGCATGGTCAATTGCTCTTTTAGGAGGTAATGCTTAGGTTCCTCAAAGACTACTTGGTATATAGAGCCATACAATCTATTTAGTAGTGTGCCATGGCACGGTACTCCTGCGGATCATGGCCTTACCACTAGGTCCCCGATGGCTAGCGGGGGATTCGGTATAGCAACTCACGTTCATTTGCTTCCGCCCTTGCTTGCCCTTTCACTAGTGGTTACTCTCGATTCGTAGCACCCTTTTTCCATTCATAGAGAGATCTAATCGTCAAAATCAATAAAAAGGCCATCATGGACCAAGATCCAAACAGATCAATCTTGTTAGGAGGTACTGCCCAAGGAAAAGAAAAGGTGACATGCGGCATTGTAACACCCCAACCCATCCTCTAGGCCTAGAATGCTACCACTACAACATAACCAACACGAGTTTTGCGCAGCTAATTTTAACAAGTAGATAAATTACAGCAAAAGTAGTTATCTAGAGAGTATGGTTTGTATCAGGGTCTATATATGATGTGGATGTGCTATTCTCCCTTTCCTATGCGTGCCATCCTCGACGATCACCTAAATACCAAAAATAAGCAAGGGTGAGTCCGAAGACTCAGCAAGCACATAATAGAAATGATAAACACTGTCACACAAACATAAACCTAACCATTTCATTATTTCCATCATTATCTCTCCATTAGTTTAAGGCATCATTATTCTATATGCATCATCATGCTCATGCTCATATGCATCTCATCAGCTGATACCGGTATCGCGGAGTGTTCACCCGTCGATGACACACTCTTCCTCCATCTTCGTTAGGATGGGGTCCTTACATTGTAAGACTTTATCTAGTCCCTATAAATATAAGATTTCATCTAGAGCACTCTGGGTTAGTCATGTATCTTTCTCACCGACCTGGCTCGTGCATTCTTACCATGATGCAGAATGCATATGTCCATTGTAATCATTAACAGGGTAGCCTCATTGCTCACCCCGTCCCATCATCATTGCCATTACCATGTAAGCATCATCATAATACGAAAACATCGCATATTCCATACCATTTGTATGATACCGTTCTACCATGCACTTGCTTGTTAACCAAATGGAGCAAAGCAGCGTGCGGATGACGTCGTTCCAGAACCTCCACCTGAACATGCATTCAACCAAAATCAATACATTGTCAATACATTGTAGCAATACATGCACACACACACGGACGACATTGTTCCTACGCGCAACCTGACACAAACATACCCCTCTCACCAGGCACTATTCTACTGACCCGATGCCCAAAATAATAATAAATTATAGACCGCGTCGTCTAACCTCAAGAATAAAATTTATTCGCTCACCCCCAATTTCTTCCTCCTCTTTCCCCTTTTTTTTCTTTTCTTTTCTTCTCTCTCCACCTTATCCTCTCCATTCGGCCAAATGCTCCTCTGGTTCCCATTCTTCTTCATCTCTCTCCATTTCTTCACATCACCATTTCTTCCCCTGGTGTTCTTGCTCGGCATCGCCTCCCTACTCCTGGCTCGACTCGTGCCAGTGTTGGCTCCTCATCGCGCGCCCCCGCCTCTGCGGTCTGGCCCATGCCCCCCCTGCACGGCTTGGCCCTGTGGCTCGGTCGCGCCTCTGTGTCCCGCGCCTGACTTGGCCTTTGGTAGCTGTGCGCTTGCCCCCCAGCTCTCGGCCGGCCCTCCACTCGGCTTGCCCTCCTCCTGGCCTCTGGCACCTCCCCTGCTGGCTCTTCCCTGCCTCGGTTGCGGCTGCCACCGGCTTTGACCGGCCTGGCCGCCACCTCCGACTGGTCCTCTAACCAGGGAAGACCTACTCTCCTCTACCCCGTCCTCCCTTGTTCTACGATGGTTTGTGTGGATGCTAGCTACATCGGCATATGTTCTTTGTGCAAGGGGTAGGCTCCTATGGGTGGTCCAGCTTGGGGCAAAAATAACAGTGGGTGCAAGGTTGATGGGTTACCTTGGTGGTCTTGGCCGATTTGGGGAAAGGCCTACGGTGGTGGTCGTTGACGGTACAGGGTCGTCGCTACTCGCTACTGCTGTCCCCACTCCGTCGTCTTCCTCGTCTCCTTTGCTCCCCTTCCCCTACGCTATCTCTCTGTGGGTGTGTTTTGGTCGTGGCAAATGGGGTGGTGGCCTGGCTTGGTTGCTCTTTGGTTGGCTTGAGAATAAGGAATGCTTATGAGGAGAGATGCTCTCTGGTGTTGGTGCTTTGCTTGGTTGTGCTCTCGGTTGGATATCTCCCTGTTGATGGCTTGGTCTTATCCCTTACCCCTTCTCTCTCCCTCTTGTGGGCTTGGTCAAAGGTGAGGCTTTTTCTACTGCGGAAGGTAAGTTCGTAAAATTGGTTCTCAATTTTTACTTTCACTCTCTTTGCATTTCTAATGGCATTACAGGCATGATAGAGTTTGAAAAGAATCATCACTCGAAGACGACAAGCTATTTTCAAAGAAGAAATAGGCTAGGAATCTCCATAGCCAATTTTCCAAATTGGATTCTGAATTCAGAGGCAGCTTTTGGTACTAATCTGATTTCAAACAATCCAGGAACCTCCATAACATTGGCTTGATTCAGTTTGAGCAACAGATCCTGACGTAATACATCTACGTAATGAAAATGGAGTGGAAACATCATGGCTCTACCGAAAAATCCATGATGAGCACTGTGAACTATCCACTTTAAAAAAGACAGTTGATCGAACCTAAACTAACGTCAAGTATGAGTTATTAAGCGCCGAATCAAAAAAAAAGTGTACTTCCTTTACGCTTGATGTAGGATTTAACAAAAAAATATAAAGTTCACTCTTCTGCTTATCCCTTTTCATTGAACAAACTAAGTTCACCTATACGAGAGTGAAGAATAGAAATCCTATGAGGGAGATTTGCACTCCAATTGCTTATCCGCATATTGTCACTCAGTTTACTTGCCAGATGTAAAGGCTCGGAGAGAAGCTCGAATTAGGGTACAACTATACAAGTCATGCTAATCTAGTGATGTGATTTATATCGATGAGTGATTACCGTATTTTAAGGGTTTTTCAACATGATGTTTTAAATGGGTTAAGAATTATAGGATACAAGGGTTATTAAAGTGTAATGGTACATGTTTCTGGCTTTCATAATATTTTTCCCCCTAGGCATAGCGAGGGAAAGTGTCCCGGAGATCCAAACGGTGGAAGGAGGCCCAACCAACCAGCCTAAACTTAACATTGTCTCTACCACTCAAGCCCAACTAAAGACCTTTATTTCATCTATTATTCTTTCAGAATTTCCTTAACTAGAAGAAGGTTAGCTTTAAAAGACTGAAATTTGTCGGTGCACTCGGTGTTGTTGCATTTGTTATCCTAATGCTATATAGTGTTAATGAAAATGCATTGGAAACATTCACCAATCAAAAGCGATGAGTTCCGCATGAGTATGTTAAAGTTTGAGAAACAGAACTTCGAGTGAGTGGCTCAGAAATTAAAATTTTGTAGATTACATGTTTTTAAAATTGAAGATTACATATTATTGTTTAATAATCTAATTGAACGATTGCTAGGGAAGAACTGCCCCAGCAAATTGATCGTGGCCTTTTAGATGTTTGAGGCAGGTTCATTGCTAATGACTAATATCTTCAGGATCACACATTGTCCCCATCTCCCTTCATTCAATGGCATAGATGTCCTACAAAGGGGTTAGGGGTCCTAGATAGGGGCGGAGGCAACACCGTGCGTCTTGACGTCTTGCCGGCTCCATCACCGCTACCGAAACCCCCATGTCTTGCATCTCCTTTGCCCGGTCCATTCAATAGAGGAAGCACCGGCTAGCTGGCGGTGGCGCACGCAGCAGCCAAGAGCCCAAGAAGGCGCAGGCAGAAGCACGGCGAGGAAGAAGCACTGCAAGGAAGAAGAACTCAGCAGTCAGCACAACAAGCATATTTGGGCCGCTTGGGCCATATTCTTTGCATAATCCAATGTTATAGGCTCATTTTCGCAATCCTCAAATCCCCAAATCACCATTCGGCTACAACCCATTCGGCCACTCCCCAAAATCCCCATCTCTTAAATCCCTAATTCACAAAGAATCGACACAGGCACACCATGGCGACGGCGACGCAATGGGCAATGAAGCGGCGAGCGGCCGGGAGGAGGATAGAGGACTGAGCCACCGAGCTAGCCAGCACCACCGAGGCGAGGCGGCGAGGTGGTGGCCGAGGGCGAGGCGACGAGCCTCGCATCGAAGAACCGAGAGGCCGAGATGCCGGCAAGGCCGAGCCGGCCGAGCCAGACAAGCAAGAAGAAGCAAAGTAATCCAAGGCCGGTCGGAGGTAGGAGGCCGAGGCAGCAGGCCGAAAGCAAGAGGGAGGCGCGAGGTGGGCTGCAAAGCCAGAGGAGGTGAGCGACCGGAGGGAGCGGAGCCGCCGCCACGGAAGCAAGCTTGGGAGGGGTGGCGCCACTGCGGCAGAAGAAATGGGGAAAGGGAGTGTGATGCGCCAACCAGAAGAAGGAAATAGAAGAAATGGGGATTGGGGAATGTGTTATGTGTGTCTTGAGTCACTGTGAGTCTGAGATTGAGATAATCATATATCTTCAGTTGGTCACAACTCACAACTAAGAAGGTGAGCTGAGGTAAAATTCATAACTCACTCAGTTAATATCAATGATAATATCATTGTGATGTTGAGATGATGTTGTGAACAGAATATGTGATGTTGTATTGTTGTCTACTTGTCTAGTCTAGTTACATGTATTTAGTTTTAGTACTCATGGATTACATACAATTTATTGTAGATTTATAAAAGATAGACAAACGAACTTTGCATAGTTATTTCTTGAACAATCCAAATACAAGTATTACTCCTCAAACCAATGAGAGCACAACTCAACCAAAGAAGCCTCGGATTGATTTTAATCCCGATGACACCATTGCCGATCCAGCATGTCGTATACCAATTGAAAATTATCCCAGTGAAATTAGAGATCAAGTGAGGAGGGTATATTTGTTGAAGGGTCCAACTCGATCAATTGGCCATGTTTTTTCAAAGAAAACAATGGATTGTTGGAGATCCTTTCAAGAAGCATGGTTCAAGAAATTTGATTGGTTGGAATATAGCGTGTCAAAGGATGCCGCCCTTTTGTTTCTATTGCTTTCTTTTCAAGAGTCCGTCACATCCTCATTATTTTCTGATTGGTCTATCGTCTCATTGAGCTAACATTGATTCTTCCTGTGGCAACGGCATCAGTTGAAAGAATCTTTTCGGCAATGAAAATTATTAAGATAGACTTGCGCAACAAAGTCTCCGATGGATGGCTCAATGACTTGATGGTGTGCTACACTGAGCGAGAGATATTCAAAAGCATTGATGATAAAACAATCATGGATTGTTTTCAATAGATGAAATCTCGTAGAATGGATTTGCCTCCCACTCCTAGTCATAGCTAGCATTTTTGCGGTATGTTCCATACTTTCATTTCATTTCAATGTTTGCAATTAGTCACAATTTTCTGATTGTCACGCTAATTTAGCTACTATTGTTCCACAGATTGCTACTCGCATGTATTTATACGTATTTGGATTGTTATGTTCATTAGCCAGGTACTACCTTAAGTTCATTTTACATTCTCGCTTTGTCTCTTATTCATTTATGTATGAATTTGAATTGCATTAGATATTCAAATGTATTATGTATGTTTTGTACAATTTTATCATATTAGCTTGAGCACTCCCTCTATTTCTGTCCTGCGTTCGCCACTGGTCCTAGATAGTATATGCTTTGACTAATAATCTTTGTACTTCCTTCTCTTTTAGGGGATCAAAGGGAATAAGCAATTTCTACAACATCTAACAATGGCGGCTCTACCCTTCCAAGTGCAGGTTGCCAAGGACCCCTATGTATTAATTTGCTGTCTTATCACTTTCTAATTAAGGTTCGCCTATCACCCTTGTGTATTTTGTTTTTAGAAAATATGCAAACTAAAGGGGTTTTTACAAGAAGAGTTACAACTTACAATGGCCACAATTAGACGCACACTGGTGTAATATAATGAAGGATGCAACACCTAGATGTTTGGATATCCCACTTCGAAGGTATGTGAAACTAAAACTGCGCGTTCTTTGAGCACCGAAATCAGCGACATCTTGTAGGGTCTTGTTCCTCATGTCGACGGCAAGAACCCATGCCTTGTGGTCCAAGTGGTCAACCCTAGTCATGATGTACACAACATCGCGATCGTGAAAACTCAGAGCGGGATGCCCTACGTGGAGCCTCCCCAAGGTTGGCTCCTTGGCCTCATCGTGCTGTGGATTAGGCAGCAATTCAGAATAACTCAGGTTGTTCACGAGGATCTCGGAAGCATTGAGCTTGTCATCCTCCTGCCAATCCTCCCGAGAATCCATACTTTTCCATGTGTCGGCCTCCCAACCTTCGGAGATGTAGGTGTAGCCGGTGCCTGAAGCCCGGTTTGACGTGAACATCCATCTCAAAATACCTGATGCAACCTTTGACGACAGTGATGTCCCGAACTTGCAATGGAGGGTCCTCGAGCCTCTTGTTGGGCATCAGCGGCGACGGCAATGGGATGTAGCGAAGCATGTGATTGTCAAGGAGCACATCACAGATCAGAATACCCCGCCAGAGATCGACCCAGCCTATTGAACCGTGTTTTCCTCCGACCGTGATCGCCTTGCTTGCAAGACGGTACGAGAGTCTCTGTGGAGAATCAACATGCATCAACTTGGTGCTCCATCTGCCAATCTTGGAGTCGAACAGGTGCAGATCGTACTGCCCATGGTGGCACGCCCTGCGGAGCGCGGCGACGAAGAAACTCCCGTTTTTGCTGCCCTTGCCGTCTGTTACTGTCCCCTTGGACTTGGTGCCGGCCCGGTTGATGAAGAAGTCGTTGCTGTCCCGAGTTTTTAGGAGGAAGCGAGGGCAGATGGCGATGCGGAGGAGGACGAGGTCGTCCTCCGTGCAGAGGATCCGGGGCATCTCGGCGAATGCGGTGGGTTTCAAGCCAGTTCAGTGGACGGTGAAACCTGGATAGGCTTGCGGTCCCTCGTGAAACCGTCGGCGGTGGTGGCGTGGCGTTGCGTTCGTCGTCGATGTAGGAGGAGGGCCGACTCGGGAGGGGAAGCCGGATCGTAGTCGGGGTGGGGAGGCGTACGGATCCATAACGCCTTGCGTCCCATGGAGGCGTCGTCCTCGTCCATGGGGAGCCACGGGTTGTACCTTCTGCTCTCCTTCTCTTCCGTTCTCTCTTCGTTTGGATTTTGGGGCTGGTGGATGAACCTACATACCAGTACGCGTCCATGGAAACTGGAATTGGTGAGGGAGGAGATCAATGGTGAGGGAGGAGATCAACAAAGAGGAGGTGGAGATTGCTCCGTTGGTTGGAGAACCTTGACTGCGGAGGAGAACATCGGATCGGATTTATTTTTTGGAATCTATAGCGAGCTAATTTCAGTAACTTCCTCCTTGGGTTGGGCCTGTATAACAGAGTCTTCACTCTGGAAAGTGTAAACACAAGAGCGTTCTTGTTCGCGCATAGGCTTGGACCTATTTTAGCAATATTGTGGGTTTCGTGCAAATTCTGCTTAGATTTGACAGATAACCGGGCTAGGCATAGACTTGATATAATATAGGCCGGATCTTTCTCAAACAGTTTTGCTAAACAATATTTGACTTTTTTTTGTCAAAATAGTCGATTTTTCATCTGTCCGATATACTTTGAGATTCGCCCTTCTTCTTATCTGATGAATTGAGTCCGAATTTATTATGATTTTTTTCTTCATAACATAACAGATTCACCACATTGCCGTATTTTGTTCGTACATAATTTTTTTGTCGTTGTTTTTGCTCAACATCTCAAAGTATATGTTAGATTTTGAATAATATGATGAAAATATTAGTTATTAAGACTTTCGAGAATAATTACAGTGCCTAAGAACAAAATTTACATTAATAATTTACTATAATTTATATATAATAAAGTTATAAATAAACTAAAATTTAACTGTTTTGTGCTGAAAAAATAATCGAATCTTAGATAGACATACCCTTTCTCAAAAGAAATGGTCTAGCTGAATGCCGCACATTGTTGCGATAGGAGTATCATAAACAATTTAGTTGCACTAACATAAAGTTATTGAGTACGCATCACATAAATTAAAATTAATTAATTTGTGAGCAGTCAGGACAATCCCCGACAGTCATCATGGAGTTAGCATGACGCCATTGTCTCTGCCTTATCCTGCCGAGTATGCATCCTGAGGTGTCTCAATTGTCCAATCATTTCCACTTAGCAGCTGTCCTGACCCCATTCATACTAGCGCCGTCGTAATCGCGGTGTTTTTTGCTGCTGATGTCTGAGCTTCTCATCGGCTGTTTTTGCTTGCAAAAAGCTTAGCTTGGTTTAGTCAACGAGGAGAGAAGATATTAAATCGATTTAATATATTAGAGAGATCGATTTTAACAAAAAAAATACATAAAATCAAACTCTACTTAGAAGTCGATTCAAAGCATTAAACATCTCATATGAGCATTAAACAACTACATAGCAGAGAGTACGGTTGAGAGATGATATTATTATTTTGTGGTTTTTTTTATGTAACGCGGGTCTCAGTTATTAGTAGGAATTAGTTCAATACATTAGAGAAAAACAAGCTCAATTCATAAAAAGCTTACGTGACATAACTTTAAATCGACATCAGTTCAATACACTAAAGATGCTCCTATGACTTATAAGATTGTACTCCAATAGGTTATCCGTATAGTGCCACTCAGTTTACTTGCCAGATGTAAAGGCTCGGAGAGAAGCTCGAATGGGTACAACTATACGAGTCATTGCTAATCTAGTGATGTGATTTATTTCGATGAGTGATTACCGTATTTTAAGGGTTTTCGGCATGATTTTTTAAATGGGTTAAGCATTATACGATACAAGGGTTATTAAAGTGTAATGGGACATGTTTCTGGCTTCCATAATGTTTTTTCGCTATGCATCTAGTAACTAAAATAACAAAACGGGAGAAACTACCCCGAAGACTCAAACGGGCGGCGAAGGACCAATAACCTAGCCCAAACTTAACATTGTCTCTTACCACTCAAGTCCAACTAAAAACCCAAGCTAGCCCAAACTAAACATTGTTAGCACTACATCGGCCCAGCTAAAAGACCTGACCTATCCCAATTCCCAAGACATCCCAATCCCACTCCCCTAGAGATGACCTATACCAAGCAAATAAGGGAAGTTAAAAAGAGAAGGGAGAGATGCATCAAATCAAAGAAATTATTAAAGGTATGTTCTTATCGACCACTTTCATTTAGGCGTGCCTAGTTAATTTTCGGATTTAACTTTGAAACGCAGCGAGTAAAATCAGACTGCCTTCCTTTTCTTTTCTTCGACCTACTTAGGTTCTAAACCGGCAGATTAACCAAGTCTGTTGTATTATCCAACGAGAATATCGAGATCACGATGTTTTCGATCATCTCGTCAAAAGCAACGTCCTTGATGACTGGTCGGACGGAGTAGTTTGACTGCCTCCATATCGCTTGTTCGGCAACAATATGCAGTGGATCGTTAACGACGATCTGGGGTCAACAACCTCCGTGGTCAGCGTCTTTGGTGGCCTTGACCTTCTCCACCTAAACCAACAAATGAATTTGGTTAAGTGATGAAATCTTTTATCTAAACTATATGTATATCTCTTTTGAAATGTTACATTACCTCGAAATCCATCCTCTTCCGGTGCATCAGGGCACGAGTCGGTTGGAACAACGGTGGGATGTTTATCCTCACGGTGTGTGCAATTCAAACCCGACCACTACAAAAAGCGAGCATGATCAAAAACCCGATCGGAGAATATATATATATGTGTGCATGATAAAAGATTTGTTACCTTAAGCCTTGTTATTCTCTCTTCAATGAAACTATGGCCAAGATCTCAGAAATCCGGCCTTTTCTCCAGGCTCTCTGCTTGAATCGGCCTAATCCTTTCTCTAACTTCCTCGGAGGAAAGAACTTCAAAAGAAGAGAGAAAATAAGACAAGAACATGCTTTAAGGTAATACATTAATCCAATGAAAATACTAGTTGGAGTTATCTCAAAGACTTACCACCTCCCGAGATAGCTTCATCACGACCAATGGACGGATCGAGGAGTGAGTCCGAAGCTTTAATGGGCTTATTTGGCGTTTGGTGAAATCCTCACCACATGCCAAGAGGTCAAGCCCTTGACTCGTAGGTCGTAGATGGCATCCACCCATCGCCCGACCACTCCTGTCTTCTCCACGGTCTTTCTCCATTTGGGATTTTTCGTTGCTCTCATTCCGGCGGAATAGAGGCCGTCGTCCTCAGAATCAGTCATATAGAACCAGTTTTTCTTCCATGACGACCACGAGGATTTTGAGTACATATGAATGTACTCATCGGCCTTCCGTCGTGAAGGCGCAATGTACATTCCCGGAGTCTCCGTAGATCTCCCCATCACCATTCGATAAAAAAACTTGAAGAGCCTCAAACTTGGAGGCAATCCTAGGTATGCTTCACACAAATATGTGAAGATACTGATGTTGGCGATGGAGTTTGGGGCTAAATTCACTAATTCCACTCCATAGAATTCAAGAACACGGAGAAAGAATTTGTGTACCAAGCAATCTCAAATTACATTCGATGTAGGCGAGGCAAACGAATTTCCTCATCTTAGCGACTTGGGAAATGCTCTCCAAAAGCTGATCTCCATCTGATCAAATTCTTGTCCTAAGCATTCGATCTTCTCCAAAGCTTCAAGCTTTTTCTTGCTCAACTCCGACGGCAACCACTTTGTGATTTGCTCAGACATGATGAAAATCCTTGAGGATGAGTAGAACCCGCAGGAGATTTTGTGGTCGGAAGAACAAGAAAAGGAAGGACGAAGATTTTTATGCGGATGAAAGAGATCGAAAAAGGGATCTGGAAGCATAAGGAATCCAAAAAGTCTAGCGATGGGGATTTTATAGCCTCGGGTCTTCGAATTACTATCGGAGTTTATCCATAAAAGTCCGAGCGGCAAAAAGCTTCTTTTTGCCCAGCAGACAGAGAAATTCTTGGTTCCCAAGACAAGTTCTCAACTTTAAAATGAACACAAAATCGCTTCGGATGTCACGACATTAATTGGTGGTCCGCCCGATATGAATTCATCGGGGGAAGGCGTTCACACGACCTGTTCATTTAAAGTTCGGGGCTAGTGACGAGATTAAAACCTCTATGTATTAATTTAAATACATAGAAAGACCATCGTCTCCATGGTCGTAACCCATAAGACTAGCGACCCCACTGGTCGTAAGTATTTCAGAGGTTACACGATGGGTATCCTGGTCGGACTAGGTTCCGACCAGGTGGCTGCTCGGAAATATTATGAACATGTACCAATAACCGTATGATGAATGGAACACGTGCTAAACATCCCATAACTTACGATGACATACAAGACTCTGACGATAAATCACCTTGCGGTTAAATGTCTCACAAATACTTAACCGCAAGGCACTTAGCACATTGTTAACTACCTTGGACCTCCAACCGTTGTAACGTTTCATCGAGCGTCTTCTCCGAGAATAATCGCCGTCCTTCGGGAGTTATTTAATGGTGAAGCGCAGAAGACGAAACGGAAAAACAACGGCAAACAACGAAAACAATAGTATTCAAGACATTGATGTAATTGGAGATAGTCCCTAGTCAAGTCTTGTAAACCCAGTTCATATAAATAAAGAGCAGCCCCCATTCTCTTCGAAGATACTCTACGTCATTTTCCTCCTTTTATTTTCATAAGATCGGCGATTTGATCGTCGACAGTTAGCACTACATCGGCCCAGCTAAAAGACCTGACCTATCCCAATTCCCAAGACATCCCAATCCCACTCCCCTAGAGATGACTAGCTGGGCCATGTCAGCTGGCCCGCCCACATTGTTCATGAGCCGAGCGGCATGGCATGAGCTACGTGTCGTGTCTAGATCCGCTGCCAAGACGACCTGCGATCTTTGTGCCGGCAACTTGACAAATGCAACCGGCAGGCCGAGGACGCCGGTCTGGAGGAGGAGAGAGGAGAGCGGTCGAGTCGAGATTCGGGCGTGGCTCTTGGTTTTAATGGGCGGGCACTGTAGCTCCCGGCCCGGCCCAAGGAGTAGTTGTGCCGTGCTTGGGTCGCCACTCCGGCCCACGGGCCCGCACGACACAGCCTGATTACCTCTCAGGGCTTATAGAGTTGTGCCGGGCCGTGTCGGGTCAGGCCACCCATTTAGCCACCGTTGCACCCTCCCTAGAAAAAAGAGAGTAAATTTCACTTGGCACCGTATAATCTTATCATGGTTTCACTTTGCACAACTTTTAGCAAATATTTTCACTTTGCATCACCTTTTTTTTGTACCATTTGTTGCACTTTGCATGCAAGGTAATGGTTTGGTCGCCTTCTTTGGTGCTCACCGACGGTGAATGGAGGTGTAGGAGGTGGTGGCGAGACACGGGTTGGAGAGATGGGAGGTAGATGGAGCTAAGAAATGGATCGAAAGCAGAGAAGAATAGTTAGAACATTGCCAGCAATGACCACAATAGTGGCGACGATGACAAAACGGCTCACTCTCTCTATTTTTTGGGTTGTCGCTAACTCGCTGGCCATGCCTCACTGCCGACAAGCTCCCTGCATGTCTCCTATGTCCCCTCTAGCTGACAGGATGTTCCACTGGTGCAAAGTAAAACAAAAAGTAAAAATAGGTGGCGCAAAGTGAAACAAAAAGTAAAAGATCTAGTGCAAAGTGAAAAGATTTATTAAGGATAGCACAAAGTAAAACTACAATACAATTATATGATTTTTAAATAATTTATTTTTTATTCAGAATTACAGAAATAATACTATCTTTTTTTTGGGTCAGAAATAACCATTAGGCGACTGGACATAGTTGCCCAACCATAGAATGCCAAGCGTTAGAGTATCCTAGCAGTTGAGCGACTTTACTAAGTCGCCTAGTGGTTGAGAGACTTATTTAAAGTCGCGTAACCATTGGGCGATTTTAAGTAGAACCTCTGTTATTTAATAAAATTCGATTGGAATAATTATATTGGAATAAATGTTATATTTTGTAGGTATTACATTTAGGAAATCCTGTTGTAGGATGTATTTTTTTGAAATGAAAGGGTGGTGACAAGATTGGTTGGTCCGTTTATGATTTTTGCAGAATCTGAAGGGGCAGGCCATGTCGCTATCGCTCCGAGAAGTCGTAGTACGGTGACGCGGCCTCCGCCGCAAGAACCCCCTGAAACCCGCCCAGCAGGGCGTCGCGCTAGTTGATAGGCGCGTCCGGTGGGAATGCAGGGGCTCTCATGATAGGCAGGTCGATCAGCATCGTGACATCCTGCAGAGTAGGGGCCATCTCCCCGAATGGGAGGTGGAAGGTGCGCGTCTCGGGCCGCCACCGGTCCACCAGGGTTGTCAGGAGCGACCGGTTGAACGGGAACCGTCGTGATCGTTTCGGACCGACCTAGACCTCCCCGTCGTCCTCGACCGAAGCGCTGTCCTCTTTAGTGTTCTCCACCATCCGCGTGAGAGGTAGAAGGCCGGCATGGCTCAGTCTGCAAAGCACAAAGAAGTAACTACATAGCGAGCATATGATACAAAAAAGTGGCACATCTTGCGGACAAACCTGTCTACCCAGTGTGGGTCTAGTCTCTAAGCCTGTCGGGGTGTCCGCGTATGAACCACTCCCAAGTCAGCCGTGTCGTCCCCGCGAACCGGATACGGGACATGATGGCTCACGTGGTGCTGCGCGTCGACCAACCGGTCCAGCGGACGAAAATGCCAGTCCGAACCACTAGGGTCGTGAGCCATACCTGCAAATCAAGAAATAAGAAGCATTAATGTTAATTAAGCATTTAAATTATATTCTAATGGAAAATAAATCATATTTGGTATGTTCTTAGTGGCACCTAAACACTTTGCTCGAACATAGTGGTAATAAATATACAATTTCATGAAACCCAAGTGGTAAACACGCAATTTTTCCTACAAAATGCTATATTACGTTAACACCTGTACAGGATGCTATGGATTGCGAAATACTTAAAACATCATTGTTACTATGCATATTTATAATGGGTGAGGCTTTCAAGAAGAAAAAAAACAAAATTTCACATGTTTGGGAATCCTACGGGTTTGGAACCATGTATCTGTGATTTTTGTCTTAGTATTTTATAATTGCTTAATCCAACCAAAACTATAAATAAAATGTTATCAATTCTTTATTGTGCAAATAAATACATGTATTTAACATTCTATAAACTAGCATGTGCGAATGCACAGGTTATCAACATGTTTATATAATAAAAAAAGTAACACGTTATCGTTCATTAAGCCCGAGCGCAATTAGCGCAGCACGCGAAATAATACAACTAAATTAATTTTCACCGACTAATTTTTCCTCCATACGAACTTCCAAACTAATTGTATTAATTATGCTATCTCCAAACTAAGATTTTTTAAATTAACCTACTATTATTTCATTTGCTAACAATATGTCAATACACGTGATGTTGCTTGCTAATTTACCATGGTTTCAAAAATACACTCATACAAAATAACGCTACAAACCTACCGTCGTGGTCGTCGATGCGAAGAAACTTTTTTTTTCCTCCTCTCCCTCTCCCTCTCCTCTCTTTCTTTCTTTCTTTCTTTCTTCCACTCTCATGTCGCTCTCTCAAATGGCGACTGTTCACAGGCGGCCGCGCGTGCGCGAAATATAAGCAGCCCAAGTCGCCCAACGATTGGACGACTAGAGTCCAGCGCCAGAGCGACATGTGTCCTAGTCGCTTTACCGTACGGCGACTAGAACCGAGTCGCTCATCCGTTTGGCGATTAGGAGGCGATGTGTAAGTCACTTCACTGTTAAGCGATTTACACATCTGTCGCTTACCTGTTGGGCGACTAAACCAAGTCACCCAACTGTAGAGCGATATATGATTATTTCTGACAAAAAATTAAGTAGTATTATTTCTGTAATTTCGAATAAAAAATAGATTATTAAAATAAAATTCAGAGTTATATGGTGCAAAATGAAATTTACTTTTTTTTTAAAAAAATACCACTCCCCTCGGCGGTCAAACCCGTGCAAAACCTCCCCCAAACCCCGATGCTACGCCGCATCGCGGCGCTCCGGCCGCGACCGCGCGCGGCGGCCCGTTACTCCTCCAAGTCCACCTCCCTCCCGCAGAAGCAGCAGCGCGTCCGCGAGCACGCCTTCGACGGCATCATGGAGGTCCAGAAGCGCGTCCGCCGCTTCCTCGCGCTCCACTCCCTGCTCCTCTACGTGGCCTCCCCCACCGCGCCTTCTCCGGCGGTGGCAGCGGCGCCATGTCCGTTCCCTTCTCCCGCCTCGGCGCCCTCGCGCGCTGCCAGCTCCGCCTCCAGCCCCTCGACGCGGGCCGCTTCTTCCTGCGCCACCCGCACGCCTTCCACCTCTTCCCCCACCCCGTCCCCCGCGTCCTCCACGCTCGCCTCACCCCGCGCGCCGCATCCGCCCTCCGCCTCGAGGCGGAGGCTGTCGTCTCCTCGCTCCCCGCCTCCGTCCTCCGCCTCCGCAAGCTCCTCCTCCTCGTGCCCCCGCACCACCGCCTCCGCCTCCTCCGCCGCGACCTCAGCTTCCTCGACAACTTCGCCGACTCCGTCATCCTATCCCACCCCGCCCTCTTCTGCCTCACCCCCGATCAGTTCGTCGAGTTCCTGCCCTCCCCCTCCGACCTCACCGTTGCCGCCGTCGAGCGCTCCCGAGAGCGCCACTATCGCGAGCACCGCGCCCCCGGCTCCGGCGAGGAGGACGCGCGCTTCGCGTTCCCCATCCGCTTCCCGCCGGGATTTAAGATCGGCAAGTACTTCCGCATTGCAGTTTGGAAGTGGCAGCGCCTCCCCTACGCGTCCCCGTACGCGGACGTCTCGGGCCATGACCTGCGCTCGCTTGAGGCGCATGCGCGCCGTCGCTGCTGTCCATGAGCTGCTCTCACTGACTGTTGAGAAGCGTACCACACTGAAGCGTCTCGCGCTGTTCCGCGGTGCCCTTGGCGTGCCCGAGAAGATCAAGGAGTTCTTGCTTAAGTACCAGGGCATATTTTACATATCCAAACCAGGGCACACTGTGTTCCTCCGGGAGGCGTACTACAAAGGGGAGCTTGTGGAGCCTAATGAGATATACATGGCGAGGCGGAAGCTGGAGGAGGTGCTCATGATGAGCCCACAGAAGGCGAATTTGGACCGGATGTTCACCAGCATGGGTCGTGGATGGGATGAGCTTGGTGGCGGTCGTCGTGGGGGAGCAGAATTGAGGGAGGAGTTTCTTGGTGATGCAGGTGGCCGGAAGGAGAAAGTTGGGGCTCATGGTGATGATGGTGCCGATAGTGGGGAGGACTCAGGGCATATTTTACATATCCAAACCAGGGCACACTGTGTTCCTCCGGGAGGCGTACTACAAAGGGGAGCTTGTGGAGCCTAATGAGATATACATGGCGAGGCGGAAGCTGGAGGAGGTGCTCATGATGAGCCCACAGAAGGCGAATTTGGACCGGATGTTCACCAGCATGGGTCGTGGATGGGATGAGCTTGGTGGCGGTCGTCGTGGGGGAGCAGAATTGAGGGAGGAGTTTCTTGGTGATGCAGGTGGCCGGAAGGAGAAAGTTGGGGCTCATGGTGATGATGGTGCCGACAGTGGGGAGGACTCAGGAGTTGAGTCACTCTACATTGAATGAGGAATAAAATCATACAATGGCACTGAACATCAACATGGGAAGCTTGTTTTCTGGAACTGGCACCAGCACCATTTGGGAAGCTTGATTTCTCGTACTACACCACGGTGTAGTGATCTTGATTGATGAGAGGACGTTACATTCTGAGAAAAAAAATGCAGTGAGAGGTCTCATGCTAAAACCGATGACATTGTGAAATGTGAATTGCAAAAGTGAAGACCCTGGGTGCTACCATGCATCTGCACGCAATGGTTGGATGACATATTCGTTTGCACCATTATACTAAGAAGGAACAAAGACAGAGGCGGAAGAACCCCTTTCAGTATATTGACCACCCATGCTTCTAAGCTAATTTGATTTGGGTGTTGTGAGTACTCGGACACAAGGAGTGGATCTTTTTCTTTCATTTGGCCCACTGAAAGTTGTTTGTGTTTAGGATTGATATCACCACATCAAAATTATGTTTTTTTTTTGTTTCTAACATATTGTACCCAAACAATTAATGTTGTGGTAACAAGAATTACAAATAAACTTGTTCTTATTTGCATCTTTTTTTAGTATGGACAGAGTGAAACAATTTATTGGTAAGGTAGATTAACGAATAAAACACATTATGTGATGTATTGATACAAAGCAGAATCTGTTTTGTTTCAAAACTGAACACCAATTTAAATGTTACTTTACATTGAACTAATTGTTTTAACATGAAATTTAATCCCAGTAATTGTTTGGTGCCTTGCTATGTTATGACTTGAGAGATTTGGAAGTACAACAGTCCAACAAATATGAATTTGCAGACGTTGATTTTAGGGCAAAGTAAGATTAGCTTGAAATAATCCATGTAAATTTAAACAACCCATTTTAATGGTCGCTGTTGTGTACACGTTTTTTTCGTCCATCTTTGGTCCTATTAAGGTCTCTTTCTATCCATTTTTCTTGTGTACTTTAGCCCTGTTTGGATTGGGCTGGACTTTAGTTTAGGCCTTAGTCTTCACCCTTGATACTTTGTTAACTGAGTATTGTTGCATTTGACTAGGTTTATTTGACTCACAGTGTTTATGAACTATCTTGCAGTCATGCTGGTTGCTCATAGTCCATTGGGATAGCTGATTATGGAATAGGACCTACAACCCTAGTGTAACATCCCAGTTTTTAGGGTTTCTCGAAATTTTGTTTATCTTGAGCTTATTGGAGTTCTTTGGTATTTGAAGTCCCTTTTCTCTGTTTGTTCTGAATTCCCGTCGGCCGTTCCCCTCGACCACCTCTCGTTGTCGACTAGTCTTTCGGTCTCGACTATCCTTTTGGTTTCGAAAACCCTTTCGGTTTCGACCATAATCTCAGTTGCGACCATCCTCTTGGTTGCAACCACTCTCTCGGGTTCGACTAGCCTTCTGGTTTCGATCGCCTCTCGTTGTCAACCATCCTTTTGGTTTCGACCAGCCCTGCCTGTCAGCCCCTACTCACCTTCTTTTTCCTCCATCTTTTTCCTCAGCGCCGTGCGCATTAAATGCCGCCTGTGCATTAAATGCCGTTGTCTCCGCCCCGGTGCGTTTTTCCTCCCTTTTTTTCCTTAGCGACATACGCATTAAATACCGTTATCTCCACCGCGCCGCCGCAAATCCCGCCGCTCCATCTTGTCGCTCGATCCCCTCCTCCTTCCTCTATAAATATAGCCACAGGGAGCCCTCGCCCTCCTCTTGCTTTTCCCCCAACTTTCCCTCTTTCTCTCGCCACGTTTCGCCGTGCTTCGAGTTTCACCACCGACCGGCTGGAGTTTGTGCCATCGCCTCTAGCACCGTCTTCAACCTCCTCGCCGTCGAAGAGTTCGTTGAAGCCCGCGCAATCTTCGACCTCCTCCAGCCTCTGTCTCAGTCTTGGTAAGCTCCTCGTGCCCTGCTCTTTCTTCTTTTGACTGCATCGAGCAATCGAATCCCTCTTTTCTTCTTTCGACCGCGTCGAGCGTTGAATCCTTCTTTCATCTTTCGACCGCATCGAGCAGTCGAATCCTTCTTTCTTCTTTCGACCGCGTCGAGCAGTCGAATCTCCTTCCGACCAGGTAGTCGAACCCTTTCGACCACCTGTAGTCAAAGCTCCTTCCGTGAGCTCATTCGAGCTCCGATTCAAGTGATTCAATTTCTAAATCCATCTAAATTCAGCTCTTTTCTTTTGGTTCTTGTTTGGTTCGTTTTAGATTTTATTTGGATTGTTTTATTTATTCGGCTCTTTTCGCACGTATAGATTCCGGCGTTTCTGAAGAGTTCTTAGACCCGACGACCTCGACCGAAGCATCCTAACTCTTCAACGAAGGCAAGTCGTAGACTTTTGATCATATCGTACCTAGTTTATAAAATTATATTGTTTTATATCAATATGCATGGGTAGTTGTATAAAAATGGTTTTAAGAGTAGTTAAACACCTACTTGGCAATATGACTCCTTAAATAATTATGAACGACATGTTGACATGTACCCTTGGGCACCGTAGGTTGGGTAATCTTAGTTGGACATTATTGTGATACCAACATGGGTGCATATTATGCTTAGTCCTAGTCCTGCTTTAGTTATGCGATGGTCTCTCGATCACATGATTCAAAGATGTTAACTTGGACTAAATGAAATATGGAATTGTGGCGCGGCCACTATTGTTAAAATTTGCGGTGTCATGGCAAGGGTTGCCATTTGGTTAGGTTGAACCAAAAATGATTTCATACTTGGTCGAGTGATCGTGCAGTAAAGCGGAGAATTTTGTGATGTGGTTGCTTCGCCTGAGTTGTCTCTAAGGACTTAATGTTGTGCATCATTGATCTAGATCATACCGTGCAACCATATGTCTAGGATGGGGTGGACCTGGCCAACTAATTAGCAATGCTTTGATTCGGTTCTATTTTGGTGGAAGTGTGAACCCTGGGATTGGCATTCACACTTGGCGCAAGAGGGCTCGGTCAACTGGGATGTTGTTTTGTAAGGTGGATTTTGGGAGTTGTGGAGCCAGTCGTAGATGAAACCTTAGCGAACAGAACCGAGTTAAAACATAACTTTGTAAAGGCCTTGTCACGTGCTCTAGACTGCATACCTAAGTTAGTAAGCGGTGGTATCGACGGATGCCAAACAAACTAGAGAAGCCATGTCATGTGGGTAAAGCTGTACAACCTCTACAGAGTGTAAAACTATTCGAATAGCCATGTCCCCGGTTATGGACAATGCCTGGTGATTTCATACGAGGGGTAGATTTTCTCAAAAATGTGGTCGTGGATGGTTTCGAGTTGTTGGTTTGGTTGGGAAGCGATCTGGTCGTGGAAGCGATCTAGTCATGGTCGTTGGTTGGGAAGCGAACAGGGTGTTCACGAGTTGTTTCAAAGAACTTGATTACTTATGTATTAATCTTTCAAATTGTGCTTTACAGTCTACTTATTGTATCTAATGTCAATACCTCTTCCTGCAAAATAGCCATAAAGCTATCCGCTTCCTAGAAAATAGCCGTAAAGCTATCCTTGTCAAGCCTTGCATGAATACTATTTGCATACTGTTCCCTACGACTTGTTGAATACTTTATGTACTCACGGCTATACGTCCTTTGTTGATCAGTCGTCGAAGAAGACCCGGAGAGCACTGAGTTCTATGAAGAGGAGTACTTCGAAGACCATGCGAACTAGAATGGGTTTTCCACTTGATTGCCTGTGAGCATGTCGGATGGTTTCCACGAGTTTGTTTTGTTTCGCTGCAAGTTTACTCTGGTCGTAGGCCTAGCCGTGGACCTAGTTGTGACTATAGCCCTACGTGGCAAGCTCTGTAAAATCTTGACCATAAAGTTCTTTTGCTGTTAAGTATTATTATTTCAGCTGCTTCTCTAGCTGTTCGTTGTATGGATATGATTTCATCTACGTTGCAACTGTGTGGACTAGCTACTGATCATGGGACTAGTTCAGATTGCACAGAGGATCCCAGGGTTGCATACTCGGGGTCCCGACAGAGGTGGTATCAGAGCCATATCGACTGTAGGACGCAACCATATTTGGCATGGTCATTTAGTTAAAAACTTCAAATTTTATTTTATAAATCAAACCAACCGATTAACATGAGTAGTTATTCTTCTCTCGTCTTGTTCTATTCTTTCTTTATCACATTTTATTCTCTTCTCATATCATTCTCAGGTTCTTACCTCTTACCTTTTCTGGAACTTTGTTTTTGAATTTAAATTGATCTTCCTCACCCCAGTAATCTCTTTAGGATCGAGCTCTTCGTGATTAAGCGATGGATGGCCTGGAAGTTCCAAGATCTGCTGTTTGTTTCAAGTCGCCCGTCCATATAAGTTAGGTTAGAGGTTCTTTAGCAGAGTTGCCCTTCTTAGCTTCGGTATCGTGTAGTCCGGGTAATAGGACATTCGGCTTGAGTTTTGTTGCCTCTTAATAGCTTTCCGGCTATTCGTTCTCTGGGTTTAGTCGACTTGCCCCAGCTAGATTGCTCTGTATTTCTCCCTTATTCTCTCTCGTCTTTCGTGCTTTTCCCTTTCACCTATCTTGCTTTTTTCTTCTCGTTTATTAAATCTGGGAAGATTGGTGCAGATGGTTCAGACCCGCAACTCAGCAAGCCAAGATGAACTAGTGGATCCCTTTACACCACCATCTCCTCCAGTTGCAACAACAGATCAGGGTATAGGTCAGTTCATGGCAGCCCAGACGCAGCTGATGAACGCGATGATGCAGAATATGAGCCAAATGATGGCTCAATAGAACCAGACTGCTGCTGCTCTAGTCCAAATGCTGAATCATAACAATCAAGCAGCTGCTATGCCACCCCCACGGCTTTTCCTCAGTCAAGGCTGGCAGAGTTCATGTGGACCCACCCAACTACTTTCTCCAACTACTCCGAGCCCTTGGATGCAGATGTGTGACTGCGCTCTATCGAGAAGAAGCTCGTCATCGCCCGGTGTGATGACCGCGAGAAGGTTCTGTATGCCGCGCACAAGCTTGAAGGTACTGCCGCGGAATGGTGGGAGAATTAATGTGCCGCTCATGAAAACCACTAGAACATCACTTGGGCTGAATTTTTAGAAGCCTTTCGCCACTTCCATATTCCTGATGGGAAGATGGAAATGAAGAAGAACGAGTTCCGTGAGCTGCGACAATAAAACATGTCGGTGAGTGAATACCTCAATAAGTTCACTCAACTCTTTTGTTATGCTCAAGAGGACGTTGCCACAGATGATGCACGTTAGAAGCGTTTCAAGTGGAGACTCAACCCTAGCTTAAAGGTTCAAGTCGTTGGCAATGACTATGCAGATTTCCAGCGCCTAATAAACAAGACTATGCTCATAGAAGATTCTCGTCGTGAGCTTGAAGAATCCCGTAAGAGGAAGATGATGCAGCATGGTGCTCATCAAAGTCATCCGCAGAGAGGCAGATTGAATGTGCAGCACCCTGCCCATTGTGCTCCTCCTGTTACCTTCAGGACCGCTGTGACGGCACCTCGCCCAGCTGCTCCAGGATTTCGCAACTTCAACAATAACAACACCAACAACCAGTAGCCAAGAGGCAACAATCCTGCCGCGGTAGTCACCTGTTTCAACTGTCACCAATTGGGCCACTTTGCCAACAACTGCCCGCAGAAGCAAGGTCTAACGCCGGTCAGATTCAATTTGGGAGCTACTCTAACCAGAACCCCTATGCTAGGAGCAAGTCGTGGAGCACCTCAGATTCCAATTGCACCAGCTAAGACCCCTCAGCCTTTTGGGAGAGGTCGTGTAAACCATGTCACAGTGGAGGAAGCCCAGTCAGCCCTAAACTGCCGCACATGACATCTCTCCCTCCGTTGACAAACAGCTCGTCCTCGAGCTGAAAAGAGGGATAAGACGCTCGAAATGCGATAACGTCTTCCCATGATGTATCAGCAACGTGAAGTCCTTCCCATTGAATCAAAATTTGCCACTTATCTCGAGATAGGCGGGCACGTATCACCGTGGCCAGCGTGGGAATAACTTGGATGCGGTGGTCACGGCCGTGTGGAGGTGGAAGGCCACGAGGCACGTCGACAACAGGCACTAGTTCCGCGAGTAGCTCCTCCATGAGATCTTTCGTGGCCGAGGCGGAGTGGAGATGTGGTCTTTGGCGGGGCGACGGGCCATGCCGCGCCAGATGATCTCCGGTCTGGCGTTGGAGCGCATCGTCGAGAGGTTGAAATCGGCACAATCGGTCCCAAGCGGAGCCATGGACCCCAGGGCGATGTCGATGCCGCCCGATGGTATGGTGCGCAAGTCGAGGATGAAGTGTTCTGGTCGATGGAGAGGGGTGTCGCGTAGCACACCCCGTCGCTCGCCACCTTGTTGCCATTCGCCACGGCCACGGAGAGGCCTGTGCGTGGCGCCAGCGTCAGCCCAACCTGATCGACAAGCGCCGCAGCGATGAAGTTATGGGTGGAGCCGGAGTCGATTAGGGCCATCAATTGGATGCCGTGGATCATCACTGGAAGCTGCATCATTTGGGACTTGCGAATCTCGGTGAGGGTGAGGAGGGAGATGGTGGCGTCCACGTCTGTCTCCTCAAGGTTGTCATCGTCAGCTCAACACGCAACATAAAGATGCGTTAGATGAAACATTGGTGGCACAGCACGAACTTCTCGTCGTAGTTGTAGCAAAGTCCCTTGCCACGACGTTCCTCCATCTCGGTTGGCGTGAGGCGCTTGAACGGCTTGGCTGAGCCTGATGCCCCCATGGTCATCGCCAATGGTGGCGTTGAGCGACCTCAACGCGCCGGATCGGCGGCCGTGGTGGTTGGAAGGCCTAAGCTCACGGCTTGGAGAATGTCGAGGATGCTATCGGCACCGAGGGTAGCAAGGCAAGACGTTCGTAGGCTCTAGCGAGGTCCATGGCGACCTCGAGGTTGGTCGGCCTCTGAAGTTCGACGTTTGTCTGCAGGGGCTCGCCAAGTCCTGCCGTGAAGAGCATCACTTGTTGTTCCTCGTCCAAGTGGCCGCAATGAGCGAGGAGGGTCAGAAAATTTTCGGTGAAGTCTGCCACCGATGATGTACGCCGGAGGTTCATTAGGGCGCCTAGCGGATTGTGGCGTGTGAGCATTCCGAATCGATGATGGACGAGGTCGGTAAAGTGCCGCTAGTTAGGCATACCATCCATACGCTCCACTCGCATGTACCACAGATGTGCCACGCCTGTCATGTGGTGCGTGGCGAATACACCGCTATCTTCCATGGGTGTTTGTTGGTATGAAAGAATTGTTCGCAGCGGTTAACCCATGGAATTGGATCCTCCTTGCCGTCGAAGGACGTAAAGTTGAGTTTGATGTAGCGCGGCGGGTTCCGAGGATGCCCGGCGCCCGGGGTAGTGTGGTAAGATGGCGGAGGCGAGAGCAATGTCGCGAAGCGATGCGAAACTTCTTACCGCGTGGTCTTGCTCGGCGGCGGCACCCTTCTTCCTGTCGTGTGGCGGCGTCTCGTCTTCGCCGCCTCCTCATTTGGAGGCCGTCCTTCCATCTGGCGCGATCGTTGATCGTCTTGAGATAGCCGATTGATGTTGGTCTCAATCAATCTGGCATGCCGAGTGAACTGGTCGTTGAGACTTGCAAGGGATTTCACCGTGTCCTCGGTGAATTGGCGCATCATCTGTTGGAAGTCTTCGTTACCACCGTTGCTCAACATGGTGGAAGGAGCAACGGTTGGCTCTGATACCAAGATGTCAGGGGACGAGCGTTGGGAGCGGAGGCGAAAGGGAAGAATCAACTCAGGCGGATGAGGATTGCATCGGGACGCTGTGGCGGGCGGCGCGGATGAACAGTAACGTGTGATGAATAGTATCACAGGTAGGGTTTTGGTGCAAGGGAGATTGGGGAATAACCCAATCTTTTGCTGCTTTTCTATTAACCTCTTATCTCCTATATATAGGAGTACAATCTGATTACAAATAGGACTCTTATCCTTCCTTAACTAGGACTCTTTCCTAAAGGGATACATACCGACTTGGAAAGTATTATCTTTCCTAATGTAATAAAGACTAACTTAGAAGGTATTATCCTTCCTAATGCAAACTTCCCTAATGAGACTTTCCAATAGTAAACTTGCCTAATTGCAACTTCCTAATTTGAGGATTCCTAAACTGCCGCTAGGGCCGGCTGCGCCTCCTCCTAAACTGCCGCACATGACACGCAGACAGATGGCCAAACAGAAAGAGTAAATCAGATCCTAAAAAATGTTGAGAGCCTGCGCTCTAGCAAACAAGACCAGTTGGGATCAAAGTTTGTCTTATGCAGAGTTTTCTTACAACAACAGTTATCAATCAAGTCTGCAGATGTCCCTGTTTGAAGCTCTTTATGGAAGGAAATGCAGGACACCCTTATATTGGACCGAAATAGGCGAAGGACAAGTACTTGGACCAGATATCTTGAAGGAAGCCGAAGATCAAGTTCGGTCAATTAGAGAAAAGCTGAGGGCCGCTCAGACCGAGCGAAGAGTTATGTTGATAACCGTCGTCGAGACTTAACTTTTTCACCTAGAGATCACGTGTACCAGAAGGTTTTCCCTCTCAAAGGAATGCGTCGATTCAGAGTAAGCGGGAAGCTTGCACCAAGATACATTGTACATTTTTCAATTCTAGCAAGAAGAGGAGAAGTTACTTACAAATTGGAGCTCCCGTCTCAGCTGTCAGATGTGCATGACGCCTTCCATGTGTCTCAATTGAAGAAGTGTCCGCGTGTGTCAGAAGAGCGGATACCGTTGAAAGCAGTTGACCTGCAGGAAGATCTCACCTACAAGGAGTAACCCATCAAGATTTTGGAAGTGGTAGAGTGAGTGACGAGAAGCAAGATCATCCGTTTCCGCAAGGTTCAGTAGAGCAACCACACTGAAGAGGAAGCTACACGGCAGCGTGAAGAGGACCTGAAGGCCGAGTTTCCAAACCTAATCCTTAGTCAGCCCAAATCTTGGGGTCGAGATTCCGTTTAAGTGGGGTAGGTTTGTAACATCCCAATTTTTAGGGCTTCTCAAAATTTGGTTTATCTTGAGCTTATTGGAGTTCTTTGGTATTTAAAGTCCCTTTTCTCTGTTTATTCTGAATTCCCGTCGGCCGTTCCTCTCGACCATCCTCTTGGTCTCCACCATCCCCTCGTTGTCGACCACCTCTCGTTATCGACCAGTCTTTCGGTCTCGACCATCCTTTTGGTTTCGACCACCCTTTCTGTTTCGACCATCATCTCAGTTGCGACCATCCTCTCAGTTGCGACCACCCTCTCGGGTTCGACCAGCCTTCTGGTTTCGACCGCCTCTAGTTGTCGACCATCCTGTTAGTTTCGATCACCCTTTCGGTTTCGACCAGCCCTGCCTGTCAGCCCCTGCGCACCTTCTTTTTCCTCCCTCTTTTTCGTCAGCGTCGTGCGCATTAAATGTTGCCTGCGCATTAAATGCCGTTGTCTCCGCCCCGGCGTGTTTTTCCTCCCTCTTTTTCCTCAACGATATGCGCATTAAATACCGTTGTCTCCGCCGCACCGCCGCAAATCCCGCTGCTCCATCTTGTTGCCTGATCCCCTCCTTCCTCTATAAATAGAGTCCCAGGGAGCCCTCGCCCTCCTCTTGCTTTTCTCTCAGCTCTCCCTCTTTCTCTCACTCCGTTTCGCCGTGCTTCGAGTTTCGCCACCGACCGGCTGGAGTTTGCGCCATCACCTCTAGCACCGTCTTCAACCTCCTCGCCGCCGAAGAGTTCGCTGGAGCCCGAGCAATCTACGACCTCCCCAGCCTCTTTCTCAGTCTTGGTAAGCTCCTCGTGCCCTGCTCTTTCTTCTTTATTGCGTCGGCAATAATCCTCTTTCTTCTTTCCACGCGTCGGCGATGAATCCTTCTTTCTTCCTTCGACCGCGTCGAGCAATCGAATCTCCTTCCGGCCAGGTAGTCGAACCCCCTCTCGACCACCTGTAGTCAAACCTTCTTCTGTGAGCTCGTTCGAGCTCCGATTCAAGTGATTCAATTTCTAAATCCATCTAAACTCAGTTCTTTTCTTTTGGTTCTTGTTTGGTTCGTTTTAGATTTTCTTTGGATTGTTTTATTTATTCGGCTCTTTTCGCACATACAGATTCCGGCGTTTCCGAAGAGTTCTTGGACCTGGCGACCTCGACCAAAGCATCTCAACTATTCAACGAAGGCAAGTCGTAGACCTTTGATCATGTCGTACCTAATTTATAAAATTATATTTTTTTATATCAACATGCATGGCTAGTTGTATAAAAATGGTTTTAGGAATAGTTAAACACTCACTTGGTAGTATGACTCCTTGAATAATTATGAACGACATGTTGACATGTACCCTTGGGCACCGTAGGTTGGGTAATCTTAGTTGGACATTGTTGTAATACCAACATGGGTGCGTATTATGCTTAGTCCTACTTTAGTTATGCGATGGTCTCTCTATCACATGATTCAAAGATGATAAATTGGACTAAATGAAATATGGAATTGTGGCGCAGCCATTATTGTTAAAATTTGTGGTGCCATGGCAAGGGTTGCCATTTGGTCAGGTTGAACCAAAAATGATTTCATACTCGGTCAAGTGATCGTGCAGTAAAGCGGAGAATTTTGTGATCGCTGAGTAGTCTCTAAGGACTTAACGTTGTGTGCCATTGATATGGGCCATACCGTGCAACCACATATCCAGGATGGGGTGGACCTGGCCAACTAATTAGCAATGCTTTGATTCGGTTCTATTTTGGTGGAAGTGTGAACCCTGGGATTGACATTCACACTTGGCGCAAGAGGGGGCGGTCGACTGAGATGTTGTTTTGTAAGGTGGAGTTGTGGAGCCAGTCGGAGGCGAAATCTTAGAGAACAGAACTGAGTTAAAACAGAACTTTGTGAAGGCCTTGTTACGTGATCTAGACTGCTTACCTAAGATAGTGAGCGGTGGTATCGACGGATGCCAAACAAACTAGAGAAATGTCATGTGAGTAAAACTGTACAACCTCTACAGAGTGTAAAACTATTCGAATAGCCGTGTCTCCGGTTATGGACAATGCCTGGTGGTTTCACACAAGGGGTAGATTTTTTCAAAAATGTGGTCGTGGATGGTTTCGAGTTGTTGGTTTGGTTGGGAAGTGATTTGGTTGTGGTCATTGGTTGGGAAGTGAACATGGTGTTCACGAATTGTTTCAAAGAACTTGATTACTTATGTATCAATCTTTCAAAATTGTGCTTTACAATCTACTTATTGTATCTAATGTCAATACCGCTTCCTGCAAAATAGCCATAAAGCTATCCTTGTCAAGCCTTGCATGAATACTATTTGCATACTGTTCCATACGACTTGCTGAGTACTTTATGTACTCACGGTTATACGCCCTTTGTTGATCAATCGTCGAGGAAGACCTGAGGAGCACCGAGTTCTATGAAGAGGAGTACTTCGAAGACCATGCGAACTAGGAGAGGTTTTCCACTCGATTGCCTGTGGGCATGTCAGATGGTTTTCACGAGTTTGTTTTGTTCCGCTGCAAGTTTACTCTGGTCGTAGGCCTGATCGTGGACCTAGTCGTGACTTTAGCCCTACGTGGCAAGCTCTGTAAAACCTTAACCATAAGATCCTTTTGCTGTTAAGTATTATTATTTCAGCTGCTTCTCTAGCTGTTCGTTGTATGGATATGATTTCATGTATGTTGCAACTGTGTGGACTAGCTACTGATTTGGGACTAGTTCAGAATGCACAGAGGGTCCCGGGGTTGCACACTCGGGGTTCCGACACCTGGCAACCTGGGAAATTGCTGTAGTTTAGCGTCATATTTTGCCTATCAGCTTCATAATCCTGAGCAGGTCTAACCTGATTGTGAGGTTCAGTGAAAGGAAGAATCCTGCTCTTGGTGATTAATAGCCCATTGCTACTTGATGTGAGACGATTTTTTTTTTGTCTATTCAACACACACACATGATACTGTTCTTTACATATGCAAATATAATTCAACTGTTGTCTGTAGCATCATGCTTGTGAAAAAGCAGAATATGGCTGCTAAAGGTGTGTTCTGTTGCATTGCACTCTGTGACTTCACGACAATCATATGAACCTAATCAGCTTGACTGATCTTTCAGACATAGCTCAAGTTCTTAATATCTACAATCCCTTGACTAACAAAAATGATTCTGTTAGTTTCCTGTTCAGATAGAGAGCAAAACAAGTGTTCACATGTGAATGTGGCCTCAGTATCTCACTGGTTTTCATGTCGATGCAATGAATCAAGGGGGTGCAAATTGAAAGAACAATCAACAGACAGTGCAGAAGGCACTGATGAAAATTCTGAACAAATATGACAGGACGAGTCCTTCATTCAGTTTAGAACAGAATGATGAAGGTTCTTGTAGCACTGCAGTTGGCCTTATTCGGGCCTGCTCATTGTAGGTATGCAAGCCGGATGTCATGCTGATATGTCTTGTATTGTCACTGTTGTGCCTCTGCACTATACACTGAACAAATGAACGTACTGAACTGACTGGCCCTGTCTATGGTCTGTTCTTCTAGATATCATTTGAAGGCTCTGATTGCAACTTACAAATATTGTGAAGCCACTATTGGGTACATGATGTCATCTACAGTTACAATGTCTAATTTTGTCTGCAAAAGATGCTGCCATATTTTGTTTACTCTTTACTGCCCTGCGGATGTTTTAACTTCCTTAATGATGCTGTTCCATTTTGGATTTTTGGTATCGTTGACAGGGGCTACTTTTAATGATTGTCCTAGTTCTTTTCAAAATGGTTGAAGTATGAACAGGACCCAATTTGATTGCAGTTGATCTGAATTCTGAACTGACTTGCTGAGTTGCTGTCAGCTTGCCACTTGAGATTGTCAGCTCTCCCTGCAAAATAGTAAGTTTATGATCCTCTAGTAATAATAATATTGTCTTGCATATATCAGAAGACAGTGCTTGTCATTTTTCATTTGGCCTTCTTGTGTGATAGAACTTGGTTCTTGCTTGTGCTTGCTATCTAGCTGTGTGTCCTTTTTTCTAAAAAAATCTGTTTGTTTGCTAGTGTTGTTAGATTCTTATAGTTAATGGTCTGTTTCTCACATGATGTATTCATGACAGCATGGGGTTCAAGGATACTGTCTTGTTCATCAATTGAGCTCAAACCTCATTTATGATGCGAAAGGGCAGCAGAAGACCGAAATGTACAAAATGGGTCATGTTGTGTACAATCCAACTGACATATCAAGGTCACTCTCATTCAGTCTAAATCCATTCATAATGAGCATTCCTATCAACTTTTATAACTTTGCTTTCAGTTTTGGATATCTCTTTTGTCTTCTATTTTCTCTCTATTCTGTTGCTACTTCTTTTGGGAAAAGCATCAAAGATTACTTTGGTGCAACAAACTCATATCCCTGGGTATTTAATTAGTTTTTTTTCTAAAACATTATGCAGTGCCTTGTTTTTGTACTTTTGTCTGCATCTGAGCTAACTATGTTTCTCGAATGGTCCAGAGCAAAGAGAGGTGTCATATCTATACATTGCGTAATTGTTAGATCTGGAGACATCTTCATATATATTGCCTATATTAGCTGGATTCTTTTGGCCTAAGGTATGTTGACGTCACATAAGCTTTCAATTCCTGATTAAATTTTGCTAACTTGGAATTAAGAGCGTATGGACGTATTAGGTAGGTTTGTATGGTATGGCTGATTAATTGCCATCGCTGTTGAGCCTTTCCAATTAGGTGGGTTGGATTGATCCAAGGCCGTGTTTGGCTTGAGGATATCCATTATTTGAGGTTATTAATTGATATTAGGTGTATCACTAGATCACCTGATTGTTATGGTTCAACTCACTTGGGGTTGCTGGGTCGCCTTTTCTTGTGAAATGAATGTAAATGCTTGTGATATTTAGGCCATGAGTTGGGAGGGGTCGAGGAGACTGACATTGGTAATGTTGTTCCAAGATCCGTTGAAGATAGTTCTAGATCTAGGCCAAGACGAACTCACGTAGGTAGTTTATTGAAACCCTTGAATTCAGAATATGGGAAAGTAGCTCCGAAGGAGGGTGACTTCAAACATGGCATGGCCGAATGCCGTCATTCCGTCATTGCAAAACTCAGGAATTACGAGGCATTCCCGCCATATATAACCAGCTCTAAGCCACGAATACATGCATACGAATGTACTCTGCTGATATGGAAGAGTTGAACCTGTGAGAGGCCTTTTTAGATATGAATACAGGTTCTTTCTCGCTGTCAATTCCTTGCTTACATGAGATTTGAACATTGGTTCGATTCACATGACAGTCTAATCAAACAAAAATCATCTGTTCCAAATGTCAGCGGTAATTTACAGGATCTTGAAGCTGCCGGCGTGAGTCAAATCAGATCAACCCATACCAAATCATCTCATTTATTTGAAGAGAAATGGAGCTAAAGAGACGGGGCTACCTCTTCAGGATTTTTCTAACCGGTTGGTCCCAGGCCAGCCTCCCAGGCAGTAATCCTCTTATTCAGATCAAGCCGTGATGGTGTTCCATTGGATTCGAGTATATTCCAAGTTAAAGCTTTTGTCAGTAACATTGAACTGAACTGTATCGTGCTTGTTTTGACAGGCTGACAGCTATAGTCTAGATGCTGTATATATGTCCTGTTTCAAGCAGTTTTCTCATCGAATTGGTGGTTGCATACTACTCTACTACAAGCAGTAGTCCACTACTACAGAGCACTTGTACTGCTGTTGCCTGGAAAAGATCCACGCCGACTTGCTGTGCGCTAACGCTGCGCTCCTGATGCATTGCCGACTTGCTGATGCTGCCTTCCCGGATGGGCTCATGTGTACGTCCGGTTGCAAGCAGCAGCAAGCTCTGCTCTTCTCCTGGACTGGACGGTTAATTTCTGCCATGTACATGAGCGCGCACTTGAGCCGGCAGAGCTCTGCGTCGGTGTGCATGCACGCACTATTCACTCATGGTCAGAGTTTTCGAGTTTATTAGTCTATAGTGTGTTCAATTATGACGTAGTACGTATCGATGGCAGAAATGTATTTGACTATTTATGTACATATAAGAGAAGAATGGTTTTTTTTTTCTCCCTTTCTCCGTCTTGGAGATGAATAATACAGACAACGTCGGAAGCAGGCGCAGATCTCGGCGTCGTGCTGGGTGGGTGGGCTATGGAAGGAAATTTGCTGGTCCTCCCTCATTGCCGTTGATCCTCCGGATTACCCCTGAACGGATGGCGGATGGAGCGGGGTCTCCACTCAGGCCCTTCATTGATTTTTTCTATGGGCTTTAGCACAAGGGTCGGAAATCTTACTAGGTGTACCCTCAATAGTAAGTGGCACAAAGATTCATGTAGTAGTGGGTTAGCCCAAGTCGCACGACCCAGTTAGTCCAAGGGTTGAAGTGCCAACATGCAGCAGGCCAAAACCCACCACATACAACATAGCCACAACAGAAACGTAAACCATATACAAAACATCCACAATAGAAACCTAAACCCTATTCCCTGCTTCGAGCCTTCGCTTGCCCAGCCGCACGTCCACACGTAACACTCGGCCTCAACAGAGCTCATCCTCGTGTGTCGCTCAGCGTGTGTAGCCTTCACTGCTGTCGCTCCTTGAGGGCTCGCTGCCGCTCTTGGGGGCTTGGCTTGCTGTCACGACAGCCCAGGGGCGGATCTAGTATAGTGACATAGGTGTTTAGATGTACACCTAATTTTTTTGGAAAAAAACCCAGTATTTATTAGGTATATATACTAGTAGGTATAATTAAAATACATACCTCCCACTGTGCATCTCATTCAGCCTGTCGCAGCCAGCCAAACCCTCTCCAGGCTCTAGTTCCATCCGTTTGGCCCACTCGGTCGCAAGCCGCACGCCACCACGGGCCCACGGCCCAACTCTAAGTCAAGTTGCAGCCGGCACTCGGCGCCTCCAACCCCATTCCCACTCCCATGTGGCCTCGAGAGGCGAGACCGAGTGCCAGAGGCAGAGGGGCATTGAATGCTAGCGTGCTAACCCTATCCCCCTTTCCTCTTTCTCATGTGTGTGTCAGGACGTCTTGATGGTGTGGGGCGGGGTGGCCGGCGGGCCGAGGGATGGAGGGTGGAGCGACAATTTGCATCATGCCGAGGTCGAGCCGGCGAGGGAAGCGACCAAACCTTGACACAGGAGGCGGCGGCGGCTGCAGCGAGTCAAGGTGAGCTCTGCTCTGCTGGTTTCTTACCTCTGCCCTCTTGGTGTGAGTCTGAGAGATTTGTGTGCATCCGAATCACCGATTAGCTTATGCTTGAGGCGGGGATGGAGCACGGATCGATGGTGTACTAGTGTGGTAGCCGGCGTGAATGGTAACTTAGCGATGAACTAGTCATAAATCGGATTATGCAGGGATAAAACAAGAGCGGTGTCTTGATGTGTTCTTTGGTCATCAGTTGCTCGGCGGTTTGTAGTCTTGAGACTGCAAGGTTCAATGCTATTCAATCTTATTCCAAGATTGGGGTAACCACTAACGAGTAGTGAGCAGTTGAGCACCGCAGTTTCTGATGAACATGTGAATGAAGTTTGTAGCTTGGTCGACAAACTGCATAATTGATATGGATAAGTAATTTTGCAATGATTAGCTAATGATGTGGATAAGTAATTTTGCAATGATTAGCTAATAGCTACCATCATTGTGAATAAATACATTATGTGGTGTTAGCTTCCTGATCAGATTATGTAGAAGGAGATGAACTGGTAATGTCACACTCAGTAGCTAGCTCAGTTTGGTTGTAGACTCAGCTATAACCTGTCAAGGTGAATTAACCTGTTTCATATAAAAAAGAGTATGTTCTCCAATGTAGCCAATAAGGACCATGCCTTGCTTATATTTTTCAATTTAATTTCTTAGATGTGAAGGGATAGAGTACATTAGATGTTCTTGTGCGACCTGCTGTGCTTGTTATCTTCTGGAGACTATCTCAGAATGGTTGTTCTAGTTCTATTAAATATTAACACAATCTGGGACTATCTTCTATAGATTATCTTCTATGGACTCCAAACACCTATCTTGAAAATCCTAAATCCGCGACGGTGCCACTAGCCGTCTCTACCTTTCCTCAAGGACTCCAGCCTCCGGGCTCTACCGCTCTGGGGCTGGCACTCGCCACCACTCTTGGGCGCTCGGCTCACAGTCGCTGTCACAGTGCCACCGGCCGCTGCTGCCCTCGAAATCGGCAAGACAGGGACCACCACCGCCAGACCACCAGGAACGGGCAATTGGTAGAGGCAGAGTCATAGAGGTTGGCCGCACCGCCGTAACCCCCAACCCGCAAGGGCTGATCTGGATGTTCAGTACCAAATGGTACTCTACTAGTCTCTGCTCCTGCTTGGCTCCTCCCTTCCCCTCTTTGATGTTTGATCCTTTCTATTGAAATATGAATGAATGTCACGTGCTATGCGTTTTTTCTAGGAATTATTGAACTGAATTAGTACTGAATTATGTTGTATGTTAAAGTATTGAGGTAAAGTTTTACTTTTGTTATACCGTGGTATGGATATAAATTAACGTTAGTTCTAGGACGTTAGTTTGCTATAGTTTAGCCAGAGGCACAGTGAAATCTTAGATCTTTCACTCATCAGAAGTTTAGGGACATACATCACAAGAAAGAGAGACGTGGGTAGGTGGTAGGTTTGGGAACAGACCCACGTGAAGCATGCAACAACACATAACTCGTCAGCCCATTATACAGGTTAATTTTGTAGCTAGGCACAGGTAAGTTAGCTTACGCATGCTTGCGTCTTCTTCTTTCGAGATTGAACGCATGCTATTTTGATACGTACATATCGATCTAAACGTATGTCCATCTTATGCTAAACTAGTAAACTACGCTATATATATACGTGTGCCAAGGATCAAGTGCGGAAACAGGATAGATGGTCTCAGTCAACATGGTAAGATTATCAAAACACAGTACCCGGTAACTGTTTTCCCTTCATGCATGTCTGCATGGCCTCTGCGAAGTAGGGATGACAATAGCCCTATTCCCTATTCCTCGATTGGGATTTCACCCATTAGAGGTTAGGGTTAAGGCTATTTCTCCCCCGCGGGGATTAGGGGTGGATAACGAGCTAGCTCAGCTCAGCTCGTCTCGTTAAGGCTCGTTAAGAAAACAAGTTCGGCTCGTTAAGCTAACGAGCAAAATATCAGGCTCAGCTTGGCTCGTTAAAAAGCTCGAACTTGACTCGTTAGTCTTGTTAAGAAAGTCAAGAAATCACAGCTTGAAGCTCGTAAGACTCGTTAGATTCGTTAGGCTCGTTAAAAAGGAAAATCAGCCTAATAAAATTTTTAGAAAGTCAAGAGATCACAGCTTGGGGCTTGTGCCTCTCTGGACCGCCTAAGGGTTGCTGGGTTGGGCTGGCTTGATACTACTACTCTATTGTGCTAGTTTTTTTAACAAACTTAACGAGCAACTCGCGAGCCAGCTCGAACTCGGCTCGTTAAGGGACCGAGTTCGAGCCGACCCCTTAACGAGCCGAGTTGGCTCGCGAGTTTCGAGCTTTTTTTCACCCTTAGCGGGAATGCTAATATGCAGATACAATTCCCCATCGGGTGAAGCGTGGCCGGGCCATTCCTCTACTCCCCATCCCCACTACCCGTATGGCCTTTGATAACTCTATGACATATGGGCCACTAGCCCACTACCGCACAACCCGATAAGGCGATTACAGCCCGATAATCTCTTTTGCATCCTTTACTTTCCGGATGCTAATTAATAAAAAAAAAGCATTGTCATTTTAGCATTGCATGTGGATGTTCGTACCAATTTTATAACATTGTGGATCTTATTTTCTCTTTTTTTGAAATTTATAATTTTAATAATCATGCAATAAATGAAGGAATTGGCTTCTATCTAACACACACATTCCTTTTTCTTCCGTTAGGATATGGTGTTCTGCAAATCAATTCTTCATGGATTTATTGTTAAGACAAAAGCCGCTCAACCCTCTTACTCTGTAGTTAATCCAAAAGAGTTAGGGCTTATGAGTCCATGACCCTGTTTGTTGTATCTGTGTTGTTTGATAGGAATACTTATACTGGTGAAGTTGCAAAAAGCAAGAAGGACGAGAGCAGAAGACAGCTCGTGTTACAAGACAATTTTAGGTAACTATTGTGTCTGAGTAGGAGAGGTTGAGATCCAACTTTTGGGTATGGGTCCCCGGGGTCTCCTGATAACTCGATGGGGATGGGAAACGGTGGAGAATAGCACCCGAGGACGAAGACGGGAACGGGAAACAAAGAATTTTCCTTCTCTCAGGGATAAGAATGTTCCACCACTTCTCGACAGAAATGGTCCCATTGCCATCCCTACTAGGAAGCACAACTGAATGCCCCAACAGCTTATCTATACACCTTAGGGTCCATATAATTGTTAGTAGCCCTTTTCTCTAGTTAACCTTTTTATTCTTTGCGAGGTGCAAATTCAACACGTGAAAGATTGGCGATACTCACGGAAACTACTGCGATCGATGCTGCATGCTCTAGCGTCAAACTGTCGACACCGAAAACATTGAGCCTTGTGTACATGGGCAACATATCAGGTGGACATGGTCACTTTGGTGCACATATGGACCTGACCAATCTCGGCCCTCCATCGCGCGATCAGCGGCTAGGAGCACCAGCAGCAGGCACGATGTGGCGACAACTTTGCGGTAACCCCCCGCGACCTTTTTTGTTCGATTTTGCCCTCACGATTCACTTCGCTGGGTTTGAAGCCTGTGGAGCCCTTCGCCCTGCGTCATGCCGCCGCCCAGCGTCATGCCTCTCCCTCTCCATCCTCCTGCTGTTGCGCCATGGCTCGCCTCCCCTTCCCTTGCCGCCTCGTTGGCCCACCGCTCCTCCCCAAACCGACGCAAGCACAAAAATCGACTAGGGTTAGGGATCCGGTGGTGCCACCGCTCCTCGGCTTCTTCTCCAGTCTTTGCTCGGCGACTCAGCAGCATCCTCTCACATCGGCGGCACGTGCCCGTCGCCCACTTGCACCATGGCGAGGGCTGTGTGAGGTAAGCAACCCCCTCTCCCCTTGCGATGAGTCCCCTTGGTCCCCTTGCGCCGAGTCCCTTTGGTCCATTTGAGCATTTTAATTTCTTTCACTTCACATGTTTTTCCTATTATTACATACTAACTCAAGTGTGTTTTTAGTGTGTAGGCAAATCCGAGTCTTGGAGGCTGTAATCTTGTTGTAAATGTTGTATGAGAATTCCATGATGACTGAATGCTCTTGAATTTTAGTGTTTTCAGTGTTTTAGTGTTCAGTATGTAAGTGTAAGTGTAAGTGTAAGTGTTTTCAGTGCTATAATCTTGCTCTGGAATTCTGTATGATTGAATCTAAGAATTTTGTATGAATGAAACTGAGGAATTCTGTATGATTGAATCATTTTTTTTTGTATCATTGTAACTTATGTTTTGAAATTGAGATCCAAATGTAATAGAAGCTTCTTTGGAATGTAAGCTAATGGATTCAGGATTCTGGACTAATGTTCAGTACAGTATGTCAATTACTTGGGCAATGCTACAAGATTTGTATAATAAGTTAATAACAGCTTGAATTGCTTCTCAATTATGGGCATCAATGCCCACAGCAAATTGTTGTGAGCACTCCATTGTCTCACATATTGAAGTAGAACCTTTTCTTTTGCCGAGCTTGTGATTTTCCTACTAAGTCATTACTCATTACCTTATTTCCTAATTGTTTATGAAGAATAATGTGAAAGTTGTATTAGTGTACTGTAACATCACTTTTGGATCCGATGGTTGCTTCTGTGATATGTCACGATCTTTATGTAACATCGTGACATTGCTACACAATATCAAAGAATGCATTTCCGTACATCGGGGGTCAGTTTCTTGCGTATGATCTTTAGATGCTAGCTATATATGAACGATGAGGATACATGAACACAGAGAGAGATCTTTAATTTTGTTCTGAATGTGAACCATGTAACAGATCAGTCAACAAAAAACGCTTCTTTAGTTTGACACTGACAATAGCAGTTCGTCCTTACGTGTGAGCGGCCTTGTATAAACGGGCAGACTGTGTGACGTGTGTGACCACTGACTACTCCCTGCGAAATTGTATATCGTAAAATAAGACGCCTCATGTCTGCTTGGATGCGATTAGAGTAATTCCGGAGGATTCCACCCCAAAGGGATCCGTACTGCTTGTAGCCTAACCCAAGAATTTCGCCGTGATTTTTGTAGCTATAGGAGCGTTCAAGTGCTCGTAACATGAAGGTGTAAACGACATGAGCTCGTTCCTTTGGGAACGTCAAAACAACACTGCTATTCTTCCACAATCTCCGCACGACAGCAGCAGCTGGGGGAGGACTTCGTGTCACACGGCTGCTGGCTAATATTAGCCGCCGCTCGCCAGCAGCCAGCTGCGCACGCAGCAGTAGGCGCCGCCAACAGTGACTCGACGTGCCGGCCGGCCGGCCGGTTCCGTCCCATCCATCGTTTACAGGTCAACAACATCTTCCGAATCCAACAGTAGCCGCCGTACGTGCATGCCCACCCGAGAGGGCCCCGGCCGACCGGTTTTACTTTTAGCACCTTTATATGTACGCAGGCCCGAATACAAAGTGAAGCTGGAGATGCATGCACGAATCGGGTTTAATATTATTTTATCTTGTTAAAATCTATATACATATAGCTGTGTAAGCCGTAGCTTATACTTATTCACTCTCTCTCTCTATATATATATATATATGTGGTGGCATGTATAGTAGCATCTGACAGATTTCATTCTTGATACGCCACTGTATGTATGTACATACCTCTTAGATAAAAAAGCCCAATAAACTACTACTACGTGCGTACTATATGTCTTACTAGCTACTCTAGTTAGTACTTAGTCCGTTTTTAATTACTTGACTGTAGCTGACTAGTACTAGTTCGTAGTAAACGGGTGGTGACGTGACAAAATAACGTTGTCACGCTAGCCCGTATCTGGAGCAAGCTCTTGTCACGCCACCACTCGTGACGTGACAATGTTGTTTAGTCACGCCAAGATCGATAAGCGTGACTAAAAGTCTTATTTGCGGACTTATCCCGTGACGTGTGACGTTATTTTGTCATGCAGTGATAAGCGTGAACAAAGAGGTCGAATTAGAAATAAAGTGCGCCGAGAGTTAACTTTAAAATAAATTTTTTAAAAAGGGTTAAATAATAATAAAAAAAAGTTCGTTTACTGCGTACAGTAGTAACCATGCACCCATGCATGAAAAAGTTGCCATTTTCCAGCCAGCTAGCTAGCGGCGTCGTTTTATGAGTCCGTACCGTACTTCGCGTTTGGAGCTTTGATCGACGACGTTGGATTCGGTGCGTTCATCGTCCAGTTGCACTGCACCGGATTGATATGCCTGACGTGTTTTAAAACTGTACATTTGATTATCTTACGCGTGAGACGCACGATTTCTAAAGCAAACCTCACTTATAACAGGAATGAGGCCCTATTTGGGACAGAGGAATTTGATGGTAATTTTTGGAGGAGTTGTGTCGATTCCTGCAAAATCTATACGCTCGAAATAGGACCTGAATATTTTCTTTCCTGTAAAATTCCCAAGCAGGGCTATCGTGCTACTTAGGTTCTTAACCATGCATATGACAGAGAAACATCTACAGAAATTAAAAGCTACACAGCATCGTCCTGTAAAGTGACGCCACTTAAAACTCCTACCATGCCATTTTTTTTGATATCGCGAATTCCATGCCCAAGAGAGAAAAGATTGATTCCGAGTGGCGCCTTGACTTGTGTAGTTGCGTTGGAAAAGTTCTAAGAAATTTCCTGTCACACGACTTACTTGAAATCACTCCAATAGCATAGTTAATCAACTTCCAAGAGCTATCAGGTTAAAAATTAAAATCGAACTTCAAAGAAGGACCAAACAAGTTTCGAGACCTCTGGCGATCTGCTCTCCACGTAATCTCTTGTGGGCAAACGCGGAGAATCATCGAGGACGATGCAAAAGAAATTGGGAGCGAGCCATGGTGTACAGAGACGTTGGGAGCAGCAGATCAGGGGTGGGGTCAGGTGGGGGCCGCAAGACATGGCAATGAATCTTGTGGGCCCTTAGTCATCTGTGAGCTGCGCGGGATGGGCAGGCAAAGCAGGCCGCCCAATTTATTGCCCGGCCGGGGAGGGACCCGCGCCCGCCTACTAATTACTCCCTCTGTTCACGTAAACAACTAGTTTTGAATATCGACGACGACGCGGTTCTAAAAATACAATTTTGATCGTTAATTATTATAACAATATATTTATAAAATTTAATAAAATTATAATATTATGAAAGTACTTTTCAATACGAATATAAACATATGTGTACCTAATCTACATATTTAAAAAGATACCGATAAGGTAAAGTTTTTAAAGTTTGACGGTACGCATTCTAAAACGACTGGTTTTTCCGAACTCGACGGTTGATGCTGCTAAACCTCCAATTCATGGATTTGCCATGCACCGACAAGGTTGTTATCCTAACTACATTATTGTACCCAAAAGGCCAGTCCCAATGGTATCGTGGGCAACCTTTGCAATATACTATGGTTCTGTTTGGCAAAGCTGTAGCTTTGCTGAAAAGTTGTTTTGGCTTTCTGAGCTGAAAAACAGTTGTAGCTGGTGGTTGTAGTTTTTTCTGAGAGATTGTTTGGCAACCTGACTTTTTGTTGGGCTGGCTGGCTACAGGCTACAACAGCTATAGATGAGTGATAAAATATCTGAAATATCCTTGGTGGTTCCGAAGGCTTGTTTGTGTGCTAATTAAGTGCAAATATCGATTTTTTTTTACGAAAATATTGATTAAACGACTTAATTTTATTACCCCATGAACAGTTGAGCAATATTTTGCAACGCAAAAGGTTCACATTTAGAAGAGGAAATGCACATTTAAGTAACATTACAAGTGGATTTGTTTTTTTCCTCGTTCGCATACAAATGTAATTTTAAGCATTAAATGCACTAAATTCTCAATTTTCTTGTATAAAATATAAAATGTTACATATATATGGGATCCTTCCTTTGAATTTTCACGCATCCGTTCATATGAAATATAAAAATGTTACATGTTTAGTGTACACAGCAGATAATATTACATGTGTCTTTAGGGCATCTTCAACAGTGTCATGTCACCCGTCGGTTAGCCCTTCCATGTCAGCAAACTTCATCAAACAACCATCTCTACACACGAACCAAGACAAAGCAACCAGTGCATGTGAGAGAGGGGTGAAGGAGTGAGAATATTATAAGTTTGATATGAATGTTAGAGACAACTTTCCAGAGATAGCTTATTGGATGTGTTGTCTCTAAATCTATCTTTCGGTGACGTAAAGTTAATATAGCAAAATTAAAGATCACACTATTAGAGATGCCCTTATTCTACCACATGAATGATCACGACTATTATTTCAGTGCACCTACATTTAATTCTGTAGATTGTACACAGGACAAGATGACAATCACCAAGGGCATCACAGTGCAATCTTGTTCAATCAAATGAGCAAAGGTGCAAACAATGTTCCATTGTCCCTACACAACATCCAAGCTTCCATGATCCCATTCATGGCTACTCAGGCCAAACAAGGGTGATTAGGATGTCCTTGCATAGGCCAATGATCATGAGAACCGAGTTATGACTTGGGTTCAGGTGGAAAAAGGTGGTCGTTGACGCGTAGCCCTCTTCCTTGCCAACCAATAATGGCTTGAATTGGGCAGCGCGTCAGGGAGGGAAGTCGACATCAACTTCAAATTCCAGAGGTAAACAATCTACGAGCTCAAAATTTCCATTTTTGGGATGTAGTAGTAGCACGTGATGCAATAGGAGGAGTAAAATGTGAAAGAAAATTGATATTTATTATGTGGTTTTGGATCCCGTCTGCTGACACTACTGCAAAAAAGGTATTCACAGATGGTTAAAAAACGTCATCACACACAACTACAGAAAAGGTCTTCACAAATGGCTCAAAAATGTTATCACAGACGGTTTCGTGAACCGTCTGAGTTTATGGGTCAGTAATGACATGAGATCATCACAGACGGTTTTTGAACCATCTATGAAAAAAGCTATCATAGATGGTTCTAAACAACAACCGTCTATGATAAGTAAGTGAAAAAAGCTATTACAGACGGTTTTTGTTCAAAACTGTCTGTGATAGTATATTTTTACAGACGGTTCTGAACAAGAACAGACAGAACCGTCTGTGATAGTTTTTTCTATTGCAAAAAAAATTGGATTTTGAGCCAAACCAATCAATTACTGAACAGTAGTTTCCATATGCAACTCTAGCAAGACAGGTAAAATCCAATTAAAATTCTGATAGCAAACACATTGTAGGAGAGACCTATCTATCAAAAGGGAAACCAAAAGGTTTCACAACATCCCCTCCAAATAGGAAAAAAGAATAAAATTACAAAGTTAAACTAACTAGAAACCATCTGTGCCTCCAAACTCTTGAAGAACCCATCAGCTTCATGGATTGGTTCAGCATATTACAAACTGTTCTTGCCTGTCGTCCGAATTCGACTCGAGCTCGTCGGCAAGGAAAAGAAGAGACGATCGAAAACCTCCGGTGGTGCTTCGGCATTAGGTACAAATAAAACAAGAACCATCAAACAGCCAAAAAAATGTATGTTTTGGGGATATACACGTACCTTTCGGCAGTTTACCTCCTATGGCAGACATGGAGCTCCTGCGCGTCCCTCCTCCTCCTCCTCCTCATCAGCTGCATCTCCTCGCCGAACCGTCGGGAATCGAGGCGATCGCCCGAGCTTCGGTGTTGGGAGGGAGAGGAGAGGCGATGGAAGACAAAGGCGGGGTGGGTATAATATATAAGGATAACGCCAAAACATTTTGCCTCCCGTGCAAGTGTTCAAAAATTTTAAATGAATCACGGAGCGGTTTCAAACAAAAAGCCGTGCAGTGATGAGCTAATATCCTGAGCGGTTCATATTAAAACCGTGCAGTGATAAATATCTCCGATTTTACCCGCTCTGTGATTTTACCATGGCTTGAAATGCCTAACTCGTGATTTTACCATGACTTGAAATCACTAACACTATGATTTTACCATACCTTGAAATCACTAATTAACACTTTGATTTTACCATGCGAGTCATGGTAAAAGTGATTTCAAGCCATGGTAAAATCAAATATACTTATCACGAGCGGTTTTAATACAAACCGTGCGTGATGAAACGGAAGTCACAGAGCGATTCGTGTTGAAAGCGATGCATGAAGTATCACGAGCGATTACGGTTTTCAACACGAATTATGCGTGATATTACTTCTTCACATACGGTTTTTAGCGCAGCCAATAACACAGACGGTCGCTAAACCAAAATCATTTGTGATTGTATTTATCTGAGCGGTTTTGGTTAGCAAATGCGTGATGAGACGTCGATATTAGCCTTTTGTAGTAGTGACGAGCGGTTTCATGAACCGCGAGTTTATCGGTCGATAATAACATGAGGTCATCACGACGGTTTTGAACCGTTTGTAATGCATACTATCATAAACGATTATTAACTTCGAAACTGCTGCGTGATAGTTGACTATCATAGACGGTTTATAGATGAAACCATCTGTGATAGCTGATGTATCACAGACGGTTTGTAGATAAAACCGTGTGTGATAGTTTATGTATCATAGACGGTTTTTAGATGAAACCGTCTGCGATGGTCTTTCTCCATAAAGTGCATAGCAAGTGGTACTTGTGCCTTTAAAAGCGCCTTTATATATATATATATATATATATATATATATATATATATATATATATATATATATATATATATATATATATATATATATATATATATATATATATCATCGAACATGACACACCGTATCACCACCACCATAGCCACAACCAAGTTCACCCATAGAGAGCAATCGGAGGAGAGGAGCGCGAAGGAGACGGGGAAGACAAAGGGAGCAAGTGGCGACAAGACCGCTGGTGAATGACCACTGCACCTTGTGGACGACTGCGGCTATCATCGCCACCACTGTCCAAATCAAACCAACAGAGGTAAACTGCCATTCCACCCACCATTATATTTTTGCTTAATCAGACCACATCATGTGAGCCAACCCAGCACAGAACCAATGCCACAATAGCTCTCACAGCACCAACCCATTCCAGCTCAGAACACTAGCAATAGCAGTAGCATCATCATCCATAATTACCATTACAGAGCGAGGGGAGCGAGGTAGATTGAGTGGTCTACCTCAGTGCGACGCAACAACACCATCACCAGCACCACCCACCTCCAGTACGACCCAACATGCATGACCACAAGCCAGCAAGCCACTGCATCACCATTCACCATGCATCAACCAACCCACATCCATCATCCCCTTGATCTGTGCATGAGCAAGAATCAACATCAACAAATAAATCAACAACAAAAAACCTAAACGCAAAATATCAAAAAGGGGAGGAATGGGGGAGCATATCCAAGATAGAAGAAACCCATCCAAACCACAGCCATGGGTGACCACGGGGCCAGGCGCAGGCTGGGCCAGGGAGAGGGCACAGCGGTGGCGGTGCGGGGAGTAGGGAGCGCCGTGTTGGCCGTCGCCGCCAGATGCGAAGGGGGTGGGGGATGTGCACGGGTGAGGCAAACCCTAGAGTTTGAATATAAATATATTTGAATATTACATACGGTTCTAAAGTCTGTGATAAGTACACATAACAGACGATTCAAATAAATAACCGTCTTTGATAATAAGCATATATAAATGCAAATTTAAAACATATGACACATTCACATATTAGTAAACAATTATATCTGAATATTTGCTAAAACTATGCTAAAACCGCTAATTTTACGGCAAGTAGTTCAACACCTATGCAAAGAACTTGGCATACTCGTGCCCAATCTAACCGTCGTCGCTGCAAAAAAACGACGTAGTCGTCCCACCCTTCCTTCACGTCGTAGCCAGTGCTCGTGCACCGGTGGCCGTCCTCCGACAGCGCCTACACCCGGCCCAGCAGCCCGGCCATCTTCTTCCACGCCGTCTCCTGGACCACGTCCGTAGCGAGTCTCCGGCACCGCCTGCACTCCCGGTTGGTCCTCTTGGTCATCTCGCATCCGCCATCGGTGGCTCGCCTCGACTGGTGATGTAGTGCTCTAACATCGTCGCCTCCTTTGGCCGGTGTGTAGAGGAGGCCGAAACACGTGGGTCGTGGCCTTGTGGCCGACGATGGTCGCTCGTTCGAGGCTACACTGCATGTCTTGTGGTGCGAAGACAAGCACGAGGCCGACGATGAAGCAAGCTATAAGATCGAGGAGGCCGACTAGAGGGGGGGGAATAGGCAGTTTTTAAAATCTTTTGGCTAAAATCGAGTTTTATGCGGAATTGTAAATTAATTCGGTTTTGCTCAATTAAAACCTAAATCAACTAGTCTTGACTAAGTGCGCCAACAATATAAGTCTATTGATAATGATAGCAAACATACAAAGACATATAAGAAATTTAATTCTAGGAATGTAAATTGCACAAAGTAAAACACAAGATAGATAAACCACAATGACACAATGATGTTTTACCGTGGTGTTCGGAGACTTTCCGGTCTCTCCTAATCCACGTTGAGGTAAGCCCAAACTAATTGGACCGGCTCTATGAATTAAGCCAAACACCTCAATTCCACTAGTGGTAGCTCTTTCCCGCTCCGGGTAGGTGAGCTCCAACCTTCACAACACGTCAGACCTTCTCACAAGCTTCTTGAGAAGATCACCGGTCCACGACGCCTCCACGCCGTCTAGGTGTCGGTAAACACCAAGAGTAACAAGACAAGCCCCTTGCTTGACTCTCACTACGAGCAATGAATGCACAAGCTCAAGTGGATACGAAATCCACCTCTAGATGCAACACATGCAACTAGATATCTCTCTCCTTGCTCACAAGGTGCAACACATGCACAATGGAGAGGAGAATCTCACACTAGCTCAAGAGAGTAAAATGGAATGCTAAAAGTTTTTCTCTCTCAACCGGCCAAGGTGGGTATTTATAACCCACACACAAAAACTAGCCGTTGGGAGCATAAATCAGCAAACTCAGCCGAAATGCGGTAGTACCGCCATTGTAACCCCGGTACTAACGTTTTTGGCTCAACGGTCGAAAATGGTGCATTAACGGCTCAAAAACTAGCCGTTAAAATTTTGGTGCGGTACTACCACAGTACAATGGGCGGTACTACCGTTCTGCAGTAGTACGTCTCTTCTCAAGGCGGTAGTTTCGCAGCCCAATTTCAGCACATACGACACTCGGTAAAAATGTCATAACTTTTGACTCCAATGTCAGAATTGAGTGATCTTGGACTCTGTGGAAAGCTTATTCAGAGGGCTACACAACCCACCTATTTGATTGATCTTAAACACATTTGATATAATAAAAAAAACACAACTCCAAAGAGCCACTACTATGGTCTAAATCCAAAGAAATAGCTACAAGCAATCTTAGACCATGCCAAGGAAAAATACATGAATCCCAACAATTTACAAAACACATTTACAAACTTAGATCATACCACAAGGAGTAGGTATATGGACTTCAACCATTTGCAAAGTATAGTCACATGCTACAAGAATTAAATGCATGAGCCTCAACTATTTACAAAACACATTCGCAAATAATAGCATCATGCCACGTAGAGCTAGAGCAAGCGGGATTGAGCTATCAACACATGATGAGACTCAAGCTACTAGACAAGACCCCTCTTAATAATACGGCAACCTATACTAGCAATTTGGTCTTCCAACCAAACACCAAGACCGGTAAAAGACTATGAACACATCCTTAGCTCTAACTAGTCATACCTTTGCCTTGAGCATCTTCTTGAAGCTTCATGACGCACATCTTCACTTCAAGTCCGAGTCATCGTCTCGACATGCATCAACCCATGATACATCCTTTACTAGACCTCCATCAACACATGATGAGTCTTCTCTTGACTTGATGATTAACCCATGATCATCTCCTCTTCGAGATCTTGATATGCATCAACACATGATGCATCCTCTTCTTGAACCTTGACTTGATGACGATCAACTCATGATGCCATCCGAAGTCTCCATTACCTTGGAACATAACCTATTCATTCAACTCATGAAAAATGTTAGTTCCATAATGATTAACATTAATTACCAAGATATACTTACAATAAATGCTTCTAAACAAGCCGTTGGAAATGCAGAGCGGTACTACCATCGTTGATCACGCGGTAGTTCCGCTCTCCGGTCATATCGCTCAATGAGGGTGGTACTACCGTTTCTCAAAGGACCCAAAAGGGTACCTACTGAAAAATACGTACCACTCGACTTTCGTAAATACCGAGGTGCGGTAGTTTTGCTTAAACAACTGCGGTACTACCGCTCTTAGGGTTTGCAACCCAGCCAAAAAGGTGTCTCTCTAGAATTTACGTACCGCCAACTCTTTTTGAACAATAGGGTTCTTGTAGTACCGCACCCTGAGCTCGATCGTCTGCGTGGCGGTAATCTTATCGCCGACTTAACGTTGGTACTACCGATTATCCTGACAATGCACAGTTGGCTTTTCAAAATAAATTTCAAATACATGCATAATCCTAAATTGATCCAAATGGCACAAGAACATGCTATCAAGCTACCAGTCATGATCCCTCTATTGTCATTGCATTTCCATTACCATGTCGCCATCCATAAACTGGGACTAAGCCTTTAAACATCTTAGCACACACGTTAGTCCCACAACACAATTTGCAAATAATTGAATATAAAGAAATATGAGTATATATAAACTACAAAAGTTTTATATACTCAAAGGATATGTTTCAAAGTAAAGGTCTGCAATATATGTGGATAAAGAAATATGGATCAATACTAATGAAACCACAAAACATAGAGTGAACTCCCCCTAAATGTGTGCATACACGAATGTGTAATAAAAACATATGCACATATTCAAGTTAAACTTTTGGTGGAGTTCAACCTATATTTTGGATCCGAGGAATGCAACAATATATAAGAATATGACGTCGAATGCATACCTCTTTGATTTTTACCTTTTCATCCAAATAAAACTACACAATAGGTATATCAATAGAAGTGTTAGTCTCACATATAGATTTGTCATTAATCACCAAAATACTACATTAATTCATAATGGCGGGTCTAGATTCTTCACAGGCCTCTGGGTTGCCGGCGCCAGCCAGGTGGTTGACGACGGTGAGGTAGCGCTCGTTGTCTAGCCACTTCATCGCCTCCTCCCGCTCTAACGCCACACGCCTCCCCACGACGCGCTCTTTGGATGCCTTGTACATGGCCTTGCAACTAAAATTCAAGATGATAGAATCTTAATACAAGAATGACTCCATAAGAGAATATTAAAAGGCCAAATTAAGGTCATTGTTGCTAGTCAAATTCAGTCAAATTTTGCGCCGTATCAACTGATACAACTTTTTGGTTTTTCTCCTTTTTATAGATTTTTAGAAGAATTACAATCAGGTTCTCTATCGGTCTCTAAAACCGAAATGAACACGTGAAGCTTTCCGACAACTAGGATGATACGCTATAGTCATCTTCATAAACTGACTCTGAACAAAAATAGAACAGAATACTAATTCCTTTCAGGCCTACCAAAAACAAAAGAACAGAATACGTACGTGGCTCGTAGGCTGCAGAGATCAACCATGAGCTGAGGAGTGCTCGCGGCTACGAGGCCGACGATGTGGATGACGACATCGTGCGGAAGAGCGACAACGATCACCAACTTCCTCGCCTTGGTCCTCGCCGTCATGCTCCGCGTGCTCACCGTGGCGTACATATTCAATAGCACGCGTTCTCACCATGGCGCGTGATGATCATTTTTATAAAACGTCGAAGAGACACACCGTAACGTCGACGCACAAGACGAAGAGACGTGCCAGGACCCCGGATTTTCGAATTTGGAGCCCTCTGTGTATATCTGCACTAGTCTCTGGATCAGTAGCTAGTGCACACAGTGACATCATTGATGAAATCATATCCATATAACAAGATATCTAATGAAGTAGACAAATTAATATTATTTAGTAGCAAAAGGACCTTATAATCAAGTCCTACAAAGTTGGCCACACAGGGCTTTAACGACAAAAGATAACTTGCAGCAGAAACCAAAAGGTCTTGTAGTGACCACCCGACATGCCCACAGGCAATCGAGTGGAGAACACGACCTAGTTCGCCTGGTCTTCAAAATATTCTTCCTCGTAGAACTTTGCGGCTCCTGATTCTTCGTCGGTGACTGATCAACAAATGGCGTATAGCTGTGAGTACATAAAGTACTCGACAAATTAAATGAAAATATATGTAAATAGTATTCATGCAAGGCTTGACAAGGATGGCTTTATGGCTATTTTGCAGAAAGCAGTATTGATAGTAAATAAAGTAAATAGTTTGAAAAGCATAATTTAAAAGAGACTAATACATAAGTAAACAAATTCTTTGAAACAACTAGTGAACACTATGTTCACTTCCCAACCAACAACCAACATCTGAATCGCTTCCCAACCAAATCATTCCAATATTTTTATGAAAATCTACCCCTCATGTGAAATCACCAGGCATTGTTCATAACTGGGGATACGGCTATTCGAATAGTTTTACAACTCTGCAGAGGTTGTACAACTTTACCCACATGACACAACTTCTCTAGTTTGTTTGGCATCCATCGATACCACCACTCACTACCTTAGGTAAGCAGTCTAGAGCACATGATAAGGCTTTTATAAAGTTCTATTTTGACCTGGTTCTGCTTGCTAAGGATTCGCCATTCTGGGCTCCCTCTTGGGCCAAGTGTGAATGTCTAACCTAGGGTTCACACTTCCACCAAAACAAAACCGAATAAAAGCATTGCTAATTAGTTAGCCAGGTCCACCCCACCGTGGACATGTGTTGTACGGTATAGCCTAAATCAATGGTGCACAAGGTTAAGTCCATAGTGTCTACTCAGGCGAAGCAACCACATCCCGAATCATCCCCTTTACCGCACGATCATTCACTTGAGTACAAAATCATTTTTGGTTTAACCCCGGCCAAATGACAGCCCTTGCCATGGCACAACAACTTTTAATAACAATGGCAGCGCCACAATTCTATATATCATTAAGTCAAATTTATCATTATTGATTTATGTGATCGAGAGACATCGCATAACTAAAGCATGACTAAGCATAATACGCACCCATGTCGGTATTACAATAATGTCCAACTAAGATTACCCATCCTATGGTGTCCAAAGGTACATGTCAACATGTCGTTCACAATTATTTAAGGAGCCATACTGCCAAGTAGGTGTTTAACTATTCCCCAAAACCATTTTTATACAACTAGCCATGCATGTTGATATAAAACAATATAATTTTATAAACTGGGTACAACATGATTAAAGGTCTATGACTTGCCTTCGTTGAAGGTTTGATATGCTTCAGTTGATGTGTCCAAGAATTCTTCAGTAACGCCGGAATCTATACGAGCGAAAAGAGCCAAATAAATACAATAATTCCAAATAAAAGCCAAAAATTATCAAATTAGAACCAAAAGAAAGGTACAAAATTAAATGAATTTAGAAACGAGAATCGACGGAATCGGAGTTCGTATGAGGGAGAACGAACGTCCGAAAGATTGCGATCACATGAAATGATAGAAAATATAGAAAATGGAATATGCCAAAATATTCCATTTCAAGATCTAAGATGAAAGAATGCTAACTTCTGGGTCACTCTTGATAGTGAGTGTTGTGATGAGCTGATGGTCAATTGGTTCCTAAGTGTATGCGAGCTTATAGATTAATGCTACTCGAATAATGTCTAACTACTCTACTAAATCCGATTAACTACCCGAATACGTTAATTTATCTTTTAATCCAACCAAAGGGCTAGGGTTCACTAAAGTGGGATCACGTAAGGGTGTACACTTCTAAAGCTGACTGCAATACCTTACTAATCACTATACGACTTAAGGCAATAATTAAGGTACGAAGTGTCCTACTAACAATTTAACTGAACCATACACTTTACTAACCCTAACCATTTCTATTAATCCCATACTTACTTGACTCATTTCACTAGCTAACAAAGTTTGAGCACAACATGCTAAGTACAAACACTAGCTAAACAAATAATTAACCTAATATAAATAGCTAACTATTTTAATCCTGTTCTTACTAACCCTCTAACTAAACACTTAACAAACTCTCTTCTAATTGAACACCTAAGTGCCACTTCTCATGAAGAGTGAGAGAGAGAAGAAGGGACTGACATGTGGGTCCCTAATGGTAGTGACTCCAAGTTGAACCAGCACCATAGAGCACCCAGGGTGGAAACAGGGGAGGAGGTGGCACTCGGGGCAAGGGCGGCTGGCGGCGAGGTGGGTCCGAGGAGCTTGGCCAGCGGCCAAAATGGATCATTGGGACCCCGGGAGGTAACGCGGCATGGCGGCGCCGGTGGAAGCGGTCTTGGCAGCAAAGCGGCGCTGCAGGCGGTGTGGTCGTCTTGGCGTCGCCCGATGTGGCGGAGAGGATGGCGTGTGCACGAGCATGACGAGCATTCGTGGAGCGGGTGGAGCTACTCAGGGAGGCTCGGGAGTGAGCGAGGATGTGCGGCGGCGGCGCCGGTGGTGAAGAAGAAAGGGACGGCGGCAGCGGCATGGGAGGGTGCGCAATCGACCAGGAGAATGAAGAGGAAGGCAGGAGGGGGTTAGGGGACGCGTTGTGACATGGCTACGAGGGCCACAGCTTCACTGGAGAGGGAGAACGGTGTCGGAGTAGTGCGGCCAGTGACGGTGAAGAAGGGGAGGCGCGGTGGGAGCTCCGGTTGGAGAGCTTCTGTGATGGAGGAAGGAAGCTAGAGGGGAGGAAGGGGTAGAGGAAGGGCTGACACCGACTTAAATAGAGAGAGCGAGGAGAGGTGAGCGGCATGTTGGTGAGCAGCGTGGGCAATGGTGGCGGCCTGGCGTGTGGCGAAAGCAAGGCGCCGGGTGGAGGCGGTCTGGCGTCTTGGCGTGGCGAGTGCATGGCGAGTGCGTGCATCTTGACAATGTGGCGCTTATCTGTGACACCAGCGAGGCGCAAGCGTGGTGGCCTTGAGGTGTGGGCCTTCGGAAAAAAGGTGGGAGGAGAGAGTTGGTCGGAGGGCCCACCCGACAATGAGAGAGAGAGGAGGAAGGAAAGGGTAGGGCTAGTTAGGTAGATCTTGGACGGGAGCGAATAGAGGGAGAAGTGGGCCGTGGAAATGGGTTTCGGCCCAACTCGGATTTCCAGAATTTTGGTGATTTAGCAATTTTAGAAATAGAATTAATTCATTTAGGATTTTAGAAAATAACAAATAGAGTCAAATTTTTAACAAAAATTCACATAAATTCCACGAGACATTTTGGACTTAAATAAAATATTTGCAACTTAACATTGATATTTCTATTTGTAAATAAATTATCTTTACTTTAAAATAAATAGGAAAAATATTTTTAAAAATCCGAAATTCAAGGAAAATATTTAAGTTTTATTTTTAACCAATATCGAAACTTTGGGATGTTACAAGACGCATCGCACGGGAGCCAAAATATTGAATTATCACAGACGGTTATATTTAAAAACCGTCCGTGAAGTCTGTAATCACAAACGGTTCTTGTTTAAAATCATATGGGAATTATCATCACATACGGTTCTTATTAAAAAGGAATAATTGATTATATGCCACTGCAAAAGAGTGAATTTTATGATTTACCACTTCATGTGAGTATGACATATGGGTCCCGGAACCACATGTCATACTCACATCAGTGGCAAATAATCAATTACACATGTTTGGTAGTGACAAATAATTGAATCTCCCTATTAAAAACCATATGTGATGATCCAGCTTTAGTTGTAAAGATAGGAAAAGGAGCGTCAACCGTATTTATGAAAAACAATTCCCGAAAAGACGGTGATGCTTTGGTTACCAACGATTTATTAGGAGTAGATTCTATAAATCCTATCCGTCAAACTTCCGTCTTTATTCGTTTAATCTTGCCACAAGTTGTTGGCCTATAAATAACCATCAGAAGGGCAGAACTAAGAAAAAATCACTCATAAACTTCCCATCTTTTCTTACTTCTATTTCTTCTTAAAGTTCTCATCATCTCCATATACCCTTCTAGTAAGATAAAATTCACGGAACAAATTAACTTTTCGACCACCGTGGAAAGAACAAAATCCATGGATGACTTCAATAAGGTGGTCGGAAAGTCAGTTTGATCTATGGATTTGAAGTCTTCAAGAAATTGATAGAAGATCATATACCTACGATCAGGTGAGCACTTCACTGTCTATGATGTGTAACTTTCGTTCAAGTGAAGTACTTCTGCTTTCTTCTGTTGATCTGAAGTTATACATCAATGATAGTGAAGTTACACATACGGAACAAGGTGCCTACTGGATTACATATATTTTGCTTTCTTCTGTTAGAAATCAACTTCGACCACGTTAAAAGATCAATCTCGAGGAATTGGTCGGAATCGACTATAGCCGGTTGTTTCTCATTACAGACGGTTCCAATAAATAACCGTCTGTGAATTTAGTAATACTCCATTGTTCTTCAACATGATCCGTCTGTGATATTTCACAGGCAGTCTTCAACATGAACCGTCTGTGATATTACCTCTTCACATACAGTCTTTAACACAGCCAATAACATAGACGATCGCTAAACCAAAACTGTCTGTGATTGTATTTAATACTGACAGTTTTAGTCAACCGTCTGTAATGAGGCGTCCAGTATTAGCCTTTTTGTAGTAGTGTGATATGTATCACTCTCTTTTGGCGTTCCGTTGCAACATACGGATAGCCTACTAGTATAAAAAAATTAGGCAGTAAAGAGGAGGGTACTAGAGCAGTATAATACCTGTGATCTGGTCTCTGGTGCGCTGGACGAGAGGCTCTCCTGCTTGAGGAACTCGTCGAGGATGTTGCGGCTCAAGTTGAAGGGCTCCCGCTTCGGGATCAAGTCGTAGTTCCGCACCGTGCACACCATCGCCACAGCGCGCCGCCCAGCCGTGGATGAACTAGCACCAGTGGAGTGCGCTGGCGCTAGCGGCCGGAGAGTAATGGAGGACAACATTTTGCAATTTGGTCCTTGTCTTGTTGGTTAATTCAGTGGCTTTCGTGGAGAGTTGCCGAGTGGATTGGCTCGAAGGCTTTATATAAGTAGAAGTAGCGGGGGAGGAGGAGGTGTGGCGCTGGGAGGAGGAGGTCAAGTGGCGTATATCCGACCGGAGGTGGCTTCACAGTGGCACCGCACAGCGTGGAGGAGGAGGCCGAGCTATGTGGGGGGAGCGAATGGGTACGGGGTGGGGAGGTGACCAAACAAGAATGATGTTTTAACTAGTGGCATTTGGTGGGTTATTTTAGAGAAGTTCTAGTGGCAAATAGCTATTTTCTCCCGCAATAAGTTGGAAAAGTTGATGGAGAGGTGCTTTGTCTTTTATATGGGCTTCGGCTTAAACATTAAGACGTTATGAAGCTTAGTCTGTTTGGGAGGTTTTTGGGTTTTCTAATGCTGAAGCCAACTTAAAGCTCCCCAAACAGGCCATATATGTTGTACTGTGTACTACGTCAACAAGTTGTTGTAGAAAAGTTTGATGTAATGGTCCTCTGAGATGTTTATTAATTTACACTAGAAATTTTATCGTTGCAAAAATGAGGTATTTCAAAATGAATTTTTTGCGAGATACGCGTAGCTAGGTTTATATCCCAGACATTTTCAATTGTATGGTATTCCATCTAAAAGGTTTCGAGATTACACTGAAGCCTTTGATCAGAGGAATAATTTGGACATATTCATAACATAGTACTTCCTCCTGTGTGTATACCAATTTAAAAATGGTGAGGATTTTTCACTTCATTTGTATATCCAACCTAAGATGTACTACTTTGATGAATCAAATTTTGTTACTCTAAATGCTATACTTTGATAGTTTGATGCATACAAGCAGCTGCTATATGTTCCCAAAACATCCTAGATAAATTCTGTCACGAAGATATAATACTCACGGGGATGTTGACATAACATGCACTCTGCAACTTCAGGTAGGAATGAATGAACTAAGTGACAGTACATAGTGATATGTAATATCTCTCTCTGTTGCTGTCCTGGATAACGGGCACACAGCCAGTCAGAGAGAGAGAGAGAAACGCAATTAACACATCATAATGGTGGGTATGTACAATAATATAGGCAACTACTGTCTATAGCAACTTTCTATGTCACTTGTAGATAACACTAAAGACAGTTCATACAATGGTATAGACAGCTGATGTCTTTTTAGTTGTCTTTATAGAACACACAATATTTTAATGCTTTTCTTGTTTCTCGTAATACAGTCGACTACATGATTGTAGACAACATATTTCTTTCTCTTCGTTATCTTTCATTCACGTTAGTAAAAATTCTACATGACAGTAACTATAGACGGCTAATATAAACTCATTATACATGCTCTAAGGCCTTGTTTGGATCTCTCATTTTGTGAAAACAGATTCTCTCAAAACCGGTTTTAGCAGTGTTTTAGAAAATCTCTGTTTGGATTGGGGTAAATAACTCTGGAGATAAGCAAAACCGGTTTATTGTAAATCTAATATTATACGTTTTACTAAAAACAAGGGCTGACCGTTTTTGTGAAAACTAGTTTTCTCGCCAACGAACTCCACGGTCATTTGCTTCCCAGTAAGGGTCAAGGCGCAGATGCCGTGATGGCCGCGCCGCCTCCAGCCGCCTCGTTCGGCGTGCATCGCCATGTTGTCGCGATGTTGGCGCTTCTTATTGTCGTCGGCGAGGAACGGCCGGAGAACTTTCCCATCCGCGACCAGCTCGGCCGGCGTTAGCGTTCTTAGCCACCAGTTGGCGCTGCCATGAGTCTCGTATCTTGGCCGAAGGTGCTCGGTCGCGGCGGTACTCCACGGACACCGCCACGCAGCGCGCTTTGGCGGCAGCGAGTTGAGGTAGTCGTGGTACTTAAGCGTGAACGCCGACTTCGATAACGAACGCCGCCGTGGTAGAACACGAGGACCGGGCGCGCCAAGATCCTTCTTCTTCCAGCGACGGCAGAAACACCTCCACCGACACTCATTGAACTCACCCGCCGCCGCCAACCTCTGGCGGCAGCCATGCCGTCGCCGTCTAGCTCTCTGACCTCCTCTTCAAGCTCCTCCTCCGCCGCCTCTCCTCCCTCTTCGCCTCCTCGTTCGGCGTCTCCTCGCCTGCAGACCATCACCCCGCCGCCGTCCAACCCTCCTTCTCCCCGCCTCCCCAGCCGCCGCCGCCACCAAGGACCTCCACCGGGACCCCTCTCCTCCTCCACCTCCACCTCCGCCTCCGCCTCTTCCTCCCCACCCCGCCACGCCCGTCGCCAACAACAACCCTCCTCTCGCTGCAACTCCTTCCCCAGCCCCACGAGCCACGGCAGGACAAGAACTCTCCCGCGGCGTCGGCCTCAGCTTCCACCAGCGTCGGCGTCTCGTCCTCATTGCTTGCCGAGCCAGTCGCCTCTGGTGGGTACCTCCCGATCCATGTGTCCGCCGGGCAGCCGCTCTGTGATGGCGCGGGGCAGAATAGCAAGATAGCGGCGGAGGAGGCGAGGTAATCGAGAGGAAAGCAAGAGAGGTGAGTTTACAGGGCGTACAGATGAGTAGATCGATCCTGTATGTTAACCTATAGTAAAATACATTTTAGAGTATATCTTTAGCCAAACATAAAATTAGTGAAAGCTTGTTTTAATTTTTTAGATCCAAACAAAGTAATCTATAAATTTATCATAACAGAATAACAACTTAAAACTAGTTTTACTAACAATTCTCCTAAAACTAGTTTTCTTAAAACCCATTTCTTATTCCTGAGATCCAAACAACCACTAAGTGTACGAGACAACCGGTGCACATTAATCCACATCGTACAAAGTTAGACAAACAACAAAGGACATAGTAACTAACAAATGTCGCGATGAAACAAGGCATTACGATCATGCCTCTTAACTTCAATTTTACGTACTCTAACCTGGAAGAAAATTGAAGCTATAATTCAGCACCCCGACTAATTAATAAGCGTCGGCAAATAAAGAGATAGCAATTGTCAGATTGTCAACATTTAGTAAAAGAATGCCAAAACTTTCTTTCTGTTTTTCCTGGCTAATCAGATGATAATGTGGTACCGTCTACTCAAGTAGTCTAGCCAACGTTCAACAACTTTATCAGAAAGGGGTGTAACCTCAAGAGTCAAGTCATTCCTGTTTCTGCATAGAACTAAAACGTAACATTGGCAAGTAGCTTCGGTACTTGGAGCTCAAAACGTAAAATATCTTAAGCGTGTAAATTATAACAACTTAGTGAACAATATATGCAACTGTCACGTCATTTGCTGCCAAACTGTTACCAAACTAGTCGTATATGAGTACTTTTCACAACATAACACGTCTGTTAGACTGGTACCCTCTCTGGTCACAAAAGAAAATCGTTTTATACATCAATGCAGTGTTCAAAATGTAATTTTGACTATTTATTTCTATTATAATATATTTATAAAATTTACTAAAATTACAATATTATGAAAGTCCTCTTCGAGACAAATCTACATATAACTTTCATGTGTTCATTCTAAATATTCAAAAAAATATTGATAGCCAAAGTTTACGAAGTTTGACTACACGTTGCACAAAACGGCTTCCTTTTGTGATGAGTATTAATTATGTCATTTCTTCATGGTCCCTAACATCAATGTTGCAAGCCATTGTTGGAATTCTTTGTAGTTTTAATATTTACTTATTTTTTCAACACAATTTAAAATTAAAGACCAAAGAAACAATTTCCAAAAATATAAACATGCTGATTTCCTCTGTTCGTTGAGATGAAAGAAATGCTACAACAAGCATATATAGGATTAGTCACTTGAGAACACAACATGTATATCAACTCACTCCAACATTATGCAAACTAAACAAGCACCAATGATCTTGGGGATATGATCAGTATCATTTCTCTATGTTTTCCCCCGTTTTGGAGAACTGGTTAAAGAAAACTACTAGATATATAGGAGAAGCCCTAGGGGTTTCCTTCGCTAGAGTTTAAGTCAATACCCGAACCACCACATCAGCTTAAGCAGCAGCAAGCATATATCCCAAACAGCATGTTTGCTCAAGCAAGCCTAGCGCACGGTTCGTTCTTGACTTAATCCCTTTGCAACTCACCCCATTGCTCTATGCAATATACTCCACACTATATAATTTATTTTTTGCACCGCCAGATCACTCTCAAACTCTAGCTGAGTTGTTTGGCCTGTCTGTTGAGACTTGAGATATTTGGCCCTCCTTTGCTGCGCCATTTGGAACTTGGAAGTACTCAAGTTAGACATTTGACATGGCATCCGACATTGGGAGAGGTGGATTACCGGAATCCATGTCAAATGCCCACTAGGTGGAGATGATGCTGGCCTGCAGGGCGGACTTGATCTTCTGGATGGTGCAGGAGAGCAAGTTGCTGACGGTGTCGACCGACTCCACGGTGAGCTTCGCGGTGGGCAGGCTGTTCACGAGGATCTGGAACGCCACCGTGACGAGGGAGCCGGTGTTGTTGCTGCTGGCCGGGGCGTTCGGTGAGCCCTGCTGGGCAGGGTTCGGAAGGGCCGCCGACGATGCGTTGTGGCCGTCAGGGAGGATGGCGAACCCGGAGGGCAGAAGGGAGACGTACGCCGAGTCGCCGCCGTTCATGACAACGTGCATGGACTGCACATCAACTGGAGCGTAGACCACGAGGGAGCCGGATGAATCGGTGCAAGTCTCCTGTAAGATCAGCATGTTGTTTTGGTTCCCACTTGTCGCCTGTAGCATCATAAACACATAAAGATGAAATGTATCAGAACTGAAAGGGAAGTTGAGGTGTTGTATATTCGTATTGCAATAGACATGGATTTTAACAGAGCAACTAGCGTCCAAAAATCAACCAAAAGTACCGGTTGGCTTTCCAACAAGTCAATATGAAATGTACAGGAAAATTTCACAATGAAATACTATTAGGATATTATTAACCACAACTGCAGGTATAAAATAAATAAAATTTGGCAAAGGTGTGGAGCCAATTTTGGAACTACTGTCTTGGTAGAATCCTACTGTACTTGTTCTCGATCTCAGGTTCTATCAACCAGGATGCACCTTTAAAAAGAAAGTAGAGAAGGCCAGGATCCAGTAATAAGTAACAGATGAAAAAGATGTCATCATCCTCTAAAAAGAGAGAAGATAAAGACTGACAGGCTTTGTGAGCAAGGAGCCAAGGACAATGGCAGCTAGGCTGCATGCATTCCTCCAAACACAGAAAAGTTAACAGCTAGCTTTCTCTCAGAAATGTCAACCCTACCGCAGTTTCTAGCCCAACAATTTTTAACCTTTTCCGTTTTGTCCTCTTGTTTCTGTCACTGACTCACTGTGTCTCTCAACCCATGCATACCAATAAAACCATCACCATGGTACAGTACTAGGTACTTGAAAAGCTTTATCAACAGCTGCTGCCTAACATAGTCTGATCTCATTCATCACCATGGTGAGGGAAAGGAAAATTTTAGGTTAGTGCTCCAACGTTCTAAAAAATTGTATTTGGCCAACTTTTTCATATTGTTGATTCCAGTACTTCGATCTGATGGTTTTTCGTGTATTTGGCCTAAGTATGCATGTATGTTAGACGCTGAGGTAGACAAGAAAAAAGAGAGATACTGGAGATGTGAATACTTACATTCGGACGGAGGAGTGAGACGGCGTTCCCGTGCTGCTGCCCCATGGCAATGTGGTCCATCTCTTGCATGGCCTCACCGTTGGCCAGGATGTCCCACTCCCCGCGGCGGTGCTCGTCGCGTAGGTAGTCGAACAAGCGCTGCGGCGGCGTTCCGGGGAGCCGCACCGACGTGGTGGCGCTCAGCACCACGCCGGGTGGCTCCCCGGGCGCGCCCACGCTCTGCCGCGCCATCATCCGCACCTTCTCCTCCCCCTCCCCGGCGCCCCCCTCCCCGCGCCACTCGTCGAGGCGCCGCCACTTCTGCGCCGCCGACGAGCACACCCCCGCGCAGAAGTTGTCCGTCATCCGCTGCGCCAGCTTCAGCATGCTCCTCCGCCCCACCGGTGTTATCGCTGCATGTACACCACCACCACCAGCAAGAACATAACCATCTCCATTCCCACGTATAGTCGAGATCATGACTGGTAGAGCTCTGGGTGTACCGTAGCTAGCTAGAGTACTCACCGGCGTGGTCGCGGGCGTGGAGGGAGTTGGAGCATAGGATGGCGAGGTACTGGCACTGGCGCTGGAGCGAGGCGAGCCAGCGGCGCGCGCCGAGGGCCTGGCCGGAGCGGAGCAGCGGGCGGTAGAGCTGGTGCACCGCCGTCTCGTCGTACTCCGCGTGAACCACCCACGTGACCTGCGGCACGTACATACAGTACAGAGCAGTATTAGCACGAGTAGTAATGCCCGTATCACGTCTTTCCCCGTTGGCCTCGGCCACTTGCCTCGACAGGGCAGTAATGGCGGAGGCAGGTGAAAAAAAAGGCTGGTGCAGTGGTGCTGGTCACGCAGCAAGGCGATGCGCGCTAAGGGTGCAGTAAAAGACATGTAACAAATGGCCACGATAAGATCGAAGAGGGTGCAGCGGTAGGGATACGCCATGGCGCAAGAGGACAAGCCGCGTAATACACACCGGCCACAACAGCTGCATGCTTGCTGATCATGATATTAGTAATAGCATAGTGGAAGGCAGGCAGAGGCATCAGGAATTCAGGATTCAGAAGAAACCCAGTTGACCACTGCAAAAACCCTAGCTAGTTGTACTACAGTATCACTACAGGAAAAGATGTGTTAAAAAACATGAAATAAACAAAATGTAGTACCAACTGGGGATCATGGGTCATAATCTGTGCTTAGCTAGGTTTGGATTTAGCAACCACACAACAGGGAATCATGAGGCAGCGATTAAAGTAAACAACAAGAAACCCTAAAAAACTGGATCTAGCTAGGCGAGCAAGCAGCACGGGCATTTCGCGCGCGGCAGTGCACGGCGCGAGAATATGGTAGTAGAAGCATCGAAACATTTTCAAATTGTGTTCGGGATAAAAAAAACACATCTGGCGACGCCCTCTCCTACGTAGCGAGATGCCTAGCCACAGGGCCAAGCCGCGGCAGGCCATGTACAGAGCTGTCGCAGCGGCACGGAAACCAACTGATCATATACACGTCTCGACGCGCGAGCCCGGCCTACGAGAGCATTGACTTGCGCACATCAACTGATGTGCAGCCTTGGATTCATTCACGTACGCCAAGGAGCATAAAATACTGGAGCTGTACGTGTACGTGCCCTTAATGTGCGTACGTGACTCTTCCACTGTAGCCGCCACATGCTGATCCGCCGTGCGGTTTCGAGGTAATAAATCTAGGATTATCCATGGGTCGGCCGGCCATGGCCATGGCTAATTAAACGGGCAGTCACGCACGGTACGGATAACGCGTTCGGTGGGGGGAGAGGTTGATCGATAAGTTTACCTTGGAGTAGCCATTGTTCATGTCCTGCACGATGCAGCCGGTGGGGAGGAGACGGCAGCCCATGTACCCGGCCGCGCCGCCGCCGCCGTTCTGCGCGTGGTTGCCGTCGTCCGGACGGAGGATACCGTCCACCGAGACGTCCACGACGGCCCACAGCCCCTCGGCGTGCTGCTTGCAGTACCGCAGGAAGACCACCTCCCGGATCGGCACCAGCGGCGACAGCACCTGCAGCTCCGCGTGCATCTGCAGCACGACGTCACACACACACACACATATATATATATACATACGTGAGTCATGAGGCACGCACGAACGGCTTGGACGTACGACCGGCGCGTGCAAGGGTGTGGCATTGCGTGACGGAAGTGTGTGTCAAGTGCTGGGAAATGCAAGGCAGCTAAGCTCACCAGTTGAATTGACCCGCTGCGCGTGCCGCCCATGCCGCTCGAGATGATGTCCGTCGTGCTCGCCCTCGCCACGATGCAAGGGAACATCTCCGACCAGCGAGGCTGCAACCGCGAACGCAACATGTTCTTCTTGCATCAGTGTATGGTAGTGACACAAGTAGGTAACATATAAAGCTGAAAATTAATATTTTCTTTTTGACGAAGTTGCCGATCGATGCGTACCGCGTCCATGAGGCTGTCGACGAGGTCGACGCAGCTGCTCATGGCGACGCCGAACTCGCGGGTGGCCTCGGAGACGTAGCCGGCGGGGCTCGGCCCGAACACCCTGGCAAACGCGCGGTGGTACTCGTCGTAGTTGAGAGTCTCGAACCCGCCGTCAAGGCTGGGGAGCCACAGCGGGTCGTCCATCTGCGCGACCTTGACGAGCTCCTCCATCGCGGAGAGACCGAGCTCCAGGAGCACGGCGCGGTCGATGCCGCCGCCGTCGGCCGCGCCGTGCATGGAGCCATCGAGGCCGCCAATGCCCACGGGCAGGCGCATGGCCGCCGAGCCCATGGGGCCAGTCAGGCCGGAGCCCATCAGGTCCGGGATAGGCTGCAGCGCCGAGGCCCCGAGGGAGCAGAGCCCGAAGCCGTTGGTGCCGACACCGAGCTCGAGGCCGGAGAACGCCTGCAGGGATGGCGGGCTCGAGGAGGAGATGGAGGAGATGGGCCGACCGAGGAACTTGCCGGCGAGCGCGCAGACGCGGTCGAGCTCGTCCTTGAGGCGCGCGTTCTCGATGCGCAGGTGCTGCTCCTCCAGAGACACCTCCCCGAGCACGGCTGCGCCGCCGCAGCTGGCACAGATGGGGTTCCGCATCGCCTCCCGGATCGTCATGTTCTCCGCCCGCATCTTGTCGTTCTCCTGCCGCAGCAGCAAGTTCTCGTGCCGCTCGATCTGCGTCTGCTCGTCACGATACAAGAAACAAAAAATTAACTCCCCTCGTCATTTCACCACACACACACGCAGACACAAAAGCTTTACAAAAACAAACACATATCGTCCATGGATCGATCTGTCCGAACCTTCATCTGGGTGCGGCGGTTCTGGAACCAGAACTTGACCTGGCGGCTCTCCAGGTTGAGCCGCTTGCTGAGCTCCATCCTTTGTTTCTCGTCGGGGTGTGGGCACTCCTTGAACACGCTGCACACATGTACGTTTAGCCGTTTAGGTCTAGAAACTAACCAAAAGTTCGGTCTTTTCACGGTGTTGCTAACTTGCTTTGCTCGTGATGTTAAGACTTACGCTTCTAGTTCTTGGATTTGCTGCGGCGTGTGGCGGTGGTAGCGCTTCTTCTTCTTGCGCGGGTTGCTGTTGTCCGGGTCGAGTTCGTCGCCGGAGGCGCCGTCCACGTTGTCGCTTCCGGACCGGCTGTCGTTCTCGTCCTCCCGGCCACGGCCCAGAGAGTCGCCGTCGCCGCCGCTCCCGCTCCCGCCGCTCCCCAGCAGGCCGAGCCGGCTCACGTCACCCAGCTGCCCCCCGTCCATGTTCGTTTGCTAAGCCAAGAAAAAAAAGGAATTAAAGATAATTAAGCACTGCAAAAGGAAAATTAACCAAGAAACCTACATATAAAGCTAGTGAGTGGTGCATGAACTGCTGGAGATTCTACCAGGCCGAGGGAGAGACCGGGGGCTGTGAAGCCGCCGGGTTTCGGGAGGGGCGGCGTGGGGAGGAGGCGGGGGTTGTGGATACCCGCACCGCCGCCGGAGTCGTAGGAGAAGACGCCGGAGCCGGCGCCATCGAACATGCCACCGAAGCTCATCAAGAGCCCACTAGAAATGAAAGACCAAGACTCTTTTTTCCTCCTCTCCCGGCTAAAATCTCTCCCCGTGAAATGATCCCTACCAACTCCTGCTGATCCCCTCCAGATCCCAACGATTTATTAATTTTTAAGAGGCGAGAGAGAGGAAGGCATGCATTAAAATAGCAGGAGAGCAGCCACGCAGCAATAGATGGTATAGCAGGAGCGAATCATGGAACCGCGCGGCGCGGACATGGAAAGAAAGCCCGGTGCAAAGAAGGAAACAAACGCAACATACATACACCCGCCTCGCGAGAAGACACCGCGCGGCCACCCTATATATCAAAGCTCGCCGCGCCGTCGTCACAACGGCGGCGATGGCGACCCCGGCACCAACCCTACCCGGCCGGCTATAATCGATCTCTCAAACCAAGAAGAAGCATGCACGACGAAAAGAGCAAGCAGCTAGCATCGATCGTCGAAGAAGAGGAGAGAAGACAAGAGGAGTGGGAAAGGAAGGAAGAATGGAAGGGAGAGAGGTGGAGTTGAGAGGCTGGCTGGCTATGGCTATGAGCGTGTTAGATAAAGCGGGACATGTGGAGAGTCTACGAGCGCGAGGTCTCGCGGGGCAGATAAAACAGAGACCGTTGCTGTTACCGCTACACCGCCGAAGAAAACTGAAGTCTCCTCAGCGCCCCGCCCCGCCATGTAAACCAGAGGGGGGAAAACTGTATTTTTCCTGCGAGCTTTTCGAAGATGGGAAGAAATGAGGAAACGAACAAACGAGGAGCAGAAAAATCAAGTGGGGCTGACTCGAACACGGAGGAGATGGCGAGAGTCAAATGGCCCCCACCGCCGATACCGATGAAACATGGACCAATGTAATAGAGGCGAGCTCCCTATTAAATCGCTTACCGCCACAGATCTGGCAATACCATACTCCAGCAACGAACGAACGATTCATGCGTATGCAAAGTACGGCAGTGATCGTTCGATGGATTTATGGGTGAAAAGCTAGAGAGAGAAATTAAAGAAGACTTACCTTAACCCCGCCACTCGCTGTCAGCCGTGCTGTAGCGAGAGAGAGAGAGAGGAGGAGGAGAAGGGGAAATTTTATCGTGGAAAAAACCGGATGAGAGAGAGGGAGGAGGCGTTGGATTGGAGGGGGAGGTGCGTGACGGGGACTTCTCACGGGTGGGGTTTTGGATTGGACGCTCCATAAGGCCAGAACGCCATACGGGCCGAGCGAGCGCACACGGTCCCCCACGCGCGCGAAATGCCCGAACCGCCCCCCGCGCGACGGGCGTCGGATCGGGGTCGGGCGGGCGCGGGACGGGTTGGTGAAACGGGAGCGCACGGGACGGGGAGGGGCAGCGACGGGAGAGCGCGCGGGGGAGTAAATGAGGCCGGGTGGCGGTGCGGTGCGGTGCGGGTGGGGTGGGATTTTTCTGGTGCAACGTCCGGGGAGGCAGCTAGCCGGGCGGGCTGGCCTGGCAAGCGTAGTAAATGCCGCCCGCAGGCAGGCGCACGGCCACACGGCCCTCGGCGGGCACACCGCGCCGATCGAGCCACCCACCCAGTGACTACCCACTCTGCCGCGCGCGAGCGATCGGGAGAGGTGGCACCGCGTGGGCTGCCGCTGCTGGCCGGCGCCGTCGCACGGCACGGCACGGGTGCTGGGGCGCTGGCGAGTGCGTGAGTTCGATCGCGCGTGCGCTCGGCCGGTAATTGGGTCGTGAACCCGTGATCGATGCACCGCTCGATCGATCGGTGCGGTGTGGGCACTGCTGCTACCACGTCTACGGTATGTGTACCTCGCGCGCGCGGCGCTGCTGCATTTCACCGCACGCGACGCGCGCGCCGGATCGATGTATGTTTGCTTCGCCGTCGCGTCGTTCACTCGGTGCGTAGTGTACCGTGTACATGAACGGTTGCCGATGAAGTCCCACCGATCGTTTATGCATGCATCTGATGGTTTGGTGCGCGCGCGTAGAGATTTCGTGTGTGCGTGTCACTTGTGAATATATTTTATTGGATGTGATAGGCATTACTAGGATTTTTTAAAATGTTTATCTTTTTATGAGTTTGTCTAGTTACTTTTCCAGCTGTGTTGTCGCGGATTGGCTAATGTTGCCATGTAAATGGAGAAGAGAAGAACCCAGGTAGACAAGCAAGGAAATGATACGCCAGCTGCTGCATCTATGTTTTTCCAGTTATGATGGCTCCTAATGTTGCCATATCAATTAATCAACCTAATAAAATCGCGGATGACCCAGTTGCTCAAGGGAGCTCATACGCATTATGAGGAAAAAGTGTACATATCATTTCAAAATCTCTCGGCTCCTAATGTACAATGTTGCCATATCATGTCGACCTAATTTGAATGAGAATTGAGAGCCCCTATGTTCACTACACCATACTGTGTGCAGATCGAGTGAGAATACATTGTACCTAAGAACAACATCGATTTCTTTCCTTGCTCAACATGTTTATTGTGTCCGTTGCATCCTTATCTTTTACTATCTCTATTTTTTTTACTACTTGTTCGAGACATCAACGTAGTGTTTAACACATTGCTACAGGACACTGCACTTGGTTGGCATTTACTGAAATACATTGCAAAATCTGCTACTGTCCAAACACGCTACAAAATCATGTTCATTTGCCGGTGGATACTCCACCAGAAAATGAACATAATTTACGGTGTGTTTGGACAATGATACGATTTTACAATGTGTTTGGGCATGTAAATACCAATCAGGTGAAGTGCAAAACTTATAAATTAGTAAAAATCATGATTTTTTTTATTTAAAATCACTTTTGATGACAAATCTACCAATATTATTTCCATACGACAAATGTAAATATTGTTATGTATATTGGTGATCAATGTTTTAAATGTTTAATTAATTGCACCCATTACATATTGAACGACATCTAAAAGGAAAAGGAGGGAAATCTATACTACAATTAGGGCTGAAAAAATAGCTCGAGGTTCGCGAGCTAGCTTGGCTCGACTCCGGCTCGGCTCGGCTTGGCTCGGCTAGTAAGATTTTCTAGCCAAGCCGAGCCCATCTTCTAGCTCGCATGATTTTCGAGCCGAGCTCAAGCCCGCTCGCGAGCCCGAACGAGCCTAAACGCTGAAACGCGAGCGAGCGCCTCTAGATCTTATCGAGGCTTTGAGCATTCACGCTCGGCCTTATCCCTTCAGTCCACCCAAACGTCGAAACGCGAGCGCCTCCAGATCTGATCCGCCTCCTCCCTTTCCCTGTTCCCCTCGCCCATCGCCTCCTCTCCCTCTCCCGGCCCTCCCTCCACCCTCCATCGCCTCCGCCTCCTCCTTGCCTCCTCCCTCGGTAGCTCACCCATCGCCTCCCTTCCTCCCGGCCTCGCCTCGCTCACTCCTCCCTCCTCCTCCCCTCTCCCTCTCCCCGCCCGCCCAGCTCCGCCCACCTCCTCCCGGCTCTCCATCCTCCTCCACCGCCTCCACCTCCTCCCTTGCCTCCTCCTCTCGCCTCCCAACTCGGCCCCGCGCCCAGCTCCTCGCCGCCTCTACCTCCTCCACCCGCGGCCTCCCCCTCGCCGCCCTCCACCTCGGCCCGTGCTCCATGCCTCCACCTCCACCCGTTCCCTCACCGCCACCGCCGGAGGCCATCGAGGCGAGACGGTCGTCACCGCTGCCCCTTCCTCCTCGCCGCCGTCCTCTAGGCTCTAGCCCGCCACCGCCGCCCTTCCACTTGGCCGTCAGTCCAAACCTCCAGCCACCAGCCCGGCCAGAGGATGGAGGAGATTTGCTTGTTTGTTCTTGCGTTGCGATGAATGCTTGCTTGATCTATGAATGCTTGCTTCTGTCTTCTTGATCTGAGAATGGATCTATGATTCTGTGAATGCTCGAAGCCTCGAACCGAACTGATGCAGTGTCGAACTGATGTCGTTTTGCTCGGGCTCGAGCTAGCTCGAGCTCCATTCCGAGCCCGAGCCGAGCCTCTCTCCTGGCTCGGTTCTAAATCGAGCCGAGCCGAGCTCACTGTTCATTCGAGCCGGAATGAGCCAGGCTCGAGCCGGCTTAGCTCGGCTCGTTTCCACCCCTAACTATAATGTCAAATTACTGTACTGGGTACATCATTAATTTGTTCTATTCAACTTCTTTTGGCACTTGTTTTTTTATATTCACCAGGTGACTGGTGTTACTTCCCTTCTTTGCAATCGATGGGTTATTTCAAATAGACTTTTTCAGCCACCGGTGAAATCAAGCTATAGTGTCGTTGCGTGGCCTTGTACAATGCATCTCATCAATATGCTTTCAAGTATCCAGATGAATAATGCGATGCAGCAATTAGACCCATGCTGTTAATTTGATTGGCACGTGTTCATTTAGATAAATATTCAATTGTGAATGACGTCCTATATATGAAGAAATGTCCATCAATCTTATGATAGGCTAGTGTAAAATAACTTAGCTATTTATAAACATTGAATACAAAAAAGGTCAAGGATTATTGATTTATTAGGGTTAGATAAGATGATGAATGTAGAAGTAACTAGCTGCCCAGTTGTGGAATTTATAAGGATCACTTGTACATATATATATATCCCATATAGATGCTCATAAATTTTCACTTGAATTTTGCATCATATACGTGTTGGATTGTGGGATAGATTAATTGAGCCAGTTTCAAACATATTTAGTTAGCATATTTGCTTGATACTTAGCCTATGGCCCTGTTTGTTTCGGCTGTGCTTTTTTGAAAAGCGGCTTCCTACTGTCTTCTTGAGGCTTTTAATTCAGAGATTGAGCAGTGGGCTTTTCTAATTTGGTATTTGGCTGTCTAGCTTTTAGGTAGGCTGGCTGCAGCTTCCGAGATATGAAATGTCTTAAATGCCCCTGATGACAGTAATGACTTGCTTGATCCCGTTTAACGTAATTAACAATATTTAACGACATTTAACAATATTTAACAACATTTAACGACAAATTTCTATAGATATTGAGGCATCCAAAGTTACTTCATAGTCATTGTAAACTACTTCTGAGCAAGTTTCACTTCTGCGTCAATCTGCCCGGCAATGTCAATTGGGATGCCATGAAAAGCAATAGATGGTTCGAAAGGTATACGATGTGATCTTGCCGAGTCATCGGCTTCCTGGATCACAGTGACTTCTCTTTGAGTTTTATGCTATTTCCCCTAGTTCTAGTTCTCCATATGCCATTTTACACCTATATTCATATCTTCATGCACTAACAAAAGAAACACGATGCTTTTAAATAGATCTACAAATTATTCTATGGGATGTTTGACTCGAAATTGTGGGTGAATCTATCATGCACTGTTGATGACTTCATATTTGCTCTAGCACAAAACAATTCAAGTCTGAAGAAGATAACAAGTGCAATGTGAGCAAATGAGAAAAGTTCAGTATTGATGCAAAGTTACATCTGCCAAAGTGGGCTATAGTACAAAAGTTTCAATAAATCTGACATGAATGCAGAATTGCAAGAGTTTCTCCATATGTCATGTCAGCTTTTTGATGAGGTGGAAAAGAGGGGGAGAGAGAAGAAGCTTAGTACTCCAACAAATATCACTACTACAGAAAGGGTCATCACAGACGGTTCTAAACAGTCATCACAGGTGATTTCTCAACCGTCTAAATTTATGTGTCTGTGATAACTGCTAGTTAGCATATTTGCTTGATACTTAGCCTATGTCATGTTAGCTTTTTGATGAGGTGGAAAAGAGGGGGAGAGAGAAGAAGCTTGGTACTCCAACAAATATCACTACTACAGAAAGAGTCATCATAGATGGTTCTAAACAGTCATCACAGATGGTTCTAAACAGTCATCACAGACATTTTCTCAACAGTTTGAATTTATGTGTCTGTGATAACAGACAGTTATCACAGACAGTTTTTGAGCCGTCTGTGATAAAAACAACACAAATAGTTTTATGTTATAAACCGTCTGTGAAGACCAACTATCACAGACGGTTATATGTACCAACCGCCTAAGATTAGATACATAACACAGACGGTTAGTAAAAATAACCGTCTGTGATATCATAAATATCACAGACGGTTTTTTGTAGTAACCGTTTGTGATATCCGACATATCACAGACAGTTGTTGGCGGTATCCATCTGTGATTGGATACATATTACAGACGGGTGTTAGTAGTGTTGGAAGAATAATTCATCTATCATACTGATGGGGCCCGCCTCTCAGAAGACTCGCATATAGATCACAGAAATGCTATTGTGCTCGTAAAAGACTGTAATACCCCTTGCTTGTACTCATAGTATAGCCAACCCCCAAGGGGTACTTTGGTCATTTGTACAGGCTTGGGAGCCTATAAATACCCCATGTATCCCTCCTTTCAAAGGGATAGCTCTCTTGAGCAATAAAGAAACATGTTCAAACTGGTGAGCCCTCGGGGGCTCCCTCTTCGGAGGTAACCCCGTTGGCTCACCGACAGAGTAAAGGCGGTCCTCTCGGACCCCGAACTCAGATAAATCCTCGTGTCATTTTTTACCCTCGTGGACGATGGCCCGTCAGACGGCCAACGTCCACCCCCTCACTCGTGTTTGGTTTTTACACCTACAACAAGTAGTAGCTGTCTGTGATTGGATACATATCGCAGATGGTTGTTAGTAGTAGCTGTCTATGACCGTATATATATCATAGATGGTTAGTAAAAATAACCATCTATGATATCCGACATATCACAGACGGTTGTTGGTGGTAGCCGTCTGTGATAGGATACATATAACAGGCGGTTAATAACCATAACTGTCTGTGATATCCTATATATCACGGGCGGTTTTTTTGTGGTAGCCGTCTATGATAGTATGCATTCACAGATGGTTTATTCCACAAAACCGTGTGTGATAGTTTGTTCTATACCTAAACATTTTCATTTTTCGGCTAGCCTTAGGTAATGCTAGCCATGCCCTCTGAAAACAAGCAAGCAGAAAATAGATATATATCACAATTGATTTGATATAGAACAACTCAAAGTGATTTAAAAACTCAATATTAATTACAAAGTGATTTGAATTACAACTCAAAGTGAATTACAATAAATTGGTGTCGCCGGGGTGAAACTCTCCATTCTTGTTAATGATCTCCCCGTGATGAAGGCAGCGAGTAGTCCTCGAATGTCCGCGAGTAAGTCCAAATGGAAGGCACTTTCTTCGATTGTCATGCCATGTCGCTAGCAAGAGTAAAGTAGTAAGTATATATATTTAAATTCATAATTACGAAATAATTATTGTGAGATTGACTAACAAACCTCTAGATCTTTTGTTTTAGCACTCATGATTTCTAGCATATGACGACAAACGTAGAATGCACATACGTTGTCTTGTAGTAGTTGCTGGTGGCACTGCAAAAATAGAAGTGTGATATAGGATATAGGTATAGCCAGTTCAAGAGGCCAGGTTATGAAGTGTGATATAGGATTATTGTGATGTAGCGGGTACCGAAAATCGCGTCCTGAGTCGTAGTGTGGCGCTCGGTTCCTTGTGTGTCCCTCCCCTGACAACATAGACGCTAAACGACCTATATGATTCCAAAAAGTTATCATCGGACATTTCAAACGAAGGAATACTACAATAGAGTTACGTATGGAAGAAATGAGCATACATGTCGAGTACTTTTTGCACAATGGTGGAGTCGTAGTTTTTTCGACTAGGGAATCAAAGTATATTATCTTGTTCCACTTTGGTACAATGACTAAAAGGATCCAGTTGAACGTACTCATGTATGTCGTTCTAGTCATTAAACCTAAGTTCGTGTTGCGTATAAAGAACAAATGAAATTTGTATAGCAAGCAATGAAGCACTTACCCCTGGTTGTAGGGCACCAGTATGTAATCCTTGTCGCGGTGAGTAAGCAATCCCCTCGTTATGTACTTCTCGATGTAGGTGCGTCTTGGGTGATGCATTGCTCAGAGATCAACTGTGGGTCGAGAAAACCCACCGGTTGTCGCAGTCACCGGGCTTGTTGCATCATGTATCTATACAAAAGCAATGAGTTATGACATTTATCAATATTGTGTGAATGTAGAACTTGATTGTACACACTTACAGTGTCCAGCATCGTAGAAGTGAGGCGTCAAGGGCGTCGAGGTTGAATAAATCAAATAAGTCTTCGAAGCCCACGGCGAAATAGCCCGGCTTATGAAGGAAATGGTTCTCCGTGTAGCTGGCGGTGAATCCAATAGGCCGGTCTTCCCATGCCTCGTCGGTCTGCCGCATGTACCAAGCATACAAAGTCCCACAAGCCAAACCAATGTGGCGTAATATTGTGTCGGAGACCAACGGCATTCCGAGGGAGAACGTCTCGGGCTTGTGAAGCGCCTTAATCTTCTTTGATTTAGCCTTAGTGCCTCAACACACTTTTCTTGTTTCTTCGACGCCGTCTCCACGGTAGCCGATACAGAGGCCTTTTGAAACAGGGGTTGAGGTGGAGTCATCGAGGGTACTGTTGGAGAAGTTTGGTCGCCGTGTGGAGATCGCGGCAGTGCAGGGTCAAGGGCGATGTCCCTCTTGGGCCACTGGACATAAGTGTACAAGGCATCCCCTAGTGTTATGATGTCTTCGTTCGGGCGCTTCTCCAGCGGGACGACCATCAATTATCATGTACTATGTCCACCTGGACCTTAGCGTAACCCTGCGCCAACTGGGCACCGTGCACCACTATCCCTTCCTAGCATGGATACACCACCCTCCGTCCAACCTCAATAGAAATGGACCCAACCAGCCTCACTTGGAGCCTGCAGGGTGTGGGTACCTACAAAATGATGCACAATTACCTAAGGCGTCCTACATGTCTATCTTTGGAGTATTCCAGAGATGTACATTACATGGATGACATCGATAGGTAATTGGACGTCGCCAAGTTCAAAAATTGCAGGCGTGGACACGACGCAACGCTACTCCGATGTTGAGGGGGACTGGCTCCCAAAATCACGGGGGCGGCTTGCGACTGGTTGATGAGTTCATTCATTTGTTCCCGCAAGGATGTTAACTATCCTTGAAATTGTGCACTAATCTGTGCACTAATCTCCTCTTTCAACTGTTCCTCGCGCTCGGCCTTGGATTTCTACCAACTCCTATACGCCTCGGAGTCGTGTGGGAATCCGTGCATCCAAAGTACGTAAACTCTAAGGCCTCGTGTGCGACCCGGGTGCTCCTTGTTTTCTAGGACTATGGATAGTATATCCTTCTCCCTGACTACTTCGAAGGAGCCTTGGGAAGATTTGGTACTCAATGTTTGCTGCAAGAGGCCATCATGTTATTTTAGACCCTACGAAGTTATGGACTAATCAACAACTAGGTAGTTCGACATATCTTACCAGGCGTTGGGACACTCCCTCATCTGTTGGGTTTGTTAAAGAGATGGCGCCCGATGACGTGGTTGAGGCCCTCACTCTTAACCAGTTTCGGGCGCGCTCGTCTATGATCTCGGCAAATGGCGGAGAGACCTCCGACCGGATTGCCACATCGTCCTTACTCATCCATCCTTGGATTTTTACCCGCGTACCCAGCGGTGCCGAGTCTGTAGGGGTGAATGTTCTGTGCCTGGATAGCCTTGTGCGCCACACTTTGCTACTGAAATTCATCCGTCGTCTCCATCCGCACAAAGGCGTCCCATGTATCCGATGACTCGAAACGATACTTTATGCAGGGCATCCGATCCTTGTTCACGTATTCCATGACAACCTTGCTCTTGAAGGTCTTCCAGGCGTGTCCCATCGCGAGGAACGCCTGCTGTCGCACGAGTTCGAAGACTTCTCATGGGATCTTGAATGACGTTGTAATTTTAGTCCACGGCTGCGCTTTCTGTATGGCCGTCAGATCCTTCTATTTCTGTGTGGTAATGGAGACCCGTTCCCTTCCAAGTATACCGCAGGTGGTCTGGAATGCTACTGCTACTTTCTGGAGAAGAAGAGGGACCCCAACGGTACTGACGGTCGTGATGGTCATTCGGCCCACATGTATTTTCGATATTCCTCTGGCATACCGCTTAGGTACCACTTTCCTCGGAGATCTAGACACATTGAGCGATGTCGATGATGACGGTGAAGACGGTGCGGACGCCATCTCGCTTACTTGTTATCTCCCAAGATTAACAAATCTGTACTGCATCAATAAATGATATTACTACAAGATCAACAAATCAGTACTGCATCAATCAGGATAAAATGCTCAAAAGATAGAACTTCACAACAAAATAAATCATCAATTGAGAGTTCACTGCCAATATTTCAATTGAACCAACTACACAATATTTCAATTGATAGGAACATAAACAATGACTAAACAATAATCACAGTGAACATAAGCTACCAACAGAATGGAGCAAAATGACCAGACATCATCAACGTAATGAAACAGAGGGATCTGACAAGCATGAATAACATGACACAATATTAGAGAATCTAAAGCGATGAGCTCGTACCTCCCACAACATTGCTAAGCAAATTATCCTAGTGGTAGAGTCAATCAGATCAGCACAATTTGAAACTTCTACTAGCACAATCCAAAGCGGTGAGCTCGTACCTTGACGGGAGGCGTGGACAAAGAGGGAGTCGAAGTCGAGGGAGCAAGGCGTCGTCGAGGTCGGGGGTCGAGAGGAGGAGGGCCTTGTGGGGGAAGGAGGCGGGAGGATGGCGGCGTGGGGAGAATGCAGTCTTGAGGGACGACGGTGCGAAGAGAGGAGGCTCGGGGATGACGGTGGCGTAGGGGAGGAGGACGGTGCGGGGACGATGGCGCGGAGAGAGAAGGCTCAGGAGGAACACGAGAAGTAAGGGCGTTGGGGAGGCGGACCGGAGTCTGAGCTTTGAGGAGTAAGGATGCAAACCCTAGTGAGGCCCTACTTATAAATGCATATCACAAACGGTTCTCATAAAGAATTGTCTGTGATATTATATATCACAAACGGTTCTATTAAAGAACCGTCTGTGATAAGAGTATATCACAGAGGGTTCTATTCCAGAACCGTCTGCGATAAGTAAGCATATCACAGACGGTTATATTCCAGGACCGTTTGCGATAAACGGGCATATCACAGACGGTTCTATTTAAGAACCGTGTGTGATAAGTATCACAGACAGTTCTATTATGAAACCGTCTGTGATGCTCAACGTGAGTAGGGGAAATTTTTGGACACGTGCGCGAGAGGCAAAATATTTTGGCGCCTTAGGAATCGTCTGTGCTACATATATCATAGATAGTTTGTTCCACTAAACCGTCTGTGATAGTTCCTTCTATAGCTAAAGAATATTCTGTTTTTCGGCTAACCTCAAGAAATGCTAGTAATGCCCTCTGAAAACAAGAAAGAAGATACAATCACAGATGGAATAATTTCTAAATTAGTGAATCAATTATAATGGAATAATTCCTTAATTACATACTGAGTTTCTTAATTACAATGGAATAATTTTCTAAATAGGTGTTCACCGTGTGGGATCATTCCACTTGGCTATTTCGTTTGAAAAAATAACATTTTGCGATGATCGACGCGCATATAGCTAGCTTCCACACTGGGTTCTTCCTCGAGCCTGATGCCGTCTTCGAAAGTAGGAAACTCGTCAAATTGATTATACTCTTCCTCATCCACGACATTCTCAACTCCGACAATCCTTCTTTTTCCATAAAGAATTACGTATCTTATTTGCCAGGTCCTTTACACAAAAAACTTGAACAACTTGCTTATTGAGTACGAATGGTTCGTTCTTGTATCCGACACATTCGAGGTCCATAGTAGTGATACCGTACTTATCAACCTTCACACCCTGTGGAAGTTTGACCCAATGGCACGGAAACAGGGGGATCTGGAAAAGTATGTAGTCGAGCTCCCAAATCTCCTCTACGAACCCATAATAGGAGCTCAACCCAACGGTATTGAACAGCTCGTGAAACGCATCTATGCGGACACCGCTGTTCTGGACTTTGCTCTTCCTATCCTGAGCTGTCGTATAAAATGTGTACCTATTTATGTCATATCCTTGCCATGTCACAATTGTAAATTTTGACCCTTTTGCCAACTATGGCAGCATATCATCACTTGACGATGGCCTCTCAGTGAATCGCACCTTTAACCATTCGTTGAACCGACGGTTGTGCTCTCTCTTGACCCAAACCTCCGATCGGCCTAGATTCTGTTGGTGTACCATGTCTTTATGCTCGTCGATGTACGGTGACACTTGGGTCATGTGTTGCAATACTGTGAAATGGGCTTGAGCGCACGCGTCGAAATCGGGTATGATTGCTCTCCTTCCGATGGTCTCGATACCCACCAACCTCCCCTCATGACGAGATAGAGGCACACATATCGGTTCCACCTGAGACATGTAGTCGACACCTGTGACATTCGGAGACCTCACCGACGGTCTCTGAATTATCACAGGTGGTATTTATTCAAAACCGTCTGTAATACGTATAACAGACGGTTCTTAACAATATTCGTCTATGATATGCAGCATTAAATATGTGGTCGTCCCTTAGATCTAGATCTATTTGTAGTGAGAAATATCTCTGATATATATATACAACTGCTTTGAAGGAGGCGGCCGGCTCTAGGGCGCGTTTGGTGATAGAAATACCATAGATTTTCAAGTGTGCTTGTAGATCTATTTATTCTTGGTGATCTAAGGTTAGTATCCCTTTGTCTCTGATGCGGCTTCTTTGAAGAAGACGGCGAGTACATCTAAGAAAGCAACCAAGCCCACCACGAAGCATGATCTTTTTTTCGGTTGTCGTCCACGCAGCATGAGGTGATGATACGGTTGCTACGGCCTACTTCATCGAACTTGACACACTCTCTTGATAGGCATGCTTCTTCAACTTGTAGAGGCTAGTCATACCGTGATTGTATTCCAGCTTGGCACACTCTTACTTCATTAGCATTCTCTGGCTGGTCGGTATGACCAGCCCTTGCTAGTTCAAGAAGCATGACTACCAGGAGAGTTTGTCAGGTTCGATGAGGTTGGCCTTCGCCGTTGTCTCATCCTCCTCATGCTGCGTGGACAACCCCCCGAAAAAAATCATGCTTCGTGGTGAACTTGGTTACTTTCTTAGGCGTACTCGCCGTCTTCTTCAAAGTAGTCGCGCCTATCAGAAACGGTTTTTGTTAATAAACGTCTGTGATACACATCACAGACGGTTCCAATTATAAACCGTCTGTGATAAATAAACATCACAAACGGTTCTTGTTAATAACCGTCTGTGATAATTAGATATCACAGACTGTTGCAATTTATAACCGTATGTGATACATATCACATACAGTTTATTCTACTAAACCGCCTGTGATAGTTCTATAGCCTAAAAATATTCACACGCCAGCATAAGTAGGGCCAATCCTGAGCTTTCTCATCTTCTTCTAGCGCTTGAGCTCAGCTCTTTCTCCTTTTGGTCTCACCTTACCTCATCTCCTCCTCCATGGACAGAGCAAGGGAGCGCAGCAATACAGGGCAAAGGATGGATTATGTGCTGGAGCAAAGAATGGAAGTTGTGCTGGAGCAGAGGCTAAACATGCTAGAGTTGAAGCTGGAGCGCATTCTGGACCATATCAAGTGACTGGAGAAGATTGTGTGTGTGTGTATCATTGTTGTAATTTATGGCATATTTGTGAAGTAGCTAGTTTCCTGTAGTTGTATGCAAAATAGACTTTGTTCATATCACAGACAGTTCCAACCACAAACTGTCTGTGATAAGTACATATCACAGACTGTTAGTTTTTATAACCGTCTGTGATAATTATTATATCATAGACGATTTGTTCCACTAAACTGCCTGTGATAGTTCCATCCATATCTAAAAAATATTCTGTTTTTTGGCTGCTAGCATCAGGAGTATCACTAAAAAACCACTAATTTTATAAGTAGTTCAACACCTATGCAAAGAACTTGGCGTATTCATGCCTAATCCTATAGTCGTCACTGCAGAATACAACGTTGTCGTCCTACCCTTTCGTCACGTTGCAGCCGGTGCTCGTGCACCGATGGCCGTCCTCCGATAGTGCCCACAACCGGCCCAGTGGCCTGGCCATCTTCCACAACGCCGCCTGGACCACGTATGTAGCGAGCCTTTGGCACCGCTTTCACTCCCGGTTGGTCCTCTTGGCCATCTCGCACCTGCTGGCCGGCTCGCCCTCGACCTAGCTAATGTATCGCTTCCAAATGTCGCGCACCTCGCCGGCCGTGTAGAGGAGGAGGCCAAGCATGTAGGTCATGGCCTTGTGGCTGGCGACAGCCCCCCGTTCGAGGAACACGAGGCCGCGCTGCATATCCTAGTGAGGCCAATGATGAAGCAGGCCTCTGGGTTGCCAACGTCGGCCAGGTGGTTGATGATGGTGAGGTAGCGGTCGTTGTCCATCCACTTCATTGCCTCCTCCCACTCCAGCACCACACGTCTCCCCACGGCATGCTCCTTGGACGCCTTGTACATGGCCTTGCAACTTCAATATACATACACAATTCAACACGTTAGAATTACTTCGTAAGAGAAAATTAAAATTAAGGCCAAATTAAGTGCGCTGTTGCTAGTCAGATTAGTGACATGTTTCTCTAGTCAAATTAAAAGGCTAACATGTATGCATGCATGGATTGGTTGCCACAACAAACAGTAGTACATTTTTTTTGTAGGTATATAAATACATACGTAGCTTGTAGGCTGCAGAGATCAGCCATGGGCTGAGGAGAGCTCGCGGCCGCGAGGCTGACGATGTTGATGACGACATCGTGAGGAAGAGCGACCGCGATCGCTGACCTCCACGCCTTGGTCCTCGCCGTCATGCTCCGTGTTCTCACCATGACACGCGACGTACGGTCTGTGAGTTTTCAATACAGTAGTGATCAAGTTTTTTTTAACTCTACTTGTTGTTTATGGAGGGTGCGAAAGACATTATCATTCTTTTAAACCGTATCACAAACCGAGACAAATCGTAACGTCGGTGCCCGAGACAAAGAGACGCATCGCGCGGGAACCGAAGGGCTTAAAATATCACAGATGGTTCCAACCACAAACCGTCTCTGAATTATCACACACGGTTATATTTAAAACCCTTCTGTGATATTTATTAATATCACAGACGGTTCTTGTTCAGAACCATCTTTGATATTTCATAGACAGTTTTCAACATGAACCGTCTGTGATATTACATCTTCACAGACGGTTTTTACTGCAGCTAGTAACACAGACGTGCGCTAAACCAAAACCGTCTGTGATTGTATTTATACTGACGGTTCCGGGGAACTGTCTGTGATAAGATGCCCAATATAACCCCTTTGTATTAGTGTATCAAACCGTTTTAGAGGACCAAAAAATTAGTGGGTCATCTCTATCCCACCTAGTCTTTCTCTCCTTGCTAATAAAAGTGTCAAAGCCCCTATAACCCTTCTCTGTCCTGTATTAGCGAGGCTTAGTATGAAGCTACTAGGAGTGCCCTAAGCATTACAAAGTTAATCTCACGTTTGGTGGTTCCTTGATTGAAGAAGCATAATCATCGTACGTTGTTCACTGGCATTGAAAAACTCGGCAAATAGCATATGAGTCTCAGATGTCAGTAATACTCTATCCAGTCACAAATACATGTCATTTTGGATATCGACACGGTCCCCAAAACACAAGTTTGACTACTAATTGATATTGTAATATATTTATAAAGCCTAATAAAATTGTAATATATATTATCTAATTAAATCAGAGTTAAAAGAAATCACTACATTCCTCTCAATGGCTAGAATTCCCCCGTAATTGGTGGAAAAAGAAAAGATCTACTTTGTTGATCGTGGTGGGTCTAGATTAAAAGAAATATTACATGTCAAGTACAATAAATGTGAAATTGAATAAAAAATAAAATGAAATAAGCAATTTGATTTTCATACAAATTCCTAAGTAAAAGAGTCCATGTCACGTATAATAAAACTGAAATTCAGAATAAAAATAAAATAAAATAAGTAATTTGATTTACATACAATTTCTAAGTAAAATGTATAAATAATTATGATTCAAAATTAGAAATAAAAAAATTGGAAATGTGATTTGTATATGAAACCCAATAAAAAACTAAAATTAGGAATAAAAATAAAATAAAACTAGCAATTTGATTATAGTGCAATTCCAATAATTATAATCCGAAATAAAAATTAATAAAGCGAGTCGGAAGAAGACACCACGTTAGCTCTCAATGGCTAAAAATTCCAACGTTAATCGGTGAAAAAAATAGAAAGATCTACACCATCGACCATGGTAGGTCCAAATTATAACATTCTAGGTTAAAAGAAAGAGTCCATGTCAGAAATAAAATCAGAAATTTGATTTCCATACGAATTCCTAAGTAAAAGAGTCAATGTCAAGTACAATAAAACTGAATTCAGAATAAAAATAAAATAAAATCAACAAGTTAATTTCCATACGAAATTCTAAGTAAAATCCATAAATAATTATGATTCAAAATAAAAAAATAAAAAATAGAAAATAGATTTGTATACTAAATCCAACAAAAACTAAATTTGAAATAAACATAAAATAAAATTAGTAATTTGATTTCAATATAAATTCTAATAATTATAATTCAGAATAAAAATTAAGGGGAAATTGGCTACAGGGCACTGCAAATTTGCGTCCTTTTGCCAATGGACATCCAAAAAACGTGGTTTCGTCAGAACACACTGTAAAAACGTGTAATTTTGCCGTAGGACATCTAGGCGACAATTTTATTATTTCTGGGTCAAAGGGGAGAGAGAGAGAGCAAGCGAATTGTCTATTTTTCCCTTTCTCCTTCTGCTATCCTCTTCTTCTTCCCCTTTGTCCTCTTTCTTCCTCTTCTTTTCCTACCCAGCCGAACCTGTCCGGATCCGGTCGTGGGCCACCATATCTGGTCGTCACTGTGCCGCCTCAGGCCACCGCCACCGCTGGTGCTCACGTCACCACCGGTGCTCACGTCACCGCCTCCCTTGGGAAGCCGCCGCAACCGCTCGTCGCGGTCTCCGTCAACTCCGCGGTTGAGGGAGGTGCCGTCCTACCGCGCCGCCTCAGGCTGCCAGACCGCCAACTCCCCCTCTTCGCGCAACGCCTTCTCTACACCACACCGAGCTTCTCCGTGCGACGCCTTCTCTACCTGTGGCTTTCCGCGCCGCCCCGAGCCACCCCGAGCTCCGCATTGCCCCGAGCCTTCTCCCCTCAAGTCGTTCATCAAGTCCACGAATAGCGCCATCATCGCGAAGCAGGAGGAGGAGGGCAAGAAGCAGGCGGCGGTGGAGGAGCTCCGTCGCCTCGTCGACCGCGTTGCCATGGCTCTGCCGGGGCGGAGACACGAGGAGCTACGCAAAGGAGTGGAGGCCGAGGAGAGGAAGGCCGTGGCACTCATTGAGGGTGGAGGCTGCAATGCTGTGTGGCCTGTGCGGCAGGCGCAGCCGTGGTGAGGCTAGAGCGTCTTGCCAGGAGGCAGGAGGTCGTCGAGGGGCGCCGGCTCCAAGACGCGGAGGCTGACGAGTGCAGCAAGATGGCGAGGAGGGGACGGCTGAGGAGCCAGAGCAAGAGAGCGTGCCTCGTCGTGAGGGAGAAGAGGCCATGGAGATTCTCTGTTTTTCTCTGTTTTTGTGGATTTGGGGAAGAAGATTGACTGCAGCAAAGTAGTTAGGTTAGTGAGGAAATTAATTAGTGTTAAGTGCAATTAGTTAGTTGTTAATAATTCATTAGTATTTTGTATAACATGTGGGTCCAAAACTATTAGAATTGCAATTAGTAAGGTTAAGTTGTATGACATGTGGGTCCAAAGCCCGACACTGTATGACATGTGGGTCCAAAACCATTAGAATTGAGTCGGTTCAACCCGGACATCGAAGGCGAACCTTGTGTTAGGCCAAGGCGAGCACTACGCATTGAGGGCATTTTACAAAGTTTCTATCTCCTAACCACTCGGATATATTATTTTAATGAGAGGAGTGTCTAACAACAAAATACCACAAAATGTTAGTGTCTTTTGGCGAAACAACGTTTTTTTTGAACGTCCAATGACAAAGGACGCAAAATTGCCGTGTCCTATAGCCAATTTTCCCAAAAATGAAATAATAATTGACTATTAGATTTGCAAACGAAATCCAACAAAAAAATAACAGGAATTCAGAATAAACATAAATAATTGTAATTCAGAATGAAAACTAAAGAAAAATAGCAAATAGATTCGGATACAAATTCCAAGATAAAGGAACTGAAATTGAGAATAAAAATAAAATAAAATATACAATTTAATTTCCATACGAATTTTAAAATAAAATCCCAAAACAACTAAAATTCAAAATAAATTAAATAAATGTACCAATTTGATTTGTATCTGAACTCCATAAAAATAACTAAAATGTTAAATAAAAATATAATTTATTACGAACATGGCATGAATGATGTCGGGGGAGATACAAATCTAGCCATGCAAATGCGCGAGCCACCCTGCTAGTTGTGAAAGTATTTTTGAGATAAATCTATACATATTATTTTAAGGTATCCAATCTAAAGATTTAAAAAGATATCAATAGTAAAAGTTTTAAAAGTTGAACTACACACCCTGAAACAACAAATATTTGTGACTAGATAGAGTAACTAAGTTTGATAAAAAAAAATTACTGCAACATCTAGCACACATTAAGTGGCACTGAGACTACATTTATGCGTTTTGTACTTTTCCTGGAACCAAATTTCATTTTCTCAATCAATTACTCCTATAACTTCAAAAATGTAAGCTGCCACTTGTTATTCGAAGAATTAATGGATCGACGCACACGTTTCGACTATAAATGACTTGCGATCTGTTGGTCTCAATATACGGGCAAATGACGATATATGTACTACTTCGACTCAACAGAGCAGTATATCGCTTTCAGGAGGATGCTGGAGTACAAAACTGGAAGAGCAAGTGTCGCTTGGAGCTTCGCGTAGCATGCCAAGAGCCAAGAAATTAAGCGTCTGACCTTCAAAGGTTCGGGTTAAGATTACATCTGAAATTAAAATCGTGAGTTGTGACCAAGAAAAGAAGTTGAAACAACGCGACAGGGCGCCGGATACGTAGGAGGGATCACATCAAATTTAATTTCTTTGGCTGGTGCACAAAAGGAGTTAACAAAGTGTGTGTGGCTTCTTGAATTATGGTGCGCGTAGGAACTGTGCCTTAGCTCACTCAACTTTCTCGGCTCAACCGCATCGGCGGGACGTGCGTATTGAAGTGGGCTGGTCGTTTGGTCAGGAGTACAGGAGAGGAGACTCACCAGCCGTCAGCTTGCAATTGGCGATCGATCAACCACGTTAAGTGTGCAATTGATGCGTTGTCGGCGAGGTGGTGAAGGGTGAAGACGCGCGCGCGGCATGCGAGCGAGCTGAGCCGAGGAGGACGGTTGCGCAATAAAAGGGATGGGAAGTGGATTTTGTTTTTAATTTGGCCTCGTGGTGTCGTGTTAATTACAAAAATAGCATCGTTGACTTCAAAATTGTAAATCTAGCCCTCTGCCAAGCACGGAAAACTGAAGGCCGACATGTGTCACTTTCTGCGCTTGGAGGGTGCAGAACCTTGGTGCTAGGCGTGGAAGTTAGGGGTGCGACGCGGAACATGGCGGGTCCAGGCGGCTTCCATGCCATCGAGCATGGCAGGGAACCGGCGGCATTCCGAGGAGCCAGAGCGCGGAGGAAATTAGAAAAAACAATGTTGCTTTCAAGCAACAGGAAGAACATGAATAAAAAAAACAAAACGTGAATAAAAAACAACGAACGTTGCTTTCAAGCAATAGAGAACTTGAAAGCAGTGCGTGGCGATTCCCTTCCTGCGCTCCGGTCCCGTGGGATGTTGTCGTCCTTCCGCGCTCAGGTGGCGCAGAAGCCACCCGGGCTTACCACCTCCCGCGCTAAAAGCCTGGTTCTCGTACCCGTCCGACATTTCGCTCAACTCATCGGTGACGAGGATTAAAACCTCTATGTATTATTTTAATACATAATAAAAGACCATACGTCTTCATGGTCGTAACCCCTAAGACTAACGACCTCCCTGGTCGTTAGTATTCTAAAGGTTACTTAATGGGTACCCTGGTCGGATGAGACTTTGTGCCTAATCCCCGACCAGATAACCGCTCGTAAAATTACCGAACTGGTATTTCTTATCGTATGATGAATGGAACACATGTTATACGTTCCATTCCATGTGATGGTACAACCCTGAGACACTAACTATTAACCACCCTACGGTTAAGCTCTTCACGAGCAACATAAGGAAGTTATACGTTGCTAAGCGCTCCACCGTTCAAACCGATCGTAACGTTTCACCATAAACGTCTTCTCCGAGTAACCGACACCTCTTCGGAAGTTATTTAAAGGTGAAGTCACGAAAAACGAAGGGACGAAACACAACGAAGAAGACCAAGACCAACAAAGACAAGAACAACGGCAGTTCAACAAGAATACACGAAGCCTAAGCGGTGGAATTAGAAGCTAGATATTCAGACTTAGACTCATATTCTAAGTCGATTACTGATTAGACATTCCCCATTCGGTGTAATTCAGGTAGTACTTAGCCACATCTTGTAAAACCAGTTCATATCAATAAAGCGACCCCATTCCATTCCGGGATATTCCACGTCATTTTCCTCGTTCATTTTCGTAAGATCGGCGACTTGATCGTCGGCAATTTGGCGCCGTCCGTGGGGAAGAAGGCGTAAGTTTCTGAAGAAAATTCTTCGCTCGGAAAATCCTCGCCCAAAATCTCTGCAATCGCTCATGCGACTATGCGGAGTTTGGGATGAGGAAAACGGTTCGATTTGGCGGACTACGCCGACCTCGACATGGAAGGATGTATCGCGCCATGGAAGAAAATGGCGAGTCATCCTCCTCTTCCTCCTCCGCCGGCTCGCCGCGTCGCCGGCGTTAGCGAGGTCGGCCGGATGGATGAAGATCTTGCCGCCACTCTTGGTGGCGCAGCGAGAGAACCGGCCGTTCAGACCGATTCGGAATGCGGAGGATCTCTTCAAGCCGGTCTTCTCGGCCGTGAAACAGTGAAGAAATTTCAACCCCATCACCGGAAAACTCTATACCATTGATGAAATCATGGTTGAAAGATACTCTCCTTCGACTTACGGCAATTCTAGGAGTCAGCGTCACTGATAGCGGTGTCGATGAAACCTCCAGCGGTGCGTAGGCCATGTGGGGATGATCACACTCGACATACGATCGGCGGTTCGTCGGATCGGTGAAAGACCGCAGAAGTGCTCATCTCCGACCAATCTCCATCGTGGAAGATTACGCGAAGCAGCGACAAGCTCTCCATTAGTTATGATGGAAGCTCATCGAAAGATCAATCTTTGGAAGCACGAAGTCAGCGATCGGAGATGAAGATCAAGATGCCTGCGGTCCTACACTCTCTACCACGCCATCACGTGTTGTTAGAGATGATCCGGGCCGTCAAGCACCAACCCGGAGGCAACGGAACTAATCGGCGTCAATCGGTTAACTACGCTGGCATTGCTCCACCCAGAGTGGTGATGGGACCGAACAAATCCGAAGGTCGGGGAAGGTTGAGACGGGCATACACCTCGACCAAGATGAACCCCGAGACCTTGATAGCTAGACAAAACTTGCGGCGTATTCAAAACAAGTTAAATAATTCGATCTGCTCTAGCGAGAACGCCTAATTTTAATACAACTCGTAGGTCGGTATCAGAAATTCTCCAACAGACCATGCGTGAGCAGGCGTATCGGGAACAGAGGGTTTCATGAAGTCGGACTATGACTTCATCCCAACGCCTCCCTCGGCGAGGGACAACGCGGTCATACCAGAGAGCAGTCGATACCGAGACCTCCTCGACGATTCCGACCAAGCTACTCCCCCACTGTGTCGAGAGGAACCACCACTAGGACCTAACGATCTCCGACATCGTTTGAACCAAGTGGGCGGTCGGAGGCATCATATCGGTGTCCTGACCGGATCGGTACACCGGAGTTCAGCGTCCCAATCCTAGGGATCGGTCTCCGGCCGACACAATCCGGCACCTTCGGAGAAGGCGCCATGAATCAATCACGAGGTTGTCGAGCCTTCTCTGCGGGGCTCCAAGGCATGCGTTAGCCTAACTTAGGTTCCGGCCAAGCCAACAGACAAATTCAATGGAACTCAAAACCCATTGGAATTTCTCCAAATATATACCACCGCCATCGAGGGCTGCTTTGGTGGCGATGAAATGTAATGGCCAACTATTTACCCACGTGCTCGAAGATGCGCGCCTCGTGGTTGTTAAACTTACGGTCGGATCAATATATACTTAGGAACAACTCGTGATCTTCGATTGCCAACTTCGAGTGCGTCTGACCATACAGGAAGGAGGACGATCTCCACGAGAATCCGGCGAGGATCGATGAGACTTTACTTCAATATATCAAGAGGTTCGGCCGGGTTAGTAACTCTATACCCGGTCGCGAGAATCATCATTATTCAAAGCTTTTAAAAGCAGTGCGAGGAATCGGCGGTTTCACGGAGGACATAGCAATGAACCCTCCAAGAACAACAGTTGAGCTTTTTGATATGGCGGACAAGTATGCCACCGCTAAGCGAAGCAATCGAGTGGTGTGAAGCCATGTCGGAAGACAAGATTCTGACCCGGCACTGGACAAGCAGGAGAAAAAAGAACAAGAAGTCTCTCAAGAAGAAAAAGAACCGCAGACCGACGACAAAGAAGTCCTCGCCGTTCGAGAAAAGTTCGAGGAGCGGCAAGAAGGACTATCTTGGGTCGAAGCAAGGCAAAAGCTCCGACCGAAGGATTCGAGACGAACAAGAAGTGGTGTCCACTTCACGGTGACGAGGGCATGATCTGCGCTTTGTCGTGTCTGCAAAAAAACTGGAGGATTATTATGCGGGTAAGGACCATTTCATAATCTGAGGAACATGGAGAAGCGAGCTCCAAAAAGGACAAGGATGGCGGCGAAGAGATGGAGTACGGGATCCCCAACACACATCAACATGATTTTTGGAGGATCTTCTTCATCTGAGTCGAGCGTCATCTGAAGGCCATGGGCGAGAGGTCAACCTAGTCGAATCTCCGATTGTAATCAAGCACTTTCGAAGTGGTCGGACACATGATTTCCTTGAAAAAGGCAATGCCCCATCCATCGACTCGGCCGGGTAGGTTCCTATCGTTGTTGAACCAACCATTAATAATTGTCGAGTTAATCGGGTCTTAGTAGATGGGGTAGTTCTTTGAATATATTATTTGGGGAGCTTTAGAAGAAATCACGAGTCCCCATGTCAAAGGTGAAACACATGAAATATGCTTTTCATGGCATAGTTACGGGTTCTACCGCTAAACCGATAGGACAAGTTTCCTTACGATTCGTTCGGAAAGCGACAACTTCGAGCGAGAGGATTCCGTTTGATGTAGTAAACTTGAATCCGCATATAGCGGAATTCTCGATCGACCGGCATTAGCAAAATTCTTGATAGCCACGCATTACGGTTATCAAAGTTTGAAAATCTTGGGGCGAAGAGTCATCACTATTCAAGGAGATCGAAAATGGCTTATGTATGCGATCGAAATCCTTTGCCTTTGGTTGATGAACTTCCGCCGAGAGAGTTAACCCGACTCCATGCGAGTCAAGCACTCGAGGCCAAAGATGACACCCAAACCATCCGAGCCGGACAAAGGAGGTACCACTCGACAAAAGCGCTTCTCGGACGGCGTCAAGTCTTCACATGGGTCGGGACATCGGACCCAACCGCCAAGAAGATTACGGTGGGGCAAGACTCGACCCTAAATAGGAAGAGTCGCTCGTCTCCTTCCTCCGGCGAATCGGGGCGTGTTTGCTTGCAAGCGTCGATATGCCCGAGTCCCGGGAGGTGATCGAGCACAGGTTTGCTCTCGGCGACAAAAAACCGATCAAGCGAAACTCTGACGTTTACTTTTTGATCGGAAGGAAGCAATCTAGTCGGAGATTGACAAGCTTCTCAAAATTTGGATTTATTTGTGAAGTCGACCACCCACGGTGGCTTGCCAATCTGTAATGGTTAGAAAAAACAATGGGAAATGGTGAATGTGTATCGACTTTCTGAGATCTTAATAAGGCTTGTCAGAAGGATGACTTTCCCTTCCTCGCATTGATCAAGTGGTAGACTCTACTTACGGGTGCGAGTTACTAAGTTTTTAGATCGTATTGAGGTACCACAGTTAGTATGTGTAAAGAAGATGAGGAAAAACTTCCTTCATCACCCCATATGGCACTTCTTGTTATATTAAGATGCCATTTGGTCTCAAAAACGCTGGTGCAACTTTTCAAAGGTTGATGCAAAAACCTTTAGTCCACAAATCGGTCGGAATCTAGAAGCTTACGTTGATGATCAGTCGTAAAGACCTGCAACGCCGCAACCACATTCACGACTTACAAGAAACTTTTAATAACTTGAGAAGACATAACCTCAAGTTAAATCCGGGAAAAGTGTGTGTTGGAGTTTACTGCTGGAAAAGCGCTCGGTTTCCTAGTTTCGACTAGAGGTATTGAAGCAAATCCGGCAAAAATTGCGACCATCGACCGGATCGCCCTCAGACCACGAAGAAGGAAGTCCAAAACTAACAGGTGTATGGCGTTAAGTCGTTCATAGCAAGGTTAGGGAAAAAAGTATTACCTTTCTTTAAACTACTTGAAACATGGGAGTTTTGAGTGGACTAAAGAGGCAAACGATGCCTTTGAGAAACTTAAAAATACCTTACAAGTACCGGTTTTAGTTTCTCCGAGATCGGAGAAACATTGCTAATTCGTGGCGGCAACACCACGAGACGAGTTAGCGGTGTCTTGGTTGTAGAAAGGATAATATCCAACGACCGGTCTATTACGTGGCGAAGTCTTCCATGGACCAAAGGAAAGATACCCACAGTACAAAAGTTGCTCTATGGCCTCCTTATGTCTTCAAGAAAGCTAAGGCACTACTTTCGAGGCCCACAAAGTGGTCGTACCTACGGATATCCTCTTGGTCAAGTCCTTGAAGCGAGGAATCATCGGGACGAATAGCCAAATAGGCGGTCGAGCTAGGGCGTTCGATCTCCATTTTATTTCACGAACGACAATAAAGTCGGGCAATAGCGAATTCATTGCGAATGGACAAACCTGAACCCACCCAAGGACGAGTACGAACACCACGACAGTGGACATTGTATTCGACGGTTATTTGATGTTACAAGGATCGAAATTTGGAGTGGTCTTGATATCCCTCTTGGCGAACACATCAAATCGCCATCGATTAAATTTTCACGCCACCAATAATGTGGCGAGAATATGAAGGTTCTTGGCGGGACTCGGCGGCTCGTTAAACTCGGGATTATGATTACTAGTGAAAGCGATTCTCAACTAGTAGCGAATCAAGTGGGGAAAAGTATCAATGCTCGAGTACCAAGATGTCATCTTATCTGGCGGAATCTGAAAACTTCGAAAAGCACTTCTTGGTTTCGGATCAACATATTCCTAGAAAGGAAAACTTTCTGGCGGAACCGGTTAGCACGGATGGCCTCCACGAGGTCGGCCGTCCCCGCCAAGTTTTTCTCGAGCAACTCAATTCACCCTCGGTAGTTGAGCCTTGAGAACATACATGATTCTTTGCAAGTTGAACAAACTAATCAAGGGAACATGGATGCTCCGCAATCGTTGACGGTTGGCGCATCACGATCAAGGTAGAGATGGATGACATCGCTCTACAATTATCTTGACATGACACAATTCGAGAAGATGATGTAGAGGCGATCGTATAACACGAAAAGCCAAATCATACACTCTAATCGAGCGTATCTTGTATAAGCGAGGATCTCATGGAGTGTTGATGAGATGCATATCTCAAGCGGATGGCATTAGATTGTTAACGAAATCCATGAAGGCGTCATGGAGCACACCATTCCTCTGAGAACCACAGTCGGTAAAGCCTTAAAGCAAGGCTATTCTTGACCAACCGCCCTTCATGATGCAAAAGAGCTTGTGATGAAGTGTGTACAATGTCGGTTTCATAGCCGACAAGTACACCGGCCCGGCTAAGCCTTACAAACAATTCCTCTTTCTTGGCCTTTTGCAACTTTGGGATGGACATTACAGGACCTTTCCCAAGAGCACCGGGGCTTGAATTCCTTTTCGTCATGATTGACACGTTTACAAAATGGATTGAAGCCGAGCCAGTCGTTAAAATAACAACTGAGGCCGCTAAGAGATTTCTCTTGAAAAATGTGATCACGCGATTTGGTGTACCCAGTCGTATCATCACAGACAATGGTTCCCAGTTCTCCAGCAGTCAATTCCAGGGATTCTGCGATGAACTTGGTGTCAAAATTCATTTTGCTTCATTGCTCATCCGCGAACAGCGGAGCGATTAATGAGCTAATGGTATCCTTATGCGAGGATCAAGCGCCGAGTATTCGACCGATTAATCAAGCGGTCGAGCTTGGGTTAAGAACTTCCCTCGTGTTATGGGCGTTAGAACCCGCGACGATCGTCGACCGGTGAAACTCCATTCTTTTTGGTTTATGGTCTTTGAAGCCATGCTTCCTCCGAACTCAAAATTGGCTCTACTCGAATCGATCGTTTTGACGAAAATGATCAGATTGAGCAACGACTTCGGCAGCGTCGATTTCCTTGAAAACAGCGAAACCAAGCCCTTATGCGATCGGCGGTCTACCAACAAGCCATGCGAAGGTACCATAGTCGTAAGGTGCGACCTCGCGATCTTCTTTGTAGGTGATCGGTTCTCGAAAAATTGAGCCAAACAAATCGCAATAAACTTTCTCCTAAATGGGAAGGTCCTTACTGCTGTGGTCAAGTCACCCAGCCGAGTTCCGTCGACTAGCTATGTCGATGGGCAAATTTTGTCAAATTCTTGGAACATCGATCAATTCGTAAGTTCTATGTTTAATTTTCATTCTTTCATTTCTTTCAATTTCAATTTCACTCAATTTATTGATTAATTAAGAAGTGCAACCTTGCTTATATATATACACCTACATTACAGTGGTTTATTATTGTTAGTGCAGTGGGAGAAGACATTTTTCTCTCGATATCCTTTTAAGGATCTCGATACTCTATGGTCCTCGTCGTGAGCATTTTTCTCAAATAATTCCCTGCAGCGACTATACTCTTTTCTTAAAAAAAAAAAAGTGTAATCGGCGCCACACAACTAACTATCTCATGAATGATATGCTTACGATTAAGAAGATTATGCTTCATTATGCTCCTTTTTACATACGTGGTCACCTTGCTGGAAGGAGCTTCCTAGCGGCAGTTCTTTTCTTACGATCCTCGCTACCCGATCGGATATAGAATTTGAACACGTTTGAAAAAATATATATCGTATGCCTTGAGTTTTAGCATTAGTTCGACCGGACTATGGGACAATAGATATAAACAAAGTTCACTTATAATCTGTTGCATACATATTTGCATTTCTTCTTATGTCAAGTTTGACAAAGTCTTTTTCCGACCATATATAGTGTTTTTGATTGGTATTTCCATTATGACAAACAAAGATCTATAACTAGTCGAAATCGTCTGTTGGTCTTGACCACATTTGATTTCCTAATCTTTAGAACGATCGATTTTGTCTTACATGTCCAAACATACCTTCAAAAACTCACATACATGGTTATGACCTCTTTTTATTCTCTTTCTTGGCTCACCGCTTGTGCGATGCGTTCTTCTACTATAAAGCGATCGGGGCTAGGAAATATCTGAGAATTTTAAAAAGTCAAGCAGGATAAACAAAAGCTTTGTCAATGACATAAAAGGTAAGTTTTCATAGATATTCAAATATTTTTACACTTGCAGGAACCTACTCTAAGAGATATTCCCAGCCTAACTACTGTTTGTCGGAGATTCGACCTCCATCTCCTCTACAACTATATCTCCGAGTGGCCTGAGTTCTTCCATGAACTTGGTCGCCTCCTCAGGTGGGCAGTTGAAGTCTTCTTTAACAGACTTGGAGATCTATGGAGGGTCGGAAGCTTTCGGTTTGCCAAAGCAAAACTAACTCCATTACTGCAACGCCTTTTTAGGGCACAGGCATAATTCGTCCGAGTAGTTTTGAGCGTAACTTTAAGGTCCTCTAGAAGTTGACCCAAATAGTTCATTTTCTCTATTGGATCTCCTAAGGAAGGCGGGCTTGATCCTGATCCCATATCAAAGATCATCTTGTTCAAAGCACGAATCTTTTCATCAATATTTTGAGCAAGAGCGCCTCCTTATCTGCTCAAATTTGAGTTTTCTTTACTCTTTCGGCATTTGCGTTTGCTCTGCAAAAAGCAAATCGATTAATGAACACAAGCATAATTGAAGGAACAATCAAGTTTGCGACATATTACCTTCATTTGTTTTGCTAAGTGTTTCATATTTGGTCGTTGCTTGACGATCAACCGATCTTTAATTTGAACTTGCTTTAGCGAATGGTAGTCTTTAGCTTTATTTCTTCTTCAAGAAGAGCTGTCTTGGCTTTCTCCACAACCTCCTCTTTTATTTTCTCGGATCTATCGAATACGATAAGGAGAATAATTGTAGAGGAGCAAAGTATTGAAGAAGAAACAAAAGTTTAAAAGGAAAAGTTCTTACTTACCAACTCGGAGTGCTTTTGCTCCAAGTCCTTAACTTTCATTTGGGTCGATCCTCCGATCCAAACAAAGTTCTCGACCAAATGCTACACAAATAGCATTCTCTTTCTTAAGTTTCTTATAAACTTTTTAAAGAAGAACCGGTCGTAGAATACTTACCCAATTGCTTGGTCATTATAACCAAAAAAATCGAATCGGTGCATCTTGAGTTGAGTATCCGATATTTTACGCCACGCCTCATCAAGCTCCTTATCCTCGATAAATCGGGGACGAAAAGGGAACTTGTTAGGTTGGGAAGGGTTATCAACGATGATCGAACTGTTGAGACCTCTCGAGCATTTACCTCCACGAAGGGGTTTCAATCACCAAAGGATCCAACTCAACCGTTGCCCTTGTCACCGCTCGGGGCTTCTTGACCACTACTTCCTCGGGAACTTTGTCTGAGAAGTGCTCTGATCGGGAACTTCCACAGTGCGAGTCATCGGGAAGAACACAGTCGGAAGCAGCCGGAACACCGAAGACACTATGCAAACCGAAGATGGGAAGTTCAAAGTATCAAATCATCAAGGAATTATTAAAGGTACATACTTATCGACCACTTTCATTTGTACATACCTTGTTAATCTCCGGATTTGACTCAAAAGCAGCGCAAGAGAGAAATCATGCCGCTAGCCTTCCTTTTCTTCTCCTCCAATTTTCTTTGGTTACGGACCGGCGGGGTTTCTTGGAACCCTCACATCCTCCAACAAGATGTCGGAAGCTATGTCCTCGACCGGTTCATCAAGGTCCACATTCACGACTATCCGGTCGGGTTTCATCAATCTCGGATCGGTTGTTTGATAACAACCGTAAGGTCGTGCCACGACCACTCTAGAGTCTGACCTTCGCATTATATTCTGCGGGCCTTGAGCTTATCCACCTAAATCAAAGAACAAATTTGATTGGGGTGAAGAAATCCTTTATCTAAAAATTCGTACATATATGATTAGAAATGTTCTATTACCTCGAGGATTCATCTCCTTCAAGTGCCTCGAGGCACGACTCGGTCGGAACCAAGGTGGGATGTTGATCCTCACGGATTGTATGATTCGCAAACCGGCCAATTGCAAATGTAGAAACACGATTGGAAATCTGGTGGGATATATGTATATACGTGGTAAAAGGAATTTTTTGATTAAGTTACCTTAAGCCTTGCCAGTCTCCCTTCAATAGGAGTTGCGGCTAAGATCTTGGGGCATTGAGCCTTTTCTCCAAGCTCCCCATGCAGATTAGCTTTGACTCGTTCTCTAATTTCCCCATAGGAAAGAACTTTATGAAGGAAGAATAGACAAATTTCAAGGTAACACATTAATCAAATCAAAATACCGATCGAAATGTATCTCAAAGACTTACCACCTTGCGAGCAACTTCATCACGATCAAGGCACGGGCGGGGAATGAGTCCGGAGCTTCAATGGACTAATCTGGCGAGAGGTAAAATCCTCACCACATGCCACGAAGTCGGGCCCTGACTGCATAAGTCATAGATGGCATCCGCCCATCTTTTGACTATCCTGTCTTCTTCTGGTCTCCTTCCACTTGGGGTTTTCACTTGCTCTAGTTCCGTGAAGTAGAGGCCATCGTCTTCGTGTAGTCATGTAAAACCGGTACTTTTCCATGACGACCACGAAGATTTAGCGTACATGAGGATGTACTCATCGGCCTTCCGTCATGAAGGCGCAATGTGCATTCCCGAGAGCCGCTTGATTTTGCATGATTTTCCCATCACCATGCGGTAGAAATAACTAAAGAGCTTCAAGTTCGGTTGTATTCCCGGATATGCCTCGCATAAATATCGAAAATCTTGATATTTGCGATCGAATTTGGGGCCAAATTCACTAATTCCACCCGTAATGTTCAAGAACGCGGAGAAGGAATTTGTGTCTGGTAATCTCGGCCCACATTCGATGTAGGCAAGAAAAAGCAGGATTTCCTCATCTTCACGGCTCGGAAAATGCTCTCCGATCGCGGTCTCCAATTAATCGATTCCTATCTGGAGCATTCCCATCTTCGCCAAAGCCTCAAGCTTTTTCTTGCCCAATTCGAAGGCAACCACTTTGTGTCTGCTCAGACATGGCGAAAATCCTCAAGGATGAGTAGTGAAAGTTGGAGACTTCGTGGTCGGAAGAACAGAAAAAACTCGGAGGATTTCTTGGCGAGAAGCTAAAGGGAATCGAAGGGATTTTGGAAGCATAAAAATTCTAAGATCCCAAATGAGAGGAGATTTTATAAACTTCCGATACTTTCAAAGGATTCCCAAGAGTCCAAACCGACAAAAAGCCTCTTTTGCTCAAGCGAACAGAGGAACTCTTCGTTTCCCAAGGCAAGTTCTCAACTTTAAAGTGAACACAGACCACCGTATACCACGACATTAAATGGAATTACGCGATCGATTTCATCGGAAAAAGGTATATACGACCAGTTCATTTAAAGTTCGGGGCTAGGTAGCGAGATTAAAACCTCTATGTATTATTTTAATACATAATAAAAGACCATACGTCTTCATAGTCGTAACCCTAAGACTAACGACCTCTCAGTCGTTAGTATTCTAAAGGTTACTTAATGGGTACCACTGTGGGATGAGGCTTTGTGCCTAATCCCGACCGGATAACCGCTAAATAAAATTACCGAATCGGTATTTCTTATCGTATGATGAATGGAACACATGTTATCGTTCCATTCCATGCGATGGTACAACCACGAGACATCGACTATTAACCACCCTACTAAGTTAAGCTCTTCACAGAACACCGCAAGGAAGTTATACGTTGCTAATCTTGCTCCACCGTTCCGACCCGATCGTAACGTTTCACGAGGACGTCTTCTCCGAGAGTAATCGCCACCTCTTGGAAGTTATTTAAAGGTGAAGCGCAGAAGGCGAAGGGACGAACACAACGAAGAAAGACCAAGACCAACAAAGACAAGAACAACGGCAGTTCAACAAGAATACATAGAAGCCTAAGCGGTGGAATTAGAAGCTAGATAATCGGACTTAGACTCATATTCTAAGTCGATTACGATGAGACATTCCCCATTCGGTGTAATTCAGGTAGTACTTAGCCACATCTTGTAAAACCAGTTCATATCAATAAAGAGCGACCCCATTCCATTCCAGGACATTCCACGTCATTTTCCTCGTTCATTTTCGTAAGATCGGCGACTTGATCGTCGACAATCGGCTTTCCGCGCCTCCCCAACGCAGAATGTTACACGTGTCAGCTTACCAAACTTCTGCGCTCGGTAGAGGGGCTAGATTTGCAATTTCGGTGCCAACGATGCTATTTTTGCAATTAACGAGACACTACAGGCCAAATTAAAAAAAATTCTGGGAAATGGAGATCACGTAAGGGCATGTACAATGGTATAGACAGCTGCTGTCTATAACAACTATCCATGTCACTTATAGACAGCACTAAAGACAGCTCATACAATGGTATAGACAGCTGCTGTCTTTTTAGTTGTCTTTATAGAACACACAATCTTTTAATGTTTTTCTTGTTTCTTGTGCTATAGTCGACTACAGGATTGTAGACAACATCTTTCTCTTTTATTCACATCAGCAAAAATTCTATATAGTAATAATTATAGACGATTGACATAAATTTATTGTACATGCTCTAAATATGTCTCGGTTGTCTTGCTGTACCTCTCGCGCATTGCTTTGGTGCCCCCAAGCCGGGTTACGTCGACAAGTCCTAGCTGATTGCTAGTAGCTTCCTCCCATTGTTTGTTGGTTGTGGAATTGATGAGATTGCCATGACTGAATCTGAATGGGCAAATCATATGTGAAGAACCAGAAGAGTGCAGAGGAGCGACAAATTTATGCCGTGTTGAGCATGGCGTTGTTAATCTTGGCGACCACAATGGCCAAGCAAGCAACGGTTTTAGCCTATCTTAGGCATGACCTATTTCGGCCCACAAACTAAATGAATCAAGATGTGCCAGCCTCTGTACCGGTGAGATAGCCTAGGCACGGTCCGACGGTTTTTCGGGCCGTGCTATGTTGATTCAAACCCGTTTAGTCCGTTGGGCCAATGCCGGCCCGGCCCACTTAGCCCGTTAGGTCCGAAAATTTAAAAAACCAAAAAAATAAAATAAAAATCAGAAAAATATGTTAAATTCGTAAATACATATGAAAATTATAAAAAATGAGATAAGCATATTGAAACTGCCTCATTAAAACATTTGTCATTTAGCTCATAAGACATGAAAAATTGAAAAACATGTAAAACAATCCTAGAAAATATATATAATTTCTAAAAAACCAAAATAAATTTATATATACTCATAAAATAAACTATATTAAATTTAAAAACTACAAAATAAAACCATATAAGTATTACAAAATTGAAACGTAATCATATAAATATTAATAAATGAAAATAAAATCATATATATATATATATATATATATATATATATATATATATATATATATATATATATATATATATATATATATATATATATATATATAAAAATACTTTCTACTCTAAATTGTGTAGTTACTCCCACTTTTGATATACCACCTAAAAGAACTTGACATACTCCTTTATCACTTTGGGTATACTCATACACTAATTATAAGATACTCCAATGTGAACCGCACGAAAAAATTACAAGAGAGTCTATAGTTTTTAGCATATTTTGTAAATACCTTCATATTCGCACATAAAAAGGAGTATGTCACATAAAAATGAGTATGTCTAAAATTTTTTACATACCACCCCCTAAAAAGGTGTGAATACCACCTAGGTGGTCTTATATACTCGTATACTACACATACATACTCTCGGCTGCGCAAGATACTCCCTACGTTGTGAGATACGAAATAGGGAGTAACTAACCCACGTGCGAACGAAATGGCAAAAATGACACTTTTGAAACGAAATAGCAAAACTAACTTCCATGCGAATGAAATGGCCAAAATGGCACCTTTACCGCACAAAACCATGTGGAAGACGACCTACCGCGAACAAGGACCGTGGCAGGCCGCCTACTAGTCGCTCACGCTGTCTTGTCGCCGCATGAACTGCAGTGCTTTGAGAGCACTTCAAGTGACCTGCAAGCACTGCAGGCGACACATGTTGTCTGTGTACCTATCCGTGATGTTATTTTTGCCATTTCACCGAAAAGATGGCTATATTTGTTATTTGGTCGTCAAAATAGTCCTAAAAAACTCGCTTTCTAGAAGTTGTTGGTGTGTTTCAGAGCTGGCACTTTTACCAGAACTGAAAACAAGAGCATGCATGCAGGCAGTAGAAGTATTTAAAGTGTAATGAATGTGCGCTTTCGATTGCCATAGGGCAGCTAACTCTGTTGCATGCATGTGTTGGAGTGCGGAAAGTCATTTATATTTTGCCCTGTCAAAGCGACGCATGCAGTTTGTTGCGGTCAGCGTCGAAGAACATCGATCTCCTCCCATAGCCCGTATCATATTCATATCACCAAAGGCGGGGTAAAGAAGACCGAAGACTCGTGGCACGCGGTCAGAAGAAGTGAAGAGCCATCTATCTATCTGCATCTGAAAGCGAAACTCCCGTCTCCACATGCATTTGCTGCCCTGTTTATCGGGACCAATCAGCTGACCACAGTGATCCAGTCCTTCCTGATAATCAAGCACATGGCTTGCCCCCCAAAAGAACAGGGAAAAAATGGGTAAAGAAAAGAACAAGACTAGCTAGCATAGGTCTGTATATGTATGTGGTGTTGTGCCCCCAGCTTGTAGTACTTGTTACAATCTCAACACAATTTCGCACGTTGATCATGTACATATGCGCAGCACAGTGCAGTCAGCACTCAGCAGACGGTCAGGAATGTATCTCTGGCATCGGTGCGGCTTATGACACTGACGCTACAACATCTATCACTACAAGTCCTGTTGGTTAGCGAATTTTTTATTATTAATTAACCTTTTTTTGAATTTTATTTTAAAGTTAACCCATGACTTTATTTAATTAATTGGCTTTTTAGTCGCGCATGACCGATGACGTGACAAAAGTCTTATTTAAGGACTTTTCCTGACGCGTGACAGAGTTGTTTTGTCATGCCACCAAAAGGGGTTAGAATTGAAAATAAAATGCGCTGGAGGTTAACTTTGAACTTTTTTTTTTATGAATTAACCTTTTTTTGAATTTTATTTTAAAGTTAACCCCCGACACACTTTATTTCTAATTTTGACCCTTTTGGTCACGCCACGGGTGCTGGCATGACAAAACAACACTGTCACGTGTCAGGATAAGTCCCCAAAATAGCACTTTTTGTCACGCCACGGGTGGTGGCGTGACCAAAGGGGTCACAATTGGAAATAAAGTGCGCCGGAGGTTAATTTTAAAATAAAATTCAAAAAAGGTTAATTAATAAAAAACATTCCTTGACTTTATCTGCTTTCAGTGTACAAAAAAAAAACCTTAGTAAGAGGCACACAAAGAGAAAAGGGAATAACGTTTACCTACGATCATTGTCCCAAACACAATATCTAAGAGAGAGAGAAAATGTCTTAGTTCATGTATAATAAGCTTACATCAGCTGTCTATAGTCTCTGCTACGTATGATTTAAACTGATGTAGATGAAAGTGAATGAAGAGAGAGAATTGTGCTGTCTACAATCTTGTAGCCGACTGTATCACCAGAATCAAGGAAATCGTTAAAAGATTGTGTATTGTCTACAATCATGTAGCCGACTGTAGCAGAGACAAAGATGTTGAGATGGAAGATAGATATGCTAAGAGATTGAATAATAACTTGGAGCTGTCATTAAATGCCCCTAAGAACCGTGAGAGACAGTCTACCTCAATTACTAAGGGGACTTCTTTACGACTGTTGCTATCGGATACTGTTTGGGTTACACCGAGGACGGTTAGAAAGGAGTTTGTGAATGTTGCACATGATGATGGGGCATTGGTTTCAAGCACTCAGGGTCAGAATTCTTTGACTGCCTTGGTCGGTTTACCAGCCGAGCCGAGGGGGGCAGCAAATGGTGTTCGGGTGGGTACAGCAAATGGTGCTCGGATGAGTGAATGCATTATGGCAGAGACTCAGTTCGGGATGAAGCAAGAGCTAGCGGCTGTTGAGGGAAGAACCAAGGGACGGAATCTGGCTTTATCTGATGCAGTAAGGAGCGACGTTCCCATGGTTGATGGTGGTGGTGTCTTGCAGGCGGCCAAGGCAGATAAGACCGGCATGCTCGTAGAGAATTCTGATGCAGTAAAGGATACTATGAGGTTCCCTCTGTTAGCTGTTTTAGTAGCTAATAGAGGGGCGGAAGCAGTGGACTCAGTGATTATCAAGCCTGCAACAGTAAACAGTACGGTGGACACTCGACGGTCGGATGAATTGGTGGAGCCCAGGCAGAGTGTACACATCATGATGAAGAAGTCCGGTGATGAAGACTCGGTCCGGAAGGCTACGCGGCGGGCTAGAGTTCGTAATCTCGAACTTGATCTAAATAAGTTTGGTAATAAATTTTCATTCTTGTCTTTTTCTGATGAGCAAGTTATTGAAAAAATTGCTAGCATTGATATTTCTTTAGGAACTGATCATGCTGAGGTTGCTAGTTCTATTAAAAACATTAAGGATCTTGAATTAGGACGATTAAATAATAATGGATTTGTAGATGTTGAGGAGTTGGCGGATGAGAATATGGATTGCAACAATTTCTGAGCCCTTAATCATTTTTGTAATGATTTAGATGATGATTTGTTAGAGGAGACTTGGCTAAACATCGCTACATTTGTGAAGTGGTTAAGGAGCAGCATTTAGATTTTATGGCCATCCTTGAAACTGGTAAAAAAGACTTTTTTGTGTCTAATCTTAACCATCTTTGTGGTGGACGGGATTTTTTGTAGCATTGTTCTCCACCACAAGGTCGGTCCAGGGGTATTCTTTTAGGGGGAGGATCCTCGGGTTTTCGATATTGGTTATATTGATGCTGGTGATTTTTATGTAAAGTTTCACCTAAAAAATAGAGATGATGACTTACAATAGATCCTTGTAGCTGTTTAAGGTGCAGCTCAAACCCATTTTAAGGAGAAATTCCTTACTGAACTGGTTCATGCATGTAGGAAATATTCTCTTCTCATTTTAGTTGGGGATGATTTTAATATTATCAGGCATGCGGGCGAAAAAAACAATGATAACTTTGAGTATAGATGGCATTTTTTGTTTAATGCTGTGATTAATAATTTAAATTTAAGGGAAGTAGATATATCTGGGAGACAGTTTACTTGAGCCAATTCATTAGATAATCCAACCTTTGAAAAACTGGATAGAGTTTTAATGAGTACAGAATGGGAGCATAAATTTTCTTTGGTCACAGTTAATGCTCTTGAAAGGTCTTTATCTGATCACACACTGTTGCTTTTAAATACAAGAGCGGCCTCTTTTAGAGGGAGTCAATCTTTATTTAAATTTGAATTAGGTTGGTTGTGTAGGGAAGGTTTTAGGGAAATAGTGACTGATGTGTGGAAAAATGAAATTAGAGGTTAGTCTGCCTTACAAAAATGGCAATTTAAGGTTAGATCTCTTAGACAATATCTTCGAGATTGGACTAAAAATAGCAGTAGGACCTATAAAAAAGAAAAGCTAGAAGTCAATTCGATAATTAACCAGCTTGATAAAAAAGCTGAGCTTTTGAGATTGTCTGATGAAGACCTTTCTCTTAAAAAATTGCTAATGAGAGATTAGCACAGCTGTTAAGAGAAGAAGAAATTAAATGTTACTAAAGGTCCAAAGTGAAATTTCTTTTGGAAGGTGATAGAAATACATGTTATTATCATTTGATTGCGAATGGTAAACATAGAAGACAAATAATTTTTCAGCTAGAACAAAAGGAGGGGTTAATTCGGAGTGATGTACAATTAAAAAAGTATATCACCAACTATTATAAAGGGTTGTTTGGACCATCCGAAGTTAACATTTATCCATGATTGAATCTTTAGGAATGATATATCTCAGGTTTCGGATGTTGAAAACAACTTCCTAATAGAACCTTTCACGGAGAAGGAGGAGAAAGAAGCTATCTTTCAAATGGAACATAACAAAGCACCTAGACTAGATGGCTTCCCAACTGAGTTCTATCAGGTGTTTTGGGAAGTCGTTAAAAATGACATGATGGCTATGTTTCATGAATTTCATACTTGTTCAATGCCTCTTTTTAGCTTGAATTTTGGGATCATTACACTGCTTCCCAAAAAAACAAACGCTAAGCAAATACATCAATATAAACCTATTTGTCTTCTAAATGTAAGTTTTAAAGTTTTTACTAAAGTTGCTACTAATAAAATTATTAGTGTAGCTCAAAAGGTTGTCAGATCATCTCAGTCGGCATTCATGCAGGGGAGATTTATTCTTGATGGAGTTGTTATCCTTCATGAAACAATCCATGAGTTACATAAACAAAATTTGGATGGAATAGTCTTCAAGATCGACTTTGATAAAGCTTACGACAAAGTAAAATGGCCGTTTTTACTTCAAACTTTGAGAATGAAAGTTTTTTTTTTTAACTAAGTGGTGTTTTTGGGTGAAAAGTTTCATTAAGGGAGGGAGTGTTGGAATAAAAGTCAATGATGATGTTGGATCCTTTTTTCAAACTCAGAAGAGTCTTAGGCAAGGTGATCTTATGTCCCCAATTCTTTCTAATTTAGTTGTGGACATGCTTGCCATTTTTATTTCTAGAGCTAAAGAAGAAGGTCTCTTATCTGGAGTAGTTCCACACTTAATTGATGATGGGTTATCAATTTTTGCAGCATGCTGATGACACTATCCTTTTCTTGAATAATGATTTAGAACAAGCAAAAAATCTTAAGCTTATTCTATATGTCTTTGAGCAATTATTAGGTTTAAATATTAATTTTCACAAGAGCGAGATTTTTTGTTTTGGTATTGCCAAAGAGGTTGAATCGTAATATACTCAGTTATTTGGTCGTGAAGTAGATGCCTTTCTTTTCAAATATTTAGGTATTCCGATTCACTTCAGAAAACTAAGCAATTGTGATTAAAAAGGGGTGTAGGATAGAGTTGAAAAGAAGCTTAGCAGTTGGAAAGGAAAAAAAATATGTCTGTTGGTAGACGATTAGTTCTTATTAACTCGGTACTTAGTAGTCTACCAATATTTATGTTATATTTTTTTGAGGTTCCTAGGGAGGTTATCAAAAGATTAGATTTTTATCGCTCTCGTTTTTACTAGCAGGGTAACAGTCATAAACGAAAATATAGGCTTGCTAAATGGAGTTTAGTGTGTTTACCCAAAGAGCAGGGTGGTCTAGGTATTCAGAACTTAGACACAAAAAACAAAAGTTTATTAGAAAAATGGTTATTTAAGTTACTTAATGAAGAAGGGGTATGGCAATCTATGTTAAAAAGAAAGTATTTGGCTGAGAAGTGTCTTTCACGGATGGTACATAAGCATGGAACTTCCCATTTTTGGTTAGGTTTAATGAAAATCAAAGATCAGTTTTTTTGTTTTGGTTCATTCCAGATTAAAAATGGAATGCAAACTAGGTTTTGAGAAGATATTTGGCTAGGAGATGCTCAACTGAAAAGTCAATATCCAATCCTTTATAATGTGGTAAGGAGAAAGGATGATACAGTGACGAATATTTTGAAAACGGCTCCTTTAAATGTCTCCTTTCGAAGACCTATTATTGTGCCTATGTTACATGCATGAAATGAGCTAATTTTAAGAATTGCTAATCTACATTTGATTTCTCAAAAAGATGTTTTCAGGAGGAATTTGAACAAGTCTGGGCTTTTTTCAGTTCAGTCTTTCTATGCGGCTCTAATTGGCAGCCCTCAAGTTCCCATTAGGAACTTTTTTTGGATTCTTAAAATTCCATTAAAATTGAAAATATTTCTATGGTATCTCAAAAGAGGTGTAGTATTAACTAAAGATAATCTGCTGAAAAGAAATTGGAGGGGAAGCAAAAGGTGTTGTTTTTGTATTAACGATGAAACAATTCAACATCTTTTTATTGAATGCCCCTTTGCACGTATTGCATAGTGGGCTGTTCAATGTGCATTTAATTTATCTCCTCCTGTGAGTATAGCAAACATGTTTAGGAATTGGTGATCCGATATTCCAAAAATTTTAAAGTCACAACTCCTAGTGGGAGTTAGTGCCTTATGTTGGTCTATTTGGTTATGTCGGAATGATATTGTTTTTGATAAAAAGATTGTCACTAGTCCCCTGTAGGTTATCTTTTTGAGTGGGCACTAGCTGAAGGCATGGGCAAATTTACAGAAACCGGCCCATAAAGAGTCTCTGTTAGCTGGATGCGACAGACTGGAGGTAGTGGCGAAGCAAATTTTAAGCATTCATGGGTGGCGGTTTAGTCACAGGATTTGTAATGATTGAGTTTAATCTTCAGTCATCGGTTGTTTCACTTGTTTGTAAGGCTTCAAGCCACTTTTAACAGCTTTGGTTACATTGGTGCTTTAATCTCTTAAATAAAATAGGTTGTGTGCAGCCTTGATGCAGATGCCGAGAGAGTTATTCTATTCCATTATCTAAAAAAACGAGATGTCTTTAGTGCTGTCTACAGGTGATATAGAGAGTTGCTATAGGCGAGTGGTATGCATACCATCGTACATACCCTTAGGCCCGAACGGAGGGAACTTTTTTTCGAATCCCACAAAAATTGAACGACTCCGTTGTGAAATCATGTTTTCCCAAAAAAAAACCCCTAAGGGGACAAATACAGTCAGTGACAAGATAATTTTTGTATTAATTATTTATTTTTTAAATTTTATTTTAAAGTTAAACCTCGGTGAACTTTATTTCTAATTCTGACTTTTTTATCACGCCACCGCCCGTGGCCAGGGACGGAGGCAGTGTAGGTGTATGGGGATACAATCATACCCCCAAAATTTTTGCACAAAAATATGGTATATACTCTCCTTAATATATAAAGTATACACTACACAACTAACAACATACTCCTCAACTTCTAGTAGCCTATTTAGCATTAGGCCCAACAGAATCTGAAAATCAAGCACAAGTCAACTAGTAGGGGTGGATATCGAGCCAGGTAGTCGTCTTACAGAGCTTTTATCGAAATTAATATAGTTTGATTTAGTATCATTTTATTTATAGTTTGGAAGTATTTTTAGAACCGAGCTAACGAGCTAAGCTGAGCCGAGCCAGAGTGAAATCCAATTTCATTCGAAATTAACTCATTTCAATGTTTAACCAAATAACGAGTCTAATTGAAACAATTTTGAACCGAGCCAACGAGCCCATCTAATGAGCTTTTTTTTCCACCCCTATCAACTAGTCAAGGAGGCCTCAGACCTAAGTGCTATCTGCTCATCTAGGCACTCTGGCGGCGAGTCAGGGCGCAGCGCCATAGCCAAGCAGTTCATCGCAAAGATCGGCGCAGATCGCGGCGCTCTAACGCCGCTTCGCTTGGCAAGCGATCTCGGCCTCGGCCGCGGTGGTGGTCGCGATTCTCGACCAAAACGGCCGTCCCGTGACCGCTCGCCCACTCCACTCCTTAGCTCCTTCAAGGTCTAGTGTTGACTTGACCTCCTCTTTAGTGATTTTTTATTGCAATATTGCTTTCATAGCATGAAGGAACGTTGTATCAAGTTGTAATTTTTTAAAATATTTTGTGATGTTGGTTATAGTGCAAATATGTAATTTGACACATTTGAACTTATGTGCTATGTCATTTGAACTTGTGTTGGAATGGATGTGTCTTAAGTTCGCACCCCATTATCAAAATCCTGGCTCCGCCACTGCCCGTGGCGTGACAAAACAACGTTGTCACGTCATCTCGTATCTGGGCAAACTCTTGTCACGCCACCACCCGTGGCGTAACAGTGTTGTTTGGTCACGCCACGACCAGTGGCGTGATAAAAAGTGTATTTTAGCGGACTTATCCTATAACGTGACAACATTGTTTTATCACGTTACGGATGATGATATGACAAAAGGAGTTAGAATTGTAAATAAAGTTTGTCGATGGTTAACTTTAAAATAAAAATAAAAAAAGTTCGTGACAAGTACATGAAATTGGAGTAAGCTTATCAGAACCATCCAAGAATCAGAGACCAGCTACTCGACTCAGGCGCGGTGTATTATTCGCGTCGATCGAGCACGCACGCACGCAGCACTAGCGCGCGGCGGCATAATCGTGGCCGCGGGTGCGCGCGTGTCACATCGGCGACGACACTCGCACTGCTCCAGCCCCACTACCTTCAAAGAGAAAGAAAAAGAAAAAGAAAAAGAAGAGGAAGAGGAAAGAAGGCGAGTGAGGAAAGAAGGCGAGTGAGCGAGTATTACAGTTGGGATCCCACCTCGCGAGCGATCCAAGAAACGCAGCTGTTTTTCTCGGTACTGTCGTTGGAATTCCATCCCACCTCCAAATAATCTCCAATGTCGGTGTCGCTGGCTTCCACGCCCCTGCTGGCCGCGCGGCCGAGGTGGGGGGCACGGTGGTGGGCGTGCCCCGTCATGGCGCTCGACGTGCTGTGGAACGTGATGTCTGGGCTCGCCGCAGCAGCCGTCGTCGCGCACTCGTGCGGCGAGGCGCCGCGCGCGCCGCTCCGGCTCTGGGCCGCCGGGTACGCGCTTCAGTGCCTACTCCACGCCGCGTGTGTTATAGTCGAGCAGTCGGCCGCCGCTGCCGCCCTGCGCGGCCGTGTCGGCTTGTCGGTGGAAACCGACGGCGACGCCGCCTGGATCAGGTGAGATTGCTGTCCATACATTCATTATTCGAATGAGATGGTATTAGAGTGCTTCTTTCTTTCGTGTGTTGAACTGAGACGCGTCTCTGTAAATTTGTGATATGCTAGTTTAGATTAAGCACAATTACCAAAGCTTCTCACGGCTGTTCCTGAATCTTGTTTGGTTTGCTCTATGTCCGTGTTGCACCAAAATTCAAATGCTTTCGTTGGCGTTATCTTTTATGAATTTTTTATTGGTTTTCAGTCGGTTGTGTCAAATAAATAAGAATTGGCGGGTTCATCTTACTTGCCCATTTAGCGCGTTAAAATCTACAGTACAGTGTGCTTTCAGGTGCAGATTTTTGGGTGTTCTTAAGCCTGTGAAGTAGAACTTCTAGCTTGCTTTCATTCAAAAGAACTTCTAGCTTGCTGTGATCACACTGACCGGTGTGTGAGACTGGAGGCTGGAGCCACCCTGAACTTTGTATTTGTTTTCTGAGAATTTTAAGCAGATGAAACTTGAAAGGAACCGAAAGATATCTCTGCTTTGGGAAGTTGAAAGCACCTGAATCCTGAAGGATACTTCTGAAATCTATGAACAATATTTTTTTTCTCTTGGATTGCTGTGAAGTTGCGATTGACTATACTAACTTGTGTGCAAAATTTTTCCTCTCTTGGTCTGCTTTCAGCAGCTTGGCAAAGCATCTGGAGTCAGCAACCACTGCATTTTCATTTCTATGGTGGATCATTGGGTTCTACTGGGTCAGTATTGGAGGTCAGCCTTTAAAAAAAGATGCACCACAGCTCTACTGGTAATAGTACTACTTAATGATGCCTTTCACGTCCTTTTAGTTAATAGTTCAGTAACACTAACATTTTAGTTAGTTCAAACTGACACAATTGCTTATGTTCTACCATCCTCTCTTCACGGCTCTTCCCAGGCTTTGTGTTGTCTTGCTGGCTTTTGATGTCTTCTTTGCGGTGTTTTGCATCGCTCTGGCCTGCATTGTTGGTGTTACTGTATGCTGTTGCCTCCCATCAGTCCCATGTATCATGACAATTCTGTATGCTTTGCTGGATCAAGTAAGTCAAATCCTCTTTCTTTCTTTTTTCCAATTTCTGCATTTTTACCTTGCTTGGAGGATGGCATTTCAGAATTGCTGTAATTTACTTTTGATCATGTTTTCCATCAGGAAGGAGCAACTGACGAAGGCATTCTCCAGCTTCCAAAGTACAAGTTCAGTAGCATCTGCAACCAAGGTGATCTTTACTTTGGTACCTGCACATTTGCCGGAGTGATGACCGAGAGCGAAACCGATCAGCCTATCCAAAATGCCTTGTACTCCGAAGATGCAGTAATTCTATAATCGATGCTCCAGTCCAGGTTGAACGCCTAATGCTTCCTTCCTGATCCGATTGTTGCTTGCGCACCGTAGGAATGCTGCATCTGCCTCTCCGCTTATGAAGATGGAGCTGAGCTGCTGGAGCTCCCCTGCAGCCACCATTTCCACCGCGCCTGCATCCACAAATGGCTACGCATCAACACGAGTTGCCCTCTTTGCAAATGCAGTATCATACAGGCTTACCACGACGGATTGGATGAGGTATAGAGGCTGGAGCTTCAGGTATGATCTGCCAGCACGGTACCTTACTACAGTACACGCCCTCAGTGCTCTTGCAATTGTGAATGTGTGATAAGGCAAGGTTTTAACTCTGAGAGGTGAGAGCTTTCTGTGAGTTCGTTCTTGTTATACAATGCATTTGACTGCATTGTGAACGCGTTTGTACCTGAAAATATGCTTGTACCCTGCTACAACTAGAACTGTCCTTGAACGAGAACCATGTTATGTAGACGTTCACGCGCTTATAGTTTTAACAAAAATATTACATCGTGAGTACTATTATAAAAAAAAAGTCAGGATTTGACGAGCCAATGACACGGTAGTTCTTTGGCCTCAGATATGGATAATTCTTCTCAACATACACGCCAATTGGTTAGAAACATGTTGTATCTTGCATTGACTTTGATCCAAGACCATATTTTGGTCCAAGTCCAACAAGTGGGAACAATGAAATCTCAGACAAACTTCTTTCTGATGCACAGAATTGGCTCAAGTCTAGCAGGGCAAAAACAATGAAATCACATGCCAATTTCTAAGTGAACCACACATGATTTAAACAATCAAACAGCCGAATAGTTAATGTGCCCTTTGTTAGGTAGAACTTTTTTTCAGCGGATGAAGCATTAGGAAAACGTGGACGAAATCGGACCAACATGTTTTGTTTCATGCTCCTAGGAAAATTTTAAGGTAAAGATTTTGATCACCCAAAATAAATAAAAAGGGTAAGCCCAAGAATTAGCCAACACGCGCATCAACTAATATGAACACACCAAAAGTTAATTAACAAAAATTGTTCTTTCTTTCATTCGATCAAACTTCCAATATTAAATGGATTCAAGCTAATCAACATCCCGAAAACTAGAACTAATCCACTGTGCCAATAGCATAGCTTTACACTGCAAGATCAACCAGAGAAATCAATTTCGAAACCCCATCAGTTCTACTATATTAGCCTTTGCCATTGGCAAGGCCAGTAGCAGAAAACCCGACGGGGTATCCCATCACCACACCAGCCGGCGCATCCGCTGCCGGCTTCACCTCCTCGGCGACACCGCAGCAAGAACCACTACTCACACTTGCCCCGGCGTCCACGGCCTTCCCGGCCGCCGGCACTGGCGCTTTCCCTTCGCCCGGCGGCGCTGGCGCTTTGCCCTGGCCGTCCAGCCTCTTCACGGTGATGTTCACAATACCGTTGCGGTGGGGTATGGGTCCCAGTGACCGGTCGAATAGCCGGTAGCTGAGGCAATGCAGGTGCCCCGGCGGCCCCACGGTGAAGTCCTCGGCCGGGACGCGCGCCGCCGCCACCGACTCCACTCGGCCGCTGCTCCTCGTCCGGCAGATCTCCACTTCCAGCCCGGGTGACGACGCCGGCATCGTCACCTGGACTGCCTCTTCCCAGTAGGGGTACCCGTTGCAGTCGCCGTCCTCGTCGATGTGGGTGCGGGCGGCCGACGACGCGGTGTGCACCACGGCGTACGCGCCACCGCCCAGGGCGCGCCCACCCCCGAGCCGGACCTCCTCGCCGGACACCACGGTCACCTCAAGGGTCATCTGCGACAACGTCATTGCCAACAACTTCGCTGCGTTCGTGAGAAATCTAGGGCAGTTTTGTTGCGGATCACGGAGGCTACGCTTCACGATTTATACTGAGAGGTGAGAGCAGACTAGTAACGGGCGGAGCCATATATTGGTTGACTCGGACTCGGAGATCGTTATCCATTCTGATCCTCGTCTAGGATGCGTTTTCCAACACAGATAGCGGGGGGTGTTCATTTTAGATAATGGAAGAGAGAAATTTTTCTCGGCCTCTGTATCACAGATGCACATAGCCTAATTTATTAAAACATTTAAAGTAACAAACGTTCCACCCAAGATAAAATAACAATTAGCAGCCTTACATCCGAACAACACTTAAAACACAAATTTAATTATTGTGGATCCTATGGCTAAACCTCCATCAACGAAAATTGAGGAAATGCTTCGCCACGGGGGTGTTCATGGAGGCTTCATGGCGTATTCTATCATCGATCGACGAATATGGATTAACGTGTAGTGACCGGAAGGATTCTTATTCGGTCGTGATGATGCTAAATACTTTGGCAGAAGTTACATGGAAGGTACATTGCTGCAATGCACGCAATTGCCTCGAGCATGTATGTATGATTCTGATTCTCCCATCGCTCGCTGGTTTCGCTGGATCGGACGGTGCACGGCACGGAGTTTGTTGCCTGCTGGTGTATCAAGGGCGCAGTGCGGGAACGTTGCGGCACCAAGCGCCAAATTCACCATTTTTAGAGGATATAAGACAGACGCACACACTCAACGTAGAACCCACTTATACCATCACATGCATGTGCACGTGCATACTCCTTATATACGCTCTGAGAATTTTACGGATACACTGAACATCCTAGAACATCATGGAATACGTTTTTTCGTGGAACACACGCATATATACCCTATTCTAATTATTTGGACGAAACACACGTGTGTTATGCCAGGGAGCAAACCTGGACGGACAGAGCGAACAGCCTCGCATCAAGCCAACCAAGCTCCTGGCCAAATTCACCATTGGGCCAGATTCTGCAGATTGCGGGACAGTTTCATCATTGTTGGTAGACAAAACTTGCTGATCTTTACGGCTAAAAGGGACGAGAGATCATTTGTGAAGTGTCTTTACGGCGAAAAGAGAGACGATCCATCATCTGAGAAGATGGGCAAGGTTTGTTTAGAAGAAATGGCGTCCGAGCCATGGCGGAGCTACAAAACTTTCAGAGGCACACTTCACACACAAGTCTTAAATCTTGTTCAATAAATTTATATTTAGTCTTAAATATCTATATACTTTGTAGGTTTTTAAATTTTTTTGGATGTGCTGGTGTACACCGAAAACAGCACCTAGCTTCGCTCCGGTATCCTAAGTTAGTAGCGTCGGAGCAAGTCAACCAGGCTAATCTGTATGCACAGAACATGGGAGCAAAACATGATTTTTTTAAAAAATAATATTAATTGGAAAAAAATCACAAAAATATGTGTCTATCCTCATTTAGAATGGCGAAATTTTCATGTTATCATTCCAATTGGCGATAGTATCCCTGCCGCCACTTGGAACAATGCGGAGAGGTTCCTGTCTCCATTTGGACTGTCAAAATTTTTGTGCTGCTATTCCAATTGGCGCCAGTATCACTGTCACCACTTGTTTCGCTAGTTCAATCGGTGAAAGGAACCCTATCGCCAATTAGAATAGCGACATGGCCCTATATTTATTTTTAAAAAAATTTATGTCTAGAGAATTCAGCCTAAAGATTTTGTGTATTTCACGAAGTTTTTTGGTAATACATTGAAGTGTCCACGTAGTTCAAAATCTAAAATTAGAGAAGATAACGAAATGTGAAGTATAGAATGTGAGATCGGCGGCGTAATTTGGAACGCGAGTTCGGCGGCGTAATAACACAAATAGCCTCCTTCGGAGCGAAATGAAAAAAAAATTGGGTTTAGGGTTGCCATGCGTGTTGGTGTCCCAATTGTATTGTAAGTGGAACCGATTCCTTGGGGAAAATATTACGTAATATTTAATAGTAGAAACATTTGGAAGAAGATATTTAAGTTTGAAAGACTTCATAATTTAATTGTGAAATACATGGCGTGCTGGGTTTGATTACGTATATTAGAAACGCCAACATGCACGGATCAACAAACTAAAATACACCTACGATACATGTGCACCTTTTTGGAATTCGAAAAAAAGGTTGATTGGAACAAAATCAATCAGTCATGGCGGCTTATTGGTCCCTTTCCCTTGTCTTTGGACTGCCCACGGCAGTGGCTAGTCTCGAAGTCAGCTATATTCTGTCAGATGGGCTGTACGATTTAATGATATTAGGATAGCACAACGTAGAGCCAAATTAATAATTAGGATGCAAACTGAATATAACTTACCTCTTCGATCCGGACTACACCCGGATGATGGGGAGTACTAGGATGGCCACCGATCTCACTAGCAGAAGCCTTCCCCTTGTGCGCCGCGCGCTCGGCCAAGTCATACTCAGCTTCTTGTTCGAGGGTCCTCCACCACCACCCTACTGTCCTGGACTCCTCCGGTGCCTTTTCAGTAGGGTTGGGTACGTAAGGTTTCCAGCATTTGAAAGTCTCAGCTCGCATCGTATAGTTTAACATGTACTTCTGCTCGATGAACACCCTATCATACATGTCCGGGCCGTCGATCCATTGAAAGAAGTTGCATCACATCACTGTCTGCCATTATGCGTGGATGTAGTTAAGGATTTGTGGAACGGATCATAAGATGTGAAAAATCTATGTGTGTGCAAGGTTCACTTTCGAGGACGTTCCCGCGCGTGTAGTACACCCGGGCGGCCGTCGTCGGGTGTGTGGACTGGACGATCTTAGCTGGTCCTTCGCACACACATTTCATGCGTGGGAACTCTGGTGGTACCGGCGCATCATTCATAGAACAACTCAAGTAGGGTTTAACCCTCTCGGCAAGCCACTTGTGCTTCTGCAACATTTTCGCGTAGAAGTTCACCGAGGAGTTTGACATCTCCTTCATCTCAATTGTGTGAACCAAGCTTTGGTGAAGTGTTGGGTGTGGTGGTGTAGTATTCTCCTCCAACTCTCTTATCCTCTAGTTCTCTTCTCCCTCCTTTTATAATGGGTTTTTTCGGTCTGAAAAGGTGGCGTAGCGGAGTGTAGTATTTTCGGTCTGCAAAGGCAGCCTTGTAGTGTGCTATCATCTCGGTCTGTAAAAGTGGTAGTTTGTGGCGTATCGTGGTGCGTTCTTTTTAGTCTGAAAAGGTGGTGTGGCAGAGTATGGCCTTTTCAGTTTGAAAAGGCAACGTCGTAGTGTATCATCAACTCAATTTGCAAAAGTGACAACGTGTGGCATAACAGGGTGCGGTCTTTTCGGTTTGAAAAGGGGGCGTGGCAGAGTGTGGTCTTTTCAGTATGAAAAGGTAGCATCGAAGTGTGTTGTCATCTCGGTCTGCAAAAGTGGTAGTGTGTAGCGCGACCGGGTGTGGTCTTTTCGGTATGAAAAGGGGGTGTGGCAGAGTGTGGTCTTTTTGGTACGAAAAGGTAGCATCGAAGTGTGTTGTCATCTCGGTCTATAAAAGTGGTAGTGTGTGGCATGACCAGGTGCAGTCTTTAAGGTCTAAAAATATGGGGTGTCGCGATGCAAACTACCTCACGTGGTTACCCATAGACAAGAACAAATAATATCGAAACATGAGACTAGCATAATATAAATTGTACAGAAATTTATATTTACATGACATAACTGATATGTACAAGAACAAATATCTACCCACAGGCCCTCTTGGGGCGTACCACATGTGTGGCTCCTGGCCTCATCCGGGGCAGCTGCGGGTGCTGCTGCGAATCGGTCAAAGGCTCAGGTAGTCGAGGCACCCTACCAGCGCGAGTAGCCTGAGGGTGTGTTGCAAGAGGGTGCTGCGTCGGCTGGCTTGCTCTAGGCGCATCGTGTAGTTACGAAGCCCCCACGGAGACCTGATTGCTCTCGCCATGCGAAGGTCCACCGCTACCCTAGTCGAAATTGAGGTCCCCGGAGGTCCACCGCCACTGTAGTTGAACCTCGCGAGGAACTCCGTGCGCCACATGGCCGAGGCGTCGTGCGCCGCTAGGGGAAACCCGTGCAGGGCAACCCGGTCAGGAAGGTTACGTCCTGAAGTGTCGACATCATCTCCTCGCACAGGAGGTGAAACATGTGTGTCTCTGGCCTCCACTGGTCAACCAGTGCATCAGGAGGCACCGGTCGTAGGGAAAACACCTCGATGTACGACCATCGCCCGCGCAGTCCTGGTCGTCCTCCCACGTCGCATCCACCATCCTCACTAGTGGAAGGAGGTCTGTTGCTCTCAACCTGCGTCGAAAGAATTAAGAACAAACAGGAGTCCACCCAAAGTAGTCAGACTGCAATTGAGTACACGAATGTCACAACTACACATAACTCGGAACCCAACATGGGTTCACCCTACATGCCCTCATGGGCGTGCGCAGTTGCAATGCACCAAGCTCAATAGCTGCCTCACCCTCTTGGGGGAGGATGGTACTGAGGCGGCTACGGTGATGTGCATCAATGGTTAGGTCAAGCAACTCGTACAGCCGCTGCGCAACGTCTCCTGGGTCCGCCATACTTGAAAATTCAGTGTATACATTGTAAATACTACGAAACATATAGAAAAAGTAATAAGAAGCGTCATATCTAATTAATTCAATCATTGCACGATTAGTGACACATAGAAAATTGATCTTCACACAACTGTATCGACATATAAATTTTTAGAGGTATCTTGCTGTGTATAGATGGAAAGTAAAATTAAGTTCACAATGTTTTAATTAATGTCTACATTCCCTATTTCGCTACTTTGGAATTTTCATACAGTTTTTATAGGTACCTTGCTATTTTCCTTGTTTGCAAAATATTTAGCGTGCACGAATGGAAACCAAAATTAAGCTAGGATACATACCTTGTTTAGCTACTCATTTTTATTGATTTTTAATAAGTATCTTGCTAGTTTCCTTGTTTAAAAAGTTTCTCTAACATTTATGAAATATTTACCGTGTACAAATGGAAAACAAAATTAAGTTTGTAATATTTTAATTCAACTCTACATACCCTATGCAGCTACTCTGGATTTCTTAGAGAATTTTTAAAGGTGTCTTGCTATTTTTCTAGTTTAAACAGTGTTTTGGGCATTAACAAAATATTTACCGTGCACAAATGGAAATCAAAATTAAGTTGTGATGATTTTTATCAAGCTCTACATATGCTGTTTAGCTACTCTATAATTTTTACATATTTTTAATAGGTATCTTATTATTTTTAGAGGTGTCTTCGTATTTTCCTTGTTTAAAAAGTATTTTCGGTATTAACAAAATATTTACCGTGTAAAAATTAAAACCTACAAAGTTTTCTTAGTATTTTTGTGGATTTATTCTAAATCTGTACGATGGACTAAACTATACACAACTAAAATGATGTACTACATCAAACAACAATACAACTAAAATTATCTAATCCATTGAATTCTATGTCGCTATTTTTATTTGCTAACTTACAAGGTTTCGAATTTATATACAAAGTTGCAAGAACATTTAACTACAAAATGAGAGACCAGATTTGCTATTCCGTCTCTCTCTTCCGCTAGTAACCGGCAAGGCTTCGCTACCTCCTCCCCTCTCCTCCTCCTCTCTCTCTTTTTTTTTTTTTGGAATTAAAAGGACTTTTCCACCGAATTTTGGGGGTATATATAGACCGTTCCTTTCGCCATTTCAACTGGCGATTTGCACTCTTCAATGCAATCGCTAGTTGAAATGGTGACAGACAGTTGGAACGACATCTGGCAGTAAATAGGTGACTGTCGTCATTCCAAATGGCGACAGACACCTATTTTGTATAAAAAAATCGACTATTTTTTTGTAATTATCTTTTAAATTGATATTATTTTTAAAAAAATAAGCAAACATCACACGGCCCCAACCAACCCTACTCCCTTCGTTTTCATTTACTTGGCATTTTTTTACCAAAATTTTCTTCCGTGGTACTTTGCATTTTGCAATTACCTAGATAAACTTCCCCAAACTACACCTATTAATACTAACCATGTCCACCACTTTACTACCTCGTTTGATGTGTCTAAGATATTACTCCATCCAGTCACAAAAAGAAGTCTCTCTAGAATGTGTCCAGTCATTATATCAATTTTGACCAAAAACAATATCTAAAATATGTAGTTTAGGAATACGAAAATGGTATAGATAAATTTGTCACAAAAAATACTTTCGTAGCACTATACTTCATAATTTTTCTCGAATATATGATAATAAAATATTGTGGTCAAAGCGGCGCTTTATTGACTCTGAAAAGTCGTCTCGTTGACTTTGAAAAGTCATAAACGACTTCATCATGTGATTGGAGGGAGTATTGAAGACCATTTTGGTCATATTTTTATCCAAGGTACCATCACCTTATGCCCTATTTGGTACAGCTCCTACTCTCCTAACTTCTTGTTTGGATCTTGTGGAGCTGTACCAAATACCCAGCTTCCCAAAACAACCATATTCTACTTCTCACGAGGAGTTGTCTCAAAAATGAACTAGCAACGAGGAGCGACCTTTATGTGGATTCTCGTGGGAAGCCAGCCCACTAGAAACAAAAATACCCCTTGAAGTTGAATCTATTTACCCGCAATGCCATCGACTTACCCCTCCCTTCCCATCGCGAGATGCCCTAACCCTTTACCCCGTTTCCCCCCTCGCCTCCTCATCTCCTCCCCCGTCTCGGCGACTTGGCGATTTCTGCGCGAGACTCCACTGTGCCGCCTCCGGCCCCCGTGTGCACCCTTGCCGATCCTCCACTGCCTGCCGCCAGACCCGGAGTGCGCCGCCACGAGGAGACGATAGCCGCCGACACCAGAAACCCTAGAGGCCGTCGTTCCCCCACCTTCTTCGCCACCGCCGTTTCCCGAGCACCACCGATCGGCTCCTATGAAGGTAAGGTCCTCATTTGGCCGTCCCCCTTGCCCTCCCAACTCCTCCCTTTGTCTCCTTCCTGTTCGTCGGCCGCCATGATTTTTATCAGTGAATCTGTGAATGTTTTGTTTGGTTGATTATTTGATTGTGTTTGACGAGAAATTGTCGAAGACTGCCACAGACCATTATTTGCCCGCACAAGTCCAATCATCTGATGAGAAATATATTTGCAGCAACTTGATTGTTTGATTGTGTTTGATTGTTGAAGTTTCAGAAATTCAGAGTCATTGTTTGCAGCAACCTGAACTGCATGAGTCATTGTAGAAGACTGCCATATTGACTAGATTTTTTAAGAAGTAGACTGCCATATTGACTAGATTGTTGAAGTTTCAGAAATTCAGAGTGCATACAAACTCGTTTCTACAATGCGTTTGATTGTTGAAGTTTAAGAAATTCAGAGTCATTGTCAAAGACATGAACTGCATGAGTCTTTTACATGTTATTGCGTAATGCATTCATGTCACGTGACCATAAACTTTCAGTTTTAAGAAGTAGAATACCATATTGTAGTTTGATCTTGTTAAGTTTGATTGTTTTGCTGATAAACCATTGTAATCCTATTAATCAGGTCACAGTACCAAGTTGAGCCTCTTCCTACCAGTAGCACTTGTAGATGCTAGGATTCTAATGCGAGACATTGTTACATCTTGTAGTGCTGGGTATCTGTGTTCTACTCCTTTGCTCGGTATGGCACCTAATTTTGTTTTCACGTAAACGTCTATGAATTGCTAAGAATTATCTAACATAAAGAATCTTCAATCATTCTAATAAGTTATTTCAGATATGAATTATATAGAAGACAGTGCTGGAGGTCCAGATGTCACTGTTGGCATTCTTGCAAAGATGGACAAAGTGACTCTTCTGCAGGTCACAAAAAAGGCCATGAATTAATTCTGATTGCTCCATTTTTTGGAACTCCCCTAACCCTCTCTCATCTATATGCACAAACAGGACAGGCACAATTGTACATACAATATTTGTTCTCCTGTGAAACATTTCTTATGCGCTTTGTTCCCTGCATAGCATTGTTTCTTATAAGACTTTTTAGCTATTCACCCAAAGCAAGGCTAATGCTAAAAGGTAATTTTCAGATGGATGCAAAATTATCAATGGATACATTTGAAAATGTAATGGAACTTGCAATAGAAGGTTGCAAAGCTAAAGAATCTTTTGTTGCTCTTTAGTTCCATTATTCTTGGTTGCCCTTCCATTATTCAGCGTGGCTAGTTAAACCTAGCAGGTGAAGGCATTTTATCGAGTCTGTAACATTTGAAGCCTGGACTGGTTGTGTAATAGTGACGATTTCTCTGCTGAACAGGCAAAGTGGCCAAAGAATTGAAGATTAATGTTGTGAATCTAATGAAGATTACAAACACTTCACTAGATTTCATTCATCATGTAAATGCTTCCTGGTTGAGGATGAATTGCTTTCTCATAGAGCACAGGAAATACCCAAGCTTGCTTGTACCAATAGATTATGTGAAACTTTAACTGTTTCTTAAGAGTAGTTTGTCATCGCCGTCTTTTTGCTTCTAGATTTAAAATTACTAGGAAGATCACCCATGGCTGAACGGTGCGGGCCGTTTTCGTGCTGGGCGCGAGCTCTCACAGGAGGTGTGGAAAGTCAAAGGCGTGAGTGCGGGAGGCATGGGAAGGCGACATGTAACGCCCCGACCTGTGGCCACCCGAGAGGTCCTCTAGGATCTCTCAGGTGGCCCCGAGTTGGGGCGTTACAAAGTGGTATCAGAGCATCTTGACTGCAGGTCGTAACCTAGTAGAATGGCCGTAGAGTTTCAAAACCTATTTTGTATAACAAGAAAAGTAATATGTGCTCTTCTCATCTTGGTCATCTTTATGTTCTTACCTCCCTTCTGGTATTCTTTCTTACCCTACCTCTATCTTTCCTTGCTTTCCTTCTTGCCGCCATTTTACAAGGTCAAATGGATCCTCTTTCCCTTGTAACATCTATAGGACCGAACCCTTCGTGCTCAAGCTCTGGATGCTCTGGGAAGATTGAAGTAGTTGGTTTAGCCCTGCAAGGCTCTTGAAAGCTGCCCTTGTGAGTTAACCAGTGCATTGGATGCCAAGTTAGGTAGCTTTGAAGGATTTTTGCTAAGGCTGATTTTGTGAATCAAAGATCTTGAGGTGGATTTCGTAAAGTGAAGATTTTGAGGATTTCTGATGATTATAGGAAGTCTGGTGAATTCGGGAGCATGTTGGTGGATATGCATTGTTTGTGAATGGTGGATTGTACAGATGGTGCAAGCAAGAAGTTGATCTTGCAAGAAAGTTTTGATGGATCATGAAGAAGATAAGGATTTAAAGTATTGATTCGATTATTAGGATAAATTGAATACTCTTAAATCTGGAGCAGATTGCAATGCTAATTGGAAGCCTTGAATTAAATATGTGGGTTACACTGGATTTAGTTGGATATGATTGAATAAAGAATGTGGATCTGAAAGGAATCTTGATTGGATTATCGAAATATGTCTTGATCAGATTTTGGAATTGTTTGATTGTTGGATATTGGAAAATATGTTTAAGGGATACCATGCTATTTTGGAATTGGTCGAAATATTTGCTGGACAAATGGTGATAAAATGAGTTGGTGGATTGAATTTGAACTGGTGGATTTCTAGAAGTCTTTTGAGAGACTCTGTAATGAAGGTTTGTGGATTTTAAGGCCTTTTCAGTTGATTGTGATCCTGATTGAATGATTGAATTCTTTTAATTTGGAAAATTCTAAGATAAAGTGGATTGGTGGATCCAATAATAACTTGTCGATTTGGCAATGTTGGAAAGTTGATTCTTAGCTCCTAGCTAGCACCCAGCGCATGGTTGAAACAAGTGGCTCCTGAAGAGAGAGCCGGTTGAAAGAAGAGAAGCCTCGTCGTCTCTACTCTTCAAGAACAACATGCAAGACCTTCTTGAAGACCGAAGATTGGAGATCACCTCGTCGGCCCAGCCCTATAGTTTTACCTACCTAGACTCATTCTGTGTACTGAGTCACCTCACCAGTTGGTAAGTGCTAATCGATAGAACGCTGTTAAGTTGTTTAGCTCTTCTTGCAGCTCTTGAGTTGGTTCTTTGCTAGGGTGTTGTTTGCTCTCTCCCCTCTTGGTCTTCTTTGACTCTTATCTACCCTTGGTCTCCTTTCCTAACCCTCTGGAGCACCCGGCAGATGGTGAATTCTCGTTGCCCTAAAGATGGATGCAGTGCTGAAGAAACCCATCAGCTGACAGTGGAGACACTTAGGAACTTGAATCAGTTCTTGGTTACCCAGACTCAGTTGATATAGCGGTTAGTACAACAAATGGATTCCAGCAATACCTCCTCAGCCTCAACTTTTGCAGCACCTGAAGAGCACCCCTGCGATGAGCTGCCCAAGGATAAGCCGTTAGAAGCCCCTCGTAGTGAAGATGCAAGTCACTTCCATCTTGTGGGCCGCCACCCCTGGAAATTTGTTCTCTGTTACAGATGTGGTGAACAAGAGCACTTCGTTTATGGATGCCCCCAAAAAGGAAAGCCAAAAGAAGACAATCTTTATGCTAACTGCAACAGCACAGGGCACTATTTTACTAGCTGTTCCCAGAGGTAGCTGATCTTGTTTAAGGTCTATAACTGATGTGTCAAGGAAGGGCACTTTGTCAAGTAATGCCCCCTTGCAAGCAAACTTGGCACCGCAAGCAACATCAACACCAGGAGCCAGTTCAGAAGAACCTAAGACACCCCACCAAGCAGCAAGCAAGTGCTCAGTCATGAAGACAAGGATTGTTTGAAGACACCACTGACCTCTATAGTCCAGCAATAGTGTGTAGCTGATCAAGCCACCTCCAATCAAGTCGAGAAAGAAAGGACCAAGGATTCATCTACCAAGTTATCCCAAGAATTAAAGGAACTGAAATCCAACAGGATAAATTCCGAAGCACTCAATTTAGAAGCTACCGACCGTCAACAGGACAGTGGTCACAAGAGGAAAATAATAGACCAAGTGCAAGTTAATGAGAGAAACTCCAAAGCTCGTGTGATTATTGGACAGTCTCCCCAGAATAAGACATCAGGAGATAGCCTTCTAGAAGCTACTCTAATCGCGACAATAACCCCAGCGGCAGGAAGCAAGAACAATAGAAAGATTATGTCACAATTGCAAAAGTATATAAGTTTGGGCTTGCCAATGCCCTAAGATGTGACAGTAAAGCACCTAGCCAGCTCTCGCACCTCCAAGTTTGTGAATTTTGTTCTATGAAGTTAACAACCGGATTTGGGCACTGGCAAACGCGGAAGGTTAAAACATCCTGTAATTGTATGCCAAATACCGAAGTGACTGAAGTTCATCAATTGCTTTAGGTGTATTCTTGTAGCATCTGAAAAATACCAAAAGCATTGCCTTCTGATTGGTAGGGGTACGGTTTAGATTTGACGAGATGCAAATTATAGATCTTCCAAATTCCAATGCGACAGCATGAATCGAATTATACTAGCACACTCAACACCCTAGACACACACGATCCAAAGACAACTAACATCTGAAACAACAGCAGTACCAATCAATGACAAGCACAAGGGTTACCATGAATACATGAGCTGCTTTTCATGCCTAAAAATGTAGCTAAAAGACAATAACAACATATAACACTTATGCATAGAACACCAACTACATCAGAATCTTGCATGTCCTACATGTTTTCAATACCTTACTACCTTTCCGTAAAAAAGAAGACAACCTTACTACCTTCAAACAGTACATTTCAACTATGATTTTCACACTCGTAGGAAGGAAAATGTGAGATGTTTTTGCTAAATCTTGAAGAAAAATAACCCTAACAAACTCAGTTGCCGGGAAGCATCTCATACAGTTATACCTATAATACTCCCTCCGTTCTTTCTAGATGTCATTTTACAATACGTACAGTCAAATTTTCAAAATTTTGATGGCTAATATACATAAAATATATTTTGATTTTTCATGTGAAAATGATATTACTAGATTTGTAAAAAACGTGTCATTATATTTTAAATAAGTTTTACTAATATATAATAAGAAAAATGTAAAAAAAAAGAATGGACACCCTAACAAAAAAAAAACATGGCACAAAAATAGATACCAAAAGTGTATTTATAGAACTAAATAGATTTGTTTAATTTTTACAACTAACAGGTGGACGCGCCCCGGCTACTTGTTAAATTAAGATATAAGTCGCCGTATTCAACGAGGCGGACAAAGCGCGTTCCGCGCCTTCTAGTGCCGATGACGTGTGTCGGTTGCTTGAGGCGCCAAACAAAATGCTGAGTCATCCCCCTCCGAATTGACAATTGACCCGTCGGAACACAAATTTTCTAAGCACAAAATCCGCTGTGGTTCACCGTGTACGAACCTGTCACATTTGGCTCATGATCACACGCGGTGGTAGACAAGACACGAGCAAATTTGGTGAGCACCCAATTCCAAGAACTACCCTTGCAAGTCGCAGTTCCTTCCATAGTTCTATTCTCAACCATTTCTACCAGCAAAGCTGCCTGTATACAACACCTAACACGCGCAAACCCACCAAAATTGCACAGCACATCAACAACGGAGATCGGTATAGAGCAAACAACCGAACAACATCTGGGAAATGCACTTCCCATTTGCATGCGCAACACACGCTACGCTGATAAATCAGGGGGTGCTGGTGCTCTAATTGTCGATGGATTCCGGTGATCTTATACACAAGCATCAGCAAAAGAAGCAGGCGGATTACAGGGAGACGGGGAGCTTCCCAACTAGCAAAGCAAAAACTCTAGTGTTACTATTATGTCTCTACTAATAATCTCCTTACCCCCTTTGTAAGTTGATATTATTTGGTACTTGATTGATTATTTGGTGCTAGAAGCTTCTACAGGCTGGGGCCACTCACCTGGACTTGGACCCGTCTTAGTCGGACCCGGCCCTGTCCGGTCCGTTACAGGCACGGTACACAGGAGTGGGCCGAAATATGGGCCACAGGTGCTGGTCCGGCGACTGCTCCTTGCTGTCGGCACGCGGATCCGCCGGCTCCGGTTTCACCTCCGCGCCGTGGTCGTCTGCCGGATCCTCGTCGGCGGCGGCGCCCGCGCCGGCGTCGTCGCCATCGTCTCGCGTCCGCTTCAGCCCGATGGAGACGCCGAACAGCCTCGCGCTCGTGTCGGGCTCCCCGTCGACGTCGAGACCGGCGACCACGGCTGCGGTGGCCAGCGCCGAGCACGAGGGCATTAGGTCCAGTATCGCCGGGGGAAGCGACGGCAGCGGGGTCAGGGCCTCCGAGGACTCGCCGGAGCAGTTCGCGACGGAGGACAGCGCCGCGTTGGCGTCGGGCTGCTGGGTGGCGGAGTACTTGGACATGAGGAGGAGGATGTTGTTGCAGAGCTTCTTCATCTGCCCGAGCTCGCGGGTCAGCCGCGAGTTCTCCCGGCGCAGCCGCGAGTTCTCCTCGCTCAGATCGCCGGACGCGGAGCCCCCGCCGCCACCGCCGAGGCCGGAGCCGGAGCCGGACGGCGCCGTCAGGTGCTCCTCCCCGGAGCCGGAGTTGGACGACAGCACCTGCTCCTCGGCGGAGTGCGCCGGCGAGCCCGGCCGCGTCACCGGCAGCGCCATCGGGATCGGCGCCGCGGCAACCGTAACCGCCCCGGACGCCGCCGCGGCAGCCGCCGTTGCAAGCCCCGGCGACGGCGCTGGCGGCGGCACCACCTTCCGGCGGTGTATGTCGCGGAGCAGGCGCTTCTCCCCTCGCCGGAAGCAGTCGTTGGCGAACTCCCACCGATCCGGCACGATCTTCCTAAATCCCTACGTCACACCAAGCAAATCCAAACATCACCGACGTGGGCATTCCGCACCAAACCAAAACAGACCAAGCCAAATCCCAACCCGAGCCCGAGGAACCCAGCGCACGTACGTAGGTGTTGAGCTGCCGCACGAAGCTCGAGAAGTTGTTGTGCTTGAAGTACTTGGGGAGGAGGTCCCGAGCGAACTCCGCCGGCCGCCACACGATGAACGTCGACCCGTCCTCGTTCCACGAGATCACGTCGTCCACCGCCGGGTCGTCCACCAGCTGGTACGTCTTCGTCAGGAACGGCGTCGGCAGCGACCTCTGCCCCGCCGCCTCCGCCTCTGCCAGAGCCAGAGGCTCGCCGGCGGCGGCTCCCTGCTCGGCCATCTGGCCACCGCCGCCGCCTCCTCCCGGCCGGATCCGATCCGGTGAAACCGTAGCTTCTAGATGCGGGGAACGCCGCCTCGCGTGGGAAGGAAGGTACGGAAGAAGGCTTCTGGAAGCTTCCTTTGCGGATTAGGAAATTTATACTCAAACGGGAGGAGGAGAAAGAAAGCAAGAGAGAGAGAGAGAGAGATTAAAACGGGAGAGAAGAAGAATAAAAAAGGCCACACAAAAGAAAACGTACTGTACTAATTCTACTGCGAAACACCACTCGTAGTCTCGTACCGAGAAAGCCAAGCGGGGCGCGGAGGTGGGCCCGGTCGTATGGATATCTCCTTGCAGCGCCGTCAGATCGGGATCTTGTGGGCGCGTACGGTCGGGATTCGCGATAGCGCAGGATATGGTTCTCTGCGGGGGGAGGATGGCGATGGGTGCGGTGGTAGGAAAGTGCGAGAAGGTTCTGTGGTTTTTTAACAGCTTCGGCTTTCTGGAAGGTTCAGGTAGGAGGGGATGGACAGGTGGATGGGACACGTGTCCACCGCTTGGCCACGGATAGCGAGTGGGATAAGATTTATACTTTGAATAATATATACTTTTGGTATTTGTGCTTTTTTTGTCAGCCTATTCGAAGGTTATTTCTTTTTTCGATCATTTTCCATGAGTAAATACTTATACATGTCATTAAAATTGTTCAATTCAGTACGAGTAATTATCTTTTCTACATCAAGTTCATGAAAGGTACTAGTATTAAGATTTCGGAGGAATCAACTTTGATGATTTGATTGTTTTTACTAGACAATTATCGAAGGATTGAAGTCTACGAACCGTACAAATACTGCTTCCGTTCCTAAATAGATGATATTATAGGATTTTGCACTTCAACTCACACACGTGTACAAAAAACTAAATTACCCTCTTTTATTAGGTCATTTATTGCTCTTGGATGTTGTGTATGACTCAGTCCATAGCAATAAATGATCTTGGAAATAGCCGAATAGGAGAGGTATATAAAGAAAATATCGTAAAAAGTCATCTCAAAATTGTATCTAGAAACAAAATTTGAAAGCTAGAATGACATTTATTTAGTAACAAGGGGAGTATCATATAAGGAGGGTGGCAACAGTGAGGAGATACCTACCACTTTAGAAAAGCTGGAGTTTCTACTTTCTACCACCCCTTCATATTTCTCCCATGAAGATATAGATGAGTACTAGTATGAACTTTCATAAAGAAAATTGTATTAATTAGTCAATAATAAGTCTTATTTGTCATGTTTGTATTTACTTCTGTTCACGAAAGAAAACTCTTTGGGAAGTTCAGTATCTTACTGACATTACTTTTGCAAACTTCTTTTGGAAAATTATGAAGCCTCGGAGTATATCCAAAGTTCATGTCGAACCGCATCGAAGGTGAACTGAAATGGAGCAGAGGATAGTAGGATGTGGGAGGGATGGTGCAACTACACACGATCATCTTCCCATGTGAACCGGTCAAAGCTGCGAACGTGTTGGAGCGGAGCCCAGAAAGAAGGACAACCTTCGCCTCCATGGCCATCGCAAACACTGAGCTTGACCTCACCAACCCTAGTCCCTCCTCCATCACGTCCTCTCCACCAGCTACCGCCTTCCAGAATGAGGGGTGTCCCATAAATCATTGCCTTTTGCCCCCCCCCCCTCATCGTCGATGCTATTGTTTTTTGGTGATGGCAGATGTGGGTCGTGGCAAGATTAGTAGTGGCGGCGATGATAGGAAGGTAACAGAAAGAAGAAATCCTCACCTTTTTTTCCATACCTCCATTGCAGGCGACGTTGTTTGTTTGATGATGACATATTTGTGCACGACGTTGGCCAAATTTGAGGCAACAATCAAATATTGGGAAAATTTGTGGGCCATGGCAAAAGGTTAGTAGCAGCGACGACGGTGGGAAGGTAAGGAAAGGGGAAATCCTTGCCCCTACCTCCCATTCTTGGTGATATCACATGTTGCCCATGGCAGATTTGTGTGTGACGCTGGCCAAATTTGAAGCAGCAGGCAAATCAAGGATGAATTTGTGGGCCATGACGAGATTAGTACAATGGCGGTGGCGGCGATGCAAAGTTAAGCAAAGGAGAAAGCATTGCATCCCTCCGTACCTGGTGATACTACTTGTTTACCATGGAGAATTTGTGCGTGTCGTTGGCCAAATTAAAAGTAACATGCAGATTTTGGGTGAATTTGTGGGCCATGGTGATATTAGTAGTGGTGGCGGCAATGGGAATGTGAGGAAAGGAGAAATACTTGCATCCCCCCACCTCCATGCTCGGTGATATTGCTTCTTGGGCATGGCGGTTTTGTGCGCAACGTTGGTCGAGTTTGAGACAATCGGTAAAAATTGGGTGAATTTGTGGGTTGGCGAGATTACTAGCAATAGCTACGGCGATGGGATGGTGGGGTAGTAGAGAGAGTGGGCCTTATAGAGAAAACTGATAAAATGACACTGAGGGGTAGTATGGAAAGGTTAATTTAGTAATCTAACATGCAATCTCAATTTGAGTGGTAGAAGTAAAATGGTGGCATGGGTTGTGCTAACTAATGCATAAAGATAAAAGTTTGTTGGTAGATGATGTGGAGGTGGATAGAGACAATGGTTACCACTAAGAGGTTGTCAAAAGTTGCTTGGTTGTTTGTATCTCTTCTTAAGGACAAAAAGTTGTTGGTAAATGATGCAGAGGTGAATAAAGACAATGGTTGTCACTAAGAGGTTATCAAAAGTTGTTTGTGTCTCTTCTTAAAGGACAAATGTTGTTGGTAAATAATGCAGTAGTAAATAAAGACAATAGTTGTCACTAAGAGGTTGTCAAATGATACTTGGTTGTTTGTGTCTCTTCTTGAGGAAGAAATGTTGTTGGTAGATGTGGCGGTGAATAGAGCCAATAGTTGTCAAAAGGTTAACAAAAGTTGCATGGTTGTTTATGTCTCTTCTTATAAGGAAAAAAATATTATTGGTAGATGATGTGGAGGTGAACAAAGACAATGGTTGCGTCCAAAAGGTTGCCAAAAGTTGCTTGTGTCCCTAAAACTCCGCGATGAATAAAGACAACAATTGCTACTAAGAGGTTGTCAAAGGTTGCTTAGTTGTTTGTGTCTCTTCTTGAGGAAGAAATGTTGTTGGTAGAAGATGTGGCGGTGAATAGAGCCAATAGTTTCCACTAAGAGGTTGTCAAAAGTTGACTGATTGTTTGTGTCTCTTCTTATGTTGTTGATAGATGATGTGGAGATGAACAGAGACAATGGTTTCGGCCAGAAGGTTGTAAAAAATTGCTTGTGTTCCTAGAATTCTTTTTAAATTTTGCAAGTTGTTGAACATACTGGGGGTTTACTTTCTAGATGCAAATTGGTGTTGTTACAGATGCAGTCATGCATGTATGTTTTCGATTTTTATATTGCCTTGCCAGCGTGTTGTATGTACGAGTAGAAGAAAATGGTAGCTAAATTTGCATATCTAGGCAGAATAGGAATGTGCATGTATCCTTCATAGTGGTGTAAAACAAATCTAGATAGCCTGTATTATTCGACATTCATATTCGGATGGCAACGAATGTGTTAAGGAAAATATCATTCGTATTGTAAAACGAATACGAATTTGGGCATTATCTGGATTTTTTTGCTGGATACAAATACGAATGTGGCATGAGAAAACGTGGTAAAAAAACAAATAAAAATATGGATAATATCCAGATCCGACAAGATTAATTCACTTATTATCTAGCCTACTAACTTTTTGTGTGTGTTGTGTTACCTCGTTGCTTGTGGGGGTTTGACAAGTACTTACATATATTGTAACTATATTTGTAGATGTCTTGAGTTTGAACTTTTTGTGTAAAACTTCTTTATATTTTAGGACTAGCCGAGTGACCACGTGTTGCAACGGATTTCAAATAAACCTAATATGAGTTGTAAACTTATAAACCAATATGCTTAAAGGTAATTATCCATACATATGAAAATTTCATGCATAATGTGCATCCAATCAACAAGCCACATGCACAAATAATATAATTATCCACAAAAGATCCTTCCAGTAACGTGTAGTATTTTTTTTAAGAGTACAAGGCGGACATGCACACTCAACGCACACCACACTCACATGTATGCACATATTTATTCACTAAAGATACTACTAACTCAAGAGGTGGGGAGGTAGATAAAAGACTCACCATCATCACCAAGTCTTTCTGTTGGACCGAAAAGGCGACTAGAGGGGGGTGAATAGGAGCACGCTCACTTTTTCATTTTGATCAGATTCAACACAAATTTTACTCCAATAGCTATGGAAGCTATGAAGATCAAAATACCAGAACAGCGGAAGACTAGTATTGAATCCAATCCAAAATCCCCAAAGCAAAAGACCAAAACAGGAAATCACAAACCCTAATCCAGAGAATGATCGATCGACGGTTATCTTGGTCGACAGTACCACACTGACCGATCAATGGCTATTACGTTAGATCGATCAAGACCATGCTGATCGATCGGCCGGGGTGAGGTGCGGATCGACCGACCTTAAGCACGATGAATGTAATGCATGTACCAAAACCAAAGCTCAAATCGGTCTAACTTTTGATTCACACGGCCAAACTCCACGAAACTTGAACCACACCTTCTCAAAGATATTAGGAACCTATTCCAATCAAGGATCGTAGAGATCTATGCCAAAGATCCTATCTTTTTCAGTTTGAACGAAGGTTGTTCAAAAACCGAGTCAAATCGAAAACATGATCTAGAGACTTGCTCGTGGGTGAATGATGATCAAGATGATCTTAGATGGGTTCCCACATGTCATAGCAAGTTAGATCAAGGCAAGAAATCAAGCAAAAATTCGCGGATCAAAGAAAGACCCCAAATCACCAAATAGAGAGAAAGAAAGTAAATAGACTCATCTTTGAAAAAACTTTCTTTGGATTGATTTGATATGGTATTGGTTTACAGCCACTCCATCAATGGAGGACAATGACTCAATACATGAGCACGAAATCAAATCCAATTCTCTAGAACCCTAACCTCCAACTATCTTCTCCCTAAGCACAAAAGCAAAACTAGGGTTTTCAATAATGAAAGGGTTGAAGAGAGGTGCAGCCACCTCTCTCCTCTATTTATAGTGGAGGCTTAGACCTTCTAGAAGCATTAACACTAATGGGCTCCCGTTAAGGCCCACACACAAACGGGTCATACACGCACGTATTTCAAAGTGCCATCTTCATCTCCTCTTGACCTAATCCGCTTCTCCACGCATCGTCTTGCGCCGCGGGTTGGCAAAAGGTCACCAAGGCGGTATTTGGTAAAATTACCAAAATACCCCTTCTCGATCTTTTTCGAAGACCAAGTCCAAACCACGTGAAGCACTTCCATGCTTTGCCACGTGTAGGTTGATCCAATGGCTCTCATCATGTCGGCAAGTCTCTCCATCCGCTCCCACCAAACCACCATGGCACTTGCACCGACCCCGCCGCTGATCCAACTCCGTCGACCGAATCGCCTGCTCGGTCACCTTGTCCTCGTTGCGCCATGCTTGACTCCATTGACTTCACCCAAGATCCCGATCGTTCTGGACCTCAGCTCTTCAAGCTTAGTCCCGATCATCCTCGCCGTTGACCGTCATTGACCTCCAAGCAACCTGCACAACAATAGACAAAGAAATCGATTTCGGGAATAAGTTCTTCACAACTTGACCCACGTTAGTCAAAACATGCATCATGCAACACATATGCCATGAAACCCATGAACTTGACCTAACCTAACACTCATCGCCACTTTTGGCCGATGAACAGCAAGAACCCGGTCAGACCGCCATTGAAAGGCCGGTCTGACCGCGTGCCCAACATCGGTCTGATCGCACCTGTACTGACAGCACAATAAACTTTGACAAAAACTCGTGTTTCAACAAACCGTTAACGGCATTGCCAATTGTAACATCATCCTAAGATCGTGCACATATCCCCATGATGTACACATTCTCCCCCTTGATGAACACATTGGCAATTTCCCACAACTGCAAATTTTGCGGTTTGAAAAGTAAAAACTCGACGTTTTCGTACAAAGGCACAACTTGGTCCAAATGCAAGAGAAAGCAATGGAAATAACCAAGTTGGCTTCAAAATAGCATAGACAAGTGAGATAAGGTAAAAAGAAAGCGAGAAAGCTTTATTTTTCAAAAAAGAGTCAAAATCTCACTTAAGGTCTATATGAAAGAACAATTGTTCGAATTGACCTTTGATCATTGTGTGGATGCAAGAATTGCAATTCAAGGTCAAGAAGTAGCAATAAGACTATAAGAATGCAAATAAGAAACTCCCCCTCACTATGATCCTCAAATTTTAGAAAATCTCAAAATTTTCTATTTTTCTCCAAGAGGCTCCCCCTTTTTAACATTTTTATATCTTCTTCCCTTTATACAACTTTGATATATCTTTTCCCCTTTGACAATGGAGTTATCAAGGAATCACGTCTTCCTCTCGTCCAGATATGACAAATGTAGAATGAGGAAAAAGCATAAGAAGGAGCATGCATTAAATGCAATGGAGTGGCTTTATTTTGTATTTTTTAATTTTTGAGTACAAGAAGCTTTGGAGATTACCCAAAAGAACAAGCTGGCATTTCTAATATTGCACAAGAACATATCAAGCCTGAAAGTGCTAGCAAGATCATGTTAAGACATATATATCAAAGCTAAGCTCGAAGGCTCAATGTAAAGCAATGAATTTTATCAATTTAAGCAAAGCTTCAAATTTAGCAAGTTCATCAACAGGGATCCTAAAATGATAATGGCCATGTCAAAATATCAATGTGAGATCAAAAAGCTAACAAAGATCACATTAAGAGACAAACAGGTCCTGAATTGAATCATTTTGCTCAAATTAGCTCAAACGCCTATTTTTCAATAGTTTTTCATTTACAATGAATATTGAAGTTGACTAATGGTCTAACTTAGTGAAGAAGATCTTGGACTAGGAGCCATCAACAAACTCTTCCTAAGCTTCGACCAGAAGTTGATTAAAGGTATATCTTAGTGAAGAAGATCCTGAACTAGGAGTCATCCACAAACTCTTCCTAAGCTTCTACCAGGGCGACAAATCTTAAGGTTCATCTCTGTTTTGACAAGCAGTCCCCATGAGATCGTCTGGATCATCAAACTATCTCCAAGTTCATGTCTATGACATGAAGGGGTGGATAACGAGCTGGCTCAGCTCGTTAAGAAAACGAGCTCGTCTCGTTAAGATAACGAGCAGAAACTCAGGCTCGGCTCGTTAAAAACTCAAACTCGGCTCGTTAAGCTCGTTAGGCGCGTTATCAATAAACATAGTGAAAATCTTAAAATGTAAAGAACAATTCAGTCATTGACCACCCAATGACCTAAACATGTGCATGTTGATGCCTTATTCAACCAAACACATGCATGGAGGTGGAAGAGGGAGGCCGGGACCGAAGGAGGAGGCGGCGACGGAAGAGGGAGGCTGGGAGCCCGGGACCGGAGAAGGAGCCAAGGAGGCGGCGGCGGAAGAGGGAGACCAGGACCGGAGGAGGAGGCGGTGGCGGAAGAGGGACTAAGGGAGGCCGGACCGGAGCAGGCCAGGAGCCACGGGGCGGGCGGCCCCGGCCAGGTCTGACAGCCGCGTCATAGGGTAGTGGGGTGCGGGACGGGGTCACGGGGCCGGGGTGAATCAATCAGGGACAGGAGCACAGCCACAGGGAAGGAAGGGAGTGGGTTAGGGTTGTGATGCGCTTGCCGCCTGCGCTACTGAGCTTTGGCCTGCAGCTGTGAGCGACACTGCGACGGTGAAATGAACCGAGCCAAATGAGTTAAACGAGTAACTCGCAAGCCAGCTCGGCTCGGCTCGTTAACAAAACGAGTTTTTTTTGCTGGCTCGGCTCGGCTCGTTAAGGGACCGAGTTCGAGCCGAGCCCTTAACGAGCCAAGTTGGCTCGCGAGTTTCGAGCTTTTTTTCCACCCCTAATGACATGCAGTCTCGTGAGAGCAGTTTGGCACATTTTAACCACATGACAATCTTTAAATTTGATTTTTCAATTTTTCACAAGAGCGGTTTTAGATTCTCAGAAGAACAAGAAGCTCAAGTAATAATCAATTTCAGATTCAAGAGCTAACAAATCAATTTTAACAGGGCCAATGTCACAAAAGGAGCACTAATTGCGCAACTAGCTAAAACATCAACATATTGCAGTTTTAATTCAAGTTGTTTTTAGAGTTCTAGCTCATTCAGCAAAGACTTAGCTACACATGTGAAAGCATGATAATTCTAGCAAGTCAAAGAACTAGACTTGGCATTGAGCAAGAATTGAAATACTAAAGCTCTAAAGGGTAATAAGCAAAGCTTCATCAATTTTAAAAGATAAGCAGAAAAGCTTATATTGCAATGCATCTTTTTGGATTTTTCATATGAATGCAATATGATACAATGAGATGCGAGAAAAGCTCAAAAAGCCTAAAAAGCCTAAAAAGATCAACAAGTTTAAAAGAAAATCAAGACAAGATCAGATGAACAAGGAAAGATCAGAAAGAATCCAACTCCTCCTCAAACCAACCCATAGGGATAAATTACCCCTAACTCACTTCTCAAGGTGCCAAACCTTGTTGGGTCTAAAAGCTTGGTGAGGATATCAGCTAACTGAGCCTCGGACTCCACAAAATACAACACAATATCACCCTTCTCAACATGGTCTCTAAGAAAGTGATAGCGAATGTCTATGTGCTTGGTCCTAAAATGTTGCACTGGGTTTTTATCAATGTTAATGGCAGAAGTGTTATCACAGAAAAGAGGAACACTAGCAAAATTTAACCCAAAGTCCTTAAAAGTGGACACCATCCACAAAATCTGACTACAGCAAGTAGCAGCAGCTACATATTCAGCTTCAACAGTGGATTGTGCAACAGAGGACTGCTTCCTAGACGACCAAGAGACAAGAGAAGTGCCTAAGAAATGACAAGTGCCAGAGGTACTCTTCCTATCTAGTCGACAGCCCGCAAAATTAGAATCGGAAAACCCCCGAATGGACAACGAAGAGGAGCAGGAATACCAAATACCATACTGGAGGGTAGAGCGTAAATACCTAAAGATGCGCTTAACGGCTTAGCGATGTGAAGTCCTCAGAGACGCCTGAAACCTCGCACAGAGGCAGACCGCGAAGTGGATGTCTGGTCTTGAGGCCGTCAAGTACAGAAGAGAGCCGATTATGCTGCGGTACTCACGTTGATCCATGGCTTCTCCTTCCTCATCTGGATCCAAAGCAGTTGAAGTCGCCATGGGAGTGGCGATCGGCTTGCAGTCACCCATCTCGAAGCGCTTGAGCAGATCCTTGGTGTACTTCGTTTGATGGATGAAGATCCCTTCCTTGCATTGCTTGATTTGAAGCCCCAGAAAGTAGTTGAGTTTGCCCATCATACTCATCTCAAATTCTCTGTACATAGTCTCAGAAAAACTGGAAACAAGAGCATGAGAGGAACCACCAAAGATAATATCATCAACGTAAATCTGAATAAGCAGGAAGTCATTGCCATGCCTAAGAATGAAAAGAGTATTATCTACTTTTCCCATTTCAAAATCATTCTTAAGCAAGAAGGTCTTAAGTCTATCATACTAGGCTCTAGGGGCTTGTTTAAGACCATACAAGGCTTTGGATAGCTTGAAACCACGATCAGGGTGCTTGGGATTCTCAAAGCCAGGGGGTTGCCTAACATACACTTCCTCCTCTATAAAACCATTCAAAAAGGCACTCTTAACATCCATTTGATGCAACCTAAAATCTTTAGATGCAGCAAATGCAAGCACAATGCGAATGGCTTCTAGTCTAGCAACAGGAGCGAAGGTCTCATCAAAATCTAACCCCTTAACCTGGCTAAAGCCCTGAGCTACCAACCTAGCCTTGTTTCTAACCACATAACCATCCTCATTTTGTTTATTTTTGAACACCCAACGGGTTTCTATCACATTATGACCACTAGAAGGCTCTACTAGGTTCCAGACTTTCTTTCTCTCAAAATTCTATAACTCCTCATGCATGGCATTGACCCAGCTAGAATTAGATAAAATATGTGATATATCGCGGGGTTCAAAAGAAGCTACAAATGCAGGTGAGAGAAAAGACTCAAATCGTGATACCTGGAGCGAGTAACTCGCTCATGAAGATTACCAATCATCTGATCCGGAGGATGTTGCTTCTGAATGTGCAGTGGAGCGCCTGGGGGAGACAACATCTTCTCAACCTCCGCAGGTACTGCTGATGATGAAGATGCAACAGGAGCCTCACTTGGAGGTGAAGCAGTTGTAACAGATTCTGGAGTTTGGACAGAAACATCAGCAACAGGTGGAGAAGCAATATCAAGTTCATCCTCATCTTCTTCAACAAAAGTGCTCTCTGTCACCTGTAAGTCACCTGAAATATCGAATCTAGCTCTAGGGCTAGTCTCATCAAAAGTAACATTACATGTCTCCTGGACAATGTTAGTTTCAACATTAAAAACCCGAAAACCCCTCGAATGAGCAGGATAACCCAGAAATAAGCCATCACAAGTCCTTGATTCAAATTTATCTAGATTCCCTGTCTTGAGAATAAAACACTTTGATCCAAAGACTCGAAAGTGAGAGACAGAGGGTTTTCTACCAAAACGAAGCTCATAAAAAGTCTTGCCCAAAAACAGTCTCAAGAAGACACGGTTTGAAATATACCAAGTTGTAGCAATAGTTTCGCCCAAAACCTCCTCGGTGTGCTATACTCATCTAGCATCATCCTAGCTATCTCGATTAAGGTTCTGTTCTTCCTTTCCACAACGCTATTTTGTTGAGGGACGTGTGGAGAAGAGAACTGATGCTCAATACTGCGCTCAGCACAAAAAGAGGCAAAAAAGCATTCTTGAACTCCATGCCATTGTCACTGCAGATCGCTCTTAAGGCACCAGGAAGTTCAGAAGCCAAACGAAGAACAAGATCATGATAATGATCAAAAGCCTCATCCTTCGAAGCAAGAAAGAACACTTTGAGTATCTCAAAAAAATCATCGATTATGACAAGAATGTATCATTTGCCACCGACTGACCGAACCCTAGGAGGACCAACAGTATCCATATGAAGCAACTGTCCTGGTCCGTCAGTCATGACCATAGTCAATGAAGGGTGTGAGGCGAAAACTTGCTTGCCATGCCTACAGGGTGCACATACAGCATCCTTGACGGCTTTGAGTTTAGGCAAACCTCTTATGAGATCAAGGCCGCTAACTCGCGTCAGATGATCAAAACCAATGTGCCACAAACGTCGGTGCCAAAGCCAGATATCAGAAGAAGATGCAATTAAACATTTGAGAGATCCAGCAAGAGATTCAGAAAAATCAGCTCAAAAAATTCTGCCAACTCTAGAAATCCTAAAAACAAGCTCATCGGCAAAATCAAGCACATGACATGTATTTTTCTTAAAACGAGTTTCGTAGCCATCATCAAGAAACTGCGAAATAGAAAGCAAGTTTTACCTTAGCTTGTCCACAAGGGCGACGTCCTTCAAGATGAATCTGTCATTCACCTTGATTGATCCTGTTCCTTCAATTCGTCCTTGTGTATCATCTCCAAAGGTGATGAAGTCATCACTCATCGACCGCGTGAAGGAAGTGAACCATCTTGAGTCTCCGGTCATGTGGCGTGAACAATCGGAGTCGAGCCACGTGTTCTTCCTCCTTCTGCGGCGATCCTGAAAATCAAGGCACAAAAGATCGATGTGTCTCAATACTGGGGTTAGTTAAAAGCGACTTAGGAACCCAGTATTGAGACACACGTCTACGAGTAGTATGCAAAGCAGAAGTGCTATCCTTGATTTTATTTGAAGTTCTGTTATGAGCAATGGTTACACAACATGAGAAGCATCCTGTCTAGAAACATTATGATGATGAGCATGTGAAACAAATCCTAGTCCAGGTTTCTTTCTTTCTAAATGACCATGTCTCATAAGAGCTCTAGGTTGATGAGATGAAATTCTAGCAAGATTTTTCTTAGCATTTTTCAATCTACGCCAACAGAACTCAACCAAATGTCCAATCTTCTTGCAATAGGTGCAATGGTATTTGGTACCTCTGGGAGAAGCACCTTTTGGCTCCAAAGAAGGTTGGACAAAACCTGTAGATTTGAAAATTATTTTTGCGGGTTGGGTTATGAATTCAACTAAGCCATTTTTCAAGATCTGAATGACATTAGGCTTGGATTTGTCCTAGGTAGAGTTGTATCCTAACCCTTACTTCTTATAAGGAGATTTAGACGTGTCCAGAATCATGTTTAACTGTTTCTTATCTTTAGAGAATTTTTCTAGTGTGTCCTTAAGTTAAGTATTTTCTTTTCCAAAGTTAACACATGAATCACAAGTCTTGGCCTTAATGGCTATAGCATGTTTCTCCTTAAGAAAAGCAACTTCAAGCTTATAGGCTGCACATGAGGCACAAGGTGTAGATTCAATTGTGTCAAATCCAAAATCCCCAAAGCAAAAGACCAAAACAAGAAATCACAAACCCTAATCCAGAGGGCGGACTGACCGACGGTAGTTATGCGGACTGACCGGCGGCTGAGGTGCGGACTGACCGCAAGCACGATGAACAAAACAGACAGCCCAAAAACCAAAGCTCAAATCGGTCTAACTTTTGATTCACACGGCCAAACTCCACGAAACTTGAACCACACCTTCTCAAAGATATTATAAACCTATTCCAATCAAGGATCGCAGAGATCCATGCCAAAGTTCCTATCTTTTTCAGTTTGAACGAAGGTGGTTCAAAAATCGAGTCAAATCGAAAATGTGATCTACAGAGATGATCTTAGATGGGTTTCCACATGTCACAGCAAGTTAGATCAAGGCAAGAAATCAAGCAAAAACTCGCGGATTAAAGAAAGACCTCAAATCACCAAATAGAGAGAAAGAAAGCAAATAGACTCATATTTGAGAGAACTTTCTTTGGATTGATTTGATATGGTATTGGTTTACAGCTACTCCATCAATGGAGGACAAAGACTCAATACATGAGCATGAAATCAAATCCAACTCTCTAGAACCCTAACTTCCAACTATCTTCCCCCTAAGCACAAAAGCAAAACTAGGGTTTTCAATAATGAAATGATTGAAGAGAGGTGCAGCCACCTCCCTCATCTATTTATAGTGGAGGCTTAGACCTTCTAGAAGCATTAACCCTAATGGGCTCCCGTCAAGGTCCACACACAAACGGGTCACACATGCACGTATTTTAAAGTGTCGTTTTCATCTCCTCTTGACCTAATCCGCTTCTCCACGCATCGTCTTGCGCCGTGGGTTGGCAAAAGGTCACCAAGACGGTATTTGGTAAAATTACCAAAATACCCCTTCTCGATCTTTTTCGAAGACCAAGTCCAAACTACGTGAAGCACTTCCATGCTTCGCCACGTGTAGGTTGATCCAGCGGCTCTCATCATGTCGGTAAGTCTCTCCCATCCGGCTCCCACCGAAACCACCATGGCACTTGCACCGACCCCCACGCCGCTTGATCCAACCCGTCGCACCGAACTGCCCGTTCAGTCACCTTTGTCCCTCTTGCGCCATGCTTGACTCCATTGATTTCACCCGACATCCCCGATCGTTCTGGGCCTCAGCTCTCCAAGCTTAGTCCTGATCATCCTCGTCGTTGACTGTCATTGACCTCCAAGCAACTTGCACAACAATAGACAAAGAAATCGATTTCGGGAATAAGTTCTTCACAACTTGACCCACGTTAGTCAAAACATGCATCATGCAACACATATGCCATGAAACCCATGAACTTGACCTAACCCAACACTCATCGCCACTTTTGGTCGATGAACAAGAAGAACCCTACGATCGCCATTGAAAGGCGGTCGACCATTGGCTTGGCTCGATCGCGCCCAATGCCTGCTCGACCAAGACTGCATCGACAAAGACAATAAAGTTTGACAAAAATTGATGTTTCAACAAACCGTTAACGACATTGCCAATTGTAACATCATCCTAAGATCATGCACATATCCCCCATGATATCCTCAATTCTTTTGTAATAGTAAATATATTCAAATTCGACCAAATTCAACAAGTATTCTGTTCACATTCACATTGGTTATAACATTCGATTTGTGGTTAGAGTAGTCCGCCAGGTCGAACCAGTTTTCCTCATCCCAAGTCCCCGCCATATTCGCATGAGCGATAATGAAACAAAGGAAGTTGATGAGGAATGCTTGAGTGAAATGATCATCAAGAACTCAACGCCTTCTTCCCTATAGACGGCGCCAGCTGTCGACGATCGAGTCGTTAATCTTACAAAATGAAAAGAGAAAAATGGCAGAGAGTTCTTGGGAGAGAATAGGATTGCTCTTTATTGCTATGAACTGGCTATTACAAGGGGTGCCTTCGACAAGGCGATGAACTAATCCTAATTACACTGAGCGTAATGCTTGCTATGCTATCCAATCGTTTGTTGATCTTCCTAATTGGATTCGATCTCCCTTCTACCGCTTACGTTCTTCTTTAAGTAGTTGACGAACTGGCGGCAGTTACTCCTGGAAGTGGCGCCTGTTGGGAAGTGACGCATCCGGTTGGAGCGAGGCAGTGGTTGACAAAGTATCAACCGTTCAGCGGTTGTGCATCTGTGAGACACACAACCATAGGGTAGTAGTTGTCAATGTCTTTAGATTATGAAACATCACGTGGTATGGACCGAATATGACATGTGTTCCATTCATTACACAGTATGGAATATACCCGGAGTTAGACCCAGATGCCCGTTCAATGCTTCTATGAGCAGTCATCTGGTTGTGGACTGGGTACAGGCCCTCGTCTGACCAGGGTATCCTCGGAATAACCTCTAAAATCCTTATGATCACGGAGGTCGTGAGCCTCAGGGGTTACGACCATGAAGACATATGGTCTTTTATTATGTATTAAAGTAATACATCGAGAGTTCAATCCTCGTCAGTTAGCCCCCGAACTTTAAGTGAATTGGTCGTGCGAACACTATCTCCCGATGAAGTCGTACCGGGCAGATCCTCATTTAATGTCGTGACACTCGAGGTGGTCTATATTCACTTTAAAGTTGAGAAATTGCCTTGGGACCCAAAGAGTTTTTCAGTCCGTTGGACTTTTTGGGTAACTCCCGATTACGGTTAAATAATTATGGCTATAAAATCCCTTAGCACGGGGCTTAGGTTTTTACGCCTCTTGCTTTCCCTTTTCATCTCTTGAGAGAAAAATCGTCTCCGACCTCCCTTTGTCTACAACTTTCTACGACCTACTTTCTTCACCTATCCAAATCTCCGCCTTGTTGGATCATATTACCAACTGGTCGGCTTCTGATTTGAGCGAGAAGAAGCTTGAGAGCTTGGAGAAGATCGGGTTGCTTCCTGACAAGAACCTGATTTCTTGGAGATTAGCAGCCGGAGAGCATTCTCCGAGCGGTGAAGATGGGAAAATTCCTGTCTTCCTCTCATATATCGAATGCGGATTTAGGCTCCCAATTCACTCCTTTCTTCCCAAAGTTTTGTTGTATTACGGAGTCGAACTGGTGAATCTTGCTCCCAATGCCATCGCCAACCTCAGCGTTTTTTACTACCTCTACGAAGCGTACTTGGGATTCCCGCAACTCAGGATCTCTTCAAGTACTACTACATGATGGCGAAGTCGGGAAAGACGACTGGGATGCCTGGAGAGCGTACCTTGCGCCTCCACGATGGAAAAGATGATGAGTATATTCCTATGTACTCAAAGTCTTCATGGTCGTCATGGAAGAAAAACTGGTTCTACATGACAGTCACTAAAAAAGACAGCCTTTACTATTCTGGTAAGAATGCGGTCGAGAATCCAGAATGGCGCTCCTCTACGAAGGAGGGAAAAGTAGAGAGATAGGTTGAAGCCATCCAACTCCTTAATGTCAAGGGTTTAACCTCCTGACATGTAGTAAAGGACTTTTCCATGCGCCGGATCAGCCCTTTGAAGGCCCGAGCATATCCGATGCTCTGGTATATTGGTCGTGATGATGCGACCAAAGATTCCAAGGAGGGTAAGTTTTGAAGAATTTCGACTAGTTTGCTTATGTTGGTCAATTATTTTAGTGATCCTAAAGTCTCTTGTTTATCCTTACAGCTTTTTCTCCTGATGAGAACAAAAGCCAGGTCAAGATAATCTGCGCCGGAGAGCTTGGTGAGAAGGCTGATTTCCCTCGGATCTTAACGATTGTTTCTGCAAAAGAGAGAGCTGAGAGACTTAAGGTAAAAAATATCAACCACTTTTCATATTTATATGTTTTTTGATCGGTTATACCATAAACCCTCTTTAATGTGTACTCGGACGGACTGAGGATCAATGAGGCCACTGAAAGTTGTGAGCCGATTAACGCTCCAACCACTCCTACGACCACACAAAATGTTGGCCTTATAGAGATAGATAACAGAATAGAAATGTATATCATAGATGAAGGATGTTCATCACCTAACTAACGTTGATTTTAATTTTAGGCGGTTGTCATGGACTCCAATGTAGTCACCGAGGACCTGCCAGTTGCTACCGTGGCAACTAATTTGGAGACCGACGAGACCACACCCTCCGACCTCATGGTCAGGGATCTTGTTCTCGACCAGTTGGTCGAGAACATTTCTTCCGACCTTCAATTGGAGGACGTAGCGGATATAACCAACCCCACCGGAATACATAGTCTGTTTGTGACTTGGCTGTATGCGAATCCGACAGGTACCCGACATCTGCATAGCCAGCCATAGTCAGGTCTTGGTTCTTTCTATAGAATAGATCAAGGTCTTTGCTTCCTTAGAGGTATCGGGAGATGCCCTTTATTCTCTGCCAATGCCTTTTGGTAGGTTTTGCACTATATTTTGCTAATAGGCTTACAGCAAAATCCAATGCCTGGTCTAGTACAGTTTGCTAAATACATGAGCGCTCCTATTGCACTTAAGTATGAGAATTCCGGCCCCAGGACTTCCTCCCCCTCTTCTCTAGGTCTGTACAGATCCTTGTCTTGCTGCAAAGATCTGCCAACCATCGACATTTTCGAATGGTATGCCTTTCCAAAATTGAATATTTCTAACACCTTTTGAGTGTAGGTTGACTGATGCACTAATATCCCTTAAGGTACATGCTCAAGCTATAATCTTAGACAATATTTGGTTTTACCCAAATCTTTTATTTCGAACTTTGACTCAAGGTAAGAGTTTGCTTCCTTAATATCTTCCAGGGTTCCGATGACATTTAGATCATCTACATACACTGAGATTATACAAAATCCATTCTGGGATCATTGTATAAATACACAGGGACAATCCTCGTTGTTCGCGTAGCCTTTCTTGCATAGAAAATCGCTCAAGCGATTATACCACATTCTGCCTGATTGCTTAAGTCCGTACAGTAATTTTCTGAGTTTCACACTGTACATATTTCTATTTGCTCTGTCTTGGTTTGGAACAGGGATACCTTCAGGTACCTTCATACAAATGTCTGAATCCAAATTTCTATAAAAGCATGCAGTTACCACATCCATCAATTTCATTTCAAAATTCAAGTTTACTGCCATTGAGATTAAATATCTAAAGGTAACTCCGCCCATGACTGGGGAATATGTTTCTTCATAATCAACTCCTGGACGTTGAGTAAAACCTTATGCAACGAGCCTTGCTTTATATCTTACAATTTCATTATTTTCATTTCTCTTTTGAACAAATACTCACTTATGCCCTACGAGGTGCACATGGGGAGGCGTGCGGCTTACAGGCCCAAACACATCTCTTTTATTCAGAGATAATAATTCAGTTTCTATTGCCTTCTTCCAATCTTCCCAATCTGATCTTTTCTTACATTCAGTGAGCGATGCAGGCTCTGGATCAAGATCGATGATTGTGACAATTTTCTTTACAAAATAAATATCAACATTGGCTGTCGTTCTATTCATAGATTCTCTCATGGTCACATAGTTTATAGCTATTTCTTTATAGGGCGATTCTTTGAAAGCTTCTACTTGCTCATCACTACTTCTAATTACAGGGGCAAGTCCTTTTAGTTTTTCAGCTCCGATGTGCGCTTTTGTCCGTCTTTGGTTTCTCTCTCTCTTTCTATGCGAATGTTCAAATCCGGTATGCCTTTTCCTAAAGGTTCCATACTGGTGTCAGGCCTTAACTGGCTCCCCTTCTAGTTCTAGGGAATTTCAGTGATCGGTTGTGTCAAGTCCTTCTTGTCCTTTTTGACCAGGCGTCCCCGGCTACTTGGGATTCGAGGGACCATAGTTCTCGTCCTTTTATTCTGAGGCCCCTGGACGGGATTAGGGGTACCTTCATCCTTCTTTGGTATTTCAACCCTTTCCGGTGCATTGCATGCAGTCACATACGACTTGGTCACGCTCTTCAAATCACTAAAGTGATTAGGCAATTGATTCGCTAATACTTGCAAATAAATGATTTTCTAGACTTCTCTATTTGTTTCACTTGTACGCGGGCCATGTGCACGGATTCCCGTAGCTTTCCACGTAATTTTTCGATATTTTTCATCAAGAGGTTGATTCCCTCCTCCCAATGACTGGAAACTATCATCATTAAATATGCTATCAACGAAGCGGGCAATATGCAAATCTCCAGTCATAGGGTCCAACCACTTGATTATGGATGATATCTCATAACCAACGTATATCCCAGACTTTTGGAGAGGGCCTATTGCAGTACACTGTGGTGGGGGTATATGCACATAAACCTTGCACCCAAATTTGCGAAGATGAGAACTTTTCAGTGCTGACCCTTGCACTAGTTGCATAGGTGAATGGATATTATATGCCGACAGTATAAAATTGATGAGAGTTGCTACGTGCAGGACTGCATGTTCCCAATATGTAGTTGGTAAATTACAATTATGCAAAAGCGGTCAGGCAATAAATTTAATTCTTTTAATTAATGCCTCTACTAATCTATTCTGGGTGTGGACATGCAGTACAGAATGCCAACTTTAATTCCCATTACCATGCAATAATTATCAAATGTCTTTGAAGTAAATTATCTGGCATTGTCCATTCTGATGGACTTCACATGACGATTAGGGAAATTATTTTAAATTTTAATTATCTGCTAGGTTAGCTTTGCAAAAGCATGGTTTTTCGGAGATAATAAACATACATGCGACCATTTCGAGGAAGCAGCACCATAAAATATCTAAATGGCCCTGACGGGGGCTGAATAGGACCACAAATATCTCCCTGGATACGTTCCAGGAATGCAGGGACTTCATCATTCACTTTCAGAGCAGAAGGTCTAGTAATTAATTTTCCAGTGGCACATGCGGGCCACACAAAATCTTTCTGATTCGAGAAATTCTTTACATTGATATTATTTCCCTATGAATTAATTATATTTCTCATCATCCTAAGATATGGGTGGCCTAATCTATCATGCCAGAGATAGAAAAGTTCAGAACTTCTAAATATAGTTTCCAGGGTAGTATAGGCTGCGAGTGCCTTAATATTAGTGTAGTATAGCCCAGTCTCAAATGAAGGAAGTCGTTCTAATAACCTTTTTCCAGTTTCTTCATGCTTTGTAATGAGCAAGTATTCCTTACCATACTCTTCTTCAATCTCTACGTGAAAACCATTAGCGCGAATATCCTTGAAACTTAGGAGAGTTCTAGTCAATTCTGGGTATAACAAAGCTTCTTTAATGATCAAAGTTGTGCCCATTGGGAATATAATTGTGGCCCTTCCTAAGCCTATTATACAAGCATCGCTGCCCGCGATTGTCGTAAGACTACCAGCATTCTTGCTGGTCGATTGAAAGAATTTCGTCTCTCACAAGATGGTATTTATTGTGCCGCTATCAGCTAAGCACACTTCCTCCATAGGGCGCCACACGCGTTCTAATATAGAGTACTTAATTAATATGTAGCAGGAAGCAATCAACACATAAATAAAATACTTCAAATATCAGAACATATCATGCTGTTATTAACTGAATAAATGAATGAATTAGGTAATTTCATCCAACCATCACGAGAAATAAATTGTTTAAGGCTCTACACGAGCATACAAGCATCATCCGTACAAAAGTATAACTTATTCCATCTACGCATAAAATAAATGACATTTAAAGTCTAAGTGCATTATGTGCACTAGACTGAATCCACCAAGAAGTTAGAGACTTCAGCTGCTATCTTCTCAGTGGTGACATGCTCTTCCTGAGAAATTATGGTGGCAGCTACTGCAATATCAAGGGGGGTGCGGCTGCAAGAGTGGAGTCCACCTCCATCGATGCAGGCAGCTACTATGAGTCCTCCCCCTCAGCAAAGGCAAAGTGGGCTTCATGTTGCCCTTTTTCTGTTTGGCCTTAAAAGCGTCGATGACATGTTGCGGTTTTGCATAGATCCGCAACCAGTGCCCCCACTTGTCACACTTGTAGCAGGTTTGGTGTTGTTGACCATAAGGCTCGTCGTTCCGTTTTGTCTTGTCGGTCTTCTTTTCCTGTGGATCATTTTGTGTGCCTTTCTGGGCTGTGGCCTTACACTTCCTTCCCTTTTCCTTCATTATAGGCTTTCGCACCTTAAAGCTCCCAGCATTGGCCTCACGACCAGCGGAGCTCCTAGGTGGCTGGGCGACGAAATTCTTGCGGAGAACGTCATCCTGAGCCTCTGCAACCTGCATAATATCAATCAATTCAGCATACTCCGTGTAGCCGTCTTGACGATAGTTGCGCGCAGATTGCACTGCACTAGGGTGGAAGGTGGAGACCATCTTCTCAATCTACTGCTCATCTGTGACTTGCTTGCCACAGAGTTGAAGATTGGTACATATCCTGTGCAAGACAGAATTGTACTCTCCTACGGTCTTGAAGTCAGCAAATCTCAATCGGATCCATTCCTGCTCTACTTGAGGAAGAATGGTGTACTTTAGCAATTCTCCCAGTACCAGAGACAAACAATCACGGATTGAAAAATCACTAGCACAGCACAAATGCAAAGGGATATACAAAGGAATGCCGCAATACTCATAGAGCCAGCAGTACTCGAAACCACCGAGAAGATAGACATACTAGGCACGTCACAGGACGTTGTCCTATAAAACCTAGCGCCCGCTTTGCAGCGGTGAGAGGCGAGGCCGTCGGAGATACAAAGTCTTACTTCACTCTTCGGGACACACCAAAGACGAAGCCGAGGGTCAGGTGGGATGGTACACAAGAACTCCAAGAGAATGCTTCGGCCGAAGCAACACTCTGAGCACTAGTTGCCAAAGTAACGACACCTTCCTTCCACTGATTTTCTGAACAAGAAAGCACCTTTAGAGAGCTTTCTTGATAGAGACTCCACCTAACTCTTCAAGTAATCCTCACCGAGCCCAATTAGAGAAAAGGCACCAGAGGAACCAGCCGAGAGAGCCAAGTAGAGAATCTCTCCCTCAGCACCGAGTCAAGAAGTCCAGCTCAATGCTCCAGGAACATCCAAAAACGAAACTAGATTGGAAGAGAAGATCAAATTAATCTCGGGAACTCACTTGTTCTTCGGGTCAGATCCAAGTCTCAAGGGGCTCACCTTGTTGGGACTTAAAAGGAGAGAATTCGAGTCGGCCGCTCGGTTGCTCCAACGGCCAGCGAGAAAGACGCCATGCCGCCCAAGTCACCCGGAGCCGCCGCTGCATTCAGTTCACTCCTGAGCAAAAAGGGAAAACAACCGCCCTCTGTATCGTGCTCTCCCACCAAGCCAGAGGAGAGGACCAGCGAAGTACCCTTTCCAAATTAATCTTTTCTCTAATTGAGAAATTACCGAAAAGCCCTCAAGAACAACAGTCCTCCGTAACATTGTCTTCCGTGAGCAGCCAACCCAGCAACGAGAAGGTCCTAAGGCCATATGCTGGCCCAAGGGCCAAACCCAAGAATAGCCCTCTGAAGTTCTAACTGCCAACTGCCAAGCAGTATCCAGCTCAGCTTAGGGGATGAGCCAGTCCTCCAACCGAAACCTAATTTCCCTAGTATCTGAAACCACAACGATAACAGGCACCAACCGGGGCAATGGCCATCCATATGTCACGAGCACATGCTGATGCTTGCCAGTATCCGAATTATGAAAAGGCCGAGCTGATAAGATAAGCAGCGATATAATATGATACTTTAGGCACACTTGAATGCGCTGGGCTTATTAACTTCCTTCAAGTTACAAGGTTCAGATGACCATGGACAATTCCATCCAAAGTTGCAATAAAATCAGTCTTTGTTTTCAGCATTGCCGCAGTAGTCACACGGGTTCAGTCTTTCTTTTCAACATTACCGCAGTAGCCATACGGGTTCTTCTTGTCCCAGTTCCACTGGTCCCTGCACATCTCAATCCCATACTGGGCTCTGCAAGTAGCAAGTGTACCAACTCCCGATTAGTATTTTTTTTTCGAGAAACTATAAGTTTCAATTTTGATTACCTCCAGTCGAGCTCCTTTCCGGCCTTCTCAGTGGACGCATAAACCTCCTCTGAATCGCCCGGCCTCCTCGGCACTTCTTGATAGGAATTTCCTGCGGTTTTGCAGCCAGAAACGTCAGTTTCAAGCCTGTTTCCAACGGAAAAGATCAAACAAGATCGAGGGAAATATCAACCATGCGCGCGCGGATACGATATACCTTGCCGGACGCCTCCAACATCTCGAGGACAGTCGTTCCACGCCCTGTGCCGAGATTGTATGCCACACAACCTGACCAAAAAGAATCAAGAACGAGAGATGAAATTGGTAAAAGTGGAGGGTGGTTGAGCATGCAGGCACGTATGTTTGAGCAGCAAATTGGCGTACCAATGTCAGGAGTAGCGAAGAGCTTTTCCAGTGCTGCGATGTGACCATCGGCCAGGTCCATTACATCATTACATATTTACATGTATGTAACCCCTGATCTGAGACACCAAGCAAAACAAATTACACCATATCGTAGAAATAGTGCTGAGAGTAACAAAGGAATAATTGCATATTTGACACTGCGTGCAGTATGTATTTGCCACGATAGAAATAACAAGGGCGCAATGGAATGGATGGCTCTCACCGCGGTGCCGTCCCTGGTGCGATAATCGTAGCCGTAGACGTTGAGCTCGGGGAGCCTGCCCACGGCGACCTGCTGGATGTAAGGCAGCAGGTTGTTGGGAATGCCCTTGGGATCCTCCCCGATCTCGCCGCTCTCGTGGGCGCCGATGGGGTTGAAGTACCTCAGCAGGATGATCCTCCATTCCGGGTCGGCATTGTGGTAGTCCTGGGCAATGTCCTCCAGGTAAAGCTGGAGCAAGAATCGGATGCCGTTACAGAGATGGCACGAGAAAAGTTAGCATCGCTCTCTATCGATATCAGCAACGTGAATCATGACGCGACAAGTTTATCTCAAGTTTGGCAAGTTGGCATTGAACCTTTGTCCTGCCGTATGGGTTCAGAGCCATCCGGTAGGAGTCCTCGACAAAGGGGACTTTCTCCGGCTGGCCGTACACGGTCGCAGACGACGAGAACACCATCTGCGTGGTACCATATCATCACATAGTTTAGTTCTTGCAAGTAGCAGAACAATCATCCCTGAAGAGTTTCTCCATGGTCACCGTGCAAAGGACAGTACGAACGGAGGATGAGATTTACAGTACCTTCTTGCATCCGTACTTCTTCGTGACGGCGTAGAGGTTCATCGTGCCACCCAAGTTGTTCTCGTAGTACATCTCGGGGTGCGCGACGCTCTCAGCCACCGCCTTCAGCCCGGCGAAGTGTACGACGGCTTCATACCTGAACATAGCAGCATAGGAGTATAGGACACGTTGACATGCAGAAATAAGTGCCGAAAAGCCAGATAGTTTGATCGATCAAATTCCAACCTCTTGGCGGCGAACAACTTCTCCAAGTCCTCCTTGCTCTTCAGATCCCCCTGAAATCGAACCAATCCATGAAGTGCACGCATACATAGTTTCACACGCATGCAAGCAGATCAGAAAGCAATCAGGTGCAAGGGCAAGGCAAGCATGGTATGCACGACGATCGAGCAGGAACAGATGAGGATGACGGTGTTAACTAGGTGTATGGAGCGTGCGTACGGGGATGAAGTCGAGGCGGGCGGAGAGGGCGCGGCCGGCGAGGTGGCGGACGCGCTCGAGCGCCCCGGGGACGGAGTTGTGGAAGTTGTCGACGACGGTGACGTCGTAGCCCTTCTTCAGCAGTTGCAGCACCGTGTGCGTGCCGATGAACCCCGCGCCGCCCGTCACCAGCACGCTCCTCCTCTCTCCGTTCTCCGCCTCCTCAGCCACCGGCACGGCCACCGTCGCCCCGCCGTTCGCCATCGGTCGATCGGTCTCGGTCGTTGGCTCCGAAAGCGCGCGGCGACGCTATCTACGATCTATCTGCCGTGGAGTTTTATTGCTGCACGTCGCGCGGGGCTCGTTGGCGAGGAGGCGCCAGTCGCGAGCAGATTTATATCGGTGCGCGTGCCGCGCGCCCTGCTGTGCCGATCGAGAGAAACCAAGGGCAACGCTAGGCAAGAGCTGCGGTGGATCACGACTTGTTTGGTTAGTGTTCTGGATTTTATGTCTGAAAAAAGTAGTGTCTTGAGATAGTCTGAAAAGTAGATGATTTTTGTCTGGTCAGTCAAATCTGAAGATAAATTGTTTGGTTGGAAGTCTGTGTCTGAAATCAATGAATGAAAAATAGAACGCTGGATCGAAACTACGAACGGTGGATCGGAGCTGCCTAGTTCCCAGGCGCAAGTTTTGAACGCCTAGCTGAGTGTTGCCGCCTGGCCTGGCAGCTTACGCAGGAACGCAAGCAATCAATCAACCGGCAGTGGCCAGGTGCTCTTCCGGCTAGGCAAAAGGCTCCCAGGTATCAAAGCAAACGAGCCCCACGTACTGGATTGACTAACCGTACTTGCTGCTCCTGGATTGCCCGCTCGCGGCCTACTATCTCTCGTAGTCTCGTGTGACTTCGAAGGAGACTCCCTTGTATAGTTGTATGTCTCGTAGTACGATATTCGATATCTGTCCAGACAGGGGCGTAGCCAGCCAGCAGCTAGGCCTCAGGCTAGCCCAGCCAAACGTCGGGACAGGCCAGCCATCCTGTGGTCCACGTCCACCATTGCCCCTGTGATTTTGAGCTGGGCTTTGGGCCATTGCCTCGGCGGCCCGAGGCCCAGCTCCGCCACTGTGTCCAGATGGACTCAAACTTTCGTCTTTGGTTCTGTAGGCACAACGACTTGAACGTCTTTATAAGTTTTTGACTACGGAACCACGTGAAGAATTTTGATGCAAAATGTCTCATGCACCATCGGGTTTCCACATCGTTCCACTAGTGAGGGGGTTCCGTCCCATTCTGCATATTGTTAAGTGCCGACAACAATCCAGCATCACGGTCTGTGATAAGACATATGTTGGGTTGGTCTTCCACAACCGTCCGCTTCACACTCGTCAAGAACCACAGCCAACTAGATGTGCTCTCATTCTCTACAATGACTAAAGCAACTAGGAGAAGTTGATCATTCGCATCGGCCGTCACCACGGTGAGAATGGTGTCCTTGTACCACCCTGTGAGGAAAACGCCGTCCATCGTGAGCACAGGACGATAGAACTTGAAGCCCTATATGGCCTGGTAGTTTCGCCCTCTCATTTTGCACAAATTTATGCGCAAATCTTCCCTCCGAAACAGCACATTTCGTGCTACCGTCTTCTAGCTTCGCCTGCGGTTGCCTGCTTGCCGAGACCCCGACATCATCAAGGTTTCCCGTCGCCCTGTGTACAAAATTCACGTACACCATCGGCTTCCCGTATATTGCCGCCTCGGGCTGGGAGACAATCTATATGTACTGGCCCCATGCTACGCTTCCATTCACCTTAACCAGCTCCTATACATCCTATCCTCCCCTATTCGTGCAGGTGATCCTCTCGATGACAAGTTTCTTCGTCGTTGGCTCCATGTCGAACTCCCTCCGGATGCAACTCCGAAGCTCGTGAATATTCCTCGCATCGAGCCTCTCCTCCCGAACCACCATGTACTGGCATCTTGATAGGTCCAACCCATCGGGTCGACAGCCATGACGTCGCCAGGGACGGAGCATAGTGTGGGCCAAGCTAGGCCGTCACCCCCCCCCTCCTGGCTTTTTGGGGAAAAAATTGAACACGAGGTAGACACTGACTCTTGCGTTAATGACCACCTCCCTCCCTTATGAGCTCCTAATGACCACGTACTATATTTGTTCGAAAGAGCTCATGTCTTCCAACCTCCCTCACAGAGTCACAGTGCAGCGATGAATGATGACCACAAGACATGACCACCTGCACACTAGCCCGTGTGGCAAATGACCACCTCATAGTGCAGCGGCCTGCCTAGCCCAATAGCCCATACTCCGTCGTTGTCCTTGGCCGGTTGCCCCCCCTTATCATTTGGTCAAGTTCAGTCCCTCGTCATGCATACAAAACACTACCAAGTCTTGCATGTTCGAAATTACCTAAAACCACAACAATCCGATCTACGGTACGCGATATAACAAACATGGTACGTAGTTACCACAAATTTAATACGATGGAACTAATTAATAATATTTAATTACAAGTAATTTATTTCTTAGTAATTACCCACGACACAAACAATGACGATAAATTGCATGCAAGTAATCGATTAAATACGAGTAATGAAATACGAATAATTAATTAATTACCAACAAATTGATTACTTGTGAAAAAATTAATTACAAATAATTCATTACTAGTGTAATTACCACCAATAAACCATGACTCAAACAAACACGATTCATTACCACTAAATTAATTACGACTATTTAATTTTCACTAAATTAATTATGCTTAACTAATTGCCACTAAACTAATTAAGATCAATTAATTACAACTATATTAATTACGACTAATTAATTTTCACTAAATTAAGCGTGTTTAACTGATTACCACTAAACTAATTATGACCGATTAATTACCACTAAATTAATTATGACTAATTAATTACGATTAATTAATTTTTACTAATTTTTAACCACTAACTAATTCATACTAAAACAATAAAGCCTAATTAATTACAATTAATTAATTACCACTAACTATGAAGCACTAATAAATTATCGATACATTAGCTACTACTAAATTATTAACAAGAATAAACTATGGCTAAATTATTAGCAGCTATTTAATTAAGAATATAAGTTGTATTAATTAGGACTAGCTACTGAGTAGGACTAATTAACTACGACTACCGACTACGGTAATAACGACAAATGTAGTGGACAAAAATTTACATGCCCTTCGGGGAAACTGTTCAAAACCGCTACGGTCCTAACAACTGCCCTGAACTTTAATCTCCAAAAACAAAAAAATTATGTTCTCTATGTTCTCAACGACGAGCGTGAGAATGAGAACGAAAACGCAATTGAGATGACTGAGTGCGAGAGTCCGGTATTTATAGCCGCGCGAAGGCGCAGCGCTCGTGGCAGGAAATACGGAGGCGCTGTCAGGTCGCAACACTCTGGGCTAGGGGGGACGGCAGCAACCAGGCGACACTTGTGCGGAGGAGGTTCGTTTGGGGGGGGCCATCTAGGGCCATGCAGAGCCCTCGCCACTTCAAGTGGTCAGTAGATTCGGTGTCAGGCGGTGGCCGTGTGGACTCGGTTCCAGGCGGTGGCCGTGTGGACACGGCTATGTGTCGGCACACTGCGTGTCCGAGCTACAAGCATGCGGCCGAGCTACCATTTTTACCAATACGTCGCGAGAGACGTTAGTTGGGTCAAAAACACCCGCAACAGTGCCTTTTAGTCCAAAAACTCTGAATGTTTGGGATGACATTTTTGTGTCTTTTCTTCTTTTTGTCTTCCAAGTTAGGTATGCATGCCATTAGGTTGGCTATTTCCAGAATATCGACGATAGAAAAAAAGCTACAAATTGCAAGCTGTCAGTTTTCCGTAATAATTGGATAGGTACGAAGATTGCAGATCTTCCTAGACAAATGATATGCGAAACAGATAATTCCAAACAAACTTAAAAGCACCCCTCAAAGAGGAAGAATCTGATGATTTCAAATTGGACTGTTCACGAGCGTCCGTTTCTGCGATGCTTAATGGCCACAAATTGGCCTCCAGTGAGCTGTTGATGGGTTGTAGGAGCTTGCAGTGGGCCAAATTCCTCTGTATTTTGTTCAAATCGTAGAATGCATTTTTTTAGCGAAGGATGAACAATGCATTATGCCTGCACTGTTAAAATGTTCCATAAACAAACTCTACGCGTCTAAAAAAATACTATATGTATCTAAAAGAATCCACATATACGGCCATTTTCTCTTCCACCGATTTGAACTGTTCGTGAAGATTATTCCATATAAATGCTTCTTCATGAGCAGTGAAAGGACAGGGGTCTGTGAGTTTAAGAGATAAGAGAATTATTCAACTAGCAGAACGTATTTCGAAGATAAGCAAGCAAGCCAACGAAAAGGAGCGATGCGTCCGTGCGCTCACGTAATACATGGATTTGCAATCACCGAAACGACTGTTCCGCCATGTTAACCTGTAAAGATCCATGAGCACGACAGTATAAAGTATGAACCAGTAGTACTAAAGACCCATAAGCATGCCGTTGATTTTCCTTTGCCATTTCTTCTTCCTACCAGAGTCAGAGCTTAGTTTCCGACGAATAGAACAAGAATTTTTTTATGTCAGATTCAATAATCCTCAATTAATTAAACTAACTATCTGTAATATTTAATATGGATAATAGTATTCATAAGAACCATTAGAGATACCCCGTCTTCAAAATCCACAACGACTAGAGAAAATTACGACCGCTTTATAGTCATAAGGTCTGTCATGACCACCATATAGTCGTAAGGTTTGCTACGATCACTTTATGGCCGTAAAATTTGCTATGACCGGTCCATGTGGTAGTTAATACACATGTTGTTTATCTCTGACATAACCGCACATAGTTTTCACTGTCTCTGGCATAACCGCATGACGAATGTGTAGGAGGATGTCTATCTGACAACAACAGTAATTAACATGCGCTTTTAGGCAACCGTGAAGGCGCCTCCTGACCCATAACAACTGTCACCCTATCGGAGGCTATATAAAGAGCAATGCCGGCAGAAAGGACATGGGATTTGAAGATCCATAAATTCAAGACATTCATAAGCCATTAAACTTAGTTTCGATGGCTTGTTTTATTCTATAAACACATTCAATATATGAACACATGAGTAGAGTTATTATTCTCTTCAAAGAAGGCCTGAACCAGTCTAAAAAATACTTGTCTCTTCTTGTGTGATCTCGAGTATTGTGTTCCCAGCATTTATAACATAAGATCAATAGTAAAACATCAACAATTGGCGCCATCCATGGGGATACTGCTGTGATTTTCTTTGTTTTTACTCAGATGCCTTCGTGGAAAAAGAGTGGAATGAGGGGAATTAGTTCGAACTTGCAGATTACGCAGGACTCAACATGGATGCCTACTACAACTACGAGCAGAGCGAATTTTCGTCCAAGGGCCATGCTAACTCCAGGGACCCTTCACCAGTCCTAGGGGATCGCACCACAGACAAGATCAATGAGGGCACCTTATCACCAATGCTCTCACTAGCACCACTACGCCCAGAAGGGGAGTCAGAATCCTCACAAGGCAAGGGTCCAAGCGACCATGGCCAGTGTCGCCTGACGATAGGCGCTGAATGTAGCGAGGTTCCCACCTTCGAGCACTCAGGCCCATCCAAGGATGCCCGTTCTCCTTTGTCGAGTCTTGGAACGTGCCATTCCGGGACTCGACCGTCATCTGTTAACCATCACACTACGGTTACCCCTACCCGGGATATGGTCAAACATACTACAATTGCATATTCAACCACATATCCTGAGAATTTGCCTTCGACTAGAGACGGTTATAACCCAGAATTCCCCTTCATGGAGGGGATTGCTCTGAGTTGTGACACATTGTCTTTTGATTACTTATCGAGCTAGGAGGGCTCGACTGCAAGCGGCGACGACAGCACCCGAGAGGTCTTCGTCCTCCCTATAGATCCTGGTCACTCTCCACGAAATAGGACTGGGGATGTTGCCCATCTGACACATACTTCGACGCACTCATACGAATGGCGAGAACCCCTCCGTGATGAGGGAAATCTCAACATTCATGAGCACAACCGATATCCTCGAGGTGGTCACACTCCACCAAGAGATGCCTCGACAAACTCAGATGTAGATGATCTTGAGACTATCAGGAGAAGAAGGATTGCGGCCTAGAGAATGCTACCTGGTCGGGTCCAATACTAGCCAGAAACTACTTGAGAATCGCAATGGATCAATGATCTGATAGAAAACCCAAGTCAAGAGTTTGGACAAACGCCAGGCTACGATCTCTTCACTCAAGAAATCACTCAATGTCTTCAGGATAATATGACCAAGGTCGAGTGGTACCGGTGACAACGTTCTAGTGACCACACTAGAACAACTCCATCGAACGCCAGCTGTTCACATAGTTCTCTACGCGGAGAACCTCAAGACCTCCATCGACCTAATCCATCATCTAGTCGATCTCCCGAACATGATGGTGGTCGAAGAAGGAATCGATGTACACCCCCGACGGCTGGCGGTCGACAACCTCCTAGGAGAAGTGAGCAGTCACTGTTGGTGATATGCCCTGGAGGTAATAATAGAGATGATGGTATCACGTCTATATTTATGAGTTATAGAATAAATGTTATTATGTTCCATGGATGAATTATTATTTATAAAGATTAACATGTGACTTGTTGGTGAATCTCTTTAACTTATATGATGTCATTCTAAATGTATTCCTGGTCGGATGTCACTAGTCGAAACACTAGTGACTTATCGACCAACACATGTATTGATTAGTGACCATGTTTCACCGATCATGGATATGAGGATATCGAATCAATAATATGAACACATGTTAGAGAACATGGTGTTGGATTGACCCACCTTGAAACACTATTGAGATCGTTGTGATTTTATGTGTCATCAGTTGGTCTCAAGCAATGATGATGTATAATCCTTAGACTTAATATCAGCATGGTTTTCTACATGTGTAATAGTACACTTAGGGGTTGCCAAACGCTACTCCGTCACTAGGTAGTTATAAAGGTAGTTTTCGAGTATGCTATGAAATATACGGAGGGATGTGACTGATCGGATATGAGATTTGCCTCTCTTCACATAACAAGAGAGATATCTCTAGACCCCTCGATGTGGTCGAATAAAGAAAGTGCATGGCTGTGTCACTAATGGTCGAAAAGTCGACCACATGAGGTTATCCGTCACTTGATCGAGAAAGTATTGAACAGTACATGAATGATGAAATATCTCACTTGGAGTTCAACCGGATATCGTGAGGTAAAGGGAGAATACACAAGCAGATCGTTCAGTCCAACCAAATACGAACTGGTCGTATAGAGATACGGACTGGTCGTAAATTGGTCGGACATGATCACTAACTGGTCGTAAGGAGCTATGAATTATTCGTAACTAAATATGAATTGGTCGTATAGAGATACTAGCTAGTCGTAAGTGATAAGGACCTGGTCGCAGATCATATTGCATAAGATTCCTCTGATATAATATTTATGTGTATTCGGTAATCATTATGTCCTACTAGGAACCACCAATGACTCGTGGTCAGAAAGGAGTTTTTGAGTCACATTCGATTACGCATGAACCTGCAGGGTCACACACTTAATGGGTTGGAACAAACGAGTTCGGATAGAATCCGTTATGGGCTCTTTATAAGGGGTTGCATGGGCTGTCGGGAAGTACGTGAGTTGCTCCACCAAAACCCTAGCCGCCATCTTCTCGAAGGCCCTACCATACGTGTTGGTGCTAGCATATCGGCGTACAACGTTTCACCCATGGACATGTAGATACTGTAAAGGCGCTATTGCGGTTGCTGCTGCGCTGATCGATGATGATCCACAACCTACGCAAGGAACGCCATAGGTTGCTGGAGGAGACGATCGGTGCTGAGGACGTTGGACGATCGACTATAACCACTACATCAACGTGCTCGACGTTAGATCAGGCTGCTCCAACTCTTCTTTCGCTGCTCTGCGCGTCTAGTGGTAACGATCTATGATCTCTTGGTTGCATGGCTTCTTGGTTTACGTGGTAGAATTTTTGAATTGCCAGCTAGTGTAGCCTACTTGTATCCCTTCAGTGCTATCAGAGCCATCTTGTGCAGTTTTTGATCTAGATCGGTCGCATTTACTTGAGATGTGGCAGTAATAGATTGGATCTATTACTATTTTGATTTGGTAACTTAGATCAGTTCATATGGGATGGAGCGGTTTAGGCACTGGTTCTAAGTTCAATTCATTTCGGCGATAGTAGATGGGTTTGCGGGAGGTATGAATTAATAGCACTAGATAATTAAATGCACTTGTTCACGAACACATTGCATGATACTCCTACCGGCCGGAATTCGGCCATCGGGGTATGCCACGATGCGTAGTCGTATGGAAGCGATGATCAAATTGGTTTGGAATGGGGTTAATATGATTAACCCAATAAATTTCCAAGGATCGATCGTGTGAATAAGATTCGTGTCCCGGAAATTTTTTTCAAGGGCGCTGCCTCGACATGTGAGGAGCGCTACCCTTCGAACCCCGCCTGCTAACCAGGACCACCGTGCTAGGTAATCGTTGTCGTGTTATATAGTATTATGTGTTCATGTCATCCGATAAAATTGGATTCTATGCATAACACCTTTTGTAGGGATTGATGTGAATAGTATGACCCATTGTGTATGTGATGCATTTATGGACTTTTTCATGGCTTGCGTGTCATGCTGTGTTATAGGCATCGAGCTATATATTATTGTATAACGGTCTGCATACCAATATGTGATGATTGATATTATCATATGTAATTCATCACTAGCTTTTAGGAGTAATTGCTTAGTAGATGAATATAGTGATTTCAAGCATTATGGCCCGGTGGACAGGAAGTGTGGTGATGGAGATTGTCATGCTAAGGGCCATACTATTTCACGGTTTAATATGATTATCCGCGAATGTTTATTCTGTTCATGTTATGCTATTAATCATGTTTTTATCATTAGATGTTTTAACATGATAGAGTAGTATCTCTCAAGAAAAATTAAGTAAATTTGATATCTTTCCAATTGCTGCACCTATCACGATTTTGCATTAACCCATACCCCTTTAGTCACCACTCCCTCGGAGAAATCTGCATCACCAGATGGAGCACGAGGAGCATTACCCTCGTAGAGCTTATATCTATGATAGATTAGGTTCCCTTACCATTGAGTATCATTGTGGATATCATGGGGATATGCTCATCATCTTAGGATGATGTTACAATTGGCAATGCCGTTATCGGTTTGTCGAAACAACATTTTCAGCAAGTGTTAGGACAATCGGTTGTACCGGCGTTTAAGTCGTGATGACGATCAAGATCTTGTAATACCGGCTTGTAGATGGCGGTCGTACCACATCACGGTTGAACCGTTTGAGAAGCGGTATGGAATTTCCAGAGAGGATATTTTTTGGGAGTTTTGGATTTCCTCGAGAAGCGGTACGACCGCAGTTATATGAGCGATACGACCGTGATGCGGTAGTACCGGCTCTTACTTGGCGGTTGTACCGATTCTGTTTTGAAGTTCGACCATTTTGGAGAAATGGTTTTGGGTTAGGTCAAGTTCATGGGTTTCATGGCATATGTGTTGCATGGTGCATGTTTTGACTAACGTGGGTCAGGTTGTGAAGAATTTGTTCTCAGAATCGATTTCTTTGTCTATTGTTGTGCAGGTTGCTTTGAGATCAATGACGGTCAACGGCGAGGATGATCGGGACTAAGCTTGGAGAGTGTAGATGGGTTTTGGGGAGGTATGAATTAATAGCACTAGATAATTAAATGCACTTGTTCACGAACACATTGCATGATACTCCTACCGTCGAAATTGGCCATCGGGGTATGCCGCGATGCGTAGTCGTATGGGCGATGATCAAATTGGTTTGGAATGGGGTTAATATGATTAACCCAATAAATTTCAAGGATCGATCGTGTGAATAAGATTCGTGTCTGGAAATTTTTTCAAGGGCGCGCCTCAACATGTGAGGCGCTACCCTTGAACCCCGCACGCTAACCGGACCACCGTGCTAGGTAATCGTTGTCGTGTTATATAGTATTATGTGTTCATGTCATCCGATAAAATTGGATTCTATGCATAACACCTTTTGTAGGGATTGATGTGAATAGTATGACCCATTGTGTATGTGATGCATTTATGGACTTTTTCATGGCTTGCGTGTCATCTTTGTGTTATAGGCATCGAGCTACATATTATTGTATAGCGATGCGCATACCAATATGTGATGATTGATATTATCATATGTAATTCATCACTAGCTTTTAGGAGTAATTGATTAGTAGATGAATATAGTGATTTCAAGCATTATGGCGGTGGACGGGAAGTGTGGTGATGGAGATTGTCATGCTAAGGGCCATACTATTTCACGGTTTAATATGATTATCCATGAATGTTTATTACGTTCATGTTATGCTATTAATCATGTTTTATCATTAGATGTTTTAACATGATAGAGTAGTATCTCTCAAGAAAAATTAAGTAAATTTGATATCTTTCCAATTCTTTGCACCTATCACGATTTTGCATTAACCCATACCCTTTAGTCACCACTCCTCGGAGAATCGCATCACCGGATGGAGCACGAGGAGCATTACCTCGTGAGTTATATCTATGATAGATTAGGTTCCTTACCATTGAGTATCATTGTGGATATCATGGGGATATGCTCATGATCTTAGGATGATGTTACAATTGGCAATGCCGTTATCGGTTTGTCGAAACAACATTTTCAGCAAGTGTTAGGACAATCGGTTGTCTGCGGCGTTTAAGTCGTGATCGACCGCGATCTTGATATCCGGCTTGTAGATGGCGGTCGTACCACATCACGGTTGAACCATTTGAGAAGCGGTATGGAATTTCCAGAGAGGATATTTTTTGGGAGTTTTGGATTTCCTCGAGAAGCGGTACGACCGCAGTTATATGAGCGATCTGACCGTGATGCGGTAATCTGGCTCTTACTTGGCGGTTATCTGGATTCTGTTTGAAGTTCGACCATTTTGGAGAAATGGTTTTGGGTTAGAGTCAAGTTCATGGGTTTCATGGCATATGTGTTGCATGGTGCATGTTTTGACTAACGTGGGTCGAGTTGTGAAGAATTTGTTCCCAGAATCGATTTCTTTGTCTATTGTTGTGCAGGTTGCTTTGAGATCAATGACGGTCAACAGCGAGGATGATCGGGACTAAGCTTGGAGAGTTGAGGTCCAGAACGATCGGGGATGCCGGGTGAGGTCAATGAAGTCAAGCATGGCGTATAAGGGACAAAGGTGACCGAGCAGACGATTCGGTCGACGAGTTGGATCAAGCCCGCGAAGTCGATGCAAGTGCCATGGTGGTTTCGGTGGGGCCGGATGAGAGACTTGCGACATGAAGAGAGCATGGATCAACCTACGTGGCGAAGCATGGGAGGTGCTTCACGCGGTTGGGACTCGGTCTTTGCAAAAGATCGAGAAGGGTATTTTGGTAATTTTACCAAATACGCCTTGATGACCTTTGCCAACTCACGGCGGATGGGCGCCAAGGTCAAGAGATGAAGAGATGAAGCTTTAAAATCGTGCGTATGTGACCCGTTTGTGTGTGGGCCTTAACGGGAGCCCATTAGGGTTCAATCTTCTAGAAGGTCTAAGCCTCCACTATAAATAGAGGAGGAAGGTGGCTGCACCCCCTCAACCCTTTCATTACTTGTAAACCCTAGTTTTGCTTTTGTGCTTAGGGAGTTGATAGTTGGAGGTTATGGTTCTCTATTTGGTGATTTGGGGTCTTTCTTTGATCCGCGAGTTTTTGCTTGGTTTCTTGCTATGATCTAACTTGCTGTGACATGTGGAAACCCATCTAGGATCATCTTGATCATCAACCACCCACGAGCAAGTCTCTAGATCATATTTTGCATTTGGCTCGGTTTTTGAACCACCTTCGTTCAAATTGAAAAAGATAGGAACTTTGGCATGGATCTCTATGATCTTTGATTGGAGTAGGTTCTTAATATCTTTAGGAAGGTGTGGTTCAAATTTCGTGGAGTTTGGCCAAGTGGATCAAAAGTTATGTCACTTTTAGTTTTAAATAAATCGAAGTACATTTCCAAGAAATCGGTTCAACCGCCCTTATAACTGTGGTTGAACCGATCATTGGTTGAACCGCTCATTTGCCTGCGGTTGTACCGATCATTGGTACAACCACCCATATAAATGTGGTTGAACCGATTTTGGTTTCTTGACCTATCTTTGTGTCTGGCGATTGCTATGCTTGGGGTTTTTATTAGGATTCTATACAAGGCTTCCGCTATACTTGTAGATTGATCTTCATAGCTTTCATAGCTATCGGAGTGACATTGGTGTTAAATCCAAATCAAAGTGAAAAAGTGAGCTCACCCCCCTCTAGTCGCCTTTCGGTCCAACCACTACTCTCGAAAAGGCTTTCGGGCGGTTCAAAAGCGTCATCACGAGCGGTTTAAAATCGAGTTTATATCGATGATGACATGAGGTCATCAAGGTTTTGAACCGCGTGATGTATACTTTCCTAGCGGTTTGTGGTTCAAACCGTCTGCGATCATATATCGCGAGCGGTTTCATCCACAAACCGTCATGATAATCATATCCGAGCGGTTTGACCTAGCGAATGCGTGATTCACATATCCTGAGCGGTTTGACCTGGCAAATGTGCATGATAATCACATATCACCGAGCGGTTTCACCTGGCAAATGCGTGATAAGTACATATCCGGACGGTTTGTGGTGAAAAACGTCTGTGATGACATAAAGGCCCAGCGTTGGTACGCTTGTACCATTAAATCGGCATCATATATATATACATATATATTGTTCGTGATCTCTCGGCCACTTTGGGGATCATTTGACATGAGAAGGGTGAGGCGGTAGCCACGGGCAACCTCATTGAGCCCTTGCAAATATAAAGTATGGATGCAAAGAAGCGGTCGGACATCAATTACAGATTGGACGTCGCTATGTTGAAAATATCGTTGATCTTGAGTACTCCGTGAGAAGTGGCATCATATATTAGCAACTAACCATTCTTGAGCATGTCGTCTTTAAACCAACAGAACACAAGCAACCATTCTCATATTTCAAAAGAATTCTCAACTTGTTGCAATTGTTCTTGTTGGCTTTCAAGCAAAATTAGCCAACGCTTGGAGACTTTATATAGAAGAGATTATGAATGGAATGGTAGGGCGTGCACAGTGCATAAGAGGTAGGAGAACTTGACCATGAACAAGGGACTATTAATATGAACTAATTATCAATTCAATTTCAGCATAAGACTATTGACACCATTACATCACGAGCAAGAGGACTATTAATATGAACTAATTATCAATTCAATTTCAGCATAAGACTATTGACATCATTACATCACACACAAGAGGACTATTAATATGAACTAATTATCAATTCAATTTCAGCATAGGACTATTTACATCATTACATCACGAGCAAGGGACTATTAATATGAACTAATTATCAATTCAATTTGAGATAGGACTATTTACATCATTACATCACGAGCAAGGGACTATTAATATGAACTAATTATCAATTCAATTTCAGCATAAGACTATTAACATCATTGAGCGGTTCATCGACAAGAGAACAAGACCAAGGGTGTCCAAACCCACCACACAATGAGTAGCCCTCGGCATCCATCATGAGCACTAGCTAGCCATTTTCATCACGAGCAAGGAGGGTAGAGACAGAGAGGACCTTAGTGCAGCGCAACCACGGTGGCGACCCCACCACTGCACCCCATCCATTTCCTTTACCTTACATAAATCACACAAACATCGAGGACACAACTTAAGGCTCATGCAAAAAATCAAACTCAACAAAAGACATTAAGCTAACAGATCTAGAGGAGAGAGGAGGATGGGAAAGCAAAGCTGGCCAGAGACCTAGCGGGCGCAAAGTTGCGGCGGCAGCACGAGGTCGGCGTCGAGGTGGGGAGGAGCTTACTCAACCCTAGCGGCGGGCTGGGAGTACGAGTTTAAGTCGTGGTTGTACTTTGTGGACGTCATCTTTATCGATTGTCTTTTGCGCGGTCACCGCTACCTAACCGTCGGCAACAGGAAGAATGGCGTCGGCGGCAGAGGAGGAGCAGACGAGAGTAAGGCGGCCCAAGAGGAGTGGCGAGTTAGAGCGCAAACCCTAGCGGCAAGGCGTGCTAGCTCCTACTTATAAAGACTTATCGAATTATGGAGGGTGATATCATCACTACCATTATGGAACCGTCATGATATAGGACATATCACCATTATGACCTTGCGGTTCCAATTATGGGACATATAATGGAACGCTTTATATTTTTCAAGTATATACACTTACATGACATGTGAAGAAATTACATGTTTATATTAAAAGCCCCTATAATTAAACAAGGTTTTTCTAGTGGCGAAGGTAGTCTCCATTAGACTTCATAAGCGGCGGTTAAGATCGGACGGTTCTTAGATCGTGACGAAACTGAAATCGTCCACCTCGCCCGTTAACGCGCTCGTTACGATATAATTAATATTAATTGTAACCACCTCCAAACTAGATTTTGTTTTCCACAAAACCGTCTCGATATATATATATATATATATATATATATATATATATATATATATATATATATATATATATATATATATATAGAGAGAGAGAGAGAGAGATAATAATTCAACATATAATTAAATATAGTAACCACCTCCAAACTTTTTTTCATTTTGGAATTTTCATATATATGGCCAAGCAGTGGCGATTAAACTAAAAAGATTTAAAAAGTAAAACCTATAAATAAAACAAAGTTTTTCTAGTGGCGGAGGTAGGATATCTCAGTCTTCAATACTTCATAAGCGGCGGCGGCATTGGGCCAGTTCACGATCATCGTGAATGAAGCACGAAATCGTCCACTCATTGGGCTTTCGTTCAAGTGTCTCGAAGACCCTCGGTGTTGAACCAAGAAGAATTGAGCCCATAGGCTCTCTTCCCTTACTTGAGGGGTATCGGCTTTTGAGATGCGCTCGATTTCCACAGTCAAGTGTGGCAAGCCTCTGAGGCGTGCAGCGTGGAACCGGACTACGTTGATGGCAATGACATGATTCTCGCCGAAATGTGGGAATCACCGGGAAGACACGGCGGACAACTTGTTGATCAAGCAGTGTTCTTCAAAGACAACAACCTACAGAGAAGTCCAAGAGGCCAAATATAAAGGGGCAACCAGCCACAAACAAAGATAAGTATGAAGGATGATCATCTTGGATGGCGGATGATCCTTTTATCAAACAAGGAATAAATTTGGGCGTGAGGTCATCTTCTCGACATCCATCTCGGGGCCTTGGCGGCGACCGTGGAGTCGATATGGATTCGACCATTTTCTCGTAATACTAAATAGGCGGTTTGTTGTTTGGATTTGGTTTGGATTTGGAGAACTTAGGAAGAAAAGCTACAGATCTGGCTACCGGTGGAGAAACGAAAGCTCTAAAGAGAGGAGGTAAATGGGGAAAGTAAAACCCTAATCTTAACCCCAACAGCTATTTATAACCGCACACTTGGAGTAAAAACGTGGGGGAGTCCAACAGTTGCAATCTCTTTGGGAACCGTTCCCAACAGACATAACTGTAAGAGACGGTTCACATTCTTTTTCCCGTCCGCTCGGTAAAAAGAATTTTGTTTTTCAACTCAAGTAAAAATACCTTCCTTGACCAAGTCAACTTCTGGTCAAAACAAATACTCGTTGGAAAATTTTTTCCTTCCGACTACAACCCTACAACCTCTTCTCAAGTAAGTCATTTTCATTTCAAGTTGTGGGGGTGGGGGTGCTTGTGAGGGGGCTAGATGGCGAAATTCAATCATCCTCAATTAATCAAACTAATTATTTGTAGTATTTAATGTGGATAATGGTATCCATAGCAACCATTGGAGATACTCTAAGTCGTTAGAATCTACAACAACCAAGGAATATTACAACCAGTTTATGGTCGTAAGGTCTATCACGACCACCGTATGGTTGTCAGTTCTGCTACGACCACCTTATGGTCTTAAGCTTTGCTATGACTACCTTATGGTCGTAAGGTTTGCTACAACCAAGTCCTCTCGTGACCACCTTATAGCCGATAAAACTCACAGACATGTAGACCCTATCAACTAAGGACTCTGTACATGACGCATATTCACGCGTGGTGCTTAATACACATGTTGTTTATCTCTGATATAACCACACGTAGTTCTCTCTGTCTCTGGCATAACCGCATGGAGAACGTGCAGGAGGATGTCTCTATGACAACAACTATAATTAACATGCGCTTTCAGGCGACCGTCAAGGCGCCTCCTGACCCACAACAACTATCACCCCTTCCGAGGCTATATAAAGAGCAATGCTGGCAGAGAGGACAGGGGATTTGAAGATCCAAAAATTCAAGACATTCATAAGCCATTAAACTTAGTTTCGGTGGCTTGTTTTATTCTGTAAACATATTCAATACAAGAACACAGAAGTATGGTTATTATTCTCGCTGGAGAAGGCCTGACTTGTATAAAAAAAGACCCCGTCTCTTCTTGTGTGATCTCGAGCATCGTGTTCCCAGCATTTATATCATAAGATCGATAGTAAAATATCGACACCACTATAAAGTTCCCAGATCCCTGATCTGCCACTTCAAAATGACATCTCCCTTACGTGTCACTGCATTTTCAAAACGTTGCCCGTTTATGCCACCGCCATCAACTCCATTATATTTTGTCCATCAAATTATTCCAAAATGATTGTATTACCCTCATCTTCACCTTCATATTCGTCCCGCTCCACTCCTCTTCTTTCCTCATTCTTCCCCACCAAACTATGCTCTCCTTTTTCTCTCTATCTTCCTCCACATAGATCAATGAGAGCCAACCACGCCGCCTCCATAGGCTATCGATGCCGCCATTGTTTCCACTGGCGCCGCCTCCACAGGATGCCGTCAATGTCGGCTTTCATGGGCAGGGGCGTCATGGCTGAGGTATGCGCTAGCGACAAGGGACACAACCGTTGCTCTGCATCGATGGAGGTGGAGGTCAATGTCCCAGAGGTTGCGGATGATCTCGGTGGCGGGGGCGAGGGTCCACTTGTTTCCCTTGGTCGCCGCTAGCTTGATTTGCACCAGTGGTGGAGGAGATGTAACTACGTGGTCACCGACTAGCTCAGGTGGGTGGGCTAGCTCACGGTGAAGCTGCGCATGCTCGTGGCGTTGATGGGGGTGATCAGTGCCTCTTTGTGGCCTCCTACTCCTCCCATGGCGCTGCCTCCTCCCGACCTCGTGCTGTTGGCCTCTTCACTGACCTCGTGCCACCGGTGTCGTCACCGACCTCGCGCCGCTAACCTTGGCTCCCTTGGCCCCTCCTACATCTCCGACGTGGATCGAGCCGGCGACCCGCTCATAGCAGCAAGAGGCTTGGGGAGAGAGTGAGAAGAGGGAGTGAGAGGAAGAATAAGACGACAAGAGCAAAATGATATTTGCACAACCGCTTAATGTCTTGATTGGTCAACAATGACATAAAAGTGTATAGTTTTGATTTTGCAATGGCATGTAAGGGAGATGTCACTTTGAAATGACAGTCAAAATTTAGCAACTGTAAGGGATCTGGAACATTTGCAGTAGCATATAATTTTTTTCCCCTAAAACAAATCAACTCACCAACAAAGTCAGAATTCAGTTCTCTTTTGATGAACATGACTCTACTCACCAACACAATCAACAGCTACAACGATAGTAGCAGTAACTTCGAGCCACTGAATGATGAAGAATGAATCGAACGGTATGGCAAGAAAAGGTTGCGCCTTGGGAGGCTGAGGTGATCGAGGAGGGTGGCGAGAGTATTTGGTGATGTGGAAGGTGGAGTGGGCGTCGGGGTCGGCCGTTGGTGGGTGCACCCGTACACCAGAGTCGTCGTAGGCATAGAGGTCAAGGGCGAGGGCGAGGCGAGGGCGAGGGCATCCATCTTGGGACACCACGAGAATAGTGCCACCGACCTGTAGCCAGCGTACGTAAAGGAGATAGATGTCGAGGTTGACGTTTGTTACATGGGGCCCTTGTGAAAAAGGGCCTTATCCTGAATCTAAGTTATCCAAGCTTGATCGGACGTCCACGATCGCAAATAACATCTGCGATCCAAATCTGGAAAGGTGTAAACGGTTATGGTAAAAAGTTCAAGGATCTTTCGTAAAAAAAGTGCCTCCAAGTCATGTGAATCCCTTATCAATCTGACCGGCCCATCATTTGTCTATCCACGATCGCTAATAACCTATGCGATCCAAATCTGGAAATGTGTAAACGGCTAATAGAGAAAAGTTCAGGACTCTTTTGTGAAGAAGTGCCTTCAAGCCACGTGAATCCCTTCTCAATTTGATCAGCCCATCATTGATCTAATGGTCCACAATCGTGAATAACCCGTGCGATCCAAATCTGGAAAGCTGTAAACGACTAATAGAGAATAGTTCATAATCTTTTGTGAAGAAGTGCCTTCAAGCCATGTGAACCCCTTCTCAATCTGATAGGCCGATCATTGATCTAACGGTCCACGAATGCGAATAACATCCGTGAGCCAAATCTGGAGGGTGCAAGCGGAAAATACCGAATATTGAAAGGGTCCTTTGCGAAGAAGTTCTTCCACTACGTCTGCTGACTCAATCTGAGCCGACGACTATGATCGAATGTCTCACAGGGACCAGGAGCGGGCATGGATGAGCCATCGCCGCCGTGCTCGTCAATAGACACAGCCGCCGCCGCCCGAGCCATGGTGTGCTTCACCGCCGCTAGTACGCCTGCACCGCCGATCCAGAGTGCCATGCCCTGCCATCGCCGCGTCTGCTGCGATGACCCGCATCGCCGCGCCTGACTACGGCGATGGATTGCGCTGACGTATGGATCTCCCATTTGTCTCTAATTCTAACTTGCAGCTTCCCCAATCTAAAATATTTATCAGAATTGAGATCAGTGGTGTCATGGAGAAAATATATTCATTTTGCCAATCACATGCTCAACCATATAATATACTCCTCACGTGCTTTCAGGAAGCATACCTATGTACGTACGTACACAGCACGCCGGTACAATACAAGTCAACCAGATCCATCACTAAGTACTGACAGACAGAGGCACATAATTTTTGTGATGTAGTGCACCAGACATGGAAGCTCTTTGCAGTTGCAGACAATATTTCTTATTACCAGTCTGTAACAATGGCCTGGACCTGGTACTTTTCCTCTGGCTACATACACTACCCAGATCTCATACACAACGTGGCCAGCCTTTTGATCCATGGCAGTGAGTGTCAATGGAAAACAAAGAGAAAAGGACTCGAGGGGTCTACCAGATCAATGATTAAAAGTAGAACACACAGAGAGGCAAAAGGAAGAGGCCATGCAGGTAATTTCCAAAGGAAACAAGCAGCATCTTTGCCCTGTTTTTACGGATCTTCTTTCACATGCAGAAAGGTACTGAAGTTTCCTCTGGCTACATCTGGTAGAATCCGGACAAGTTGTCATTTTTCAATCATCAAGTCTGGACGAAAGATGTACTGATACAAACAATACCGAACAGTTTGCCCTCTTGAGTGACTCAGAATTCAGAAAAGGGGTCTATCTGAGTCTGGTCTCTCGACTCTTGAGTGCTTGGATTTGAAGTTCATCATAAAAACAACCCATTACAACTTAAGTATTAACCATGATTGAAAACCATCTTGTTGCCACAAGTAAGAAAAAATGCTGTTAATTAGCAGCTGAAGAAAAAGAACAGACAACTAGAATGTGAGCTATCATATTCGTAGAACAGTAAAAATCTGGTTGACTTTAATGATCCAATTGTCCAATTTCCATCACATATCCAGTTTGGAAACTAGTTCAATTGATCATGTGAAGTGTGCAGTGCACTTAACCAAATCAGAGCACGTTTCACAGGTACATATCTATACCAAATTTATTTGAGTGAAACATACACTTTAAATTATCCACAGCTCTGCACCTATTAGCGCCGAAGGGCAGATAAGTTCACACTCCCAAAGTGTATTGTTGCCGTCACCTCTCACGTTTTCTCTTCATAGGGAGCAAGGTTTTCACTTTATCTGAGCTTTTGTTCACCGATTCTTCATCTTCGATTTGGCGCCGACCAAGGTGTGACGATAAGTTCTCCACTTCGATTTTCGCCACATCCTTTCTTACTCCTATGTCAGTGATGTACCTACCAGCACAGTACATCCCAGCTGTGACAGTGGCCATTCCAAGTGGACCAGCGGCAAAAAGCTTAAACGGAGTGGAGAGCAGAGCTGCCAATGGCACACCAATGGCAGAAGATGCTTGCCCACTCGTCCCAATGCCAGGTTCCTCAACAGGTAGAAGGCCAGTCTTGCAGTAGAGTGCAAAGTCTTCGCAATTGTTCTCAAATATGTCATAGTTTCCAAACCCATTTTGAAGTAAGTGCATAGCTCTGCGGACCACAACCTCCGGTGGGTCCGATTGGGCAATGGTGCAGGTTCCCCCACGCAGCTTTGCAAGGAAAACAGCGGATGGAACTCCATACTCGAAGCAGTAGAGGGAGCCATTGCGAAGGAAGCAATCCAAGCAGGTGAGGACAACACCACTGTTGGGCAGCTGAAACCCACAGTCTGGGAATGTTGGGCACTCCGATGAAGCCTCTGAGATCAGGCTGGAGGTGGAGTTGGATGAATCTGAACCAGATTCAAATTCTTTCTTTCGCGTAAAATGGACCACTTTGCTTCCTCCAACATAAATACCTGAACACACCGTTAGTGGTAGCTGAATAAGAGCACGCCCAACATGAGAACAATTTATCGAGAAGCATTGAAAATAAGCTCCAACTAATGGAATATTAAAAAAGAAGGTGAAAAAGACTTCACTTGCGAAAGGAATTGTTCTGTAATCTGTTCTGTAGTGACCACCTTGATGAAATATGAAATGATGAAAACTACACCCTTGACATATAATCAGACAAGAGATTTAAGCGATAGAATGCAGGAAAAACAGAGAAATGGAAGGGGGGAATGGACAAGACGGATTTCACGAATAGTGCAGCTTTTGCATGCAGGAAGTCATTTGCAAAACCTACACCGTGTCCTCCCTAAATATGGCCCTGATCGAAAAGGACCACCACGATAGATAGAACACTACATCAGCCAATAGAAAAAGCACTGATTGTGGTGAGTGGTGACACCCTGCCCATAGTGCACAGTGACACGGTTTAGAAGTGCCCTTTACGCTTCCTAAATGGATATCAAAGATCTCTGTTGTATGAAAGTAAAGAGATGCAAAGTAAAAGAACTGCGGTAAATACAACCGGAGGTAAGTAGTAAGGATCAGATATGAAAAGAGGTAACTTTTATATCAAGTCCCCAACAAATCAGAGTAATTATCGTAGGATACTTTGGTAGTACGAGTTTATAGTAACTAAATCATCACTATAAACAAGTCAGTTGTCAGATTCAGTACAGTATTGGCCAACCTTACAGTGCTTCTTTCTTGCAAGCAACCTTGAATTAACAATAAGGCTACTCCACTCCAAACGAAACCAACGAAGCACATATACAGACAGACAAGTTGGTTAGCAGTAGGTGAGCAGCAACAAGTGTCATTTGCTCTACATGTAAAGCAAGAAACACAACATGTGACGCCACAGCTATCTGGAAGGATTTATGGATAGAGTTTGGGAGCTTCAGATGAACCTTCGATTCTAGGGCTAACCAACAGAGATGGAGTAGAAACATGGCATCAATCTTTATCATGTATGTCACCCCAATTTACCGCGGTTACGGTCATCCATCCTTCGAACAAACTAATGTTGTGACAATCTTACAGATTAACTCAAAATGGAAGAGGGTACAATTGCACAATAATTGGTGTGTTACGGCTGAGCAGTTGTAAACTTGTAATCAGGTAACTTGGCCTTGCAAACCTAGCAAACGAGATACTTGATCGTTGATGCGCATGTCCTACCAATCAAGGGATCGTTGCTTCAAGCAGAGGACTTTGCTTTTCTTCCATGCAAATGACATCACGCAGGAAAGCAAGAGGTAGAGGAAACCCCACAGATTGCCCAATTGAAACGAAACACACAGGTATGAGCTCGCACACTAATCACTGACCAACCAAGCACAATCAAAATTCTGCAGAGAAAATGCTCTCCATTGACCCGGCACGGGCCAGAATTCCCGGTCAAGTCAACAGCTTTTGATCGAATACCACTCGCACGCAACAATTCACAGCGCTGGCAGAACAACCGGATCTGCCCCCAACCCAGCAGGAGGAGCGCAATTGCATCGCAATCGCATCAGAGGAGAGAGGAGACTAGGAGGAGGAGGGGGGTTACCGTGGTGGGAGTAGGCGTAGACGGCCCTCCAGGTGTAGATGTGGTCTCCGGGCCTGATCTCCGACCGCTCCACCCTGTTCGACAGCAGCCCCATCGCCGCCGCCGTCCAAGTCCACCCCCACCCGAAGTGCAACGCGCTCACTCTGTCTCACTCACCGCGTATCGGTGCGGCACTGTGACAGTGTGACTTCTACCCGTCCATGGGAGCGAGTATGCGGGTGGTGAATGGAGTGGCTAGGCTATATAAGGAGAGGATGCAGGTAAAAATGTGAATGTCGAGACGACGAATATTCGCGGCGACGAGGGACGGGGTTGCCGGGTTTGGGGTCGTCTTTGGGGAGAAGGCGAGGTAAAGAATGTCGCTGTCACGGCGTACAAGGCACCACCATCCGCACCATCGAGTCGAGTCGCCCTCGGTCGTTGGGCTTCCGCCTCCGGTTCGAGGCGGCGAGAAAACAAAAAGGCAAAGCCACCATCAAACTCACATGCCGGTGAGGTAGGTGAAGTGGGATCGGCACGCTGCAGTATTAAAATTCGGCAGCGGAAGAGGAGGCCGCCTCGGATCGTGTGTGACCCCTGTCCATTTTTCTACCGTGCCGCTTCTGTTTCTAACCCAAGTCACTCGCCTAACTTGTTACTGCAAGGTTGAGAATCTGGATTGTGATGGTAGATTAGGATCAGGGATAAAAATCTCCGCCGGTAACCGGCTACCGGAGGGTGGTCGGGAAACGGGATCCCGGCGATTTTTTAAAATTTAAATTCAAAATTTCATATTTCGAATGAATTTTAATCAAATTTGAAAGAATTTCGGCCAAACCAAATCCGGTTAGACCGGTAACCGGTCCGGTTACCGGTGCCGGATCTCCGATGGGAAATAACCCGGTAACGGGTTTTCAATCCTTGATTAGGATTGTCAATTTGTCACTCCCAGTCATCGGCACGGTGAGGAGATGAACAATACTGAACAGGGGCAGAGCCATGATTTTGGTGATGGAGTGTAAAATTACATGAGCGGATGTCTAAGGCCTTCTTTGTTTAAGCTTTTTGTCTGGTTTAAAAGCAAAAGCACAAGTCTAAATAAAAGGTGGCTTTTTTTTTGTTGGGTTTATAAAAGCTTAAACCAAATTAAGTCTAAAAGCCATAAGCCATGGGAGAGATGTTTTTTTTAGCTTTTGCGGAATAAAATAACCCTTTGCTACTGAACTTCGTTAAAATTACCCTCCAAATGCCATTCGTATATAAGTGAAAACCCTTTCAATTTTTTTACATTCCACCCATTCTTTTCCTTGACTCCTTTTTAAGACGCATCTCCTGCCGAACACCGCCACCTCCTCTTCTCCCCAATGTCACCGCCTCCTCCCATCCCTAACGCCACCTCCGCCAATCCTCTGCCCGCTTCTCATGGCGCCACCTCCTCTGTGTCCCTCTTCTTCGCACCGCATCCTGGCCGCTCCCCTCGTCCCCGATCATCGCTGCCTCTCGCCCCCATCATCGCCGCCGTCTCTTCCCCAATCATCGCCATCATCCCTAATCATCGCCGCCACCTCCTCCGGTGAGTGACCCCTCCGTGTTGTCCGCTTTGGTCTCCGCCAGATCCGCCTTCGCGCCTTTGCCGTCGTCGTTTTCACCAAGTCTGCGCTTGAAGCCTCGTCCCACCATGGCGCCCGACCGCCTTCGCCCAACACCGTCATATGTCTTCCTCCCGGCTCCTCCGCCCAACGACGCTATCCTCGTCCCCAAGTGCTAGCTGCAAAGTGAATCTGACATGAACGACATCGGATTCATGCTCTCTGTTGGTAGATCTTGGTGTGAGATAGATTTTTTGGTTTGGGAATGTTACATCTCTCTGTTGGTAGATCTTGGTGTGAGATAGATTTTTGGTTTGGGAATGTTACATTGGGAATAAATTCCCCTTTGTGTTGTGGTTGTACATGATGCTCATGCCCATGTTCATGCTCATGGTCATTGTGTTGTATGTTGAAATTGCCACTGCTCACTGTGAGAAAAATCTTTATACTAGATAGTTTTGATTTGAGCAATTTGAAGCTTGTTAATTGGGTTGCATTGTACTAGCACCATGTTGTTCGACTTGAAAATTGAGTTGTTCTAAATTTGACTCTAGTTATTTCATTTTTGTGTTGATATAAATTCGAAGGAAAAAATGAGTATGATGCTTGATACATGTCGAGGAATTGCAAATCATGTCTGAAGATCAGCTGATAACGGCCACTGAAGAATAGAAGATGAGCGTAGACGAAGGCGGTGCGCGATGGTTCAGATGAAGTGGATGTAAATGTTTTTTTTGTCATGATTTGTTTTTTTATGTAGTTTCAACTGTAAACCATAATCAACTGTATCATCATATTTACAAACCCCATACAAAAATAAATTTAAATACATGCTTAAAAAGATACTTTAAACTCTAAAGGGTAATTCAGACCTTTCATCCTTCACACACAACTCAATAAGCTAACATCCTACAAAAAGTTTGACTACCAAACAACAAAGTTTGGCTTAAAAGCTTAGAGGCTTATAAGCTGATTAAGCCAAAAATCGGCTTTAAGTTATAAGCCAAAAAGCCTAAGCCTAAACAAAGAGAGCCTAAGAATACGGATGACCGTTGCGCCAGTGAGCCGCCGCCGACACAACGCCAATAGTTGCTCTCTGCTCTTAGCTCGCCACGGCCTACGCCGACACGCCCAACCTAATTCGCCGTGTCGTGCCACGCCTTCCTCGCGGAGTCACCCACTAGTCACCACGTGCAGAGTGCCTGCGCTGTTACTGGCTCGCTACCTCCTACCACCCGCTCACCACATTGGCGCGCTGACCGTTGGCCGTTGTAGTTGTTGTGCGCTTTGGTGGCTTGCTATTGCAACTAGGGCAAAGGGGAACGAAACACCGATCGGTGCCTAAGTTGCATTGATGAGTTGGTGGGCACTTGGGTTAATGGGCCGGTTGGGGCTAATGTTGGTTACATGTTAGGCCTGGTTTATTGGATGGGTTGAATTTGTTGGGACACTAGGACATTATTTTGTGTGTGTGTGTATATATATATATATATAGAATAGATTTTCCGGCAAAAAAAAATTAGGGTTCAGTGTGCCCTGGTGAACCTTTTTCAACTCGATCCGCCACTGATACTGAAGATTATGGCGATGCCGTCGTGCAGTTAGGGTGCAGGCGGGTCCCTACCAGGTGTGGGACGGACCACCAACTCCGGTTGTGCAATTAACCCGCGCCGCCGTGGACGATGAGCTCCCACCATGCATGTCATCTGATGTAGACTCGCTCGTAAACTTCACTTGCTTGTCCTAGTGATGTTTTTAGGGAAAGATGTCGCTGGAAATGATCGGAGCAAAACGGGCTGATACCAATTTTTTGCCGAGCTAAACAGTTATGGCGATAGCGTGATTCTAGCAAGCTGAGATGATCACGGATCGAATTTTTATCGAGAAAACACCTCACAAAGTCATAGATAGTATCGAACAAACAGGGAAAAAACATTCACATGTGCACTCGGGCAGCTAATGCGGCTACCCACGTATAAGCAAGTTCACTGCCTCGGTTACCGAGTGAGGTCTTAGAGCATGTACAATTGATTTATATCAGTCGTCTATAGTCACTGCTACGTAGGATTTTTGCTGACGTGGATAAAAGAGAATAAAGAGAGAGAAAGATGATGCCTACAATCCTTTAGCCAACTATAGCACTAGAAACAAGAAAAACATTAAAAGATTGCGTGTTCTATAAAGACAACTAAAAAGACAGCAGCTGTTTGTACTATTATATGAGCTAGCTTAAATATTATCTATAGATAATATAAAAAGTTACTATAGATAGTAGTTATCTATACTATTATACATACCCTTATTTACGAGTTTTGCTCACCGGGACGTACGAATGACTGGTTGGGACTTGGGAAGACCTATGCTGCCACCAGAACAAATGCTACGCACTTCTAGTATTTTGTCCCTGAGAAAAGAAAGCCCAAAGCTAAGAAGGGAACAGTTTTTTTTTTTTTTTTAAAGAGAGAACACAGTGAATGCACACGCACACAGCGTGTGTGGCGTCCACTGCACACTGGCAAAATTCGAATACTTCAGCGATTGTGTGGTTTCGATTCTTACGAGTTTGTAGTTAGGATCGTAAGAGTTGAGCGACGACTACCGAACTTAACGTCTCATCGAAAAATCGGGCCAACAATCAGACCTTCGGGTTCATCAGGTGGTATCAGAGCTACAGTTCATCGGTGAGATTTTTTTCCTACAGTCCAAATAGCCACGAAAATAAAAAAAGGTTTAGTTCATCGTCCAAACCTATTTGTGTCTTTGCAATTTTTTCTTTTTAGTTTGTGTTGTTGAATTATCGTTGCATCGTCAAGTCTTTATGCTGGTTTCCTGTCTAGATTGATCTAGTTTAGGGTCTCTTGCAAATCATTTAGTTTAGGCCGAACAACTCCCTGTTTGATTCGTGTGGAGAACACAAGTAGTCAAAATCAGCAGCTGTGAGAGAAAACAATGTCGCCGCCCAGAGCAAATTGGGGAATCGAGTTCTTTTTGTCTTCGATTTCATCTTCAAGTAGCTTCTTGAGGCTTTTTTTAAAAAAAAGGAAGGAAAGAGAAGAAAAAAAGAAGAGAAAGACAGAGAAGAAAAAAAAAAAAAGAAAGTCAGAGAAGAAAAAAAATAGAAGTAAGAAAGAGGAGAAGAAGGAAAAAAATTCAGAGCTGCCTCTTTTCTTGACTTATTTTCCTTATTCAGTTTGGCATAGTCATCTATTGCTTGTTTGACTTGATAGTTCTGGTGCTAGCCTTCCATTGTTACTACTAATCGTTCTTGTGAGTTTCTCTCGCTAGGCTTGGTCTAGATAGGACCAACACTTGTGACTACTACTTTGAACTGTTTTTCAACTTTGCATACTGATTTGAACAATTACTACTCCTTTGCTACATACTAGCCTTCCGAGCTCCACTTCCTACTAACTCAGCAGGTGCCACTCCTCGCAATCGTTGGACTAATCGCAAGTGAGAGTATCATGAACCAGCCACCGGTTGTACCACTTCCTTGCTGTATTGGTAAAAACTTGTAAGAACTGGGTATAAACTTGAGTGTGAGTGACTTGTGAAACACCAAAACCTAGTAGTTCATAGGGGCATATACACTGTGATTTGTTCTTTGTTTTCTACTAACTATGGCGGGGTCACGGGATGATTACGAGATCGATCTACATCTTCTTCGAGCCATTGAACAGGGAGCGCAAGAAAGTCTGCAAGAAAAATGCAAGCTTGAGCCAAGTTTCTCCACCATAGGAGGTATATGATCGTGATAGTACGTCTCGTAAAATTAAACTCATTGTACCTTCTTTTGCTGAGAATTATGATCCTGATGCTTATCTCACATGGGAATTAGCTGTACAACAATTATTTGCATGCCATGAATTTCCCGATCATCTAAAAGTTAGGGTTGTTACCTGTGCGTTTTATGATTTTGCATCTATTTGGTGGAGTGAATACTGTTGTATTAATCAGAACATACCTAGAACTTGGAATGCCATGAAGAGAGCTATGAGAGCTAGATTTGTGCCTTCATATTATTCTCGTAATTTGCTGAATAAATTACAACGTTTACTCCAAGGTAGTAACACTGTAGAAGAGTACTATCAAGAATTGCAAACTGCTTGGTCTCGTTGTGGCTTAGAAGAAACTGAAGATGTTAAAATGACTAGATTTTTAGGAGGATAAACTTGTTTATAAACCTCCAACTATCACTCGCTTGTTTCATCTTGCTTGCAATGTTGAAAAGGAAGTATAGGGACGACAATACAAGACTAGTCGTGCACTTTCATCGACTTTCACTACACCTTCACCTGTACAAGAAACAAACAAGTGCATGGTACACACCTCTGCATCAAGATCATCTTCGGATGCTTTTTCTACTGCTGCATCTACCATGATTGCCGCCCCTGCTGCTATGAGCGACACTCTATCTCACTACCTGGCGTCATCGGCTCGCTCATTGGCATTTGAGCTAGAGCAAGAAAATGAAGAAAAAGCTTGTGACTACTCACCGTCGCTAGTACCAACATCATCTGAGTCGAGCCTACAAGACAATGACAAAGGTACTGATTTGGTGCTACAGCAAGACATTGAGCAACCTTGTGAGTATATACCTGCTGTAGTGCAATCTTTTGATTTTCCTTATGTTGACTTGAACGAACCATGTGTTGATCTGAAATCTCATAATTTTGCACATGTCGAATTAATTACACATAAGGAAGTACTTGATAGAATATCCCCTGCTGATGCTTTGTACTATATCATGCTTAATGAGCCCGTTAGTTTGGAATGTGCTATGGAGAAAGTTTCTAAACTTTCATCTCTAAATTCTCTTTCTAGCACCTACACCTACTATTTTAAATTAATTGGAGATTATGGTATAGACAATCAATTTCTGGTTTATCGAATATGCATAACTTGTGATCACATTGATGTATTGAAGCTTGCTATTTTGGATAACAATTCTTGTGTGTTGAATCTTGTTCAATATGAGAGGAAAATAAAATTTAGTGCTCATCCAATGCCTATGTGTTCATCCCTTATTGCACCATCTCGTATTGACAATCCGAATATTGAAGTTGAAATATGGAAGAACTTACAATTCTTTTCACCATTGCTAGATGAATTTGCTATTGCTCAATTGAAATCTGATTATATGGATGAATTTTGTTTGATTCCAAAAGTTGTAGATTTGCCCATATGTGCTACCACTGCAAGTTTACAGCTTCAGATATTTGAATTGCATAAACGTTTCACTTACATTTGCAAAACTAGTTGCAATAATTGTTGTGTGAGAAATTTTAGTTTGATCATTAACATATATGATTATTCTTGGGTTAATAATACAATGAGATTTTATGATCGCTGCTGTCTTATAACATTAATTATGCAACAACGAAGAACCATTAAAATAGATGACATATACATATACTATGCATACATCTTGGCTTCTTTGTTACCCTATTTTCAGCTTATCAAAAGCCGAGGATGGCTTTGTTTTCAAGAAAGGGAGGATAATGAGGACATGACCCCTATGGATACAACCATATTTGCTATGCTTGTTGTTCTAATTACTAGAGCTTGTACTCGCCAACTAAATTATCAGGTAACTTCGTTTCTAGGAGTTCATAATTGTTCCATTGAGGATGGATTGCTACCTAAGTCTTGTGATGTCATTCTACTCAAGAACAAAGGCAAGGGGAGTACCACTACTACCACAACAAGTCAGATCAGTTTGGAATCAGCCTGACAACACCAGTTAAAATATGCATAACTTTCACATACGAAGTTCGTTGGAGGTCCACGAATACTTGGTGGAAAGCTTATTTTGTCCTCTTTCCAATGGATCCAGCCTCACCTCCAAATTCCTTATGTACTGACCGCAATCATCGAAAGAAGATGTCATATCACCTGTTTGGGCCAATCTAGGCTTTGTAATCGTACTCAACTTGGCCCATATGCCGGCGGCCCACCTAGGGGCGTGCTAATGTTCATGTGAACAGTAAACTATGATTAGTCCTACCTCTTTAGTTCTTTTAGATTTAAGGAGGCCGCACCCCCCTTTAGTTTCCTTGGATTTTGTTTATGTTTAGTTTACCTTCGTTGCAACTTGTATCTTTTGCGTGTGTCGGCTAAACCACCCAATTAAGATCTTTATTCAGAATCCCAACTCAATTCAATATTTCAATTCCTATTTGTAATCTCAGATTGATTTATCTTGTTTTGCGTGCTTCTTCGGTGTATGCAGGAATCGACCTTCGTGGTCAGGTCATCCGGGTATTCGTGCACGGTTGATAACGATTTGTCAATCAGTTCAGCGATTGTGTGGTTTCGAGCCTTGCGAGTTCGTAGCCAGGATCGTGAGAGTTGAGCAACGACTACCGAACCTATCGTCGAAAGATCGGGCCAACAATCAAACTTTAGGGTTCATCAATATATATTTAAATTCATAATTATATAGGATTGACTGACAAACCTCTGGATCCTTCATCTTAGCACTCATGATTTCCAGGATATGGCGACAAACGTAGAATGCACATACGTCGCCTTGTAGTAGTTGCTGGTGGCACTGCAAAAATAGAAGTGTGATATAGGATATATGTATAGTCAGTTCAAGAAGGCAGGTTATGAAGTGTAATATAGGATTATTGTGTTGTAGCAAGTACCAGAAATTTAGTCCTGTGTCGCAGTGTAGCGCTCCGTTTCTTGTGTGTCCTTCCCCCGTCAACATAGGCACTAAACAACTTACGTGATTCCAAAAAGTTATCCTCGGGCATTTCAAACGAAGGAAGACTACAATAGAGTTACGTATGGAGGAAATGAGCATACATGTCGATTAATTTTTGCACAATGGTGAAGTCGTGTTTTTTGTCGACTAGAGAATCAAGGTATATTACCCTGTTCCACTTTGTTACAATGACTAAAATGATCCAGTGGTACCTATGGGTATGTCACTATAGTCATTAAACCTAAGTTCGTGTTGCGTATAAAAAACAAATAAAATTTATATAGCAAGTAGTGAAGCACTTACCCTTGATCGTAGGGCACCAGTATATAGTCCTTATCGCGTTGAGTAAACAATGCCCTCGTTATGTACTTCTCGACTTAGGATACGTCTTGGTTGATCATCTGCTGTGGCATACAATCCTCTGCCATGACAACCAATCCTCTGCCATGGTAAAATCAGAGAGTAAGAAAAATTTCAAGCCATGGTAAAATCGAAGAGTAAGAAAAATTTCAAGCCATGGTAAAATCCAAGTCACAGACGGTTTTTAATACAAACCATCTGTGATGAGATACTTATCACAGATGGTTCATGATACGAACCGTCTGTGATATGTCATCACATACGGTTTTTGTCTGAAATCATCTGTGATTCGCAGCACAGGAGTTCAAAAAATTTTGAATGCGTGCGCGGGAGGCAAAATCTTTTGGCGCTGTCGTTATATATTGTGTCGTGTATGGTGGTGGGCACAGTGGATGTAAGCGAGGACTCAATGGAGAGCTCCGAGGAGATGGTGACACCGAGAGCCGCCGCGTCCAAGGCAGATGAGGAGGAGAAGAAGGCTGCCGCGTCGGAGGTGCCCATGGAGCGCGTCGTTTAGGTGGTCGAGGAGGATGCGTTGCCACCCGAAGCTGGTGAGCAGGAACAAGAGGGTAAGGTGGATTCGAAGGCAGAGGCGTATCCCCAAAGTTTTGAAGCTGTGAGGTCTAATTGGGTGGGTTGTTTATGCTGCAAGTGGTGCGGGGACCTGCAGTGGCGGTGGTCGCCGTGGGGCATCGGGCAACATGGTGGAAGTCTTTGCGGGCTTTTGATCGTTCTTGGTTCGGAGATAGATGGATCATGGAGGTCAGATGGTTCTCGTGCCATGATTGTGTTTCTGACATTGTTTTGGTGATTTGAAATGGCATTCAATGTGTAATTTATATGAATCCTGTAAATTTGCTACATAAATGTGGCATTTTGGAATAATCGATGAATTTTTATTAGGGTGAACCTTTGAAACATGAGATGTGGATTTGTATTCCCTTTATTGTCCAGCAATTGATTGGTTTGGTTCAAAATCTGAATTTTTTTGGCAATAAAAAACAATCATTGACGGTTCTAAACAAGAACCGTCTGTGATAGTTCTATCACAGACGGTTCTTGTTCAGAATCATCTGTAAACATAGACTATCACAGACGGTTCTTGTTCAGAATCACCTGTGATAGTCTATTTTCACAGACGGTTTGAAAACCGTCTGTAATGATGCCTGTTATCACAGACACATTAATACAGACGGTTCAGAAAATCATCTGTGATGACGGTTTAGAATCGTCTGTGATGACCCTTTGTGTAGTAGTGATAAGCAATGAGTTATGACATTTATCGGTATTGCGTGAATGTAGAACTTGATTATATACACTTACAGCGTCCAACATCATAAAAGTGAGACGTCGAGGGCGCCAAGGTTAAATAGATCAAATAATTCTTCGAAGCCCACGATGAAGTAGCCAAATAGTTCTCCGTGTAGCTGACGGTGAATCCAGTAGGCCAGTCTTCTCTCGCCTCGTCGGTCTGCCACATGTACCAGGTATGCAAAGTCCCACAAGCCAAACCAGCGTGGCGTAATATTGTGTCGGTGACCAACGGCATTCCGAGGGAGTACGTGTTGGGCTTGTGAGGCTCCTTAATCTTCTTCGATTTGGCCTTAAGGCCTCGCGTGCTATTTGTCTTCCTAGAAGACAACTCGACACACTTTTCTTGTTTCTTAGGCACCGTCTCCACGATAGCTGATATGGAGGCCTTCTGAAGCGGGGGTTGAGGTGGAGTCATTGAGGGTACTGTTGGAGAGGCATGGTCGTCGTGTGGAGATCGCAGCACTGCAGGGTCAAGGGCGATGTCCCTCTTGGGCCACTGGATATAAGTGTGCAAGGCATCCCTAGTGTTATGATCTCGTTGTTCGGGCGCTTCTCCAGCGAGACGACCATCAAATTATCATGTACCATGTCCACATGGACCTTGGCGCAATCCTGCGCTAGCTGAGCACTGTACACCACTATCCCTTCTTGGCATGGATACACCATCCCTGCCCAGCCTCAATAAAAATGGACCTAACCAGCCTCACTTGGAGCCTGCAGGGCGTGGACACCTACAAAACGATACACAATTAGCTAAGGCGTCCTACAGGTGTAAGATTGAGGAGGCCGACTAGAGGGGGGTGAATAGGCGTTTTAAAACTTCTTTGGCTAAAACCAATTTCTAATGCGGAAGCTAATACAAATAGGGTTTTGCACAATTAAAGCCTAAATCAACTAGGTTCAACTAAATGCACTAACAACAAGTCTAATGATAAATATAACAATCAAGCATAGACTTGTAAGTAATTCAATTCTAACAAAGACAATAGCACAAGTTAATGATAACCATTGCAATTATACACAATGAATAAGCAATTTAATTCTAAGAATATAAATTGCACAAAGTAAAACAAGCATTCATACACAATGAATGTAAATGCAATAGCGAGGCAAAAGAGATCACACCACAACGACACGTTGATGTTTTACCGTGGTGTTCGGAGACTTGCCAGTCTCCCCTAATCTACGTTGAGGCAAGCCTAAACCAATTGGACCGACTCCACGAATAGAGCACCCGCCTCCGAGGTAAGTCCAACCACTTGGACCGGTTCCAAACCGAACCAACACCTCGCTCCACTAAGGTTGCTCCTTCCTCCACTCCGGAGATGGCGAGCACCACACCACTCACAAATTGCTCGGGTCTTCTCACAAGCTTCTTTGAGAAGATCACCGACGCACGACGCCACCACGCCGTCTAGGTGTCGGCAAACACCAAGAGTAACAAGTCTACAACTCTCACTTGAACTAATCAAGTGTCAAAGCTCAATGGATACTAAATCCACCGCCTAATGCAACACATGCACTAGGATTTGCCTCTCAAAGCTCAACAAGTGCAACACATGCACAAATTAGAGTAGAGGGCTTATTCTTTGCTCAATGGAATGTCTAGGGGCACCAGCAACTTGCCCACACACGACCAAGGTGGGTATTTATAACCCACACACAAAAACTAGCCGTTGGGAGTAAGTCTTACGACCGCCAACTAGGGTGCGGTACGACCGCACTTCCTCCAACGGTTATAAAACTAGCCGTTGGGCACCGGTGCGGTACGACCGCCAACAAACATGCGGTACTACCGCTTGGTCCGGTCGTACCACTCAAGGAGTGCGGTACAACCGATTCTCAAGAGAGTCGCCGAACCAAAATACACCGGTACTGTTTTATTTGAACCGTCAATTGGAAATCGGAACAACCGATGTGTGGTCATACCGTACCAAAATCGGTTGAATTGAACCGGATCGTACCACCCCATAACACGTCGGCAACCGATTTCATAACATGTTTGCACAACCGATTTTCAATTAGAAAACACATTTGACAAATGACAAGTTTGCATCCAAAACAAATTCAATTGCAAAACACATTTGCCACCTTTTAGAATCACACCACAAATTGCACTCCGCTTCAACTCAGTTTGCAAAACACATTTGCCACCAAATTGACGCGCGATGCAAACAAGGATTCACATGAGATTCTCAATAAGTTGCAAAACACATTTGCCAACTTATAGAATCACACTACAAGGAATAAGGTACATAGACTTACACCGTTTGCAAAACACATTCACAAACCAAAGTCACATGCTACAAGGATTATCCACGAGCCACAACTATTCGCAAAACACATTCGCAAATATTGGCAACATGTTAAGGTGAGCTAGAGCAAACACAATGAGCTATCAACACATGACTAACTCAAGCTACTAGTCAAGACCCCTCTTAATAGTACGGCAACTTATACTAGCAATCCGGTCTGCCAACAAACACCGAAACCGGTAAAAGACTAGGAACACATCCTTAGCCCTAGCTAGTCATACATTTGCCTTGCACAACCACTTGAAGCTTGATGACACACATCTTCACTTCAAGTCCGGATCCTTGACTTGAATACTCATTAACACATGATGAGTTCTTCACTTGACCTTCATCAACACATGATGAAGTTTTACTTCGGGATCTTAACTTGATGCTCATCAACACATGATGACATCCTTCACTTGATCTCCATCAACACATGATGGGCCTTCTCTTTGACTTGATGATCAACTCATGATCATCTCCTCTTCTTGAACATCATCGACACATGATGATTCCCTTTTCTTGATATGCATTAACACATGATGCATTCTTCACTCGATCTTCATCAACATATGATGGACCTTCTCTTTACTTGATGACCAACTCATGATCATCTCTTCTTCTAGAACTTGACATGCATCAACATATGATGCATCCTTTACTTCAAGCTCTTGATCTTCAATATCATCAATACATGATGATTTCCTCTTCTTCAAGAATCTTAACTTGATGATCAACTCATGATCATCTCCTTTTCTTGAACATCATCGACACACGATGATTTCCTTCACTTGAGTTCCATCAACACGTGATGGAACGCCTCTTGACTTGATGACAATCCTCACATGATGTCATCCCAAGTCTTCATTATCATGGAACCTAACCTGCTTATCCAACTCATGGAATATGTTAGTTCCACAATATGATTATTATTAATTACCACAACATACCATTAACTCATAATGGTGGGACAAGATACCACAATCTTTCCCTCTTTGGTAATTGATGATAATCACTTCAATTGCAAATAATTGAATGTAGATTGGTATGAGTATATAAGCACTACACAAGTTGTATATACTCATATAAATATATATAACTACACAAGTTATATATAATCAAAGGATATATGAGCACACATGTCTCATATACACATATGAATATATTAACTACAAGTTATATATATTCAAGGATATGTGAGTACACATGAACTACACAAGTTATGTTATATTCACATATAAGTATATTTAGACTACACAAGTCTTATATACTCTCATGAATATATTAACTACACAAGTTAAATATATTCAAGGATATATGAACTACACAAGTCTCATATACACACATGAATATATTAACTATGTAAGTTAAATATATTCAAAGGATATGTTTCAAAGTAAAGACCCCAAATATAAGTGGACAAAGGAATATGGATCAATACTAATGAAACCTCAAAATATAGAATACACTCCCCCTACATGTGTGCATACACGAATGTGTAATGGAAACATATGCACATATTCAAGATAACCTTTTGGTGGAGTTCAACCTATATTTTGGATTCGATGAATGCAACAAAGGTATAAGAATACAAAGTAGAATGCATACCTCTTTTGTTCTTTATATCCAAACGAGACTAATCATGGGATAAGGCAAATAGAAGAGTTAGTCTCACAAATAGATTTATCATTATGAATGCATACCTGTTTGGATTTTCCTTTTGTTTATCCAACGAATTGGATTTGTCATTAATCACATGCATGCCTTCATGGTTTTCACCTTTATCCAAATAAGACTACACAATATGTATATCAATAAAAGTGTTAGTCTCACAATTAGATTTGTCATTAATCACTAAAACTCCATTACCACATAATGGTAGGTCTAGATCCTTCAACAGGCCTATCTTTCGAGCATTCCAGAGATGTACATTACCTGGATGACGTCGATAGGTAATTGGATGTTGTCAAGTTCAGAAAGTGCAGGCGTGGACGCGACGCTACTCCGATGTTGAGGGGGACTGGCTCCCAAAATCACGGGGGGCGCGGCTTGCGACTGGTCGATGAGTTGATTCATTTGTTCTTGCAATGATGTTATCTGTCATTGAAATTGTGCACTAATCTGCACTAATCTACTCTTTCAACTGTCCCTCGTGTTTGGCCTTGGATCTCTTCTGACTCCTATACGCCTTGGAGTCGTGTGGGAATCCATCCTTCCAAGGTACATAAACCCCAATGTCTCGCGTGCGACTCGAGTGCTGCTTATTTCCTAGCGCCGTGGATAGTATATCCTTCTCCCTTACTACTTTGAAGGAGCATTGGAAAGATTAGGTACTCAATGTTTGCTGCAAGAGGCCATCATGTTATTTTAGACCCTATGAAGTTGTGGACTTATTAACAACTAAGTAGTTCGACATATCTTACCAGACGTTGGGACACTTCCTCGTCTTCCGGGTTTATGAAAGAGATGGTGCCCGACAATGTGATTGTGGCCCTCCCTCTTAACCAACTTCAGGCGCGTTCGTCTGTAATCTCGGCAAATGGCAGGGAGACCTGCGATTAGATTGCCACATTGTTCTCACTCTTCCATCTCTGGATTTTACCCGCGTACCTAGTGGTGTCGAGTCTATGGGGGTGAATGTTTTGTGCATGGATAGCCTTGTGCGCCGCACTTTGCTGTTGAAATTCATCTGTCGTCTTTATCCTCAGAAAGACGTCTCATGTATCCGACGACACGAAACTATACTTCGTGCAGGGCGTCCGATCCTTGTTCACGTACTCTATGATAAGCTTGCTCTTGAAGGTCTTCTAAGCGTGTCCCATCAAGAGGAACGCCTGTCGTAGCAAGAGATCGGAGAATTCTGCTGGGATATCGAACGATGTTGTAATTTCAGTCCACAACTGCGCTTTCTCTACGGCCGTCAGATCCTTCCATTTATGTGTGGTGATGGGGACCCGTTCCCTTCTAAGTATACCGCAGGTGGTTCGGAATGCTGATGCTGCTCTCACGGAAAGCAAGGGGACCCCAGAGGTACTAACGGTTGTGATGGTCATTCGGCCCATAGGCATTTTCGATATTCCTCTGGCATGTCGCTTAGGTACCACTTTCCTCGAATATCCCGACGCATTCGGCGATGTCGATGACGGCGGCGAAGATAGTGCGAGACGCCATCTTGCAAGATTAACAAATAAGTACTACATCAATAAATGATATTACTGCAAAATCAACAAATCAGTACTACATCAATAAATGATATTACTGCAAGATCAACAAATCAGTACTGCATCAATAAATGATATTACTGCAAGATCAACAAATCAATACTCCATCAATCAAGATAAAATGCTCAAAAGATAGAACTTCACAACAAAATAAATCATCAATTGAGAGTTCACTGTCAATATTTCAATTGAACCAACTACACAATATTTCAATTGATAGGAATATGAACAATAATCACTGTGAACATAAGCTACCAACAGAATGGAGCAAAATGACTAGACGACATCAACATAATGAAATAGAGGGTCTGATCAGCATGAATAACATGACACAATATTAGAGAATCCAAAGCGATGAGCTCATATCTCCCACAACATTACTAAGCAATATCTCCCAATGCTAGAGTCAATCAAATCATCACAATTTGAAACTTCTATTAGCATAATCCAAAGTGGTGAGCTCGTACCTTGACAGGAGGTGTGGACGAAGAGGGAGTCGAGGTCGGGGGTAGCAGAGGGAGGACTCTGGCGCGGGGAGAGAGGAGGCTCGGGATGACGACAGCGTAGGGAGGATGACGACGCGGAGAGAGGAGGCTCGGGGATGATGGCGGCATAGGGAGGACGACAACGCGGAGAGGGGAGACTCGGGAGGAACACGGGAAGTGAGGGCACTGGGGAGGCGGACCGGAGAGTGAGCTTTGAGGACTGAGAAGTAGTAAGGACGCAAACCCTAGCGAGGCCCTACTTATAAATGCATATCACAGACGGTTCTCTAGAAGAACCGTCTGTGATAAGTGCATATCATAGACGGTACTATTCTAGGACCGTCTGCGATAATCGAGCATATTATAGGCGGTTCTATTCCAGGACCGTCTGCGATAAGCTAGAATATCACAAACAGTTCTATTTTAATAATCGTGTGTGATAAGTATCACATACAGTTTTATTATGGAACCGTCTGTGATGCTCAACGCGCATGGGGGAAATTTTTGGACGTGAATGCGGGAGGCGAAATGTTTTGGCGCCTCGTTATCACAAACAGTTTATTCCACTAAACTTTCTGTGATAGTTCCTTTTATAGCTAAAAATATTCCTTAATTACATGCCAAGTTTGTTAATTACAATGGAACAATTTTCCAAATAGGTTTTTGGGCTAGCCTCGGATGAAAAGCTAACCATGCCTCGAGCTCTAAAAAGAATATTTTTCCTCATCCACGACATTCTCAGACTCGATAAATGTTAGCCATGCCCTCTTCTTTAAAAAAAGAAAGCGGTGATACAATCACAGATGGAATGATTTTTTTAATTAGTGAATCAATTACAATGGAATAATTCCTTAATTACATGCTAAGTTTGTTAATTACAATGGAACAATTTTCCAAATAGGTGTCATCAGTGTGGGATACCATCGTTGAATCACACCTTTAACCATGGTTGAGCCGCTGTGCTCTCTCGTGATTCAAACCTTCGATCGCACCGATTCTATTAGTGTACCATGTCTTTGTGCTCATCGATGTACGGGGACACTTGGGTCACGTGTTGCAAGACCGTGAAATGGGCTTGAGCGTACGCGTCGAAATCGGGAGTGATTGCTTTCCTTCGATGGTCCCGATACCCTCCAGCCTCCCCTCATGACGAGATAGAGGCACACCTATCGGTTCCACCTGAGCCATGTAGTCGACGCATAACTCAATGACCTCTTCGGTTGCATAACCTTCGATGATGCTGCCCTCCGGCCGAGATCGATTCCGTACATAAGACTTGAGAAGTCTCATGTACCTCTCGAACAGGTACATATGACGTAGGAATACATGGCCGTATATCCTTATCTCTTTCACAAGGTGAACAGTGAGATGGACCATGATATCAAAAAATAACAAAGGGAAATACATCTCAAGATGACATAGAGTCGTCACCACCTTGGCCTGCAGCGCATCTAGTCCTTGGGGATCGATGACCTTCTGAGCAATTGAGTTAAAGAAATAACACAGCCTCATGATTGCCACTCGAATCTTGTTCGGCAAAATACTTCTAATTGCAACAGGAAACATTTGTGTCATCAGCACATGGCAATCATGCGACTTCATGCCAATTAATTTTAAATCTTCTATAGAAATAAGTTTCTTCATACTGGCGGAGTAACCGGACGGAACTTTCACACCATGTAAACTCTGGCACAGTTCCTTTCTCTCAGCCTTGGACATAATGTATCAAGCTAGGGGAAGGTACGTTTGTCCTTTATCGGTCTCTTTCGGTGCTAACTTGGTCCTTATGTTCATATCAATCAAGTCACGTCGTGTGTTGACACCATCATTTGTTTTGTCACGAATGTTCAGTAAGAGACCAATCAAGCTATCATATATATTCTTCTCTACGTGCATGACATCGATGCAGTAGCGAACTTCTAAGTGCTCCCAATAAGGTAAGTCCCAAAAAATTGATCGCTTCTTCCAGATGTTCTTTTAACGGGTCCTCAATTTACGACTCTTTTCAAACATAGTATCGATATCCTTGACTATATCATAGACCTCTTTCCCTCTAAAAGCTCTTGGAGCTAATCCGTCCTCTTTATTTCCGTCGAATTGTTTTTTCATCTTGCGGTATGGGTGATACCTGGGAAGGAACCTACAATGGCGCATGTACACAGTTTTGTGCAAGTTGTTCAGCCACACACTCTCGGTATCATGTAAGCAGTGCGGACATGCTTTGGCTCATTTTGTACTAAACCCTGACAGGTTATCAAAGGCAGGACAATCATTGATGGTGCAGAACAACATAACGCGTAAAGTGAAGTTCTCTCGTTTATACGCATCCCATACCTGTACCCCTTCTTTCCACAGTGTCACAAGACTTTCCAGCAATGGTGCTAGGTACACATCAATATCGTTCCCAGGTTGCTTCGGCCTCTAGATAAGTAGTGACATCAAAATATATTTTCGCTTCATACACAGCCAAGGAGGAAAATTGTACATACATAGATTCACGGGCCAGGTGCTATGTCGATTGCTCATATTACCGAAAGAATTCATTCCATCTGTACTCAACTCAAACCTTATATTCCTCGATTCCGCACCGAAGTCTTTGAAGCTCCTATCAAAGTTTCTCTACTGGACATAATTAGCAGTGTGTCTTATCTTTCCATCTTTCTTATGTTCCTCCAAGTGCCAACGTATCAATCTTACCTCTTTTCGGTTCGCAAATAAATGCTTCAAACGAGGAATTATAGACAGATACCACAACACCTTAGCAGGAGGTCATTGCTTCACCTCGATGCCCACGCCATCATCGGAGTGATTCTTATGTTTGTATCGAGATGCTTTGCACACCGAACATACATGTATATCTGCATACTCTTTACGGTAGATGATACAATCGTTCGGGCATACATGTATTTTTTCTACTTTCATTCCCAATGGACAAAAAAACCTTCTTGGCTTAGCAGGTGATTCTGGGCAACACGTTTCCCTCTGGAAGGAAGTCCGCTAGGAGACCTAATAATACCATAAAACTCTTATCGGACTAACAATTACTTGCCTTCAATTTTAACAGTTCAAGTACGGAGGACAATCTTGTGTATTCCGGCTTGCAGCCCGAAAACAAATGTTTTCCCGAGTCCTCCATTAAACCATTGAATCTACCAAACTCTCTTTTACTATAGCCCCCTTTGCATCGTGTAGCATCCGATCCAGATTATCATCGTACGACCTACCATCATCGAAAACACAATCCACATCCGACATATCATTATCTCACTCGATGATGTTACGATCTTACGATATAAACCGTTCTTCACCGTATACCCCAGAGTTGAACAAAAATGCGCGGCACTTGGGCACTCCACCGGGTCCACCGCCCACGCGCCCTTCGACCTGCTGGGCCTCACCACAGAACGCCGCCGAGTGCCCGAGACGACCCAATCCCCATCGTCCTCCTCCCACTCCAGCGCGGTCCTGCCGTCCGCGCCGCACGACGCGACCCAACCCACTCGGCGTGCGGGAAACGCGCGCCAATCCCATGTAACGCTAGCCCATCAGGCGGCAGGCCCAGCACGCCTAGCAACCCCCCTTCCTCCTCACGCGAGCGACGCGCGGCAACGGATCGCCAGTTCGCCACCCCGCGCCTCCTCGGTCGCGCGCTGCTTCCCTTCGTCCGCGCCTTCCACGCGCGCGCTCCTCATGCCGCCGGGCGGAGGGAGCCAAAAACAGCTGGAGCAGTAACGGAAGCAAGCGAAGCGATCAGGCGAGCGCCCTCGCTACAAGACAAACCCTTCCCCTCTAAGCCCTCCCTCCCGCCCGCATCCCCCACCCACTCCCCCGAACCCTAGCCTCCTCCCTGCGCCGGCGGATCGATCGATCCGGTACAAGCTGTGAGATTGGGATGGCCGCCGTGAGCTTCTGAGACTACGCCGTCGACCCGCGCCAGCAGGCGGCGGCGGCAGCGGGGATGGCCGCGCCCGCGCCTGTGTGGCAGCAGTCGGGACATCATCGTGCCGCGGGACCGGTGGTGCCTCCTCCCCGCAGCCGCAGGTCGCGCGCGGGACGGCCCCGCCCCGGTGCCCGCCGGCGCGCTGCCGCTCAAGCGCCAGCGCCCGGACTACTTTGGTTCGTGCCCCCGCACTCCGCTTCCTCCAAATTTTTGTTCTATTTCGTTCGGTAGTTATTTGATGGTGAAGCCTAAGAGATGATCATAGGAGATGTAGTCGATCCGTTTAGACTTTTGATTGTAATTTCTTTAAGTGTCAGGTTGGTGAAAGCTGGATTTTTTTGTAGGCACATCAGTGATCTCCCCGCCATGTTCTTCTAGTAAAACCTGAAGGGACAACGCTAGGAGAAGTCGTAGTTATGAGTGGAGATTTTGCTGATTGGTTTAAACTTGAGACTAGCTATTTTGAGAATCAGACAAGGTGTTTGGATAGATTACAAGGAAATCTAAAACAGGACAACTAGTTGATTCTTTATCCATGTTTTCCTGGTAACAAAGCTTCAAGGCTATCCTAGGAAAACTAGTAGTTTTAGTCTGGAAATCTGCAAGATTTTGTTGATTGTTTAGCTTGTAGCTTTGTTAAGCGTTAGATTTCTGTAGCTTAGCTTTCAGGTATGTTAAAATTATACATAAGCATCAATGCCGCACAAGATCATGTTTTTTTTAGATTTCAATTTCTTTTGGTGGGAAAAGGTTTCAACTTCTATTCTAAAGAAGTTTGGAATAACTGTTTGATGACCAAAGAGTTTTTTTAATGGATCCTGAGATTTAAAACCAGTGAAAAAAAAATGAAGGGCTCTATCGTGTAAAAAAGTTTCGACACTGTTTACATGGATCTAGTTAGTTTTGCTTAGGGCTTCAATGCTGCTACGTTGTTTGGCACCATTTCTTCATGCGTCTATTGAAAGTGCAATAACGTTGAATCTTGTGTTCTTTTAGTATAATTTTATTGAGCACATGACTGCCTGCTATGCACACCTAGCTAAAATTTGAAATAGCATTATGGATTGCTATGTGCACATCAGTTGGGATACTCTTAGTAGGCAGCAAGTTTTGTAGCTGCTGCGCCTCGTTTGCTGTTCACATGCGTGTGTCTATTTCCTTTTTGTGTTGACTTGTTTCTTATATGGAAGGAATAAAATAACAACTTGAGGAGATCATACTCTACTTTCTGCTGAATGACTTTTAGAAGTGTATGCCAAGTGGGATGTACATCTGAATATTTAAGCATTTACACACTTGTTTTGCAGACATGCCTTCTGGAAAAGAAAGGGCTGGCTTTCATGAAGCAGTGGGAGCCTCCTATGGTCATCACTTAAACAATGAGGTAGTGTGGCAATTAGAAGTTTCTTTGTTTAAGGCTAGCAGCTTTCTTACAAAAATAGTAACTTCGTACCTGTGCATGTGTTTGTAAATGCCTTATGTTGGTGCTAGCCAAACTGCTAGGCCAGTTGGTGGGATGGCTGCATATCCAGTTGATAATCACCAAATGATGAGTGTTATTGGACGGTAGAAACATGGGCTCTGCAAGGACTGATCCTGCTCTTCGTCCTGACATATCTAACACATTGTATATGGAAGTTCTCCCTTCGAACTGCACGAGGAGGGAGGTTTCTCGTATCCTTACATCCATAACGTTTCAATTACCATTTTGCAGCATACTTCATACATCTAGATTCCCAGGAATATGTTCTTCAATTCACGTGGATAGCTCGAAACACATAAATCTGTGTATGATATTCAGCCACTATAGGAAAAATGACTTGCAATGTTGAGTTCTTTTATCCTTTTCTTCGCTTGTAAACTACGTTTCATATTTGTGTATTATCAATCTATGTATCCGTGCATCTTTTGTGATGTACCTCGTATTTCACCAGTTAGGTGCTTTTGCCCCTTAACTCTTGCTTCTGCAGATGTCTTTCGCCCTTTTTCTGGTTTCCGTGAGGTGAGGTTGGTCCACTAGGAGTCCAGACATGTAAGTAAATGCTGTGTACTAATATAATTTCCCTTGTTCATTTATTTGTGAAGCCAACATGCCTTATATGAGAACTTTTCTCCCTGCAGCCTGGACGGTAACATGTCTTATGTTTCGTTGATTTTGCAACTCCTGTCCAAGCTCTTGTTGCTCTGGAGACTCTACAAGGTAATTGTACATCCTTTCTAGCTATGAAATCTATCATTGCCTGCATCTAAATACATTCTACTTGTGTTGCCATTTTTTGTTGACTAGTGTGTTTGCACAGCTTCTTGCTTTTTACTAAGTTTGTGTGCTATGAGGCTTATGCAGAATCTGTATTTATTTGTATATTTTTTTCGTTGTTTCACTTCCACTAGGTTATATCATGTGTGTTTTTCTAACGTGGCTCATTACATTAATTCGTGGATTGGAGAGCCAGCAGCTGACAAATAGCTGTGATCAGAAGTTGGTGACAAGATATTGGTTTTCTGTCCTTTCTGTTTGTGGTTTGGTTAACCTTGTTTTTTTTAGATTAATCTGTGTGCATTGGAGAGCCAGCAGCTGACACGTGGATGTAATATGCAGTTTGTCACAACATCCCATGTTAATGTTCTGTTTTTATGTTACCTTGGTGAATTTTTTGTTGCATGTTTGATGAAACCGTTAAATTGTGGAAGTCTTCTTTTTGAGCTTAAATTGACCGAGTGATGTGCAAAACACGGAAAATAAAATATATGATTATCACTTAATGAAAAGTGGATGCAGGAATGTGGATATAGCATTTTTTTAGCTTGGCAAATTAATGTGCTGAACACTATAGAGCATAGATAACTAAAAACTAAGATTAGCTTAACATCAGTTTGCAATATCAGCATTTCTCCTCTTTCCTATGTGTCTTTTTTTAAACCAGATTACTATGTGTGTCATATCATATCTAATATGTAATATTTGTATGTACATCTGCTTTACAGCATGATTTAGACATTTGATTGAAGGAGAAGAAACTTCGATCTTCAAATATTTGTTGAGGTGATGAGTTTGACTGTGTTGATAGCAAGATTTGGCATCTATAATGGTCATTGCAGTGCTGATTGGTCTAACGATAAGAACTTAAAGCTACCGCTGATTCAGCTAATATTCGGTTTGAATCGGAAGGCAAAAATGGCTTCAAAGACCTCCTGAGAGGTCCTGAAGGGTGGTTTTTGCAAAACAGGAGGTCCTAACCCAAAAAGGTGGTCCTGAGCGATATCTACAAAGACCTCATGGGAGGTCCTGGAGGGTGGTCTTTGCAAAGCAGGAGTTCTTGGCCCAAAAGGTGGTCTTTGCAAAGCGGTAGGTCATGAGGATAAGGAAAAGTGCGGCCAGGACCTCCTTAGGAGCGCTCACGTGGCTTCATCAGAGCTGCCCAGGACCTCCTCAAGAGCGCTCACGCGCCTTCATTAGAGCCGCTCAGGACCTCCTTAGGAGCGCTCGCGTGTCTTCATCAGGGCCGCTCAGGACCTCCTCAGGAGCGCTCGCGTGTCTTTATCAGGGCCGCTCAGGACCTCCTCCGGAGCGCTACGGCTTCATCAGGCCGCCAGATCTCCTCAAGGGCGCCACGTGGCTTCATCGAGCCGCCAGACTTCTCAGGCGCCACGTGGCTTCATCGAGCCGCCAGACCTCCTCAAAGGCGCCACGTGACTTCATCAAAGCCGCCAGGGCTAGGATCTCCTCGAGCGCTGCGCGCTTCATCAGGTCGCCAGGCCTCCTCAGAGGCGCTCGCGCCTTCATCGTGGCCGCCAGACCTCCCCGAGTGCTACGCGGCTTCATCAGGGCCGCTTAGGATCTCCTCAGGGGCGCTCACGTGGCTTCATTAGAGCCGCCTAGGACCTCCTCAAGGGCGCTCATGTGGCTTCATCAGAGCCACCTAGGATCTCCTCAGGAGCGCTACGCGGCTTCATCAGGGCCGCTCAGGATCTCCTCAGGTGCGCTCACGCGTCTTCATCAGGGCCGCTCAGGACATCCTCAGGAGCGCTCGCGCGCCTTTATCAGGGCCGCTCAGGACATCCTCCGGAGTGCTACACGGTTTCATCAGGACCGCCCAAGACCTCCCCAAGAGCACTCACGTGGCTTCATCAGGACCGTTCAAGACCTCCCCGGGAGTACCCACGTGGCTTCATCAGGACCGCCCAAGACCTCCCACGAGGCCTCTTCAGGACCTTCCGCGAGGACCTCCCATGAGGACTTCTCGCCAGAGCATCCAGGAGCTCCTCAAGACCACTCTAGGGAATATTCAAGGATCTTGGGAATATCAGTTAACTTACGTGATCGAATAGGAAAGATTTATCGGTTATAGGAGGTTTGGAGATCAGATGGCATAACTGAATCATATCTGTGAATCTTGTTCGGTTTTAGGAGTCTTGATTTTTTACAGCTAAGACCTGCCGCCTTTGAAATAGAGAGGGTCAAGGCCGATTCACAATACAGACAAAACAATCTACAGAATCGTTCTTTTCCTTTTCATCTACTTTTTGCATCTAGGTCTAGAGTAAAGTAGCTATGCTTTGCTAGTTTGCGTGTAAACCAGCCGCGTGCTCCTGCGAGATTGGAGTAGCTATCCTTTGCTGTTCTTGCTTGTAAAACAGTCGGTTCTTCGCCGTAATTGAAGAATTATCTACTTTGTTAGTTTGCTCGAAAACTAGTCGTACGTTTCTACAAAAGTGAAGCAATCTGGTTACTGTGGCTCTGAAACTATGACAATTCATTTTGCAGGCTATAAATTTGATGAACATGACAGTCGCTCAGCCAATTTGCGCCTACAATTCTCTCTCTCTCCTGGCCCGAGGTCAGGTGCTGGGCCTCATGGTAGATACTAAGGTGCTTGGACCGCATGTCAATTAATCACTAGTGCAACATTTGTAGAAGAAATATTTAGGGAGACTGTACAATGCTAGTCCAAAAGTGAATCTTATGCTCCGCTAGTGTTGTATGTTCATTGTTTTTGCAAGGTTCCGCAGCATAGGTTTGTACTGATGTAGTGATAACTATTGGTTGGATGGACAGAGTAGATCGGGCTGAAAGGTTTTTTACTCATGTGATATGAGATTTCAATTTATATTCATTCTGTTGTGATTGATGGGTTTGAAGTGATGGAAAATTGCAAATTTGGTTTGGTGACTGCAGTGAACGTACATGGTACAAAGGCACTTGTATTATACTGGGTCAGGGACGTGTGTGGTACCCGGCTTATATTGGTTTGTAGCTTGATTTCATGGTGCAAGGGTGCAAGAGTGCAAGGGACATTTCTTATAAAAAGATTTTGGTGATTTGCATTGGTTATGTTGGTTATAAACTTATATAATATAGTTTTTCTTCTCTAAATTATACTGTCTTACAGTTCTTCGTAATAACGGGAATAACTCGCTTTTTTGCTTGGTATTTGACAAATGCATATTGAAATCTGTCCTCTCTTTTTTCCTGGAAGAATAAGATAGGAGGCTGCTCTGTAATTCTGTGTCTATGCCTCCCCTTGGCCGATATTTGGTTTGGAGGGTACTTTCTTTATTTCTTTTAGCAGAAGGCAAAGTTGGCCGGAGCATGTGCTTAAAAGAAGGCAAGGTTGGCCGGAGCATGTGTTGTGAGGGAAGACTACAAAAAGATCATGAGACTACATCCGCACCAACAACAAATAATCCACACTTGTAAGTTGTAACACATGACTTAAATCCATAATCTGTACTTTTATTTTTATTTTAAATGGGTATAAAAGCTGTATGTATGAAAATTTGAGCATGTACCCAGAGTCTGAGTCTGTCAGAGCAATTAGTCAAGGATCGTATGTACCTCTATTTTGCAACATATTGCTGGTCACAACCGAACTTGCATGTATTCCTTGGCATTGAAGTTGTAACATAGACAGTTAATCATGCAGCATGAATCTTCTAATGGTTCTCTTTGGAATATGTCAATCCGGTTGTCCTTACTACTTTGTTGCGAAAGATAGCGAATTCTTAGAAAAATGCTGACGGGTGATGATTTCCTTTTCATGATGAAGTGTAACCACTGATCAATATTCTACTTGAAGTTACACTGTGGGATGTATACAAAAATAAATAGTCGAAAAAGTTACAAAAATAATACTTTGTCGCCTAATAAATCGGCGAGCTGAGAAAGCACCTTCGGCGCCAATTGAAACAGCGATGCAGGCCAAATAGATCGACGGGAAGACTCATGTCAACTAATTTTTCTGTTGCTAAATAAATTGCGACAAAGGCTATCAGCCAATTGAACGATATAGGCCAAATAAATCAATGGAAAGGCTCATATCGGCCAATTTATCTGTCGCTAAATGCATTGATGACCTGTCCTATTGCCAAATGAATTGGCGACAGGAGCTGCTAAGTTGGCCTGTCGCCGATTTATTTGGCGATAGAAGCACATCGTTAATTCATTTGACGATATGTGATTATTTCTTTAAATTCTTTTTTCACTATTTATTTTTGAAATATTAATAAAAATACATTATGTAAAAAAAATCTAGCTATCTTCCGGCGAAGAAAGCTGAAGTTAAGCTAATCATAGTTAGTTAGAGTATTTACCGTAGGTAGAATATTCCACTGGGAAAGAGACGAAGACACCAAATTGATGACCCGAAGACGCGACTAAATACCAACCGTCACAATTTATCCGGCAAGGAGTTTGAACCATAATCTGCAGGCGTCGAGAATCATTCAATCAAACTTCGATCCCGACGAGAGTTTACTGTTAGTCCTAGAACTCGTTGGTGTCTCGGTGGTTTGTACCTGCTTTTGTAACACATTGCTTCGCACAGTTGCAGGTGCATTTTGGTGTTAGTGAATTGCAGATTTTTTTTTTAAAAAAAATACATTTTTGAATAAAATTATACCAATAAATATCAGTTCAATAAAATTATTGGTGACATGGGAGCTTCCCTGTCAAACTGTCACCAATTCATTTGGCGACAGAATTTTGTCGCCAAATGAATTGACAACACAATATTATTTGGCCAATAATCTTGTCGTTGATTCTGTTGGTTGGCAAATTCATTTGGGCAATAGGCTCGTGTTGCAAATTCATTTGTCGACAGGGCTGTCGCAAATGAATTGGTGTTTTTGTTATTTTATTAAACATGCATTTATTCCTATAATTTTATTTTAAAATTGTATTATTAAAAAAAATCGTGAATTGCATGCATTTCTCGGAGTCGAAATTGCAACAAGACTTTATACGGAGAGTGTGGTGCTTGGAGGATTTTTTTTAAATAATCTATTTTTTATTCGGAAATACAGAAATAATACCGCTTAATTTTTTTTACAGAAATAATCGCGTGTCGCTGTACGGTTGGACGACTCGTGCAAGTCGCACAACCGCACTGCGACCAACCTTCAAGTCGCCCAACGGAACGACGATTTAAAGGTTCGAGGCAAGGTCGCTTTATGGAATGACGACTTCAAGAGAGTCGCTATACAGTCGAGCGAATTGCTCGCACCTCAACCCAAGTCGTCCAACCGTATGACGACCTCCTCATTGCCCCTCTCGCGCTGCATCTGTTGGCGGAGGTCATCATTTTGCTCTTTGAGATTGTCAATTTGCACCTCCAAATCAAAGATTCGGTTCCACAATACATCCACGTACCTCACAACATGTCGTTCATGGGGAGGATCGATCCAGCGGGTGAAGTTGTATTTCACCATCTGCTACAAGGAACAGTTAGTACGGAGGATGCAGTAGCAGTAACATGAACAAAACTATTTACCCCAGAGTATGGGCATCGGAAGAAACGCCGTCCATCATCGAAAGGGCCGTCTATGACCTGCACGATAGCGTCCTCCCCGTGTCCGCATTTCAGCCATACCGGTTGAGCACACTTCTTTGGCATCAACCGGTAGTTAGGGCCGAAGTCCTCCCTTCTTTCGACGCGAAGGTCTGGCTTCGGCGACCCCGGTTGGACTGGTCCGTGGGCGTGTGCCATCATATGTTACTGTAAGACGGAGAAGGTTATTCTTCCTACGGTTTCAAGGGTCGAGTGGTCCTAATTTCGGAGCGTGGGGCGTGCGTTTTATAGCCCCGCGGAGGAGGCTAACAAAGCGAGTAATGTATTCGCTTGCAGATGACAAGACCAGACGGGACTGGTTGCTTTGAGCATAGACAAGACCAAACGGGGTAGGTTTGCGCAGTGACAAGACATAATGGGGGCAACCTTGCGCAGTGATAAGACCAAACGAGGTAGCTTTGCGCAGTAACAAGACCACACGGGATAGCTTTGCGCAGTGATAAGACCAAAGGAGTCAGCTTTCTGTAGTGCCAAGACCACACGGGGCAGCTTTGCGCACTGAGAAGACCACACAGGCCAGCTTTCTGCGGTGAGACAGTTGTGCGCAGTTTAGGGTTTAGGTTTAGGGTTAGCCTTTTCAGATCGAATTGACAACTCAATTAAAGCCTCGCCAGCTTTTAAGACCGAAAAGACAAGACTCTGCAACGAGTGTTCTCAGCCTCTTCGTAATATCACTTACCTTTCTACTTAGCACTCATTACTATCTCAATCGTCCTCACAAAATTCTACAGAAATTTAGCGCACTACAACAATACACAACGATCACAACATGTTATTGCGAGTCTGACATATTTCGTACCCTTTATATTTTACAAAAATAACAAACAGATCAACCAACGTTGTCACCACACTATTATCTTCTAAACAAATAACATCATATAATACAATTTGCTAAATACAATACCTACAAAATGTAATATCTATTTTAACACAATTGTTCCAAATGGATTTACATAATTCCAAGTTTATTTGCTTAAATCGCCCACTGGTAGGGCGATTTAAAATAAGTCGCCCACCTACTGCGCGACTTGCTAAACTCGCTCTACAAATCACGATTCCAACACATGTCGCACATCGGTTTGGCGACTAGGTCCATCGAGTTATAGTCGCTTTACCATCAAGACTTGATTGTTGAGTCGCATTGATTGGGCGACTTGCACGAGTCGCCCAACCGCATAAATGACAAAGCGATTATTTCAGAAAAAATTAAGCGGTATTATTTCTGTATTTTTGAATAAAAAATAGATTATTTTTTAAAAAAATCTGTGCTCGGAGAATGCTTATTACTCACTTTTTAGGATGAATTGCCTTATAAGGTCAAAATATTTGCTCCCCATTTTACCAGGTATGGCTATGGTATATGGACTTTGCACCCCTTTTGCACTTCTTCTAGTTCCTTGCTTGCATGATAAGAAATAGGAATGGGATTTTTTGTGTGTAAAATGCTTAGAAAATAGGACCGCATGTGGCATGTTCGAGCACCTTCGGAGCACCGCAGTTGCTCTACGGTGGTCAAATCAGCGTAGAGGTGCCAACGCAGTGTCGTACCCCAGGACAGGGCCCGCCATCAGTGTTTTTTAGTCAGCGGTCGTCAGGGTGTTGCTATCCCAACGAGGGTTTGGGGATCCGCTGGCGCCACTATGGGGTGTCGTGCGTGCGATTTGGGCCCACTTAGAGGCGATTCGTGTGGTGTTTCTGTCGACACGAGCCTTTGGCATGCGACGCATACTAGCGGTGAAATACACGCCAACGCGTACATGCGTTTCAGACCATGTGTGGCTTGTTCAGGTGCTTATAGAGAACCACGGATACCCGACGGTAGTCGGACCAGTGCAACGTCGTAGCCTAACGACGTGGCTTGCCACCGATGTTTTTTTTGTCAGTAGCCATCGGGATTTTCTATCCCAACAATGGTGAGGGACCCGTTGGCGGACCAGTGTGGAGGTGCCAGCGCAGCGTTGTACCCGAGTGATGGGCTCCACCACCGGCGTTTTTCTAGTAAGTGGTTGTTAGGGTGTTTCTACATAGCGAGGGCGAGGGGAATTGCTGGCGTCATGGTGTGGGTTGGACCTATCTAGAGGTGATCCGTGCAGTCAGTGGCAGAGCCAGGAATTTAACAATGGTGGTGCACACTTTAAGGATGAAAAAACATCTTGTACGACACATAAGTAATTTCATAAGTCCAACACAATTACACAAAAGAGTTCGAAATTAGTTAATAGTGCAATACAAATAGTTCAAATAAAAATCTTACATGAATAAAATAGTCATAAATAGCTAATAGAAATCACAATACCACATGACACGATCTCATTCCTTAGAAACACTTGATTATATCAGCACCACTAATCTTCGAGAAGATATCTCGCTCTATAAAGGTCACTAAACAATCATTCAATTCTTGATCGCTCATACTATTTCTCAACTTGTTCTTCACAAGATTCGTCGCTGAAAATACTCTTTCAATGCTCGCCGTTGCCACTGGTAAAAGCAATACCAATTTGAGAAACAAGTACACCAACTTGTAAACGTCATGCTTCTTTGTTTCAACAAGCTTAGTAGAAAGCTCACCGAGATTCTTCAGGCCCTTAAATCTATCATCGCTTCGTATATCATCAATTAAGTTATCAAGTTGGAAAGAAAGTCTCATTAAATCCGTGCTTGAAAAATCTTATACTACCCACATAATTGTCAACTGAGTCATACATATTCCAATTTCTAAATCCTCCTTTAGCAAAACTATCGTCTCCCACAAATTTATCCTTGAACAAATAACATACAAAGCAAAATGCAGCATACTTCTCGACACTATATTCAATCCAATTGTACTTATTAAACCAACTAACATTGAAGCGATGCATTTTACTTGATATTTCCCTTACAGGAAAATCATATTGGTGAGGTTGGCAAGGGCCTTTAAGAATAAATCCTCTCCGAACCACATCTTGATCATTGATAGCATAGCTCATGATAGGTATTCTTTTGCTGGGATCATGTGGAAGAAGCTCAACATCATAACCTAATTCATCACTGTCATTGCCGGGCCGGCTGCAGGCGTGCGGCGCCCGGCGCCCAGGTCGCCTCTCGGCTCTCGCCTGTAGTCTGACCCTGACTCGGATTGCCTGAGTCTCTTGCCGTCAGTCGCCTGTGCCCAGTGCCCTCCTTCACTGCTTGTCACCTACAGCCTGGCTGAGACGCAGAGTCGTAGAGTGGCCGACGCTCGGCGACTGCCTATTCTTTGTGTGAGGCTGAGAGCTTAAAGAATAAAGATTAGAGACTAGATCACTTGAGATTTTGAGATAGAGAGTTGAGGGCATAATTGGTGGGTCACTGGGCAGTCTAGGCTGAAAGATCACATGATGGCTATTGGGCTTCAGCCTTCAGGGCTTGGCCAGTTGGCTTGGACGCTTGGTTGCTACTTGCTAGTTGTGCATTACAGAGTATTAATCCATGCTAATATGCTATTGGTATACTAATGATACTCATACCTAGGTAAAAAAAAATTGCAGATTTTTTTGGGGTGCCCGTGCACCAGGGGCACCCCCCGCCGTCGCCCATGCGTGCAGTGTTTCTACTGACCCGAGTCGTTGGCAAGCGTTGCATGTCAAGGGTGAAATCAACCTTCATGCCCACATGCACACATGTTTCGTACCACGTGTGACTTGTTCGGACGCCTACAGATCACCGCGAACGCTGAACAACGGTAGGACTAGCACATACATCACTTGATTATCCAAAGACAAATTCTTGGGATGAGACTAAATCCGCACCAACCAGGGGCAGAGCTACAGTAGATGCATGGGGATACAGTTGCACCCCCAAAATTTTTTACATAAAAAACTGGTATATACCCCTCTTAATACATAAAGTATACATTACACATACTAACATACATACTCTTCAATTCCTAGCAGCCCATTTAGCATTAGGCCCAACAGAATATGAGAATCAAGCCCAAGTGAAGTAGTCAACTAGTCAATGAGGCGTCAGGCCTAAGTGTCATCTACCCATTCAGACATCTTTGCTTCCTACTAATACATTTGCTTGTTATGACATGTTTGATGAAGTTAATAAAGAGCTACTTCTTTGCATGGCATCTTTGCATCATGCTGATTCATTTGCTTCATATGACAAGGATAAAGTTCTTAAACTTGCTAAGTTTTATCCTAAAGATTTCTCGAACACAGATTTGATCCAACTTTTTTTGCAACTTAATATGCTTATCGCTGACATGCATCAAGATACAAAGTTTCGAGAAGTGAAGAATCTCAGTGAGCTCTCTATTAAACTTGTTGAGACAAAGACGGGTGATCGCTATAATACTTGAACGGATGACAAGCTAAGAAATAGCATGGGTGAACAATACTTGAATGATTACTTAGTTACGTATATTGAGCTTGAATTTTTTTCTATAAGTTATTGATGATGCTATCATCAATCGCTTTCAAAGCATGAAGGAACGCCGTATCAAGTTGTAATTCTCTAAAATATTTTGTGATGTTGGTTATAGTGTGAACATGTAATTTGACACATTTGAACTTATGTACTATGTCATTTGAACTTGTGTTGGAATGGATGTGTCGTCATTTGAACTTGTGTTAGAATGGATGTGTCTTAAGTTCACACCTCCATCGTCAAAATCCTGGTTCCGCCACTGGCACCAACATCAGGTAATCCACACACTTGTAGAACATGACTTGAATCCATAGTCTGTATTTTTATTTTTACTTTTTGATGGGTAAGCTGAATGTATGAAAAATTGAGTATGTACTAGTCTCAGGGCAATTGGTTAAGGCTAGCTTGTACCTTTATTTTGCAACACATTGCTGGCCACAGCTGCACTTGCATTTTCTTGCATGCGTTCCTTATCATGACTTTTAATCATCTAACTATTCTCCTCTTTGGAACATGTCAATCCAGTTGTGCTTACTAGTTTATTGTGGAAGATAGCGAATGCTTTGATATATAATTGATGAAGGGTGATGACTTCTTTTTCATGATGAATTGTAATCAACTATCAATATTCTACTTCAAATTACACTGTGCGCTACCAGGATCCAGGGCATTACCGATGGTCACCGTCAGGGCAAAGGTTGCAGGTAAGATTGGTTTTTTTGAAACGGAAGGTCGTCAGGAAGTAGTTCCTGACGGGATACCCTGACAGCGTCCGTCAGGACATCTCGTTGACTGTGACGTCACCTGGTGGACACATTCTTAACGGATGTCCGTCAGGAATGGCCATCGGTAATGCTTGCTGCCGTCAGGAATGCTACGGTCTAGTAGTGGTGGGATGCATCAACTGATATATACATATGGACATTGAGCCATTGACTAGTGTCGTCTACGTTAAGCATAGTTCTCGTCATGTGAAAAAAGCTAAAGTGAATGAATGTCCTGGTTGTTATTGATTGAAGAAATGCTCTCCCAGGACAGATCGGACGCAAAGGCCTGCACGTACAAGGCATCATCGATCATACAAAGATTTTATGATTTTCTTTTCTTGTGTCCGATCTTGTTTGTTGATAATTTCATGTGCCTTGCACAAAGTTTTTGCTAATTTCATGTGCTTGTTGTCGATCAGAATTCAGAACATGTATTTTCAAGCGTATCCGGACAGTAAACTAACTATCAGAATTGGATGAAATGATGTTCTAATAATAGCAGTGCCACTCTTCGAATGATGTTCTAATAATAGCAGTGCCACTCTTTGATTCTATCAGCGCAATAGCTACTAGTTAGGATGGTGAGCTTAGTGGGCTTAGTGAGCTTAGTGGTGAGATAATGGATGAGCTCGCTGTGTCCTCCCCTCAGTACTGCAGCCTTGCTGGTCCTCTCATTATCTTTTCTAAAACGACAGTAGCCAACTACTATTAGGTGTATCAGGCTGAGCTTTCGCAGAAGTTATGGTGACATTGAAATTCTGAAGTGTTCTCTCATGAAAATACATTCAGGTTCTCCTTGATTTTTTTTTTCAGAAAGACGAACGAGAAAAAAAAAACTGCTACTCTTCAACAAAGAAAAGGCCAGTAACTGCGCTATTTACCAGAATTGCCACTGGCTTCAAACACCAAAGACACGTCATCCTTTTTTTTCAGAACACCTGGGAGGCTGGGAGCCTGGGAGTAGGAGCGCTGCGCATCTTTCTACCAACAACTTACACCTGCTATCTCACCAACGGAGATGTGTCCTTTGCATTGAAGGCGAATCTACAATGGTCTAGAAAGTGATCTTCATTGTTTGATATAAAATAAAAATAAACAACGTGATCAATAGTTACAGTGTTTCCTACTGTAAATATTCATTGTTGCTATAGTTCTATATACCACTGCAAATTTTTAAAAAAATAAAAAAGGTGATCAATAGTTACAGTGTTTCCTACTGTAAATATTCATTGCTGCTACAGTTCTATATACCACTGCAAATTAAAAACAAATCAAAAGACGAGATCAATAGTTACAGTATTTTTTACTATAAAATATTCATTGTTGCTATAGCCAATATACCACCGTAGAATATTGCTCACACACTCACAAACAAGAACCCTCATGGCGAACTCTGCAGTCGAATCCCTCGTCTACGAAAATCACCAACTTGTCCACCGGGGACACGTAGCTAGTAGCTTGGTCCCGTCATTTTGCTTGGAAAATACGGAAATACCGTATGACATGCATGATTACCATTCTGATTACCGCGTGTTCTTTGCGATTGCGTAGCACACGGAGCGAAAGCGACGACAGGACGGCACGACAGAAAGCGAAATCCAAGTGCTCGCAAGCCTGTGGCCAAGGAGGATGGATTGATTTTCTGCAAGCCCAGAGAAAACCTTAGCCGGGACGCAATTGCGTACCACCGCCACCACGATCGTGATGTTCTTATCAGGTTATATCCAGAAAATGGACTAATGCTCAGACCTGGATTTCAATGATTTCTTCTAGACGGCAAATGCGCGGGTCTGAATGGACCAGGGTTGATTTTTTGGAAAAGGCAACGGCTCAGATTGATTGTTGCTAAGGATCAAAGGCTGCCGTATGTAACACCAGTGCGCCTCGGTTATATAATATAGAATAAATTTGTCGAGTCGTTAATCTTACGAAATAAACAAAGAAAAATGAGAAAGAGTTCTTGAGAGAGAATGTGACTGCTTTTTATTGTTCTAAATTGGCTATTACAGGAAATGCCCTCGACAAGGCAGTGAACTAATCCTAATTACACTGAGCGTAATACTTGCTATGCTGTGAAATCAGACTTAAAACATGAATCTCAGGCTGATTGCCCTGCTTCAATCTGATGCCACCTGATATCTTTATTCCTCCGTGCTCTGTCTTTAAATAACCATAAAAAATGTGGCAGTTACTACTTGAAGTTGGAAGTGTCACGACTAGTCGGAGCGAGGCAACGGTTGATAAAGTACAAACCATTTGATGGTTATGCGTCTGTGAGACACTCAACCGTATGGTGGTTGTTGTCAGTGTCTTAGGACCATGAAATGTCGTGTGGTATGGAGTAAATATAACATGTGTTCTATTCATCACACAGTAAAGAATATACTTGGAATTGAATCCAGATACTAGTTCATTGCTTCTACGAGTGGTCATCTGGTCGGGGATTAATCATACGACCTCATCTGACCAGGGTTCTCATTATATAACCTCCGGAATCCTTACGACCTTGGAGGTCGTTAGCCTTAGGGGTTACGACCACGAAGACATATGGTTTTTTTATTATGTATTAAAATAATACATAGATATTTTAATCCTCGTCAAAATTGCATGTAGGTCTTTAAACTTGCGAGGTTGTGCCACTTAGCTCTCTGAACTTGTATTTTACTTTCTCAACCTCCTGAACTTGCGATGTTGTGTCACTTAGCCATCTGAACTTGCATTGAAGCGAAGTTCGTCGGATGCGATGCCAGCGACTTTGTCCCCTCTGAGTCTCGTGGACTCGTTGCTGTCTCGTTCCGACCGTGTTCATCGTACTTGTCACCTCACGTCGACAAAAACGGATTCTTAGGGCCCGAGAACGCACCGTGCTCGCGTCTTCGTCGGAGCTCCATTGTCGCAGCTTGCCGCAGCCATCGCCTTTGCCTCCTCTGAGTCGGTCGTGAGAGAGAGAAGTACATTCACAAACGGCCAAATGGACTTCGTACAGGGTGAGTAGCTTCTGCTATGGCACTGGGAATATATACTTCTCTCTTTCTCTCACGACTGACTCAGAGGAGGCAAGGGCGAGGGCGGTGACAAGCTGCGACGGTGGAGCTCCGGTGAAGATGCGAGCACGGTGCATTCCTGGGCCCGAAGAATTCGTTTTTGTCGATGTGAGGTGACGGGGACGATGAACACGGCCGGAACGGGGCGGTGATGAGTCCACCGAACTGGAAGGGGACGAAGTCACTGACATCGTATCCGACAAACTTCGTTTCAACCCAAGTTCAGGGAGCTAAGTGGCACAACCTCACAAATTCAGAGGACTGAGAAAGTAAAATACAAGTTTAGAATGCTAAGTGGCATAACCTCGCAAGTTTAGAGGGCTGAGAAAGTAAAATCTAGCAGGTGCAAAAGTGAAAGTGCGAGCTGTTAGAAGAAGAAAGACGTGAAGCAACCAACCACGCAGTACTAACGAGCAAGTAGAGCTCGAATGCGTTACAAACCTATGACATAGAGGACTATAGGAACACAATATATGGTTAACCAAACTACATAACTAAAGAGGTCAAGTGGAGTGTTCGGGCAGCCAAGTATTGATACCAACACACACATTGTGGTGATGTGCATGAGCTCCTGTGATGGAGGCACTCTTAAACGTGGGAGGAAAAAGAAAAACAAAATAGCAGAGTCGATTTTAAGCAAATTCTTGGAGGAGCATGATAACTTCAACAGATATGAGTTACGGTGAAGATTGTTAAGTATGAGTGACTCATATCCTAACCTACTAGGACATCCTATTAGGATTCATATTTTCTTTTGAAGGAGAACTAAGGAGCACTGTATGGAGCCATGAGGAATGGTTATGGAGAATATAAGCCACAATCAACTCATTCAAAGCAAGAGGTGCACTAGAGGATTAGAGACTAGGTTATTCTTTAGCACTAGATTCTTGTTTATAGTAAAGATCCGAGAGTCCTAAAAGGTTCGAGAGAGTTGTGAGAGAACGATAATCCATTGTACTCTTTTGAGATTATGCTTAAGTAATTTGTGGTCGGTTTCGTCAAATCTTTCTCTCTCGTCGTGATTTTTCATCACTCTCTACGAGATTTATCTACTTCATTTTTTATACTGTGTACGTTCGTACCGTTTCTCACAAACTCTAATTCGAACTGGAGTTGCTGAAACACCTGAAAATTTTCAAATTATTTCAGATTAGTTTGAATTCAAGTTTGAATTTCAATTTCAAATCCAAATTCAAAATTCGGCCAAAATTTGTCAAACCCAAACCCTAACCCTAATCCGCTTTCTCCCCTTCCCCTTCCCGCTTTCCCCTCCCGGTCACGCTCACCCGGCCGCCGCTTTGCATGTCGCGCTTGCCGTGGCCGCCCACCCAGGTGGCAGCGTCCGCCGAAGCCGCCACCATCACCGCTTTTGCGCCCGCATACCACCCGCAGCAATAAGGCGCCACCTCGCAAGACGCCACTCGCCGCCACCTCATGCGCCCCCTGCAACCTCGCGCCCGAAGCGGTGGCGGCCACCTCCGGATTGCTCCAGCTGAGGGCTGCGCCGCCATCATGACGCAACCCACGCCTCCCGTCATCGCCCGCCGACCGCCCCAAGACCGCCCAACTCCTCGCCCAACCACCTCACCTGCGGCAGACACCCACGCCGCCATACCTCTCTCTCTGCCCGCCATGGCTATAGCGCCTCACAGCCTCCTCAACCCGCACCAACCCTTCCCCCTCCCCGCTTTCGTCTCCGACGCCGGTAAGAGCCCGCCGCCTCGGTTCTCCGCCCGGTAAGAACAAATCCCCCCTAATGCAAATCCCTCCCACCCGAAGCCATCCCAACCCACCCGGTCCTTCCCTACCCTCCGCCCCAGATCCACCGGATCAGTGCAGCACCACTCGCCACCACCCCAAAACCCAAAGGCAAACCCACGCCAAAAACCCACACCAAAACCCTAGGGTCCGAGGACCTACTGGCGGCGCCTCGCCATGCCCCTCCCCGTCCCCGCCGCTAGCCTCCGCTGCCGCCACCGACGCCTTGCTAATCCCGAGTCCCTCGCCACCTCCAAGACGTTACGCCGCTGAGGGCGCTTTTGGCTCATGGCGGCGCCCATGAGCCTAGCGACCTTTTATTACGCCAAGACGCTGCGTGTGGTGGGGGTGGGCGTTCGGCTGGGCTCGCCCATTTTTTTAAGGCCACACAGTGAAGCCCATTACTTGCTTAGATTCACTGCTTAGCCCAAATCTTGTTTAAAAGCCACCACATCGTTTCACAAAGACAAGAAATTTCATGTTTACTGTTCCAAAATTCCAGAAAATGCACAATAAATCCTATTCTTGTTCCTAAACCTAAAATAGTGATTAATTATTGTTTATATCTAATTAATAGGTATGAACAGTAATGTGATCATTATTCTTTGAAAACCCTAAATTGAGTTAGTATAGCCATTTTGACCGTCTCAAACTCATAAAACCTAATCCTAACTCTGTTCAGCCATATCCAACTCCTGTTGAAACCTTTTACCTCTTTAAGTTGTTTCTTTATCTCTTTTTATATTTTTGTTGTAGTTGGATCTATTTTCTGGGCTCGTTCCTTGTTGAGCCAGGAGTTTTATTGGTTCTTGTGTCTTGCGCTAGGTTTCGACGCCGACGAGCCAGCTCAGGACTTCGCAGGACAGGACGCAGATGTCGCAGGACAGTTCGAGGACTTTGAGCAAGGAAGCAAGTTGCATACCTTGAACATATTGAACCTACATTCCATATAATTCATAATTTTATCTTCATTAAAATATTTTAGCCAAGTATTTCAACAAAGAAATAATACTTTGGAATGCCATGTTGAATAGATATAAACCCTTAGCCCCACATATCAAGCCACCCATTCTTGTAGGCCATATTCACCTTGACAAACTTGGTCCACATAAAATAATAGCAAATATTCTGCTAAGTCATACAAAATTTCGCTTCTAAATATCATATGAAGGTTGGCTTTAGGCCAATAGGTTTTGGGTGTGAGTTGAGGGTTGAGACCAAAATGTTGGACAACCCAAGATACTTGGTAAAATGAGTCATCAGTGAGATCTAGAGGTGGGCAACCGCGAGTTGGGCCATCGCCTCACTGAGAGACAAGTAAGGACAAGAACCTTGTGCTAAGTAACATAGTAAACCGCTCAACCACATGTGTGGTCATTACTCCCTAGCTTAGTACACTGCTCATCCAATTGAATATCTGCATTATCAAAGGCGAGACAGAGGTAGACCTCTAAGGACACTCATTGGTTCCCAAGAATTCAGATGGGCTCGTCAAGACGGGGTACAAAGTCCACTATTGGCCGGTGGTCTCCCGAGGGCTGTATGGATTAAGATCTACCGGGTAGAGGCTAAAAAGGATAAGCAGTGAAAAGGTTTTGTTATCCTAACTCAGTTGTACGCAAACATGATGCGTGTCAATGTGAGTTTGTGATATCGTGTGGGTAAAGTTGGGCAACTCTGCAGAGTGTAATCAATGTTATTCGAATACACCGTGCTTCCGGTTAATGAAGCTGTGTTCATGGGTGATTCCAACATACAAAGCATAAGTAGAATTTTACAGATGTTAATTGGGTTAATTTCAGTTGTTGTAACCCCTGTGGCTATATTTATTACTGTTTTACTGTCTTTATTTATTGTAAAGCTTTTAAATTCAACTTTTGCATTCCACATATACCTGTATTGGTAAAACTGTACCATTCCTTTGATATTCCCAGCATATAGTTAAATAGCATTCCCTATGCAATTTGTTGAGTACGGTAGTAGTACTCATTCTTGCTTAAACTTTAACAGAAGAATTTTGGGAAGATCCAGGTGTTCCTTACGAACAAGAAGAACCAGTAGACTACGACGACTACTGGTACTAGGGTCTCTTTTACGCCCAAGCTGCATGTGGTTCTAGCTTTCTTTTGAAGTGTATTATATTACTTTCAGGCTTGGATGCCCGCTTTCGCTTTCAAACTGGCTGTTAAGCCCTATCTGTTGTAATAAAAGTCTGCCTTTTGTTATAAACGTTTGCTTGCTTGTGAAACCACGATTTTATAATCAGACATTCGGACAACAGTAATATTCCAATGTCCCAGCTTTTGGGGTCGTTACAGTTGCTGTGTATAATAAGGGTATCACGTGTAATATGAATTAAGCTATTCCCTAATAAATTCCTGATTCTAAACGGGATGTTACTAGATCTATCCTGTATAATCAATGTATACGGCTGACGAGTGATGAGCCGTGGACACGGATATGAAGCAACGTTCCGAGCCAAGGCATCCCTTCCTTCCCTCGCTTCCAAACTCTGCAAGAAAAGTGAAAGGCAGCACTGGAAATGGATTCTCTGTATTAGCACGCGAAAATAGATCCTCTGTTAATGCGAGAGGACAGTGAGATGCATTATAGCATAGTTTTTACCGTACAATCTAAAATCGAGAGTTAAAGAGTACTAAAGAAAAAAATAAAGTAGGTACAGTACGCCTTACCTTTTGCACACAGTGTTCTTTGGGGGTGACCGCGGAGAATCCGGATCAAAAGATGTATAGTAGCTAGGTGATTTTCAATTTAACATGGACAACAGACCAAGACAAGAATGATAGCTGCAGGCTGCAGCCTCCTTTTAGTGTAGCAAACCTACTCTTCAAAAGCAGAAAACACCTATCACTAGGCAGCACTAGTCACCAGCGCAATTGAACCTCAAAAGCACTGCATGCCATGTCGCATGCCCTGTCCTGTCTAGCTCGCTCCCTCCCTCCCTCCTCCCTCCTGCCAAGTTCTTCTTGCCTTCTTGGTCATCACACAGAGTTCACCACACATCATAGCAAGAATCAAGAAGCATCATAGGAAGGTAGATAAGAAGAGGTGAGAGGTGATCAAGAAAGGGACGAAAAGGGAAGGTTTTGGTTGATTCAGGGGAAGGAAGGTAGGGAGGATGGTGGCGAGAGGGGAGGAGGAGGAGGCGGCGGCGGCTGGGTGGGAGGGGGAGAAGGAGGCGGAGATCGACTACGTGTTCAAGGTGGTGGCGGTGGGCGACGCGGCGGTGGGGAAGACGCAGCTGCTGGGGCGCTTCACCAAGGACGAGTTCTTCCTCGACTCCAAGTCCACCATCGGCGTCGAGTTCCAGACGCGCACGCTCACGCTCCACCGCAAGCGCGTCAAGGCGCAAATCTGGGACACCGCCGGCCAGGAGAGGTACGTACTTGCGTCCGCTCCCTTCAATTCAACTCATTTCATTCCATTTCAACCCCGTTCGTTTCAGACGCACGGATTGCTGCACCATACGCAATTCTGATGGACACTAGATTACCATCATCTTTATTAGAACAACATATACGGCTATACGCCCGGTACCAGCTAAAGATATAGACGCTTGCGTGTAGCGGTGTGTCACGACACGACGCGATCGAACGCAACCGAATCTCTTGTTAATGTGAATGAAACATTGCCTTTTGCTAATGTTACCTTCAAGTTATTCCACCTGATTTGGCCTTTTTCCCGTGTGATTGGTATATACTGCCAAGTACGTTTATAGTAATAATAAGGAGCTCTTGCTTCCGGAGGAGGGGATGATGTCAGTCGATCGTCTTTATTTTCCTTGTATTTAAGTTGATCGCCAACTAATTGGATCGGTACCAAGGCTCGTAAAAGAAACTAAATTGTAAGAAGATGAGAAGATAAGAATGCAGAGTGGTGGGCAGTTTGCATTGAGCCACGTGAAAGCTATACCCATGGTAACGATGCGACAATTGCATGCCATTGCTAAAGACAATTCGTCAGACCACCCAAGCATGCCGACCACTGAAAGTGATCCCTGAAAGAAACACCTTTTCCTTTGTAGGAAAAGACATAGAAAAAAACATCACATAGTGGAGCAATGAGCAATCTTGTGTGCCAAATTTCCATTCGGACTAGCCAGTTGGCGCCTAATGACTACTTGTCGTGGAGCTCGTGTTCTGTTGTGTCTCTTGTTAGGACACGTTTGCAACTCAGGAATTTTACAATAAAACAAAACATAATCTACTGGATTTGTGCGAAATTCCCGTGTTCCAAATGAATGTTGATACGCGTAAGACCAAAAAATTCTTCAGAATTTTGGCCGCTTTTTATCAAGCGAAACCATGCTTAGTTTAATTGGCATTTGGAGTGTGCGTGTATGCAGGTACCGGGCGGTGACGAGCGCGTACTACCGCGGCGCGCTGGGCGCCATGGTGGTGTACGACGTCACCCGCCGCCGGACGTTCGACCACGTGGCGCGGTGGGTGGAGGAGCTCCGCGCGCACGCGGACGGCTCCACCGTCGTGGCGCTCATCGGGAACAAGGCCGACATGCCGGCGCACCGCCGCGAGGTGCCCGCCGACGAGGCCGCGCGCTTCGCCGAGGAGCAGGGCCTCTTCTTCTCCGAGGCGTCCGCGCTCACGGGGGACAACGTGGAGCGCGCCTTCCTCACGCTCCTCGAGGAGATCTTCGTCGTCGTCTCGCGCAGGGCGCTCGAGCTCGACGAGGCCCGCCGGATGCGCAACGGCGGCGGCAATGGCGGCGACGGCGGCGAGTTGCTCTCGTTGAAGGGTACCAAGGTGGACGTGGGCTCCATCATGGAGACCAGCGCCATGAAGAAGAGCTCGCAGTGCGCCTGTTCATGAGTGGGCTTGTCTTGTTGATGGCGTTGTGAGACGTAATAGTGTTTTTTTTTACTTCACAACTTGCATTCTCGAATATAGAGGGGTTTAGTATGTAAAGCATTGTATATGTGACAGGAAATGCTTTATTTCTTCATATATGATTGTATTTGATCCATCGATCATAATTTTTTACTTTGTTGGTGCGTAGAAGATAATGATTGTGGTTTCCGGTTATATCAAACGTAGGCTCATTCGGAACGTCGGAAATTCCTTCCTTCCGGTGCACTATTTTCGCCACCATCTTTTCTTTCTACTACTTTCCCTGCAGCTCCAAGAATCTCTTGAATGAACACCAAAATGCGGATTCTCTATTATAAGTTCTAAACAAAGCTAAAACGTTGAAAAACATAGGACCGATTCCTAAGATCTACCAAGCGATTACTCCCTCTAGTCACAAATATATATTGTTTTGAACATTGATATAGACCCTGTTTGGTATGGCTCCTATTCTCAGCTTCTTAGTTGGAGTAGATGGAGCTATGTCAAACGAGGTAACTCCACAAAATTTTCGGAGTAGAGGCAATTAGAAGCAGAGCAGCCTATAGTATAATTTTCAGGAGCGGGTGGAACCTTGCTTTAAGCGGGGAGCAGTGAACCAATAAAACAAAATACCCTTAGAAGTTAAAGATAATTACCCGCAATATGCCATTGAACTACCCTACCCACCCCAACACGTAGCTCCCCACCCCTTCGCCTCCCCTTGCCTATTCGCACCCCAACCCGCCGCCCCTTCACAGCCCCCTCTCATCCCTTTGCCTAGGAGACGGCCAAGAGACCTCCCCGGTGCCCTCTTCCCGGCGCATCACCGGCGGGCGACTCCTCCCCGACGGTTGCTCTTCCTCCCGACGCATCCACCCCGGCGAGGGGAGCTGGTCCATTGTCGATTTCCCGGTGGACATGTTCCAGGATGGGCTGCTGCAAACCTCGGTGGTCAAATGCCGGAGGCGGCCGTCCGATTGCATCATTAAGGACATGCCCAATGGCTACTCGATTCGGGGCCACGTGTTGGGTCTGCCTCCTCCAGCGCCAGTGCGAGTGCCTTGCCAGCGAGCTCGCCGACCTCGGAGGAATATAATATGTCATTTCCACTTTCACCACCTCTACCACTTGCCTTGCCTGCTCTCTATACATACATTCTAGTATTTTGCATTTCACTTGCTCATCATGCGTGAGAATTGTGATCCCAAGGATTAACTTGTCCGGACCCATCGATCGCGCCATGCATTTTTATGTCTCTACTCTGGATGTTATTGTCTGCCTGCCAAGTGTTTGACCTTTGGCCTCAGAGAGACAGGGGGAAGATCCAACATTTTGTTTCTTCTCTTTTCATCAAGATGTCGTTTATCTGTTGTCATATATATGTATATGCGATCGGTTATACTTTGTACCACCATTCTTCAATCGATCGGTTAGGACCTTCAACCGGTTTTTACTTATGTCACAGCAATTCTTTTGTAGCAAAGTGTTTGGTTCTGAGTGATAACAATCAACATCCATCTTGACAAAAGTATGACCACCATCTTGTGTACATTTGCCTCTATTTCTAATTCCTAGTGATCCGCACCCCTGAGGCGAGAACAAATATGATGAAGCTGTCGCAACGGATGATCACCGCATTCTGTGCTAACATCAATGCTTCTAGGAGCCAATCTTGGACGGCTCTCTTGGATTCTACAGAGGACACAATCAGGGTCACAACAAGGAAGAACACTGAGCCGGGGCAGCCCAACGGTGTCATCCTCACTGCGATGTCCACAAGCTGGCTTCCTTTCATCCATCAGCAGGTGTTTGAGCTGCTTGCAGATGAACAACAGCGTTGTTAGTTGTTATGCAAGGAGATAGATCAATGTCAACGCACGAGAGGTGGGCAAGCCTCAGAGAATTGTAGAAGTTGAATTGGGCGAGCTGCTCTTGGATGTTTTATTCTTTTCATTGTTGTCGTTTGATGTAGTGGTTTTCGGATTTGGAACAATAGCTTTGATTAATAAAGATGAGGGGAATTGTGAACGAAATCTCCTGCCTCCTTGCCTCTCTTATGGACTTTTGTTATGATACTAATTAAATTTTTTTAGAGAAGATACTCATTGAATTATAACCTTTGTTATGAACTTTATATGTTTATGTATGTTGTATTTTTTTTTTCAATTCAAAAAATTGAATGTGGGCGAAAAAGATGGCACTACAGGGCATAACATGGCAAAAAAAAAACACAAAATATGACAGAAATCAACTTATTAAATTGTTATAAGTTAAGCAATAAAAAAAGTTACAAGTCATGAAATAAGGGTAGTGTAGTCTTTTTACAATGGTTCTTCTCATTTCTGGAGCTGGGGCCAATTTTCTAACCAAACACCAACTCAGACTGCTCCAACTTCTCATAGGAGTGGATCCAAGAGTGAAGCTGGAGTTGGAGCTGCAAAAACTTGGAGCAGAGCCATACCAAACATGGCCATAGTCTCTAAAATGCAACTTTGATTACTAATTTATATTGTAATATAATTATAACACCCAATGAAAGTATAATATTATCAAAATATTTTTCGAGCCAAATCTGTTAGAATTGGGCCTATAAGTGTAAATGCACATTCATTCTTTAAATTCCCAAGCATGCATGGTTTAGTCCACCTTTCTTTTGCTATGCATGCCCCCCCCCCCTCCGGTCAAAATTTATTAGTCGAAAGATCAGTGTGGTCTTTCAAAAGACCATTGTGATCATTCGAAAGATCAATGTGGTCATTTAGAAGACCAGTGTGTCGACTAGTCGGAAGACCAATACGGTCATTCAGAAGACCAGTGTGGTCATTCGGAATACCAGTGTGGTCATTGGTCGGAGTCATAGACCAGAGTATAGTCAGGAGCTGATAAACACTACTTAATTACCATTAAATCGGTTTTTCTATTAGCAGTTACCATTGGTTCATTATGTGTTTTATTATGCAGTTACTAGATAGTAATTATCTCGACCTTAAAAGGATCTAGAGACGTCCAGACCAAATACCAATTGATTCACTTCTATTTTTTCGTCTTCTTCGTTGTTCTACTATGCTAGTGTGTTGTGTTGTTGAACCAAGCTATCCCTTCTCCTCAGCGTGCATCGGAAAGGAGGGTGAGTGGATATCTCCGAACTATTGCCGCAGAGAGTACCTGCATAGGACGACAATAAGGTTTTTGGACAGCACATCTGCGCGACAGCTCGCTGCATTGCTTTATCTATGTTCTATATTGCATCAAGCATGCGCTGCTTCCTGTTCTTCATCAAGCCCGATTATAAGTTGGTTGTGCAACCAAACTACCATGTAATAATCCTATTATTGTGTATATTTAGAAGTACAATGAGTTGCCTACTATTAGCATTATTTTATGCATCTCTAGTTCTTTTTGATCCTTGGCTCATAATAAAATCTAGAATTAAAATATTGTCCATATTTCAAACAATACAAATGATTTTCATGTATCTAATCTAAATATTTAAAAGATATTGATAACTAAAGTTTTGAAAGTTTGACTGCACGTATCCCAAAACGATATGTATTTGTGATCAAAGGGAGTAGTAAACATACTCCAACCAATGCCAGCTGAAACCCCAAAAGGTGAGTTGACTATGGGGCCATGCAAAATGGTCTGCAAAGCTACCGTTTTGTTTCCCCAATTATTACTAAAACTAGCAACCTTGCGTGTGCATTGGCGCGCCAATGCGCGCCGAGGCACTTTAATTTTATTGGTAAGAAGGGGCTATAGATAGGTTCAAATAGAGTGCACTATATCACTGCATTAACAGGGTACTGATAGTGACTACAAGTAGAATGAAACAATAAATTAGTAATGCGTTGGTATTCAGAGTCTAGCATGTGCTGAATTGATGTATTCTGAGTTCTAATCTCCAAACAACACTATAGCCTATAGGTGTTAATCTTGATGGCAAACAAACTAAACACCGAGGTCTTGGTCGGAATAACATTCATCGAATGTATCAGGGATGTATACTATAATACAAAAGCACAATTGCATAGCTACATCTATACAAAGACGACACAAAATCCCAACAAGTTTTTGGTGCACACCATTTTTTCCCCGATGCCTAGTATTATGCAACCTATTAATGTCGTATGATCTAGAAGGAGATATCATATAGTGTTGCAGATGTAGCAAAGCCATCTCTTGTTTAAATTTTTCCTGAGCATGCTAGTGATACCATTGTTTGTCCCCCATCATAGCTCCTATCACTCTATTGACAGTTTTGAGTTTGTAACAAATGTTTAAATACATGAAGGTTAAAAGGGTAATAACGATATTTGTGCTAGGACTGCTTATCATTTATACGAAGGATGCAAATGACATATCAAAGATAGTTTTGTCATGTCACTCTCTCGCTGCTCATGATTGCTATAAATCATCATAAAGTGTCCATAAGTGTGTTGAGAGGCAATAAGCAAAGCAAACATTAGGTTTACTTAGAGCTAAAACCATGGAATATTTTTTTATGACACACTTTTTACTAACAACTTTTTATGATATTAGTGCTAAGAGCCTACGACCACTTACTTGTTTGAACTTTGTTGCTTTGTTTGAAATTTTGCACTTTGCTGAACTTTGGAATATACATGCTACGAAGCCTTGCATTATTTTTATGACACAGCTGATAATACAAGCCACTTAATTCTTTTTCGAGCTGTGAAACAGTACTCTCTAAGGAGGCAATGTTAAATAGTAGTGCCTGCGCCGATAGAATGAAAAGTACTCTAAGGAGGCAATGTTAAATAGTAGTGCATGCGCCGATAGAATGAAACGTTAAAGCAAGATCAGTGAGTGCATTGAGTGGTTAGGAAATGGCAATGCAATGAATAAACACAAGAAAACAAGAACACAAGTAGTCCCTACTCCTTGTATGGAAGCTTCATATAAGACTTAACTAAGAGCAAAATGCAGAGAAGCTACGCTGATTTGCGTTAAGGGCATGTATCCATTGTTAGATAAAAAGCCAATGATTTTAGATCAAATGCTACAGTGTTTCTCTGCATTTTGTAGCAGTACCATACTCCTTCCTCCATGAAAGCGTGTAAGTCCACATTTGCTTTGCTTTATCAAGGTCAAATTTCCTTGCTTTTAGAAATCTATACAAAACCAATTTAAGTTAGGTTATGGCAGCATAGTTGCAACCTGAAAAAGAAATTTGAGACATGTGGAGCTCATGAAAAAGGGGCACCATAATTAATAGGGTATATCTCTAATGTCCTAATGATATGCTTTTTTGTGAATGAAATGTATCCTATTATCCAATAATTGTAGCTGACAAGCATGTGTATGGCTCTAGGTGTTATTTATAGCCAAACAAAATCTAAGCTGTATCAAAAATTAATCTCAGCTAACTAACCTTAACAATTATATGAGGACTATACTCCTTACTCCATCAAAGTGTGTCAATCCACATCTGCCTTCCTTTCTTAATGTCAAATTTCCTTGGTTTTAGAAATATATACAAATCAATTTAAGTTAGGTTATAAGAGCATGCTTGCAATCTGGAAAAGAAAATGAGACTTCGAAGTCCAATTTGAGCAAGGTTGCTGACACGAGGAAATAAGCACATGTTGCAATTCGAAGATGATATTGAGCTAGAGAAACATGAAAACCAATAGCCTCAATTTCTTTAGTACAAATAAATGAATAATTTAGTACAACATAATATGAATGGAAATGGTGGATACATGGAAGAGAAACCTCACACAGCAAGTTGTCCTGTAGCATAGGTACATTTCGAAGCAATAGAGTGAAGAGAGTAACTAATCCAAATGTAGCAGCAGCAAACCACTCTGGGATAGCTAAACATCTAATTTACCAAGAATTGAATCAGCAAGCTTGGCACTAACCGTAGCTATACCAACGAAAAATTCTAGGTGCCTAGCATATTAGGGGAAAAACATACTACTCAGTGAGTGCTATCGACTAAGCTAGAAGTACGAAGAAAATTTTATTACCTGTAGTTTTAGGTTACAATGGCTGCCTAGGTACAACTACTACAATCGGAGGCTACAATGGCTGCCTAGGTACAACTACTACAACTGGCTTCTCGCCCTTTGGGTTACTGAGAAGAAAAAGCTTATACCCATCACAAAATCTATTCTGTTGATAACTAGGAGCTGCACACAGATGAGATATGAACACATTCCTACAGGCTTACACTTCTGAAAGGACCAGCTTTGCGAGCATCCTATTACCTAAAGCCGATTTGTGATCTTCCCATAACTCTTGGCTGTCTGACCACGTAAATTCCCCTTAGATAGTATCTCATCCTTTATGTAAACAAGTGAAGGTATTAAATAACATTTAGTTATTATGAGTCATTTGATATCTATTCACAAGAAGACATTTGAAATCGGAATGTAAATCATATACATGATCAATTTAACAGTCTAGTCATATTATGTAAGAGCATTTGGTTGACTAAGGTCTACTACCTTGATTGATGTATGTGCTCTAGTGTGGGTGAACTTATCCGCCATTGTCTGTTCATTGGCCCCTAACCTGTAAAAAAATATCCATGCACATTTGTGAAACCCTATGCCGTGCAGTTTAAATATGTAGAATTGTACATTTGTGCTACAATTGCTGCTTCAAAAGCTATCTAAAAGATGATATGGTTCACTACAAATTACCTTTGCTTTGTACATGAGTGGCCAGTTGGCCATCTGGCTAACAGGACCCTATTGATGGCATTCCACATCTAAAGAATTCACATCAACTACTAAACTGGAAATAAAGGAGTGTGCTATCATTATCAGCCATTTTTAGGATAAGATATATGCCTTCGCAATTGAGGCCACTATATGATATTGACAACATCTATGTAGTATGTACACAGAGAAACCACAAGCTTTCATGAGGATGTGCATGTAATGGTCATCAAGCAGAAACCACAAGTAACAGTGAAAATACTTAGGTGGCATAATGGCACAAACCATATATATTTTCAATAAGGAGACTAAGCAAGGGTACCTGTTAAGTTGATCAATAATTGTGTCTCTATATTCCCATGCAAACGCCAACTTCCGGTTATCTAGTTCATACATGATAAAAGGTTTACTTGAGGTCGGCGACAACCTCAGTCCACAAAAATATCCCAAATCATCTTTACCAAAAGATAACACCTACAAGAAGGAGCAGGCGCAGAAATTCATCAGTAAAAAAACATATCCAATTATCCAAAAGTAGAACCTGATAATAAAATTAGTGCTCCTTTAGCAAGCTTCACATATTGCTTGAGAAGATCCAATAAGGAATATGTGATTACTTTTTATGTAGATATCATGGGGATATGTGCACGATCTTAGGATGATGTTACAATTGACAATGTCATTAAACGTTTGTCGAATCATGAGTTTTCGTCAAAGGTTAAAGTGCTGTTAGGCAATTGCGGTCAGACCGGCGTTGGGCACGCGGTCAGACCAGCCAGTGGTTAGACCGGCCATTGAATGGCGGTCTAACCGATTTTGTTCTGTTCATCGGCCAATCGGTGGTGATGAGTGTTGGGTTAGGTCAAGTTCATGGGTTTCAGTGCATATGTGTTGCATGATACATGTTTTGACTAACGTGGATCAATGACGGTCAACGATGAGGATGATCGGGACTAAGCTTGGAGAGCTGAGGTCCAGAACGATTGGGGATGCCGGGTGAGGTCAATGGAGTCAAGCATGGCGCAAAAGGGACAAAGGTGACCGAACAGCGCTTCGGCAGACGGGTTGGATCAAGCAACATGGGTTTCGGTGCACCCTTGCCCGACCGCACAAGATAACACGTCGGTCAGACCGCGCCTTAGGGTTTGCACTCCCGTTTTGATCTTTTGTATTGGGGTTTTGGATTGGATTCAATACAAGTCTTCCGCTGTACTTGTTTATTGATCTTCATAGCTTCCATAGCTATTAGAGTGAAATTGGTGTTGAATCCAATCAAAGTGAAAACGTGAGCGTACTCCTATTCACCCCCCTCTAGTCGCCTTTTCGGTCCAACAAGTGGTATCAGAGCCCGGTTAGTTCAATCTTGATCTTAACCGGTCACTGAACTTGGCGATGGATAAGTACTTGACCAAGCCGCATATCTTCAATGGGCTCGACTATGCCTATTGGAAGAATCGAATGCGAGTCTTTCTTCAGAGCGAAGGACAAGCTATATGAGAGGTTGTTTGGGCTCCACTCGTTTTGCCCGAGGTCGCTGCGCCGGCTTCAGCAACCCTCTTGGCAAACAATCATAAGGCTAAGAACCTCCTATATGCTGGGCTTGGTAGACAGGAGTACAATAGGATTTGCAACCTTGAGACCGCACATGATATTTGGCACACCCTTGAAACTTACCATGAGGGATTGTCCCAGATCAAGCAAGTGCGCCAAATGGTCTACAAGCGAGAGTATAACAAATTCGAGATGCGTCCTGGTGAGAGCATCGATGACGTTTTTACTCGCTTTAACAAGGTGATCAATCAGATGAGAGCTGTTGACATTGAGTACTCTCAATCTGAGAATGCCACCCACCTCTTGGCTGCAATCAACACCAAGGAGTGGGAGATGAAGGCTACTGCCATTGAGGAGAACGTCGATCTCTCTAGTCTCACTTTGGAGCTGCTTTATAGTAAGCTCGAGACTCATGAGATCAAGAGAGGCAGTCTTCCTAAGAAGGATAACATGGCTTTGGTAGCTAATCCTCTGAAAAGAACTTCTGATGGTTCTTCTGGATTTTCTCTTGCGTGTTTACCTGCAATTCAAGAAGAAGAGTTTGAGAGTCTTCCTAACGCTGATTTAGCTCTTTTAGCCAAGAAAGTCACACGGGCCTATAACAATGTTAGAAACAAGAAGAGAGGTGGCCCTGTGACATGCTATGAGTGTGGAGAGCTATATCATATCCGGTCAAACTGCCCCAAGCTGAAAGGTAAGGGCAACCGTAAGGATGAGAAGCCTGCCTGGAAGAAGCCTCAGGGGAGCAAGCCCAAGTATGATGCTGCCAAGCTCATGAAGGCTGCTCACCAGGTTCTTGCCGCTTTTGGAAAGCAATCCATGAGCGATGTGGACTTCGGGAGTGAGGAGGACAAGGAGGAGGAGCTCCTTCAAGACAAGAAAGGGAAGGCCAAGGACTTCATCGGCATGTGCTTCATGGCCGACTCCGTCGACGCCAATGATAACGATGAGGTACCTCCATCCTATGATGTTCTTTCTGCTAGATGCAACACAATGTTTGAGCAACTCATGAGTCAGGATAAGGTCTTAGAGTTTATCATGGCTAGAAACAAGGACTTAGAGTCACAAGTAGATAATTTGACTTTAGAACCTGTAAATGCTAAGACTCTTAAATCTGATGAATGTTCATCTTGCCATGCTCTACACTCTGAATTAGCTAAACTGTAATCTGCTCATGATATTGCTTTACACCAACTTGAAAATGTTAGGACTGAGCTAATCGATGTTAAATCTGCTCCCTGTGAAAAATGCTTAGAGTCTAGTAAGTTTGTTGCTTCTAGTAATGTTGAATCTAGTTTTTGCTCTTTCCGCTTAGAACGTGAACATAAAGTTAAAGACATTTTAGAAGCAGTTAGAGCTAAATATGCCAAACTTAAGGACACAATTGAGTCTACCCCTTGTGCCTCATGTGCAGCCTATAAGCTTGAAGTTGCTTTTCTTAAGGAGAAACATGCTAGAGCCATTAAGGCCAAGACTTGTGAATCATGTGTTAACTTTGAAAAAGAAAATGCTTACCTTAAGGATGCACTAGAAAAATTCTCTAAAGGTAAGAAACAGTTAAACATGATTCTGGACATGTCTAAAACTCCTTATAAGAAGCAAGGGTTAGGATACAACTCTGCCCAGGACAAATCCAAGCCTAATGTCATTCAGGTCTTGAAAAATAGCTTAGTTGAATTCACAACCCAACCTGCAAAAACAATTTTCAAATCTGCAAGTTTTGTCCAACCTTCTTTTGAGCCAAAAGGTGCTTCTCCCAGTGGTACCAAGTACCATTGCACCTATTGCAAGAAGGATGTGCATTTGGTTGAGTTCTGTTGGCGTAGGTTGAAAAACGCTAAGAAAAATATTGCTAGAATTTCATCTAATCAACCTAGAGCTTTTATGAGATATGGTCATTTAGAAAGGAAGAAATCTAGACTAGGATTTGTTTCACATGCTCATCATCATAATGTTCCTAGACAAGATGCTTCTCATGTTTGTGTAACCATTACTCATAACAGAACTTCAAATAAAATCAAGGATAGCACTTCTACTTTGCATACTACTCGCAGACATGTGTCTCAGTACTGGGTTCCCAAGTCATGTTTAACTAACCCCAGTATTGAGACACATCGATCTTTTGTGCATTGATTTTCAGGATCGCCGCGGAAGGAGGAAGAATACGTGGCTTGTCGACTCCGGCTGTTCACGCCACATGACCGGAGACTCAAGATGGTTCACTTCCTTCACGCGGTCGATGGGTGATGACTTCATCACCTTTGGAGATGATACACAAGGGTGAATTGAAGGAACGGGATCAATCAAGGTGAATGACATATTCATCTTGAAGGACGCCGCCCTTGTGGACAAGCTAAGGTACAACTTGCTTTCTGTTTCGCAGTTTCTTGATGATGGCTACGAAACTCATTTTAAGATAAATGCCTTTCATGTGCTTGATTCTGCCGGTGAGCTTGTTTTTGGGATTTCTAGAGTTGGTATAATTTTTGGAGCTCATTTTTCTGAATCTCTTGCTGGATCTCTCAAATGTTTAATTGCATCTTCTTCTGATATCTGGCTTTGGCACTGACGTTTGGGGCACATTGGTTTTGATCATCTGACGCGAATTAGCGGCCTTGATATCATGAGAGGTTTGCCTAAACTCAAAACCGTCAAGGATGCTGTATGTGTGCCCTGTAGGCATGGCAAGCAAGTTGCCGCTTCACACCCTTCATTGACTATGGTCATGACTGACGGATCAGAACAGTTGCTTCACATGGATACTGTTGGTCCTGCTAGGGTTCGGTCAGTAGGTGGCAAATGGTACATTCTTGTCATAGTCGATGATTTTTCGAGATATTATTGGTTGTTCTTTCTTGCTTCGAAGGATGAGGCTTTTAATCATTATCATGATCTTGTTCTTCATTTGGCTTCTGAACTTCCTGGTGCCTTGAGAGCAATTCGCAGTGATAATGGCACAGAGTTTAAGAATACTTCCTTTGCCTCTTTTTGTGCTGAGCGTGGTATTGAGCATCAGTTCTCTTCTCCACACGTCCCTCTACAAAATGGCGTTGTGGAAAGGAAGAACATGACCTTAGTCGAGATGGCTAGGATGATGCTAGATGTGTATAGCACACCGAGGAGGTTTTGGGCCGAAGCTATTGCTACAGCTTGCCATATTTCAAACCTTGTCTTCTTGAGACCGTCTTTGGGCAAGACTTCTTACGAGCTTCGATTTGGTAGAAAATCCCCTGTCTCTCACTTTCGAGTTTTTGGGTCAAAGTGTTTTATTCTCAAGACAAGAAACCTAGATAAATTTGAATCAAGGACTTGTAATGGTTTATTTCTGGGTTATCCTGCTCATTCGAGGGGTTTTCAGGTTTTTAATAGGGGGATTTCAGAATCTGCCCTCATGGGATAGACGGATTTCAGATTTTACCCCCCATATGTCTATGACATGTGGGTCCAGGGCCCACATGTCATAGACACGTAGGGGGGCAAATTCTGAAATCCATCTATTCACTGGGGCAGATTCTGAATTATTCCTTTTTAATATTGAAACTAACATTGTCCAGGAGACATGCAATGTCACTTTTGATGAGACTAGCCCTGGAGCTATATCCGACATTTCAGGTGATTCACAGGAGACAGAGAGCATTTTTGTAGAAGAAGATGATGATGAAGTTGATATTGCTCTTTCACCTTGTCGGTGTTTTAGAACCGAACTTACGTAAAGATTGTTTGATTCGGGGGGTCTCCTAGAATGAAATCACGCAGAGAGATTGACACGGGGATTTTTATACAGGTTCAGGCCTTCTCCGGAGAGAATAATAACCCTACTCCTGTGTGTGTATGGTATTGAGTGTATTCTGAACAATTAGGGGAAAAACTCAGACTATTACAGATGATAGTGCTTGTATTTCTCATCGCCTCTTCCTCTCTCGATTGCGCTTTATATAGTACGTGAAGGAGCGATAGCCTCTCAGTGAAGCGGCGCCATCACATCCTCAGAACGGCGCCGCTGGTAGTAATCACCGGCGATAACTCCTCCACGCCGCCAACAATGCCTATATACCGTAGATAATGGAGCATTACGTGCTATTACTTGGCGAGAGTAACAACAGATGATGATCGTTGAATCCCTTAATCAATTGGGCCTACTTGTCTCAGAGGTTTAATTGATCATAAGGTGGTCATAGCTGACCTAGTCAGAGAAGAACCTGCGACTATAAGGTACTCGTGGCAAGACTTACGACTATGGGGTAGTCGTAGCATAACTTACGACTATGGGGGTGGTCGAGAAGAACTTACGACCATCCAAGAGGCTCTTCCTTATAACATTTAAGGGGTATACTTAGGGACCATATGACGCCATATTTACTTGGTTAAGGAGTTATAGATAAAAGATAAAATGAGGATTATTATATCCTCGCCATCTAGCCCCCACTTCAAGTGAAAGCAACTTACTTGGTTAAGGAGTTATAGTTGGTCTTACGACCACGAGAGGGTCGAGAAAGATAGTCGAAGGAAAAACTCTTCGACATTAGTGTACTATTTTGACCAGAAGTATGTTTGGTCAAGAAAATTGCTTACGGCTATCAAATAGTCGTAGAACATTTCTACAATCACGAGGTGGTCGTAGCATGGTGATCGGAAGATAAACCTTTCCGATTGACATTTCCTTTGGTTTAAAAAGAATCTAACAAAGGAAGTAATTTCATTTGAGGTGTAAAAGCAAACCTGATTTTCTCGAATGTAAACGTTAGGAATTTCAAACGACACCCGTTAGCTCGTCTGTTGAGCGGTTCCCGAGACGGTGGCAACCTTTGAATACCACGCCCGGCCCAAGGCACGCGTTATAAATACTTACCGGGTAAGACTTAGGGTTCACACTTTTCCTCAAATCATCCCACTGTTCATCAAGTTCTTGTCTTTTCCGCCACCAACTCAATCAAGAATCTCCCCCTTCTGAGAGAAATGGCCGAGAGGGTCTCCGAGTGGGCCGAGTCGGAGATGGATACGGCGAAGATGCAAGCCCTTGTCAACGCTGGGAAGATTCCAGAGAGAGTTCTCGTGGTGTGGTTCCCGAACAAGCAAAGAATGGCCGCTTGGGAGGATGGACAAATTCCCGTCTTCCAGCGTCTCTGTGAGTGTGGTCTACGATTGCCTGCTCACCCCTTTCTTACACTTATACTCGAGTATTTTGAGGTGGAATTGGTGAACCTTGGTCCCAATTCCATCACAATGCTGAGCGTATTTGTGTATCTCTGTGAGGCGTACCTGGGAATTCCAGCGGACCTTGAGCTCTTTCAGTATTTCTACTAATGGCTCGACAAAATCGGAATAGCCTAAGTCGTGGTCCTAAGCTCCATGATGGGAAGTCGAGGAGTACATCCAGATGTTCACCAGGTCCTCGTGGCCGGGATGGAGGAAGAGGTGGTTTTACTGGAAAGTCACCTCCAAAGAAAGCCTTACCTTCCAGCGGAAGGTTGCCGAAAAGAAATCTTCGTGGGATTCGACTCAAGATATCGGTCAATTGCCCCTATATTCAAGCTATTAAGGATTTGAAAGAAGGGGTTGATGGATGGCATGTGGTGAAGGATTTCATCACACGTCGAATTAGCCCTTTGAAGAAACGAGTACCTCCTATGTGGAAGTACACGGGGCCAAAAGACCCGACCAGGGACTACGATGAGGGTAAGTAGTTTTTCGACTTAACTCTCAGCTTGGTCTTCTTCAGAATTATCCAATCGAGTATCTTTATCTGTTTTATACAGATCTTTCACAAGCAGAGATTGACGTTCGAGTCAAACTCGTTTGTGATAAGCCCCCGCCACCCGGAAGGGCGGTTCCTCAAATCCTTGCGGTTTTGTCCGCAGAGGAAAAGGTTGAGCGCCTAAAGGTAATCAAAAGCTGATTTTATCCTTAGGACTTACGACTAGGTAGTGATCGTAGAAAATCTTACAATCAGGGACATGTCGTAGAAAAGCTTACGACTAGGTACTGGTCGTAGAAAAACTTACGACTGGTCATTGATTCTTTTTTTTTCTTTTTTCTTACGTAAAGTAGGCATGGAAAACCGCGGGATGACGAAGAGGTCGAATCGATGACCATTGGCACAGGGCGATAGTGGACAAAGACTCGGCTCCCCAGTAAAAAGCGTCGACTTTCAAAAGTCGTCGACAAGGAGGATCAAGCTCAAGTCCCTCGCTTCACCAGTCCTCGTTAAGGTCTCATGCACGCATAGTCGCAGCAGAAACTGAAGTCGAAACAACTGAAGTCGAGGAGGATGAAGAACCTCTTATACGCAAGATCCGTAAGACCAAGGACATGACCACAGCAGTAGCCGAGACTGAAGCAGCTGCAGCTGAGGAGGCCGTGGAGGTTGAAGAACCTCTTAGGCGCAAAGCCCACAAGGCCAAGGTACCTTTTTGTTATGACGAAAGCTTTCACAGCCGCCACTTCTAGTTTTGTCAAGCAACTAGAAAAAGAGAACCGAAGGAGTTTATATCTTTTGTGAAGGACAACGCTGATCCAGTCCCTATTGTTGAGGGTAGCGCTGCTCTTGGAGTGGTCGAGACCGATCTCGGCCCTCCGGAAAGTCAGGAGACTAGAGAGATGGTCCCTGTTCAAGATCCACGACCAGACGTGGTCGTGGCCGAGCCTATTCCCCAACTTGAGCTACGACCAGACGTGGTCGTAGCAAAGAAGTCGAAGAACCCTTCCATCGGGAAGATGGCTTCAAAGTTTCTGATCAAGTCCAGGATGCAGAGGTATGTGAAACAGGCCAAAGTGTAAGAACATCATTTACCTTTTGCTTTTCACAATTTGACTTGCTATCCTTTTGTTTGTTTTAGCTCGACTTCTTCAGTCCCCGAGGTGGCTTCTATCGAGAAGCCCATTTCCGCCTCTCCAGCGATAGGAGAGCTGACAGCGGGAGTGGTCGAAGGATCATCTTCGGCCCGGGTGGTGGAAGAAGTCGTGGCTCCCGAGGCGGTTGTCACAACCGCTGAAGTTGTAGCCATGACCGCTGAGGTAGCGGCCACAACTGCTGAGGTGGCGGCTATAACCACTCAGGCAGCGGCTACAACCACAGAAATAGCTGCCATGACCACTGGTGTGGTCGTGGGACCAGCAGAGGCATCGCAGAAGTCTCGCCCAAGGTGGAGATGTACCGACCACCGTAAGCGGGGAAGGAAATTATTGCGCACTCCTTCCTGGTACCCAAAGAGATGCTGGAATTTCAGAATTAGAAGATGAGGAATACTTCAACTTCTGTTCTGATTTCTTTGGCCCTGCTTCCATAGTAGGGTCTTCTGCTTTTAGATCTCGCCATCGAGTCCCTCATCCCAAAGACATTCCCAATAGAGGGGACACTTTTGACAATGAGCGTCTTGAGAAGGTTTGGTGGGATCAGGTCGATAGAGTAGACAAGCTGAAGCATGCAGAGCTGGTTTACTCGATATTTGCTCGATCAACCATGAGTGTAAGTATTTAAGAATACTTATATATGTGATCTTCCCTTGTTTCTTACTGTCTTTCCTTTTGCAGAAAGCTCTAGAGCAAATTGCCGTTGTCGGTGAATATCACCGACAACTTCTAGAGTTGCGACAGGAAAAAGAGGAACTCTGCAAACAGGCAGAGAGGTGGTAAGTCACTATTTTTCATAGTCGTTTTCGACTTGACTACTTATATAGTGCTTACAGGGTTTGTCGTGGAAAAACTCACGACTAGGTACTAGTCGTAAAAGGCTTACGACGGATGCTTAGTCGTAGGAGAACTTACGACTAGATCCATAGTCGTAGAAGAACTTACGACTGGATCAATGGTTGTAGGAGAGCTTACAACCAATTTAATAATGTTTATGTCCACTTTTAACCTTTACAGGTTAAAAAGCGACGAAAAGACTCTGGCCGACTCGCTCGACTATCAAAAAGAGGAGTCGAGAAAGCTATGTGAACAAGTAGAATTCCTCTTGAGGAAGGTTAAAGAAGCTAACTCTGCAACTGAAGAAATGCAGGAAAAGATAAACAGTAAGTGCTGGACTTAGGACTGCTTATATTGTTGATTTTTACCTGATCGTCACTTCTTTTCAGAAAAAGAAAATGATACGAGACAGCTTCAGGATGAAGTTAAGGAAAAAACTGTGGTTATTCGCGAGCTTTTTCGTATATCCAAAGAGAAGGATCAAGAAATTGAGAGGCTGAGATCTCGCCGATCGTAAGCATTTCTTTTCTGCGCAAATCCATTACGAAGTTCCTTCCTTTTTCTAATTCTCGTTTCTTCTTTTAGAAATGGATCTTGAACTGGGAAGACTCGAAAATGAACTTAGGGATAAGACTTTGATCTATAACGAGACTGTCCGCATTGCTAAGGCAAACGCAGATGAAGTCAAGTTATGGAAGGAGCGACATGCTAAGACCGTTGTTTCTCATAATGTGGAAATCGAGAAGTTAGATTCTCGTCTAGCAGGTAAGAAATTCTTTTACCTGTAACTATTTTATTCTCTCCTCTAGAAGTTTATTTACTCGACCGGTCTTATTCTTGTCAGAACAAGTGGTCGAAAACAAACAACTGCGCGAGGCTTCGACTCGTACCCAACAGGTCTTGGAGGCGATGAAGATTAATCTTCAAGATAATATCACGCTCCCGAACAATGTACTTGGTGAGTCTTTATTGTCTGAATGGTTGGTTACACATAAAACTTGCGTAACTGGTCGATGTTCCAAGAGTTCGAGAGAACCTGGCCGTCTTCCATTGCCAATCGTACCGACCCTGGACGAGTAACTTCGACCACTTTGTAAGGACCTTCCCACTTAGGAGAAAGTTTGTTCCGATTAGACTTGGATTGGCAGAGCCTCAATACCAAGTCACCTCTGACAAGAAGGTCTGCGAGGTTGGACCTTACGATCGTAGTATCTCGCAGTAGGGCTTGTTGGTAGACTATTTGAACGGATTAAGGCTGGTTTCTCCTTTCCTCAAGTAGATTAATATCATCTGCTCGAAGTTGTTCCTGGTTGGAGTCTTTGAAAGTTTCAACTCGTGTTGACCTTATCTTTAGTTCCGGATGAAGCATGGCTTCACTCAAGACTAGAAAGAAAGGTGTTTCACCAGAGCTCGATCGGTAGTCGCATTTAACCGCCCATAATACGGAGGGTAACTCTTGTACCCAAGCCCCGAGCGTTTAATGAGTGGGTCAAGACTCGAGTCTTAATTCCTCTCATTATTTGGCCGTTTGCGCTCGATTGCCCCATTACTTTGGGGATGGGCCACGAAGCATAACACGCTTTGGTACCCAACTCGTCATAAAATTCCTGAAATTTTGGCGCTTGAAAATTGCTTACCATTATCTCGTAATTATTCGACTCGGTACTCCAAATCGAGTAATTACGCATCTCATCATAAACCATTTTGCCGCTTCGTTGTTATCCCATTCTGTGTTCGCTTCAATCCATTTTGTGAACGTATGAATAGCCACAAAAGGAACTCAAACCTCTTGGAGCTTTGGGGAACGGTCCTAGGATATCGAGACCCAGTGCAAAAGGCCAAGATAGAGGTATTGTTTGTAATGCCCGAGCCGTTGGTGTATTTGCTCGCTATGAAACCGCACTAGACACACTTTTAACCAACTCTTTAGCATCGTAAAGGGTCATGGCGATAAAAACCTTGTCGAAAAGCCTTACCGACCAGCCGCTCAGAGGAAGCATGATTTCCACAGATGCCATCATGTATGTCGTGAAGGAGTGTTAATCCTTCGCTCTGCGAAATGCATCGCATGAGCACCCCTTGAGTACCTCGCTTATAGAGGACTCCTTCAACCAAAGTATACATTTTGGCTTTTCGATAAACGATGCGCCTCGAGATCGTCTTGCATCTTGAACCCTTCAAGATACTCATAGATAGACGCCATCCATGTATCCTCGTATTCTAGAGAGGCCGCCTCAATAGGAGGTGTCTCGGTTCATCGACCGATGACGGCTTCGAGTTGTTCCAAGAAGACTCCCTTTGGTACTACAGATCGGAAGAAGCTATTCGAGCAAGCCGGTCTCGAGAAAATTATCCTTTCGAGGATAAATTGTGCCTCAAACCTAAGAAATGCTTTTTAGCTTACGACTTCGATAAGTACCGAGACATTATCGGGTTAGAGCACCGGTACTCTTTCCGATTTGATTCACGACTAGTTGAGAGTCTCTCTCACGAGTAGTCGATTTAATCGAGAGTGCTACATTTGCTCAGATGCCGCCTAGCAAACCTTCAGATTCGCCCACGCTGTTAGTGGCCCGAAAGTTTAATTGTATGGCATACTTTAAGGTCTCTCCGTAGGAGATACCAGACCACCACCCGATTTCGAGCCACTTAAAGTGGCGACCGTCAAAGTACATCGCCCATCGGTCGTGGGAATCAGATCGGGGATCCCGCAGGTTTCAGATTTGTCCATTCGGCGACAAAGTCTGCCAAGATCTGGGATTTAACGGCCGTTCGGGACACGAAATGGATGTCGAACTCCCCAAGTTCGACTGACCATTTTGCCATGCATCCCGCTGTTTCCCTATTGTGGAGGATCGCTCCTAAGGGAAACTCGAGCAAGACAAACTAGTTTGTGCTTTGAAAATAATGTCGCAGCTTCCTCGAAGACATGAGGAGGGCATATAGAAGCTTTTGGACCTGAGGGTAACGCTCCTTAGGCCCGTGTAAAACTTCACTCACGTAGTAAATTGGTCGTTGTACGTTTTCACGTTCTACGACCATCTTCGACTTTCTTTGTGTGGCGTGGCGGCTAGGTAAATTAAGAGCGCTTTCTTACGCTTCGGAGAGACCGAATAGGAGCACTCGAAGGTACCTCTTGACATCCTCAAAGGCAGTGTTTGCCTCTTTTGACCACTCAAAACCTTCGTGTTTCCTTAGAAGTTTAAAGAAAGGTAGTTCTTTTTCTCCCAGTCGTGCGATGAAATGACTTAAAGCCGCCATGCACCCAGTGAGTTTCTGAACTTCTTTCCTTGTGGTTGGAGGCCACATTTGGAGAATGGCCTTGATCTTTTCCGGATTTGCTTCGGTTCCTCGTATAGATACTAGGAATCCAAGCAATTTTCCTGAAGAGATTCCGAACACACACTTCTCAGGATTGAGTTTTAAGCGATGTTTTCTGAGATTGTCGAATGTTTCTTGCAGGTCAGTAATATGATTAAGTCTCTTGATGCTTTTAACAACTAGATCATCAACATAGGCTTCTAGATTTCGGCCTAATTGAGATGAAAAAGTTACTTGCATCAAGCGTTGAAAAGAAGCGCCGGCATTTTTAGACCAAATGGCATTTTGACATAGCAAAATATACCAAATGGTGTAATAAATGCGATCTTTTCTTCATCGCCTAGACACATATTGATCCGGTGGTATCCGAATATGCATCTAAAAACTTAACATTTCACAACTGCGCAGAGAATCAACCAACCGATCGATACGAGGTAAAGGAAAATCGTTTTTGGACAAGCTTTATTAAGATCAAGAAAGTCTCGCACATACGCCATTTGCCGCTTGACTTTCTAACCATTACAGATTAGCCAACCACTACGGGTGGTTGACCTCTTATAAAGCCCGCTTTAAGTAGCTTATCCAATTCGATTTAATAGCATCTCGTCGATCAGGGGCAAATCTCGTAATTTTTGTTTTACGGTACTTTGTCGTGCCGTAGCTAGCTCGTGCTCGATCACCTCCTGGGGACTCGGGCATGTCGGATGCTTGCCACGCCAAGACATCTGTGGTAGCTCGGAGGAAGGTGATGAGGCGTCTTCCTATTTGGGGTCGGAAGTTTCCCCAATGCGCGATCTTCGAGGGCTCCCTGCCCGTGAGGAACCTCTTTGACCTTGTCGTTCGGCTTCGGTACAGCTTTAGGCTTCAACTTACTAGTCGAAGGCTGACTTTCTTCTCGAGCTGGTATTTGTCGAACCATCTCGAGGGATCAACGGTCACAGGTATGCACCATCTTCTTGTCACAATGAATTGTGATTACTCCTTTGGGACCTGGTATCTTAATACATTGATATCCATAATGAGTAGCCATTAAGAATTTTGCCAAAGTTGGTCGTCCGAGTATGGCGTTATATGTCGTATCGAAATCGACCACATCAAAGGAGATTTTCTCTGTCCTGAAATTACTTGGTGAACCAAATGTTAAAGGAAGAGAAACTTGACCAATCGGTTTGGCCGAAGATCCCGGTACGATTCCATGGAAAGAGTATCGTACCGATCTTACCTTAATCACAGGTACTTGCATTTCGTCCGGGGCACTCGTAAATAAAATATTTAACGAGCCGCCACCATCAACCAAAACTCGATTGACTCGACAATTGTTGATGGTGGGTTCGACCACGATCGGATACTGACACGAGTCGGTCGAATCGATACCACTCTTCTCAAAGGAGATGGTGACTTCGACCACTTCGATAATTTATTGACAAGAGGAGGATCTATGGAGTTTACCTCTCGTTCAGCAGCCTTTAAGTTGCCGCTTTGATTCATATGCCGATGATCCTCCGTAGATGTGCTCGATGGTGTGTTGCGGATCCCGAACGGCATCTCCTCCTCGTCATCCAAGTCTTATGACCACTCGTTTGCCCTACACGCCGAGAGTAGGAAGCGGTCCTTGCCGTTGTAGTAGTCTTCAAGCTTTCGTTGAAAGACCCGGCGATTCTTGAAGGTCATGCCCTCCTTTTATGGAAAGGACACCACCTAGGCTTATCATTTTTCCGATCGGGGCGCTTACCTTTGCCTCGGTCGGAATGTGGCTTGGAGGTGCGTGGCTCTTTATCATTCACAGCCAAGACCTCCTTGGAACTGCTGACTTGGAGTTTTTGACCCTTCGCCTTGTTCTTGGACTTTTTTGCTTTCTTATCTTTCTTCTTACCAATATCACCTGGCTCTCGAGAGGTATTGTTTTCTTGATCAATTGTGTTGTTCCACTCGACCGCCTCAGAGGCAGTTGCATATCGATCAGCCATCTCAAAGAGTTCAATGGATGATGGTAGGCGGATTTAAAGCAATATCTTCGTTATCCTTCTACTACGGACTCCTTGCTTGAAAGCCCCGATGATGATGAATTAGAAACTTTCGAATTGAATTACTTAACCCGACTAAAGCGCTTGATGAATTGGCGCAAGGTCTCGTTGTCGTTCTGTCTCATCCGGTGCAAGTTGTCCTCCTTCCTAGGGCGATTGTAAGTGCCCTGAAAGTTTGCCAGTAGAAGATCGCAGAGGTGTTGCCAAGAATGAATCGACTCGAGTGGTTGGTTCAATAACCACGATCGAGCAGACCCTTCGAGCACAGTTGGAAGGTAATTTGCCATCACATGTTCTCCTCCTCCTGCTGCTCGGACTGCTGTTGTGTAGATTTGAATAAATTCGATAGGATTTTGGGATCCATCAAATTTCTCCATGTTTACTGGTCGAAAGCAAGGTGGCCAGCGAACTGCTCGAAGATCGGGCAAGAATGCCCAACATCCAGTAATGACTTCTTGACACCTCCTTTGTAGGAAAGAAGGGTTGATATCATCAGGTGGTCGTACTCGACGATACCCAGTAATAGGTTGACCTGACCTATAATAGGTCTCGGTCCTACGAGGGGAATACTCCTCGTAGTTCATCTGTTGCTGCAGACTCCTATGTCGGTATGGTGAACGATCACCTCTCGATAGGTTTGTTGATCATCGATCGTTCGAAAAATATTTCTCGAGTAGGAGATCGATGTGACTTCTTCGTTTAAATCGATTCCTTTGTGGTGATATGATCGATCGATCGGTAGTCAAGAAGTCGTATTACTACGATTTTACGAATGATGTCTTTGGCGAGGTGCTTCCAAATTTTTCCATCGTGAGACCGAAGCCTTTGTGCGATCTCTTCAACGAAGAGGTCGTACCCGGCCTTCGAGCGAGCTCTCGAGTTGGATTCTCGAGCAAATTACTGATGTGCTGGAGTTCTTGAGCTTCCTCTGACCGATATTGGATGCGCCCAGGTAAACTCTTCTGTGCCGCAATCTTCCTTCGTCAAGTAGCTTCAAGATCTTCCCTGTCAGACTCTTGAGACTGCCTCAATGAAGTGCGAGTATGTCAAGGATTTCCTTCGCGTTCATGAAGGTGTTGGTCGTGTCCGCCATCGGTGGTGTTCTTGCCACTGCCATAAGGGGGCGCAGTGTGTGATCTTCTTATCTTCTGGGAGGGTCTCCAGTTCGGTCTCTAGGAGAGTGACCTTGATCTGAGGGAAGGACGAAGACCTCCCGTTGATGATTCTCACTTGCGCTCGAGGCCTCCCCGCTTGAGGAGTCGTCGAGAGACACCATCTGGCAACTTGGAGTAATCCCCTGCAGGTAGGGGAAGTGCAGGTTATAACTTAGTCTCCGTTGGCGCGTGATCTGCGGAGAGATGGCGAATTTGTAGTAAAAGCATGCTTGATCCCTCTCTCTGGGTCATCTAGAGAGAGAGAATCACCGAGATCTTTGGTGAAGTCTCGAATTGTGGCTTCGAACTTGCCTCACCAAGTCGGACCGCCTTAGGGGACTCGGACACTTCGAGGTAAAACTCTCGTCGTGTTGTGAGTCCACTGGTGTAGTCTGGTCAAATTGACCCTTGTCCTTTGAGAGGGTAGACTCCTCTCTTGGGCGTCTTGTTGTGGGGATATGGATCCTCCCCAACTCCATCACGCATTGTCTCCTCGGATCTGCGGGAAGATCACCGGGCGGCGGATTCCATCGGATGAGTCATCACTCACCAGAATCGAAACCGCATCCATGTCGACGTCGCAAAATCTGCCAAGTCGAACCAGTTCTCCTCGTTCCATTCTCCTGCCATGAGTGCATGACATTTGGAAAACAGAGAGTATGTTGACAAGAGATTACCGGAAGATCCCCACGGTCGGCGCCAACTGTCGGTGTTTTAGAACCGAACTTACGTAAAGATTGTTTGATTCGGGGGGTCTCCTAGAATGAAATCACGCAGAGAGATTGACACGGGGATTTTTATACAGGTTCAGGCCTTCTCCGGAGAGAATAATAACCCTACTCCTGTGTGTATGGTATTGAGTGTATTCTGAACAATCAGGGAAAAACTCAGACTATTACAGATGATAGTGCTTGTATTTCTCATCGCCCCTTTCCCTCTCTGATTGCCGCCTTTATATAGTACGTGAAGGAGCGGCAGTTTCTCCAGGTGAAGCGGCGCCTCATCACATCCTGTAACGGGCGCACGTTGGTAGTAATCACCGGCGTATTAACTCCTCCACGTCGCCTAACAGCTATATACCTGTCGACGATCAAGTCGCCGATCTTACGAAAATAAACGAGGAAAATGACGTGGAATATCCTGGAATGGAATGGGGGTCGCTCTTTATTGATATGAACTGGGTTTTACAAGATGTGGCTAAGTACTACCCTGAATTACCCTGAATGGGGGAATGTCTAATCGGGTAATCAGACTTAGAATATGAGTCTAAGTCTGATTATCTAGCTTCTAATTCCACCGCTTAGGCTTCTGTGTATTCTGTTGAACTGTCGTTGTTCTTGTCTTCGTTGGTCTTGGTCTTCTTGTGTCTCTTGTGTCCCTTCGTCTTCTGCGCTTCACCTTTAAATAACTTCCAAGAGGTGGCGCTTACTCTGGAGAAGACGTCCTCGGTGAAACGTTACGACCGGTCGGAACGGTGGAAGCGATTAACGCGTGCTAACTTCCTTGCGATTGGTATGTGAAAAGCTTAACCGTAGGGTGGTTAATAGTCGATGTCTCGTGGTTGTACCATCGCATGGTTTGGAACGCATAGCATACGTGTTCCATTTATCATACGATAAGAAATACCGATCGATAATTTTACGGCGGTTATCACGGTCGGGATTAGGCACAAAGCCTCATCCCAGGCGTGGTACCCATTAAGTAACCTCTGGAATACTAACGACCAGGGAGGTCGTTAGTCTTAGGGGTTACGACCATGAAGACGTATGGTCTTTTATTATGTATTAAAATAATACATAGAGGTTTTAATCCTCGTCAGCTAGCCCCCGAACTTTAAATGAACTGGTCGTGTATATACCTTTTTCCGATGAAATCGTATCGGGCAGACCCCATTTAATGTACCTCATGATTTGATACTTTGAACTTCCCATCTTCGGTTTGCATAGGTCTTCTGGTGTTCCGGTCGTTTCCGACCAGGTTCTTCCTGAGGACTTGGCACCTGTGGAAGTTCAGGCAGAGCACTTCTCGGGACAAAGTTCCCGAGGAAGTAGTGGTCGAAGAAGCCCCGGCGGTGACAAGAACAACGGTTGAGTTGGATCCTTTGGTGATTGAAACCCCTTCGTGGAGGTAGATGCCTCGAGAGGTCTCAACAGTTCCGATCATCGTTGATAACCCTTCCCAACCTAACAAGTTCCTTTTAGTCCCCGATTTATCGAGGATAAGGAGCTTGATGAGGCGTGGCGAAAGTATCGGATACTCAACTCAAGATGTACCTGATTCGATTTTTCTTTGGTTATAATGACCAAGCAATTCGGATAAGTATTCTACGACCGAGTTCTTCTTTAAAAGTTTATAAGAAACTTAAGAAAGAGAATGCTATTTGTGTAGCATTTGGTCGAGAATTTTGTCTTTGTGATCGGAGGATCGACTCCAAATGAAAGTTAAGGACTTGGAGCAAAAGCACTCCGAATGTTAGAAAGTAAGAACTTTTCCTTTTAAACTTTTGTTTCTTCTTCAATACTTTGCTCCTCTACAATTATTCTCCCTTATCGTATTCGATAGATCTGGAGAAAATAAAAGAGGAGGTTGTGGCTGAGAAAGCCAATACGTATGGTCTTTTATTATGTATTAAAATAATACATAGAGGTTTTAATCCTCGTCAATACCAGAGATAATGGAGCATTACGTGCTATTACTTGGCGTAACAAACAGATGATGATATTTGTTTGAATCCCTTAATCAATTGGGCCTACTTGTGCAGAGGTTTAATTGATCATAAGGTGGTCATAATGACCTAGTCGTAGAAGAACTCGCGACTATAAGGTAGTCGTGGCAAGACTTACGACTATGGGGTAGTCGTAGCATAACTTACGACTATGGGGTGGTCGAGAAGAACTTACGACCATCCAAGAGGCTCTTCCTTATAACATTTAAGGGGTATACTTAGGGACCATATGACGTCATATTTACTTGGTTAAGGAGTTATAGATAAAAGATAAAATGAGGATTATTATATCCTCGTCACACCTGTTGCTGATGCTCCTGTCTAAGCTCCAGAATCTGCTACGACTACTTCACCTCCAATTGAGGCTCCTGCTGCATCTTCTTCATCAGTAGTACATACGGAGGTTGAGGAGATGCTATCTCCCCGAGGCGCTCCACTGCACATTCAGAAGCAACACCCTCCGGATCAGATGATAGGTAATCTTCATGAGCGAGTCACTCGCTCCAGGTATCATGATCTGAGTCTCTTATCTTATTCTGCATTTGTAGCTTCTTTTGAACCCCGCGATATATCACATGCTTTATCTGATTCTAGCTGGGTCAATGCCATACATGAGGAGTTAGAGAATTTTAAGAGAAACAAGGTCTGGAACCTAGTAGAGCCTCCTAGTGGTCATAATGTGATAGGAACCCATTGTGTGTTCAAGAATAAGCAAAATGAGGATGGTTCTGTGGTTAGAAACAAGGCTAGGTTGGTAGCTCAGGGTTTTAGCCAAGTTGAGGGGTTAGACTTTGATGAGACCTTTGCTCCTGTTGCTAGATTAGAAGCCATTCGCATTCTGCTTGCTTTTGCTGCATCTAAAGGCTTTAGGTTGCGTCAAATGGATGTTAAAAGTACTTTTATGAATGGTTTTATAGAGGAGGAAGTGTATGTTAGGCAACCCCCTGGCTTTGAGAATCCCAAGCATCCAGATCGTGTTTTTAAGCTATTCAAAGCCTTGTATGGTCTTGAGCAAGCCCCTAGAACCTGGTATGATAGACTTAAGACCTTCTTGCTTAAGAATGATTTTGAAATGGGAAAGGTATATAAGACTCTTTTCATTCTTAGGAATGGCAATGACTTCCTGCTTGTTCAGATTTATGTAGATGATATTATGTTTGGTGGTTCTTCTCATGCTCTTGTTTCCATTTTTTTTAAGACCATGTCCAGGGAATTTGAGATGAGTGTGATGAGAGAGCTCAACTACTTTCTAGGGCTTCAAATCAAGCAATGCAAGGAAAGGATCTTCATCCATCAGATGAAGTACACCAAGGATCTGCTCAAACGCTTCGAGATGGGTGACTGCAAGCCGATTGCCACTCCCATGGCGATTTCGACTGCTTTAGATCCAGATGAGAAAGGAGAAGCTGTGGATCAACGCGAGTACCGCAGCATGATCGGTTCCCTCCTTTACTTAACGGCCTCAAGACCGGACATCCACTTCACGGTCTGCCTCTGTGTGCGAGGTTTCAGGCGTCTTCGAGGACTTCACATCGCCAAGCCGTTAAGCGCATTTTCAGGTACCTTCACTCTACCCTCCAGTGTGCCATTTGGTATTCCTGCTCTTCTTCCTTGTCTATTCGGGGGTTTTCTGATTCTAATTTTGCGGGCTGTCGACTAGATAGGAAGAGTACCTCAGACACTTGTCATTTCTTAGGTACTTCTCTTGTCTCTTGGTCTTCTAGGAAGCAGTCCTCTGTTGCACAATCCACTACTAAAGCTGAATATGTAGCTGCTGCTAGTTGTTGTAGTCAGATTTTATGGATGGTGTCCACTCTTAAGGACTTTGGGTTAAATTTTGCTAGTGTTCCTCTTTTCTGTGATAACACTTCTGCCATTAATATTGCTAAAAACCCAGTGCAACATTCTAGGACCAAGCACATAGACATTCGCTATCACTTCCTTAGAGACCATGTTGAGAAGAGTGATATTGTGTTGTATTTTGTGGAGTCCGAGGCTCAGTTAGCTGATATCCTCACAAAGCCTTTAGATCCAACAAGGTTTACCACCTTGAGAAGTGAGTTAGGGGTAATTTATCCCCATGGATTGGTTTGAGGGGGAGTTGGATCTTTTCTGATCTTTCCTTGTTCATCTGATCTTTTCTTGATCTTCTTTTGAACTTGTTGATCTTTTTGATCTTTTAGGCTTTTTGAGTTTTTTTTGGATCTCATTGTATCATATTGCATTCATATGAAAACACAAAAAGATGCATTGTAATATAAGCTTTAGTGCTTATCTTTTAAAATTGATGAAGCTTTGCTTATTACCCTCTTGAGCTTTAGTATTTCAATTCTTGCTCAATGCCATGTCTAGTTCCTTGACTTGCTAGAATTATCATGCTTTCACATGTGTAGCTAAGTCTTTGCTGAATGAACTAGAAAATTAAAACAACTTGAACTAAAAACTGCAATTTGTGGATGTTTTAGGTAGTTGCGCAATTAGTGCTCCTTTTGTGACATTGGCCCTGTCAAAATTGCTTTGTTAGCTCTTGGATCTAGAATTGATCTCTACTTGAGCTTCTTATTCTTCTAAGAATCTAAAACTGCTCTTGTGCAAAATGAAAAATCAATTTCAAGATTGTCTTGTGGTTAAAATGTGCCAAACTACTCTCACGAGACTGCATGTCAAAGACATAAACTTGGAGATAGTTTGATGATCCAGACGATCTCATGGTAGTTTGATGATCCAGACTATCTCATGGGAACTGCTTATCAAAATTGACATGAACCTCAAGATTTGTCGCCCTAGTAAAATCTTAGGAAGAGTTTATGGATGGCTCCTAGTCCAGGATCTTTTTCACTAAGATATACCTTTAATCAACTTCTGGTCGAAGCTTAGGAAGATTTTGTGGATGGCTCCTAATCCAGGATCTTCTTCACTAAGTTAGACCATTAGTCAACTTCAATATTAATTGCAAATGAAAAATTGTTGAAAAATAGGCGTTTGAGCTAAATTGAGCAAGATGATTCAATTCAGGACCTGTTTGTCTCTTAAAGTGGTCATTATTAGCCTTTTGATCTCACATTGATATTTTGACATGGCCATTATCACTTTAGGATCCCTATTGATGAACTTGCTAAATTTGAAGTTTTGCTTAAATTGTTACAATTCATTGCTTTACATTGAGCCTTCTAGCTTAGCTTTGATATATATGTCTTAACATGATCTTGCTAGCTCTTTCATGCTTGATATGCTTGGTGTAATATTAGAAATGCTAGCTTGTTCTTTTGGGTAATCTCCAAAGCTTCTTGTACTCAATTTGAAAAATACAAAAAAAATAAAGCAACTCCATTGCATTTCATGCATTCTCTTTCTTATGCTTTTTCCTCATTCTGCATTTGTCATCTCTGGACGAGTGGAAGGGGCGATTCCTTGATGACTCCATTATCAAAAGGGGAGAAGATGTATCAAAATATTTGAAAGGGGAAGCCTTTTGGAGAAAATTGGAGAATTTGAAATTTTCTGAAATTTGAGGATCATAGTGAGGGGGAGGTTCTTGTTTGCATTCTTATGATCTTATTGCCATTTCTGAACTTGAATTGCAATTCTTGCAACCTCACAATGATCAAAGGTCAATTTGAACAATTGTTCTTTCATATAGACCTTAAGTGAGATTTTGACTCTTTTCTGGAAATTGAAGCTTTCTCGCTTTCTTTTGCCTATCTCACTTGCCTATGCTATTCTGAAGCCAACTTGGTCATTCCCTTTGCTTTCTCTTGCATTTGGACAAAGTTGTATCTTTGTGTGAAAACGTCGAGTTTTTACTTTTCAAACCTCAAAATTTACATTTGTGGGAAATTACCAATGTGTTCATCAAGGGGGAGATTATGGATATCATGGAGATATGTGCACGATCTTAGAATGATGTTACAATTGGCAATGTCGTTAAAGGTTTGTCGAATCACGAGTTTTTGTCAAAGGTTAAAGTGCTGTCAGGCAATTGCAGTCAGACCGGTGCTGGGCGCGTGGTCAGACCGGCCATTGAATGGCGGTCTGACCGATTTTGTTCTGTTCATCGGCCAATCGATGGCGATGAGTGTTGGGTTAGGTCAAGTTCATGGGTTTTAGTGCATATGTGTTGCATGATGCATGTTTTGACTAACGTGGGTCAAGTTGTGAAGAACTTGTTTCCGGAATCGATTTCTTTGTCTATTGTTGTGCAGGTTGCTTGGAGGTCAATGACGGTCAACGGTGAGGATGATCGGGACTAAGCTTGGAGAGCTGAGGTCTAGAACGATTAGGGATGTCAGGTAAGGTCAATGGAGTCAAGCATGGCGCAAAAGGGACAAAGGTGACCGAACGGGCAGTTCGGTGCGACGGGTTGGATCAAGCGGCGCGGGGGTCGGTGCAAGTGCTATGGTGGTTTCGGTGGGAGCCAGATGGGAGAGACTTGCCGACATGATGAGAGCCGTTAGATCAACCTACACGTGGCGAAGCATGGAAGTGCTTCACAAAGATGGGACTCGGTCTTTGCAAAAAGATCGAGAAGGGGTATTTTGGTAATTTTACCTAAATACCGCCTTGGTGACCTTTTACCAATCCGCGACGCAAGATGACGCAAGGTGAAGTGGATTAGGTCAAGAGGAGATGAAGACGGCGCTTTAAAATGCCTGCATGTGTGACCCGTTTGTGTGTGGGCTTAATGGGTGCCCATTAGGGTTCAATCTTCTAGAAGGTCTAAGCCTCCACTATAAATAGGAGAGGGTGCTAGCCAGCACCTCTCAACCCTTTCATTGTTTTGAAACCCTAGTTTGCTTTTGTGCTTAGGGAGAGGATAGTTGGAGGTTAGGGTTCTAGAGAGTTGGATTTGATTTCGTTCTTATGTATTGAGTCTTTGTTCTCCTTGATGGAGTGGTTGTAAACCTATACCATATCAAAATCAATCCAAGGAAAGTTTTCTCAAGATGAGTCTACTTGCTTTCCTTTTCTCTATTTGGTGATTTTGAGTCTTTCTTTGATCTGCGAGTTTTTACTTGGTTTCTTGCCTTGATCTAGCTTGCTGTGACATGTGGGAACACATCTAGGATCATCTTGATCATCAATCACCCACGAGCAAGTCTATAGATCATATTTCGATTTTGACTCGGTTTTTGAGCACCCTTCGTTCAAACTGAAAAAGATAGAAACTTTGGCATGGATCTTCACGATCCTTGATTGGAATAGGTTCCTAATATCTTTAAGAAGGTGTGTGTCATGTTTCGTGGAGTTTGACCTTGTAGATCAAAAGTTAGATCAATTTGTGTCTTGAAACGCGAGCTGTTTTTACTGTTCTGGAATCAGCCGGTCAGACCACTCATTTGCCGCCGGTCAGACTGCACCCCGATCTTGTATGTGCTATATGGATGTGAGCATGATGTTAGAGAATTATCATGCGTAAGGATACGTTGCTGTAGGCGTCAACAGGGTTCTGAATTCATAGGAGGAGACGGCGATACCGCTGGTCCGGGTCCATGGTTGATGCTCCAACTGTGCCGACTGGTCATCGCAACACATGCAGGTGCAATGTCAGCTGAAGGCAGCGAATTAAACTTCTTGAGGAAGTCTGTTGTGGGACTCTCGATGTAGTCCATCGTAAGCTCCACTGGCATTGGTAATTCAGAAAGATTCAATGAGAGGAACAAATCAAGAAGCACACCAATCAATCGCAGAAAAGATTCGAGAGCAACAACCAAAAAGAAAAGGAACGAACCAGTGGCAGAAAAGCCCGAAGAACAGCGGCCAAAACATGTCCTAAGAGGTAGGTAAACTACACTCACAATGGGGTGGAGGCGGCAACCATGTCGGCGTGCGGCGGAGGAGAGGCGGCCTCGGTCGCCGCCTGCGGCATGGAGTTCTTCGGCGTCACAAGCTGGCACTCGATTGATGGTTCACGGTGGTGGGCGATGAGTGCGCCGTGCTCGCCAGCGGTGGCGGCGTGATTAAGACGGCGAGGAGGAGGAGCATCTCCACCTCTTCGCGTCAACAGGGAGTAGATGGGTTGGAGGGGATTGAGGCGAGGACAGGGAGGGGAAGGGGAGGAGCAGCGGGTAAGGAAATCGGGAGGAGGAAGCACCTCCACCACTTCACGCCGACAGGGAGTAGATGGATTAGAGAGGATTGGGGCGAGGACGAGGGAGCAGAAGGGGAGGAGCGGTGGGTAAGGAAACAAGGAGGAGGAAAATATCAGGGAGATGCGCCCAGGAGCTTCTCGCTACAACGACCGACGAAGCAGACACGCATCGGAGAAAATCGCCCGAGCAACAAACAGCGCAGAAGGAACTCGACGCATCATCGAACGAACAAGGAAAAGAGAGCAACATAGCGCATCCCCTAAGCCCCGAAGCTCCTCCATTTAACCGGTGGGTTTCGGCAGCCTTTACCATAAAAAAGGTCCATTCTAAGTTCGAGATGCAAGAGAAATGATGCTTCTGCGGTTCTGTTCACTTTTCTCTTTGTCAAACTCATAGTACTATCATACTCAAGTATCATACACCGACAAATCGACAGCAGAAAGGTCACAAGAAATCTGGCACACCTTCATATCGGCAGGAGGCCCAGGAGACATCTCCATTGTTTAAAAAAAACATTAAAATTCTAGAAACTACTGCACGCATGTATCCGTGAAGCATATCGTTACAGCTCGTCACAACTCGAGTACATGAACAATGATGTGATGTCGTGACAAGTAACAGGTCCTTCTGGTTCATTCTTCTCCTTCAACAGCTGGCAGACCTTCTTTGAACCATGTGTTAAGTCCTCCATCCAGATGAAACACATTTTTGTAATCATTTAGGACCAATAGGTATGCTGCTATCAAAGATCTGCCAAAGTTAAACAGAATCAACTAGTTAAACTCTGTGCTCAGAAGTGGATTTATAATTTCCTTTAGAAAATAATACAAATTTCTGAAAAAGTCAGGAGAGAGAATAAATAAATGTATGAAAGACCTACGTGATCTTGCTTTATAGCAAACTAAGTAGCTTCTCAATTGGTAGTCTGAAACAAATACATCTTGCAGATAGTTCAATGTAATGCATAACTTTTTTTCTTCTTAAAGATTACAGAACTACTAAATGATCAGAAAATGTCATTTCCATTTTCAAACTATAGAAGTGAAAAGCTGCATGTAAAATTCACCAAGTACCATCATGAATTCACATGATTTGTTGTAAGTTATTAAGTGGGTGGCTTTGCAGATGGGAAAATTAAAACTAAAACCACTGGTTCTCAACTATGATTTACCTTGCAGAGCCTAGAAAATTCAATAGCTAAAGCCAATCAAACACATCATGAAATAACACTATCGAGAAATTGGGGGAAAAGGGAAAAACTGGCAACTTAGATTAACTACCATTCTGCAAGTACTAGCCCCTTCTACTTTGCTGCATATGGATGTGCAATACGGTACGAATTGGAAATTGTGTGGTTTTCAATTGACCGAGTATGTTCACTGTAATCATAAACACAGTATTGAGTTTTATCCACTTCTATTATATGTATACAAAAGATTTTATAGAAGAAAAGTTAGAAATAATATTGTTAATAAATAGCTTTTTACAATAGTTGGCTAATTTTATTGCTTAAGTATTTCAAGTTCTTATGGTCACAAATATCCTGTACCTTGATCTATCAAAGAATCATCTATCTTCTTGACAGGATAATATGTTAGCATTGAAGATCATTTATGAGCACCACATGATGATGCTAGAACATGTCAAGCCTACTGTGTCGACACTAAAAATTGAAACAAAACCCCCAGTAGAAAGAAAGAAAAGATGTTCAAATTGCAAAATAAATTTCCACGATCTAACAGAGGATCCTGACAACATAGAAAGATTTTTATGGAAAACCAGGTTATAATAACAAAGTAGTAATAAATAGGCCTATTTCTCATTTCAGGAAAGATGGAAAGGACGTTCGCTTCAGCCAATCACATTAATAAACTGAATCAGCATTCAGCACTTTCATGTCAATTAGAACAGGATCATCAATCTGTAGGAAGAATCAAGTTTAGCAATAAATAATACTTGGGCTACATAACATACCTAGATTGCTTCCCATCAGGTAGATTCTGTGTTGGCTTCATTGTTCCTCCCGTTGAACATGCCACAATTATCTTTGCATCTTTACCAAGTTTTGCTTCAACACCTGCACAAAGATGACATGCCGCTAATTGTCGATTCATATACGAGTAATCAAGAAGCATCAAACAGAACTTGCTACTATACTTTGTAAGAATTCAGGATTCTCTTCTGTTCCAGCAAATATGCCAAAGAACGCAAATGCTGCACGTCTTGCAATATCCCATGCTGTCCATTCTTTTATTAATCTATATATTTGCACATTAACGGCACCAGGTGGATGAGCCTGCATAAAAATAAAATCCATAACTAATGCAATTGCCACCAAATTTAACGAACCTTGAGTAATGAAGTACAAAATTCCATGATATGAAGCAGCACATAGTATGCCAAAACAAAGTGTGGCATTTTTTGGACGTCATTCGAAAGGATTTGATTACTTTTAGCCTTTTAGGTACTCCCAACCTGAAAAAGTTAATTTCTGTTCATCTATTGCAAGTTTTCAACCTATGTTCTTATCTTCAGTTATTACAGAATTTTATTCAGTTAGTACT